>CM060932.1:914524761-917024761 GCA_030765085.1 Allium cepa
ACATATACACTTCATAGCACTACATAGTTTCTAGTCTTAAGTTTCTCACTTCAAGAGATCTCTAACCCTTTTTTGCTTTTACTTTTCAGATACAATGACTAGGCGAGATTCTATGCTTGAAAGTCTCCGTTCAGCGTGCTAGTTATCGAGCTCGTATTATGAGTCCCGTCAGAGGGAGGATGATAGAAATCGTGATCGTAGTTATTCCAGTCAAGAGCGTATTGAGAGGGATAGAGATAGGGATACAGAACATAGATATCGATCCCGATTGCGTTCTCCACCTCCCCGAGTCCCAACACAACCTTCTACTCACAGCACACATATACCGGAGCCTCCACTCCCAAAAACCATCTTCTCATGCTTCGAGGTCTGAGTCTCAACGCTGTGGGACCAAAGTTACATCTCCCACTATTACCGAGCAGGCTATTACCGAGCCCATGGGGAAGGGGCGATCAAAATCACCCACCTGAAGAAAGACTTTCCTAATATTTGCTTCGACGGCTTTGTCTTCCCCCCACACTTGAAGAAAATTACTTTTGAGGCTAAACAGACCATGCATGACTACATTCACGATGTATATAGCCAATATAAGGAATGTATGAAGACCGCTGGTAAGGTCTCTGCAGTGGCTTTTGAATGGGCGAAGATGATTGAGAAGTTAGAAACTGATCTGGCCCAGAAAGACCGTATTATTAAAGTGCTTAATGTTGAAGCCGAATCCTCTTGAAAATATGAAATAGAGGCCACCTAAAGAGTTGATGAGGCAAATCTAGCTTTGGAGAGGATGCGGCAAACACATTTTGCTTTGGTGAAGGAGATGGGACACCGAAACACCACCGTCACAGCCGAAAGGGACGCTGCTCTGAAAGAACTTAATGAGCTTAAAGCCAAATTTTTCGAAATCATCAAAGAGAAGGAGGATGCAAATAAAGCAGTCCAGGAGGCGAATGAATAGGCGGTGATGCTTCGGGGTGAACGGGATGTAGTAGTACTCAAAATTCAGGAGGTGGAGGCCAACGTTGAGGAGGAAGTCAAAATGGAAGAGTCCAGGCTAGAGACTGATATTGAAGAACTCCTCATTACTTACAATGCTAACTCTTGAAGCATAGAAACCTCGCCTAGCTTAATAATTATTCGACACATCTGTACAACGCCCGGGGCTAATTAGTTAAAGATGAAAAGGCTGAGCATTAGGGTGAATCAGTTGATGAGTTCAAGCTTGAGAACCGAGTGCTGAATAAAGATGAATGAAAAATTCTCCACGATAAATGATTTCATACGAAAAGGAGAAACTTGCCACCCAGCACATGGAGGTTGGAGAGGTTTCAGGCGTAGAGCACCATGATATAAGTCTTGAAATTTTTGCGCCAACCCAGTCTGAATCTGTATATGTGGTTGATCCTCAATCCATTCCTACTTATAACCCTGATCAACCGTAGATATCTCCAGCTTACAAACAAGTCTCTGAAGCTGCTCCACCAACAATTCAAATTGAGGAAGGTACTCCGAATACTGCTTATACTAGTGAGAAATCAGTAGCTTTATTTGAAGTAATTACTAACGGTTTTTCCTCTACTTCTATCCTGTGATTAAAGCTACATCGTCGTGCCTCCTGTAACTCAAGAACAACACCAATAGCATGAGGCAATTATAACTGAAGCAGCCACAACGACGGCTACCGCACCTACTGATGGGGTACAGGGGAATTGAATTTTGATGAACGGATGATGGAGGAACTCCTCAGTCATCACAGCGAGACCTTTGCTGATTTACCATTTGTTGTGGGTGGAGTAGGGCCAGCGACCGGCTCCTCAGTCCCAACCACTAATGTCCCCGGCAAGGCTCAAACAACTCATGAAGAAGAGATAATAGCTGAAATTAACGTAGAAATTGAGGTAGCCGCTCGAGCTAGTAGTTTTGGTGGTGGGATGGTGAGACCCGGCCCAGCTCTGTTAAGAATGATGTTTCCTGGTTGTATGGTTTCCGACACCAGCATGCCTGTCCCACCTCCTACAGTCGATCCGGTCCCTCCGACTCCGCCTTCAGGAAACATTCCCATACACGTGAGTTCGGAGGAGGAAAGTTGATATAATGCCCCGACTAGCAATCGGCCGTCGAAAGGCAAGTTCTCAAAGAGAAAACCAAGTGGCAGATCCAGCAGGTCCACACCGAAGGGGAAACCGAAAAAGAAAAAAGAGTAGACACGCCTCCTTGTCTCATTTTTTAGTAGACAGGAATTTCTTTAGTTTTTGTAGGCCGTGTATAGATGCGGGTTCGGCCCCTGCTAGTAGGATTTTTAGGATAAACTTGTACTTAATTATCTTCCACAAATAGTCGAAATAAAATTCCATTTTTTCTTTAGCTCAATTTTTGTTTATCTGTTTAAGTGTTTCAGCATTTGAACTCTAGTTCATTACACTTGTAAAGTTTTGACCTTTGGATTGGATCTGAGTTTATTAGTTTAGTCCTGAAGTCGGGACTATGTGTCACGACCAAACATTAAGCTGAACTCCGATGCTGCACTCTCTCAGTCAGTGATTGGCACTTAAGTTCTACCCCCAGTTTCAGGGACGAATTGTAAAGATCGGTTAGCAATTGTATTTCGCCTTCAACACATTGAGCTTAATATCGTTGAAATGATGCTGAAACAAGGAAAATTCGAGCGGTCGAATCACACTCGCTCATTTGTCGATGATTGCATCCACACTTCGGGGATTTGCATTTGTATGTCGACGGTCGATTATGCCGACTTTTAGTTTTAATGACACGTCTACGCTCCGGGGATTAAGTTATTTTCACGGAAGGTCATTCACGCCTATTTAATATTTATAACTGCGTCCACACTCTGGGGACATTAGATTGATTCGTGAGTGGTTAGTCACCCCTGGTTTAAATTTATACTATGACCGCACTTTGGGGTCTCAGAGTTGTGTTAAGGATATTTATGTTTAAACTCCAATCCACACTCTAAGGATGTTAGAGTTAGTCGGTGTTTATACTTTAATCCATGCTCTGGGGACTTAGAGTCAATTGTTGTCAATACTCTGATTCGCACTCTAGGAATCTAGAGTTAGTTGATGTTTGTATTCTAGTTCGCACTCTGGGAATCTGGAATTTGTTGATGTTGATACTCCACTGCGCACTCTGGGAATCTGAAATTAATTGATGTTTTATACTCCAGTTCGCACTCAGGGTATTTGGAGTTGGCCGACAGATGGCTAGTCACATTTGTTTAGGCTTTAGGATTTCGTTCACACTCTAGAAACAGTGAATCTATCAGGATCCTGGATGGTCGATTCATATCCACCTTGAGTTAACAAGCGAGGTCGTTAGATGGACGGATCCATCCTCCTCAAAATTGGTCAAGATACAGGCGCAGTCGTTAGGTAGATGGATCCACCCTCTTCAAGACTGTATTATAAGTTTACACTCCAGCTCGCACTCTGGGAATCTGGAGTTAGTTAAAGGATTGTTGTGTATCAATCCTTTTTTGGCTTCAGTGTGATAACTTGCCCCCAAGCTCGGGTTTTGCTTAGCGAGTAACCGGTCGTATCACAGTTACTCCCTATTTGAATAAACCCCACCGTCGGGTGGAATTTTTCTCTCCATGCATAATGATAGTAGTATGTCGCATTTCAAAAAATCATAGCTCTGGCTTGAAGAGATTGCATTTTATTGCTGAAATAAGAAAATACGGCACGATTAGTGGCCTTATTACAAATTCAAAATTTGAAATGCATAAACAAATTGAGAATGAAAAGTAAACCGAATAATAAAAGCCTGTCATGTGTAGTAGAGGCAAAGGCTTTTGTTGTTCCAAGCTCTCGATGGAGTAAGACCATCTATGGTCGACAATTTGAATGTGCCATCTCCGAGTTTCATTCGCTGACATACGACTCTTCTCTTGTTGGTTTCGTGTGCGAAGGAACCAGGTGGATTCTTTTGAGGATGAGATCGCCGAGTTCGAATGTTCAAGGTCAAACCTTGGCATTGTATAATCAGGCGACTCGACTTCGGTATGCGGCTGCCCTCAAATCAGCCTCTTCACGCTTCTCATCCAACAGATCCAAAGATTCGGCAAGTAATATGGCATTCGTTTTTAGATATAATAAGTCACATGATGAGAAGGTACTTTCATCTCGACCGAGATAATGGCTTCTTAACCGTAGGAAAGAGAGAATGGTGTATGGCTGGTCACGAACTTATGTGTTGTTCGATAAGCCCATAGAGCCATAGGAAGTTCATCGACCCACTTACCTTTAGCCTTTTCTAGTCGTTTCTTTAGGATAGATTTCATAACTTTATTCACAGCTTCAACCTATCCATTTGCTTGAGGGTGTGCAACTGCAGAGAATTTCTTCTGAATGTGGAATCGTTGATAGAAGTTTTTAAATTCAACACTGTCGAATTGAGTTCTGTTATCAGTGATGGTGGTATGTACGACCAAATCGACAGATAATGTTGCGGACTACAAAGTTGGTCACCTTCTTCGTTTCCATTGTAGAAAGGGTCTCACCCTTCGTCCAGTTAATAAAATAATCAACTGCGACGATGGTGTACTTCGCACCACCTTTGGCTAAAGTTAGAGAGCCAATAATATCAATGCCCTAAACTGCAAACGGTCATGGACTGACCATATGAGTTATCCCAGTAGATGGGGCTCTAGAAATTCGAGCATGCTTCTAACATCTGTCATATTTTCTGGCGTAGTCTGATGCATTGTGATTTACGGTAAGCCAATATTATCCATATTGGATCACTTTCTTGGCAAGGGCTTGCCCTCCAGTGTGATCGCCACATTCCTCCTCGTGCACATCATGTAATACACATTTGATTTCATCGTGAGCGATACATCGGAGTAAAGGAACAGAGTATCTCATCTATACATAACTCTATTCTGAATAGTGAACCGTGAAGCTTTTCAAAGAATTTTTCTCTTTTCGTTCCTGCGCTTTGGCAGGGTCCCATGCTCGAGATAATTTTGAATGGATTCATTCATCACTCCTTATCGGGAATAACCTTAAATACCCAGCCTATCACCATTGATCGATGCTCGGGGAAGCTAACGTTTCTACAGGAACGAGTATCACTTGTTTTGCTTCACCTGTACTGGCTGACTTTGCTAATGAAGCGGCTTTATGATTGCACTCTCAAGGTATGCAGTAGATGGCATAATAATCGAATTGATATATTATCTCCTGAACCTAAGCTAGGTAAGCAGCCAGTCTTCGATCTTTGGCTTGGTACTCTTCCCGAACTTGACACACGACCAATTGCGAATCACAATAAATCGCCACAACAATGATTTTTAAATCTCGAGCGAGTCTCAATCCGGCAAGCAGGGCTTCATATTCAGTTTCGTTGTTGGTCCCAAAAAGTTGAGCATAGCATATTGGTCGACCTTCAGGAGTTTCAAATACGACTCCGACACCTGAGCAACGGTTTTTGATGCACCATTAGTATGCAGCTTCCAAATATACTTGGGAGATTCACTGGTTTTGGGCAGGTCCTCTGGGATGGTAAATTCAGCTATGAAATCTGCTAGGACTTGTCCTTGAATGGCTCGCCTTGGAGTGTAAGTAATATCAAACCGACTTATCTCGATATTCCACTTGAGTAACCTATCAGACGTGTCAGGCCGCGTAATGACCTGTCGTAACGGCTGGTCAGTGTATACGGTAATAGGATGAGCCCAAAAGTATGGATGGAGCTTCATTGAGGCAGTGGCAAGACAATAAGCCAACTTCTCTAGCTTCGGATAATTTCTCTCAGCTCCGGTTAGTCATTTGCTAATATAGTAGATGGGTTTTGTATTTGGTCTTCCTCCCGAATTAGGGCAGCACTTATTGCATTATCTGATACTGCCAAGTAAATGTACAATTTCTCGTGATCGATAGGCTTTGACAAAATAGGCGGTGTGGAGAGGTGTTGAATTAGTGCTCGCAATGCGCCCTCACATTCTGTAGTCTATTCAAAGTTTCGTTTCCCTTTTCGGATCAGATCGAAGAAGGGAATTCATTTGTTGGTGGATTTTGAAATGAACCCGCTCAGTGCTACTACTTTCTCATTGAGGCACTGGACTTGCTTTATAGTTCTTGGAGTCTCAAGATTTCTAATCACCCAGATCTTTTCGAGATAGGCTTCGATTCCTCGAGCGTTGACGATAAACCTAGGGAATTTTCCGAATGCGACCCAATGTGGCATTTCAGTAGGTTGAGCTTCATTCTATATTCTCGGAGGATATTAAACATTGATTCCAGGTCTTTAATACGATCAGTAGAGAATCACGATTTTACCAGCATATCGTCTACATACAGTTCCATGGTTTTTACGATCTGGTTAGCGAACATTCGGTTAACTAAACTTTGGTAAGTTTCCCCGACGTTCTTGAGTCCGAAAGGCATAACCTTGTAGCTACAAAGTCCCAGATCGGTCACGAAGCAGGTATGTTCCTGGTCGAACAAGTGCATGGGTAACCTGAATACGCGTCCATGAAGGATAGGAGTTCATGTCCAACCATTGAATCTACGAGCCGATCGACTCGAGGAAGTGGAAAACTGCCTTTGGGACAAGCTTTATTCAATTCCGAGTAGTCGACATAAGTTCTCCAATTTCCATTTGGCTTTCGGACAAGTACAGGGTTGGATAACCATTTGGGTATAATGCATATCGAATAAATCCGTTCGATCTAAGCATATCTACCTCTTCCTTAAGGGTGGCAGATCTCTCTGGATCCATACCATGGCTTTTTTGTTTGATCGGGAAATACCGTAGGTTGGTATTCAACATGTGGCTCATGATGTCCGGCGAGATTCCACACATGTCAGAATGTGTCCGGGAAAACATGTCAAGGTTTGCCCGGAGAAATTCAACCAATTCCTCCTTCATTTGTTGGCTTAACTTAGGTCAAATCTTTAACATTTTAGAATCATCGTCTTCATCGATCGGGACATCGATCATTAGCTTAGCTGGAGAAGCTTGACTGTCTTTACTTTCATCTTCGCTTTCGATATCTCATGGGTCAAGATCCTTTTGGAATTGGTTGTGGTGCCCGGGCCTAGGCCCAGGCGTCAATTGTCAATTCTCAACAAAATGGACGCAGAAAGATTCATCTACGCCCTTTCCTTTTTCTCTCCGCTGCGCATCTCGCAGCTCAGCAACATTACAGGATCGTCCAGCAGCCTGATCTCCTTGAACGACTCCAACCCCATGATCGGTGGAGAACTTTAAAGTCAAACACCATGGGGCGATAGCAGCCCTGAACTCAGTTAGGCCTGGTCGGCCCAAAATATAATACTATATGGCGAATCTATATCCATAACAACAAATTTTAAGATCTGGACTCTCCGGCGTTCTCCGATCCCTGATTCTACTGGTAGTTCGACCACTCCAGTGGGTATAATTGCACTTCCGTTGAATCCATGAACATCGGACATGCAAGACTTCAAATTTTTAGTTTTCCATATTCGTAGGCTCGCTTAAATAATATATTCATAGAACTGCCACTGTCTACCAAGATCCTCTTCATCCAAGCAAAACCTGCTGGAGCTAATATGACAAGTGGATCGATGGTTGGGACTTTGACCCGGTCGGCATCTCTATCTCGAAAGACGATGTCATCAGTCATCGTCCTCTTTTGCTTGGCCGGAGCCCCATCATCCAAACTACTACAACATTCGAAGCTCGCATGCCTCGTAGAACTGGCGTACGACTCCATTTCCTTCCAACTTCGGTCTATTGGATGAGGACCACCACTGACAGTATTTATAACCAACCTCCCGCTGGTACAAGCGGGTTCCTCCGATCTCACCTGAATCGGCACACGGTTCGGATTTGATGGGCCCGTACCTCCAGACTGCGAAGCCCACACAAACTGTTCCAATTTTCTATCACGTATCAACTTTTCCATGATATTCTGCAAATGACGGCACTCGTTTGTGTAATGGGCATAACTTTTGTGGAATCTACAAAACTTCCCTGTTTGAATCCGTCTCTCCGATGACTGTTTTGTAGCAGGTTTCTTGTATTGAATAGTATTGCAGGTCTGTAAATATATATTTTCCAGCGATGTATTCGAAGGAGTATAATTATCAAACATTGGAGCTCTACGTCGTGGACCACGATTTTGATCCCGCTTCCTATTTTGATTACAATCACCTTTCTGCTGATTTTGTTTATTCTGAATGTTCAATTGCACATTTCCGGAGCTCTCCCCGGATTGTTTAATAGCCACATTACTCTAAATTCCTTCCTCACTAGGCCACGCATCATCCTTTTTCCTGGACTGTTTCACATCCTCCCTTCTCAAGAATTGGGCTGCCTTAGAATAGAAACGGTCCAATGATGCAGGACCGGCCAACCAGTTGCTGAACTCAGAATTGGGATCAATCCCCTTAGTCAGTGCCATCAGAATGGAGTTATCATTGGGATTTCTAATCTCAGTGCACGCAGTATGAAATCTCTTCAAATAACGTCCGAGTGTCTCTCCAGGAGCTTGAGTGACACTGGACAAGTATTAACATCCTTTGGCCTCGTTATATGCATCCAGAAATGCTCAACAAACTGTCGCCAACTGATCAAAATACGAGATTGATCGAGGTGGTAGACGGGTAAACCACATAGTAGCTATGCCCCCTAGAGAGATCGAAAAACTCTAGAATTTAACTGCATCATCAGCTCATGCAGCATTCATTAACCATTCATACTATAGGATGCGTTGATTAGGATTAGTGCTCCCTTCATAAATGGGTAGAGTCGGCATCCTGAATCGCCGAGGTGGTTCAGCATAGAGTATCTCATCAGTAAAAGGGGTATGACTCCGGGAGATTCCCCAGTCGTCATTGGTGAGACCTTGACTCTCTCGCATCATCTGACGAATCATCCTCGGAATGTCCAACATTTGGACCTTTTAGGCTTGTTGAGCCAAGGTATGGTGGGTTCCACAATGCAAGGTTGGGTCGATTGCAGTCGACGTTCTGTATCTCGCCTCCTTGGTTCTATGTCCTCTGGAACATAAGGTTCGAGAGTATGTCGGCGATGGTTGGGATCTTTTCTATTTCGAGCATCAATTCCTAATTCAGTAGAAGTGGTGGTAGTGTGGTTGTCTATAACATGATGAGGAACAATACCACCTCGTGAGGACGTTCCAGTCTGATAGCTGGTTGACGGGCCAACTCTCGGTTGCCCAATATTCAATGTATGCTGATATCCAGCTGCTAGAGTGTAACTCCCATCCAGGCGTGGATGTGTGGATCTATGATGGAAACCTGAAGAGGCTGAATTCTTAGTGGATGAATAGGAATCCTGATCCCTTCTGGATCTCCTTCATCATTGATGGTTCAGTTGGTTGGTCGATTCCGCATTAGCATGGAGTTGTTGAGTGAGCTGTTGGCAGCTCTGGTTAGCTCTTACATTAGCATTTGAAATTCTTCCCTGGTGATAGGGCCTTGCGGATCTGGTGGTATGTCAGAGTTCTAACCGTTAGGAGGTAGCTGTATGGGATTTTGTCTTTTCTACCTTCTAGATCTGCGACAGCTGAAGTAGTCCTTGTGTTAACCATGATTGATAATGAAGCTCTTTCCTAGACTTGATGCAAATCTGAATAGGATGGAAGAACTTTACACTTTGAAATCTGGATCTTCTTAGATTTGTGCAATCCGATATCGATAGTAGATCCAAAAAGTAAGAGAAAAATATTGCTTTCTCAGTGAAAGCACCAAAGTGTTTGTACCAAAATTGGACACAACACTCTTCGGAAGTGTTTGAAAAGAAAAAAAATGAAGCAAATAAATGTAAAAGAGGATTATCTAATAAATACTCCAAATTATAATCAGAAAAATAGTAGAGAAACACAAAGATTTAGAGTGGTTTCATGTGTTGCCAATGTCCACTATGAAATGGTTGATCTTTATTAACTTTTGCTTGCAGGTTACAATGAATTACAATAGTTAATTTCGAGTAAAACAGCGATTTTCAAGCACAACAATCGTTTTGACAGAGTCTGGACATAGGAGAGCCAAAAAAGTCCCTTTTCTGTAGGTCCTGGGATGCTATTTATAGGTGTAGGCTGCAAATATCTCGCTCAGATCTCGGAAGACCTCTTCTCTCACATGCGTGGGCCCACACGATCAGTCCCATAATGTTTGCATTCGATCCGTGATCGATATGAAAGAATTTCGTATTGATCAAAATCTCATCCAATCAAGTCGAGATCGATCATGAACATTCTTGAGGATGCACGTAAGCTCCTATGAAAATTCGGTGGCATTTAGACTTATAGGTTTTGAGTTACAATCAATGCAAGTTTGGATTTATTGAAGGCTGTTGAATTCGCATCGCTCCTGTTCACATCGATCTATTTGTATCGTTCTGAGCACATGCCTACAAGTTGACGTGGCGCTAAATTCTAGGATCAATCCACTTGTTATGCCAAGTGACTGAGTCAACCATTTTTACGCGTTCTCTTCTATCGATCACTTGAGGCTCTGTTCGTACCGATGCTTATAAGTTACTTCGTATTGATGGCTGGGGGCCATTTCGTATTGATTGTTGGAGGTTATTTCATATCGATAGCTGGAGGTCATTTCATATCATTTGTACGATGTTTCATTCATATCGATCGTTGATCAATCGATACGAATTGTGTAATTAGATTCGATACGAAATGACTCCAATTGATGGATACAAAGTCAAGTCAATTTGATGGATATAAAGTAGGACCAGGCCAAGTGGACATGAAGTTGAGTGTACGTGATGGATACGAATAGATGGACGCTTGATGAATGCAAAACCGATCGATGCGAAATGATGGATACGACCCGATCGATGCGAAATGATGGATGCGACTGAGTTGATTTCCTTGTTTTGCATCGATCATATCCTGAGATACGAACTCCGATTGACTTGAAATTTAAAACGTTGGCTTTCATTGCTTTACTGGTCCTGCCATAACAATTGTAGTTCGATCCAGACTTGGACAAAATTTACCGGTATCCATAGTAGATCTGTGTATAATCGTTTTTGGGATGAACTATCTTTTATTATATATATTATTTAATCATATTAAAAGTAATGTTGTATTGAATAGTAATAAAATTATACAATATTGCTTTAGGCCAAAAAAATTGAATATTTTGTTATTTCCAAATTATATTTAATAATTCAATATATATATATATATATATATAATGGATTAAAGTATTTTAGGGTTTAAAAATTGTAAATATTCATATAAAAACAATAAAAAATATTCATAAAATTTTATATACATGTCTAAAGTCTTTTATAGCCAAAAATTAAATTTACATACATTTTCTTTTAAAAATTTGAATAAACTTATGTTTCATTTAGATTAATTGTTTAAAATTTGTTTGTTGCATTAATATTTATGGGATACAATTATCACAACTTAAAATTGTTATAATGGAATTAATAACATAAATATAGGTTAAGTAGAATATCACTTTACAAGAGATTACCTTAGAACCACACTTTAATCATTTGGTCTCCTAGCAATTGAATCAGCACCACTGTTGTTGGCAGTAGATGCTTTACCACTAGATGTAGTTGTATTTAGTTGATTGGATGTGGTAGAGTTAGAAAAATGGAGGTAGGATTTAATGGGATTTGTGTAAAGATATTCCTTTCTTACACCTAAAGACGACACTTAATACATTCTTAGTATTCATGTGTCGATTGTTTAAGTGTCCCAAAGATAGGTCAGTTGGGGTTAAAGAAAGAGAAGACTAAACATAATCTCATGTCGTGATGAGAAATATATAATATACACATGATCTTTACAAAGAAAAGAACTTTATTATATACACAACCTCAGCGTATACTAACCTATTATCAACCTGCATAGTTATAACAACATATTCTTACGATTTTTGATAAATACAGACAAGAACAAAAAGAAAACAGCTGATATATATATATATGGTACGTGAGTACATCTTAAACTATAGCTCTAATGAGTTTTTACTCATTCTAAGGTATCACTACCCTATCTCTAATGAGTTTTTACTCCATATGCTAAGTTTTCCTAATCCAGAGCTCTAATACCACATGTAACGGCCTACTATTTTGAACCATTCAAATCGACAATCATCCACACAAGTCAGACCTAAATTGCTCAAAACAACATATTGTTAATTTATATTTGGAAAAACTTAGCATATACAGTAAATAAATCAATCAAAGAATCACAAACATGGAGTAATACAACAAAAGGCAGCGGAAGAGATAAATAGTAGTTCGTGAAGCTGCTACAAAATATTAGAGTTTAAAAAATACAACAAAGATCCTGAATACATAAAAGTCTCAATACATAATCAAATGACAAGTCTGAACATAAAACTGAAAATAATTAAAATAACAGAAGGCTGAATAGATATTGGATAGATCTTAAACAAAAGCTCCAAGCTCTAAAGGTGAGTATCAAATGCTGTGACACTCAGTCTGACCCAAGCATAAAGAAAAACACAAAACACTTGAGTCAGGATTAACATACTTATGCAAGTAAATCAACTCAAGTGAAATGTCAAAGTGAAATGCAATATAAATTAAAGGATGTCGGGATTCCATCCCTTAAGGATCCATTAAACTATCTACATACATAGTACAATATTCTACATAGATAATGTCTACAGTAAAGTAAAATATTAGAATAGCGTTAAGGCGTTTACCATATCCCCCTAAACACATTTTATATAAATGTCGTAATTTATACAGTACTTTGAACTCCACCAAACCGGTGGGCTATCAGGGAACACTCCATAGGTACGAAACAAACCAAACTTATAGAGGGCGCGATAAGGCATGTGACAAGGCATGTGAGGCAATGCCTAAGGTAGGATCTATTGTTTCACGGATCCATACTAGTGGTAATGCATAGTAGCTACTACCGCCCACCTCGAGACACACTTCCATAATAAAAGTGCACCCAATCAAATCACAAAATAATAGAATGGCATCGAAGAAGCAGGCTCGATCGGAGGTGCGACCTCACTTGGCCTGGCATGGTTTCTATTTTAGTCACATACAGCTGACTCACGGGAATCAGAGCAGCGTTCATACCTCACATAGACTTTCGCCAAACCATCCAACTTCGTTCTGGACTCTCCACCACATATACAGTTGTTAAAGTGGTTTTCGGTATTGGTAGAGAGTTTGACAATATTCGATCCCGGTCTCTTTAACAACCAAATGCTTATTTCACACCATGGTCATTTTTGTTTCAAACAGTTCATAATTTATATCAAAATATCATACTCATTTCAAAATCATATCACTTTCAAAGACTTATCACTTTCGAAGTCATATTCACTTCCAAAATCATAACCACAAAATAATTCAAACCATCATATCAAATTATTCGCATATAAATCCATTAAATCTAAATCATAACAGTTCCAACTTAAATAGTTTAAACATTGAAAATAGTTTATATATATAAAAATAATAAATTAAAAGTAGTTTATATATTAATATAGTATATAGATTGAAATAGTTTATATAGTAAAAATAGTTTATATCGAAAATAGTTTAAATTAGAATTGTTTCTTCCAATTTCACAAATCAATTCAAATCAACTTTAGTTCCAAAATTCAATTTAAATATATCTCAGTTCATCAATCACAATTCAATTCAAATTCTCAATAAAACCATTTTTAATTTATATCGAATTCAAATTTAAACCACTTACAATTCAAAAGGTTTCATAGTTTAAATATTCAAACAATTTACAATAACTTAATTTGATAAATTTCATTTATATTTCAAAATTCAACTTTAATTTTTTTTAAATTTGAAAATATTCACTTGATCACTTTTAATAACATTTAAATAGACCTTAAGTTACAAAATTAAATCAAAATCAAAAGTTAAATATCTAACTTCGGTTATATTTAATTCTTCACTTAATCACCTTTTATAAACATACAAATCAAATCTCAGTTTACAAATTAAAATCAAAATTAAATATTCCATTTTAGTTTTATTTAAATTTGAAAATATTCATTTAATGACCTTTAATCAAAATCAACTTATCAAGTTATAAAATCGTATCTTTAAATCTCAAAATCAATAAATTCAAATCAATTCTTATTTAAATTCAATTCTTAAACCAATTAAATTACAAGTCCCTTAATTTATCTTTCCAACCTTTATTTATTTAAATTATTACAAAATTCTATTTCCAAATATTAATATAAATTGTAAATAAATATTTAAAACATATTATATATATATATTAGTTAAATTAAATTCTTATTAAATTTTATTATATTAATTATTATTAATTAAATCTTGTTATTATTAAATCTATTTTAAATCTTATTTCATATAGTTTAAAAATAATAAAGTTATAAGTAAAATTTTATAATTTACATTTTAAAAGTTAACATATGATTTTAAAATTTCCAAAACATATAATTTCAAAAATTTAAAATTTACACACATATTAAATATCTTGATATTAAATTTAAAAATCAATATTCATTAAAACCCATATATTTCCTTTCAAAACTTTGGAAATCATTTTTCAAAAATAGAACAACGTTGTCCGTATATAATTCTCTATCATATGTCAGGTGATACAGATATTTGTCATTTCAATCTGCAATAATTTAATATTTACGGTTATATATCATTTCAACCCACAATCCCAAAATTCAAAATTAAATAAAATTTCTTGGGTATATCATTTCAACCCATAACGGTTTTCCCTAATCTATAATAACGTTCGGGTATGTATCATTTCAACCCATAGGGAATTTCTAAACTAACAGGGAACTTGTAGTGTGAGAACGATACAATAATATAAAATAACATAACTTATCAATTGCAAGCATATATCATAATCAACAATTTGAATATAATACAACAGGTTATGGTGTCATATGTCAATTAACATCGATAATCAATTTTAAATATTAAGGTATCACATTAAATGATCAAATCACTATCCAGTTCAAATCTAACAACATATTTCAATCGTCATTTCATGTGATTTAAATTTAATAAATATAAGAATTTAATCGTGAGTGATTGCTCACATTTCAAGGCTAGAGAAAATAGACAACACGACAAGCTATGATTTGAATCACTAACTCTACGATTGACCAATCCAAACGACAACCCCAAAGCAAAGCAAGGTGGACATGAGATCGATGAAAACGAAAAACTATATAAATTTTGAAAATAAAAAATTCACTCACATATTTAAAATAAAATTTTAATATATTATATTTTAAAAATCAATATTCAAATTTAAAACACATATCAAAATAAAAATCTTTATACATATATTTTAAATCTATATTTAATTTAAACACATATTACAATAAAATATTTATATATTATATTACAAAAACCATTGTTTCTCAAAACACATATATTTAAAATCAAAATATATATATTATGTATCCTTTAAAATCAATATATAAAAGTGGAAACTAGGTTGAAGGGCTTCATATTCTAGGGTAGTAAGTTTTACGGACAACAATTCTGAATAATTAGTTTTAAAGACAATTTACAGAGAAATGATAAATTCATTTACCTTTTAAGTTATACGGAAAAAAGATAAATTCATTTATCATTACTTTTGCATAACTTAAAATGATAGCTTTATTTATCTTTTTCCTGTAGTTTGTCCGTAAAACTAATTTTTTTAGAATTGCTGTCCTTAAAACTTATCACCCTTCACAAAGAAGCCCTTCGAGTTAAAATCCCTTATTTAAATTCCATACTCTATTTTTTTCAAAAAGAAGATTGCTGCTGCGAGGTAAATTGTAGGGGAGGAGGAGCTTGGAGGGTGGTTGCGTGAGATCACCGCGTCTTCAGGTGGTCGTAACTAGGGGTAATGGGTGGCAGGCCAAGTTCGGTTGTTGGTAAGGCACGGAGGGGAGGTAAGGAGAGGTAGATGTGATGGGTTTAGGTTGCAGCTTGATTATGGTGGAGGGGTATTGTGGTGTCTACGTTCGGTTGGTCGAAGCAAGGCATGGCTGAGGTGTAAGGTCGAGGAGGCTTGCCACGTGGGCATGGGCAAGCAGGGAGATAGAGCAGGAGCTGGGCGGTGAAGTGCTGAATGCAGTCCCTGCTATGCAGTAGCAATGGTATGCATGGCGGTAAAGAAAAGGTGCTAGGGAGATGGCAAGGGTCAGAGAGTTGCTTTCAGCGGCTGTGGGTGGTGAGTTCGAAGGGGATAAGGCAAACTGAAGGTGGTGAGGTAGGTGACTACAGCTGTGGGTGTTGTTTGAAGGCGGAGGAGGTTGGTGCGCTGCCTATGCTATTGAGTGGAGAGGCACATGGATCTAGGGAGGTGGATATAAGGTCGGGTTGGTGGATGGGTTCGGTAGCTTGACCACGACTGGCCATTAGGGGGAGAGCCGCTCGTGATGAAGGCTGTGGTCTCGGTGGTGAAAGGAATTTATGGGTTTCAGAGAGATGAGCACGTGCAGGCAACAATCCTTTCAAACAATTACATATATATGTTGATACTTATTATTATTATTATTATTTATAAAAGAATGGAAGAACCAAATAAAATGAGAGGAGGGACGAAAATGAAGAGACTGCAGAAATATAAGGAAATAATAGGAATGTTAAAAGCCAATCGTTGATTTCTAGGAATTATAAAACCTACTGGCTATTAGCTTTCCCACAGAGGACAATGAAAGGACAGGAAATAGCCAAAACGTTAAAATTGTGTACTGATACGGCTAATCGTCTCGCAGATTTTGCCGCGTACTAGACGCCGAAATACACAAATGAATATAATATGGAGATCAGCATGACGAGGTGAATAGAATGGTGCAAAGATATTAGAGATACGACCATCCAATCAAATCTCAATTTTCGCCGCCGAAAATGCTGCTAAAACGCCGAAAATAAGATAAACGGGGCTAAAGCATTTCAAATTCGACGAAACGAAATATGACATCTCACTCAGAAAATGATTAACATTTTTCTTATATAAAAATATTTAGGTTCCAAAATATTTTATTTTTATCAAATTTAACCGATTTTAAATTTTAGATTGAAATTTGACAACCAAACAAACCTCCATATTTTCCAATGAACATCTGGCGTTTATTATATTTAAATAGACATACTCCAAATATCAAATTTTCATTGCTAAATTTTATTATATATTTTCAAGAAAAATTTAGTTAATTACGTTATTTAAAATCGTTAAAATTTCTGGGTCGTTACATTCTCCCTTACTCAAAACTTTTCGTCCCTGAAAAGAAACGAGATAGGAGAATAGAAGTAACAGAATGGAAAGATAGATTCGAAATACATAGTAACGGGTACAACAATTAATTCAAAACTATATAAATTTCATTTTTTTTATTTCATTCGCATAGTATATTCCTTTAATGTTAATATCACTTAATTAACTTTTCAACAAATTTATTTGGTTTAATATTAACATTCCATATTTTCCCTATAACTTAAATTCATATTTATTTACTTAAATAGCATTCTCTTTTATTATTCAATTTATTTAACTTAACATATCTTGCAATATAGATTAAGTATGTTTATAAAATTTTATTATAACAATCAATTTTTATTTATAGTTTCCCTTAACAAAAGTTTATTTTTGCACATCTTATTACTTATATTTATATCATGTATTATTCAATTACAAATTTTTATTACATTCAAACCTTTTCCAGGAAAGTTTTAATGTTTCAGAGTGTAATGGAGTACTATACAAAATTTTCTTTATTTACAACATTTCTATTAAGCAAAATTTATTTTGAATATTTTTATTACTTAAGTTTTCTTGTATATCCTTCAATTACTTATTTACATTAATATTTAACTTTTTGAATATTTCAGGTAAGTCATATATGTTTTTAGAAGGCAACTGAGTATTATACATATAATTTTTATCCTAGTTCAACTGCTTCAAGTTGTTTAAATTTCATTTCTATTTTGGGCACTCCAATTATTCAAAAAAATTCTTTATTTTAAAAATTAAAACCATTACTTAACATAGAACCTAAAAATTAAATTTTCGGCTTCACTTCAAACCTTTTTGAAATAAATATATGCACATATATATTTTATAAGTCAAGTCATACTCAAGAAATTCAAATCAAATCCATTTTCCAAAACAAAAGCGTAGCAAAGCTACTAAGTGGTCTCACCACTTTGAGACACGAAAATGAATATAGATGATGTTGTAGTCATCATCTAAATTATTTTTCAGCAATATAAGAGGAGAGTACCAACTTACTTCCTTTAAAATTATTTGGAAACAATTTCCATTTGAAAATACTTTCAAATAATATATATTTTCTTAAACTTTGAAAACTAAATTTTGAAAAGAAGTGGAAATAAAATTATCAAATCCTAATTTAAATTAATTTCATTTGCAAATTAGATTTATAAACCATGTTTATAAAATTTCATCGCCTTATAACATACAACAATAATGAATGGTTTAGGAATGTTGACAAAACAATAAATGAAAATAAAGTATTATCATTTCTAAAAACCAATTTATTTAACTATCTAAGTTCAAAAAATTATACTTTTATATATAAAATATAGTCATACATAAAAATTATTTCATATACCAATTTCGAAAACAATATTGTGTTATCTGTTCAAGTGTTTTGGAATTCCTATTGATTGCGCTGGCCAAACGGATCGATCGAAACCCAAAATTCAAACTTAACAACTCAAACAACACAATATAAAATATTTTTATATTAATTACAAATACACTCCCTCACAGGATGATTCAAAAATAGATTTTAGAACAAAGATAGAGATTCAAATTTAGAGGAACCCTAATCTAGAAGAATTCTTACTAAGAAGATAGGCTCGAAAGGAAGATAGGATAATTAAATTACAAAAGAGGAAAGATGGATAAACTTATATTAATCGCGGCGACCTTAACTAGGTCAACCGAGACTTATAAAAGATGAGAATATTATCAACGAAAACCAGGACAGCTTGTTGAGAACATCGGCGAAAACGCGATTCATGAGACCGACGAAGAAGGCAGGAGCATTGGTTAATCCAAAGGGCATAACTAACCATTCATAAAAACCATTCGTCTAGGAGGAAAGATAACAGGTCGAGCTCCAAAAATAAGATTGATGCGGAATTCAATTTGCCGCTTGGGGAGAAGAAAAGTGACTTCACCAAAACATCAGGATAATCCCTGACTACCGGGGTGGAGTCAAGATCACTTGGCTGAGAATCAAGCGAAAATATAAAACTACCTGCATAATCTTGAGGCAATCGACATTCGATCACAAGAGAATTTCCTGGGTCGTCTACTAAATAAATGGTTTGGGCTTTGCAAGAATGACAACATCAAAACCGAGGACATATAAATCTCTGGTGAATCGACGCCTACTTTAAAAGAGTTTCACCGCTTTACAAATCATAATAAGGTTGGTGGGACCGCCGATAGGATTCATCACACATAAGGATTAAGTAGTCAATTGAGGTTGAAGCTATGGGATGTTCCAGTATCACGAGAAAACGAACAGGAAAAGAGAAGAATGGATTTTAGAACAAGCGAAAGTTCCAAAATTCAAAAGAAATCCTAATCAAAGAGATCCTAACAAAGAATTTCAAGCTCTAACGTAGATGATTCTATAATTAATTTTTACTCATTCTAGGGTATCAATACCCTATCTCTAATGAGTTTTTACTCCATATGAAAAGTTTTCCTAAACCAAAGCTCTGATACCACATGTAATGACCTACTATTTTAAACCATTCAAATCAACAATCATCCACATATGTCAGACTTGAATTGCTCAAAACAACAGATTGTTAATTTATATTTGGCAGAACTTAGCATATACAATAAATAAATCAATCATAGAATCATGGACATAGAGTAATATAACAAGTAGAAGAATAGATAAATAGTAGTTCATGAAGCTAGCACAAAACATTAAAGTTTAAAAACAAAATACAATAAAGATCCCGAATACATAGACGTCTCAATATACAATCAAATGACAAGTATGAACATAAAACTGGAAATAACAAAAGGCTGAATAGATATTAGACCGATCTTCAAGCAAAGCTCCAAGCTCCAAAGATGAGTTTCAAATGCTGTGACACTCAGTCTGACCCAAGCATATAGAAAAGCACAAAACACTCGAGTCCGGATCAACATTCTTATGCAAGTAAATCAACTCAAGTGAAATGTTCGAGTGAGATGCAATATAACTTAAAGGATGTTGGGATTCCATCTCTTAAGGATCCGTTAAACTATCTACATACATAGTACAATATACTACATAGATAATGTCTATAGTAAAGTAAAATATTAAAATAGCGTTAAGGCGTTGCCTATATCCCCCTTAACGCATTTTATATAAATGTCATAGTCAATAAAGTACTGTAAACTCCACCAAAACTGTGGGCTATCATGGAGTACTCCATAGGTATGACACAAACCAAACTCATAGAGGGCGCGATAAAGCATGTGACAAGGCATGTGGGGCAATGCCCAGGGTAGGATACCAACGTTTTGCAGATCCGGACTGGTGGTAACGCATAGCAACTACTACCGCCCACCTCAAGACACACTCTCATAATCAAAGGTGCACCCAATCAAATCACAAAGTAATATGATGGTATCGAAGAAGCATGCTCATTCGGAGGTGCGACCTCACTAGGCCCAGCGTGGCTCCTGTTTTAGTCACGTTAAGCTGACTCGCGAGAGTCAGGGCTGCGTTCATACCTCAAACAGACATTCGCCAAACCATCTTGTATCGTTTTGGATTCTCCACCACGTACACAATTGTTAAAGTGGTTTTCGATATTGGTAAAGAGTATGACAATATCCGATCCCGGTCTCTTTAACAACCAAACGCTTTTTTCACACCATCGTCATTTTTGTTTCAAACAGTTAGTACTTCATATCAAAATATCATATTCATTTCGAAATTGTATGACTTTCGAAATCATATTCACTTCCAAAATCATAACCACAAAGTAACTTAAACTATCATATCAAAATATTTGCATTTAAATCCATTAAATCTAAATCATAACAATTCCAACTTAAAAAGTTTAAATATTGAAAATAGTTTATATATATTAAAATAGTTATAAATTAAAAATAGTTTATATATTAAAATAGTTTATATTTTAAAATAGTTTATATTTTAAAATAGTTTACATATTAAGAATAGTTTATATTGAAAATAGTTTCAAATTAGAGTTGTTTCTTCCAATTTCACAAACCAATTCAAGTCAACTTTAGTTCCAAAATTAAATTTAAACCAATCTTAGTTCATTAATTACAATTCAATTCAAATTCTCAAGAAAACCATTATTAATTTATATCGAATTCAAATTTAAACCACTCCAATTCAATAGGTTTCAAAGTTTAAATATTCAAACAATTTACAATAACTTAATTTGATAAATTTCATTCATATTTCAAAATTCAACTTTAATTATTTTTTAATTTGCAAATATTCACTTAATCATTTTTAATAACATTTAAAAAGATCTTAAATTAGAAAATTAAGCCAAAATCAAAAATTAAATATCTAACTTCAATTATATTTAATTTTGAAAATGTTCACTTAATCACCTTTTATAAACATTTAAGTCAATTCTCAAATTTAAAATTTATACCAAAATTTAATATTCAATTTCAATTTTATTTAAATTTGAAAATATTCATTTAATCGTCGTTAATCAAAATCACGTAATCAAGTTATAAAATCAAATCTTTAAATCTCAAAATTAATAAATTCAAATCAATTCTGATTCAAATTCAATTCTTAAACCAATTAAATTACAAGTCCACTTTAACTTATCTTTCCAACCTTTATTTATATAAATTATTACAAAAATCTATTTTAAAATATTAATATAAATTGTAAATAAATATTTAAAACATATTATATATATACTAGTTAGATTAAATTCTTATTAAATTTTATTATATTAATTATTATTAAATTAAATATTATTATTAAATCTATTTAAAATCATATTTTATATATTTTAAAAATAATAAAGCTATAAGTAAAATTTTATAATTTACATTTTTAAACTTATCTTATGATTTTAAAATTTCCAAAATATATAATTTTAAAAATATAAGATTTACACATATATTAAAATATCTTGATATTATATTTAAAAATCAATATTTATTAAAACCCATATATTTCCTTTCAAAACTTTGGAAACCATTTTTCAAAATAGACCAACGGTGTCTGTATATAATTCTCTATCCTATGGTCAAGTGATATGGGTATTTATCATTTCAATCCACAACAATTTAATTTTACGGGTATATATCATTTCAACCCGCAATCCCAAAATTTAAAATCAAATAAAATCGCTTGGGTTTATCATTTCAACCCATAACGATTTTCCCTAATTTATAATATCGTTCGGGTATGTATCATTTCAACCCATAGAAAATTTCTAAACGAACATGGAATTTATAGTGTGAGAATAATAGAATAATATAAAATAACATAACATATCAATCGCAAGCATATATCATAATTAACAATTTAAATATAATACAACAGGTTATGGTGTCATATGTCAATTAACATCGATAATCAATTTTAAATATTAACATATCATATTAAAAGATCAAATCACTATAAATCTAACAACATATTTCAATCGTCATTTCATGTGAATTAAATTTACTAAATATAAGAATGTCAATCATGAGTGATCATTCACATTTCGAGGCTAGAGAAAATAGGTAACACGACAAGCTACTATTTGAATCACGAACTCTACAATCGACCATTCCAATCGACAATCCTAAAACAAAGCAAGGTGGAGACAAGATTGATAAAAAAAAATAAAAAATAAAAAATTCACTCACATATTTAAAATAAAATTTTTATTTATTAAATTTTAAAATCAATATTCAATTTAAAACATATATCAAAATAAAATCTTTATACATATATTTTAAAATCAATATTTAATCTAAACACGTATTAAAAAAGGGGTTTTTAGGCACAAGGAAGAAGTTGAAAAAAAGTTTAGTCTCAAGGACAACAAGTTTATTTTTCGGTCTGAAGGATATTTTGTAGTGTAAATTACAGAATGATAGTTACAATTATCATTTTTCGCTTACACTATAAAGTGTCCTTCAGACTAAAAACAAACATGTTGTCCCTGAAACCAATTTTTTTGGAACTTCTTCCCTGTGCCTATTTTCCTGTTAAAATAAAATCTTTATATATTATATTTCAAAAATCATTATTTCCTAAAACACATATATTTAAAATTAATATATATATATATATATATATATTAAATTCTTTTTGAAATCAATATTTAAAATCCATACTCTTTTTTTTCTTCAAAAAGAAGGCTGCTGCTGCAAGGTAAATTGTAAGGAAGGAGGAGCTTTGTGTGCGATTGCATGAGATCACTACGTACTTAGGCGGCTGTAACTAGGGGTGATCGGTGGCAGGCCGAGTTCGGCTATTGGTCAGGCACGAAGGGGAGGTAAGGAGAGGCTGATGTGATGGGTTTAGGCTGCAACTCGACAATGGTAGAGGGGTGTTGTGATATCTGCGTTCGGTTGTTCGGAGAAAGGTGTGGCTGAGGTGTGAGGTCGAGGAGGCTCGCCATATGGGCGAGTGGGGAGATGGAGCGTGCGCTGGGCAGTGAAGTGGTGAATACAGTCTCTGTTATGGAGTAGCAATTGTATCCGTGGCGTGAAGCAAAGGTGTTAGGGAGAGGTAGCGTCGGAGAGTGGCTTGCAGCGGCGGTGGGTGGTGAGTTCGACGGGGATAAGGTGGATTGAAGGTGGTAAGATGGGTGACGACGACTATGGGTGTTGCTTGAAGGCGTAGGAGGTCGGTGTAACAACCTGATTTTTCGACCTTCGAAAGTTGACATCTGTGACGACCCGCATTTCATTCCATAGAAAGACGCATCGTTATTAAGAAAGAAAGAGGTAGAAATAGAATAGATAGAAGAAAAGAACTCAACAATATCAGAATCTCATAGCGGATGGAACATAATATATAATATAACTATTACATAGTCATTTACATCAGAGTTACACGGATACATCAACAAAAAATAGATAGTTATAAAAGTCTGTGACTATACAACTCTAATATAACTCATACATCATCACAGAGATATCACACAGCGGAAACACTTTATAACTACAAACGTTGAAGCCTCCTGCTCCATCTCTCCTCCAGTATTCATCAATGCAAACCTGAAACCCTTGGCTACTCGTAAAAATTTGAGTACCCAAAGTTTAAGAAAAATAGAATAAACTCCGGGTCAAACATGGGTTTGGTGTGAGTAAACGGGTTAAAGTTGCTTAACTTTTAAAAACCTTTGAAAACAAAAGGTATCACATAAGACTTCCCATATATAAACATGGGTAAGTTTTTACCTTACGCTAACCAAAACATTTGATAAGAAATCCAGTGATATTATAATAGGGTCTAGGGTTTTCAAGTAAATAGAAAATAGCCGAGATTGTTGCATTCATTAAATTCCAGCTACTAGCCACAAAAGTTGGTAACACAAATCAAAACCGTAAGGGCTCGTAGGAAGAATGGGTTTCCATCAATGGCAGGGCTACCGGGGTACCGCCCATCACAGTACGGGGCCTAGATCACCGTACCGAGGATTACTCCCAATCCCCTACAACACAAAGCCGGAACCATTCCTTACCGAACAGTTCCGAACAAGACAACCCCGGCAGTTCTAGCTAGCAACCGCCCACACAGTGGAATAAAAAGGGACATCTAGATGGGGGTAAATCTCGTCCTATTTAGGCATGACCCACTTAGGCTTGCTGCACCTCCCCTATTTTAGCCATTCCTGGTTGATGAGGCTTGAGGCTACGATTAACTTTATAGATAAAATCTATCTTAGAATGCTCATCGTCCACCTGACGATGTTTTGAAAGCATTCAATCCATACAAGTTTGTTCCGGGTTCGAATGAAACCGAAGGCATTATCTCGTTACACTCATTTTGGAATCACCCTCAGAGTTAACGACAATAACCCTTGCACTCTGAATTCTCTATATCGAACCTGAAAGTACTATCTCTGTTATACTCGTATTAGAATCACCCTCAGATTTTTAGCGACAGATAGTTCTTACACTTCGAGTCTTCAACTCGATCTTCACTTGAATTCACGACCTAACATTTAACTTGGATCGATGTGGTTTTCAGATAATCAAATTTGATACCCGATCCCGGTCTCATCGAAATCCGAACGTGTCTTAAAGGTCAAATTGTTTAAAGGTTTAAACAATTCAATTCAATTCAAAACAATTCAATACTTGAATTCACACAGCATTAACACAGATAAATATCACACATTTATCACTGAAATATCCAATATCATATCATAGAATGTCACAACATATCGTCCAATAGATATCATCCAATTCAGACATTCAACAAACAATCATCCATAAGCAAGCATTATCAATTCATATCATAATTAATTTAATTACTTGAATTAATCCCTTAAGAATTAATCACTTAATCCTACTCATACAATCATCAATTAATTACTAACCTTAATTAATTAATCACCCCTTGATTAACTTAATTAATCAATTAATTAATCCCTAATCCTAGATTAATTATCC
Organism: Allium cepa; assembly: GCA_030765085.1. NCBI lineage: Eukaryota > Viridiplantae > Streptophyta > Magnoliopsida > Asparagales > Amaryllidaceae > Allium > Allium cepa. The sequence goes on from CM060932.1 coordinate 914,550,386, forward strand.
TTTAATTATCAATTAATAATCCGTAATTATTAATTAATCTCCTTTAATACAAAGTAATCAATCCTTAATTACTTTCATAATCAATTAATTAACCTTATATTAACTGATTAATAATCCATCAACTATCGATTAATAACCTTAATTCTTAATCAATATCTCTTAATACAAATTAATTAATCCATAATTACTTTTATAATTAATTAATTAATCATTAATTAATTAACTAATCATCTCTTAATTATTAATTAATAAACCTAATTATTAATTGTTAATTAACAACTTAATTAAAGATTAATTATTCCTTAATTACCAGTTGATTAACCATTTGATTAATCCTTAATTAACTATTAACCAATCCTTAATTAATAGCTAATCAATCTTTAATTGCCATTTGATTAATCCTTAATCACCATTGATTAATCAATTAATTACCATTTAACAACTTCTTAATTAATCCTTAATTACGATTAATTATTCTTTGATTATTAATTAATAAAACCTTAATTATTAATTAATAAAACTCAATTACAAATTAAGCACTTCTTAATTACTAATTAAGTACCCTTTAATTACTTAATTAACTACTCATTAATCACTTAATTAATCAATCCTAATCACTTGACTAATTAAGTTATAAGTACACTTAACTACTTCATTTATTAATCCCTAGTCATTAATTAATAATCTAGTTAATGATCTTTTAATTACAAATTAATTAACCTTAAATTAATTAACCTTTAATCCTTAATCATTTATTAATCAAGTAAATTATTTTCCCTTAATTAATTTCTTAATCAATCCTTTATAATTAAACTGATTAATTAAACTTAATTTCCTTAAATCAATATAATCAAAATCAAGATATTAAAACCTTAATTAAGATAAAACATTATCTTATAAATGCTTTAATTACCCTTAACATATTTACATCATTTATCTTTATAACTATCTTTACTTAATTAAATTATTAATTAAGATTTTAAAATAAAACAATCATTTAACTTGATAAATTAAAGTTATCAAAACATAACTTTAAATAACTCATAACATTTATCAATTTATAGTTTTAAAAACTAGTTTCAATTTGAATTTAAAAACTTGCCTTTTTACATAAACTTTAAAATTTACTTCATAACTAAATTTTGAAATCACTTTAAAATTTACTAAACAAAATTTAAATTTAACAAGCTTCAAACTTCTAAATCAAAATGTTTAAGAAAACATTTATTAAACATTAAGTAATTTACATAAAAGTTTCAAACTAATTTAAATTTAAAAAAACAAGTTTTTTTTAAATTTTTTTGAAACTGCCTAACATTTTCTGCTTCGGGTCAAATCTGAAGCTTACTCGGGTGAAACCCGAGTTTTTTCCCGTTCCTTCCCATTTTTTTTTAAAAAAACTTTGATTACATTTTAAATTTAAAATCTACAGGCTGTCACCCTCAATCCACTCGAGAACGAACTTGAGCTTTCCACCCCAATACTCGGAATTGACTTCGAGACATTCACAACCAAAACCTATGACATGCACACATCATTACGTGCGCATGCACCACCACCTGAGGCTACTTCGACCATTTACCTTGCCTCCATCACTTTATTATATCATGCTACAACCCAAAACGACCACCCAAACATGATCGGGATCACTCAAGCACGATCGAGCCACCCAGTCGAAATCTGAAACCAAACGGCCTTTAGCAAACTCCCTAGACTACACTGCTCCAACCACCAGAGATTCCGCGACTCTGGCCACCTTTCGCTGACCCAACACGCAATCATTCCACTGAGTTACATGACTCTGGATCAATCAGAGACAAAGCACTGATCAAAAATTCCTACTTCAACAAAAATAGGGTATACAACCCTTGCTCGACCATCGCCGACACCACAAGAGGTGATAAACCCTCCAAGCATTTTTTTCCTGTACCCTAATTACCTCCTCCACCTCCAGCAGTATTCTCGACCACCCCAAATGCTCCAACCTCCAGAAATCACCCAAAACCCATTTTCCAGACAACCCCAAAATTCACATTCATTTGAATGTTAAAAATTCTGATATTTGTTTTAAAAATTATTACTTTTAAAATGGATTCAAGTTATAGTCTTAAAACAGTAAATTAAAATGATTGATTTTACATGTTTTAAGAATCTCCATTGTATTTTCCAAATTTTAACATAGTTTAAATCTTATAATCCTTGAATCTAATTTTTTACTCCTTGATTAAGCTTAAACTAAACTATATTATTTAAATTTCACAGACTAACAAAGAACTCATGAAAAGATTTTGAACTTTGATCAAAATCATATACTCTGAACTAAGAACAGAGAAGTTAGAATCAATAGATAAGCATACACCATACATACACAGAGACCTACTTACATGCATACATACATAACATTTATCATCACAGATTTCACATGCAATCAGATAATTAGATACTTAACCTTAATTTAAAAAAAATGTTTACTCACCATAAAAATGTAGAGAGCTTGAACTGTATCGATAATTTGCAAACTAGATTGAAAACTTTGTACTTTGATGTTGTTAATTCCTGAAAGCTTTAATTTCTGAAAGCTTGTCTAGCTTGAAACATAAGAACTGAAATGCTTGTTACTTGAACATTTGAAGCTGGAACGCTTTTTTTTCTTGAATATTTGTTGATTCCAGATTGCAGCTTTGAAAAAGCTATAGGCTTTTGATTAATGCTTGATAAAAGAGGTTACAGACTTCTAAATCTTGGGTTTGTAAAAATGTTTTCAAGTTGTTCAAGTGTGAATATCAACAGATCCGAGTTTGATCTTATTTGAAAAAATGATTTTCGTTGAGGAATGAATTTCAGGTTGAAGATAACATTACAGGCTTTGAAAATGTTTCAGAGGAGATTGTTTCAGGTTTTGATCTCGGTTTGAACTTGAATATTGTTTGTGGATTTTTTTGGTTTGCATTTGTCGTGAGGAAAGTTTACAGGATTTTGAAGAAATGGTTTTCAGGTTATGGCCATGGTTTCTTGCTTGAATTGAAGGAAAAAAACAGAGAAAGAAATAATGGGAGTTTATATGATAAAATTTATGGTTTATTAAAATTAAAGAAAAAGAAAATTAGAAAAAGACACTTGTTTTATCATTACTAATCATAATCTACTTACACATGTTAATCAATAAGCTTTAAAAATTAACACTTGTCCTTTCTTATTTTTAAATGACTTATAAGCCTTTATTATTAATTTTCCTAATATGTATGTGCTTTTATAAATTTATAAATGCTTTTTATTATCTTATAAAAATAAAATTCTTAAAAGAAAATCAAATAAAAACCGATTAGATTCTCAATAAAATCTTATAAATTTATTTGATCCTTTTTTAGATGCTAATTTGAATGCTTTTGCATTTATTTACTACTAAATAAATATTTTCTAAATTTATATAAATAAAATTCTTTTGTTTTAAATTAATATAAAACAAATCTTATTTTTAAAATAAAAACTTTTATTCATAAATCCTTTTATATCCAAAATTATTTTCAAGATATAAATTATTTTTAAATTTCAAATTTCAATTCAAATTTCAAATTTTAAATCCAATTTCAATTTAGACTTCCATTTAAAATCAAACCAAATATATCTATATTAGATTAAAAAACACATTATTTAATTTAGAAATATTAAATTATAATTTTAAAGTTAATTTTTAAATAAATATATATTCAAACAACACTTATTAAATTGAAATGTTAAGCCTATTAAATCAGATTTATAAAATAACAAAAATTAAATAATTATTCCATTTAAAATCAATTTATCTTTAAATTTAAAAACATCACATAAATTTTATTTTGGTTATTTGTATTTGAAGATAACAATTTTATCAATTTTAAATAATTTAATTAAGAGATTTTCACATTCTAAATTCTCCGAAATTCCTGGATATTACATTCCTCCCCCCTTAAAAGAATTTCGTCCTCGAAATTTAAAACAAAGATAATCCAAAATTTTATTTTATTTTAACCATTCAAGCATTCCTATCAACCAAACACTATCAACAATTCATTCAAACCAACAGTTTATTTAAACAAACAGTTCATTCAATCAAACAATTCTAGCTATCCGGACATGGATCCAGATAAGTCTTCCTAAAACTAAGAGTTCCTCAAAAGAAACTCTGAAATCCTAACTTCACAACAAAAGATAGATCATTCACGTATTTCCCAAATGAGATATGTGAATACATTGTGAATTTTAGCCATCCAACTGGCAATTCAATCCTGTAGGCCACAATCACTAAATCTCTTCTTGATAAGCTCTACCATCGTAGATACCTCACAGACCAGAACTGGACCGAGATCTTCCCAATATAATGGAAATCTACAAGGTCTTCTAAACAAAGCTTCACAGGGTGCCATCCAGATACTCGCCTGATAACTATACGAGAATTCCAATAAATGCAGATGATCCTCCTAACATCCACAAAAATCCAAAACACAAGCCCTCTCAAATCCCCAGAATTTGGTTCAGCCTTTCCGTTGGCCTGGGAATGATAGGCTGAATTCAAACTCAAATTCGAACCCAAAGTTGACAACAAGCCTTCCAAAACTAGCTGGAGAAGATAAGATCACAATCGTTAACAATGTTGACTGAAATACCAAGCAGTCAGGCAAACTCTTCCAAGAAAACTCAACCAAAGATACTGCAGAACGGATTGGTTTAACCAGAATAAGATGGGTGCTCTTGGTCAACCGGCCTACGATTACCCATATTCCTTTAATATCCCTTTTGGTACTTGGCAAAATGTCGATGAAGTCCAAAGAAATCATTTCCTATTTCCACTTCGGAACCTCCAAAGACTGCAACAAACCGGTGGTCTTCTATTGATCACCAACACCTGCTGACAGATCGCACATCCAAAGATGAAAGCAGCTACATCCTTCTTCACACTCGGCCATCAGAAGACTTTCTTCATATCCATATATCTCTGAACACCCTGGGTTGAACACAACCTGGGGCGATGACTCCCTGCTAAACTTCTTGCATCAAAATCCAAGAATTCGGAACACAAATCCTTTTCGATGATCCTCAATGTTCCTTGGCCATCCATCTCAAAACCGGAACACTGACCACCCTTTGACTCAATCCATCCATCACTACACAAAATCCGAGCAGATCTCAAACTTATTCTTCCCATCAGAGATAGCTAGAACAGCCACACTAGTCAGCCTTGCCTTCAAATCCGAGAAAATCTCTTCACACTCGGGTCCACTTATACTTCCTGTAGAACTCTGCCATACAAGAAAACTTCGGTTGCTTCTACTCCTGAATAGTAGCTATCCAGGTTGGATCTACAGAAATACCATCACCAAAACAAAATGCTTCCTCAAAGCCTCTAATCCTAACTCCAAATGTCGCTTGCTCTCCTCTTCAGACTTGGAGTAGATAAGAAAAACATTGATGAACTAAAACGAACTTATATCACACATCCCAAAAAATCGATTCATCAAATCCACACAGAATCTCAAAAGACTTATCCATCTAGGCCACAAAGAAAACAACTGAACTCCAGCTAGGAAAAACTAGGCTGAACAATAGGCACTGCTTCCGAAACTAAGACGATCCAAATCTCTATCTCCCGATGAGGAAAACCTTCGCTCCCACGGAACATCCGGAAAATCACTGACCACCTCGATGGACTCTATACCTTCTGGAGATGCTTCTGCTCCATGCCAAAAATTGTTCAAAAGAACTCTGGCGTCATCGCAAGTCACTTTTGCGATTCTTCCCAACTCAGTCTTTAAAGATACAATCCTTGCTACAACAAATAGCCCAATACCATCCAACCAATCCAAATTCAAAACAAGATCAAAACCCCTTAAATCAAATAAAAAGGGTCTCCAAAAAACTATGGAAGAGAAAAGAAAACCTCAAGCGTTACAGGTCTTATCAATCTCGGTTACCCTACATATAGGATTAGATACAAAGATAGGATGGTCAAGCAAACAAAAAGGGAGATAATCTCCTTTAGAACTCATGTTGGAAATATAAACAGATAACCAACAAATTTAGATAGGTATATAGTTATATAAAAATTACAAATATGCGCTCTCAAGATAGATGCCACTCCAGAGCCTAGGTATTATCTCAACCTATGCTCTAATACCAAGTGTGACGACCCGCCTTTCATTCCACAGAAAGACGCATCATTATTAAGAAAGAAAGAGGTAGAAATAAAATAGATAGAAGAAAAGAAATCAACAATATCAGAATCTCACAGCGGAATGGAACAAAATATAATATATAACATAACTATTACATATTCATTTACATCAGAGTTACACAGATACATCAACACAAAATAGGCAGTTATAAAAGTCTGTCTATTATACAACTCTAATATAACTCAGACATCATCACAGAGATATGGCACAGCGGAAACACTTTATAACTACAAACGCTGAGGCCTCCTACTCCATCCCTCCTCTATTATTCGTCAATGCAGACCTGAATCCCTTGGCTACTCGTAAAAATTTAAGTACCCAAGAGTTTAAGAAAAATAGAATAAACTCCGGGTCAGACATGGGTCTTGTGTGAGTAAACGGGTTAATGTTGCTTAACTTTTAAAAACCTTTGAAAACAAAAGGTATCACGTAAGACTTCCCACACATAAACATGGGTAAGTTTTTACCTTATGCTAACCAAGACATTTGATAGGAAATCCAGTGATATTATAATATGGTCTAGGGTTTTCAAATAAATAGAAGATAGCCGAAATTGTTACATTCATTAAATTCCACCCACTAGCCACAAAAGTGGGTAATACAAATCAAAACTGTAAGGGCTCGTAGGAAGAATGGGTTTCCATCAATGGCAGGGCTACCGGGGTACCGCACGTCGCGGTACGGGGCCTAGATCACTGTACCGAGGATTACTCCCAATCTGCTGCAACACAAAGCCGGAACCATTCCTTACTGAACAGTTCCGAACAAGACAACCCCGGTAGTTTTAGCTAGCAACAACCCACACAGCCGAATAAAAAGGGACATCTAGACAGGAGTAAATCTCGTCCTACTTGGGCATGACCCACTTAGCCTTGCTGCACCTCCTCTGTTTTAGCCATTCCCGGTTGATGAGGCTTGAGGCTCCGATTACCTTTATAGATCGGATCTATCTTAGAATGCTCATCGTCCAACTGACAATGTTATGAAAGCATTCAATCCATACAAGTTCGTTTTGGGTTCGAATGAAACCGAAGGCACTATCTCGTTACACTCATTTTGGAATCACCCTCAGAGTTAACGACAATAACTCTTGCACTCTGAAATCTCCATCTCGAACCTGAAAGTACTATCTCCGTTATACTCGTATTGGAATCACCCTCAGAGTTTTTAACGACAGATAGTTCTTACAATTCGATCTTCAACTCGATCTTCACTTGAATTCACAACCTAACGTTTAACTTGGATCGATGTGGTTTTCGGATAATCAAATTTGATACCCGATCCTGGTTTCATCGAAATCCAAACGTGTCTTAAAGGACAAGTTGTTTAAAGGTTTAAACAATTCAATTCAATTCAAAAAAATTCAATACCTGAATTCACACAGCATTAACATAGATAAATATCACACATTTATCACTGATATATCCAATATCATATCACAAAATGTCACAACATATCATCCAATAGATATCAATCCAATAGATATCATCAAGTTCAGACATTCAACAAACAATCATCCATAAGCAAGCATCATCAATTCATATCATAATTAATTTAATTACTTAAATTAATCCCTTAAGAATTAATCACTTAATCCTGCTCATACAATCATTAATTAATTACTAACCTTAATTAATTAATCACCCCCTGATTAACTTAATTAATCAATCAATTAATCCATAATCCCAGATTAATTATCCTTTAATTATCAATTAATAATCCTTAATTATTAATTAATCTCCTTTAATACAAAGTAATCAATCCTTAATTACTTTCATAATGAATTAATTAACCTTTAATTAACTGATTAATTATCCATCAACTATCGATTAATAACCTTAATTATTAATCAATATCTCTTAATACAAATTAATTAATCACTGATTACTTTTATAATTAATTAATTAATCATTAATTAATTAACTAATTAATTATCTCTTAATTATTAATTAATAAACCTAATTATTAATTATTAATTAACAACTTAATTAAAGATTAATTATTCCTTAATTACCAATTGATTAACCATTTGATTAATCCTTAATTAACTGTTAACCCATCCTTAATTAACAGTTAATCAATCCTTAACTGCCATTTGATTAATCCTTAATCACCATTGATTAATCAATTAATTACCATTTAACAACTTCTTAATTAATCCTTAATTACGGATTAATTATTCTTTAATTATTAATTAATAAAACCTTAATTACAAATTAAGCACTTCTTAATTACTAATTAAGTAACCTTTAATTACTTAATTAACTACTCATTGGTCACTTAATTAATCAATCTTAATCACTTGTTAATTAAGTTATAATTACACTTAAGTACTTGATTTCCCTAATCATTAATTAATAATCTAGTTAATGATCTTTTAATTACAAAGTAATTAACCTTAAATTAATTAACCTTTAATCCTTAATCATTTATTAATCAAGTAAATTATTTTCCCTTAATTAATTTCTTAATCAATCCTTTATAATTAAACTAATTAATTAAACTTAATTTCCTTAAATTAATTTAATCAAAATCAAAATATTAAAACCTTAATTAAGATAAAACATTATTTTATAAATGCTTTAATTACCCTTAACATATTTACATCATTTATCTTTATAACTAGCTTTACTTAATTAAATTATTAATTAAGATTTTAAAATAAAACAATCATTTAACTTGATAAATTAAAGTTATCAAAACATAACTTTAAATAACTCAAAACATTTATCAATTTATAGTTTTAAAAACTAGTTTCAATTTGAATTTAAAAACTTGTCTTTTTACGTAAACTTTAAAATTTACTTCATAACTAAATTTTGAAATCACTTTAAAATTTACTAAACAAAATTTAAATTTAACAAGCTTCAAACTTCTAAATCAAAATGTTTAAGAAAACATTTATTAAACATTAAGTAGTTTATATAAAAGTTTCAAACTAATTTAAATTTAAAAAAAACAAGTTTTTTTTTTAAATTTTTTTGAAACTGCCTAACATTTTCTGCTTCGGGTCAAACCCGAAGCTTACTCGGGTGAAACCCGAGTTTTTTCCCTTTCCTTCCCATTGTTTTTAAAAAAACTTTGATTAAATTTTAAGTTTAAAATCTACAGGCTATCACCCTCAATCTGCTCGAGAACAAACTCGAGCTTCCCACCCCAATACTTGAACCTGACTTCGAGACATTCACAGCCAAAACCTCTGACACGCACACACCATTACGTGCACATGCACCACCACCTGAGGCTACTCGACCATCGACCTTGCCTCCGTCACATCACTCTACCATGCTACAACCCAAGACGACTACCCAAACATGATCGCGATCACTCAAGTACGATCGAGCCACCCAGTCGAAATCTAAAACCAAACGGCCTCTAGCAAACTCCCCTCGAATACACTGCTCCGACCACCAGAGATCGAGCGACTCTGGCAACCTCTCGCTGACCCAACACGCAACCATTCCCCTGAGTTACACGACGCTCGATCAATTAGAGACAAAGCACTGACCAAAATTCATGCTTCAACAAAACTAGGGTTTAAAACACTTGCTCGACCATCGCCGACACCACAGGAGGTGATAAACCCTCCTAGCATTTCTACCTGTACCCCCATTACCTCGTCCACCTCCAGCAGTATTCCCGACCACCCCAAATGCTGAAGCCTGCAAAAATCACCCAAAACCTATTTTCCAGACAACCCCAAAATTCACATTCATTTGAATGTTAAAAATTCGGATATTTGTTTTAAAAATCATACTTTTAAAATGGATTCAAGTTATAGTCTTAAAATAGTAAATCAAAATGATTGATTTTACATGTTTTAAGAATCTCTACTGTATTTTTCAAATTTTAACATAGTTTAAATCTTATAATCCTTGAATCTATTTTTTTTACTCCTGAATTAAGCTTAAACTAAACTATATTGTTTTAAATTTCATAGACTAACAGAAAACTCATGCAAAGATTTTGAACTTTGATCAAAATCATATACTCTGAACTAAGAACAGAGAAGTTAGAATCAACAGATAAGCATACACCATACGTACACAGAGACCAACTTACATGCATACATATAGAACAGTTATCATCACAAATTTCACATGCAATCAGATAATTAGCTACTTAACCTTAATTTTAAAAAAAATGTTTACTCACCTTAAAAATGCAGAGAGCTTGAACTGTATTGATAATTTTCAAACTGGATTGAAAACTTTGAAAATTTGAATACTTTGCTGTTGTTAATTCCTGAAAGCTTTGATTTCTGAAAGCTTGTCTAGCTTGAAACATAAGAACTGAAATGCTTGTTACTTGAACATTTGAAGTTGGAATGCTTTTTTTTCTTCTTGAATATTTGATGATTCTAGATTGCAGCTTTGAAAAAGCTACTGGCTTTTGATTAATGCTTGATAAAAGAGGTTACAGAGTTTTAAATCATAGGTTTGTAAAAAAAAATTCAGGTTGTTCAGGTTTGAATATTAAAAGATCTGAGTTTGATCATATTTGAAAAAATGATTTTTGTTGAGGAATGAATTTCAGGTTGAAGATAACATTATAGTCTTTGAAAATGTTTCAGAGGAGATAATTTCAGGTTTTGATCTCATTTTGAACTTGAATATTGTTTGTGGATTTTTTTGGTTTGTATTTGTCTTGAGGAAAGTTTACAGGATTTTGAAGAAATGGTTTTCAGGTTATGGCCATGGATTTCTTGCTTGAATTGAAGGGAAAAAAAGGAAGAAAGAAAGAATGGGAGTTTATATGATAAAATTTATGGTTTATTAAAATTAAAGAAAAAGAAAATTAGGAAAAGACACTTGTTCAATTTTGTTTACATTTGTCATTACTAATCCTAATCTACTTGCACATGTTAATCAATAAGCTTTAAAAATTAACATTTGTCCTTTCTTATTTTTAAATTATTTTTAAATGACTTATAAGCCTTTATTATTAATTTTCCTAATATGTATGTGCTTTTATAAATTTATAAATGTGTTTTCTTATCTTATAAAAATAAAACTTTTAAAAGAAAATCAAATAAAAACTAATTAGATTCTCAATAAAATCATATAAAATTATTTGATCCATTTTTAGATGATAATTTGAATGCTTTTGCATTTATTTAGTACTAAATAAATATTTTCTAAATTTATATAAATAAAATTCTTTTGTTTTAAATTAATATAAAACAAATCTTATTTTTAAAATAAAATCTTTTATTCATAAATCCTTTTATATCCAAAATTATTTTCAAGATATAAATTATTTTTAAATTTCAAATTTCAATTCAAATTTCAAATTTTAAATTCAAATTCAATTTAAAATCAAATCAAATATATCTACATTAGATTAAACAAACATATTATTAAATTTATAAATATTAAATTCTAATTTTAAATTTAATTTTTAAATAAATATATATTTAAACAACACTTATTAAATTGAAATGTTAAGCCTATTAAATCAAATTTATAAAATAACACAAATTAAATAATTATTCCATTTAAAATCAATTTATCTCTAAAATTAAAAACATCACATAAATTTTATTTTGGTTATTTGTATTTGAAGATAACAATTTTATCAATTTTAAATAATTTAATTAAGAGATTATCACATTTTAAATTCTCCGAAATTCTGGGATATTACAACATCAATACGTCCACTATATCAGATGCCAAACAATTAAATGCCGGAAAACCGAACCGTTTGGGTTAAAGAAGAAGAAAACAGAAAAAATATCAGAATCTCACATACACAACGGAACAATATATAATAGAGAAATGAATAATCTTTAAACAAAAGAACTATATCAGTTTATACATTACATCATCAGAGTATTACAACAACAAAACACGACACTAAGCATTTATGACAACTTGACTAAAGGAAAACTGAATTTGCAATAATCCAAACACAGCAGATACTACATAATCTAAGTGATACGTCTCGTCATTCAGCTTATCTCCTGATCTCCACAACATACTTTTCTGGCTTCGCTCCAGAACAACTTATAACCTGAATCTAGGCTGCCCTGTGGAAAATTATGGGCATCCAGAGTTTAGAGAGGGAACAATAAACTCCAGGTCAGTCATGGGATGGGTGTAAGATCTTAAAACAGTTATTTGCACAAAATAAAGGAAAAGAAATCCGTTAACCTTTTGAAAAATAAAACTACCATAAGGCCTCCCGGCACACACATAATGCAATCGCACACTTGGGGAATATTTCTCCTTATGACAGTCAAACATGCTTGACACGCAAAATCTTTTTGATATTATTATTAGTGCATAGTGTGGAAAACATTTCGAAAGTATAATATTAATCTTAGCCAGCAAAGGTATCATTATATCATGCCTATTATAGCTACCATCTGAGGTGGCCGGTTATACAACTACAATCGTAAAGGGCCCATGTTGTTTTGTTTGAATTTCCAACAAATGGTCAAGGCTAAGGAACTTCATTTTCGAAAAGGGTACGCCTCTGGAGGGACGTGCCGGGAACTTAACCAGCACTCTGCCAACATAAGGTTGGGTTACCTCTGTAACTAGGTAACTAACTGTCACGAGTATGCCATCCCTCGGTCTAGACCGACCTTTACTGAGGCGCCTCAACAACCAACAACCACATAAGTAAATAATCTGGTCTCCATACTAGAATACCACTTTTTTTTATCCACACAAGTTAAATATCTGGGATTCATACTAGATACCACTTTTTATCCAGAAGGAAATGTACATACCCTGAGGGCACGAACCCCATAACCTTACTGCATCATTTCCTGTTTCAACCATTTCCGGGGTGTGAGGTTCGACGAAGTCTCATGCACAAAGCAACACTTTTCACAAAAGCCATGCTTCGATCAACAAATGATCAACACTTAGCATGCCGCATTACCAAATTGGGAATATATCACTAGTAAATATCAAATACATAACATCTGAACTCGTACGTCTCAGAGAAGGGTGTTACGCTAAGAGAATAAATTATCCGCCACCAATAAAAATGTATTTGATAGAAACCAGCTTTATATCTTAAAGTGTAATGTCAGACATACATCCATACAAGTCCATCCTAGGTCTGAATGGAACCGAAGGCACTTCCTCCAATTAAGGAAAGAAGCCCTTGCAAATCCGGATGTCCACTAATCACGTCTGAACTCCCCATCACATAGGGTGATATAAATCGCTATACCGGAGCTACTCGGTGTAGATACATTCGACAGGTAATCCTTTCGTTTTTGGAAATACGCGATCTTCAACACCATCTTCAAATGCAATCCCACTTCGTCATATCATTATTCGAAATGGGTTTTATGACTCAATGTCCTCTCCCGGCTAATCCGAACAATGAGCGTTTATTTTAAAAATAAGTAGTTATATTCAAATTTCAAGTAATTCACAACAAATTTCCACTTTGATCTTTTAAACAAAAGCCCTAAGATTCGATGTGGTTTTCGGACAACCATTTGGAATCCGACACCCGGTCGCATCGAAAATCAATGTCGTTTAAAGGCCAATATTGATAGTCGGTTATTTAACTATCAAACAACATTCACAATAACCATCAGATTTTAATAATTTCCCCAATTTTTTTTTAAATTTCTTCGTAGGATATATTTTCACACTTCAACCCTTTGAAAACAATTTTCAAATCACTTATTTTTCGCGGAACAAATTTTCAAATATTGTTTATTTCCACTGAAAATTTGTCGAGTCCGAATACGTTAAATAATTTAAATCACTTATCCAAATATATACTTGGAAACATTTAAAATAAAAACTATTTTTAAAAACATTTATTTAAATATAAGTTATGAAATATTATACTAATATCTTATATACAACTTAAGCCCAAACTAAATTTTAAAAATAAAATTATTAGATAGAGTGTAACTATTTAAATAACCATTTTCTGAATCAAATACCAATTAAATCTTTTAAAATAATCACTTCTATAATTAACTTAATAAACATTTACTTTAAAGATTTAAAAACAATTTAAGAAAATAATTTCTCCATAAAACATTCTTTTAAAACCAACTTTAGAATTTTTAATTTGTATTTGAAAGCTACTTTGAAAACATACTTGGCTTTCCAGCGAATAAATACTCTTTACATTTCAAAATGGTCCATTTAAATCAATTAATAAATCATTCTTGATTCATCATAAATTTACATCCCATATTCGTAAATTTCCTTTCTACACTTTTGAAACATAAACTAATATATATTTTTAAAACTAATCACCCATTCCTTTATAAATTCCATTTGTGAATTTATATTTCCAAATATCCACTGATATACAATTTTCAAATCGATTTCTAGAAATTTAGTTTCAAACACCAAATCAATTTCCAAATCAATTTTCCAAAATTTATTTTCAAACATCAAATCGATTTTCAATCGATTTCCCAAAAATTTACTTCATTTAAAAATTACCCCTTTTACTTATCTAAATTGATTTCAAAAACCCATTAATCCAATATTCACACTTTTATTTAGAATTTAAAATATAAATTAAAATAAATTATTCAACTTTTAAACAATACTACTCAAAATCCATTTATTTACATTTATTAAAATCTTTTTCCCATACTTGGAATTTATTCAATAGGATTTCAAAAATCAATCTTTACCCTTTTTAAATTCCTTCTTTTAAATTTATCCAATTCTCTAAAATTAATTTACTTAAAATTTTCTACTTTAAGTTCCAAAAATCCAATTATATATTTCCGGTATTCTAAAATACCAGAATATATTCAGCTAAACCATAGCCTTCAGTAATTTTCAATTAGCAATATAATCATTCACAGATTATCAATAGATCACATCATAACATATGAAATAAATTCAACAATTTGAGGAATCCAGTTGGATCCCTCCAACCTATTTCCCTGCAACTAAAGATGTTAGCACAATATAAAATACCAGTTCCACTTCGAGATGGAGTATCGCAGTATATGAGGTGATATCATCTCATCCGCTATTATGCGGCACATAGGGTCTCATCCGTTATATAATGCGGAAATCAATCACTCCAATATATATATATATATATATATATATATATATATATATATATATCACCCAACAGATAAAATATAAAATTAATCCAAGCATATCCAATAATTTAAATTTAACTATTTAAATTAAACAAAGCAATTCAATTGAGTGAGAAGATCTCACGTTTGCTTTTGTTTTGCAATCCAATCCATTTTAGCTTGTTTTCATGATTTTTAAACCTTGTAACAAACAATTTATATGATTTATTACACTTTGAATTTACCAAACAATTAATCATTAAATTTTAATTTAAAACTAATGATTTAATTCATTAATAATTTAATTTAAAACCAAATTTCCTTTTGTAAATTATTTTCAGTAGTTGAAATAATTAAATAGGTTAATTGCCAAAATACATTGTTTTAAAATAAGCAGGTAAGTTTAAAATGTGTATAGATATATATTTTTTTCATAAACTTTACCATTATAAAAAATC
Organism: Allium cepa; assembly: GCA_030765085.1. Lineage (NCBI taxonomy): Eukaryota > Viridiplantae > Streptophyta > Magnoliopsida > Asparagales > Amaryllidaceae > Allium > Allium cepa. Next base: position 914,566,090 of record CM060932.1, read on the forward strand.
CCATTTTCATAAACTTATCTCTATATATATTTACCAATTAATCTTCCTTTAAATAAAAAATTAGTTACCTGACTCATATTGGAAACTAAACCCAATGTGCCCCTGCCTTAAATCCTTTATGATGTTGATCAGGATAAGCGTCCAAGCCCACATGCAGGCTACAAATATATTGTCCAGTACCTAAAGTGCTGCCTAATCATCAGCGAAAGGGTAACAGTGACTGTGCGGCACTGGCTATGAACTTCGAAGTTGATCTAGACCTTGGTATCGACTTGATGACTGGCAATGTAGGAGACAGGCTTAACATAAAGCAAGGATGCCTTTGTACGTAGCCTTACTGATCTATGGTTTGAAATCCCCAATTTCGATATGGAAATAATATTCGACGTGAATACTAGAACGATGTCGGCCCTTGACTACCTTCGACACCGAAGGTATCTATAACCTTCTACCCTAGCGGCACCGATTACTAATGGATCTCAATGTCATTCTTGACATTTCTTACTGATGGTACTCGATGTCCTTCCTTTTTTAATACACGAGACATCGATCATTCTTGACATTGCTTATTTCCCTACAAAAGTCAGATTCAATGACTTCGAAAATCATTAGTCGCTTCGAGAATCACTGAACAACAATTCGCTTTGATATTATCCAAATCGACTTCGAATTCCTTCAGATCTATTCCAACTTCGCCTAGATCCACTTCAAATTCATTCTGATCAACAAAGGATTGACGCTCAATACTTTGATGCTGACTGTTCGAAGTCAAATGAGGATGAACTGTCGATTTTTTTTGAAGTGATTTTGATTTCGAATAGAAGGACAAAGAAGGGAGGGCTTGCGATTTATATTCGAAGAACTTTGCACAGCCATTTTCGAACGATTTCATTTTGAAGATGAAAGCACGACTCCGGATTTTTTTCTTTTCAAACGAACATGTGTTCCACTACGAATGACACATGCTAAAAATTCTACACATGTATACAAAAACTATAGTGTTTTCAAATGCAAAAATATTAATTATGTTCAAATTTAAATTCAAATTCAAATCGTCCTGATTTTCGCAACTTATAATCTCAATCTCCAATTGCGACGTGCCACCAGGCGTTCATAATGTTAAACCCCTATTCCGAACGCAATGGAAAGGTTTCGAGTCCAAATTCGATCGTATGGAGAAGATAGCTTTTTGAACCTAGCTATTAAATTAAATTTTCGATATAAATCCAGCGCGTTTCTAATCCGTACGGTCCGCGATAACACCAAACACTATGAAAATTGAAATCCGATAATAATAAAATATTACGGATCCGATGGAACTGGTTTCATCGAATTCGAGACTGTGCCTTGGAAGGCTATTTTCAAATATCGAGTTATACGATAATTTTTCAAAACTAAATAAACACTTCATTATTTCAAATTTTAACACTTCTATTATCTTCAGTATTATCAATATAAATTTTCCAAGCCTTCAAAATATTTTTAATCAGCATAAAACTGAAGATTCAATATTTAACCCAATTTTCAAATTCTTAAATCCATTAATTTAATTGCCAAATAAAAGGTGATATTTAAAATTCAAGTTAAATTAACTTTAAAATATTTAAAATCAATTAAATATTTCAATTTGAAATGTTTAAAGTTTCTGGGTCGTCACATTTTTCCCCCCTTAAAAGAATTTCGTCTCGAAATTTCTAGTTAAGAAGAACGATCTACAACCCGTTTATCATTTTTCCAAAACCAAACAGTTTTATCGATTTGCCAAAACAAATCTTTTATTAAAAATCCATTATCACTTCATTTAAACTTCCAACCTCAACCATAAGTTCCAAACAGTACTGTTTTCTCAACAATTCAAATTTAAATTCAAATTCAAAAATTAAATTATCGAAATTTTCTCAAAAATTTTCTAACTCCTTATATTTTCGAAAAATTTCGCTAGCATCTCATTTCCACGGCACGCTCGGTACTACTACAAAATGCCACAACGGGCCCCCAGATTTCAAAAGAAAACAAAATGCCAAGTGGCTAGACCAGAAAATCATCAAATTTCATGCATAAATTTAAATACATACCTTTTGTTGAGCAATTTAAATTATCTTCGGAATCAAAAATCCAAATTTCCTTTTGCTTTTATAACACCTGTATATCCTACTTAACAATAATGTCCAATTACAATATTCAAAATCATTTTGCATATTTCTTTATAAAAGTTTCAATATTTATTTCATTCAAGTCTGTATGATACACATATATCATCCGTACGCAATACCAAATTCGATCGCTCACTCGAACACACAATTTCACTTCCGAACTAGTATCGTCCCTCCGACTTCCTAGTGCGGACTCAGATCTGGTTTCTTGGTCAAAAACCACCATTCTCCTTGCATAGCCGTAAACTATGATAGAGATTTCCAGAATCAACAAAAAATCTATATCCAGGGTTCACCGTCGAAAAACGAGTGAAAAATCCCAACTCGGATCGATATAACTATCTCGAAATTCTGTGCTCGAATTCTGGATTGAATCGCTATGCGAGTAAAGTAATATACGTACATCCTACGTATTTATTTTCAAATTGGTTATTAGCGATATTGATTCTCTTTTATTCATATTTGAGTAGCAATTCCATATAAATTCAATTTTTCTTTAAATTGAAAATTTTGTCAACTGTCTTCCATTCATAACTGATTTATATTATTACTTAAATTAGTTCCATCCATTAATTTGTTTTCAATCAATTTCAATTCTTATTTGTTTGCTTACTCATTTAAATTAATTACTTTACTTACTAATTTTGATTTCAATACTTTATTTTATGTAGTCCACTTGACTAATTTCCATTTACTTACAAATTCAAAATGAATTTCAACATTCAGTTTAAATTTCATTTACTTGCAATTGTAAATCCATTTTTTCATTTAAAAATTTATTGCACACTTTGAATTTACTTCAAAATTTTAACTTCTATAAGTTTGCCAACTTATGTTCATTCCAAGCAAATTTCCAAATTTAATAAATTATCAAACTCTTTATGATTCCATAAATATTTTAAATAGGATTTCAGAGTCTTTCCAACATTTCAAAATAATTTTTGAAATCAATTCAAATTATCTTTTAAATTTGCAAAACCAAACCCAGTTTTGCAAACGACTCCCATTTAAAACAATTTGGTAGCAATTCCTCTCCTGGAAACTCGAAAATGAACATCGATGATACTACAGTCATCGCCGAAGTTATTTTCCAGCGACCGAAAAGAGTTTAGTGTTTTTATTCCTTCAAAAAAAATTTCCAACTATTTTTAAATTCCAAATCCCACCAGATTCCAAATCCAATTCAAAAATATTTCCCAAATAATTTCACCATTATTTTTCCAAAACTTTGAAAATCATTTTCAAACTCAAAAGGGATTTTAATTTCCCAAATCTCAAAATTTTCAAATCCTTCCAATTTATTTTCAAATATTACTTTAGATTTCTATTTCAAATTATAAATCACATTTACAACTTATATTTACAAATCCCATTTGTATATGAATTTATTCCTTAGCTTTATGATTTCAAATTTCTTATTCAATTTCAATGTAATCATAATAATAGTTTAATATTATCATTCCCTAACTCCTAAGTAATCATATATAATAATTTTCAAAAATTATTTCCTTTTATATATGAAAATAGTTTGGGTAAAATTATTTCATTTACCCTATGTTAAAACAATATCGTGTCGAATTGTTCTGTATAAATGTTTAGAGATCCCTGTCAATAACGTTAATTACTCGTATTGACCAGAATCCATATACCACCCAACAAACCAATCAACACAATATAAAACAATTTTATATTCACTAACAAATACGCGCTCATATCAATTAGTATGCTTAAACTCATTCTAGAGTACTACTGACTCCATCTCTAATGAGTAATCCTTACCAAAGCCAAGTTTATCGCTTAACCAATTGCGCTGATACCACTCTGTAACGACTCGATTTTTCGACTTTCGAAAGTCGATGTCAATACGTCCACTGTATCAAATGCAGAACAATTGAATGCCAGAAAACTGAACCGTTAGGATTAAAGAAGAAGAAGGTAGAATAAGAAAACAGAAACAATATCAGAATCTCACATTCACGACGGAATAATATATAATAGATAAATGAATAATCTTTAAACAAAAGAACTATATCAGTTTATACATTACATCATTAGAGTAATACAACAACAAAACACGACACTAAGCATTTATGACAATTTGACTAAAGGAAAACTAAATTTGCAACAACCTAAACGTGGCAGATACTACATAATATAAGTGATACGTCTCGTCATCCAGCTTATCTCCTAATCTCCACAGCATACTTTTCTGACTTCGCTCCAGAACAATTGATAACCTGACTCTAGGCTGCCTGTGTGGAAAATTATGGGCATCTTGAGTTTAGAAAGGGAACAATAAACTCCAGGTCAGGCATGAGACTGGTGTGAGATCTTAAAACAGTTATTTGCACAAAAGAAATGGAAAAGAAATCCATTATGCTTTTGGAAAATGAAACTACCATAAGGCCTCACGGCATACACACAATGCAATCGCACATTTAGGAGAGATTTCTCCTTATGATAGTCAAACGTGCTTGATACGCAAAATCTTTTTGATAGTATTATTAGTGATAGTGTGGAAAGCATTTCGAAAGTATAATATTAATCTTAGCCAGCGTAGGTACCATTATATTATGCCTACTGTAGCTACCACCTGAGGTGGTAGGTTATACAGCTGCAATCGTAAAGGGATCGTATTGTTTTTGTCTGGATTTCCAACAAATGGTCAAGGCTATGGAACTTCCTTTTCAAAAAGGGTACGCCTCTGGAGGGATGCCCCAAGAACTTAACCAGCTCTCTGCCAACACAAGGCTGTGTTACCTCTGCAACTAGGTAACTAACTGTCATGAGTATGCCATCCCCTGGTCTAGACCGATCTTTACTGAGGCGCCTTAATAACCATCAACCATCATAAGTAAATAATCTGGGCTCCATACCAGAATAACACTTTTTTTTATTCATAAAAGTAAAATATCTGGGTTCCATACCAGATACCGCTTTTTATCCAGAAGGAAATGTACATACTCTAAGGGGCGCGACCCCCATAACCTTACTGCATCTTTTCCTGTTTCAACCACTTCCGGGGTGTGAGGTTCGACGAAGTCTCATCCACAAAGCTACACTTTTCACAAAAACCATGCTTCGATCTACAAATGATCAACGCTTAGTATGCCACATTACCAAATTGGGAATATATCACTAGTAAATATGAACTACATAACCTCTAAGCTCGTACGTCTCGGAGAAGGGTGTTAAGCTAAGAGAATAAATTCTCTGCCACTAACAGAATTGTATTTGATAGAAATCAGCTTTACATCTCAAAGTGTAACGTCAGACATACGTACATACAAGTTCATCCTGGGTCTGAATGGAACCGATGGCACTTCCTTCAATTAAGGAAAGAAGCCCTTATAAATTCGGATATCCTCTAATCACGTTCGGACTCCCCATCACATAGGGTGATATAAATCTCTGTACTGGAGCAACTTGGTGCAGAGACATTCCACAGGTAATCCTTTCGTTTTCAAAAAACCCAGTCTTCAACACCATCTTCAAATGCAATCCCATTTCATCGTATCATTATTCGAAATGGGTTTTATGACTTAATGTCCTCTCCCAGCTAATCTGAATAATGAGCTATTATTTTAAAAATAAGTGGTTATATTCAGATTTCAAGTAAGTCACAACGAATTTCCACTTTGATCTTTTAAACAAAAGATCCATCACTAAGATTTGATGTGTTTTCGGATAACCATTTGGAACCCGACCCTCGGTCGCATCCAAACTCAAATGCCGTTTAAAGGCCAATGTTGATAGTCGGTTATTATACTATCAAACAACATTCACAGCAACCATCAAATTTAAATAATATCCCCAATTTTTTTAAAATATCTTTGTAAGATATATTTTCACACTTCAACCCTTTGAAAATAATTTTCAAATCACTTTCTTTCCACGGAATAAATTTTCATATATTGTTTATTTCCACTGAAAATTTGCCGAGTCCGAATACTTTAAAATAATTTAAATCTCTTATCCAAATATATACTTGGAAACATTTAAAATAAAAACTATTTTTAAAAACATTTATTTAAATATTAGTTATGAAATATTATATTAATATCTCATATACAACTTAAGCCCATACTAAATTTTAAAAATAAAATTATTGGATAGAGTGTAACTATTTAAATAACCATTTTTTGAAGCAAATATCAATTAAACTTTTAAAATAATCACTTCTATAATTAACTTAATAAATATTTACTTTAAATTTAAAAATAATTTAAGAAAATAATTTCTCCAAAAACATTCTTTTTAAAACCAATTTTAGAATTTTTAATTTATATTTCAAGCTACTATGAAAACATACTTGCCTTTCCAGGGAAAAAATATCTTTCCAATTCAAAATGGTCCATTTAAATCAATTAATAAATCATTCTCGATTTATCTTAAATTTACATCCCGAATTCATAAATTTCCTTTCCACACTTTAAAAATAAACCAATATTTATTTTTAAAACAAATCACCCATTCCTTTATAAATTCCATTTATGAATTTATATTTCCAAATATCCACTGATATGCAATTTTCAAATCGATTTCCAGAAATTTACTTTCAAACACCAAATCAATTTCCAAATAGATTTCCTAAAAATTTATTTTCAAACACCAAATCAATTTCCCAAAAATTTACTTCATTTAAAAATTAACCCTTTTACTTATCCAAATTTATTTCAAATACCCATTAATCCAATATTCACACTTTTATGTAGAATTTAAAATTTGAATTAAAATAAATTCTTCAACTTTTAAACAATACTACTCAAAATTCATTTATTTACATTTATTAAAATCTTTTTCCCTTACTTGGAATTTATTCAATAGGATTTCAAAAATCAATCTTTACCCTTTTTAAATTCTTTCTTTTAAATTTATCGAATTCTATAAAATTAATTTACTTAAAGTTTTCTACTTTAATTTCCAAAAATCCAATTATATATTTCGGGTATTCTAAAATACCAGAATATATTCGATCAAACCATAGCCTTCAATAATTTCAATTATCAATATAATCATTCACTGATTATCAATAGATCACATCACAACATATGAAATAAATTCAACAATTTGAGGAATCCAGTTGGATCCCTCCAACCTGTTTCCTTGCATCCACAGATGTTAGCACAATATAAAATACCAATTCCACATCGAGATGGAATAACGTGGTATATGGGGTTATATCATCTCATCCGCTATTATGCGACGCATAGGGTCTCATCTGTATATAATGCGTGAAATCAATCACTCTAATATATATATGTGTGTGTGTGTGTATACTACTATATATAATATCACCCAACAGATAAATTATCAAATTCATCCAAGCACATCCAACAATTTAAATTTAACTATTTAAATTAAACACAGCAATTCAATTGAGTGAGAAAATCTCACCTTTGCTTTTGTTTTGCAATCCAATCCATTCCAGCTTGTTTTCACGAATTTTAAACCTTGTAACAAACAATTTATATGATTTATTACTATTTGAATTTACCAAACAATTAATCAATAAATTTTAATTTAAAACTAATGATTTAATTCATTAATTATTTAATTTAAAACCAAATTTCCTTTTATAAATTATTTTCAGTAGTTAAAATAATTAAATAGGTTAATTGCCAAAATACATTGTTTTAAAATAAACAGGTAAGTTTAAAATGTGTGTGTGTGTATTTTCATAAACTTTATCATTATAAAAATTTCCATTTTCACAAACTTATCTCTATATATATTTACTAATTAATCTTCCTTTAAATAAAAAATTTAATTACCTGACTCATATTGGAAACTAAAACCAGCGAGCCCCCACCCTAAATCCCTTATGATGTTGATCAGGATAAGCGCCCAAGCCCACATGCAGGTTACAAATGTATTGTCCAGTACCTGAAGTGATGCCTAATCATCAGCAAAAGGATAAATTGTGACTGTGCGGCACTGGCTATGAACTTCGAAGTTGATCTAGACCTTGGTATCTACTTGATGACTGGCAATGTAGGAGACAAGCTTAACATAAAGCAAGGATGCCTTGGTACGAAGCCTTACTGATCTACGGTTTGAAATCCACAATTTCGATATGGAAACGATATTCGACGTGAATATTGGAACGATGTCGGCCCTTGACTACCTTCGACACCAATGGCATCTATAACCTTCTACCCTAGCGACACCGATTACTAATGGATCTCAATGTCATTCTCGACATTTCTTACTGATGGTACTTGATGTCCTTCCTTTTTAACATACAAGACATCGATCATTCTCGACTTTGCTTATTTCCAAAAGTCGGATTCATTAACTTCGAGATTCATTAGCCGCTTCAAGAATCAGTGAACAACAATTTTCTTCGATATTATCCAAATCGACTTTGAATTCCTTCAGATCTATTCCAACTTCGCTAGATCCAATTCAAATTCATTCTGATCGACAAAGGATTGACGCTCAATACTTTGATGCTAACTATTCGATGTCAAAGTCGAATGAGGATGAACTGTCATTTTTTTCTTTTCGGAGCGATTTTGATTTCGAACAAAAGGACAAAGAAAGGAGGTCTTGCGATTTATATTCGAAGAACATTGCTCAGCCATTTTCGAACGATTTTATTTTGAAGATGAAAGCATGACTCTGGTTTTTTTTTCTTTTCAAACGAACGCGTGTTCCACTACGAATGAAACGTGCTAAAAATTCTACACATGTATACAAAAACTATAGTGTTTTCAAATGCAAAAATATTAATTATGTCTAAATTTAAATTCAAATCGTCCCAATTTCCGCAACTTATAATCTCGATCTCCAATCAAGGCGTGCCGCCCGACATTTATAATGTTAAACATTTATTCAGAATGCAATGGAAAAGGTTTTGAGTCCAAATTCGATCGTATGGAGAAGATAGATTTTTGAAAGCAGCTACTAAATTAAATTTTCGATATAAATCCAGCGTGTTTTCGATCCGTATAGTCTCACGATAACACCAAACGCTACGAAAATTGAAATCCGATAATAATACAATATTACAGATCTAATAGAACTTGTTTCATCGAATTCTAACACTGTGCCTTGGAAGACTATTTTTAAATATCGACTTAAACGATAATTTTTCAAAACTGAACAAACACTTCAAATTTCAAATTTTAACACTTCCATTATCTTCAGTATTACCAATATAAATTTTCCAGGCCTCCAAATTATTTTTAATTAGCATAAAACTGAAGATTCAATATTTAACCCAACTTTCAAATTATCAAATCCATTAATTTAATTACCAAATAAACAGTGATATTTGAAATTCAAGTTAAATTAACTTTCAAATATTTAAAATCCATTAAATATTTAAAATCAATTAAATATTTCAATTTCAAATGTTTGAGTGGACAGGCGTATGGATCTAGGGAGGTGGAGATAAGGTCGAGTTGGTGGATGGGGTCAGTAGCTTGACCAAGGCTGGCCATTAGGGAGAGAGGCCTCTCGTGACGAAAGTTGTGGTCTTGGTAGTGAATGAGGTTTGTGGGTTTTAGAGAAACAAGCAAGTGCAGGCAACAATACTTTCAAAATAATTGCGTACATGCATTGATACTTTTTTTTTTTTATAAAAGGATGGCAGAACCAAATAAAATGAGAGGATGGATGAAAATGAAGAGACAACAGAAATATAAGGAAATAGTAGGAATATTAAAAGCAAATCGTTGAGTTCTAGGAATTATAAAATCTACTGGCTATTAGCTTTCCCACGGAGGATAATGAAAGGACGGGAAACAAACAAAAGGTTAAAATTGGGTACCGATATGGCTAATCGTCCCGTAGATTTCACCATGTATCAGATGCTGAAATGCATAAATGAATATACTATAGAGATCAACATTAAGAGACGAACAAAGTAGTACACAGATATTATAGATACAATCATCCTATCAAAACTCGATTTTCGTTGCAGAAAATGCTGCTAAAACGCCAAAAATAAGAAAAACGGGGCTAAAGCAGTCCAAATTCGGCGAAATGAAATATGACGACTCACTCAGAAAATAATTAACATTTTTCTTGTATAAAAATATTTTGGTTTCAAAAATATTTTATTTCCATCAAATTAATGATTTTAAATTTTAAATTAAAATTTGACAACCAAACAAACCTCCATATTTTCCAATAGAAATCTGACACTTGCTATGTTTAAATAGAGGTATTCAAATATCAAATTTTCATTGCTAAGTTTTATTATATATTTTCAAGAAAAATTTAGTTAATTATATTATTTAAAATAGTTAAAATTTCTGAATCGTTACGATACGTGAATACGTCTTAAAGACTCCAGCTCGTCTCCAAAAAGCTCCAAGGTATCTAGCCAAATCTGAAAAAATGCTCGAGATGACCTGAGTATTATAAGAAAATAACGCTTGGGTCAGTCTGGTAAACCAACATGACTAGAACTTGAATCAAAACATATGGATTTCTACATTTGAAAACCATTTTGAAAATAAAAGCTATATCATAAGACCACGTCGTACATAAACATGGATGGGTTTTTACCTTACGATACCCAAACCATTTTTATTATAAAATCCAATGATATTATAATAACGTCTAAGGATTAAAATAACAATAATCATGAAGCTGTGATGTGTGGGCATTACAATAATAATGGTATACAATCGAAAATCGAAGGTGCTTATTGGAGAATGGATTCCAACAAATGGCAAGTAAGGGACTACCATTCAAAAAACAATACACCTCTAGATAAAATGCATAATTGGCCGTAGTTACCTTTGCAACCCTACGAACACAGCACCGGCCTCCCCCAACTGGATAGTACCGAATATTCCATCACCTCGGTTGTTCCCAACCTTTATAGAGAGCTTTCATGCACACCCAAATCCATAATATGATAATCTAAAAAGGTGATGACACACCCTTATGGGAGCAGCCTACATAGCTCTACCACATCTACCCTTTAACATTTTCGGGGTGTGAGGCTCATGAGGTAACGATTTACCTTTCTTTAGCAATTCCCACTTGGAGTGTTAACACTGCCTTATAGGCAAAATTGCAATGCCAGCATTCATCCATACAAGTTTGTGTTGGGTTTATACGAAACCGAAGGTAGTACCTCTACTACATCTATTTTGGAATCACCCTTGGGTTTAATAATAAATAGCCCTTGCACTTTAGAGAGTACTATCTTCAATCATCTTCAAGATGTCTACCATTCGAACGTTTATGTTGGTCCGAAGTAGTTTTCAGATAACATATCTGATCCCGATCTCTTCGAACCAACAATCGATGGTTCTCGGTTGCACATTCCCGGTTCTTTCGGAAGTAAGCAGACTAAACTAGAGTCTCAAGAGGATATCTAATATATCCCTCAAAGCTAGAGACGTTTAACCAGAATGAGTTCTCTCAAGGAAACTCAAACTGCATAAACACGCGAAGCTTCTATTTACTTCCTAAGTAAAAAACTGGCCAAGAATTGTTAATAGGTTATTTAACTATCAAATACAGAATCAAACAATAATCCAGAGATTTAATTATTTCCATAGCAACCCCTAAGCCTCAAAACAAATATTTTATTTATTTAAATGTTTGGCCAAACATCTATCATAATATTCATATAATTAACTTGCTGGCATAAGTTTATTCACAAAATATTGTGAAAGATTTCTTACTTCAAAATCATACTAAAAGGATCGTAACAAACGTTATTTAAATTGGAGCTAAGGATAACCTCAAACACTATTCATTCGGTGTTAAGTGTGGAACGAATGTCCATACCACCAAAATTAAGAAGGCTAGTTAAACGAAATCCAATCTCAAATTATTCTAATAAATTTCTTCAATAAATCCTTTTGATAAATCTCTTTCATTTATGAAAATCTCCTTTACTGAAATTCCGAATCCATTTATAATTTTTTTATAAATCTCTAGGTTTATTTATAAAACTCTTTTGTAAATATCCACAATTGTTTTTAAAACATCTTTTCAAATTTCAAGATCCTTTTAAATTTGTAAAAACTCCTTTTTGTAAACTTTATTCAATAATGTTCCTTTGACAAACAATCAATTTTTAAAACACCTTTAAATAAACAAGTTATTATTTAAAACATCCTTCATTTAGTTATTTTGGAACACATAAAAAAATAATGATTTTACATTAAATCAAAATAATTATCTTTAAACTCTTATTTAAAATGAAATAAGATTAAAAGAATTATTTCCAAAATTCAAAAGAGGCTTAGCGACCACAATGGTTTATTCAGTTTCAGTTAAACTTTCCAAGTTACAATAGGGGTATTAACATAACAAGCAGATATGTAAAAGGGATCAGTAAGCAACAATCAATCAATACATAGGTAATTTCCAAGTCACTATAATAGTAGATGGGGATTTTTCAACTAAACACATGTCCAAATACATGGCGTTTTATTCTGCTAAACAGACGTCACTTGCTTTCACACTCATTTGAAGTTACTTAAAGATAATCAACAAAGAAATCTCTCTTTTTTTAATTACTTTTGCAAAAGAAAACTGCTTTCAACAAAACCGATCCTTGGAAACAAAGCGGTTCAAAAAAAAACTAAAAACCTTTACTTAATAATTAATTGATGTTTAAATTCTTCATTTAATACTAATTAAATATTAAATTAATAATTATAAAATAATTAACATTTTAATAAATAATAGATAATTAACCTTTAAATAAATAATTAAATAATAGTAAATATTTTAAACAAATAATTAAATCATAATTGATCTTTAATTAAGAATTAAATAATAATTAAAACCTTTATTTCATGATTTAATTATATTTAATCCTTAAATAATTTAATAAATTAAATCTTCATTAAATCTTAACCTAATTATTAATTAATCAAATATTTAAAAAAATTCTTAAATAACATAATAATTAACCTTTAATTATTAATTGAATAATAATTAATCCTTTAATAAATTATTAATAAATAATTAATCTATAATTAATTAACTAATTATAACTAACTAACTTAATTAACACTTAAAAACTGATTGCCTTTGTTAACAAATGATTAAGTACTAATTGCTTTTCTTAATTAATTAATTAATTAATCATTAATTAAATAAATAATTAAGTAAATAAATATAAAAAAATTATTACATAAAATATGGTTTAAAACACTTTCCAAAGAATACCTACATGAAAATACTTTTTAATTCCCAAAAAGAAATCGTTTTCATGAACTGCACCCATAGCTACATGACCCATAATTTCCAAACAAGTTTTTATGGATCGAATAGCTTTAAAAGCCTTACACGTTTACTTAAACCCACTTTCTAACTTGGAATAACTTTTAAATTTAAAAGTAAAATCTTAAAACTTTATGGAATCACTTAAGTAAAACATACTTCAAAAGTAAGGGATTTATACGTTGCTTATACACAAATCAATGCTAATTTCTTTAGCACGTACATAAACCAATATCATGCATTCACGTGTCATACAACAAGCCATAAGCAAGATTAAAACTTTTCATCCATACACATATTTTAAACTTATTCTTAGGTCGAACTAAATACTACATCCAAGCACAATGTATACATACAAATCAACACCATATCCAACTAATCAAATAACGATTTAACAACAAAATATTCATCATAATTAAAGTTAGAAGATTTAAATAAATTATTGAGTTTTACTCACCATAGCTAACCAAACTAAAGCAACTACCACCTAAATCAATACTAGACCCTTGCTTTTAACTTGAAAAGATCATTGTTGGAGGCCTTAAGACCAAGGTGGTTCGGCCATGATAAGACAAGGCCTGGCCTTGGTATTATTGGATGCCTTAAGTGGCCAAGGAGGTTCGGCCATGTAAGGGAAGTGCTCGGACATGGGAAGAAAGGGGATTTTAGGTCAGCTTTGGCAAAGAAGGATTGCAAAAATGGAAGGAGAAGGTTTTAAGCAATGTTTCATGAATTAAAAGTAGGAAAGAAATGATTTTTAATCATTTGAAAAACCAAGGATGCTGTGGAAAAGATGAAGTGGTTAAGGAGGAAGAAAAAACTTTTTTAAATAATGATAATAATAATGAGAAGGAATTAGGGAAAAGCTTTTACATAAAATGGTATAAACGAATAACTAAAATACCCTTTTATACATACCCTCCATTCCATGCTTGCTACATCACCTCCCTTGTCCCCTCTTGTACTTCTGCCATGAATAATGTCCCATCCCATCTCTTCTTTTGACCCAACATGCATTGATTGCATTAGTATTTAATGTTTTCCTAAGGTTATTTCAATTTAAATACCATTTTATATTTTATTTATTTTTCATAAAAAGCCACATCTTGTTATATATATTTGCCAAAGCAAATATCTATACATACATACGTACGTACGTACATACATACACACATATATGTATATAACTCAAACTTATTTAAAAATGAATGCGTATACGCTTACTCTAGAGTTTACAACGTTTCCGATAACTTTTAGTCGATGAAAAGTCGAAAATTTGAAAAAATGAATTCCGATCATATTTTCGATTTTTCTTCAAACCGTACATTTTTTAAACTAATTTCATAAACTATTTCATCATCCTTATTTATTATTTAAAATAATTTTATTTTTAATTGTAAAACCTATTGTTTGAATATTTAAAATAAATTTAATATTTGCAAATCAAAGTGGTGAAATTCTGAGTCGTATCACTCTCCCTTACTTAAAAGAATTTCGACCTTGAAATTTTACCACAACCCTAACCTAGGAAAATCCTAATACTTCTTATCAGTCCATGTGATGTACATTGATCAATCCTCTGCAAAATCTGATTTGATCACTCACTTGAATACATAGCTTTACTTTCAAACTAGTATCACCCATTTGATTTCCTAGTGTGGACTCCGATCAGGCTTTTTAAAAGAAAACCTCAATTCTCTTTACATAGCCATATACTATAATTTAGTTCCATATCATGAACCCTCATAAAGTGTTCACCGTCAAAATCAAGTGGTAAATCCTTATTTGGAACAGTGTGAAGCACCTCAAGTCATGTAGTCGAATCTTGGATCAAGAATTTTGCAAAAAAGAGGAAGGATCTTTGTACAACTTACATACTTATCTTATTGATTCTTATTATTCAACTACTTTCTACCCTTCCCAAAATATTTATGAAAACATTTCATAAACTTTTCCGCTTAGCTTCAAAAAAATTAGATGGAACAACTTATTTATGAAACCTTATTATAAAATCATTTTAGTTTATTAACTTGTATAATACTCATCTACATCCTAATAGTATATACAAAACTTATAATTTTAATTCCATTCACTTTTAACCATTTAGATGTATACCCACAATAATTTTGGCTCTTAAAATTAAGTCGACCAATTCAGCCTCCTTACCCAATCGGTCTGGCAATTAGCTAAAAATAATAGGATGCTGACATCCCAACTCCACCCTAGAGTCATACTTTTCCTTACTCCTTAGACATATTTAAGGTAAAACGTTTATTTGTCAGCCCAATAACATCAAATAAATTTTCACTTCTTAGATGTTAAAACAAAAGAAACAGTAATAAAACAAAATTTATTAAACCACATTATTAAATTTAACACAATTAAAAACTTCATTTGCTAACCCATTCTTTCATCAAAATACCTTACTATTTTGAAAATTTTAGGAGCCAAATAGCCATGATTTATTTTAAAAACCTTTTTAAACGAGACTATATATTTAACCCTTAGAAAATATACATATAGCCTAAGTAACTCCAAAATGGTATCAAGGAACTGGGTGCTACCAAATAGTATCACATATTCCTTTACCATGAAGGGTAATACTCAAGAGAAGTGTTTACTATCTGAATACATCTCCTCTCCATTTTTAGTCACTTTCAAGTAACTCAAACTAGTTAATTATAAAATATTTCTTCTTTCCAAATTCCTTTTCGAAACAATACTATATATGTCTTTCCAGTTAAATAGTTATTAACAAAATATTTATCATCCTCTTGCTTTAGATTCATTCGGATTCGAACTTGTTTCGATCGTACAATGACAAAGAGAATAATTTACTAAGTGCACTACCACATCTACCTAAGCAAACATCCTATTGTCACTTAGTAAATTATTATGATCATCATAAAATAGATCGAGACTCAATCCTCGAACCGTTTAAAGAAAAATCTTACTCTCAAATTTCCTTTCAAAATATTTATACCCTATAGTATTTTTAAGTAAAATTATTACTACTTTTCCAAGGATCACTGAAAACTCTATCAAAACCATCAGGATTTAAATTCTCTAGAAATCCATCTTAATTTCATAATAAATTGTACAATCCTGATTTATAAAATCATATAAAGTATTTTTTTTATAAACACCTTTTATTAAAACCCAATTTTAACCCAACATTATCAACGAATGCTTATAACCAAACTATGAAACCTAATTCACAAGGCATCCATTGTAACGTTTACACAAATTTTACCTATTTAACCTATGGTTTAAAAGCAAAGATTGTAGATGAATCTACAACTCATAGCCAATGCTCAAGGCTTGGCGAAAATGACTGGTCAAACCCTATATGATAATAATTAAATATTACTAATTCCTAACAAACAAGCACATCAACATAACTATATAATTTTTTGAAAATTCTTCCTTTATATATAAAATTTAGTCCTAAGTAAAAGTATTTTATTTACCAATTTAAAATTTTGTGTGTCGATTTTTCTATTCAAGTGTTTAGGAATCCTTATCGATAACGGTGATCGGGCGCATTAGTCAAAATCCCAACATCCAAACTTAACAGACCAATTAACACAAAACATTTTTATATCACTAACAAATGCACTCTATATATAAACTCAAACTCATTCTGAGATATTACTAATCCCATATCTAATGAGTTACTCATTCTAGGGCATTACAAACCCTATCCCTAACGAGTTTACCCTACCAAGGCCTAGATGTTAGCTCAACCTCAGCTCTGATACCACATTGTAACGATCCGCTTTTCTTACACCTAAAGATGACACTTAATACATCCTCGGTATTCATGTGCCGATCATTTAAGTGTCCGAAAGACAGATCATTTGGGGTTAAAGAAAGAGAAGATAAGTCAGAATCTCATGTCGTGATAAGAAATATATAATATACATATTATCTTTATGAAAAGAAAAGAACTTTATTATATACACAGCCTCAGAGTATACTAACTTATTATCAGCCTGGGCAGTAATAAAAGTCTAACCTTATAATTTCTGATAAACACAAACAAGAACAAAATAGAAAACAGTGGAAGAATTTAAGATACATGAATATGTCTTAGAGAATCCAACTCATCTCTTGAAAGGTTCAAAAGATTCAAGTAAATCTAGAAAATATGCTCGGCATGACTCGAATATTATAAGAAAATAACACCCAGGTCAGTCTGGTAAACCAGTGTGAGTAAAACTCAAATCAAGACATATGGATTTCTACCTTTGAAAACCTTTTTTAAAATAAAAGATAAATCGTAAGATCACACCGCATATAAACACGGACGGATTTATACCTTACGATACCTAAACCATTTTTATTATAAAATCCATTGACATTATAATAATGTCTAAGCGTTAAAATACCAATAATCAAGTTGTTGTGATGTGTGTACATCACAACAATAATTGGTATATAGTGGAAAACTGAAGAAGCTTATTAGACAATGGATTCCAACAAATGATAAGGTAAGAGACTACCTTCCAAAAAACAGTACACCTCTAGATAAAATATACTGTGGACTGCAGTCACCTTTGCTACACTACAAATATAGGACCGACCTACCCCTAATTGGATGGTACCGAATATGTCATAACCTCGGTTGTTCCCAACCTTTATAAAGCGCTCTCATGCACACCTTGATCTATAATATGATAATCTTGAAAAATGATGACACACACTTAGGGGAGCAACCCATATAGCCCTTCCGCATCTACCCTGTTTATTTACGGGGTATGAGGCTCATGAGGTAACAGTTTACCTTTCTTTAATAATTCCCACTTAAAATGCTAACGTTTCCCTCCAAGCAGAAATGCAATGTCGGCATTCATTCATATAAGTTCATTATGGATTTGAACAAAACCGAAGACACTACCTCTACTACATCCATTTTAGAATCACCCTCAGGATCATGTAGCAAATAGCCCTTGTACTTCAAAGGGTACCATCTTCAGTCATTTTCAAGATGTCTTCCATTCAAACTCTTATGTTGGTTTGAAGTAGTTTTCGGATAACATATATGATCCCGGTCTCTCCGAACCAACAATCGATAATTTCCAGTTGACTCATTCTCAGTTCTTCAGAAGCAAGCAAACTATACTGGAGTCCCAAGAGGATCACTAATATATCCCTCAAAGCTAGAGATGTTTACCAGAATGTGTTCTCCCGAAGGAACTCAAATTGTATGAACACGTGAAGCTTTTAATTACTTCTTAAGTAAGAATTGGGCCAGGTTTGATAGTCGGTTTTTTAGCTAATAAACACACAACTAAACAACAATCCAGAGATTTAATTATTTCCATAGAAACTACTAAGCCTCAGAATAAATCTTTTATCTATCTAAAGTCTCTTTCCAAATATATATCATAATATTCATATACTTATCTTATTGGCATAAATATATTTACAAAACATTGTGGAAGATTTCTTATATCAAAATCATATTAAAAGGATCACAGCAAAAATTATTTAAATTGGAGATAAGGATAACCTCAAACACTATACCTGCGATGCTAAGGGTGGAATGAATGTCCATACCACCAAAATTAAAAAGGTCAGTCAAAGGAAATCCATTCTCAAATTCTTATTATAAATTTCTTTATTAAATCCTTTTAATAAATTTATTTCATTTATGAAAATCTCCTTTACTAAAATTCCAAATCCATTCATAAAAATCTGTACAAATCTTCAGGTTTATTTACAAAACTGTTTTATAAATATCCACAATCATTTATAAAACTTCTTTTCAAATTTCAGGGTCCTTTCAATATATTAAAACTCATTTTTATACACTTTATTTAATAAAGTTCCTTGGATAAACAGTTAATTATTCGAAATACCTTAAAATAAACAAGTTATTATTCAAAACATCCTTCAATTAATTATCCTTAAACCACATTAAAAATAATGATTTTACTTTAAACCATAATAATTATTTTTAAATTCTTATTTAAAAAAATAAGACTAAAATAATGATTTTCAAAGTTCAGAAAAGGCTTAGCGACTACAACGGTTTATTCAGTTTTAGTTAATTTTTCAAGTTTTAACAAGAGTATTTACATAACAAGCAGATATGTAAAAAGGATCAATAGGCAATAATCAACCAATACAAAGGTAATGTTCAAGTCATTATAATAGTAGACGTGAGTTTTGCTAAACACATGTCCAAATTATTATGGTAACAAAATGGTGTGTTGTTCTGCTAAATAGATGTCATTTTAGTTTTATACTTATTTGAAGTTACTTAAGGGTAATCAATAAAGAAATCCCTTGGTTTGAAATACTTTTGAAAAATAAAATCTCTTTTAACAAAACCGATCTTTGAAAATAAAGCAAATTAAAAGAAATAAAACCATTATTTAATAATTAAATAATAATTAAACTCTTTATTTAATAATATTTAAATATTAAATTAATGATTAAACAATAATTAACTTTTTAATAAATATTAAATAATTAGCCTTTAAATAAATAATTAAATAATAATTATCTTTTAAATAAATAATAATCATAATTAATCTTTAATTAAGAATTAGATATTAATTAAAACCTTTATTTAATAATTGAATTAAACTTAATATTAAATAATTAATAAATTAAATCTTCATTAAATCTTAATGAGGTCTTAACTAAATCTTAACTTAATTAGTAATTAATTAAATATTTAAACTCCTTCTTAAATAATAAGATAATAATAATTAACCTTTAATTATTAAATAAATAACAATTAATCCTTGAACAAATTATTAATTAGTAATTAATATTTAATTAATTAACTAATTCTGATTGACTTAATTAATACTTAAGTACTAATTGCCTTTGTTAACTAACGATTAAGTACAAAAAAATTTTCTTGATTAATTAAGTAATTATTCATTAATTAAATAAATAAGTAAATAAATAAAATACTTTTTATTACATAAAATATGGTTTAAAACACTTTCCAAGGGATAGCTAAGTGAAAACACTTTTTAATTTTTGAAAGAGTACGTTTTCATGAACTATACCCATAGTGACTATCGCTATGCGACTCATAATTTCCAAACTAGTTTTTATGAATCAAATAGCTTTGAAAACCTTACTCTTTCACTTAAACCCACTTTCTAACTTGGAGAAACTTTTAAATTTAAAAGTAAAGTCTTAAAAATTTATAAAACTTTTTGGAATCGCTTGAGTAAAGCATACTTCAAAAGTAAGGGATTTCTATGTAGCTTATACACAACCCAATGGTACCTTCTTTAGCACATACATAAACCAATATCATGCATTCACATGTCATATGACAAGCTAAAAGCAAGATTACAACTGTTCATCCATGCACACATTTTAGACTTTAAATCTTAAGTCGAACTGAATACTTCATCCAAGCACATATATACACATACAAATCAACGCCATATCCAACCAATCAAGATATGTTTTAACAACAGAATATTCATCATAATTAAAGTTATAAACTTTAAACAAATTAGTGAGCTTTACTCACCAAAGCTAACCAAACCAAAGCAACTACAACCTAACTTTGGAAACAACTCTAGACCCTTGCTTTTAACTTAAAAAGATGAAGTTTTTTCCGGGCCTTAAGACCAAGGTGTTTTGACCATGATGAGAAAAGGCTCGGCCTTCGTGATTTTTGTATATGGAAAAGGAGGTTAGCTAATGCTAGGGAAGTGCTCAAACATAGGAGGTAACGGGGGGGTTTTAGGCTAGATTTGGCAAGGGGGGTTGCAGAAATGGAAGGAGGAGGTTTTAAGCAATGTTTCATGAATTAAAAGTAGAAAAGAAATGATTTTTAATCATTTTAAAAACCAAGGAAGCCATTGAATTAATCAAGTGATTAAGGAGGAAGAGAAAGCTTTTTGAAATAATGAAAATAATAATAAGAAGGAATTATGAAAAAGCTTTTATAAAATGGCATAAATGAATTACTAAAATACCCTTTTGAACACTACCGCCTATTCCATGCTTGCCACATCACTTCCCTTGTCCCCCCTCTTGCTTCTCACGTGAATATTCCTCCCTAACTCTCCCATTTTGACCCAACATGGCACTAATTGCATTAGTATTTAATGTTTTCCTAAGGTTATTTCACTTTAAACACTTTTTTATGTTTCATTTAATTTTCATAAAAAGTCACATCATGCTTTATATATATGCCTAAGAAAATATCTATACATACATACATATAACTCAAACTTATTTAAAAATGAATGTGTACATACTTACACTAGAGTTCACAATGTTTCTGATAACTTTTAGTCAACGAAAAGTCAAAAATTGGGAAAACGAATTCCGGTCACATTTTCGATTTTCTTTTGAACCAAATATTTTTGCAAACTAATTTTGAAAACTATTTCACCATCATTATTTATTATTTAAAAGATCATTATTTTTAATTTTAAAACCTATTATTTGAATATTTAAAATTAATTTAATGTTCATAAATCAAAGCATTAAAATGCTGGGTCGTTACAATTTGTGTCCATGAATGGAAAGAGAAGAGCCAAAAGTATAGAAATAAAGTAGAGGCTAGGGTTTGAATTTATATTGTGAGTTAGGGTTAAAATTTTGCATGTTTCCCTCTTAAAAATTCAAACACCAAGAACCCCTTATCGTCCCATTATAGTACTACCATATACCCATTCAAATATGAGCAAAAATTCCATAAAACCACCTAGTCATTTGTTTAACTGAAATCTTTATCGATATCGTATATCATTACATGCATACATAATTTTATATGCGCACCAAACAAATTACTAATAGCAAGCTGAACAATTATATAGGAAACTCCTTTTTATTGAACACACGCTATAATAAATACAATAATAATTAATATTCCATAAGTATTAATTAATTTAATTAATTTATAACTATTACAAATCAATTAAGTCAAGTGGTGTTTCAAAGACTGATTAGATTCACTTGTGCAACTCTCATGTGTGAATTTAATTAGCGATTAATGTTTAAACAATTAAAATACAAATATTCACATATCATATTAGCTTGAGGTGTGACAGTTTGATTTAATTCATCGCTTACAAATCTCATCAGTAACATCTAATTTAACAAATTTAAGTGGTACCTTTTTGTAACGATTATTTTACACCGATTCTCTTCGTCAATACTATATCACATTAGGAGTTATGGAATTTGGTTTTGATCAAAATTTCAATAACATCCACATTTAACTAGGTTAGTCCCTAAATGAAGTCTTTAGTTCAATAATAATATTTATTATTAATCGTACTGCTCTGACCAAAGACTTTGACTTTGAGTTGATTACAGTTGACTATGATACTGACCCCATATAACCTATGAGACGATCTCTATATCAAATAATGTTTTATTTCCAATGCTTCAACTCAGATACGACTACAGTCATTCAATGATTGTCATGCGATGATCTGATTATAATCAAAGTAAAGAATCCAGATTGAAATTCAATTGTATTCTCAAGCCAAGAGAACTGTATAATATTATCACTTTAAGATTTTATGTTTGACCTTAGCTATTATTAACCAGCGAGAAACTCTCAAGTGAGCCATTCCATGGTTATCATATAATTGTCAGTACGTAACCCCTTAGTGCCTTCGATGGCCATAAGTAATACACTGCCCAACATCTGGAGAGCGTTATTTACCCCGGTCTCAACTGATGTATTAATATCCTTTTTCAAAACATCTTGATGAGGAATATATAAAAAATATGTTATTTTATATTATGATAAGTTTCTCATGATTACAACTCATTGTAATTATTAACACCATGACATATCATTTAAATATTTTCCAGTTTAACAAACTTAAAATTTATTTTTTTAATTAATTAAATCACTATATAACAAAGTATTTAATAGAAATCAAATATTCTTATAATGAAACAGATTAGTCATAGAGTTAGACATACATAACAAATTATGTAATTGCCTTAGGGCATACCCTTAACTCACATACACATAACATCTCCAGCTTACATCTGCTCAACAACTAAAGAGTATGCAAGTAATCTATTAATGTATAAATGATAGAGGACAACTATACAACTTAGAGATTCATAATCTCTAATATGAACATTATGGTGATATCAATTTAAAGAATAATGTATTTGTTATACGATATTTTATGTATATTATTAATTAATTGTATTTTACTTTAACCTTATTAATTAAATCACATTTAGTTAATTTTTGGATTTTTAACTAGCTAACTATTTAATTTAACATTCTAATTAAATACTTAGTAAATGTCAAATTTTATTTAATTTTATTTTCAAAATAATTTTGCGAAAATAAAACATTTTAAGTTATTAAACTATAAATTTAGAGTTTATTTATAAATATAATAGTGTATATAATTTAATCAATTAACATTTAATTTAATGTTTATCAAATAATCATTTATTTAATTTAACATTTTATTAATAATTTAATAAATATCTAAAAATTTATTTAATTTACCTTAAACAATTTAAAATAAATTTTTGATTATAATCTTTACAGTTATGTATACATATATCTCTATACATATAAACATATATTTTAATTAATTAAATTTTGATTAACTAATTATTTAATCAATCAAAAATAATTAAATATTTATAAAATTTAAAAATATTAAATTAATTTCTCAAAACAATTTCGAACTTTTTGTATTTATTTTGTATTATAAAATTTTCTATTAAAATTTTAACTTAGCGTTTAAATTTAAAATATATTGTAAATTTTCGATCATGATTTGAAAATTAACCCAAGGTCCAAAATACATTTGGGCTTTATACTCGTGCCAACCTATTGGACTTTCTCTAATCATTGGGCTAGGCTAGCAACCAAGAAGAGAAGAGTACTTTTTATTCAACCTTAAACCTAGACACTACTGTTTGAGACACTCATCAAATAGATATGTTTATTAGTTGGCCTTTAATGCTAGCTAATTAGACTACATACACCTTATGCGCTCTAACACCATGAAGGAACCATGGTTCTCGCATAGTGAGTAAAATAGGAAGATGTCAGAAAATTCTATATTTGTATCATAGCGGACCTATAAATTCTGATGGTTTATCCTCGATCCACTCTAGTTATTAAATAAATCATATATTATTTAACTTTATTTTATATTTATTGGTTAATCATATTAGTTAATTTAACTAAATGTTCAATTCTGAATGTTTCGTACATACACTTAATGAGATAACAATATAACATAATGTAATATGAACATGTGTACAACTATATATATACACAAATACATACATACATAAAGATATTAGGATTTATTTATTGTATATACATATATATTATACCTACATATACATGTAAGAAATCCACATGCGTATCAGGAATAAAAGTGCCAAAGTATATTGTTTGAATGTAGTACAATATATGTATATGGTTTGTATACACAATTGGTAGTACCATTTATATAGTTTAGATATACACACATACATGATATTTTGTTACCACATGTATATATTTAATATATATATATATATAATTAGTATATATTTAATATATATATATATATATATAATTATGAGAACAAAACTATATAATAAATTTAGACATTCCAAAACAAGAGAATGTTTGATTGAAAGTAAAAATGAAAGTAAAATTTTACATTAGATCTTGATCTAATCAAATCAGAGCTAAAAAGGAAATAGAATAAATAAATGTTTTAGATTTCCTTCTTTACAAACACTAATAAGTAATAAATTCAATACCATATAAAATTCAAAATTTAACCACAACAAATATCCAAACTTTAAAATCACAGAACTGAAACTAAACAGTCAACATAAAAGATTGAAGTATTATCATAATTTAATGTGTTGCTCCAATGACCCAATTTATTCTAAAATATTACACTTATACATAAACAAAAGTTTATGTAGTAAATTAAGATATGATTTCGAAGCATACGTTGACTAAGATGTAACGACCCAGGATATAGGTCGTTCGTTTTTGAACAATTAATTTATCTTAGACGTTGGATTTGAATTATGAAATGATTTTGAATATGAAGAAGTAGGTTGAATAAGTGAAATAGTTTATAATTTCAAATATGCCAATTTAATGGATTTGGTGAATAATAAATTACTATTTGGAATTGGGAAAAATATTTGAATTTGGTGTGATTGGGGATGGGAAATGATTTCTAAAATTGGTTTAAATTCTGTTTAAATTATAATGATGTTAGTAAACTTTAAAGATCGTAAATTTAAAATGATATCGACGATTTTAAAAATCGCTCGATTTAATTGACAAGTTAAAATAGCCTTCCAGGGCACAGTCTCGGAATTCGACGAAACAAGTTCCATTGGATCCATAATAGTGTTTTATTATTGGGTTTCAAATTTCGTAGCGCTTGGAGTTACCGTCTGGTCGTATGGGATAGAAACGCATTGAAATAAATATCGGAAATTTAATATTTAAATTTGATTCAAAAAGCTATCTTCCACACATACGATCGAATTAGGCCCCGAAACATGTTCCATTGTGTTCGGAATTGAGGTAAAATACTATAAATGCCAAACGACACGCTTCGTTTGGAGTTCATTAGAAAAGCATAGTTATTTTGGAAATAATATTAAAATATTTAATGTATATGTGTATGCACACACACACACTTAAACAGTAAAACCTAGTTCTCCATGCCGAGCCGCCGTTCTATATTTTTAATGGCTAAAAGCTTCTTCCCTTCTCCTTGATTTTTCTTCTTCTACAGGCATTTTTATCAGAAACTTCCAACTAGAAAGATGGAGAGCTCATCGAGCTCGACCCAATCAACTGTTGAGATCGTTTTTAGTTCATTGAGGAAGCGACATTTTGTCGAGATAGGTTGCGCGTCTGTGTGTAGATCCCGAGGCGACGGTGGCATTTGGAGGCGCCGCACTTGGCACAAACGTCGAGGAAGGGACCGCGTTTTGTTTTGCAGCCTCTGACTGAACTTCAATGCGACGTAGGTGGAGCGGCGTTCAAACCCTAAAGGCGGCGAGTGGGTTCGGTTATAGTAGAACGAACGAAAAAGAGAAGCAAACTTGTGGCTGTGATTTCCTATTTCATTTCTAGGGCCAGATCCGGTTTGTATAATAATAAAAAAGAAAACTAATTATATTAATTTATATACAATCTTTAAAATATCATATCTCTTCCATAGAGGTCGGAATCAGATGAAACAAGCGGCGCCAAAATCGCAGTGATGACCAAAGTATATATCTGGAGTTGATCGAAGCTAGCAAATTTTTTAGGTTAAATCGAACGTGCTTGATTTAACTAAAATTGGAATGTTTGGGGAATTAAAACTCAAGGTGAGTTAATCTCACTCAATTTTCGAATGCTATTGGTTACTTTTAGATAGTTAAAATTAATAAATGATTAATTTGTTAAATTGATGCACTTTATTAGTTGGATGTGATATTATATATGGTAGTATATAAATTGGAGTGATTGATATTCCCGCATTTATATAGCGGATGAGACCCTATGCGTCCCGCATAATGGTGGATGACCCTATATATCGAGGTATTCCGCCTCGAAGCGGAATTGCTATTTTTGTGTTGTGCTAACATCTGTGGATGCAGGAAAACAGGTTGGAGGGATCCAACTGGATTCCTTAAAAATGTTGAATTTAATTGAATATATAGTGATATATGTTTTTGTTGAATAATCTGTGATAGGTTATTGTATGATTTAGATTGAATGGATGCTGTGATAGTTAAGTTGGGTTTTGGTGCCTTAAAATACCAATTAAAATATGGTTTAATTTGCTAAAGAATTGTAAATGGGGATTTTGAAGTAAAATGTATATATAGAGTTTTGGGTAATTCAATTGGCTAAAGTAAATGATTTTGAAACTGTAATTCAATTATTTCAGATTTCGATGAACAAAGATTTTCGGAATAAAAGTATATAAAAGGATTTTTAAACAATAAACCCTTAAATGTTACTTGTTTAAATATAAAAGGTTTTAAAAATCAAGATTTAGAATATTTTCTTTAAGGATAGAAGCGAATTAGGAAATAAGTATAAAATTGGTTGTACAGGAGTTCAGTAGGATTACCAAATTTTACGTAATGGAATTGAAAATTCGAGAAATTGGGCTTGTTTTAGAAAAGAGAATTTTTAAATTATTAATTTGATAAAATTTTAAAGTGTTAACTATTCTAGAAAATTAGTTTTTTAATTGTTTAAAGCATATTTAATTATTAACGGTTACTTTATAATGATCTTTTAAAGATTTATTACCATTTAAGAATTATTTAGCATTTTTGTTTTTAAAGGATGTTTTTCTAAATTTTAATATTGTTTTGTATAATAACTTTTATTTAAGTATATTTGACAAGATTTGACTTGAAAATTATTTTAGAACTTACAAGCATTATTTTGAGATAATTATTAAATAAAGTTTTCAGGAAGTAATGCTATACTCGTGTGGCGTAAATTGGATGCAGTGAGTGCCTGTAGCAAAGTCTTGAATTTCTCCGAGATAGGGACGTAACCACTGAGCTGTGATACCACAGTGGTACTTTCCACATTATTTTAAAAGGGCTTTCTAATATATTTTCTGAAAAGGATAATTTGTGAATATACTGATTTCGATAAGAGAAGTACATGACCTTTGCTAAAGAGATTTAATTTACTTAAAATTTAATTTAAAATTTGACTTAGTGTTTTTCAGTGAAATTGAAGTATTTGGTTGAATTGATTATTTATTTGATAGTTAAATAGCCAACTATCAAATTTGGACCTAAATATAACTTTGGGAATATCTAGAAGAAGTATGAGGATTATATGGTACAGTTACCGTTCGAAGTGCTATACTGTACGTGTAAACTCATTCGTTCTTTTAGGACATTTATAAGAAATCCGTTCACTATCGGTTAGGAGGTGATCTCCGATCTTATTTTCATCTTTTTATTTCTACAAGAACCGGGGTTGAGTTTACCGGGAATAGCGAACGTTGTTTCGAAGAGATCGGGATCAGATTTTTTATCCGAAAACCACTTTGATCCAACGAGTATGTTTTCGTAATGAAGACAAGAGCATGGAGTTAAAGATGGAGTAGTAAAGTGCAAAGGCTAATCGCTATTAATCATGAGGGTGATTCCAAAATGGATGTAGTAGGAATAATGCCTTCGATTCCGTTTGGACCGGGAACGGACTTTTATGGATAAATGCTATTAGTACATTGTTATTGGAGGACAGTGAGCATTCTAAGTGAATATTTATAAAAGCTAATCGCAGCCTCTACCTCATCAACCGAGAATGACTGAAAATCAGGGGAAATGCGGCAAGGCTAAGTGGGTCGCACTAAAGTAGGGTAAGGTTACCCCTATCTAGAGTCCCTTTTATTCGGCTGTGTGGTGCAGTTGCTGATCCAACCGCAGGGTAATTTTATTCGGAATATCCAGATTAGGGGTAGTCTGGTCTTGTGTTGGCAGGGATCGATAGGTTCGATCTCGGTATGCTGTTCTAGACGTGTACTGTAACAGGTGGTACCCTAGTGCCTAATCATTCAAATTGAATCCATTCTCCAATACGTGCGTTTACGGTTTTGATTTAGAGCCTAGTATTGTTGGAATTTAATTAATATAACAATTTCAGCTATTTGAATAAGTATTTGCACTTAGACACTATTATAATATCAAAATATTTTGATATGATATGTTTTGGTATCGTAAGGTAAAAGCCCATCGTGTTTATTTATGGCATGATCTTACGAGATACCTTTGATTTTCAAAGGATTTTGAAAATTTAATAATTTAAATTTAGTGTGCTTTCTCAGCTGGTTTACCAGACTAACTCAGGTGTTATTTTATTATAATGCTCGGGTCAGACCGAGTATTTCACGATAGGATGCTATGGAGCTTAAGAGACGAGCTGGAGACCAAGACATATTTCTCATATTTATTTTATTCTGCTATAGTGTTTTGTTTGAAATTACTAGCAGTTGTGAAGACAGGATGTTATAACTGTCCAGGTTGGTGATTATTGATTTTTGTACTTTGATGTAAGATATGTGTATTACAATTTTTATTTGTTTAAAGAACTATTGATATTATTTATTATTCTGTCTACTGTGAGTTTCTAATTTCGTTTAGTGTCCTTTTCTTCTATCTACTTCCGTTTCCCTCAACAATCTGTCTTCCCGGCGCTCGATCGTTAGGCATGTTATATGATGGATGTATTTATATCGATTTTTCGAGGGTCATGAAGGGAAGGTTATAACATGTGGTATCGGAGCAATGGTTAGCGATATACCTAGGCTTTGGTTGGGATCACTCACTAGAGATAAAGTTAGTATATGGAATACTTATAATAAACCTTAAAAATAATTTGATGGAAAGGCTTACAAATGAAATTAGCATAAAATGAAATATCGTTCACTATAAAATAAAGTGAATAGCACTATGCAAACTAAATGAAGTGAATGGAAAGATGTAATATAAGTTGGAAGTATAGTTAATAGAAATGTAAGTGCAGGAGCCATGTAAGATATAATAAATTGTTCGAGAATCGATTTATATGAAATGATACCCAAATGATATAGTGTAAATTGGATATACTACGTAATTGGAAACAAGTAAACTGAACATGATTCAATTTAAGATGAATTAGAACTAGGTTGCAATGGGAACTTAACTTAAGTGGTCATTTTGGAATGATTTATGAATAAATTAACATGCCATGGAATGTTGTTTAATATAACATAAAGCAAACAAGGCGGTGAATAGCATAAATGGGAATCGAATAGGAATTAAATAAATTGGTTTGGAGTAAATTTAAAAAGGGAATAAATTAAAGTTTAATAAAATGGATTTGCATATAATGGAAGTAAATATAAATGGAATGCAAACAAAATTGATTGTGAACCAATTTGAAACTGAATAGGATGGATTTAAATAAGTAAAGCATATATAATCAAAATTGAAATGAATATGAGTTTGGTTGTTGTAAATATGAAATGAATGTAATAGATTTGGGTGTAAATCATTTCGAGTTATGTGATATGATATAAATGATATATGAGTCCACGGAAAGGAATTAAATTAGTGTTGGAACCTTATAATTATTTGATATATATTTGATTTGCATATTTGGGTTATGAAGTTTATGTCTTTGGCTAGTTAAATAAATAAAATGTTATTAAAAGTTTCATATTTATGGAACTTATGGGCTTGTTTTAAGTAAGTGTAGGTACAGGGAGCTGTTGAATAGTTTATGGGTTGTGTAAATGCATATAGATAAGTCGCTCACTTAAAAAATGCATATGAGGTATGCCTACGCAGTAAAATAAAGAAATGATAACATATTGATATATATTTTATTTTCCGATCATGTGGAACGATGTATATGTATTTATCTCTCTTGTGGTAATGTAAAAGGCTCTCCGTACAAAGGAGACGCTGTCAATTTTTTTGGAAATTTGGGGTGTTATAAAATTTTTGGAAATTTTTATTAACTAGGAAAAATTGGGTTTTGAATTAAAGTGAAATAAAAGGTTTTTGAGTTAGAAATGGAAGCTAATTGTTTTGGATAAAACTAAAAGTTTTAAGGAAGTAAATATAGGATTTAAACTAAGTGGGTTTTGGGTAAGTGAATGGGTTTAGGAGCATTTTTTCTATCTTAGCAAATTTCGGAGACGAAATTTTTTACAAGGGGAGAGGAATGTAACGACAGGGATTTTGGTCGTTCGTTTTTGAATAATTAATTTATCTTAAATGTTGGATTCGAATTATTAAATGATTTTTAATATTAAGAATTAGGTGGAATAAGTGAAATAGTTTATAATTTTAAATATTTGTAATTTAACGGATTGGGTGGATAATAAATTACTATTTGGAATTGGGGAAAATGTTTGAATCTGGTGTGAATAGGGTTGGGAAATGATTTCTAAAATTGGTTTAAATTCTATTTAAATTATAATGAAGTTAGTAAACTTTAAAGATCGAAATTTAAAACAATTTCAACGATTTTGAAAATCGCTCGATTTAATCGACGAGTTAAAATAGCCTTTCGGGGCACTGTCTTGGAATTTGACGAAACTAGTTCCATTAGATCTGTAATAGTGTATTATTATCTAATTTTAAATTTCGTAGCATTTGGAGTTACCGTCTGGTCGTACGGGATAGAAATGCGTTGAGATAAATATCAGAAATTTAATATCCAAATTCGATTCAAAAAGCTATCTTCCTCAAACGATCGAATTAGGCCCTGAAACGTGTTCCATTGTTTTCGGAATAGGGGCAAAACATTATAAACACCAGGTGACATTCTTCGTTTGGATTTCATTCGAAAAGCATAGTTATTTTGGAAATAATATTAAAGTATTTAATGTATACGTATATATATGTCAAACATTAAACCCTAGTTCTCCGCCGAGCTATTGTTCCATTTTTAATGGCTGAAAGCTTCTTCCCTTCTTGTGATATCCCGAAAATTTGAGGCAATATCAATTTAATAATCTGTGATAAAATTGAATTGATTTAATAATATTTGTTAATAATAATTTTAATTTATTTAATAATCCTCTTTTAAATAAATAATTAACTGATAATTTATCTTTTAAAAGCCAATTAAATTATTTCTATTTATAATATATATATCTTTATATACCGTGAATAAATAATGTTTGTTTTAAGTTTAATAAAATAAAGACATGATTTCTAACTCTAATATTTTTGGAAAATTAGGAATTTATTTTTTATTTAATATTGAATAAATAATAATATGATCTTAAAATACCCACGATAAATTTAAATTGTTTAGAAATAAAATTTAGCTTAGAGTTTAAATTTAAATAAAAAGTTTTGTTTTGTTTTATAGCTTGATAAAATAAGTGACTATATTATAGAGAATAGTTCTTTTATAAATTATTTTAATTCAATAATATGTTATATTTAAACTATATCAATATGGTAATATCTTTGAAAATGGGTTTTACTGTATAAATAGAGTTGTTATTTTAAGATATGTATATTGTTGGAAGAAGCTATGATTTGTAGTCTTTCAAAAATGTTAAATAAAATAATACTTTGTAAATCTTAACATAAGCATTTAACTGTTTAAGTTTAAAATAAAAGGAATCCCATAAGTAAATAAATATATAAGTTAAAATTTATAACAAAGACTGGAAACAACTTTAAATAAAATAAATATAAAAGTAAGAACTAGTGTAAAAGAAGGAAGTATATATGTACATAGGTAATACAAACAATAGCTAGGCAGGCAAGTATATATGCTACATAATGTATAAGTTAAAGTCAGGCTTGTACACATGAATATAGCCTGTGAAGAAATAGACAAAGTAAATATATGGGCTGGTAAAAAAAATATACAAAATGCAAGAAGCTTATAGACTAAGATTCAGATAAGTATGGAAAAAAAATCACCAGACAAAATGATTTTGCTATCTAATGTAACACAAAGTAAAATGATAAAACAAAACAAAGCATAGTAGAAATATCTTTGTGTATGTTCAGCATATATAAATAGTTTGTGAAGCAAGCTAAAAACATGCAGGTAAGAGAAGTGTAAAATATCTACATAAGAAATGATTAATTGGCTAAGTAGGAAACAAGAGTACATTAACCATTAATGCTTGCATTTACTTAGCACAACCTTATGTCCATTCGAAATGGATTCAAATCATTTCAGCCTCCTAAAAACAAAGATATGCCTGATACAAACAAAAAAAACAATATTTGTACTTGCAAACCCAGATAACACCTACCCTATACAAATTTATTTCTCTATATACTTATCTTTCAATTCATGCTAAACTTATCAAACCAGAGTAAGATTTTATAACAAGCTTCTTCATTTTATTTTATTTTTCATACAAACTCAAATATAAAACTTGAAACACTTTTCAACAAAAACAATGGGGTTTGGAAGACTTAAAGCAAAACTGTTCCCAGTTTTAAAGATTAGGCTGTTTTAAAGCAAATGGTGCTCTGTCCCTTCTTTTTAATCAAAGTGAGTAACACCTTTTATTTAAATGCTTAAGTATATATTTATATGTTGTTAAATTTTGATCTGATATGTGCATTTACCTTGATGAATTTTTGTGTTCATGTGTTACTGTATGTATGTGTGTTTGACATTCTGCAATCACTTCTGTTTAAAGGGAAGCAACATAAAGATTTAAATGGTTTAAGTATATTATGGTTCTGTTGTAACCTTTTCTCTGAACTTCAGTTGCATTGCTCTGTGTTAAGCATGTGTGCTGTATTAAATATTTTCTGGTTTCCCTCTGCTTTAGTTCCAGGTTAAAGACCCTCAACAAAATTTCATGCTTTGTTCTTAATTCAAGCTTAGGCAAGATATAAGTTTGACATAGATGCTGGTAAAAATAGAGACTTGAATTTAAATCTTGTTTAACGATAAAATAATGGTATTAGTTCTGTAAAAGAATATCATACTACAGGAGAAACTAAATTAAGTTAAATCTCAATGAATTTAATTTATGAATTCAAGGCTATGACTTAGATACACATACCATAATATGATTTTTAAATTTAATATCATGTTTTCTAGTCAAGTGTTTTAGGTGCAGTTTGCCTTTGTTCAAAAATTGGTTTTTGGGTGTTTCTTGGTGATCTCGGTGACTGGAAGTGGTCGGGTTGTGCGAGGAGAAGGAGGTGCTTACCAGGGTGTGGGGAAAAATGCCTGGTGGGTTGACTGAGCGCGGTGGCGATTGTGGCAGGGGTTTGATGATTTCAACGCTAGTTTGTATGGTGATCGAATTTTTGATCACCGTGGCTTTTACTGTGCATCGAGTTGCACGAGACCTTGAGAGGTGCTAAGTTGGTCGAAGGCGAGTCCCTGGCCGGAGTTATTGACCATCTGGTGGTCGGGGTAGGCAGAGGGAAGTGATGACAGGTTTGGTAGGGGATGTGGTCTTTTATTCCAGGTTCTGTGTTAAAGCTCATTTTTGATTTGAGGTCGTGGAGTTGGATTCTGGGGGTCGTGGTGGAGACTGGAGGTAGTCAGTGGCGTGGTGGAGCATATGTGGGTGGCCGGAGTTGACTGGGGCCACGGTGCACGTGCACCGTGCCCAGTGAGATTCTGAAGTATTTGGGTGGTGCAGGAATTTTTGGACTCGGGTGCGTACTCGAGTTTTTGTGTACGTGACTCGAAGCAAGGGTGCATTTGACCCGAAGCATTCCTATCTTGGTCTCGGGTTGAATATTAATTGCTACAGGTAGCTTAAAACTGCCTGCAGTTTTAAATTTAAACTAAAATTAAAAACAAATTAAACTGCAAGCTAGTTATAATCAGTGTAAAACTAGTGTAATGTTAAATTCAAATGAAAGTTAAATCCAGATTGAAGTTTAAATTCAAATCTTATATTTTTGGATTTATTTTTGAAATGAAATAAATGTTAAAAGTTTGAAGTTAGGTTCAGGTTTAAAACCTGACAGAAACTAAAACCTGTAATATTTGATTTAAACAATGATTTAAATTCTATGGTTAAACTCAGTTTTGAATAACTATTTTAAGGATTTAAAAATAGATTTGGTTTTGAAAAAAATAAAGTTTAATCCAAGTTGTTGATGGGAAGTTTGAATCAAAGTTTTTAAATCAAAGGTTAATGGATGATTCAAGTTACTTCAAATTCAAATCTGTAAGTTTAATTCAGTCTTTAAAATATGAATGAATTTTGGAGATTTAAATTTAAATAAAGATTCTAGCAAGTTGAATTTAAAGGCTTTTCCTATATGAGTCCATATATGAGTAGTTAATGTTATTTATAGGATTCTAGATTGAATTAAAAATTTGATAAATGTTTGATAAGAATCATTTTGAATCTTAAATTCAAAATGAAATTTTGAATTTAAATTTTGAAATGTAATGTTCTAATATACTTAGATATTAATAAAGTCATAAATAAAGAAATGAATTATTTTAGGGATAACTAAGATATTTAAAATAATTAAATGATAGGTTAATAAAGAAATGACTTTTGTATTTAAGTTATAAATTAATAATTTAGAGATCAAATAAGAAGTAGATTAAGAAAAGCTATTAATTAATGAAGATAATTAATTAAGAATTAGTAATTAATTAATATGTGTGATTAATTTTGGATAATTAATTAGATTCATTAAATAATCTATTATGCATTGATAAATGTAATTATTTGATAAAAGGAATTAAGAAATTAATTACTTATTGTAATTAATTTTGATTAAATGATTTATTTAAGTTAATTAATTTAGTTTAATTAATTTAAGAAATCATTTGATGATTTGTTATGTGTAATCACTTAGTGTATTCAATGGAGCATAATTACTTGAGGAAGTAATTAATATAATTACTGAATGTAATTAGTGAAAATCATGTGTTAATAAAGTAATTGGGATAATTACTTTTGTAATTAATCAAGGGATTAATTAAATGGAGATAATTAATTATGGGATAATTAATTTGGTAATAAGTAATTAAGGGAAGTTAATTACTGGTTGATATTAATCAAGGTGATTAATAATTATGTTTAATTAAGGATTAATCACTTAATGTAATTAAATTAAATAAAGTAATTTAATTTAAATCTAAATTAGAGATCATTAATTAATGTAATTAATAATGAAATTAAGAATAGTTTAATTAAGAAATAATTAATAATGTGGTGATAAATTAAGGATAATGTAATTAATTGTATTTAATTATAGATAAGGTAATTAAATGTAAATTACTATAAATGATTTAGGATAATTAATTTGGAAAATTAATTAAAGACTAAATTACTTACTGTAATTAGAAGAGTATTAATCGAAGAAGTTAATCAAGATAAATATCTAGAAATTGATTAATCAAGTTCATTCTAATTAAATTAATAGTTGTGTAAGCAAGATTTGTAGATGAAGTAATTAATTTAATTTACTTTAAATTAATAAGAGATAGAAGTAGTTAATTTAATTCATTTTAAATTAATTATGAAATGGTATGATTATAAATCATTGCTTATGGATGAATGATAGTGATATTTTATTTGATGGTTGTGCATTCAGATCTGACTTGAATACTATCTATGTGATATGGATGCTTGATTTAAAGTATGATAATATTTAATTATCTGTTTTGATGATAATATGAATTATCTGTTTATGATGATGTGATTATCTATTGTGATATTGTGAATTATCCATCTGTGTGTATATTGATGATATTGAATTAAACTGTTAAGACTAAATAGACAACTTGGCCTTAAAAGACACGTTTTGGATTTCGATGAGACCGGGATCGGGTTTTCCACATTAGGAACATCCGAAAACCACATCGATTCCAAATTAACGATAGGTCGTGAATCTGAAGTGAAGATGAAGATTCAGAATGCAAGGGTTATCGTCGTTAACTCTGAGGGTGATTCCAAAATGAGTGTAACGAGATAATGCCTTCGGTTTCGTTCGAACCCGGAACGAACTTGTATGGATTGAATGCTTTCAACACATCGTCAGGTGGGCGATGATCATTGTAAGAAATGTATTCTATAAAGGTAATCGTAGCCTCAAGCCTCATCAACCGGGAATGGCTAAAACAGGGGAGGTGCAGCAAGGTTAGGTGGGTCATGCCCAAGCAGGACAAGGATATTCCCCTGTCTAGATGTCCCTTTTATTTCGGCTTAGTGGGCAGTAGCGACGGCTATCTGCTGGGTTATCTTGTTCGGGACTGTTCAGTAAGGAATGGTTCCGGCCTTGTGTTGCAGGGGATGAAGGGAGTAATCCTTGGTACGGTGATCTAGGCCCCGTACTGTGACGGGCGGTGCCCCAGTAGCCCTGTTATTGTATGGAATCCACAATCCAATAAGTGCCAACGGTTTTGATTGTATTACCCACTTTTGTGGCTAGTAGCTGGAATTTAATCATGTAACAATTTCGGCTATTTTCTATTTACTTGGAAACCCTAGACCTATTATAATATCACAGAATTTCCTATCAAATGTTTTGGTTAGCGTAAGGTAAAAACTTTTCCATGTTTATGTGTGGGAAGTCTTACGTGATACCTTTTGTTTTCAAAAGATTTTCAAAGTTAAGCAACTTTAACCTGTTACTCATACCAGACCCATGTCTGACCCGGAGTTTATTTTTGTTTTTTCATAAACTTGGGTACCCAAATTTTTACGGGTAGCCAAGGGATTCAGGTCAGCTTTGACGAATTCTGGAGGAGCAATGGAGCAGGAGGCTTCAGCGTTGTAGATATAGATACATATAGTTATGCTGTGTTGGTATTTCTGTGTTTACTTGTGTATTGAGTTGTATAACTAGACAGATGTTTATAACTGTCTAGTATATGATGTATTGTCTGTATAACTCTGATTGATGATGTATGTTATGTAAATACTTATGTGATTATTGTAATTTATACGTTCCGCTGTGAGATTCTGATGTTGTTGTTCTTTCTTCTCTATCTTTTCTATTTTCTATCCCTTTCTTTCTTAATGATGAAACGTCTTTCTGGGTTTGAGTAAGGCGGGTCGTCACAGTTGGTATCAAAGCGCTAGGTTGAGTGAATACCTAGGCTCTTGAGTGATTTGTTTTCTGAGAGAGCGTATTTGTAATTTCAATATATATTTATATATTTAACTATTATTGGGTTACCTGTTCGGGTTTTCCAATATAAGAGATAAAGGAAAATAGGGTGGTGGTGTGTGTAACACGACTACCAATAGTTGGAATTTGAATGTTTGAGGTTGGTAGTGTATTTGTCGAGACTGTAGACCTAATACCGTCTCGAGTGAGCTTTGGATGGTATAAGGATTCCATCGATCTCTGAAGGAAATCTGTTAAGATTCGGAGTTCATTTTTGAAGTGTGAGTTTGGTTGAGCTAGAGTTTGGATCTGTTGGTTGGATAGAAGCCAGTCATGATATCTTGATATATCAAGGTGTAGTAGCTGTGTGATGAGACACAGTGACTATGGATGTCTCCGAAGATGTTTTCTTTGAACAAGTCAAGGAAGTGTATCTGTTCGGTGTTGTGGCTGTGTTCATCTGGGTATTTCTGTTTGGTTGGAGTCCGAGTTTCTCGAAGAGCTATGGGTTAGGAAGTCTTCTGGCTTAGCAGTTTTTCTTGGGTGACTTCAAAAACAGCAGAGTAGCTCCATTTCTTCGATGGGTTGGCCACTTAAGTGTAAGCTGTTCTGATTGGTAAAGGGAAAGCAGTATCTTTGGAATTAGGCTGGATCAATCGCAAAAGTGACTTGCGATGGTTTGTGTATTCTCTTGTGAATTTTTCTGGATGTCTTCAGGAAGTTAGAGTTTGGTCAGCTTCTGAAGATTGAATTTGGTATCGACAGGATCAGAAGTGGTACCGATGGTTCAACTCAGTAAAAGGATGATTTTTTGAGCTTGGTAAAGTAACCCGGATTTTAGAAGAACTTCAGAATTTTCTTTTTGATCTGTGACCTTTATTTTTGGAATGTGTTGTCCGGTCTATGTTAGACTTCAGCATTTTCATCTGCTCAGTCAGAGTTGCACAGAGGAAGCATGGTGGTAGCTGTTTTAGTTTGGAAGCAATTGGATGTTGCAGTGTTTGGATTGGAGAGTTCTATAAGAAGTTTTTCAGGATCTGAGGCCAGATTGGAGTGCACCTATTTAATTTCTTCTGGATAAGAGACGGACGAATTTGGATTCCGAAGTCGGAGATTTGATTTTGGATAAGTGTTTAGTCTTCAGGATTGGATTGTCAGTTTGGATAACTGGAATTCGGAGTGTTTCACGTATCTCTGAGGGAGTACGTGTAAGATCTATCTTGATTTTAGAACCAGCAGTTCAGGGAGTTTTAGTTGTTGATTCAGGCTTATCTGTAGTTTGATATCCTATCTTGTTTTGTAGATCTAGATGTGTGAAAGTTCTGTAGCTTAGTAGTATTGTTTGTTCAGGTTCTATAGAGCGAGTAACCCGGTATTTATACTTGGGGAAACTCGAGACAACTCTATCTAGAATTCTGTCTAGATAGTTAAATTTGT
This sequence comes from Allium cepa, assembly GCA_030765085.1. Classification (NCBI taxonomy): domain Eukaryota; kingdom Viridiplantae; phylum Streptophyta; class Magnoliopsida; order Asparagales; family Amaryllidaceae; genus Allium; species Allium cepa. Next base: position 914,605,446 of record CM060932.1, read on the forward strand.
TTGATTGGATGAATTGGTTGCTATGGTTGTTAACTTATGATTGATATATACTTGTGTTTTAAAATTAAATCTTAAATTGGATTATTAAATTACCTTTGTTTTAAATTTCGGGGACGAAATTCTTTTAAGGGGGGAAGAATGTGATATCCCGGAAATTTGAGGCAATATCAGTTTAATAATCTGTGATAAAATTGAATTGATTTAATAATATTTGTTAATAATAATTTGAATTGATTTATTAATCCTCTTTTAAATAAATAATTAACTGATAATTTATCTTTTAAAAGCCAATTAAATTGTTTCTATTTATAATATATATATATCTGTATATATTGTGAATAGATAATCTTTGTTTTAAGTTTAATAAAATAAAGACATGATTTCTAACTCTAATATTTTTGGAAAATTAGGAATTTAATTTTTTATTTAATATTGAATAAATAATAATATGATCTTAAAATACCCAAGATAAATTTAAATTATTTAGAAATAAAATTTAGCTTAGAGTTTAAATTTAAATAAAAAGTTTTGTTTTGTTTTATAGCTTCATAAAATAAGTGACTTATATTATAGAGAATAGTTCTTTTATAAATTATTTTAATTCAATAATATGTTATATTTAAACTATATCAATATGGTAATATCTTTGAAAATGGGTTTTACAGTATAAATAGAGTTGTTATTTTAAGATATGTATATTGTTGGAAGAAGTATGATTTGTAGTCTTTCAAAAATGTTAAATAAAATAATACTTTGTAAATCTCAACATAAGCATTTAACTGTTTAAGTTTAAAATAAAAGGAATCCCATAAGTAAATAAATATATAAGTTAAAATTTATAACAAAGACTGAAAACAACTTTAAATAAAATAAATATAAAAGTAAGAACTAGTGTAAAAGAAGGAAGTATATATGTACATAGGTAATACAAACAATAGCTAGGCAGGCAAGTATATATGCTACATAATGTATAAGTTAAAGTCACGCTTGTACACATGAATATAGCCTGTGAAGAAATAGACAAAGTAAATATATGGGCTGGTAAAAAAAAATATACAAAATGCAAGAAGCTTATAGACTAAGATTCAGATAAGTATGAAAAAAAAAAATCACCAGACAAAATGATTTTGCTGTCTAATGTAACACAAAGTAAAATGATAAAACAAAACAAAGCATAGTAGAAATATCTTTGTGTATGTTCAGCATGTATAAATAGTTTGTGAAGCAAGCTAAAAACATGCAGGTAAGAGAAGTGTAAAATATCTACATAAGAAATGATTAATTGGCTAAGTAGGAAATAAGAGTACATTAACCATTAATGCTTGCATTTACTTAGCACAACCTTATGTCCATTCGAAATGGATTCAAATCATTTCAGCCTCCTAAAAACAAAGACATGCCTGATACAAAAAAAAAAAAAACAGTATTTGTACTTGCAAACCCAGATAACACCTACCCTATACAAATTTATTTCTCTATATACTTATCTTTCAATTCATGCTAAACTTATCAAACCAGAGTAAGATTTTATAACAAGCTTCTTCATTCTATTTTATTTTTCATACAAACTCAAATATAAAACTTGAAACACTTTTCAACAAAAACAATGGGGTTTGGAAGACTTAAAGCAAAACTGTTCCCAGTTTTAAAGATTAGGCTGTTTTAAAGCAAATGGTGCTCTGTCCCTTCTTTTTAATCAAAGTGAGTAACACCTTTTATTTAAATGCTTAAGTATATATTTATATGTTGTTAAATTTTGATCTGATATGTGCATTTATCTTGATGAATTTTTGTATTCATGTGTTACTTTATGTATGTGTGTTTGACATTCTGCAATCACTTCGGTTTAAAGGGAAGCAACATAAAGATTTAAATGGTTTAAGTATATTATGGTTCTGTTGTAACCTTTTCTCTGAACTTCAGTTGCATTGCTCTGTGTTAAGCATGTGTGCTGTATTAAATATTTTCTGGTTTCCCTCTGCTTTAGTTCCAGGTTAAAGATCCTCAACAAAATTTCATGCTTTGTTCTTAATTCAAGCTTAGGCAAGATATAAGTTTGACATAGATGCTGGTAAAAACAGAGACTTGAATTTAAATCTTGTTTAATGATAAAATAGTGGTATTAGTTCTGTAAAAGAATATCATACTACAGGAGAAACTAAATTAAGTTAAATCTCAATGAATTTAATTTATGAATTCAAGGTTATGACTTAGATACACATACCATAATATGATTTTTAAATTTAATATCATGTTTTCTAGTCCAGTGTTTTAGGTGCAGTTTGCCTTTGTTCAAAAATTGGTTTTTGGGTGTTTCTTGGTGATCTTGGTGACTGGATGTGGTTGGGTTGTGCGAGGAGGCGGAGGTGCCTACCAGGGTGTGGGGGAAAATGCCTGGTTGGTTGACTGTGCGCGGTGGCGATGGTGGCAGGGGTTTGATGATTTCAACCCTAGTTTGTATGGTGATCGAATTTTTGATCACCGTGGCTTCTACTGTGCATCGAGTTGCACGAGACCTTGAGAGGTGGTAAGTTGGTCGAAGGCGAGTCCCTGGCCGGAGTTATTGACCATCTGGTGGTCGGGGTGGGCAGAGGGAGGTAATGACAGGTTTGGTAGGGGATGTGGTGTTTTATTCCAGGTTCTGTGTTAAAGCTCATTTTTGATTTGAGGTCGTGGAGTTGGATTCTGGGGGTCGTGGTGGAGACTGGAGGTAGTCAGTGGCGTGGTGGAGCATATGTGGGTGGCCGGAGTTGACTGGGGCCACGGTGCACGTGCACCGTGCCCAGTGAGATTCTGAAGTATTTGGGTGGTGCAGGAATTTTTGGACTCGGGTGCGTACTCGAGTTTTTGTGTACGTGACTCGAAGCAAGGGTGCATTTGACCCGAAGCATTCCTATCTTGGTCTCGGGTTGAATATTAATTGCTACAGGTAGCTTAAAACTGCCTGTAGTTTTAAATTTAAACTAAAATTAAAAACAAATTAAACTGCAAGCTAGTTATAATCAGTGTAAAACTAGTGTGATGTTAAATTCAAATGAAAGTTAAATCCAGATTGAAGTTTAAATTCAAATCTTATATTTCTGGATTTACTTTTGAAATGAAATAAATGTTAAAAGTTTGAAGTTAGGTTCAGGTTTAAAACCTGACAGAAACTAAAACCTGTAATATTTGATTTAAACAATGATTTAAATTCTATGGTTAAACTCAGTTTTGAATTACTATTTTAAGGATTTAAAAATAGATTTGGATTTGAAAAAAATAAAGTTTAATCCAAGTTGTTGATGGGAAGTTTGAATCAAAGTTTTTAAATCAAAGGTTAATGGATGATTCAAGTTACTTCAAATTCAAATCTGTAAGTTTAATTCAGTCTTTAAAATATGAATGACTTTTGGAGATTTAAATTTAAATAAAGATTCTAGCAAGTTGAATTTAAAGGCTTTTCCTATATGAGTCCATATATGAGTAGTTAATGTTATTTATAGGATTCTAGATTGAATTAAAAATTTGATAAATGTTTGAATAAGGATCATTTTGAATCTTAAATTCAAAATGAAATTTTGAATTTAAATTTTGAAATGTAATGTTCTAATATACTTAGATATTAATAAAGTCATAAATAAAGAAATGATTATTTTAGGGATAATTAAGATATTTAAAATAATTAAATGATAGGTTAATAAAGAAATGACTTTTGTATTTAAGTTATAAATTAATAATTTAGAGATTAAATAAGAAGTAGATTAAGAAAAGCTATTAATTAATGAAGATAATTAATTAAGAATTAGTAATTAATTAATATATGTGATTAATTTTGGATAATTAATTAGATTCATTAAATAATCTATTATGCATTGATAAATGTAATTATTTGATAAAAGGAATTAAGAAATTAATTACTTATTGTAATTAATTTTGATTAAATGATTTATTTAAGTTAATTAATTTAGTTTAATTAATATAAGAAATCATTTGATGATTTGTTATGTCTAATCACTTAGTGTATTCAATGGAGCATAATTACTTGAGGAAGTAATTAATATAATTACTGAATGTAATTAGTGAAAATCATGTGTTAATAGTAATTGGGATAATTACTTTTGTAATTAATCAAGGGATTAATTAAATGGAGATAATTAATTATGGGATAATTAATTTGGTAATAAGTAATTAAGGGAAGTTAATTACTGGTTGATATTAATCAAGGTGATTAATAATTATGTTTAATTAAGGATTAATCACTTAATGTAATTAAATTATATAAAGTAATTTAATTTAAATCTAAATTAGAGATCATTAATTAATGTAATTAATAATGAAATTAAGAATAGTTTAATTAAGAAATAATTAATAATGTGGTGATAAATTAAGGATAATGTAATTAATTGTATTTAATTATAGATAAGGTAATTAAATGTAAATTACTATAAATGATTTAGGATAATTAATTTGGAAAATTAATTAAAGACTAAATTACTTACTGTAATTAGAAGTTGATTAATCGAAGAAGTTAATCAAGATAAATATCTAGAAATGGATTAATTAAGTTGATTTAAAATTAAATTAATAGTTGTGTAAGCAAGATTTGTAGATGAAGTAATTAATTTAATTTACATTAAATTAATTAGAGATAGAAGTAGTTAATTTAATTCATTTTTAATTAATTACGAAATGGTATGATTATAAATCATTGCTTATGGATGAATGATAGTGATATTTTATTTGATGGTTGTGCATTCAGATCTGACTTGAATACTATCTATGTGATATGGATGCTTGATTTAAAGTATGACAATATTTAATTATCTGTTTTGATGATAATATGAATTATCTGTTTATGATGATGTGATTATCTATTGTGATATTGTGAATTATCCATCTGTGTGTATATTGATGATATTGAATTAAACTGTTAAGACTAAATAGACAACTTGGCCTTAAAAGACACGTTTTGGATTTCGATGAGACCGGGATCGGGTTTTCCGCATTAGGAACATCCGAAAACCACATCGATTCCAAATTAACGCTAGGTCGTGAATCTGAAGTGAAGATGAAGATTCAGAATGCAAGGGTTATCGTCGCTAACTCTGATGGTGATTCCAAAATGAGTGTAACGAGATAATGCCTTCGGTTTCGTTCGAATCCGGAACGAACTTGTATGGATTGAATGCTTTCAACACATCGTCGGGTGGGCGATGAGCATTCTAAGAAATGTATTCTATAAAGTTAATCGTAGCCTCAAGCCTCATCAACCGGGAATGGCTAAAACAGGGGAGGTGCAGCAAGGTTAGGTGGGTCATGCCCAAGCAGGACAAGGATATTCCCCTGTCTAGATGTTCCTTTTATTTCGGCTTAGTGGGCAATAGCGAAGGCTATCTGAGGGGTTATCTTGTTCGGGACTGTTCAGTAAGGAATGGTTTCGGCCTTGTGTTGCAGGGGATGAAGGGAGTAATCCTCGGTACGGTGATTTAGGCCCCGTACTGTGACGAGCGGTACCCCAGTAGCCCTGCCATTGTATGGAATCCACAATCCAATAAGTGCCAACGGTTTTGATTGTATTACCCACTTTTGTGGCTAGTAGCTGGAATTTAATCATGTAACAATTTCGGCTATTTTCTATTTACTTGGAAACCCTAGACCTATTATAATATCACAGAATTTCCTATCAATTGTTTTGGTTAGCGTAAGGTAAAAACTTTTCCATGTTTATGTGTGGGAAGTCTTACGTGATACCTTTTGTTTTCAAAAGATTTTCAAAGTTAAGCAACTTTAACCTGTTACTCATACCAGACCCATGTCTGACCCGGAGTTTATTTTTGTTTTTTCATAAACTCTCGGGTACCCAAATTTTTACGGGTAGCCAAGGGATTCAGGTCAGCTTTGACGAACTCTGGAGGAGCAATGGAGCAGGAGGCTTCAGCGTTGTAGATATAGATACATATAGTTATGCTATGTTGGTATTTCTGCGTTTACTTGTGTATTGAGTTGTATAACTAGACAGATGTTTATAACTGTCTAATATATGGTGTATTGTCTGTATAACTCTGATTGATGATGTATATTATGTAAATACTTATGTGATTATTATAATTTATTCGTTCCGCTGTGAGATTCTGATGTTGTTGTTCTTTCTTCTCTATCTTTTCTATTTTCTATCCCTTTCTTTCTTAATGATGAAACGTCTTTCTGGGTTTGAGTAAGGCGGGTCGTCACACTTCTCCTCGATTTTTCTTCTCCTACAAGCAATTTTATTGGAAACTTCCAACTGGAAAGATAGAGAGCTCATCGAGCTCGACCCGATCAACGGTCGAGATCGTTTTTAGTTCATCGATGAAGCGACATTTTGTCGAGATAGGCTGCATGTTCGTGCGCAGATCCCAAGGCTATGGTGGCATTTGGCGGCTCCGCACTTGGCATGAACGTCGAGGAAGGGATGGCATTTCGTTCGGCGGCCTCTGATCGAATTTTGGTGCGACGTATATGGAGTGGCGTTCAAACCCTAAAGGCGGCGAGTAGGTTCGGTTATACTGGAATAAATGAGAAGAGAAGAAAAATTACAGCCATGATTTCCTATTTCATTTCTTTGGCCAGATCTGGTTTGTATAATAATAAAAAAGAAAACTATTTATATTAATTTATATACAATCTTTAAAATAACATATCTCTTTCATACTTGGTTGGAATCGAACGAAACAAGTGGCGCCAGAATCGCAGTGATGAGCACTAAGATGTGGTATAGATCTGGAGTCGATCGGAGCTAGTGAAAATTTTTTAGGTTAAATCGAACATGCTCGATTTAATTTAAAATTTGGCGAATTAAAACTCATGGTGAGTTAATCAAACTCAACTTTAGACTGCTAGTGTTTATTTTTAAATAATTAAAATTAATGATTGATTTGTTAAATTGATGCATCTTTATCATTGGATGCGATATTGTATATAGTGTTTCTATATATACGAGTGATTGATATTCCCACATTTATATAGCAGATGAGACCATATGCGTCCTGCATAATCACGGATGACCCTATATACCACGATATTCCGCCTCGAAGCGGAATTGGTATTTTTATGTTGTGCTAATATCTGTGAATGTAGGGAAATAGGTTGGAGGGATCAAATTGGATTCCTAAAAAACATTGAATTTAATTGCATATATAGTGATATATGTTTTTGTTGAATAATCCATGACAGGTTATTGTGTGATTTAGATTGGTTGGATGTTGTAACAGTTAACATGGAATTTGGTGCCTTTAAATAACAATAAAAATATGGTTTAATTTAGTAAAGAATTGTAAATGGGATTTTTTGAAGTAAAATGTTTATATAGAGTTTTGCGTAAATCTATTGGCTAAAGAAAATGATTTTGAAACTATAATGTAATTATTTCGGATTTTGGTGAATGGAGGAATTAGGGATAAAAGTATATTAAAGGGTTTTTAAACAATAAATCCTTAAATGTTACTTGTTTAAATATAAAAGGTTTAAAAATCAAGATTTAGGATATTTTTTAAGGGTAGAAGCGAATTGGGAAATAAGTATAAAATTGGTTATACTAGAGTCCAATAGAATTTCCAAATTTTACGGAATGAAATTGGAAATTCAAGAAATTGGCATTGTTTTAAAAAGAGAAATTTTAAATTATTAATTTGATAAAATTTTAAAGTGTTAAATATTTTGCAAAATTAGTTGTTTAATTATTTTAAATCTTTTAAAGCATATTTAATTATTAATGGTTAATTTATAATGATTTTTAAAGATTTATTGCTATTTAAGAACTAGTCAGCAATTTTGTTTTTAAAGGATAATTTTTTTAATTTTTAATGTGGTTTTGTATAATAACTTTTATTGAAGTACATTTACTAGATTTGACTTGAAATTTATTTTAGAACTTACAGCTTATTTTGAGATAATTATTAAATAAAGTTTTTGAGAAGTAATGGTGTACTCGCGTGGTGTAAATCGGAGGCAATGAGTGTCTGCAGCTAAATCTTGAATTTCACTAGGATAGAGACGCAACCATTGAGCTATGATCCATGGTGTGATACCGTAGTGGTACTTTTCATATTATTTTAAAAGGCCTTTCTAATATATTTTTTGAAAAGGATAATTTGTGAATATACCGATTTCAATAGGATAAGTACATGACCTTTGGATAAAGAGATTTAATTTATTTAAAATTTAATTTAAAATTAGACTTGGTCTTTTTCGGTGAAATTGAAGTATTGATTGTTTATTTGATAGTTAAATAACCGACAATAAAATTTGAACCTAAATATAACTTTGGGAATATCTAGAAGAAGTACGGGATTATATAGTACAGTTACCGTTCGAGGTGCTATACTGTACGTTTAAACTTGTTCGTTCTTTTAGGATGTTTATAAGGAAATCCGTCCATTAGCAGTTAGGAGGTTATCTTCAATCTTATTTTCATCTGTTTATTTCCTAAAGAATCGGGGTTGAGTTTATCGGAATATCGAACGTTGTTTTGAAGAGATCGGGATTGGATTTGTGATCCGAAAATAACTTCGATCCAACGAGTACATTTTCCTAATGAAGACAAGAGCATGGAGTCGAAGATGGAGAACTAAAGTGCAAGGGCTAATCGCAACTAATCTTAATGGTGATTCCAAAATGGATGTAGTGGGAATAGTGCCTTCGGTTTCGTTCAGACTGGGAACGGACTTATATGGATGAATGCTATCAGTTCATTGTCATTGGAGGACAATAAGAATTCTAAGCGAATATTTCTAAAAAGATAATCATAGCCTCTAGCCTCATCAACTGGGAATGACTGAAAATCAGGGGAGATGCAGCAAGGCCAAGTGGGTCGCACCCAAGTAAGGTAAGGTTACCCCTATCTAGAGTCCCTTTTATTCGGCTGTGTGGTGCGGTTGCCGATCCCAACCATGAGGTAATCTTATTCGGACTATCTAGATTAGGGGTAGTCCAGTCCTGTGTTGGCAGGGATCGATAGGTTCGACTCGGTATGCTATTCTAGACGTGTATTGTGACAGGTGGTACTCCAGTGCCTAGTCATTCAGATGGAATCCATTATTCGATATGTGCCTTTACGGATTTGATTGCAAAGCGTTGTATTGCTGGAATTTAATTTATGTAACAATTTCAGCTATTTGAATAAGTATTTGTATGTAGATATTATTATAATATCGGAGGATTTTGATATCAAAAGTTTTGGTTATCGTAAGGTAAAAACTCATCGTTTTTATTTGTGGCATGGTCTTACGAAATACCTTTAATTTTTAAAGGATTTTGAAACTTTAATAATTCAAATTGAGTGTGTTTTCTCACGCTAGTTTTCCAGACTGATCCGGATGTTATTTTGTTATAATGCTCGAGTTAGACCAAGTATTTCATGTTCAGATTAGGATGCTATGGAGCTTAGGAGACGATTTGGAGACGAAGACGTATTTATCGTATTTGTTTTATTCCGTTGCGATGTTTTGTTTGAAATTACCAGCAGTTGTGAGGACAAGATGTTATAACTATCCAGGCAGGTGATTATTGATTTGTGTACTCTGATGTGAGATATGTATATTACAGTTTTTCTTTTTATAAAGTACAATTGATACTATATATTGTTCTGTCCGCTATTATATTCTGTTTCTGCTTAGTATCCTTTTCTTCTATCTACTTCCTTTTCCCTCAAAAATCTCTTTCCGGCACTCGATCGTTCGCCATGTTATGCGATGGACGTATTTATGTCGATTTTTCGAGGGTCGTGAAGGGCAGGTTGTCACATAAGCAACGAACTTTAATAAATTAAATTAAACTAAATTAACCTTATTGAAAGTTCAAGTTGATGTTGGTTTATAATTTTGAGAACATGAAGACGAAGCATATGAGTACACACACATACATAATTCAATATAGTAAATATTAATTCCATGATTATACAAGAGTTAAGTTATAATAACAAAAGTAAATTTTATTACAACAAATCATATCTATAAAAACCCATAATCTCTGAACCAACATTCAAGAAAATAATTTTTAGAACACAAATTGTTTTAATTAAATAATTAATTGATTAAATTCATGGTAAAAATGTAAGATTTATAGTAAATCAAAATTATATCAACTAATAATTTTGGATATAATCAGAACAACATCAATACTCAAAATAAAAAAAATACATAAAGTGACTTTCCATATTATTTACAACACATAAGATAATTTACATTAGATTCAGTAAGAGGAAACGAATTTACATATATGTGAACAAGATTCGTTCAGATATCATGAATGGATTTAAAATGTGGAAATCTACGACGACCCGCCTTCCATTTCATAGAAAGACGTATCTCATTAAAAAAGAAATAGGTAGAAAAAGAATAGATAGAAGAAAGAACAACAATCATCAGAATCTCACAGCGGAAATGGAATAAAATATAATATGCACATAACTATAACATAGTCTTTATACATCAGAGTACACATATACAACAACATCATCACATTAGACAGTCGTAAGGACCTGTCTATCTATTACATTTCAAAATACAACAAAAAAAGACACAACACATCAGAAAGATATAGATATAGCTACGCCAGGACTCCTGCTCCAAGATTCCAAAATTCATCAAGCAAAACCTGATCACTTTGCTACTCATAAAAATTTGAGTACCCAAGAATTTAAGAAAAATAGAATAAACTTCAGGTCAGACATGGGTCTGGTGTGAGTGAACGGTTAAGTTGTTTAACTTAAAAAACCTTTGAAATAAAAGGTATCTGTAAGACTTTCCGCAAATAAATATGGACAAGTTTTTCTCTTACAATAACCAAAACATTTGATAGGAAATCCAGTTATATTATAATAGTGTCTAGGGTTTTCAATATAAAATACAGAAATAGCTGGAATGCTTACATCTCACATTCCAACATATTGGGCACAATCAAAACCATACAAGCACATATTGAAGATTGGATTCCATACAATGGCAGGGCTACTAAGGTACCGTCCGTCACAGTGCGTGGCCTAGATCACCGTACCGAGGATCTACCGTGATCCTCTGCATCACAAATCCAGAGCTACCCCTTACTGGATAGTCCGAATAAGACAACCCTGCGGTTGTGGCCTACAACCGCCTACACAGCCGAATAAAAGGGACCTTTAGATAGGGGAAAATCTTATCCTACTTGGGTGCTACACACTTAGCCTTGCGTGCACCTCCCTTGTTTTAGCCATTCCCGGTTGATGAGGCTTGAGGCTACGATTATCTTTATAGAACACATCTTTGAATGCTCATCGTCCTCCATTGACGATGGTCTGATAGCATTCATCCGTACAAGTTCGTTTTGGGTTCGAACAAAACGGAAGGCATTATCTCGTTACATTCATTTTGGAATCACCCTCAGAGTAAATGACAATAACGCTTGCACTCTGAAACTCCATCTCAATCTTCACTTGAGATTCCACGACCTATCGTTTAACTTGGATCGATGTGGTTTTTGGGATAATCAAATTTGATATCCGAACCCGGAGTCAACGAAAACCAACACCATTTTAAAGGACAAGTTGTTTAAGGTTTAAACAATTTAATTCAATACTTTGAATTTACACAGCATTCATCACAGATAAATATCACACATTTATCACAGCTATATCCAATATCACATCACAGAACATCATAGATTATCATACTATAAATATCAATCAATCCAGACATCCTATACAATCAATCATCCATAAGCAAGACTTCTTAATCCATATTATAATTAGTTTAATTAACTTAAATTAAATTAACTACTTAAGAATTAATCTCCTAACCGTGCTTAATCAATCATTAATTAATTACAAACCATTTAATTAATTAATCATTCCTTAATTACCTTATTAATTGATTAATCAATCTTTAATTACTAATTAATTATACTTAATTATTGATTAATAAACCTTAATTATTAATTAATATCCCTTAATTACAAACTAATTAATCCTTAATTACCAGTTAATCGATCCTTAATTACTAATTAATTAATCTCTAATTACTTAATTAATTAATGCTTAATTACAACTTAATTAATTAATCTCTAATCATTAATTAATAATTTCTAATTATCTAATTAATGATTCTTAATTACAAATTAATTAACCTCTAATTAATCAACTTATAACCTTTAATTATTAATTTATTAATCCTTAATCATTAATTAATTAAATTAATTAATACTCTTTAATTACTTTATTAATTTAATTAATCCTAAATTATTAAAAACTTAATTAACTTTAAGATAAATCATTACCTTTATTAATGACTTAATTATCATTATCATATGCATTTAAAACATTATGCTTTTTAGTTAACTATTTAATTTCATTTGTAAATTTAAGATTTAAAATAACTTACAAATTTAACTTAACAAGATTTAAGTTAAACAAATTACATAACTTCTAAATCAAATGTCAAAGAAAACATTTATTATATATAAAAGAAATTTATTTAAGAAAAAGTTTTAAACTAAATTTCTTTTAAATTTCAAAACCCTGCTTTTAAAAACTTTTAAAACTTGTTTAAATCCTGCTTCGGGTTCAACCTGGTAATCAATCGAGTCCTGCCCCGAGTGAAACCCACTTTTTTTTAAACTTAGTTTGTTAAAAACTTTAAAAACCTGAAACAAGATTTAACGCTCGTGCCTACGCGAGATTAACCCGAGACATCTTCCTCAAATCTTCGAGTCACACCCTAGACCCAACCTCGCTACCCAAATACTGACGCACACCACCACGCTGTGCACATGCACCATCGATTGCGGCGACATCGACCACCGCCAACACCTCCAACTCATCGACGATCACCCCAACTTACGGTATCGACCACCCAATCTTCACCTTAATGCCTAAATCAAAATCAAGCTTCCTGATCAAATCTGGAAATCCAACCCATCACATGAAAACCCCTCGCCTTGACTATGCTGAACATCAGAGATCGCGAAACCTCGTCCTGAGCTCCGCCAGACATCCATGCTTCCAACGCCCCAGGTCCGATGAACTCCGATTCACCAAAGACGCCGCAGCAATCCTGTTTCCACCTCGACCAAACTTAGGGCTTAAACCCTACTCCGACAAATTTTGGCCGCCACGTGGCTAAGAAAATCACTCATTATTTTTGCCAAGTTCGCCTTCACCCTGACCTCCTCCAGTGAAAATCCCGACCTTCCCAGGTTTCCTGATCGCCAGAAAAACCTCAAAACCCATTTTCTGGTCAAAACCCAAATGCTTACTCAATCCTAATTTAAAAATTATGATTTTACTCTTAAAAATCATGAATCTTGATGGCGATTTTAATTATATAAGTGAATTGAAGAATTATTATACTTGAATTTTCAACATGCTTAAGTTTCTACTGTATATTCCTTGATTTTTAGAGATATACAAACTTACTTTGCTTAAATATATTTTTAAACCTTAATTTATGTTTAAATAAACATATTTTATTTGAAACCTAAAACCAAACAGAGATTAGTTAAGGACATTTTAAAATTTTGATTTATTTTTAAACTCTATAACTATGAAACAGAGATATACCTAGGTATACAGACATGCACACTACAAACACATTCAAATATATAGAGATTACACTTATATATACACATGCAAGGCCTAATTCATCTCAGAAATTCACATGCAACATATTTTTATTTACTTAAGCTTTTTAAATAAAATGTTTACTCACGAATTTGATGAACAGAGAAGGTTGAAATGCTTTGTATTTTTGGAAAAAGACTAGAATGCTGAGATCTTTGAAACTGGAACTTAAAAATTCTTGAACTTGCTTGAAAATTAAAAACTTGATATTGGAAATCACTTTGATGTTGAGATGATCTAAGTTTTCAAAAATAGATGTGATCTTGTCTTGATTTCAGGTTGAAATATAGTTGAGTTTTAATCTGAGAAGATTGCTTGATGATCTTTGCTACAGGTTTGTATATTGAAGATGAAATCTTGTTTGATTTAGTTCGAAAGAGTGGAAGCTTTAATTTATTTTCTAGTTTGAAAATAGTTTACAGGTTTGTTTTCTTGAGTTTTTGAAATGAAGATAGGAAAAAGAAATGAAGAAAGGAGATAGATGAATATATAGACTTGATTATGATTTCTTAAAAATTAAGAAAACGAAATTAAAATAGTGACACTTGTTAAAAAATCTAACATTTGTCATTTACATTAGTTAATCACCTTACACTTGTTATTAAAAAGATTTATAAACTAACACTTGTAATTATGCATGAGTTTATTAATTTTTAAATGTTTATATAAAGCTTTTGTATTTAATTTACTATTTAATAAATACTTTTCTTAATTTATATAAATAAAACCCTTTAAAGAAAATAATATAAAACAATTTATATTCTAATAAAATTCATACATATACATTTTTAAATCCAAAATATTTTAAGATATCTATCTTTTAAATTTCAAATTTGAATCCAAATTCAAATTCAAATTCAATTTAAAATCCAATTTAAAATCAACTCAAATATATATATATATATATATATATAGATTTAAAAAAACACCAATTCAATCTGTAAATAATAATTCTATTTTAAAATCTATTTATATCTATATATAAAAACAACACATTATTTATTGTTTGAAAATAACAATTTTACCAATTTTAAATAATTTAGAAAGGAGATTGTCATATTTTAATTACCTGAAATTTTACGGGAAATTAAACCTGAAAAGTTTGCCCTTTATAACACTTGACTTGTGCATTCTTCTTAGATCTACAAATGAATCCACACCCAACTTTGCAAGAGAAGGATGAGCCACTTGGGTTTTAATCCATTCTCCCATCTCCTTCAATTATGGTCGGCCTTATTTTGATATATGATGAGAAAAGTTTCCATAAAACCTCCCACTATTTATTTATTATTCAAACCCCATTTAAAAATATACTAATTTCCTATATTGACATATGCAAGTATAACTTTTATACATGCATTTAGGTAACTACCAACAACATTCAGAACATCAAATAAATTAAGAATAATTAATACTTCTCAAGTATTAAATAAAAGCCCATCGAACCTTAGGCCTATCTCAAAGCGAGTTGTTACACCGATAAAATTAAAGCAATACATAGTACACAAAGCTATTTACCTATACATTTAGAATCTCACAGCGGAATGGATAAAATATAATATTAGAAACAAGTACCCATTTCATAAATAAAACTATTTCAGAAACATAACATGTTAAATATTATAACATTTTTACATAAAGTCTACATAGTACAGTATCTCAGAATAACATAACTGTTTGAACTGGGTACAATATAAATACTTAAAAACCATAACTAGATATATATGTATGTACGTATGTCTAACTGCCAAAAGTCTTCATCTCCACCTTCGCCTCTTAAAATCAACACTACCTCCTCTAACCTGTGTGCTGTAATGAGAAGTGGGTCAGAACAACAAATGTTTGGTGAAATGGAAATCTCAAGCTTTACAATTATTGTACTTAGGTAGTATTATTTAAATAGGAAATATGTCTTATGTATTTAAAATTATACCAAATGTGACAGTCACCTTAAATGGTGGTGCTACAAATACTAATAACTTTATATGTAAATCCAGAAGCCTTTCAAGTCTAATTCCAAAATTCTAACGCAACTAATAACAATGATGCAAGAGAAAGCATCCAAACCAATACTCTCTATTGGTGATTAGGCAGACGTTAACCATTTAATACTTATAAAATAAGCAGGTCCCGGTCCTTTAATACCTAACCCATTTTCAAATTCTAATGTAAACATTGTTAACTATGTGAAAGAGAACCTCCAAACCACTTAATACCTCTTCCGTGGAACTTGGGCAGAATATGGCCATTTAAGACCAATAAAATAGGCATATTCCCATCATTTAAGACCTAATCCAATACGGGTCTCAACTTGGTTCTCACTAGCTGACATCGTAAGAAATCCTATCATTTAAGACCTAACCCAAGGTAGGTCCCTATACAAATAATGATTGAGGCCATATAAGATATCCCCTTATTACGCCCCTAATTAGGGATTAACTCCCTAACTCACACTAACTTACTTCCTACCAATTAATGTTATTTACTACCCTATTAATTCTAATCAGTACCTATAATTATTACGCTATTATTAACTTTAATAATCAATACATTAATATTATATACATATATTTTAACGCACGGAATTTAAAATCTAATCATTACGTTACAATTATTTGATAATAATTTGCTGACAAGGTATTTAGAAATATCAACCTGATACAAATCTACAATTCCAACATGAACTGCTACTACCATAGCCAAATAAAAGAGATTTGTACAAACATGGAATATCTGTACTTATTCCATATTAATACACTAGAATCCCTTTTTAGTTTTAAAGAACAAGTCATCATAAATTAATTTGCCTACATTCAATCCAACCTTCGTATACAACATTTTGAAGTGAGAAGGAATGACTTATTTATTTAAGTAGTAGAAATAGGCGATGCAAGTTACAAATAATTCAATTCATAATTTACACATTATTTCTAATTTATTTTCTTTTTGAACCCTTTAACACTTCAATTCAAAAGGGGGAAAATAGGTTAAATTGACCATTGATTAACTAATTCTAATAGTTAATTAGATTCTAATATGCCAACGCCAAAAAAAAAATTATAATTCCGACATATACAAAAATTGATATTTACTTAGGGAAATTATAGGGGTTTATGTGTTATTTTTTCATTTCCAAAATTTCTCAAGGCATACATCAAATCCGAGTAAATACCATTTAGTTACAAAAATGTGGAAAGCTTGATATTTCCACTTGCAGAGAATTGTTTGCTTCCTAACTGAATTTGATTCCGTCACGCCTAATTCTCTTTCAAATCTCCCTCTTTTAAAATATATGACAAAGTGATTTGTATACAAAATTAGATTTAGAATCAAAAACTAGAGGGCAATAGAATTAGAAATCAAAAGAATTAAACATCTAACCCGCTTACTTGGAAATTCTAACTGATTCTAAAACCCAAAATATAAGAAGAAGAAGAAGAAGAAGAGATCTGATTTCTACCGCTCCTAATTCTCTATTAGATCTTTCTCTTTTGAATATACAAAAAATAGATTATACACACACATACATATTAGATTTCAGAAATCAGAAGACGGAGATAAGAAGAATTAACTTAAATTAGAGATTGGAAACTAGAATTACTTATTAGAAACGTCTACTGTTTCTGAAACCCTAAGGGGAGAGATTTTGATAGAGCTTCGCTAGCATCCCCAAAATTTTATGAAGGAAAAGTAGGGGTTTAGGGTCTATTTATAGAGGCGAGAATGGAGGATGGTCGTCGGATTAAAATAAACAAATCCAAAACGTTCAACACATCAAAACCCTAGCTGTCACCCATCCTTCTGCATCCTACCGATTGACTGCGCGTGGCCGACCGATCGTAGTCCAAGGGTCAACCGGTCCCCTTTATATGATTGTATGTTCTGATATGTTTCATTAATTTATTATTTATTACTCAAATTAATCCAATCAATCTCACATTAAGATTTAATCCTGATTATCCCTAAGCTTTTAAAATTAACTTTTAAAATTCAAACATTCAAAATTTTAAGCTTCTAAATTCAAATTAAAATATTAGAATTTTAAACTCAAAAACCTCAAACACCCATAAAAATTTCATTTTAACTTGATTTTCAACATATTATATATGGAAATTGATTAGAAAATTACCACGGACGCAATGGTATAACTTCTGTGACTAAATTCCGACATTTTCAAAATTTCCATTTTTATCCTTATTTTAATTACTTAATTTGTTGTTAAATTTTATGGAGTGTTACATTCTCTCCCCCTCGAAAAGGATTTCGCGCCCAAAACCATCAAGGGAAGGTAGTGGAACGTGCACTCAACAACCATTTTATACAAAAAAATTATCTGCAATAATCTGTATAACCATCTAGTCAACAAAAAATGCAATGTGATTTTGTATGAAAACATACTACAGTTGTGCTTAATCCTAGCGTTAATACTGGGTCGTGACATATAGGCATATATGTAAGCACCCTAAATATACATGAAATTCCAAAAGAGTGCAAAAATAACAGTAAAAAGTGTGGCAACCATACTCTATCATCCAATCTAGCAACCACAATGCAGCCAAAAACCTATATTTTTATAGAGAAAAGTTTAACAGAGAAAGGTTGGGATGATAAACATTCATCTTTTCTTTGGTTTCCCGGATGCTTTTCACTGGGTTATCTCCCCGTTTACCCGAGCAAACTCAATTTTCTTCATTGCAAAGACTCTTAATACCATGCTCCATAATGTGTGTGGTGACACGAGGGGCGATGGCTCCATTTCAACTTTAATTAACCGATCAGACTCTATTACAGAGGCAAAGTCGTGTAAACATTTCCTCAAGCGTGAAACATGAAAGACATCATGACCTCCCACTAACTAGTTTGGAAGCTCCACATAATAAGCAAGTTTCCCCTACTCTCTCCAAAATCGAAAAAAGCCCAACGAACCTTGGCGCCAACTTCTCAGATGTACCAAACCTCATAACTTTTCTATGAGTGGAAACCTTAATGAATACTATGTCCCTAACTAAAAACTTCAATTCTTTCCTTTTCCTGTCATCATAGGACCAATAACGGTTATTGTTGGTCTTCATTCACCACCTAAACACTTTCACCATTTCCAAGTTCCTCCAAAATCCATGAAGCAAGCTCTTAGCGAATTTTCTAAATTCAAAGTCATTTCCAAAGTAGGTTGCAGACTCGTCTAAAATTCCCTTATGAACAAAGGGTCTCTATCACCAACAATGCTAACTACAACTCCACGTAGTTGCACCACTTGCTTGACATAACCTGCACTGGAGATGCTGTAGTTTTATTACTTCCAATTAAGGTAAAATAAGCCAATTTACTATAACCTAAATAGCATCATTGCCATTTTTGACTCCTAAGTAAACTATCTATAAAGTCTATCCATATATGCTCCTATTTTCAAATTGAAATCTACAATGGTAACCACACCCCTCGGGGTTTGCCGTGCTTAGCCTTAATCCATTAGCATGTCAAATATCTGGAGACTAGTTCGATGACTCTCCTTTCATACTTGACCAATTAGAAAATTTTCTTCATATCTCTATACACCTTATCTCATTCAGGGTGAATGGTGACACTCCACAAGTCTTGGGTTTGAAGCATTCTAACTTAGTCTTCTTACTAACTTCCAGTCTTATCTGCAGTTTATCGTTAGTTAAGTGTCCTTATAAAATTTCCATATTTACAATGTTCCTTAATATATATAAGCAGTCTAGTCCCATCCCAAAAATCAACATAACGATAAAACAGGAACATGCTTTATACCATTTCTACGTTTGCATACAACATTTTGAAGTGAGAAAGGAATTCCGTATTTATTTAAGTGGTAAAAATAAGCAGTGCAAATTATAAATAATTTAATTCATAATTTATGCACCATTTCTAATTTATTTTCTTTTTGAACCCTTTAACACTTCAATTCAAAAGAGGAAAATAGGTTAAATTGACAATGATTATGTAATTCTAACAGTTAATTGTATTTTACTATAGCAATACCAAAAACATTTATAATTCCAATATATACAAAAAAATTGCTTAGGGAAATTCTGCTAGTTTAGGTGTTATGTTTACATTTTCAAAATTTTCCATGGTATACATTAAATCCAAATAAATACTATTCAATTACAAAAATGCGAAAAACTTGATATTTACACTCATAGAGAATTGTTTGCTTTCTAACTAGATTTGATTCCATCGTGCCTAATTCTCTTTCTGATCTCCTTCTTTTAAAATATACAACAAAGCGAATTTGTATATAGAAAATAGATTTTGAATGAGAAACTAGAGAGGAATAGAATTAGAAATCAAAAGAATTAAATATCTAGCCCTCTTACCGAAAAATCCTAACTGGTTCTAAAACACAAAGAGGAAGAAGAAGAAGAGGAAGATATCTGATTTCTATCGCTCCAATTCTCTATTAGATGTTCCCCTTTTGAATATACAACAAATAGATTGTGTATGTGTCAATATATATATATATATATATATGTGTATATATATATATATATCAGAATTTAGAAGATAGAGAGAAGAAGAACTAATTTAAATTAGAGATTAGAAACTAGAATTACTTACCAGAAAAGTTTAATGTTTTTGAAACCCCTATGTAGAGTGATTTTGACAGAGCTTCGCTAGCATTTTCAAAATTTTATGAAGAAAAAGTAAGGGGTCTTGGGTCTATTTATAAATGTGAGAAGAAATGATAGTCGTTAGATTAAAAACAAACAAATCAAGAATGTTAAAACGTTAAAACCCTAACAACCACCCACCCTTTTGCTTCCTATCGATCGACCACTAGCGGTCGACCGGTCCCCTTCCTATGACCAAATGTTTTATTTTCTTTTGTTTTATTTCGTTAATTAGTTATTTATTACTCTAACTAATCCTATCAGTCTCGTGTTAAAGTTTAATCCTTCTTAGCCCTTAAGCTTCTTACATTAACTTTTAAAATTCAAACATTCAAAATTTTGAACTTTTAAATTCAAATTAAATATTTATATTTTAAATCCAAAAACATTAAACGTCCATAACTTTTCATTTTAAATCTGTTTCAATATATTATATATGGAAATTGATCAAAAAATCGCCATGAACGCAATGGTGCAAATTCCGTGATCAAATTCCAAAATTTACCAAATTTATATTTTTACCCTTATTTTAATTACTTAATTTCTTGTTAAATTTTATAGGGTGCTACATAAATCATGTGGTTTTTCAAAGAATTCGCAAATGCAACTACATGACTCGGTGGTGTTAATTCAGTCAATAATTAATATTGAATTATTCAAATATTAATGTTCACATGTTAACTTAGGTAGTGGTATGACAGTTTGGCTAAATCATTGCTTACAAACACTTCAGAAAAATTATATTTTATAATATCTTATGCGGTGCCATTTGGTAATAATAATTTACATACATTCTCTTCATTAACACTATATTACTTTAGGATTTATGAAATTTGGTTCTAGTTAAAATTCTAATGTCATCCTTATTCAATTCAGTTAGTCCTTTAACAAAGTCCTTAGTTCTGTAATAACATTTGTTATTAAGTGTACTAATCTGGATAGATATTTTGACATTTAATTTACTACAGTTAACTATGATACAAACCTCATATAACTGAGGAGATGAATTCTCTATTGAACAGTGCTTCACTTCCAGTGCTTCAACTCAGACCTAACTATAGTCACTCGGTGGATCTCCATGCCATGATTTAACTACTGTCAAAGCGGAGTATTCACATTGAAGTTCCATGGTTTTCTCAAGTCGAGGGAGCTGTGTAACGTTGTCACTTTGAGATTTCCTATTTGATTTGATTATCATTGAATAACAAGAAACTCTCGAATGATTATTTCTTGGTTGTTCAATAAATATGAGTACATAACCTTTGGTGCTCTATGCTGCCATGAGTAATTCATTGTCCAACATTTGGATAGCGTTACGCACTCTAGTCTCAGTAGATATATCAATATCCTTTTTCAAAATGTCTTGACTGGGAATATTTAAAACAAAATGATATTTCATATTGTGGTTAATTACTCATAATTAAATTTTTTTGCAACTACAATCATATAACATTTTATTTAAAGTTTTCCTTTTAAAACCTATTTCGTAGGATATGGATGTAAGAAGGTCCGCCATCACCACACATCCTTTTAACTCAGGCTCTCATAGATGCATTTTTTGATCCCGAGATTTTCTACTCGTTTTAGGGATTATTACATGCCTTCATAAATAAAAGTCACTAACATGCCACTGCCAAGGATTTCTTATTATATACTTTAATTGATTACTTTATTATTTATATCACAATATAACAAAGTATATAAGGAAAACAAATACCTTAATTACAACTTAGATTGGTTGTAAAGTTAGATATATGTAACAAATTATTTAATTGCCCATAAGGCATATCTTAGTCTCTCATGCTTTCCTTAGGATTCTGACCTTGAGTTTGCTCACCAATCATAGGCCTGCAAGCAATTGATAATACTTTATCGGTTGTATCATATACTGCCTCCAACCCCTGTGGCATTTCTCCTAATATTATTTCAACCATGAGTTTGCTTAACAAATTGAAAGAGATTGTTTACTTATACCTACCATTTGCGTCGGTCTAATTTGCATCAGTCTAAGTATAATGCATGTACCTTGAGTTTGCTCATTAAATACATGTATGTATCTTAATCATCTAATAATATATTATTAGTAATATAGATAACATCAGCAGTTTGAGTTTACTTAACAACCAAAGAATATGCAAGTAACTTATTAATATATAAATGGTAGAGGACAACATTATCAATATTAGGGATTCATAATCTATAATATATTTATCTTAACTAATATCGATTAGGGAATATTGCATTTCTTATGAAATACCCTTTGATTTAAGTGTTGAGGGCATCTGAAATCACTGTATACATACAACACATATGTATTTTCTACTTAAACCTAAGTTGGGTTTCTTATAGTTACATTTATATTTATACAATATTATATAAGTTTAATTTATTTATAACTATATATAGTTTGATTAACGTATATAATATTCATATATATATTATTAGATAAAGCATTTAATCAATTTTTATTTTATCAATTAAATATTATTTAATTTATTAATTTGATTAAATTTTGTTAAAAAATTCAAATTTTTAATTTTATTCACCCTAAATAATTTAAGATTAATATCCAATTATAAAAGTTATATATGTATATACACACACACATTTATTTATATATAAGCATACATTTACAGTAATTAACATTTAATTAACTTATTTAATTCAAAAAATTTAATTAAATTTTTTTAACAAATTTTAAAATTTTATTTTAATTTACGTTAAACAATTAAGATATATATATATATATATATATATATATATATTTATTTATATTGAACTATAACACTTATAATTATACATACATACACAAATACATATACATACACTCACATATACATTAATATATGTGTTTATTTAATTAATTAATTTTAGTTAATGATTAATTCAATTAATCTAATTAATATAATTAATCAAATATTTATATAATTTCAAAAATATTAAATTTATTTTCAAAATATTTTTGAAATTATTTAATAACTTATATGAAATTTCATTTTATATTTTAAACTTAAATTTTTGATTTAAAATATATTTTTAATTTTCAACTCAAACTTTGAAAATTTGCCTATGGCTCAAAGTCAATTTGGGCCTTACAATAAGGCCAAACATTTGGAACTACTCCACTTATTCAAGCTAGGCTGGTAGCCAGGGAGGAGAGAATGATTGATTATTCAATTCCAAGCCTATATATTACTTTTGTAGACACTCGGTCAGATATGTAAGCTTTAGTTAGTTGACTCTAAAGTTGCTAATTAAACCGCATAAGGAATTTAGGCTTTGATACCACTGTTCGAACTGGCCTGTTCAGCATTGGTTAAATTGGATGAATTTCAATTATTTCCTTGTCTGGATCATAGTATCCATATGAAGTCTAATGGATTGCACCAGATCTAATCTAGCTAGTTTAAGTAAAATCAAATTTTATTTAATTTTTCATTTAATTAATTAATCAATATATTTTAATTAATTTAATATTTATGTATTTTTGAGTATATTAATATGTACTCATGTGTATAATAAGTGCATGTGCATCATACTAATGTGTACACAGTTAATATATACGTACATAGACATTGGGATTTACATCTACAACATATACATTTGTCATTTATATATGCATTAGTTGTCTCAAAACATTGTTTAAATATATGAATAAATGATTATATATAATTTCAAAATTTATTATATATTAAATAAAATAAAATTTAAAAATATTTGATTAGATTTTGGCTAAGTTAATAAAATTTTAATTTTAATTTGATATGTAAAATATCTAATTCTGACAAGGTAAACTATTTTCAATATTCAAGTTTAGATTCACAAAATCAGTTAAAATATCATCTAATTAATTAAAATTAATATATTCAAATTTTATAAGAATATTTATCATTTCACTTTTTTCAAATGCACGAATTATATAAAATTGTATAAAATAATTAAAGTGTTTATATTTTTTAAAATAAATATTAAAATATTTTATACAAGCCTTTTGGCCAAGAATTTTTATTCTTAGATCTTAAACTATTTTATATTATTTTTATAAATTAAATATTTACATTTATATATATATATATATTAATATGTACATTATTTATGACTATTAAAAATATAAACGTAATAATATTATATTAATGGAGGTTTAACAAAAATTAATAATTTTCTTAAAAGTCAAAAATTTATAAAATTTTATAGATAACTTGAAATACATTATACATATATAACTTAAAAAGAGTAAGTAGCCTTTTGAATTATTAACAAAACAATTTTAATATTTAGAAAATTACTTTATAAAATATATTATGCTTTTCCAAATTGAAATATAATTTTTTATATAAAATTCTAAACCAAAATATCAGTTAACATAGATAGTTCAATGTGATTTAATAACGAATTATTATGGAGATAAAAAATGTGCATATAAAATTGTAAAGGAGAATCTATACCTTAAAGAGGTTGTCTTTGAACACAAGTCGTTTAGTGGGATCTCCTAGATTCAACTAGAATCGATCACTGAATGTAGCTACGATTGAATGTAACACTGAATTTACTTTAATTTGACATGGATGAGCTCTTGTATTTTCGACAACGGGGTGAGGGGTATGACGGTTTGGCCAGGGTAAGAAAGGAGAAAGAAAGAAGTGAAAATGTGGAGGCTAGCTTGTTTTAAATAGGAAGAGAAGAGGAGACAAATTCTCCTTCTTTTGATCTTTCTCATTTTTACCAAGTATTCAGATCTGGACCTGAAATTCATACTCCACCTCTCTTCCATCTCATGGTCGACCATATATTGGGCTATATGGGCCAATAATAACCTCAAACCCATTGTTAGTTAATATCATTTAAATCATATTAAATGTGTATCGATATAGTATATCAATACATATCCAAAAAATTACCAATAGCACCCATTACATTAAATAAATATTAAATATGTCATAAATATTAATTAATTTTACTAATTTATAATAATTTATAAACTAATTAAATCGTGTGGTTTTTTGGAGAATTCACTAATACGGCTTTGCAACTTGTAGGTGTAAATTCAATCTAAAATTAATACCAAACAACAACATATCACCTTAGAAGTGGTGGGATGATTTAGTCAAATTTATCACTTATAAATATTTATTGGTAAAATCCAGTTTTACAATTTAAGCGGTACCTTTTAGCAACGATACCCACGTTCTCTTTGCCAATGTTAGATCACTATTTTGATGTATTTAATTTGGTTTTGGTCAAAATTCCAATATCATCCACTTCTACTTGGTTAATCCATAAATAAAGTGTTTGGATCAATTATAACATTTGTTATTGACCCTACTACTTTCGTAAGAGATTTTAAGTTTGAGTGATTGCAGTTGACCATGCCACTAACCTCATACAATTGAGAAGACGAATTCTCTATTGAATAATGTTTCACTTCTAATACTTCAACTGAGATAATTGTAGTCGCTCAATGGTCACTATGCCACGATTTAACTATAATCAAAGTAGAGTATCCACATTGAAGCTCAATCGTATTCTCATGTCGAGAGACTTGTAATATCATCACCCTAATATTTCCTATTTGACCTAGTTGTTATTAACCAACATGAAACTCTTGGATGAGTCATTCCATAGTTATCTAATATCTATGAGTACGTAACTCCTTGGTACCCAACAACCATGGTAATACACTCCTTAACAGTTGGAGAGCACTATGTACACTGGTCTCAATGAATGTATAAGTATCATTTCTTTAAACCTCTTGACTAGGAATATTGAAAATAATATTTTATTTTTTTATTGTGATAATTTATCATAATTACAACTCATTGTAGTTATTATCTCACAACATATCATTTAATGATTTTATATTTATACTTAGATTTATTATAATTAATATATCACAACATAAAAAGTATATAATAGAAAACAAATACCTACTATTTGGAATGAGATTTTATTACAAAATTATTAATTTACAATAAATTACAGAATTTTCCATAGGGTGTTCCCCTAACTCTCTCAATTTATCACTTAAACTGGAAATCAGTTTAAAAAGAAAATTAAGAACTTTTGCAATAATAGAAGGATAAAACATGAATCTAACTTTTTTTATTGAATTTTATAATTCATGCGGCATAATTCATGAAAAAACGACATCTTATTCACCTGAAATGAATGGTAAAGCTAAAAAAATAGGACATTTACTGAATCCATACTGGCTATTTTTTGAATTATGGCGTTGCATCACATTAGTTTGAGGAATTTTTTAACTGCTTAAAATGTATTAAAAAGAGCTAAATCGAAGAGAAAATATTCATAATTTCATATTTTAAAAAGTCATAAACCTAACATATCTTATTTTAGAACTTGGGTTGTTTACCATACATTCATATTTTTTTTATATCTAAGGGAATTAATTTAGCAAGTAGAGCATAAGAATGTATGTCCATTGGATATGCTATTAATAGCAAAGCATACAGATCTTATGATTTGAATTCTCGAGTTATTATCGAATCAAATAATGTTAATTTCTTTAAACATTAATTTTCATTGAAATTAAGAAATAGTGGGGTCATATCTACTCCTAGTATTCTAGTTATTTGAGAAATGGACATGCTGAGTAGAAGATGACCCTAGAATAAGTAAAAGATTAAAAATAACTAAAGATCTTGGTCCAGAATTTTATGCTTATACAGTAGAAGAGGATCCTGCTAATCTTAAAGAATCTTTGTCTTCTGTAGGTTTAGACCTTATAAAGTTTAAGCCATTCTAAAAACTCGATAATGCCCCCACTAAAGTGTTTAGTGTAGTTCAACTGTTGTGCTTTTCTATTAGCTCTATAAACAGTAGATTCACATAAAGCCTAGCTATTTTCCACTACACTGCTAATTTGAAGGATTTTAGCATCTTCTTTAGCAATTTTAATATAGAAAGGTTAATGTTACACCCAAAAGTTCTTGTATTAATAGGGACAACGCTATAGAAAGTTGAGGATTGTTTAGCCACTGCAAGATAAGGTGAACAAGCCATCAAAAGATGAAATAAAAAGCCATCACAAGTCAAGGATTGACAAGTCGTCGAAAGTTGATGTATTCAAGCTATCCCAAATTGAGGGTGGTTAAGCTATCACAGGATCAAGCTATTGCAAGTTGAGAATGTCAAAGTTATAGTAGTTTGAGATGATCAAGCTATCAGTAAGTTGAGAATGTCAAAGCTATCGTAGGTCGAAATGATCAAGCTATCACAATGTTAGAATGTCAAAGCTATCACAGTTGTGAACGTCAAATGTGACGACCGCCCATGACTCCCGCACGAAAACAAGGGAATGGTGCGCTAAAAGGTTTGTCAGGCAGCCATAGACGATAGTCAGGATAAGACAAAGCAGAATAGTCCATCGTACTACTCACAGCGCATGGATAAAATACAATAGAAAGTATACATAGTGAAGCTCTATAGAACAGAAGTCTCATCATATAAACTCATAATAGTTTGATACAGCAATCAGCAAAGTCAATACATCAAGCCTCACTACATATCACTCAGAGAATATACAAACAGCGGAACACCCAGTACATATAGTAAGAAAATAATATGCAAAAGCCTCCAGCTCGTCTTCGTCATCAACAGCGTTGACCACTAAGAACCGCACCTGTCACCTGCTACCTAGTCTGTCCATCCCAACATGGATGAACAGCCCAAGGTAATAAGAGTTAAACATAAAACCTTGAGTCAGACAACAGTCTTAGTGAGCAGTAAATCAACTATCAAACATACCAAAAGAGCATAAAGGGAAAAAGGAATAGGAACTCAACCATCCCACTCCACGTCTTTCTACAGTGATAGCTCCCAGACACACTAAGCAGAAGTAAACATAGCAATTCAGACATTTAAAGCAAAGTAAATATCACTCAAGTCAAGGTCGGTGTTTTCCAAATGCAAACCCCCAAGGCCTAAACCAAGATCAGATAAGCACCTTGGAAACATCGCTCCTGACCCAAATGACAATACAACCAAACATCCAAACATCCATGACTCTGGCTGTCACTGTTATCATTGCCTTGAATTCACCGTTAGTTGAATAACCGCCTGCTAAGGGCTAATGGTAACCTCGGTTCTAGACATAACTCTGCACGTCGTCGCAGTCCGTGCCTGGGAATTTTCGCAACTACCCAGAGTACTAGCACGTCGTCGCAGCCCGTGCTTGGAACGTCATCGTGACCCGTCCCAACGTACTCTTGCTTTGAGCATGCTAGAACCTTCAACAACGATGAAATCTCAGCCTCCTAGTCATCCTCCTCAACGACTATTCTCATACTAGCCCAAGCGCCTCTCGAGCCCACCATTATCAACCAACTCGAACCGCATCATCGAGTTATCAACATGCTTGAGATGATCCCGTCTGGATTAAATCAAGGCTATCTCACATCATGCTTTGCTTCATCGCATCATAGCAAAGTCCATCATCATCGAATCTATCCATATGAACTTTAACATCCGCTTCATATGCCACAAGCTACTTTCACCACTCAAGAGCCTCTCCACTTAGCTTTTGAATCATCTTCGACCAACTTGTCCAAATCAACTATTAGCTAATTTGCAACAATCTATCAATCAAATCAATCATTAATCCAAGCAGTCAAACATTCAAACAAGATCTAATAAGCAATTATACAAGAATGGCAATTTCGTAATTAAAATGTCCAAATCTAACAAGTATGAATTATAAGCAAATATCTCTAAAACTTGATGAATAAACTTATATAAGTTAACATGTAACAAAATGGGTATCCAAAACTTCATAGACAATGGATCTACATGCAGACTTAAGGAAAATGCAAGAAATCTCTATATTTAACACATAAACAAGCCACCGATCCAATATACTCCTTTGGGTCCGTGTGAGAGATAACTACCACTCACCAAATCACCTAAACACCTCAAAAGATAACAACTTCAGATCTGGACAGCAAAGGATCTAGCTTGATCCGATAAGATTTCCCTTCAAACGATGAAATCTCTCTTCGATGGATGTAGACCTTCAACTTTGACTCTTGGATCTTCGATTTGATCTTCAATCTAGATGAATGGAAGCACAAGATTAAAGTGGAGAAAAGATGTGAAGAAGTGTTGTAGTCGAGCTCTCAAAATGGCAACACTTTGTCGCTTCAAAATACGGATTCCAAAAATGAAGATAGGCACTCCTATTTATAGGCTGAAATCCTTAACTTGTATGCCCGCTTAAGTCGGTCACGACTCATCAAGACCCACGACTTACGACTTAAGACTTACGACTTAAGACTTACGACTTAAGACTTACGACTTAAGACTTTCGACTTAAGACTTAAGGCTTACGACTTAATGCTTTCGACTTAAGGCTTTCGACTTAAGACTTACGACTTAAGACTTACGACTTAAGACTTACGACTTAAGACTTACGACTTAAGACTTTCGACTTAAGACTTTCGACTTAAGACTTACGACTTAAGACTTTCGACTTAAGACATACGACTTAAGGCTTACGACTTAAGGCTTACGACTTAAGGCTTACAACTTAAGGCTTACGACTTAAGGCTTACGACTTAAGGCTTACGACTTAAGGCTTACGACTTAAGGCTTACGACTTAAGGCTTACGACTTAAGGCTTACGACTTAAGACTTACGACTTAAGCCTTACGACTTAGGACTTACGACTTAAGACTTAAGACTTACGACTTAAGACTTACGACTTAAGACTTAAGACTTAAAGCTATCGTAGGAAGAGATGATGGAACTATAGCAAGTTGAGAACGTCAAATCTACCATAGGTTGAGGTGATTAAGCCATCGCATGTTGAAAATGTCAATGCCATTATAAGAAGAGATGATAAAGCTATCGCAAGTTGAGAATGTCAAACTATAACAAGTTAAGGATAGTAAAGATATTGCATATTGAATAACAGAGCTATCACATTTTGAAAAGAATATACTATTGTAGATTGATAATGCCAGAGCTACAGCATATTAAGGGAATCAGAACTATCACGTGCTGAAGAAAGTGAGATTGCATGTGGAGAAAACTGCTTGAAAGCAATATTCTAACTAGCCATGGGGCAAATCCTAATTGGACTAATCATGCCATGTCATCATGATGATATCAGGAGGAAGATGTGCCATGTTAGCAAAATCTCAACCATTCACCTCCTATGAATGCAATATGTCAAAGATCTAGATGCCCAATTACTGTATGAATAGGCATGTACCCCTACCAAGAAGGGGTGAATTCTGAACTAGTCTTCTTCATCATTTTTTTGGTAACCACTTAATTGATAGCACTTGATATTG
This sequence comes from Allium cepa, assembly GCA_030765085.1. Lineage (NCBI taxonomy): Eukaryota > Viridiplantae > Streptophyta > Magnoliopsida > Asparagales > Amaryllidaceae > Allium > Allium cepa. Next base: position 914,635,997 of record CM060932.1, read on the forward strand.
GGACATTAATGGCCGCCTAAGAAAAATTAAAATTGGGATTTGTGATTAGGACTTTGGCATTTGATTATTTTCGTATTTACTTACTTTACTATTGGATTATGAGCATGCTTGCCCAAGGACTTACTCCCTTGCTCAAGCATTCTTGAACTTTCAATCTTGCATAAGACTTGAAAATATGTTAGGTCTAGTTTCTTGACTAACATTTTTGGTGCTTTCATTGAGAGTTGAAATCGAAAGTTGAACTCAATATCAACTCTAGATACATCCATTTTGACTATTTCTCAACAAGGATCTTCAAAGTCAAACTTAGTTTATTGCCCTTTCTATCAGATTACACCTCAACATAGTGAGGAACAAGTACTAAAATGAAGAAATTTATCCCTTCGAAGCTTAGCAGATAAAGGAAAATTGCATAGTACAATCCATATAAGTGGAGCTTGAATCCATTTCATCTAGGAGACAAGCCTATTTTCACTTTGGCACTAGAAATAAAAGAAAATAGACTTATTCAAAGGAAAATGAAAGCTAGAATGAGAAAGAACAATTTTTTTGCCTAAATGAGGATGGTCATCCAATCTAAAGCCAAAAAGGACTATATTTGAAGAAGAAACAAACTACGACTTTGATTGATTTGCTTTAAAATGGAGGAATATGGTTGACCAACCCATTAAATAAAATTGAGAATATCCGTCAAAAAGTAAATCAAGCACAAATTAAAAGGATTTGCTAACTTCTCGAAATAAACAGAAGAACGAATAGGAAATTATACTGCCAAATGACCTAAGGGAAAAATAATTACCCCTTTTTTGTGTCACAAAAAGAGGTGTATTTCCTCACTAAGGAAAGATTGAATTATTGGGCTTCTAAGAAAAGTATGAAAAGGGAAGAAAAACCTAAAGAGGAGAATACAGATATTACTATAAGACAAGTAGGCATGAGACTAACAACTGTAGAGCACTAGCTAGGATCACCGCGTGCTATATGAGAAGGGGAAAACTATAGGAAGTAAAACTTTTCCAAAGACTAGAGAAAATCATCTAATTGTCTAGTAATAGTTCCAAGGACTTCGACTGTAATTTCCATCAATAAGAACTGGATTTTAATGACCAGATTTTCAAGAAGGAATTTCATAAGAAATAATGGATCAACCAAGCCCTTAGTCCCACCTTCATTCTTTTCCAATGACACATACTAAGAGTGATGGTTAAACCAAGCTCTTGCTCTAACCTTCGATCCTAGCGAAGACAACCGTTCAAAGAGTTATGGTTATATTAAGCCATTAGTCCCTCTTCTGTGTCTGGCCAAAGCAGTTATCTAAAGAGTGATGGTCAAATTAAGCTTTTGGTCCTGCTTTAATGTCTAGCCAAAGTGACCATGCTAGGAGAGATGGTAAAATTAAGCCATTGGTCATGCTTTAGTACCTGGCCAAAGCACCAGCTAAGGAGGGATAATCAAATTAAGCCATTAGTCCCACCTTCGGGCCGGGTCAAAGCATCCATCCAATGAGTCATGATCAATCAAAGACCTTGGCCCACCTTTAGGACTGGCAAAGGTAACCTTCCAAGGGATGTTGATCAATAGAGCTTATTAAGGAATTGATAGCTAAAGAAAATGAGCTAATGATGTATAAAAGATCTAAAACAATCTTGGCAATCATATCAAGAAGCATTGGAGGTATATAATCCAACACATGTATTTGAAAAGGTATAAATAAGTATCATTGCCACGATACATTTACATAAAGGAATGAAGATTTTGATGTAATAAAATACAATTATCACTAATCATTTACAGATGGTTTCTTCTACATCATCAAAAACCAATTTTACAGTCACAATATCCTTTATGGTTTTGGAGGATGCAGAATATGGTGATGTTGATACACTAGTTCGTTCATTTTGCATCGAACGTCTAAATCACATGAATGAATCTCACTTGTTGGACTTGCACCTTTGTATAGAATATAAGGCCCATCTATGTCTTTAAGAAAATTTGAACATATAGAAAAAAGTATGATAACTTACAACTATGGCTTTTCGCAGTCGAAAGTCTATTTCTTAACCAAAAAATGAAACGTCAATTTTTAAAACTAATGATAATAACCTCAATCAAATAACCTATTAAAGTATCCAGTTAGGAAACCTTGAGGAAAATAAATGCATCAATTTTTGTTGATCATTTAAGTTCTTTTACCTCATTTACCAAAGTATCCACTACAGAAGAAGGATTCACAATGTGGTTAATCACTACAAGCAATTATTTCTTTAATTTCTTTTCATTTCGATGAATGACATCAAGGGCGTCGATTGAGTCAACCCGAGTAGCTGTCGCTAGCTCATAAGTCTTATTAGCACCCTTCATTTGAAAATAAAGTAGAATAAGTTCTTAATATCAATCTCCAACTTTTGTACCTATAAAGTAAGCTCATTCTTTTCACGTTCTAGATTTTCTATGTAAAGTTGGAGATTTGAAAACTCATAAAGAATTTTTTTATTCCAATGTCCCTTTTTCTTACGATTGCATTCGAACTAAGATGACCTACTCAATCGGGCAAATTCGCCTAATTCATCTCTTGAAGTGGGAGATACCAACGGTGGATTAAAGGAACCACCATTACATGTTAAATGACCATGAGATAAAGTGGATGTTTGGAATGACGTTTCCCTAAAAGTTTGAGCAGGAATAGGAAGTCCTATTCCACCTTAAGTTAGAATAAGATCATACAATTGGCATCCATTTTTTGACTTTGGTTAATTAAAATCTAAGTCAGACATGTATTGATTGAGCTAAGCAACTTTTATATCATACTCTGGTTATCGAGGGTGAGCCCCTAGTTAAGTTTCTTTGTTAGATCCATAATTCCCTGTTTCTTTGGAAGAAACTTTCTTTTCAAGTTCAAAAGTCATTTCTTGAGAAGCCCTCAGAGGAATTAGATGCATATTTTATGATACCACTTTTCAGCATTCTCAATTAAAAATAATCAAATAATAAACCAGGAAGTGTGATTCTCCATGGTAGAAACTAACATAGATTGGATGTTACTGAGGCATTGGGCGAGGCTCATATCATTAAGGGAAAAAGGAAGATGTTTATCCTAAACCAGAACATGAAATAAAAATAAAGATATATATGCAATAAAATTAAGATTACATAAATAAAATTCTTCATTAATCATATGAAATTGTAGCCAATTCAATTACACTCGAAATAAGTCTAAAAATTATTTCATAATCAGTTCTCAAACTTTAAAGAAGTATCATGAATTTTTGATAAGGCGAGGGGAAAATAGCAAAATTAGCCATATATGAAATTTCAACGCTGGGAGGAGTGTTAATAGGAGGAAAATTTCAATAACCCCATACTTTGAAGGGAGGACTAATTTCACCACATAATAACTTTTCATAATTAGTTTGAATACCATGAAGAAAGTAGTTCTTATGGCCTGCTAGGAAACAAAAATATAAGTTAGGAAATCATGTGTATATATGATGAAGATCATAAAGAAAGCTATATTTTGATAAGTGAGACTTTTCAATCATGAAGGAGTTCTCTTTTAAATTTCTCTTTAACTTAACCAATTTACTTAAAACATCATTGGAAATAGGAGATAGAGTGCGAAATATACGGACACGAAAACCTGCATTTTAACGGTAAGTTGAAGCTAAAATTCAATCTATAATGCCCCACCTTTATACCCACATTAGCAAAGAGTATTATTAGATAATACCGTCTGCTAATACGGAGAATAAGGCTGGATAGGAGCGACCATCTATAGCCTTGCTTTAACTATCTATTGAATACATCGACAATTGCCCTTACCTAGCAGATCGACATGTCCAATGAATACTTAAAACAAAACCATAGTTGGCTAGAGGATCTATCAGAACAGAATATAACAACTCAAATGTAATATACATCACAGAACAGTAAATCATCACATGCACATATACTGATACATAACAGATATACAAAACGATACATGACAAGTGGTATAGCAAACCACAATATACAGACGAGTCAATAATACATATCAGAGTTACAACAGATGAGGACTACACAAAAGCTATGACAAACAAGAAACTAGCGGAATAGTCCATGCGGAAGCAAAAGAGGCTAAGTCCAAAAGCACCTAACCTGAAACATCTCGGTCTGACCCGAGTATAAAATACACGGGTCAGTCTAGCTAAACAAAATAGTTAGATAAACTGAATGATAATGAACCTGCAAGATCATATAGTATAACAAATATCTCTAACGGAGATAACATAATCATCTAACAAAAGATGAACATAATAAAACAAGCCTCATATCATCGACAACATAGATAATCAAAGGATATAAATATCCCAAAGCAAGCCAAAAAGGCAAATAACAAATACCCATAAGATATACAAGTTCCACAAGGTAACCGCTACACATCATGCGGCTCAAAAAGACCAACACCAATGGGCGATACCAAGGGAATATAATCATATCAGTGAAACATCAGAAAATTCCAATTGCAACAAACCTAAATATCTCATGAGCAGTGGTGAAGAAACCACTCCAATATCTCTCGAGCTGGGGCAAAGGAGCAACTCCAAAAGCGATACTAAAGGCAACAAGCCAGAAGGAGACAGTCCGAAGACACTATCCCAAAGGCGGCATGTGTCACAAACTCCCAGAAAGGAACCCGAGAAGTGTTAACGTGAGTCCCATAACCACCCGTTCGCACTAAATGGTTTACTATCCGTTAGTCAATTTCACACTCAAAGCAGTACAAAGTTTACCTCATCTCATCGGTGAACCAAACCCAAAGGTCAAAACTTTCAAACGAATAGATTGGGAATTAACTGAAAAGATGAACGCACGTGTTCATTGCACGTGTTTTATCTAATCATTTAATTCTCCTCCCACTTCGCTCGGAGTGCGAAATTGTGTGTGTGTTTTAAAAAGAATTTATAATTTGGAGAAGCGAGCTCTTAATACGATTTGAAGAGATCGTTTACAAAAAAAACTCGTGAGTGAAGTCAAAAAGAAGTCATCAAATTCAAATATGCAATAACAACTAATTGGAATCAACACGAATTGATAAAAGTTGGAAATATACTAAAAACAGCCAAAATAGGCAAAACTGCACATTTCAGACGTCTGAAATTACCTTCCAGACGTCTAAACCACTAACCAGACGTCTTAATGGATTTCCAGACGTCTGGATTTTGTCTCTGCCTTTTTGCGTCTTCCAGGGACCAATTCCAGACGTTTGAATTTCCAAACCAAACGTCTGAATTTGAAACCAGACGTTTGAAATCAGAGTTCAGACGTCTGAAATCCCCCTGTAGGCAAAAATCAACCAAGCCCATAAAGGCAAAAATCCAAATGAATTACAAACGAACGAGCGATGGATGCTATGTGTTTATGCCATACGACAACCCAGCACTAATGGCTCTTTTATACACCTCCAAAAAAATGATCAAATATCAAAGTTAGGATCTTTAAAGAATTGAACCCAAACACTAAAAATTTGGATATTCACCAATTCAATCCAAACCAAAAGCAAGTGCATATGAACAAGGTGTTAGGAATTCATACCCAACATCAATGAAATCAAGAGAAGTAGATGTGAGTTCAAAATTCACCTTTTTAACTCAAGAACAAGAAGAAGAAACTCAAATGCAAAGGAACAAGGCAAACCACTCTCTACTTCAACTCTACTAGCTTCAATCTAAGATCAAACAAATATTTTCTAAGTTTAGGTTTAGGATTTTCTGAGATTGAAGAGAGAAAGAGATAGAGAAGATGATGAAGAGGCTTACCAATTGCTTCTCTTTGATTTTGGAGCAAGAATATGAGCTAGCAAGAAGAACTAGGGTTTACAATTTCTATTTCCCTTTCCCTTCCACCATTTTCAGTTGGAGCTTGAGTTTAGAAGAGTGGAATGAGAGAATGGAGAGGAGAGGGCTGAGTTAGGGTATTAGTTAAGCTAGCGGGCTGAACCCAAACCCTAAACCCAATAGAAAAAGTAGCGAGATTCAACTTACTCCAAACATATCAAAGATTATACTCAAAAAGATCGCAAACGACATTTTGAACTCAATGGAAGTGGTCTTGAGTCCCAATTCGACCGTTTGCAGAAAGTAACTTTTCGGACCACAATCCGACAAACGACGTCATATTTAAATAAAATATTTAAATATACAACCGATAAATATACGGGTTGTTGCAGACTCCCCTCCTTAAAGAAATTGCGTCCTCGCAATTCTTAAGAAGAAAATAAAGAGTAACAACCAAAACATATCAACACATAAGAATAACAGAATAAGAAGTTCACCATAAAGTGCACGAAAAGATAAGCCTGAACTTGCTTGCTCGGAGAATTCTATGGATTCCTAAGCTCAAAATAATTCGAAACACTGACGTGGTACAAACAATACGTCAAATGATCCAAAGCTCAACAAAAGAAGTGCAACAAAACGTCCGATGAACTTGGTAAAAAAATCATTCCATTCGGACATCAACAAAGAAACAATCACTTGTTGCTTACAACTAAATGCATGGGCAACACGATCCCCCTTTTCGGGAATAAAAAGAATATCAAGATCATAAGATGCAAGGAACTCGAGCCAACACTAAGTTCCTTATGAGAAATTAAACATTCAAAAATTATGATTGGTGAGGAGAACAAAATTCCTTACCCAAAAATAATGATGCCAAATATAAAGAGCAAAAACAATAGCCGTGAGCACTAGATCATGAGTGACATACCTAGTCTCTATCGGCTTTAATGATTTAGAAGCACAAGTGATAGCACGTTTTCTTTTGCAAGAGAACGGCATTCAAACCAACACGACTAGTATTGGTAAAAAGATAAAATCTTGGTTCCCTTCGGGAATCCCAAGATAAGAGTACCGGAAAAGGGTCCTTTCAAATAATCTACTTTCTTAAAAGCTAAAACTTTCAAATAAAATTCTTTACCAAAAAGCTAAAGCTTCAAAATTTCAATTACCTTTATGAAATCATATTTCGAGAAAAATTTTCTTATTTCAAATCAATTTATTGTGTCAAATTGTCTCATCAAAACGTTTAGGAGATTCCTATCGATAACGTTGATCATGCGCATCGACCAGAATTCTTAAAGCACTCAATGGGAAATACAATCACAAAACCATCTTTTATAAGATAAACATGTTTCTAAAAACTTTTAAAAATTCACTTTGTTCGTTTTAAGAACAAAAATCCCATTTATACTTATAAATAAATCTTATGAAAAAGATTTGCAAAAATTTTAAATTGCTAATTTCCATCCAAAACCAATAAAATACTAAAAATGGAATCATCGAGATATTCGCAGAATACTCGATTCATAAAATGGATGAAATGAGCTAGACAACTGAATGACATAACAAATCATTCATAAAAATCACAACGAGTGCGGAATGTGGTAAGTGGAATCCTAACTTCCGCAACTCGTGGCCAAATGAAAACTGGTGGTAAGGTCGAGCTAAAAAGACCTTAACACTACTCAAAAGATTGCTTAGGTAATAACCCTAAGACAAGACCAAAAATACCAGAAAATTCTCAAACTACAAGAATTAGAGAAACAACACTTTCCTCATCATGAGGGCTTAAAGAATAAAATGATGCCATCAAATTGGAAATCGAGATCACAAAGAAAAATAGAGACTTTCCAAAATAGATGGAGACATACCTTATCCCTGAGAAGAACCTCCAGAAGCATCTGTTACATTTAACTTGTCAGATGGAGAATTATTCAGAGCAATGGGACAAGTGGAACTACGATGACCTTCCTTCTTGCAATAACGGCAGAAGAGAGGCTTAGGACAAGCTCGAATCATATGTTCAGGAGAACAAAAATTGAAACACTTCCGAATGGAAGGTGTTCCAGCAGACTGAGACTGAGAATCAGATTCATCGGGCTTTTTCTTCTTGGAAGGGAAAAATTCCGGCTTATCCAATGGAGACTGCTTTTTGTCGGGGTTCTTGCGAACCTCAATATCATCATTACTATCACACTCCCTCTCGATGGTTTCGAGATGCAGTGCAAAATCAACTAACTCCTCAAAAGAAAGCTTAAGCTCAAGCATCAAAAATTTCTTAAGATATTGCTTAAGACCAGAAACAAACTTCAAATTCTTCTTATAAGAAGTGCTAATGAATTCAAGACCATACTTAGATAAGGCCTCAAAAGATGCAACATATTCAGAAACGGAAGACTACCCTTGCTTTAATTCAAGAAAGCGCCGGGACAACAAAGCTTTCTCAGATTCAGGAACGAACTTGAGTTCGAATCGCTCCCGAAACTGAGTCCAAGAAAGAGCAGACTCATCAATTTCGGCTACAAGAAGCTCGTACCAATCAAGGGCATGCTCTTGAAATAAGCTAGAAGTTACAAGAACTCTATCTTGATCATAAATATCCATTCTAGAGAAGATACGTTCGCACGTGCGAATCCAACCTTGGACTTCAAGAACAGACTCGGAGCCTTTAAACGGCTTTCCTCCAAGATGAGAAAAATCACTACACAGGCGTGCAAAGGTAGACTTGCGAGCTGGAGATACACGAGTAGGAGCTGGAGGATGAATGCTTCTAAACAACTCCATAAACTGATCGGCTGACATATAAACGCCATCCAAATGTGAGCCACTTGATTGCCCGGCATCCGAACATCGTCCTCTGCCTCTTCCAGCCATAAATGAAAGCTAAAGAAGACAAGGATTAACCACAAGGTAGATATTTCAATAAGGAATACTACGGAATAAAAATACATTCCTGGACATATTCCCAAATTCTATCTACCCAAAAACACGGAAGGAATAGAGACGCGAAGATTCAAGGATTTGTAACACTTGTTACACTCTAATGTATCCTAATATGTGCTTCTATTCTGTGTTTATCATATTTTATTCTAAACCTGGCTCTGATACCAAGCTGTAACGCCCCACCTCCATACCCACATTAGCAAAGAGTATTATTAGATAATACCGTCTGCTAATACGGAGAATAAGGCTGGATAGGAGCGACCATCTATAGCCTTACTTTAACTATCTATTGAATACATCGACAATTGCCCTTACCTAGCAGATCGACATGTCCAATGAATACTTAAAACAAAACCATAGTTGGCTAGAGGATCTATCAGAACAGAATATAACAACTCAAATGTAATATACATCACAGAACAGTAAATCATCACATGCACATATACTGATACATAACAGAGTATACAAAACGATACATGACAAGTGGTATAGCAAACCACAATATATAGACGAGTCAATAATACATATCAGAGTTACAACAGATGAGGATTACACAAAAGCTATGACAAACAAGAAACTAGCGGAATAGTCCATGCGGAAGCAAAAGAGGCTAAGTCCAAAAGCACCTAACCTGAAACATCTCGGTCTGACCTGAGTATAAAATACACGAGTCAGTCTAGCTAAACAAATCAGTTAGATAAACTAAACGATAATGAACCTGCAAGATCATATAGTATAACAAATATCTCTAACAGAGATAACACAATCATCTAACAAAAGATGAACATAATAAAACAAGCCTCATATCATCGGCAACATAGATAATCAAAGGATATAAATATCCCAAAGCAAGCCAAAAAGGCAAATAACAAATACCCATAAAGTATACAAGTTCCACAAGGTAACTGCTACACATCATGCGGCTCAAAAAGACCAACATCGATGGGCGATACCAAGGGAATATAATCATATCAGTGAAACATTAGAAAATTCCAATTGCAACAAACCTAAATATCTCATGAGCGGTGGTGAAGAAACCACTCCAATATCTCTCGAGCTGGGGCAAAGGACCAACTCCAAAAGCGATACTAAAGGCAACAAGCCAGAAGGAGACAGTCTGAAGACACTATCCCAAAGGCGGCATGTGTCACAAACTCCCAGAAAGGAACCCGAGAAGTGTTAACGTGAGTCCCATAACCACCCGTTCGCACTAAACGGTTTACTATCCGTTAGTCAATTTCACACTCAAAGCAGTACAAAGTTTACCTCATCTCATCGGTGAACCAAACCCAAAGGTCAAAACTTTCAAACGAATAGATTGGGAATTAACTGAAAAGATGAACGCATGTGTTCATTGCACGTGTTTTATCTAATCATTTAATTCTCCTCCCACTTCGCTCAGAGTGCGAAATTGTGTGTGTATGTTTTAAAAAGAATTTATAATTTGGAGAAGCGAGCTTTTAATACGATTTGAAGAGATCGTTTACAAAAAAAAAACTCGTGAGTGAAGTCAAAAAGAAGTCATCAAATTCAAATATGCAATAACAACTAATTGGAATCAACACGAATTGATAAAAGTTGGAAATATACTAAAAACAGCCAAAATAGGCAAAACTGCACATTTCAGACGTCTGAAATTACCTTCCAGACGTCTAAACCACTAACCAGACATCTTAATGGATTTCCAGACGTCTGGATTTTGTCTCTGCCTTTTTGCGTCTTCCAGGGACCAATTCCAGACATCTGAATTTCCAAACCAAACGTCTGAATTTGAAACCAGACGTCTGAAATCAGAGTTCAGACGTCTGAAATCCCCCTGTAGGCAAAAATCAACCAAGCCCATAAAGGCAAAAATCCAAATGAATTACAAACGAACGAGTGATGGATGCTATGTGTTTATGCCATACGACAACCCAGCACTAATGGCTCTTTTATACACCTCCAAAAACATGATCAAATATCAAAGTTAGGATCTTTAAAGAATTGAACCCAAACACTAACAATTTGGATATTCACCAATTCAATCCAAACCAAAAGCAAGTGCATATGAACAAGGTGTTAGGAATTCATACCCAACATCAATGAAATCAAGAGAAGTAGATGTGAGTTCAAAACTCACCTTTTTAACTCAAGAACAAGAAGAAGAAGCTCAAATGCAAAGGAACAAGGCCAACCACTCTTTACTTCAACTCTACTAGCTTCAATCTAAGATCAAACAAATATTTCGTAAGTTTAGGTTTAGGAATTTCTAAGATTGAAGAGAGAAAGAGATAGAGAAGATGAAGAAGAGGCTTACCAATTGCTTCTCTTTGATTTTGGAGCAAGAATATGAGCTAGCAAGAAGAACTAGGGTTTGCAATTTCTATTTCCCTTTCCCTTCCACCATTTTCAGTTGGATCTTGAGTTTAGAAGAGTGGAATGAGAGAATGGAGAGGAGAGGGCTGAGTTAGGGTATTAGTTAAGCTAGCGGGCTGAACCCAAACCCTAAACCCAATAGAAAAAGTAGTGAAATTCAACTTACTCCAAACATATCAAAGATTATACTCAAAAAGATCGCAAACGACATTTTGAACTCAATGGAAGTGGTCTTGAGTCTCAATTCGACCGTTTGTAGAAAGTAACTTTTCGGACCATAATCCGACAAACGACGTCATATTTAAATAAAATATTTAAATATACAACCGATAAATATGCGGGTTGTTACACAATCCATAGAATTAGCAAGAAGAAATCAATGTTATATAAAACAAAAATTTTCATTATATAAAAAAAATACATAAGTCTGTAAAGAATGGATCCCTTCTAGTATTCAAAAACAAATCTATCCTTATTATCATGGGGTAGTGAGTTGACAATTAAAGTAATAGTATTAGCTCTGGTAGGTTCCAACATTCTCCTTGGTAAGGATCAGATCCATGTTCATCAAGGTATCTTTTGTGTAGTCGCCTAATCAAATCCCCACAGTCGTCCCCTAGAATGGAAAATTTGATCATGGGAAATCTAGTGTAAACCAAGAAGAGAAAATCCATAAGCTTATCTCTATCTTGGATAAGCATCCTAAAGAGGGTGATGAGCTCTTTATTCTCTTACATATGTTCAACTAGTGAAAGAGAGACATACGAAGCAGGGGTGCAAATCGTTCGTTTCTAAAATCTTTTATGCACTTATGACATTTTATGAGTTTCATATATTTAACATTAGATTCATTTAGATCTTTGCAAAGTCTTTCCCCATCTTTATTATGTCTTAAAATTTCGCTTCTATTCTTATCTAGCAGAATTGTAAAGTAACGTCTTCCATCTATTTTGCTAATGAAAGAAAAATTTCAGACTTTGCAAAAAGTCCGAAGAAAATAAGAATAAATTGAATATTTGATTACCTAGGGTGGAGTGGTTAAAACTTTGACTTTGGGGGTAAAGCCTTTATTGTTTGAGGGAAGAATAAACCTTAACCACAAAGATTAGACAATTGAGGAGTGCCAAAGGTACCTTTAGGTGGAGGATTATCTGTAGAGTTGGGGTAATCTACAATGGAGTAAATGGGTAAATTTCAAAAAAAAAATCCATTTGGATCTTTTTGGGCATATGAAGTCTAAGTTTATTTAAATCTTATCTAAATTTGTTTTAAATAAAATCAATATTTTATTTTATAAATAAATAATGTTTTATATACTTTAAATTTATATGATGTAATATAATATATGCATCGTATACACATAGATGTGTACATGCATGTGCAACATGAATGTGTACACGGTTTGACATGCTCGTGTACAAATGTTGAGATTTATACCACAATGGACATGTTAGACCCTCTGTACACATGTGTGCTATCAATAAATATATTATATATAGGAATTTTATAATGCATAAAACATTACTTGTAAATGTAAAAGTTTAAATAATTTTAGTATAAAAGATTTACAATTTTGAAATTAACTTGTAATCTAAATTTTATATTTTAGATTTACATCTACATAATTCTAATTTAATTTAATAAATTAATTTTAAAAATATATACATATATATACACATACATGTACATTAAGTGATTCTGAATAAAAAATCTGCTTTTCATGCATAATATATATATATATATATATATATATATATATATATATATATATATATATCTTTGTGTGTAATATAATAATTTTGAATTATATATATGTATACATATAAAGTATTTAACAAAATAATCATTAAATACATATATTTATATGATTTTTACCATTTAAAGTTATTTTTTAAAATTGTTTTTAAAAAATGATTTTTAATTATATATTAATTTATGTACGGAAATTAGCATTTAAATAAAAAGAAATTCGAAACAAATTTAACTATAGACGTTATATGTTAAAATATTTGCAAGCATATTTTGTAATGTTTATAAGTATGTATTATTTATATAATTAGATTCAATTTCAAATTAAGTGATATATATAATTTTTGGATATATATATATATATATATAATTATCTTCAAAAACCTCATACACATATATATAAATTTAAAAAAATACATGCCCTATATAGTTATATGTTGTATTAACTTAAACTTTACATTAAAATAATTTAATGATAACAATAAATTCAAAAAAAAAGTTTTTTAAATCTAGCCGAGAGTACAATATATATATATATATATATATATATATATATATATAACGGTGTGTGTGCGTATTCCATCCAATAAAGATATCACAATGTTATATATATTCGTGATATATTCGACTGTTATCTATAACATATACGATTCCATAGACATTATATACATACATACATACATACATATATATACCTGTGTGTGTATATTCCATCCAATAAAGACATCACAATGTTATACATATTCGTGATATATTCGACTGTTATCTATAACATATACGATTCCGTAGATATTAAATATATATATATATATAGATATATATATCATTTTAAATAATGAATTTAACCTTTAACCTAATGCCTAAATAGTACACCTTGAAACGTAAAATCAAAACTCCTTCAAATTATTTCAGAATCTAGAAAGTGCTACCGTCCTGAATCCAGCTACCACTGGTGTATGAATCTTACATTAATTTGTGTTATGCAGACTTGAAATTAGAGGACAAAAGAATAATAGCCGAGCTTGGCTATAACATATGGAGAAAGAGAGTAATAAATAAAATGAGGGGTTAGAGATATCAGAGATCTAAGGAGTATCTAAATCTAACTTTCTCTCGTACCTATTTATCTCTTTGAATTCAAAATTCATTCCCTGCATAGCCATCATATGGCCGGCTCCCTAGGCTATCATAGTTGCGCTCAATAAGTCCATGCATAGGCCTCAAAATCAATTCAAGCTCGATCAACAAATAGCGCATTAATTCTATTTTATATGGGTATTGATACCGTATATCGATAAGTGTATTTATAACTACTACATACACACTATTTAATATTGATCAACATAAATTAAATAAATTTTTATACTTAATACTACAAAAACATTAATCAATTTATAATAATTTATAACTAATTGTATCAATTGGTAATAGGAGTATCCAACGTTTTGGTTATGTGACCCTTAGATGCAAATTCGGCAAGCGATTAATATCGAACAATTCAAATATTAATATTCACATGTCACTTGGCAAGTGGTGTGATATTATGGCCAAATTCACCGCTTACATGGTTTCGGTAAAATCAAATTTTACTTTATCTAAGTGTTACCCGATAGTGACAATTATTTACATCAATTCTCATCATCTAAACTATGTCACATTAGGACTTGTGGAATTTGGCAATGGTCAAAATTCTATTATCATCCCTATTCAAATTTACGGTCCAAATAAAAGTCATTGGTTCATTAGTAATAATTATTCTTAACCAAACTGCAATGGCCAGGGACTTTGACTTTTATTTGACTTCAATTGACCACGATACTAACCATTGCCTCATCATCTCACTCCTCATGCCTTCACTCGACCCATATATATCATTCGATTGATGTCGTGCTGCGTTTTAACTATAATCAAAGCGGAGTTTTCACATGGAAACTCGATAGTATTCTCAAGTCGAGGGAATTGTATAATATTATCATATAGATATTTTCCATATGAACCTAGTTATATTAACCAACAGAAAACTATTGGGTGAGTCATTCCATAATTATCCAATAACTTTCGGTACGCAACCCCTTAGTGCTCCCAACAGCCATCACTAGTACAAAATATGTATGTTGGTTCACCTTATTTACTTAGGTTGTGTTTGCAATCAAAGTATATAGTTTCATTTCCATCGGTTCCACCTTAACAAACAATACATTTGATACACGAAAAGCAATAGAAGATACAAAAAAGCAATTTGCTTCTGTTGTCATTAACAATCAAGCCAAATGCACCTATTCAAATAGTGCTATTTGCTTCAATTGTCCTTATAACCATAGAAAATAGTGTAATTTGCATCAATTCCTTAGGAATCGAAGCAAATAGTGTTATTCGCTTCGGTTGTCCTTACAACCAAAGAAAATAGCGTTATTTGCATCGGTTCCTTAAGAAAGAGTAATTGCAAATTATTTTAATCGGGCGAATGCGCACCCCAATTACTTCTATTTTGCCGATTACTTTTGCCCCAAATTGGAGAACTGTAAATTACATTCAACCCTACTTCATTTTCATTGGTACCTAAATTATTTAAATTACTTTTCAAGAATACCCTAGAAATTGATTATCGATTTCGAAATGCTGGAAGAAGTTGACATTGTATAAATTTTATAATGCAACTATAGCTCAAAGGAAACAGGGTGAAGAAATAAAATGTTGATTAAAATAATGAAAAATTGATATAGTTAGATAGTCTAATGCTGATGTTTTTGAAAACAAAGTATTAAAAAACAAACTATATTATGACGTTTTTGAAAACAAATTAGACTCACTTTCATTTTCTTTAGCTATTGTTGTACAATTAATTGTACATTAAACGTAATTGATTTTAAACTGCATTCTTTATCGTGAATTTATGTTGATTGATGTTAATTAGTATAAATATCATTGCCGAAGTCAGTACTGTTATTACTGAATGATAAAATATAGTTGCCATTGCAAATTTATATTTTAAAAAATGATAGAATATGTTACATCTTTATCAATATGCATTAAAAATATCTATAACTAACAAAAAAATTAAGTTATCATTAGCCTAAGCTTTATATAAAAACTAGTAATATATCATACGTTTTCACAGTGAATTTTCTGTATGAAGTTTGCTTTCTTATTTGAAAATCATTAAAAATAATATAGCGGGCCATGAGAATATTACAAATGAACCAACCTAGACCCAACACAAGCAAGCAACTCGACCCGAACTAGTTAAGACAAACTACCCAGCCGCAAGACCACATTCTATCTCATAACCCTAATCCTAGAATTTTGAAGAAAATATGGTAGCCTGTCGGCCGCTTCTCTCTTCTTTTCTGAAATTCTTCCTTCTATATATTCAAAGCCACACTCCCTTTGTTCCAAGTTGAAAATATTGATTGCTAGCTATTATTGTTGAGATTTAGATATGGCTTTTGCTTCGTGACCGATTCCCAACACATCAAGTTTGATATAATAGATTTAGAGACTACATCTTCAATTTTATCGATGCCATCGATAAGGCGATTGACAGCTAAGATTTTTTCCCTATTCTTTGGGTATTTATTAGTTATCATAAATTCATAATAGCTCTTTATCCACATGGTTAAATTTATGACCGCACTTATGGTTTTTTATGCTAAGAAAATTGAATTTTATTGGCTTTGTATGTTATGCGTTCAAATTAGATTTAGATTGCATATTTTTGCGACAAGTAATCCATTGGCCAACACTTAAAATGATTTTATAGTTTGAAGTTCATAATTTTTAACTTTTTAATTTTTAACAAGAATTGGCATATACATTGACAATCATATATGTATGTTTCTATGTATCTATATGTCCAATAGTTTATTTGTTAGTTGTTGCATTTGTTTATAAACCAAAGTTTGAATCTCATGTTCCTCAATCTACTCACATCAGTATTTTCTTATTTTCCTTTAAAAATGGCTAGGATAACCAACATGCTGGGCTGGCACTTTTTCCATATTTCTCATTATTTTTCTAATAGTTCTAATCTACATCAAGAGAGAAGAATATTATCTATTGATATGCCCTGCATAATTCAACATTGCTTTCAAGTCATATAACTAAGTGTTAGAATATGTAAGTTTGGGCTGTATGTAGATTAACTTTTTTCCAGGTCTGAAATGGTTATGTGTGTTTAATTTTTTAGTATGCTTCAAAAAATAGAATTATTTAATGGACCAAATTTTCGACCCATGAAAATCGACATTAATACATCCTCGATATTCACGTGCCACAAATTCATGTGCCAGAAAGGCCGATTGTTAGGGGAAAAAGAAAATAAAAGTAGAATAGAATGGGAAATTTCACATGAATGGAATAACATATATTATTACAAAATAAAATCTTTACAATGGAAAATTTTAAATACAATATAGAGTCTAACCTAGATTTAGCATGGATAGTTATAAACCCTCTGTCCTTACAATGTTGAAAAATAAAAACAAATGCAATAGATGTAGCGAATAATAGAATACGTCGATACGTAGATGAAGATCTCCAGATCTCCTCTGAAAACTCCAAGTGTCTTCAACTAAATCTGAAACTATTCGGATCTGACCCAAGTACTAATAATACCGGAATCATCTTGATAAACCAGCATAAGATACTCGAACCATAAACATATAACAGAGTCATAAATAGGTACTAAACGAAACCACGAAAAGAATGGTATCCTGTAATACCATGCTGCTTATAAATACGAATGAGTTTTTACCTTACGATGGCTAAAATACTTTATACGTGAAACTACTTTGATATTATTATTAATGACATTAGTTTGAAAATTCTTTCAAATATATATATACACACACACACATATATACAAAGAAAGTATTAATACCCGGACTATGGTAATATATCCGGACTAACTCAATGGAATGATGGAATATATGATACCAAAAGAGGTAACTGAAATGTTTGCAAAACGTTACAGCTATTTTGGGACTACAATAACCGTAAAGCTTATATTGGAATTGGATTTCCAATATGATATGGAACTAGTGGCCTTTTTCTTCCTCCGTGGATTTCCACATATAGCAACCATCGTACCCGTTGGGTTCTTGTGCAAGGACTCACACACCACTGTACTTGCTACACCACTACGTATCCAGTGGCTCTCATGCAAGGACTCATGCACCACTAAACCATACAATATAAGGTCTAGATATCTTCCAGCCCATAAGGCAATTAGGCCTAATCATTTCAATCCGCTCATAATCCAATAGCCCGAAATACATGTCCTACAGGCCACATAACTACCCGTATCATTACCGGAATGTGAGGCTTGAGAGGCTGTGCTCATACTTTCCATAAAGCCACACTTTACTTTTCACAAAGGCAAAGCACAAAGCCACGCTTTGCCTTTCTCATAACTGGTTCCACTTTGAATGCCACAATGTCATTCCATAATCACACAACCAATTTGTACCAACGTATAACTCCTGAGATCGTACATCTCAGGATAGGATGTGAAGCTAAGAGAAGTTTTCTTCTCTGCTACCGAACAGATAATATGTTGATAGAGATTAATTAATATGATCATAAATACACAATCAGGCATGCATCCATACAAGTTCATTTTGAGATTGAACGAAACCAAAGGCACTCCACCTACTACCATTAATAACGAGTAGTCCTAGCAATTCGAAGATTTCAAAACATGATAGGACCACTGCTATACTAAATGTCTCTATATTGGGAGTAACCCAAAGAATGTCAACAAGCAGTCCTTCTGCTATGAAGATTTCCAGTCTTCAATACAACGAGGATTTTAAAATGCACACACCACTGCCATATAAATATAATGTGGGGTAAATCCCTAGGACTCGTGATAGCAATCCCTACATTCTGAAGATCTTTGGTCTTTAAAAATCTTCATCTTCAACGTGTCTTCATTTCCAAACGTATACATTGGTTCGAAGTGGTTTTCATATAGGAATTGCCAAAATACGACATCGGTTCCTCCGAACCAATCATCGACTAAAAAGATGTTAAGTTCATATGTGATTTTCAATCATTATTCAATTTAATTCTTCTTTTTATTCGTTCGTAAGTATCTCAGAGATACGTATTATTTTAAATTATTCCATTTATCTTCTTAATAGTACATAGAATCATTAAGCCTCATTTATCGAATCCTTTTAGCTGATGAAACCTTTTTGAATTGTGGAATAATTCCAAATTATTTAATCCTTTACTTAGGAAAATATTTCCAAATCATTTATTTGAATCTTTACAACGATTTCTAAATCAAAACTTTTAAAACGGGTCAAAAACAATGTTATTTGATACAGTTTACTGCAAACCCAAAATAATTAATTTCAATGAATTAAAATATTTCCAAATTATTTATTTAAATCACACAATGGAAAATATTATTGAGTAAAAAGGATCATGGAAATTCTACTAATTCTACTCAATATCAATTTTCTAACTAAATCTTTATCATCTGTTGAATAGCGGTGAAATCACCTTTTAGATTCATATAGATAGTAAAAGTTCCCTTCTTGGAATTTAACACCAAGTGTAAGAAGATTATCTCCATGCAATCTAAGTTACTTAATTTTAGAAAATTAATCTTTTATACTTAACTCGTTTCTAACATTTTGACTTTATCTTTCCCTCCCCTAAGAAAGGATAGGTGAGTCATGGCACCAATTGCTCCTGAACATCTCCTTAGTTTGAGCACCTCATCTAGATCTCACGAATAGAAAATATCCCATCTACTCGTCGGCTTTTAGGGCCAATATTAAATCACTTGATTTTGACAGCTTATCTATAAATCATTTATTTAAACTCTTTAAAATAAATTATAATATCCTCAAATCAACTTTAAAACACTTAATTATTTATTTTAAAACATTTATAAAAGATATGGGAAAGAATACTTAAGTTTAAGTTCGTATTTCAAAATTTATCAAAGTGCTGCAAAAAGTGCGGCGAATAGTGCTCCAAATAGTGTTTAAAAGCTAATTTGATTAAAATAACTTTTCAATCATTTGGAAATCCATTTTTACAACTCAAAACTCTTTCAAAACTTTTTAAAATATTTATATAATTTATTACATATTTTAAAACATTTAAAGACATATATTTAGAACATTTTCTACTTTGGCCACCAAACTACCAAAGCGTGATTTTATCGAAAACTTGATTTGCTCATATTTTAAAATCTATTCAATGAAATCTCGATCATTTTTTTGAAAACTATAGTCATAAGAGTACATAAAATTCTTATTTCAAAGAAATCTGACTCTAATTCCATCCTATAAAAGGATTTATCTTTTACGACGCGAAATCGTGAACTACCGTTACACAACACGCCTATTTTTAACCCCAAATTCATTATTTGTCGAAACTTTTCCAAATTGAATTTAATTGTTTATAAAACATTTATAAACCATTTTCAAACATTTAAACCAATATGTTCCATATTAAATCTCTTTTTCACTTTTGAATCATTTCATAATATTATATTATTACAATATTTATTTTCAACCTTATTGTATTCTTAAAACCATTAAGAGGCTAAATAACTTCATGTACACATCCATATGGATTTATTTTTCATGAAATAACTGGTTAATTACTTAACCATTTTAATTATGGTTTTGTTCCAACCATTCATCAACCAAATTATCAACCATCTTAACATCCACATAATCAATCAAGTAATCATCGAAGCTTATAAATTTATAATTTAAACATACATATAATTATTTTCTAAATCAAGTAATCATGATTAGTTACACCTCACCAAACTTTTTCGTTGACTTCTCTTTTGATTCTAGCGGCACTTCTTTCTTTTTTTTCTTGCTTCGAAGCCTTTCGAACTCCTTCCTTCTTCCTTCTTCCTATATGTGTTTGGCCTAGGCCTAGGAGTGCTCGACCCTTAAGTGGTGGTGCTCTCGGCTTCGAGGTGGATTGGGTAGCCTTGAGCTATAGGAGGTTAGGAGAAGTGTTTTAACTAATTTTGGAGAGGAGTTTCTATAGTATTTACTTATATTTTCATTTATTAAAATTTTCTCTATATGAAGAAGCCATTAGAGAGCTTCATAAGAAGAAGATCAAGTAGCGTGGAATATGAAGAGGATGCATGTGCTTATTTATAGGTAAAAGTAAGCCTTCAAAATATCATGATGTTTTACATGAAACATCACATCACATTTGCACCACCACCTACCCTTGTACTTGAGCCACCTCCTCCTCTATCATCATCATCATCACTTTCGCCATCATCTCCTTCCATGTGCCACCATCACATCATTCGTTGCATGTCCTTTGTGTTGACTTATGTATGCTTAAGTGAGATGGAACTAAGATATCTTAGATATTTTAACATATACATGTGTATATACATGTGTATATGTATATTGATATGTTTGTATGTGTTTAAGTGTGCATGTGACAATCTATCAAAATAGCCAAAATTGTTCCATTTATCCTCCTAATAGTATATGGAATCATTAAGCCTCATTTATCGAAACCTTTTAGTTAATTAAACCTTTTTGAATCGTGTAATAGTTCCAAATTATTTCATCCTTTCCTTAGGAAAATATTTCCAAATCATTTATTTAAATCTTTATAAAGATTTTCAAAAAATAACTTTTAAAACGGGTCAAAAACAATGTTATTTACGACATAGTTTACTACAAACCCAAAACAATTAATTTTAAGTATAGGAATTAAATTAATTTTAAATCTTTTATTTACATATCATATTGGAAAACATTATTGAGTAAAATGTTTCATAGAAATTACGATAATTCTATTCAATATCAATTTCCGTATTCAACCTTTACTATCTGTCGAATATTGGTGAAATCACCTTTTAAATTTATACGGATAATATGGGTTTCCTCTTTGAAATTTAACACCAAGTGTAAGAAGATTATCTCTATGAAATCCAAGTTATTTAAATTTGAAAATTTTAATCTTTTAAACTCAACTCATTTCCGACATTTCGACCTTATCTATCCCACGCCTAGGAGAGGCCAAATGAGCTAGAGCACTGGCTGCTCCCAAACATCTCATTAGTTTAAGCACCTCACTCAGATCTCACGAATAGAAAAATTCAGTCTACTCATCGGCTTTTAGAGCCAAAATCAAATCACTTGATTTTTTTGATAGCTTTTCTTTAAATCATTTATCTAAACCTTTTTAAATAAATTATAAAACTTCCAAATCATTACTAGAACACTTAACTGTTCATTCGAAAAAATTATAAAAGATTTAAAAAAGAATTGTTGCGTTTGGAACTATATTTCAGAAGTTATAGAAAAGTGCTACGAAGAATGGTGTTTTTAAGCTGTATTGATCAAAACGACTTTTCCATCATTTGGAAATTCATTATTTATAACTCAATTCACTTTTAAATAATTTAAAAGATTTTTAGAATTTTTTATATTTTAAACATTTTAAATATATATAATTAGAACATTTTCTACTTTCGTCATCGAACTGCTAAATCGCGATTTGATCGAAAACTTGATTTGCTCATATTTTATAATCTATTAAATGAAATCTCGATCTTTTTCTTTTGTTTGAAAACTATAGTCATAAGAGTTCGGAAAATTCTTATTGAAAAGAAATCTGACTTCGGTTCCATCCTATAGAAGGATTTAACTTTTACGGGGTGAAAGCACGAACTACTGTTACGCGACGCGCCTATATTTGACTCAATTTTCAATATTCTTCAAAACTTCTCCAAATTGAGTCTTAATGTTTGTAAAACATTTACAAACCATTTTCAAACATTTAAATTAATATTTTCCATATAAGAACTCTTTTTCACTTTTAAATCATTTCATATATTATATTATTATAAAATTCATTATCAACTTTCTTATATTCTAAAAACATTAAGAGGCTCAATAAACTTCATACACATACTATATGAATTAAGTTTCTATTAAATAACCATTTTTACTATGATTTTTCAAATTTATCACAACCAAGTTATCAACCATATCAACATCCATATAATCAACCATAGAATTAACCAAGTTATGAAACATTCATACAAATCATTAAGAGATTAAATGGTCATATTATCATACTTAAAAATAATTATTGAGATTATTTATCATTTAATAAACATTGAGTACCTACTATCACAAATGATCTCTCCTTCCCAAGCTCCAGAAAATACGGCAGAGCTTCCGTTGCACTTTGAACTTTCTCCTTTCTTCTGGGAATGAAACCGGCGGCACTTCCTTATTTTTTGTTGCTTCGGAGCTTCTCAAACTCCTCCATCTTCTTTCTAAATGGCTCGGCTTTGGCTAAGGGAAGTGGAGATCTAATGCATAAGAGAAGTAGTGGAAGTGATTGCACTTGTTTTTGAAGTGGATTGACGTTGATTTCTTATGTTTACATTTTTGCACTATTTTCTTATTACTTCTCCATATATTTGCTATGAAGAAGAAGTCATTAGAGAGGCTCTTAGAAAGCTTAATAAGAATGAAGAAGAATTAAAAGAATGTGTTAGAAATTCATGAGAAGAGGGGTGGTATTTATAGAAAAAATATATGGAAAATATCTAAATGTGCATGGACCAAAACACCCAATGCCACACCCCCTCTTTCACATCATCACATATGTTGGTACCTCCTTCCCATGTGTTCCATCACTTCATTCACTTCCAAGCCATCCATTCATGTCCTTAATTGACTTAAGGTTGCTTAAAGATAAGTATTTAAGAAATATCTCACACTTTTCTTATATATGTTTATATATAAATGTATTTTTATATTTTTATATGCATATGTGTTCATGTGTGCATATGTATGTCGTATATGTGTAGATGACCTATAAACAAGGTTATCGCAACTTTCGAACAACTATTGTTTGTGAAACCGTTGAAAATCGAGAAATCGATTAATGGTCACATTTTCACTTATAATTTAAATTATACACACACACACATATACATATGTATGTATGTAAACAAAATTTGAAAATAAATTTCTAAAGCGATATATTAATTTTCCTTACATTTTCAAACTGATTATATATATATATATATATATATATATATATATATATATCTTTATAAAACTATTATAAATTATTTATCATCACTTTATAACTATTTAAATTGAATTATAATAATTTAAAACAATTATTTGATTAATTATCACATCATTAAATCTCAAATTAAAATCATTAATTTATTATTAAATATAAAGGCATCATTGAGAATGTCATACATAGGTTTAACTTTTAAAAAATAAAATAATTAATTTATGTCAAATTTTTGTTCAATTATAAAAGTAAATGTATATATCCAGCTCTATGCATGACGTTTTATGATTATAGAGTTGTTTGTCGATAAAACGGTTTTCGGTCATTTTATCGATATTCCTTCAAAGTTTAAATTTTTGTAAGTACTTACTCAAAATAAGATTATAATTATTATTTATTGTTCAAAAAATCATAATCTATGTCATTAAAAGCTTATTTTTTAATATTTTAAAAATAAATATAATTTATCAAGTTGATAAATACACGGGTCGTTGAAGACTTCCCCCTTTAAAAGAATTTCGTCCCTAAAATTATACCACAACAAAAATCAAGGATTTGCTCAAAATATTTATTTTTAAACTTACATTGGTATAATATAAAGATCATCCGGTTTGATCTACTATTTGAATCCACAACTTTACTTTCGAATTAGTATTGATCCCTTGATCCTTTAGTGCTTACTCTGATCGGGCTTCTTTATCAGAAAACTACGTTCCCTTACATAGCCCTTAATTATGATAGAAAACTCAAGTACCTAATCATAAATCCTCGTCAATGTTCACCATCAATAATCGAGTCATAAATTCTCTTTCGGACTAGTGTAAACACCTCAAATTTCCGTACTCAAATCTTAGATCAAAATTATGTGACAAAATGATCTACATACCTCATATGTACTTATTATTCTTCTAAAAATATTTATGAAAACAATTCATAAACATTTATTCAACATTATTTTATAAATATGCTTTCTATAATCATTTTAAAAATCTCTTCTTCAAGGAAAACATCGTATTCCTTTAAAAAACTTCTTTATAACACTTATTAAAGTACCATTTATAAATATCTTTTATGTTCGTCTTTTACAAAAGTATTTTTACTTGCCAAACACGCTCATAAATTTGTCTTAAATTTCTTAACTTTAAACCAATCTTATTATCAAAAACCTTATAATTAAATCATGAAACTTAATTCAGAAGGTATTTGTAGTCAAACTTTTAAATCAAACAATTGATCAGTTAATGATAATAATTTAATATTATTATTCCTTAATTTATATTTTGGAATAGGTATTAAGGATTTTAATTACCAAATCTTGAAAAATTATCCAATTTCGGCTAATTTCTTACTTATCGATTATCTTTATGAAACATCTTACAGTCAAACTATGAAATTCTAATCATAAGATGTTCATATTTAAATTTAACTAATCTTGGTTTGTTACTATATATTTATATATCCTTTATATTAAAAATATAATCCAAGGTAAAATTATTTCATTTACCAATTTTTAAAACAATAATCATTTTTTATATAACATTAACAAGTACACACTTATATATAATACTGTCAACCCATTCTAGGGTGTTACTAACCCTATCTCTAATGAGCCACTCATTCTAAGGTATTACTAACACCATCTATAATAAATTTTACCCCACTAAATCTTAGGTGTTCTCCCAACCTAAGCTCTAATACAAAATGTACGGCCGAGTTTTCAACCCTCGAAAATCGACCCTAGCACATCGTCAGTATTCACGAAACGCAAATCCAAGTGCTAGAAAGCTCAATTGTTAGGGGAAAAAGAAAATAAAGATAGAATAGAATCTCAAACGAATGGGATAACATATATTATTTCAATATAAAATCTTTACATTGGAGAAAAATTGAATACAATATCAAAGTCTAACCTAGATTGAGCCTGGATGGTTATAAATCCTCTGTCCTTACAAATGCTGAAAGGTAAAAAACAAATGCAATAGATGCAGCGAATAATAGAATACGTCCATATATAGATGAGGATCTCCAGCTCTCCTTTGGAAACTCCAATCTTCTTAAACTAAATCTAAAACTACTCGGATCTGACCGAGTATTAAAAATACTTAGACCGCGCTAGATAAACCAGTGTCAGATACTCGATTTATAAATTGATGCCAGTTAAAAACCTTTGAAAAGAAGGGTATCTCATAAGAATACGCCCATGCAAACGTCCTATTCCTTCATTTTCCTATCAAATTCACTCACATAAGTGCACACGCACTCACTCCTACCTGGTCACGCATGCACACTTACAAAAATATATACACACACTAACTCAAACACACACACTTTTGCATGAACGGCCCACTCATAACCTGAACCACATATATGCATGCAAATCGCACTCACATGCTTGAATGGAAAAGGAAAGAGGAAGAAAAAGGGAAGGGCTGCTAATTTATCCATCTTTGTGTGTGTAATTTGTTCATATTTCCTATTGTGTTCATGTTTGCAAAGTAGAGAATAATGTAAGAAAAATGTGTTCCTATCTTCTATTCATGTATGTTTAGAAGAATAATGTAACATATGAATCTATCTTTCTTTGACGACTATGTGTTTTTTTATTTACAATAAAAAATAATGAAAACATATGTAATTGCAAGTGCAGGGTACATGGAGGAATGGGTTGTACGTGTATGGCATAGAAAAAAGTATGATATACATGTGTGATGGAGGATGTGCATGCAAAGTAAGGTATAAAGTGGGAAGAGGTAAGGGCTGAAATGAAGGTGTACATGCATGCATAATTAAATTTGTTTTTAAAAGTAAGATTTTGCGATACCCTGCTACATAATAACACATTCGTGTACGATCCACGAACGATAGAAATATAAATATGATCGTGCACAAAAATGTGAGATAATCATAAAACAACAATAAAATAGTGAAGTTAACTTATTCTATAAAGTTTCAAAATGCCGACGCTTGATGTAAAATACGTCAAATGACAACTTAAATATTTTTTAATTAAAAATTATGGAAAATCCAATAAATATGCCATCAAAAATCAGGTCTTAATTTGAAACATAGATTTTATTATAATTTAAATTCAAATTCGAATTTTAAAAAAAATTAAATATTCAAATTCTAAGACTCAAAAATATGGGGCGTTATAGCAGTGCATGATCGGTATATTTGGCCTTAGTATATCTGAGTTAGGCGTATAAACAATAATAATGTTAATAGTTTTCAAAATAGTAAATGCATGCAAGTGAAACCCAAGAATTATCTTCACTTTATTAATTTAACTTGTTATTCAAAATAAATAAAAATTCCACTTTGCAAAACTTTGATAATCAACTAAAGAATTCATTTCGTAGTTGCACTATGTTATCAACCGAAACAACTGGTCAAACTGGAGTTCAATTATGATAATAACTTAATTTTTGTTGGAAGTTTTGATGAGTAAAAAGACTAAATTTTCTTGATATTAACCAAAACTTATATCTAACTTACTCATGTCAATTTAAAAGTAAACTCTTCATTTGTAAATATTTTCTAAAACTTCAATCATGTATTCGCATTAGAATTTTCATATTGCATTTGGATTTTGTGGATAGTGTCAGTTGAAAGCCCTCATGAGATAACCGTCATCCTACTAGGGACACCTAAAGGTTTAACGCCTTGTAACATACGATTAATGCAATCGTGTTTCCTACAAAATAGGATTTATAGTTTTAGTCTATTCGAGGATGAATAAAAAGATAAGTGTGGGGGTATTGATGTGCATGTAAAAGTGTATATTTATACTCTCATATTTAATCTTCTTTTATGAAATCAATGGCATATTAGGGTGATTTAATATGTCTAAACCAAAAATCCAAAAATGTTTTCAAAATCAATATTCATGCATTTACATATAGGCAAAATGATAATTTTGATGCGTAAATTAATTTGAAGAAAATTTACTTGCACATTTTATTTTAATTTATAGGAAATTGGATGCAAAATTGAAGAAGTTTCATGGGTGTATGCATATACATACTTTGGAAATCAAAAGAATGATAAGAGAATGGAAGTAATCCAACATGGTGATCCCACATGCCCACTTACCTATGGAACACAAAGAAAATGCACATGTTAGTGGAGAATAAAGGCAAAAGCATACGTTAGTGGGGATTGATTAATTCCTTAATGATTACTTGGAGGCTACATAAACTTAAGGGTATTTTGGTAGCTCCCTAAAAATAAAATTAGGGTTTTAGGCATATATAAATACCCATTTATGTTCCATATAATGTTCTTCTTCTTATGCATGTTTGTAGCACAAAATAAATGTAAAATAAATGTCTCTTTAATGGCTTCTTAGCCTTGTTCTTTTTTTAATGCAACTTTCTTTTATGCTCTTTTACTATATGTTTAGTTTAGATTTATTTTATACTAGTGGTCGGTTCTCTTTTCTTTTAATTAGCTCATATTTTCCTTGCTTTTTATGCTTAAATCATTTTGCACTAACATAAATTCAATTATGAGAAACTAAAACCCTTCAATTTAGGGGTAATGAAGCTCTCATGAATCATACTAAATAAACAAAGAATTGTTGCACTTGTATTCTCTTGTAAGGTGCTAAATGGAAATTAATAATGATGGCAGTTTATGTTTTTTTAGTGAATTTGGTTGCCACTTAGACAACTCAAATAGGCTAATCTTAATCCAATATAAATATAAACTATTTGATCATTTTCCTTAGTGATTTTAATCATGAAATTAAAAGTAGAATCAATATTTAATGTTTGATATTACTAATCTCAAAATAGTAAATAGATAATGCTTAAATTATATTTATTTTTAATTACATGTTCATTTTCATGAGATTTTAGAAGTGGTTTTAAATAGTATGTTATAGTTTGATGGTTTAAGTCGTGTAATTAATAGCACAAGTAGGCCATGCTTATAATAAACACATCAGTCATCTCTACTTAAAATTAAAAATGAGAGATTATAGCTTAATTTTGTGTTGGTTTATATGAATGATTGGAAATGGATTTATCTATAAATTGCTCTTAATCTTATAGTTTTATTCTCATTTTTATTCTAGCTTTTACTCTCATTTTTCTAAATTTTCTTTAGTTAAAATTTCTCTTAGTAATCTTAGAATTTTATTCTTTCCCTGTTAATTGACACGTACTTACATACGCACCATGATTTTGTATGCCTTGCGCTTGCGATTTTTATTATTACCTTTTCGATAGTATTCTAATCGATAGAATTTTCCGTCGCGAATAGAAACTAGCCGGAGTATGTTTATAGACTAATGTTGAGCTCATATCATTACATTGTAATCATATAACTATGGTTTAGTATTCTTAATACCTGGAATCACCCTTGGTCCAGTTATAAATTTGTGCATTTATACATTGCTTTTATTGTGGTGTTATATAAGGTGATGTACTTATCCTTTTGTTTAATTTACCATAAATTTTTTTTGAACGTTTCCATCTTGAAGCTCCTTAACTAAGATTTAATATGAAATTAATATTGACACATTATACTTGATATCACTCATGATGTTTGAGTCCATATACTCCTTCATAAGAAGTTCACTGTGGATATAACATTTCTCTAGTATTTCGTAAATATTCAAGAACACTTTAAACTACTACTCAATGATCTTAATTTGGATTTGATATTTTCTACATGTATCAAATACATGAGCTAAATGCGATATTATAGACAACACAAAATGTATGATAATTCTTATTATCAATGCATAAGGAATCCATCTTACATGTACCATATTAAACATTTGAAAAAGGTTTCTTTGCATATCATTCAGGAAATTCCCTACATTCTTCTATACCGATTGTTACCTGGCTGTTTGGCCCGGCTACACGATGATAATTATAGAGGCTTTGATGGAATCAAGTGAGAGTTGGAAGTATATGGAATTGGTTCAACCTGGATGGTTCGGTTATATACACGGGTTGGCCTATATACATGGTTCGGCCGAGGAAAGGAGGAAGTGTGTCTTAGGGTCTTCTAAGTGGCGTGTGCAGCTCGGCTAAAGAGAGGTGGTGTTAGGAACTCAACGCATATCGCTCGGCCATGAAAGGCAGACTAAAGGATCAGACACTCATCGCTCGGTCATGAAGGAAAGACCAAATCATTGGTCACTCATCGCTCGACCATGAAAGATAGACTAAGTGGACCACTCACTCATTGCTCGTTCATGAAGGAAATACTAAGAGTGGGTTGGTGACCCATCACTCGACAATGAAGGGGAGAGTAAAGTGGTTCGGTCGTTCATAATTCGAACCAGGAAATTAGTAGATTACCTACAAGGCAATGTGACCAGT
This sequence comes from Allium cepa, assembly GCA_030765085.1. Lineage (NCBI taxonomy): Eukaryota > Viridiplantae > Streptophyta > Magnoliopsida > Asparagales > Amaryllidaceae > Allium > Allium cepa. Next base: position 914,666,256 of record CM060932.1, read on the forward strand.
CTTTCTTTTCTTCGGGCTATGATTATTAGCTGCTCCGAGTCATGGGAGACTTCACTTCAAGTCCAACACGAAGAACTGATGGAGCGGCCAGAATGGATTGAAGGTCAATGGCTCAGTAACAGGGGTTTGGCATGCACCGTTCGGTGAACATGAGTTGCACATTTTGAGCTGAGGTATCCGGGTCAGGGGCCTGCCTAGTGACTAGCCGGTCTTTATATATAAATAGAGGATAGGAGTACTGTTAGAGGGACCTTTTTTGGAGAACTCTAGGGATACTCTGCCATTTTTAGTACTCGCTTCCATCAGTTCAAACTTGAATTCAAGTTAGAATTTTACGGATTGTGTCTGTATTTAAGTCACTGAGAAAAGCAATAAAGATTACACTAATAGTGGACGTAGGCAGTTATGTCGAACCTATAATTCTGGCATTCTTGTTTCTGCAGTTAGTTTTGCATACATTTGTAACGACCCAACTTCCTATCTCCAGGAAGTCGCATCGCTAATAAGAAAGAAAGGGATAGAAAAGAGAAAGAAAGAGAAGAAGAAGAAACAACACATCAGAATCTAAACAGCGGAACGAATAAATTATATTAATACATAAAATATTTACATAGTATACAACATTATCAAACAGATATACAACACATACTAGACAGTTATAAACATCTGTCTAGTTATTACAACTCAAATCAGTACAAGAAACAACTCAGAGAAAACACACAGCGGAAAACTATATACATCTACACGCAGAAGCCTCCTGCTCCATTTGCTCCTCCACATTCGTCAAAGCTAACCCGAATCCAAACCTGAATCTCTTGGCTACTCGCAAAAAATTTGAGTACCCAAGAGTTTATGAAAACAAAAATAAACTCCGGGTCAGACATGGGTCTGGTGTGAGTAACAGGTTAAAGTTGCTTAACTTTTAAAAACCTTTAAAAAGATAGGTATCAGGTAAGACTTCCCACACATAAACATGGAAAAGTTTTTACCTTACGCTAACTAAAACATTTGATAGGAAATCCGATGATATTATAATAGTGTCTAGGGTTTTCAAGTAAATAAGAAATAGCCGAAATTGTTACATCTATTAAATTCCAGCTACTAGCCACAAAAGTGGGTAATACAATCAAAACCGTTGGCACTTATTGGATTTTGGATTCCATACAATGGCAGGGCTACTGGGGTACCGCCCGTCACAGTACGTGGCTTAGATCACCGTACCGAGGATTACTCCCTTCATCCCCTGCAACACAAGGCCGGACCTGTTCCTTACTGAACAGTTTCGAACAAGACAACCCCGGCAGTTGTCGCGATTCAACCGCCCCACACAGCCAAAATAAAAAGGGACCTCTAGACAGGGGTAAATCTTGCTCTCAAGTGGGGGCTACCTACGAAGCCTTGCTGCACCTCCCCTGTTTTAGCCATTCCCGGTTGATGAGGCTTGAGGTTACGGTTACCTTTATAGGACATCAAATCTTAGAATGCTCATTGTCTGCCTGACGATGTGCTGAAAGCATTCAATCCATACAAGTTCGTTCCGGGTTCGAACAAAACCGAAGGCACTATCTCGCTGCACTCATTATTGGAATCACCCTCAGAGTCAACGACCATAGCCCTTGCACTCTGATTCACCATCTCGAATCTATAAGCACTATTCCGTCAAACTCATTACGGATCACCCATAGAGTGATACTGACGTATAGCCCTTACACCTCGAGTCTTCACTTACTCCACTTAGATTCACGACTAACGTTAATTGGAATCGATGTGGTTTTCGGATTCCAAATATGAAAACCCGATCATAAGCAAGGATCTATAATCACACCAACTATAATTAATTTAAAATGAATTAAATTAATTACTTCTATCTTTAATTAATTTAAAGTGAATTAAACTAATTACTTATTCTTTAATTAATTTAAATTAAATTAAATTAATTACTTCACCATTTTAAAACTTGCTTATTTAATCCCTTAATTGATTATCAATCAATTAAATCATTATCCTCAAATTAATCACCTTAATTAATCACCCTTGATTAATTATCCTTTAATTACATTCAAGTAATTATCCTTAATTAATTTTACAAATTAATTATCCTTAACCAAAATCAGTAATTAACCTTTAATTACTTTATTAATTAATTAATTACATTACTTCCTTAATCATTTATCATTGATTAATTAATCCTAATTAATTAATCCTTAATTACATCATTAATCATATTAATTAATGATCCTTAATTAATTTTAAATTAATTACTTATTTAAATTAATTACATTAAGTAATTAACCTTAATTAAACCACAATTATTAATCATACTTGATTAATTACATTTAGTAATTAACTAACCTTAATTACTTCTTAATCACTCCTAAATTAAATATATTTAATAATATATTCTATTGATTAATCATGCTTGATTTATCTCATTTGTAATTAATTACCTTTAATTAATTACATCACTTAATTATTTCAAAAGACTTAATCAATGCTTAAATTAATTACACTAAGTAATTAATTATTAATTACTTCACAAAGAAATTTCCTTTCATATTAATTACACAAAGTAATTAATCTCAAAATAGCATACTTCAATTAATTGCTTCCAATAATTTATTTATCTTAATTACTTCTCTAAGTAATTATTCCACATTGATTTCTTATCAATCCATTCGATGATCATTCTAAATTAATTAAACTTAATTAATTAATTTAAACTAATCCAATTAATAAATTAATTACAAAGAGTAATTAATATCTTTAATTATTTACATAAAGTAATCATACTTAATTAAGTTTCATAATTGATTATTTAAATTAATTAATCCAATTAACTATCAAAATTAATTACATTAATTAATTAATAAATAATCACAAGTTAATGACTTTCATTAACTTATTAAAAATTTCTTGATTACCTTTCTTAAGTAATTAACTTAAATTAATTACTAATTTAATTAACCTTAATTAATTTCAAATCTTTAATTAATTAAACAAATTAATTAATTAAATTATTTAAATTACCTTACAAATTTAATGAAACAAAGATCATTAAATCTTAAATTTACTTCTTAAAATAAAACATTTCTTATTCATGATTACTTTATTTTTGATAAAGTAACTTAAAACAATTTAACTTAAAATTTGTTTTTAAAAATTACTTTTAAATTTAAAATTTAAAAAGAAAAAAAACTTAACTTAAATAAAGTTTTTAAAAACATTTTAAAATCTTTTAAAAACTTTATTCTTATTTTATAAAGAAGTTATAAGAAATTTTAACTCCAAATTCATTTAAAAATACAAATCATATTTTAAATATGTTTGAACAACCAATTTGTTTAAACATTTAAATTTCTCTTTAAAAACTTCCTTAATTTTCAAACCATTGTTTCAAATTTGAATTTGATTTTCAGATTTAAACCCATGTTTGAATCTCTACTTATATTTAAAGCTTTATTCAAAATTAAAATATTTAAACTCTTTGAAGTTGTTTAAACATTTTTTCTCCAAAGTTTAAATTTAAAATTTTCAAACTGGATATAATCTCATTTGAAATTCATACCTTAAATTTTGATTTAAATTCTGTTTACAAAATCCTGCATTTAGATTTTTAAACAAATCTTAAAATTAAAACTATAGGTTTTCAGAAACCTGTAATTACAAAAAGCAACCCGAGTTTCCCCCATATTTGCTTCGCGTAAAAACATCTGCTGCTTCGAGTTAAATATCAATTCACCCGATGAAAATAACTACTACCCAAACCCACATCTCCTGATACCCTGTGCACTCGTGCACCTTCACCAGCGAACCGCACCTCTCGGACCATTCCTGATGATCCACACAAGTGAAGTTCAACCACGCACCTCCTTTCCAACACTCAGATCACCACAAGTAGCCCATCATCGAGATTGAGCCCTGAACCCAAACTGGAATGCAATTAGAAAACCTGGAATTAGAAGGCCATCTCCCTTCCAAAACCTGTCACCGCCGACATCACTACCCTTAGTCCACCAGAATGGCAGAAACTCCGGCCCTGACTTCGTTAACAACCACACTTCCAATTCCCAAAGTCCTGTTACGCTCGATCAACCAGAGCCCTCACCTCGACCCAAAACAATCAGCCTGTCCAAACTAGGTTTAAGAACTTCAATTCTTCACCGCAGCTGTCACAATCAATTATTAGGCTATCTGACAATTTTGCCGAAACCCCTGATCACTCCTCTTCCTCCACCAAGAACCCCAAACCTACTGATCAACTTGATCATCAAAAATTTACTCAAACCCATTATCAGTTCTAATAAGAACTGCAGTCTCAACTTCTAACTAAAAACTATGATTATATTTTTAAAAATCATTTTTTTGTTTAAGTTTCCAGATTTTAATACTGGATTTATAATTTATAATGTTTGAGTTTCAACTTATTTAACATACTCTGATGTTTAAGATTTTACAGAGACATCACCAAATTTGAATTTTGCTCAATAGGTTTTCTAAACTAAACTATGTTCTAATCAGCATAGTTATTGCATAATCTAAGCCTTAACAAAAATTTCCTACTAAAGCAAAAGGATTTTTTTTTTAAGAAACTGATAACAGAAGTTTGCAGTCATCACATACACACATATACAAATTTACACAGAACATTCATCAATAAATATTCACACAACTTACTTATTTCAGGGAAAAATAAACGTGCAACAAAATAATACTTATTATTTTTGAATTAATGAAGTTACTCACCTGATGTTTTGAAAGCAGAGCACAAATTCTTTTTGAAAAGCTTTTTGTTTTGATTTTAAAACCAGAGTTGCTTGCATTTAGATCTATATGCAGGTTAGTGGGACTTGCACTTGCTGTTACTCAATACTTGCATGCAGGCCTGAATATTGTTTTTAAAACTGGAAGGAGACTGTAGGCTTAGAGGCATGAAGATTTTTCAATTGTAGAATTGCTTCAGGTTAATATTTGATTTGCATGTTTGAATTTAAGGATTTACTTGGGAAAGGAATTACAGATTGAGTTGAAGAGGGTTTTGAAATGGATTTAAGATATTGATTTGGTTTTGAGAAATTGTTATTGATTTATTTTCAGCTGAAAACATATTTGTCTTATTTTGAAGAGAAAAAAAAATGAAGATTAGAAAGAAAGAGATTGAAAAAAAAAACATGCTTTTATGTAAGTGTAATTGATTTATTTTACAAATTAAAAGAAAAAGAAAAATAAAAGACACTTGTCTCAAATTTATGCTAACACATGTCTTTACAAGATTAGAATCTTAACACTTGTCACAATACCTCTTAATATATTTACATGTGTTTTATAAATGAAATGTATTTCTTTTTATTTTATTATAAAAGTAAATAAAACTCTTTCACTTTATTTGTATTTATATATGTGTAAGTTATTTCCATGAATGAATGTATACACATTCCTATTTTTAAAAGAATAAGTGAGACAATTTATATAAAAATGAAAACTTATTTACAAGATTCATATAGGTTTATTCATTTGAACTTCAAAATGAATTCAAATTCAAATGTTATTTATATATTTAAAATCCAATTTAAAAACCGATTTATATTAACATATTTACTTTGACAATAATAATTTTGTCTTTTAAAACATAACTACATTTATACATTTATTCTTAGAAAATAACATGTTTATTTACTTTAAATCATTTATAAAAGAAATCATAAATTACATATCTTATTTAACTTGTTTAAATGCATTAATGTTTTATATATAAATGATATTTTAAATTTCTATACATAAATCCAAATTATCAAAATGATTTTTAGAATTTAAAACAAGATTTTATTTGTTAATTAAACTACAAATCAAACTTATCTATTTACAATATATATATATATAAATATATATATACATACATTATAAATAGGGAAACAATTATTAGCTTTTAAAAGATAAATTTTCATCAATTACACATTTATTTAATTGGATTATTAAAATCAAGTAAATTTTTATTAAAATTTTATCAAATCAATTTAATTTTAAATACAGATTATTAAATTGATATTGCTAAAATTTCCGGGATATCACATTCCTCCCCCCTTAAAAGAATTTCGTCCCCGAAATTTAAAAGCAAAGATAATTTAATAACCCATTTTAAAATTTTAAATTTTAAATCACAAACGGACATCAATTATATGCTAACAACCATAGCAACTAATTTATTTAATCAAACAAATTTAATTATCCAGATAAAATTTTGCATAAATTTTCCACGAGTTTCCCCAAGTGTATATATATACCGGGATACTCGCCCTAAAAAATACAAACAAACTAAACTACGAAGCTACAGAGCTTCTACTCATCTAGATCTATAAAACTAGACAAGATATCAGACTACAGACGAGTCTGACTCAACCACTAAACCTTCCTGAACAGCTGGTTCCACTTCCAGAAATAACTCATACACGTACTCCCTCAGAGATACGTGAATCTCATCGAATCCAATTATCCAAACTGGCAATTCATCTCTTGAAAACCAAACACCAATCCAACCAAAACACAGAAGAGATTCAAAACAAATCTCCGACTCCGGAATTCAAATTCCTTCGTTTCTTATCTCCAAAACTCTTTTGACGATCTCGGGCTGCCTATATCCAAACTGATCAGCTTATTCCCTTGCTGATTCCTCTAGAAACAATCTAAACCAAAACAATTCAACACAACGATCTCCTCAAGATCAACCAAGATTAAGATCACCAACTCTACTCTTCAACCATTAGGAGAACAACTCACTTCTTCTATTCAGAAGAGACAAAACAGAAGCATTCCCAAACTGCTTCCGCTGCACAACTCTGATCAGGCACAGATGACACTGCTGATGAAGAATATGAGCACAAACTGGACATCACTTCCCAGAAATATGGCTCAACATATCCAAGAAAACTCGGAAGTTTTACCAATCCCGAGCTGCCTTATCAAACCTATCTCAAGAAATCATCCTTCTACTAAGCTGAACCACCAATAGCACTCCTGGAATCCAGTCGATAAGAAAACTTAATCTTCAGAAGTGGACAAACCTCCGACTTCTCAGAAGATAACCAAAAATTCTTCAATACCTCAAAAGAATACTCAAACTATCGCAAGTCACTTTTGCGATCAATAGAGACCAATTCCCAAACAAAACTGTTCTCTCTTTACCAAACAGAACAGCTTACTCTTAATTAGCTAATCCAATAAAGTATTGGGTCCATTCTGCTGCTTCTGAACTCCTCATTCAGAAACTACTCAGCCAATCAACTTCTGCCAACACAGACACTCCGAGTTGCACTGCTGACACCAATGCCAAAACTTTCTTATCTAAAGTTCTTCAAGAAACTCAGCCCTCAAAGCCAAACACCACATCCTGCTGAACTCGGCCACATCACCAAAACAGACATACCTCCTAAATCTTGTTCCAAAGAAAACATCTTCGGACATAATCCATATTTACTGCATCTCATCACGCAGTTACTACTACCTGAGGTATCAAAATAACATCACACACTTCTGTCCAATCGACAGATTCAAACTCAACTCATCCATCTTCAAAGATAGACTCTGAACCTTAACAGGTTACCTTCAGAGATCGATTAAATCTCTACACTCTGCACAACTCACTCGAGACGGTATTAGGTCTACAGTCTCGACAAATACTCTTCCAACCTCAAACATTCAAACTCCAACCAATGGTAGTTATCATGTTATACACACCACTACCTTATCTACCTTTATGACTTATGTTGGAATACCTGAACAGGTAACCCAACAGATAGGTAGAATATATATATATATATATATATATATATATATATATATATATTAAAATTACAAATACGCTCCCTCAAGATAGACACCACTTCAGAGCCTAGGTATTCACTCAACCTAATGCTCTGATACCACTGTAACGACCCAACTTCCTATCTCCAGGAAGTCGCATCGCTAATAAGAAAGAAAGGGATAGAAAAGAGAAAGAAAGAGAAGAAGAAGAAACAACACATCAGAATCTAAACAGCGGAACGAATAAATTATATTAATACATAAAATATTTACATAGTATACAACATTATCAGAGTACACAGATATACAACACATACTAGACAGTTATAAACATCTGTCTAGTTATTACAACTTAAATCAGCACAAGAAACAACTCAGAGAAAACACACAGCGGAAAACTATATATATCTACACGCAGAAGCCTCCTGCTCCATTTGCTCCTCCACATTCGTCAAAGCTAACCCGAATCCAAACCTGAATCCCTTGGCTACTCGCAAAAAATTTGAGTACCCAAGAGTTTATGAAAACAAAAATAAACTCCGGGTCAGACATGGGTCTGGTGTGAGTAACAGGTTAAAGTTGCTTAACTTTTAAAAACCTTTAAAAAGATAGGTATCACGTAAGACTTCCCACACATAAACATGGAAAAGTTTTTACCTTACGCTAACCAAAACATTTGATAGGAAATCCGATGATATTATAATAGTGTCTAGGGTTTTCAAGTAAATAAGAAATAGCCGAAATTGTTACATCTATTAGATTCCAGCTACTAGCCACAAAAGTGGGTAATACAATCAAAACCGTTGGCACTTATTGGAATTTGGATTCCATACAATGGCAGGGCTACTGGGGTACCGCCCGTCACAGTACGTGGCTTAGATCACCGTACCGAGGATTACTCCCTTCATCCCCTGCAACACAAGGCCGGACCCGTTCCTTACTGAACAGTTCCGAACAAGACAACCCCGGCAGTTGTCGCGATTCAACCGCCCCACACAGCCAAAATAAAAAGGGACCTCTAGACAAGGGTAAATATTGCTCTCAAGTGGGGGCTACCCACGAAGCCTTGCTGCACCTCCCCTGTTTTAGCCATTCCCGGTTATGAGGCTTGAGGTTACGGTTACCTTTATAGGACATCAAATCTTAGAATGCTCATTGTCTGCCTGACGATGTGCTGAAAGCATTCAATCTATACAAGTTTGTTCCGGGTTCGAACGAAACCGAAGGCACTATCTCGTTGCACTCATTATTGGAATCACCCTCAGAGTCAACGACCATAGCCCTTGCACTCTGATTCACCATCTCGAATCTATAAGCACTATTCCGTCAAACTCATTACGGAATCACCCATAGAGTGATACTGACGTATAGCCCTTACACCTCGAGTCTTCACTTACGCCACTTAGATTCACGACTAACGTTAATTGGAATCGATGTGGTTTTCGGATTCCAAATATGAAAACCCGATCCCGGTCTCATCGAAATCCAAAGCGTGTCTTTTAGGTCCAAGTTGTTTTAAGTTTAAAACAATTCAATTAAACTATATATATACACACAGATAGATACTTCACATCATCATAATAGATAATCAACAATATTATCATAAACAAGAAATCATCACAAATTGACAATCTATATTACCATCATCCATAGATAACTCATACCATCACAATGCAACCAATGCATGCATAACACACAACACAATTTATCTCATGTCTGAGATTCAAACCATTCAAGTCAAACCAAATCATCCATTCATAAGCAAGGATCTATAATCACACCATCTATAATTAATTTAAAATGAATTAAATTAATTACTTCTATCTTTAATTAATTTAAGGTGAATTAAATTAATTACTTATTCTTTAATTAATTTAAAATAAATTAAATTAATTACTTCACCATTTTAAAACTTGCTTATTTAATCCCTTAATTGATTATGAATCAATTAAATCATTATCCTCAAATTAATCACCTTAATTAATCACCCTTGATTAATTATCCTTTAATTACATTCAAGTAATTATCCTTAATTAATTTTACGAATTAATTATCCTTAACCAAAATTAGTAATTAACCTTTAATTAATTAATTACATTTATCATTGATTAATTAATCCTAATTAATTAATCCTTAATTACATCATTAATAATATTAATTAATGATCCTTAATTAATTTTAAATTAATTACTTATTTAAATTAATTACATTAAGTAATTAACCTTAATTAAACCATAATTATTAATCATACTTGATTAATTACATTTAGTAATTAACTAACCTTAATTACTTCTTAATCACTCCTAAATTAATTATTTTTAATAATATATTCTGTTGATTAATCATCCTTGATTTATCTCATTTGTAATTAATTACCTTTAATTAATTACATCACTTAATTATTTCAAAAGACTTAATCAATGCTTAAATTAATTACACTAAGTAATTAATTATTAATTACTTCACAAAGAAATTTCCTTTCATATTAATTACACAAAGTAATTAATCTCAAAATACCATACTTCAGTTAATTACTTCCAGTAATTTATTTATCTTAATTACTTCTCTAAGTAATTATTCCACATTGATTTCTTATCAATTCATTCGATGATCATTCTAAATTAATTAAACTTAATTAATTAATTTAAACTAATCCAGTTAATAAATCAATTACAAAAAGTAATTAATATCTTTAATTATTTACATAAAGTAATCATACTTAATTAAGTTTCATAATTGATTATTTAAATTAATTAATCCAATTAATTATCAAAATTAATTACATTAACTAATTAATAAATAATCACAAGTTAATGACTTTCATTAACTTATTAACAATTTCTTGATTACCTTTCTTAAGTAATTAACTTAAATTAATTACTAATTTAATTAACCTTAATTAATTTCAAATCTTTAATTAATTAAACAAATTAATTAATTAAATTATTTAAATTACCTTACAAATTTAATGAAACAAAGATCATTAAATCTTAAATTTACTTCTTAAAATAAAACATTTCTTATTCATGATTACTTTATTTTTGATAAAGTAACTTAAAACAATTTAACTTAAAATTTGTTTTTAAAAATTACTTTTTAAATTTAAAATTTAAAAAGAAAACAAACTTAACTTAAATAAAGTTTTTAAAAACATTTTAAAATCTTTTAAAAACTTTATTCTTATTTTATAAAGAAGTTATAAGAAATTTTAACTCCAAATTCATTTAAAAATACAAATCATATTTTAAATATGTTTGAACAACCAATTTGTTTAAACATTTAAATTTCTCTTTAAAAACTTCCTTAATTTTCAAACCATTGTTTCAAATTTGAATTTGATTTTCAGATTTAAACCCATGTTTGAATCTCTACTTATATTTAAAGCTTTATTCAAAATTAAAATATTTAAACTCTTTGAAGTTGTTTAAACATCTTTGCTCCAAAGTTTAAATTTAAAATTTTCAAACTGGATTCAAATCTCATTTGAAATTCATACCTTAAATTTTGATTTAAATTCTGTTTACAAAATCCTGCATTTAGATTTTTAAACAAATCTTAAAATTAAAACAACAGGTTTTCAGAAACCTGTAATTACAAAAAGCAATCCGAGTTTCCTCCATATTTGCTTAGAGTAAAAACATCTGCCGCTTCGAGTTAAAAATCAATTCACCCGAAGAAAATAACTACTACCCAAACCCACATCTCCTGATACCCTGTGCACTCGTGCACCTCCACCAGCGAACCACACCTCTCCGACCATTCCTGATGATCCACACAAGTGAAGTTCAACCACGCACCTCCTTTCCAACACTCAGATCACCACAAGTAGCCCATCATCGAGATTGAGCCCTGAACCCAAAATGGAACGCAATTAGAAAACTTGGAATTAGAAGGCCATCTCCCTTCCAAAACCTGTCACCGCTGACATCACTACCCTCAGTCCACCAGAATGGCAGAAACTCCGGCCCTGACTTCGTTAACAACCACACTTCCAATTCCCAAAGTCCTGTTACGCTCGATCAACCAGAGCCCTCACCTCGACCCCAAATAATCAGCCTGTCCGAACTAGGTTTAAGAACTTCAATTCTTCACCGTAGTTGTCACAATCAATTATTAGGCTATCTGACAATTTTGCCGAAACCCCTGATCACTGCTCTTCCTCCACCAAGAACCCCAAACCTACTGATCAACTTGATCATCAAAAATTTACTCAAACCCATTATCAGTTCTAATAAGAACTGCAGTCTCAGCTTCTAACTAAAAACTATGATTATAATTTTAAAAATCATTATTTTGTTTAAGTTTCCAGATTTTAATACTGGATTTATAATTTATAATGTTTGAGTTTCAACTTATTTAACATACTCTGATGTTTAAGATTTTACAGAGACATCACCAAATTTGAATTTTGCTCAATAGGTTTTCTAAACTAAACTATGTTCTAATCAGCATAGTTATTGCATAATCTAAGCCTTAACAAAAATTTCCTACTAAAGCAAAAGGATTTTTTTTAAGAAACTGATAACAGAAGTTTGCAGTCATCACATACACACATATACAAATTTACACAGAACATTCATCAATAAATATTCACACAACTTACTTATTTCAGGGAAAAATAAACATGCAACAAAATAATACTTATTATTTTTGAATTAATGAAGTTACTCACCTGATGTTTTGAAAGCAGAGCACAAATTCTTTTTGAAAAGCTTTTTGTTTTGATTTTAAAACCAGAGTTGCTTGCATTTAGACCTATAAGCAGGTTAGTGGGACTTGCACTTGCTGTTGCTCAATACTTGCATGCAGGCCTGAATATTGTTTTTAAAACTGGAAGGAGACTGTAGGCTTAGAGGCATGAAGATTTTTCAATTGCAGAATTGCTTCAGGTTAATATTTGATTTGCATGTTTGAATTTAAGGATTTACTTGGGAAAGGAATTACAGATTGAGTTGAAGAGGGTTTTGAAATGGATTTAAGATATTGATTTGGTTTTGAGAAATTGTTATTGATTTATTTTCAGCTGAAAACATATTTTTCTTATTTTGAAGAGAAAAAAAATGAAGATTAGAAAGAAAGAGATTGAAAAAAACATGCTTTTATGTAAGTGTAATTGATTTATTTTACAAATTAAAAGAAAAAGAAAAATAAAAGACACTTGTCTCAAATTTATGCTAGCACATGTCTTTACAAGATTAGAATCTTAACAGTTGTCACAATACCTCTTAATATATTTACATGTGTTTTATAAATGAAATGTATTTCTTTTTATTTTATTTTAAAAGTAAATAAAACTCTTTCACTTTATTTGTATTTATATATGTGTAAGTTATTTCCATGAATGAATGTATACACATTCCTATTTTTAAAAGAAAATGAAGTGAAACAATTTATATAAAAATGAAAACTTATTTACAAGATTCATATAGGTTTATTCATTTGAACTTCAAAATGAATTCAAATTCAAATGTTATTTATATATTTAAAATCCAATTTAAAAACTGATTTATATTAACATATTTACTTTGACAATAATAATTTTGTCTTTTAAAACATAACTACATTTATACATTTATTATTAGAAAATAACATGTTTATTTACTTTAAATCATTTATAAAAGAAATCATAAATTACATATCTTATTTAACTTGTTTAAATGCATTAATGTTTTATATATAAATGATATTTTAAATTTCTATACATAAATTCAAATTATCAAAATGATTTTTAGAATTTAAAACAAGATTTTATTTGTTAATTAAACTACAAATCAAACTTATCTATTTACAATATATATATAAATATATGTATACATACATTATAAATAGGGAAACAATTATTAGCTTTTAAAAGATAAATTTTCATCAATTACACATTTATTTAATTGGATTATTAAATCAAGTAAATTTTTATTAAAATTTTATCAAATCAATTTAATTTTAAATACAGATTATTAAATTGATATTGCTAAAATTTTCGGGATATCACAACATTCCTCTGTTTTAACTTACTATTTTCATTAATCTCTCTACACAAATATTTTCATGAGTGTTAGTGACTAATTTTGTGCTTTCACTGAGAATAGCATTCTCAGGCCATTAGGATATACTTTGTCGCTACTGGATTGAAGAATCCCCTAAAAAAGATCTAAATTCATTTACAAGAAGTCCATAGATTCTTCTCAGAGTTTCTAACGATAAATCTATAATAGGAAGACCGCGTACTAGATCATCCTCCCACAATGTGGATGTCTACGAGACCGTTGCGTCCAATAAGTAGGACCCAACAATCAACAAGCTAATCTAGGTGCAGGAACCGCCACCGTCCTAAACGAAATAGAAGTTGTCATTCGAACAGAGTTCAACGAGCTGATGAGAGAACTCGTGGAAAGCAGGAGACAGCTTAATGAGCAGATTCAAGCTAACGCCAATCTCATGACCCAACTTACTCAACAACAACACTAGAATGCTGGAGGAAGTCCCGCTACCTACTCATCATCTGACAGCTTCGTTTCGTCTGATGAACATCCAAGGCGTAGATGCTCACAGAATTGAAACAGCGCAAACAAGCGAAGTAGATCAATCCAACAGGAATGGTCCAGGTTCCCTACCTGGAGTCGTGGCCCCTCACTTTCACCTAGGAAACCACTCTCAAGTTGGAATAGGGAACTTAGGATCAGGAGCGCGAGTGGAAGCTGACTGACCGGCTCACCAAGGACGTAATGAAGCAGGTGCCCGGGATGCTCGTTTGGGAAATCACCAATCAAGGAGGCATCAGTTGGGATGGTCACATAGGATAGAGTCCAACTTGACACCTCCTATCCAGACCCCAGACTTGTCGGCCATGGTCAAATAGCCGATGAGGGAAAATCAGAGCTTATCCAACAATGATTAGGGCATAGATAGAAGTCATACTCTATTCACAGATGCTATCCTATAGGCTGAATACCCCCAGAAGTTAAGTATGCCGACTATTCCAGCCGATGAGGGGAAGACTGATCCTCGACGGCATATAATGAGATACGAGTGGATGATGGACTCGACTATGGCGAATGATGCGACTAAATGTAGATGTTTCTCAATAACCTTATCTGGAATCATTATCATGTTGTTCACTAGACTTCCTCTACGATGGATCTCCAGATTTGATGATTTAATGACGAAATTTATGGAGCAGTTTAGAATTCATACCACTCGTTCAAAGGACATGATGTCTTTATCCAGTGTAACTCAACCCCAGGGGAGTCCTTAAAGGAATATTTAAAAAGGTTCCACATTGTAGCTACCGAAGTTAGTAACCCGAATGACAATGCTATTCTTATGGTCGTAATGCAAATAGTAGATCCAGACTCAGAGTTTGGTGATTGGCTGGCAGGAAAACCTCCAGCTACCCTTGAACGTTTCTATTCAAAGGCACACCAGTTCATGAGAAGGGAGGAAGCTAGGTGGACGAGGCAAGGCAGTGCGCCAGGGCCTAGCAAAGAGACGATGCAAAGTAACATTGCGATAAAATAGGCTGGCGACAATTCTGAAAAGGTCAAGGTTAATGTTCAAAATAAGCCCGAGCAGTCTAAAGCGTCCGGAAGGGAAAAGTCCGAAAGAAAGAGGGAAGCATAAAAGTGGAAGCCAAGGATCCCGACCTACAACGAATACATTCCTCTGAACACATCTCTGAAGAATATTTATTTGTCAACTTGTAACACCTTCCAATACAGAAAACCGCGCCCAAAGGAATCCACTGAGGAAAAAAACAGATTGGAAAGTACTATAGATTTCATGAGTCCTACGGGCGCTACACTGAGAAATGGAGACACCTCCATGATGCTATAGAAAAAAACTTATTCGGCAAAAGATGTTACAACAGTTTGTTAAGAATCCACAGGAAGGCGGACAAGGAACGTCGGACCCCAGTCGCGAGCAGGCTCCACGCCGTCCCGAGGAACCTGCTCGAACTGTAGGTAGACTAATCATAAACACAATAGTCGGTGGACCTCATCCAGCAGACAAGAGTTGGCAAGAAATGGAATGCTATGCTAGTTCCTTAAAACATGCGGACTTTGAATGCTGCTCGAATTCCAGCGAAACAGTAGCGAATGATGACCGATGACATAGTGTTTAGAACTAAAGATGCCGATCAGGTGGAGGCACCAACCATCGACTCGATGGTCATCTCGGCCATGATTGGGCCAGTGTTTGTGAGAAGGATATTGATTGATTGCGGGAGTTCTGTTAATATTATGTTCAGAAAGGCGTATGACCAAATGAAGATGGAGATAAAGGATCTGAAACCATCTAAAGGTCGCATTCACGTCTTTAATGGTGCCACCACTGATGCGATAGGTTTTGTTGAATTACCAATTGAATTAGGAGAAGGTGAACGTATGAGCATATGGATCCTACCGTTCATTGTGTTGGATGTTGATTCCTTGTATAATGTTTTTCTAGGCCGACCGTCCCTGGCGGAGTTTCGGGCAGCTTTGGCCCCGTGGTGTTTGATTTTGAAGTTTTCGATGGATAAAGGAGTTGGGGTTGTACATAGCGATCAGGTGACAGGTCATGCATGTTTTGTGGCTGAGCTGAGAGAGGCCCAGCGGAGAGAGAAGGGAAAGGTTGTAGACAACTCTGTCCGCGTCTAGGTAGCACAAAATTGAAAAGTAGCGCCCGAGCCTTGGCTCGGGCAGTAGGGTTGGATCTGCAGAGTCATAGATCCGAGAGACGATGATGAAGAACGTAAGGAGCCTAAAGCTGCTCCGGCTGAACTAACCATTGACATTTCAGTCAGCCACGACGACCCATCACGGGTGCTTAAGATCGGATCACAACTCACTCCCTCGATGACTGAGGATCTAACTGATTTCCTCCGAGCAAATCTAGATGTTTTCACTTGGACCCACTCTGATATGTGCAGGATTTCTCCCACCATCGTAAGTCATATATTGAACATTGACCCATAATATGTACCACTGAAATAAAAAAGGAGAGGTATGGACCCAGAGAGGTCTATTGCTCTTAAAGAGGAGGTGGACAATCTCAAAGCCAAGAGGTTTGTCAGCGATGCCCTCTACCCTGAATGGGTTTCTAACCCTGTACTAGTGAAAAAAGCAAATGGGAAATGGAGGACCTATGTTGATTATTCAGAGCTGAACAAGCCATGCCCTAAGGATAGTTTCTCTTTACCCAGAATTGACCAACTGGTTGACTCAACTACCGGCATGAGTTATTGTCATTTATGGATGCGTATTCGGGATATAACCAAATCCCGATGCACATTCCAGATCAGGAACACGCTAGTTTTGTCACGGACGTCGGGTTGTATTGTTATGCCGTGATGCCTTCTGGGTTAAAGAAGGCCGAAGCGACTTACCACCGCTTGGTAAATCGGATGTTTAAAGACCAAATTGGTAGAACAATGGAAGTTTACATGGACGACATGCTCGTGAAGTCACGGCAGTCAAACAACCACATTCGAGACTTTGCGGAGATGTTTGATATACTTAGATACTACGGAATGGAAATCAATCCACTAAAGTGTTCCTTTGGTGTTGCGTCGGGAAATTTTTTCGGCTTTATTGTCAATTCATGGGTAATTTAAGCTAATCCAGAAAAAATTCAGGCTATTGGAGACATACAAGCGCCCAGAACTATAAAGTAAGTACAAAGCCTGAACAGAAAGGTCGCCACATTGAGTCGATTCATGTCCAGAACGTCCAACAAATGTATTCCCTTCTTCGATGTGATAAAGAAGGGGAAGAGAAATTTTGAATAGACGCCCAACTGTGAGGATGCATTGGTAAGACATTTGGTAAGTCCCTCGGTTCGTCAAAGTCTGTAGACCATAAAGCGTTATATGTATACTTGATCATATCTCAGCACGCCATGAGTACCGCCTTGGTTCGCGAGGAGGACCGAATTCAAAAGCCAGTGTACTATGTCAGTAAACGTCAAATGGGGGCAGAGAGAAATTATCCTAAAATTGAGAAGCTAGCCTACTATTTGGTGGTTGCATCACGCAAGCTTTGTCCATATTCTCAGGTGCACCTAATCAGTGTTTATACCGATCAACCTCTACGACAGGTGCTCGAACGACCCAAAGCCTCTGGAAGGTTGTTAAAGTGGAACATTGCATACGCTAGCGGACTTCTTTATAGAATTCACCATATTAGACGAGCCATGCAGTGATGATGTTATCCCCCCCCCATTCGATGGAAACTATACATTGATGGGAAATCCGACGACCGTTGTTCTGGGGCTGGTGTTATTCTTGTAACTCCCAAAAACCGATCAATTTGTTATGCTTTGAAGCTCAATTTCTCATCTACAAATAACGAAGTTGAGTATGAAGCATTGATTACTGGCTTAAAACTTACCAGCGAACTTGGGATAAATTCGGTTAAAATCTTCTATGACTCAAAATTGGTGGTGTACCAAGTTCGGGGAGACTATCAAGCAAAGGGGCGAAGACTTACCCCATACCTTGCTCGAGTTTAAGAACTGTTGGCAGACCTTGAATATTACGATATTTCACACATCCTACGTGAACAAAATGGGGAAGCCGATTCATTGGCAAAATTCACAAATACTATTGACCCACCATAGATGGGCTTGGTTCCCGTCGAAATCTTACATGCTCCGAGTATAAACGAGATGGAAGTAGATTCTATGTTAGAAATGGAAACCAAGAGGGATTCGTGGATAACCCCATTCAAATAATACCTGTTACACGGGATTTTTCCCATGAAAAGGAACGAAAGACGACAAGTCATTCGCAAGGCTTCACGGTACATAGTGTAGGATGGAATAATGTATCGAAAAGGATTCTCAGTTCCCTTACATCGATGCATTATGCGCGACGAGATAAAGAGGGTCTTGAAAGAGGTTTGTGTAGGAGAATGTAGCGACAATAATGAGCGGCAGACATTAGCGAAAAAGATCCTCCGCTATGGATACTATTGGCCGACCGTGAATCGGGACGCCGTGAATTATGTAACAAGGTGGGACAAATGTCAAAAGTATGCAAAAACCCCGAGAGCGCCTCTGATGGAACTTATACAAATGGTTAGTCCCTGGCCATTTGCAATATGGGGGATCGATATAATCGGCTCCTTGCAGATCTCCAGAGATGGTGCAAAATATGCGATTGTTACGATCGATTACTTCACCAAGTGGGCAGAAACAGAGCCCTTAGCTACTATCACCACCAAAAAGGTCATTAATTTCGTTATGTGAAACATCATATGCTGTTTTGGCCTCTAACAACTATCATTACGGACAACGAAACTCAATTTGAAAGTAGGGAGTACAAAGAATTCTGCCAAAACTATGGCATTGAGAAAAGGTTTGCAGTAGTCGCTCGACCTAAAGCCAATGGACATGTCGAAGCCGTAAATAAAATAATCAAATCAATATTGAAGAAACATTTGGAGAAGGCTAGTGGCAAGTGGATGGATGAGCGTCCGACGACACTCTGGACTTACAAAACCACCCATAAGTCCATGATTGGCCACACTCCATTCACTTTCGTGTACAGCACGGAAGCTGTTATACCCGTGGAACTTGAAGTTCCTTCTCATCAGGTAACTCATTATGATCCTAAGGCGAATCAGGATCTCTTACTGGAATCACTGGACTTTGTCGATGAAAAACATGGAGAAGCTGATTAATGGGCAGCTGCGAAAAGGCATCGAGTCGCTCGATATTATAATGAAAAAGATCGGCCGAAAATCTTTGATGTGGGTGATCTCGTCTTGAAGCGAATTTTTCCAGTCCCATCACATATGAATCCCATATGAGAAGGTCCAAACGTTATCGAACAGAAGCTTGGAGAAGGAACCTTTAAGCTAGCGACTATCGATGGCATGACGCTCCCTAGCGAGCATTTGCCTCGTTATTACACCTAGTTATTTCCTTTGCATTTTAGTAGTAATTGTTTCGACTATGTTTTTCTTTTGTGGTTTTTGTTTTTGTTATGTAATAAGACAATTCAGTTACTCCTATTTGATTATTGATAATAAAGACTTGAAGCCGTTTTCTATGAACTATTGATGTTCCATGTGTTACAATTCCATGTGTTACAATTCCATGGAAAAAATTAAATCACATTATTTTATCCGGCATATGAACGCACACGCAAATTTAAATGTCAATCGATAAACAATCCTAAAAATCTCTAAATCCTTAAAGTGCGGACTAGAGTACTCTGAGTCCACAGACTACGGACTAGAGTATAAACAACTTAAAAATCTCTAAGTACCTAGAGTGCGAACTAGAGTATAAATGACTTAAAAATCTCTAAGTCCCTAGAGTGCAGACTAGAGTAGTCTGAGTCCCCAGAGTGCGGACTAAAAATCTTTAAGTCCCCAGAGTGCGGACTAGAGTACTCTGAGTCCCCAGAGTGCAGACTAGAATATAAGCAACTTAAAAATCTCTTAAGCCCCAGAGTGCGGGCTAGAGTATATATGACTTAAAGATATCTAAGTCCCTAGAATGCGGACTAGATTACTTTGAGTCCCCAAAGTGCAAACTAAAGTATAAACAACTTAAAAATCTCTAAGTCCCCAGAGTGCGGACTAGAGTACTCTAAGTCCCTAGAGTGCGGACTAGAGTATAAATGACTTAAAAATTTCTACGTCCCCAGAGTGCGGACTAAAGTACTCTGAGTCCCTAGAGTGTAGACTAGAGTATAAACGACTTAAAAATCTCTAAGTCCCCAGAGTGCAGACTAGAGTACTTTGAGTCCCTAGAGTGCGGACTAGAGTATAAACGACTTAAAAATCTCTAAGTTCCCAGAGTACGGACTAGAGTACTCCGAGTCCCCAGAGTGCGGACTAGAGTATAAATGACTTAAAAATCTCTAAATCCCCAGAGTGTGGACTAGAGTACTCTAAGTCTCTAGAGTTCGGACTAGAGTGTAAACATTTAAAAATCTTTAAGTCCCTAGAGTGCGGACTAGAGTACTCTGAGTCCCTAGAGTGTGCACTAGAGTGTAAACGACTTAAAAATCTCTAAGTCCCCGGAGTGCGGACTAGAGTGCTTCGAGTCCCCGGAGTGCGGATTAGAGTGTAAACGATTCAAAAAAATCTCTAAGTCCCTAGAGCGCGGACTAAAGTACTCTAAGTCCCCTAGAGCATGGACTAGAGGATTTATGATTCAAAAAATTTCCAAGTCATGTGGAAGCGAACCAGAGCTTATATAACCCATCAGATTTCAAATTCCAACTATAAGTTAGGCAATAAGCTAAACACTGAGAATCGTGGAAGACAATGAAACAAAATTTTATTCACCAATCCAAAATAAAGCTCCACTACAATTTCTCCTGAACTCGGAGCCAAAAGTCTATTTACAATGATTATGAGAATAAATAGAAATAACTACATAATTCAGACTTATTCGGGTTGAATGAGGCACAATCGGATAGTTACTTTTTTGATTTTTTTTCCTCCTTCCTCGGCTTCTCCAAAGACTCCTCACCCAAGCGTTTTCTCTTGGATGCCTTGCTTCCTAGTGAGATAGTGTTCGGGGAAGGAGGAGGAACTTCTAGTGGCGGGGTCCCACCGGGGAGAATTACCTTCAGGGGCTTGTTTAAGGGATCATCCAGTTCCACCACTTGAGGCTTAGCCTTAATTTCAAATTTCTTCTTCCCTTCTTCCATGATTTGTTCCTTCATGCTCAGTTTCGAAGTATGTTCAGAGGCACCCGTGATTTCGACTTCATCATGCTCTTCTGTAGGTGAGGGGTTCTTGAGTTTGTCCTCTTCAAGTGCCCCGATCATTTGAGCATCGAGTCTGGGAGCATTCCCAGTGCAAGGAGCCTCTCTTAATTTCTCTTCCTTCTCCATGGCGGCATCGCTCCTTGGAGTTGGTTGGATATCAGAATGGCCTACACAAAATCATAAGAGGAAAGTGTTAGATTACATTTATTGCTCACCAAGAAATGATGGTTATTTGAACTTAGAAAGAAAGGTTATGTACCATTCACTAGCTAACTCTCAGCTGTTTTGGGAGTCTCACCCTTTGGGATAGAGGATAGAACGTGGATTTCAAGCTCGATTTTCTCTAGATCTTAGCCAACAGGCTATTCAAACGGATCGAGTGAAGAGCGATTGGTCGGCTAAACAGAAGGAAGAACCTAAGATTCAGTTCCAGACGGACCAGCGACGTCGTCCTTCCCTTTTGATGAGGAGGAATCTCATCCACAGAGGGCTTTGGCTGTAGATAAGTCAAAAGGCTCGTTTCTTTGAAGCACTTCATTCACAAGAGAATCCTCATTAACCTCCTCGCTACCAAGCTCTACTCGTTTGATTTTTATCAAGGTATCCCATGCCTCCACTAATGATTCGAGATAACCCTCGTCCGGAAAAGATAGATATCGATGCATGAGAACCGGAGCGTTGTATTCAGCAATAAGTAGGTCAAATAGGCATTTGATTTCTTCTCTCTCGGCTTCAACAGCTGCCTCAAGTTGAGAGTCAATTTCTGTCAATGCCATTCTTTTGCCCTCTTCACAGGCTGTGTCCCTTAACTCTTCAGCTTTCGAGAGCTCCTCATCAAGCTTTATTTTTAGGAGACATGTAGTAAAAATCTCATCGTAATATCGTTGCGACTCCTCTTGAGTGGTAGTTTTTCTTCCTTTTATTTGAGGAGTAGCTCCTCCAATTCTTTGACTCATTGAGCAAGGACATCTTTCTCTTTTTGAATGGAGTTTTTTCTAAGGCCAAAGCGCCACAGCGTTGAACCGCCTCATCAATTTTCCTTTTGTGAGCAGCTTCCAGACGACTGACTGCCTCGGCTGTATCTTTAGCCTCTTTTTGGGAAAATTTGAGTTGAGATTTATACGAGGAAAGCTCTTCATCCTGGGCTTCAATAATGTCTTTATCATGGATAGCTTCAAGTTTCAGGCGATTGATCTCATACTGACGTTCCACAGAAACTTTTGAAACTTTTTCTACCAAGTGAACAAATGCATCATGTTGAACATAGACATCGTTATTACATATGATGGCGCTTTATTTGACGTGCCCTAGAATTGGGTTAATCACAGGAAGAAATTTCAGTCCATTGAAGCATACCTTCAAAAATGTGGCTTTAAGTTCAGATAATCTTTCGGCTATTGACAGATCATGTGCAGAGATTGGAGGGGTCAGCTTAGCCGAAGCCATGCACATTTTATGAGGCTCATGAGATTGATTTGTGCTGGACGAACCAGAGTATTGGTTATGGGGAGCTTTAGATTGAGACCCTTTCTGAGCAGATTTTTCCTTACTGTGCTCTGAGTGAGGGGAAGGATCGTTGGGGTATGAAGAGTGGTTGTATGTTATTCTTCGAGACGACGATGAGTCTTTGGGACGATAGTCCCTATCATTGCTATCATATCTTTCTCGGCGTTTACCTGACCCCGAATCCCAACTGGAGTGCTGAAAGATAGAAGACTCGTGAAGGCGGTCAAATCTGTGAGTGCACCCCATATCACCTGCACAGAAATTAAGTGAGGACGAGTTAGCAAGAATAATATGATAGTTGAAATTTAAGTGCAGGATAAAGTGTAAGTGTTCGTGTGTCCTAGTGATTCCCCTAGACGGACCAGTTTCTTTTGCTTTACTTAGTGTGGTTGACTCTCCATGTTGACTAGCCAGATCGCCTACATCGCCTCTGGTGGGAGAATTAAACCCCATATCTCCTGGATTGTTAAAATCATAATTCAGTAAGTCATCGAGATGGTTAGGTCTAAAAGAGCTTTTAGCGAACCCTCTAGATGTTGGGGAGACAACTTTTTCTCAACCGGGGTGATGGTAACTTTAGAAGTCCCACCAATTGTTTTCTTCTTCAATTTATAGGCTAATCTATTTTTCCTCGTCGAAGGGGGAAGCGATTGGGCGACATCAGGTATGTCGGTTATACACGAAATATCAGAGCCTAAATTCTCATCGGTCGTTTTTTGCGCCTCGGCCTCCTTTATTTCGTCTTCTTCAGATATATCAGGGGTTCCTCCTATAAAGGGCATCAAAGGCCTAGCTTGCCCTTTGGCTTTTTCAAAGGTAGGTCTGGTTGTAGTGGCGCTAATTTGGAGACTTGTTCGACGACCTTCCGCCAATAATCCGAATTTTAAAAGTGATTCATTGGAAATAATAGATTTTATCTCTCAGTCTCCTACAGGAATAGCTCGAATGGCCTCGACGGCCTCAGAATACCCAGTGCCTTCGGGACGTGGGATGATACCTGTAAAAATAGAAAGAAGTTTAGAAAGAATGCACTTCGTGCCTTAGACAAATATTGGTCCGGAAATGGAACTTACTCCTTTCCAGCCATCTTCTCACAAAGCCAAAGGCCAACTTACGTAGAACCATTCCTGCTTATATTGGGGGATTTACTCTATGCCCCCGTCAGGATTTAACATTTGGAGTATGGTTCAAGAAATATGAAAGATGGACTATCAGACCGTCTTTTGAAATGATAGATATAGAGGATATCACCAGGAGTGGGGAGCCTGAATAGGATGCTCATGAAGAGAATACAAATGCCATAGATGAACGCATGACTACTGGGATGTAGCTGTGCCGAGGCGATCCTGATATACTATTGCACTTCACGGAGGAAGGAGTTGAAAGGTGGCGCAATACCAACACAGCACATGAATTTATGCACGCTGTATATCCAGCTAGGGGTAGTTGAGGCCGATCTTTCCCAATGGAACAAAAAGGTCATCAAAAGGGATTCTGTGAATTGTAAACAACCGAAGAAGACCAGTTTCGTCGATTTTTGAAGCTTGTGAATCAATAGGATCATCCAGGATGACTGCTCTGTCTATAACATTAAGGGGCAGGCCAATAACAACAACTGATGGATTTGGGATACCCTGTGTAGGAGTCGTCGATGGATTCGAAGTTCCCCCTACTTCTTGCTGAGAACTTGGCTCGGGTTTATCTGAAACTATAGCAGAGCTTGTTTTTTTGGACATCTTCAATAAGCGTCGAATATTGGTAGATACCTGTTTGAACTATACTTGAAGGACAGCTGATGTCAGATATAATGATGATAATACGTCCCCCCGTGTTATGGGTGAAATAGTGCGATGATTCAAAGATGAGTACAGAAAAAAATAAAGTTTTAAACATAGGTGTGTTGTAACAGAACTTTAAGTTATTGTCCTTAGAGACCATCATCGCTGATTGTCTCCTGCAGTTTGTTATATGGTTGACAAAAGTAGTCTTGGAGTTGAATATTGGCATCATGGAGTTGACAGCTATTTCACATTTGTTGAGTTAAGTTTACGTTTAAGATCGTTCAAGCTACATGATAGTTAGTTCAATTTACATTCTTGGGCTGATATGCTTCACTAGTTGTCATTGCCTATTATGCTTTGCTCGGTTGTGGAGGTGAGTTGTCCGAATGCATGTTATTTTTTAGTTGGGATAATCTTGGTTGTCAATTGCCCTATAGGACGACCAAACCATACACCCTCCTCTCTCTCTAACCACTTAACCAACTTCCTCAAAACGACACCGAGCCATTATCCTTAATTCCTGAAACCATCCATATCGACCGACCCACTCACTTCCTATTTCTCTATAATGACCGAACGACCTCAACTGCACTCTTACCGTTCTACATCACCTAACAGCCCACTATGTCTATACCGAACCAACAACCTAATTTCCTACCAATCCGGGCATTCCTTCAAGTCCAAATGACTCCCTCGGTCGAGATAACGACCCACTCCTCTGGATTCTCACCAAACAACAATGGCATACCTAATTACCGAACCGCATTCTTGTTCTTCATACCGCGGCCTAATGACACTTGCAGATGGACCTCCACACCGTTCCACTTCTTTGGAGATTCTTCATGGAGTAATGTCTTCCTCCCGCTTCCTAAGTCCTAACTTTCGAGTTATGGGGACAATCATTACGAAGAGGTTAACGCAAACAAACATCAATAACAATTGGAGCCCTAGCCTAAGCCATGCCCTCCACTTGAGTCATATTATTTACCCTTACCAATTATCCTTTACCTATTCCTATAATTAAAGAAAACGGAAAAACACCTAATCAAGCACTCAAACTTCGTATGTGACTTCGAGTTTGAAGTGGAATTCGTACCTGTGGAAAAATTTACGGTTTACAGGAGGGCAACTGAGATCTCGAGGAGAGAAGTGCAGGTCTTTGTGGGAACAAGTTAATAATTTTAAGGAGATAAGAAGGGTGGGGTTTGTGAAGGTAAAGTAAATGTAAGAAGAGAGAAAAGAGCGAGCTTTTATATGGGAGAGGGGAGGTGAACAGGCTATTCCATGTAGACCCGGTCGCTATGCTTTGGGAAGTTGGTAATTAGGCATGCATACCCTAGCTCAAGTAAACCGATCATGTGGGTTGGCCACCGTAAGCCGACCTACCCTTTGTCAAGGAAAAAAAGAAAAGGAAGAAAGAAAAATAAAACCGAAATGTACAAGGTGCTAGGAAGGTCCTTCGTGTTTCGGCCCTCGTGAGATCATATGCATTCGGCTTTTGAAAGCAGGAACTGATTTCTGATTCAAAGCGTGTCATGTTGTTTCACATGACACACTTTGGGAGGGAAACGTTGCCCGGTTGCTTGTCCTGGCTTCACGATGATAATTATAGAGGCTTTGATTAAATCTAAGAGGTTGGAAGTATATGGAATTGGTTCAACCTAGATGGTTCGGCCTATATGCATGGGTCGGCCTGTATATATGGTTCGACCGAGGAAAGGAGGAAGTGTGTCGCGGGGTCTTATAATGTGGCGTGTGTCGCTCGACTAAAGTGAGGTGGTCTAGGAACTCAACGCATATCGCTCGGCCATGAAAGGCAAACTACGTGGACTAGTCACTCATTGCTCGGTCATGAAGGAAAGACAGTCTACCGGTCACTCATCACTCGGCTATGAAAAGCAGACTAAGTGGACCGATCACTCATCGCTCGGTTATGAAAGAAAGATTGCACTCATCGCTTGGCCATAAAGGGAACACTAAGTGGGTCAGCAACCTATCGCAGTTACGTCGAACCACTATAGTTCAAGTGTTCTTGTTTTTGCAGTTAGTTTTGCATACGTTCCTCTGTTTTAATTTATTATTTTGATTAATATCTCTACACAAATCTTTTCTTGAGTGTTAGTGACCAATTTTGGTACTAACACCGATAATAAAAAATGTCAATTACAAATCCAATGTTGATATTAAACAACCAAACTGCAATGATTTTTACTCAAGTGCATCATTGGTAATCATAAGTTTGTTCTTTGCCATTTACAAATATTTTGTACCTTTAATTAGTTCTTTCTTGTGGACGTATGCTTCTTCTGAATTTTGACTGAAAATAAAAGTATTTAATATTTCTATCAAAATAATTACTCAATTTTGATGCTTATAGAATGATACTTTTGTATCACTTCTTGGATCATATCTGAAAACTCACAAACTCAATATTACTCCTACGGATTACAAGACAATTTGGTTGTTATGCACAAACAGACTAAGACTATCCTAAATTGTTTTTTTTATAAGTTTCCATTTCAAAACATATGTACCAAAAAAAGTCATACCTAGCTATAATTTTGTGAGAAAATTCGAATTAACTTGAGTACGTTGAATAAAGAATCTATTAAGCTAATTTCAACAATTGAAATTTATGACGTTGTTCTTATCGGTATTACTCATCGTATTCCAACTACAGTAGTCTTTCTCTTAATGACGCATTTACAACCAATGGATCATATCACTTTGGATAAAAATATCAAAGTCATATTTTGATAATGTACTTGGAATCCATTTCGGATTCGTGCTTCACATCGCATTGTAGAGTCAATACTCTTAGTGGTTTCATTGACGCTGAGGATTATCTATTCTTGACTTTGATAAGAAACTCATAGTTTCTCCTTAATGTGCAAGAATACTTATGATACATTCTAATGTATTATGTTTATTTATATTTGGTTAATTTTATTTCATCATCGTAATCGGTTTTATCCTTGGATCATATCCAAATCCATTTTACTACTAATAATTTCTAAAAGAAATTCCTTTGTTATGAAGTTGGTATTTCTTGAACCGACAATTGTTTCTCGATGCAATGGAATATGTATTCATGAATATTTTATGAATTTCCTTATATATGAAACTAAATTTAATTTTAGTGTACAATACTTATGTTCAAAACATGAATTGATCACTCAATGACTATCATTCCCAAATTTCTTTTAAGGTGATTCGTACATAATCCCCCACATATAATTGTTGTGTCTATTCTTTTGATTTGCACAAGCTACAACTCCTTGGCCTAGGATATGTTAGGGTTTCTCATAAATCCTTACCTTTTATGATTTTGTAAACTATTCTTCATATGAAATTCATTTTAACTTTGTGTGCTACTCTTAAGTACACTACCTTATAGAAAGAAGTTAACTCTACTTCACTCACCATTAACCGCACTTTGTTCACAAAAGTTCAATTTATCATTATCAAAACATCATTATGTATTATAGAGAATAGTGACTTTTGAGATTGAATTCTTATTTATTTTAGGTACATTCAGAACTCTTTTAAATATACTTACATATTCGATCAAATCGAATCATTTTTAATTTCACTGCATGTTATTTTATTTACTTTTGTTTTATATTCTATGAGCTTATAATAGATATACAACATTTGCGTCAAATATAAATATTCACATATATGTTAACTACAATGAAGTACATGGAACCATATTGTATTAATTGACCTACGATTGCATGCTTTTATATGTATCAATCTAAAGAGTTCATCAACTCTTATGTCGCTTCCACTTAATAGATGTTTTGCCCTTTATTTTTGAGATATAATTCACTAGTATTGTATGAAGCATAATCATATGATTAAATAATTCTTTCTCCAAACTATGTCATAGTGCGTAATTTCAAAATAATTGCAAACAAATTTAGATATTTCTGTATGTTCCAATGCATCACAAACACCAGTATTAAAGTTTTATGTTTTAGTGAACATTCATAACAGTCATATTAAAATAAAAATATGTCTATTTTCAGTCAACACTGAAAAACAATTATTATTTCACAAATAATGTTTGGTGCATTTTACAAAACAATTTTCGTAACTTGATGTGATTAATAAGTGTTATACGGCATACTCTCATTATATTTGCTATTACTTTAATAGCATATGAAATACAAAGCTCCATTCAACCACTATATATAGGCTATTTATTTCATTTACTATAACTGCTTTATAGTCGGGAATTTTCATGTTAAATATCTTAAATTCAAAGAAATTAATCCAAGAAAATAATTTTCTATGTGAAAATATATATGTAATAGATATCATATTTCTAATTTTGTAACGACCTAGATTTTTCGACTGTTAATTTTAAATATTTAAATGGTTTAAATATTGGATTTGGGATTATAATTTAATTAGTAGGATTTAAACTGAAAACTTAAGTGATTTTGGAATTTACAAAATCATTGTTTTAATGACGTGTTAGAGTAGCGATCCGGGGCATAGTCTCGAAATTCGATGAAACCAGTTCTATAGGATCCGTAATAATGTATTATTATCGGATTTCAAATTTCGTAATGTTTGGAGTTATCATTTGGTCGTACGGGATAGAAACGCGTTGAAAATAATATCAAAATTCAATATAATAATCGAGTCCAAAAAGCTATCTTCTCCATATGATCAAATTAGGACTCGAAACCTTTTCCATTGCATTTGAAATAGGGGTATAGCATTATAAATGCCTAGCGGAATGCCTCAATAGGGTATCAGAATCGTAAGTTACATCAAATGAGATATTTTATAACTAAATAAAATTCTATAAAATCGAATCAAAGTCAAAATCACAACCGACCTACCCATTTTCTTTCGTTCAAATTGGTATTCCCTTCTTTCTTTTCCTGTTCAAATCAATTCATGTGATCCCTTTTTGTTTAAAATCATGGACCCTTCATTCAAAGTCGAATAAGTTCAATTTATAAAAAAAAGGAGAACCATGACCTAATCGCGAATTCGTACTCGAGCACAGCTAGTTGTAGGTCGCAGCGGAGGAGCGATACAGGCAAGCACCTAGGGATGTAGGCGGCACTAGGAGGAGCAATGAAGTGGATCGATGGTGGCTCGACTTGATGGTCACAATCGACGCATGCGAGTGGAGGCTTGAAGTGGTGATGGTGGGCGAACAAAGACTGGGAATTTTGGATGAAATCGTGATGCTTTGGTCATTCTCGAGCATGCAAACGCGAGGCAGGGCATAGCTGGGGTTTAACTTCGCAATATGAACGAGGTGAGCGACGGCTTGGCGATCGTCGCCTGGGAGGTGACTCGCGACCAACGTCAAGGCTAGGGTTTGGTATGAAGCAGACGAAGGGTAGAGTTGTTGTTGTTTCGCCGAGCCACTTCCACCGTAGGCTCGATGGCTTGGAGGCAGGATGCCAGAGGGGTGCCTGAAGATGTTGTTTGGAATGCAAGGGCTTCGGTGAAGGGGGTTGTGGCCATCAATGGGCATCGGTCTGATTTTGGGGACGATGTTAATCAATGGTAAATGATTTGTTTTGAAATTTTAATTTGATTTAAGTCAATCATAAATTAATTATTCTAAGCTTTAAAACTTCACAATTTATCTATACGAGGTCCATAATGAATATAACAAGTTGAGAGGGTTCGTAGCTGGAATTTTTAAATCTGGATGTTTCGTAATAGAAAAAAAAAATCAAAGTGAGAATTTCTCGCTACTTTTGAATTGCCACATTTAAATTTAAATATTGGATGCTTGATTGGATTGATAAATTTTAATTATTGGTTGGATGATTGTATAATATATATATATATATATTAGTATAAATGTTAGTAATTGGAGTGATATTCCTGCACGTTATAGCGGATAAGGCCTTATGTGCCCCGCATAATAGCGATGACCCAATATACCGCGATATCCCCCTCGAAGTGGGATTGGTATTTTTATGTTGTATTAACATATGTGGATGCAGGGAAAGATATTTGACGGATCTAACTAGATTCCTCAAATATGTTGTTCATTTTCATATATAGTGATATATGGATTGTGTAGGATAATCTAGTATGGATTTTTGTATTGAATGAAATTATTGGATAATTTTTTAGCACTGGCATGAATTTTAATATTTTAAAATACCAAAAAATATTTTTAAAATTTAAGGAATTAGAGGGGATTTTTGGTATAAAATTATTTATTTTGGAAATTGAATTATTTTTAAGAGAATTGAATTAGGAATAATATATATTAATTTTGGATTGTACGTAACTATTCGTAAATGAGTTTAAATAGAGACTTTAAAAAAATTTATGTAAAGAAATTGTAAATGGTATTCTCAAATATGAAAAGGAGTTAAAATCAATATTAAAATAGATTAGAGGTATAAATGGAATTTATAAGAAATGAATTTATATAATGGAATTTTATAAATAAGATTTGTTTTATAAAAAGGTAAAACCAAAGGGATTATAAAATTTATAAACGATGTTTATAAATAAAGGAATCTGATATCAGATTAGATTAGAAATATAAATTTACAGGAAGAATTTATATTAGAAAATGGGAATAGAGTAAGAAAAATAGTGGAACTATTCTTGAAAGTGAAGATGGTTAAGGAGATCTGAATGGGAGTGATATATTATGATTCGAGAGGGATTTATAAATTGATTTGGGTATTGAGGTTTTTAAATATATTTTCAAATTGTAAGAAGTTAATTTTGGTTTTAAAAGGAAAATTTTATTATTTTAAAACTATGGAATCATAAACTAGTTAGAATTGAAATACTTTGGTAAATAGTTTTTTTAATATTAAGTATTTATTTTAGAAAATTCTAACATTTAAAAAAATCAGCTTTAAAAATTTATCTGTTTAACTAAAATGAGTTACTGATGTTTATAAAGGCTTTTGATACTTTTAAATGATTATTTGAACATGTTTGAAAGATAAATTATTATCCTTTAAAATACTTATTTTATATATATATATAGAGAGAGAGAGAGATTTGAAGTGATTGAAAATTTTCATTTATAAATTCTCTCGAATGCATAAATGGGGCTTTTAAATGGATATGTTTTGAGGGAAGGAATTTTATAAGGGATTTGGAGGAAATGAGATTATTAAATGTAAGAATGGAGATTTTGAAATAAAGTCGGAATTTATAAAAGAAGTTATAAATTACTGAATGGGGTTATACAATAGTATACTAGGTTTTGGAAGTTGAAAAAAAGGAATTTATTAGTGATCCCGAAGATTTATGGAATAAGTTATGAAATATTCTCCGATGTGTTGATTTAACGACCCATAAATTTTTAATAATTTTTATTTATTTTAATAGTATATTTAACTGAAATTTTGCGAAATTTTAAATAATTAAATTTGGAAATATAAATTTGATATTTGGAATACTTCTAATTAAACATAGCAAAGGGTAAGTTTTCATCTAATAATATGGAAGTTTATTTTATCGTACGATTCTATTTCAATTTAAATCGGTTAATAATTGATGATGATAAAATGTTTTCCAAACCTAAATATTTGTCTGTAGAAAATCTGTAAATCATCCTCTGAGTTGGATGTCATATTTCGTTTCCTCAAATTTGGACTACTATTGCTCCATTTATCTTATTTTTCGGCATATTAGTAGCATTTCGGTACCGATATCGACTTTTGATCGGATGATCGTACCGCTGATATCTTTATACCATTTTGATCATCTTATCATTCTGATCTCCATAGTAAATTCATTTGTGCAGTTCTTCGTCTGGTACACAATGGAATCTGCAGAAACGGTAACTGTATTGTTGCCTGTTTCAGGTCTTTGAGTTTTGAGTCCATTCGGATTTCACATAAATAACTCAATAGCCACTAGCACTTTTCTACAATTCAATCGTTTCGACTTTTGCAATCCAAACTGTTATTTATATTGGTTGCCCATTCATTTCTGGTTCTTTTCTCATTCTCTGGGTTTCACTTTAATACCATATTTTTCCTTGTTTATCTTCTTTCTACTCTCTGCTTAAAAAAACAAACAACGTGACAGCACAATTTTCTTCCAATCTTTCCTCCTTTCTTCCTTATGCATCGGCCACTCCACCTTGCCTGACCTCACTCACATCCTTCCCATAGCCAAGCCTCTCTGCCTCGCGTCCCCTCTCCCCGACCTCTCTAGAGCACCGCCATCACATCAAACCACCTACCACGTCAGCCAAGCAGCACCCATCGCCAAAATATACTCCTCCAGCCATCTTGCCTATGCGCAAGTGCCTCCTCCCCTTGCTCTCTTCTCTGCTTGGCCATGGTTTATAAAAAAATAAAAAAATAAATGAAAGGAAACCTGCGGCCACCAATCTCCGTCTCATCCTCGCCCGCCTCCATGTCACCCCGCTCGGCCTCAGCCTCTTCCTCCTCTTGAAGTCCGCTGAGTTCTATCTCTCCTTCTTAAATAGGTAATATATATATATATATATCACTATATATAGTTTAGTTTATAAATTTATATATATATATATATATATATATATATATATTGCCAACTTGTTTATGTATCTATTGGTCTATTATATATATAAGAGTTTATAGGTCTGTTGTACGTATATATTTTGTAAGTGCATATATGTATAACATGTCTCCGACCAAATTAATGTTTCAACTAGTCCAAAAAGCTATCTTCTCCATACGATCGAATTTTGACTCAGAACATGTTCCATTGCATTCGGAATAGGCGTATAACATTATAAACACCTAGCGGCACGCCTTGATTAGAGATCGAAATTTTTAATTGCGGAAATCGAGATGAATTATAATTTTGAAATTGAATTAAATTCACAAAAAGAAGAAAAATATAATAAATAAACAATTAAACACGTATTGAGATTTCCCACATGTATCTACTCTTTTCTGTCAAAATGAAACAAGCGTTTGTTTAAAAAGAAAAAAATAAATCTCGTTCCCATTCGAAAACAACAGAAATCATTCAAAATCTAATATCTCTTTCGAAAGAAAAAATTTAATATAAAATGGCGACCTCTGTTCGAATCCAATTCCCTCTTCAGTTCGATTTTATAAAAAAATATAGAGAAGCGAACAATGACCAAATCAAAGCCGATCGAAGAGTGTCGAACTCAACTTGATGGCCAGGGCGACTCGCGTGGAGGCAGAGCTGTTTGGAGGGAATCGAGATTTCTCAAAGACGGCTGTGGGACTAGACTCGAGCGACGCGGTTGAGGGAGGAGTGGCGCGTGCGCGCACGGTTGGAGGTGGATGTCGATTGAGTAAATGGCAACTCGATTTTTAGTTAGTTAGCTCGACTTTGGTCGAAGACGGTGGTTGTTGGTGCGGCGAACTCCGAAAACCGATGTTGGCAGATCTTGTGGGTGTTCTAGAAACGGTGGCTGAGAACTTGTCGTAGTAGTGAGGGTAACGGCAGTGGAGTTGGGAATCTCGGCGTCGGCAAGCTCGTGTGTGTAATGGCAGGTAGCAAATTTATTTATTTACAATTCGTAGGTGCTTTAATCATATGCAGTAGAGAAAAATATAAATAAATATATACAGTTAAGAAACAAATATAATACAAGTATAAAAAGTATTATTTATTTTTGGAAAATTAGTTTAAAATATAAGTCATTCGTTTAGAACTAAATTGATAGTTAATATAATTATAAAATTAATTAAACTTATTAAACGAAGATTGATTATTAAATTTATTTCGAATATTAATTAATTGTATAAATGTTTACACAAGGTCTGAAAACATGAAGGAAACGAACTGAATGGAAAGGGATTGCAAATCAAAGGTGAGATCTTCTCACTCAATTGGAATTTACAGTTTAATTTTAAATAGTTATATTTAAAATTGTTGATTATGTGCTTAGATGATGAATTATTATCAGTTGTATTGGATTAGACCCTATGCGCCGCATAATAACGGAGGAAATTATATAGACCCATATATCGCAATATTCCGCCTCAAAGTGGAATTGGTATTATATATGTATTTGGAGTGATTGATTTCCCGCATTATATAACGCATGAGACCTTATGCGCCGCATAATAGCGGATGATATTTTATAAATCCTATATACCGCGATATTCCACCTCGAAGTGGAATTGGTATTTAATTGTTGTGCTAACATCTGTGGATGTAGGGAAACAGGTTGGAGGGATCCAACTGGATTCCTCAAATATTTGAATTTGTTTCAATGTTGTGTGTTGATTTATTTATAATCTGTGTATGATTATATTTGTGATTGAAATCGCTGAAGGCTATAGTTCAGCCGAAATATATTTTGGTATCGTAGTATACCAGAAATAAATAAAATTGGACTTTTGAAATTTAAGTAGAAAATCTATAGTGAAATCCTATTGAATAAATTTCAAAATATGGGAAAAGAATTTTATAAATGGGTTTTGAATAATATTGATTAATAGACGAGGAATTTATAAAAAATTCATATTTTAAATAGTTTGGAAGAAATAAAAGGAATTTGTTTTAAAAGATAATAAATTTGGTGAATGAAAATTTATTTGGTGTTTGAAAATAAATCTTTGAGAAATCGATTTAGAATTTGATTTTGTGTTTTAAAATAAATCTTTGAGAAATTGATTTGGAAATCAGTTTGGTGTTCGAAATAAATGTTTGGATAATCAATTTGGAATTTGATTTGGTATTTGAAAGTGAATATTTGGAAATCGATTTGAAAATCGTATATTAGTGGATATTTGGAAATTTAAATTCACAATGGGAATTTAGAAAGGAAAGGGAAATTTGTTTTAAAATAAACATTGGTTTATTTTTGAGTGTGGAAAGAAATTTACGCATTGGAGTGTAAATTTAAAATAAATCAAGAAGGATTTATTAATTGATTTAAATGACCATTTTGAAATGGAAAGTGTATTCTTCCTGGGAAGCCGAGTATGTTTTCAAAGTAACTTTTAAAATATAAATTTAAAGTTTAAAAGTTGGTTTTTAAAAGAATATTTTGGAGAAATTATCTTCTTAAGTTAATTTGAAAATCTTTAAGTAAAGATTTATTTAATTGGTTATAGAAGTGATTATTTAAGATTAAATTAATATTTGTTTTAGAAAATGATCAGTTAAATAGTTTTACCTATTAATTTTATTTTTGAAATTATTTTGGACTTGTATTTTTATATGAGATATTGATATTCAATTTCATAACTAATGTTTTAAATAAAGTGTTTAAGATTATTTTTTATTTTAAATATTTCCAATTATATATGTTTGGATAAGTAATTTAAATTATTTTAAAGTATTTGAACTCGGCAGATATTCAGTGGAAATGTGTAAATATTTGGAAATATATTCCTCGTAAGGAAAAATGATTTAAATTTTTTTTCAAAGAATTGAAATGTAGGAGGTGATTTGAAATTTATTTTCAAATGGTTGAAGTGTTAAAATTATATCTTGCGAAGATATTTTTGAAAATAAATAATTGGGGTAAAATTATTTAAATCTTGATGATTGTTGTGCATGTTGATTGATAGTTAAATAACCGACTGTCAATATTGGTCTTTTAATGGCATTTGAATTTCGATGCAACCGGGGTTCGGATCCAAATGTATATTCGAAAACCACATCGAACCTTTATGATTGTGATGGATCTTTTGTTTAAAAGATCAAAGTGGAAATTTGTTGTGATTTATTTGAAATCTGAATGAACACTTATTTTTAAAAATAAGCGCTCATTATTCGGATTAACCAGGAGATGACTTTGTGTCATAAAACCCATTACGAATAATGATACGATGAAATGGGATTGCATTTGAAGATGGAGTTAAAGACCGGGTATTTTCGAAAGCGTAAGGATTACCTGTCGAATGTCTCTGCACCGGGTTACTCCGGTACAGAGATCTTATCACCCCTTGTGATGGGGATTCGGAACGTGATTAGTGAATATCAGGATTGCAAGGGCTTCTTTTGAAGTGCTTCGGTTCCGTTCGATCCCTGAACAGACTTGTGTGGATGTATGTATGAAGTTACACTTTGAGATGTAAAGCTGGTTTCTATTAAATATATTTCCGTTGGTGGCGGAGAATTTATTCTCTTAGTTTAACACCTTTCTCTGAGACGTACGAGCTCAGAGGTTATGTAGTTGATGGTTACTAGTGATACATTCCCAATTTGGTAATGTGACATACGAAGTGCTGCTGATCATTTGTTGATTATTGCATGGCTTTGTGAAAAGTGTAGCTTTGAGGACGAGACTTCGTCGGACCTCACAACCTAGAAATGGTCGAAACAAGAAGGATGCGGCAAGGTTATTTGGAGGTAGCGCCCACTGAGGGTATATCATTTCCTTCTGGAAAAGGTGGTATCATGGTATGGAGCCTAGATACTTAACTTATGTGGTTGGTGCAAATTTATTACTTTGTGGTTGTTGCTTTGTGGTTGAGGATCCTCGGATAAAGGTCGCTAGCGACTCGTGTAGTTGTTACCTAGTTACAGAGGTAACTTGGCCTTGTGTTGGCAGAGATCCGATTAGGTTCTCGGGACGTCCCTCCAGAGGCGTACCCATGTGGCAATAGGAAGTTTCTTAGCCTGATCATTTGTTGGAAATCCAATGAAACAATACGCGCCCTGTACGGTTTTAGTTGTATAACCTGCCATGGAATGTGGCGGTAACCTGCTATTGAACATGGTAGCTATAGTAGGCATACAATAATGGTTGTATGCTGGCTAAGATTAATATTATACTTTCGAAATGTTTTCACACTATGCACTAATGATAATATTAAAAATGATTTTGTGTATCAAGCATTTTTGACTATCATAAGGAGAAATCTCCTCCAATTCTGGATTTGCATTGTGTGTGTGGCGGGAGGCCTTATGACTGACCAGAAGTTTATTGTATCCTTTCTAAACTTTGGGTTCCCATAATTTTCCACACGGGTAGCCTAGAGTCAGATTATCACTATTCTGGAGCAAAGTGAGAAAAATATGCTGTGGAAATATGGAGTTCCAGCTAGATGGCGAGATGTATCACTTTACTATGTAGTGTCCATTGCATTTAGGTTGGTACAAGTCAAAATTTCTATGTAAGCAAGTTATAATAACTGCTAGTGTTGTATTGTGCCATTGTAAACTCTAATAGTGTGATGTATAAACTGATATAGTGCTTTTGTTTTAAAGATTGTTCATTTATCTATTATATTTGTTCTGCTGTAAAATGTGAGATTCTGTTATTATTTTCTATTTCTTCTTCGATTGTTCATTTATCTATTATATTTGTTCCGCTGTAAAATGTGAGATTCTGTTATTATTTTCTGTTTCTTCTTCTATCTTCTTCTTCTTTAACCCTAACGGTTCGGTTTTTCGGCATTCGACTGTGCGGCATTTAATACAGTGGACGTATTGATGTCGACTTTCAAAAGTCGAAAAATTGGGTCGTTACATTGTGGTATCAGAGCAATTAGTTAAGTGACAACCTTGGCTCTGGTGGGGACTACTCATTAGAAATAGAGCCAATAGTACTCTAGAATGAGTTTGAGTGTAATAATAGATAAGAGCACATATTTGTTAATGAATATAAAATTTGTTTTATATTTTGATGATTGGTTTGCTGAGTGGTATATGGATTCTGGTCGGTATAGTCTGTACAACTCTATCGATAGGGATCTCTAAACACTTGTACAGAACAATTCAACACGATATTGTTTTAAAATCGGGTAAATGGAATAATTTTACCCAAACTATATTTGTATAGAAAAGAAATCATTTTCCGTAAATTATTATAGTATATGGTTGCTTGGTTGTTAGAAAGTGATAATATTAAATTATAATCATTGATTATTGAATAAGAAATTGAAAACATAATCAAAGGATAAGAATATAAATTCCTATGAAATGGGATTTTGTAAATGTAAATTGTAAATGTGGTTTATAATTTGAAAGAATTCCAGAGAAATATTTGTAAGAATTTGAAAGGATTAAAAATTTTAAAGTTTGGAAAAGATTAAATTCCATTGGAGTTTGGAAATGATTTTCAAAGGTTCTGGAAAAAAATGTTTTTAAAGGAGTAAAAGCACTAGACTATGTTCAGTCACTGGAAAATAACATTGGTGATGACTGCAGTATCATCGATGTTCATTTTTGAGTTTCCAGGAGAGGAATTGCTGCCAATTGTTTTAAATTGAAGTTGTTTGCAAAACTGGATTTGGTTTTGGAAATTCAAAGGATAATTTGAATTGATTTCAAAAAATGATTTTAAAATGTTGGAAAGACTCTGGAATCTAATAAAAATAGTTATGGAATAAAATTTATTAAGGTGGAAAATAAAATTATGAATGAATAAATAAATTTACAATTGCAAGTAAATGAAAAGAAAATTGAATGTTGAAATTCGTTTCGAATTTGTAAGTAAATAGAACTGGAATTGGAATTGAATTTGATTTGTGATAAACAAAGAGAAGCATTGAAATAAAATTAGTAAATGAAACTAATTGAAGAAATGAAAATTTTAATATGGTTTGAAATGAATTGAATTCAATATTTATAAATGAAAAGTAAATTGAATTCATATGGAAACAGAATATCCAGTTTAAATATAAATAGATATAAACGAAGTGGTGAATTGAAAATAAGAATAAGAAGTGTATAGAATATTTATATTGAACTTAAGAAACAAATGGCGAAATTCTCAAGTAAAAATCTGAAAATTATGAAATGGATAACGGTGAATAAGTGAATAAAAATCAAAATCAATGTGAATAAAATAAAATTGATATTGTTAATAATCAATTGGAATTAATACGAAAGACGTATGTATATTATTTTATTCGCATAATGATTTGATCTAGAATTCGAGCACAGAATTTCGAGATAGTTATATCAATCCGAATTGGAAATTTTTACTCGATTTTTGACAACGAATTTGGATATGGATTTTTGGTTGATTCTGCAAATTTTCTATCATAGTTTAGAACTATGCAAGGAGAATGACGGTTTCTGATCAAGAAACCAGTTTTGAGTCCACACTATAAAGTCGGGTGGACAATACTAGTTTAGAAGTGAAATTGCGTGATCGAGTAAGCGATCAAATTTGATATAGTGTACGAATGATTTTTGTACATCGTACGGATTTAAATAAAATAAATATTCTAACTTTTGTAAAGAAATGTATAAAATAGTTTTGAATGTTATGATTAGACATTATTGTTAAGAAAGATATATAGGTGATATAAAGGTAAAAGGAATTGGGATTTTTGACTTCGAAGATAAATTTAAGTTGCTCGACAAAAGTTATGTATTTGAATTCCAGTATGAAATTTGATGATTTTCTTGTCCAGCCACTTGGATTTTGTTTTCTTTTGAAATCTGGAGGCCCGTGGTGCCATTTTGCAGTCATACCGAGCTAGTCGCGCAAAGGAGGCGCTGGTGAAATTTTTTCAAAATTTAGAGAGTTAGAAATATTTTGAGAAAATTTTGAAAATTTAAATTTAAATTGTTAAGAAAACAATGTTGTTTCAAATTTATGGAAGGTTTTAGAAATTTAGTTGATGTAATGATGGGTCTTTAATAAAAAGATTTGTTTTGGCAAGTTCATAAAACTATTTGGTTTTGCGATAACGGGTTAAGGATCATTCTTCTTAACTAGTAATTTCGGGACGAAATTCTTTTAAGGGGGGAAGAATGTGACGGCCCGAAAATTTTGAACATTTGAAATTGAAATATTTAATTGATTTTAAATATTTGAAAGATAGTTTAACTTGAATTTCAAAAATCAGGATTTATTTGGCAATTAAATTATTAAATTTAATTATTTGAAACTAGGTAAAATATTGTATCCTCGGTTTTGAGCTTGTTAAAAAAATAATTTAAAGGATTGAAAAATTTATATTGATAATACTGAAGATAATAAAAGCTTCAGAGTTGAATTTGAAATTGATTAGTTCAGGTTTGAATTTATATTGTTTAAATCGATATTCAAAAATTGCCTTCCGAGGCACAGTCTCGGAATTCGACGATATTAGTTCCATTGGATCCATAATATTGTATTATTGTCGGATTTCAATTTTCATAGCATTCGGAGTGATCGTTTGGCCGTACGATAAGCGAACGCGTTGAAATTTAAACTGAAAATTCAGTGTTCTAACTGGTCCGAAAAGCTTTCTTCTCCATACGATTGAATTTGGACTCGAAACCTTTTCCATTGCGTTCGGAATAGGTGTATAACATTATAAACGCTTGGCGGCACGCCTTGATTGGAGATCAAAATTTTGAATTGCGAAAATCGAGACGATTTAAAATTTTGAAATTGAATTAAATTCACAAAAAGAAGAAAAATATAATAGATAAACAATTAAACACGTATTGAGATTTCCAGCACGTGTCTACTCTTTTCTGTCAAAATGAAACACGCGTTGTTTAAAAAGAAAAAAATAAATCTCGTTCCCATTTGAAAACAACAGAAATCATTCGAAATCTAATATCTCGTTCGAAAGAAAAAAATTAAAATATAAAATGGCGATCTCTGTTCGAATCCAATTTCCTCTTCAATTTGATTTTATTGAAAAAATATAGAGAAGCGAACCATGATCGAATCAAGGCCGATCAGAGAGCGTCGAACTCGACTTGATGGCCAGGGCAACTCGCGTGGAGGCAGAGCTGTTTGGGGGGAATCGCAATTTCTCGGAGGCGGCTCTTGGATTAGACTCGAGTGACACGAGTGAGGGAGGAATGGCGCGTGCGTGCACGGTTAGAGGTAGATATCGATCGAGTAAATATAAACTCGATTTTTCGTTAGGAAGCACGACTTCGATCGGAGATGTTGGTTGTTGGCGTGGCGAACTCAGGAAACCGATGTTGGCAGATCTAGTGGGTGTTCTGGCAATGGTGGTCTATGAACTTTTCGTAGTCGTGAGGGTAACAGCAATGGAGTTGGGAATCTCGACGTCGGTAAGCTCGTGTGTGTAATGGTAGGTAGCAAATTTATTTGTTTACAATTCAATTTAAATTATATTTGGGTGTCTTAATCATACACAGTGGAGCAAAATATAAATGAATATATATACAGTTAAGAAAAGAAATAGAATACAAGTATAAAAAGTATTATTTATTTTTGGAAACTTAGTTTAAAATATAAATCATTTGTTTAGAGCTAAATCGATAGTTAATTTAATTATAAAATTAATTAAATTTATTAAATGAAGATTGATTATTCAATTTATTTCGAATATTAATTAATTGTATAAATGTTTATACAAGGTCTGAAAACATGAAGGAAACGAACTGGAATGGAAATGGATTGCAAATCAAAGGTGAGATCTTCTCACTCAATTGGAATTTTCAGTTTAATTTTAAATAGTTAAATTTAAAATTGTTGATTGTGTGCTTGGATGATAAATTATTATCAGTTGTATTGGATTAGACCATATGCACCGCATAATAGCGGAGGATATTATATAAACCCATATACCGCGATATTCCACGTCGAATTGGAATTGGTATTATATATGTATTTGGAGTGATTGGTTTCCCGCATTATATAGCGGATGAGACCCTATGCACCGCATAATAGCGGATGATATTTTATAAATCCAATATACCGTGTTATTTCACCTCGAAGTGGAATTGGTATTTAATTGTTATGCTAACATCTGTGGATGCAGGGAAACAGGTTGAAGGGATCCAACTAGATTCCCCAAATATTTGAATTTGTTTCAATGTTGTATGTTGATTTATTTATAATCAGTGTATGATTATATTTGTGATTGAAACCGTTGAAGGCTATAGTTCAGTCAAAATATATTTTTGGTATCGTAGGATACCAGAAATAAATAAAATTGGATTTTTGAAATTTAAGTAGAAAATCTATAGCGAAATCCTATTGA
The DNA here is from genome assembly GCA_030765085.1 of Allium cepa. Classification (NCBI taxonomy): domain Eukaryota; kingdom Viridiplantae; phylum Streptophyta; class Magnoliopsida; order Asparagales; family Amaryllidaceae; genus Allium; species Allium cepa. The sequence continues at coordinate 914,708,906 of CM060932.1, forward strand.
ATAAATTGCAAAATGTGGAAAAGATTTTTATAAACGGGTTTTGAATAATATTTCTTAATAGTTGAAGAATTTATAAAAAAATTCATATTTTAAATAGTTTGGAAGAAATAAAAGGAATTTGTTTTAAAAGATAATAAATTTGGTGTTTGAAAATAAATCTTTAGGAAATCGATTTGGAATTTGATTTGGTGTTTTAAAATAAATCTTTGGGAAATTGACTTGGAAATCGGTTTGGTATTTGAAATAAATGTTTGGAAAGTCAATTTGGAATTTGATTTGGTATTTGAAAGTGAATATTTGGAAATCGATTTGAAAATCGTATATTAGTGGATATTTGGAAATTTAAATTCACAATGGAAATTTATAAAGGAAAGGAAAATTTGTTTTAAAATAAACATTGGTTTATTTTTGAGTGTGGAAAGAAAATTAGGGATTTGGAATGTAAATTTAAAATAAATCAAGAAGGATTTATTAATTAATTTAAATGACCATTTGAAATGGAAAGCATATTCTCCCTGGGAAGCCGGGTATGTTTCCAAAGTAACTTTTAAATTATAAATTTAAAGTTTAAAAGTTGGTTTTTAAAAGAATATTTTGGAGAAATTATTTTCCTAAGTCATTTTGAAAATCTTTAAAGTAAAGATTTACTTAATCAATTATAGAAGTGATTATTTAAAGACTAAATTAATATTTGTTTTAGAAAATGATTATTTAAATAGTTATACCTAATAATTTTACTTTTAAAATTATTTTGGACTTGAGTTTTTATATGAGATATTGGTATTAAATTTCATAACTAATGTTTTAAATAAAGTGTTAAAGATTAGTTTTTATTTTAAATATTTCCAAGTGTATATGTTTGGATAAGTAGTTTAAATTATTTTAAAGTGTTTGAACTCGGTAGATTTTCAGTGGAAATGAATAAATATTTGGAAATATATTCCCCGCAAGGAAAAATGATTTGAAATTTGTTTGCAAAGAATTGAAATGTGGGAGGTGATTTGAAATTTTGTTTTCAAATGGTTGAAGTGTTAAAATTATATTTTGCGAAGATATTTTTGAAATTAAATAATTGGGGAAAAAATTATTTAAATCTTGGTGACTGTTGTGAATGTTGATTGATAGTTAAATAACCGACTATCAATACTGGCCTTTTAATGGCATTTAAATTTCGATGCGACCGGGGGTCGGATTCCAAATGGATATTCGAAAACCACGTCGAACCTTTGTGATTCTGATGGATCTTTTGTTTAAAAGATCAAAGTGGAAATTTGTTGTGATTTATTTGAAATTTGAATGAACACTTATTTTTAAAAATAAGTGCTCATTATTTGGATTAGCCAGGAGAGGACTTTGGGTCATAAAACCCATTTCGAATATGATATGATGAAGTGGGATTGCATTTGAAGATGGTGTTGAAGATGGGGTATTTTCGAAAGCAAAAGGATAACCTATCGAATGTCTCTGCACCGGGTTGCTCTGAGATGGAAATTTTATCACCCTTTGTGATGGGGATTCCAGACGTGATTAGTGAATATCCGGATTGTAAGGGCTTCTTTTGAAGTGCCTTCGGTTCCGTTTGATCCTAGAACGGACTTGTATGGATATATGTCCAACGTTACACTTTTAGATTTAAAGCTGGTTTCTATCAAATACATTTCTATTGGTGGCAGAGAATTTATTCTCTTAGCTTAACACCCTTCTCTGAGACATACGAGCTTAGAGGTTATGTAGTTGATGGTTACTAGTGATACATTTCCAATTTGGTAATGTGGCATACGAAGTGCTGCTGATCATTTGTTGATTGAAGCATGGCTTTCTGAAAAGTGAAGCTTTGTGGATGAGACTTCGTTAGACCTCACAACCCGAAAATGGTCGAAATGGGAAGGATGCGGCCAGGTTATTTGGGGGGAGCGCCCCTTGAGGGTATGTCATTTCCTTCTGGAAAATGGTGGTATCATGGTATGGAGTCCAAATACTTAACTTATGTAGTTTCTGCAAATTTATTACTTTGTGGTTGTTGCTTTGTGGTTGAGGACCCTTGGATAAAGGTCGCTAACGACCGAGGGATGACATACTCGTGTAGTAGTAACCTAGTTACAGAGGTAACCCGGCCTTATGTTGGTAGAGACCCGATTAGGTTCTCGAGGCGTCCCTCCAGAGGTGTACCCATGTGGCAATAGAAAGTTCCTTAGCCTGACTATTTGTTGGAAATCCAAAGAAACAATATGCGCCCTGTACGGTTTTAGTTATATAATCTGCCATGGAATGTGGCGATAACCTGCTATGAACATAGTAGCTATAGTAGGCATATGGGAATGGTCGTATGCTGGCTAAGATTAATATTATACTTTCTAAATATTTTCCACACAATGCGCTAATGATAATATTAAAAAGGATTTTGCGTATCAAGCATGTTTGACTATCATAAGGAGAAATGTCCTCCAATTCTGTTTTTGCATTGTGTGTGTGGCGGGAGGCCTTATGGTAGTTTCATGTTCAAAGAGCATAGCGGGTTTCTTTGTATTTTATTTGTGAAAATAAATGTTTTAAAGATCTCACACCAGTCCCATGACTGACCTGGAGTTTAGTGTTCCCTTTCTAAACTCTAGGTGTCCATTATTTTCACACGGGCAGCCTAGAGTCAGGTTATCATTATTCTAGAGCGAAGTCGGAAAAATATGATTTGAAAATATGGAGTTCTAGCTGGATGGCAAGACATATCACTTTGCTATGTAGTGTCCATTGCGTTTAGGTTGGTGTAAGTCAAAATTTCTACGTAAGCAAGTTATAATAACTGCCATTATTGTGTTGTGTCATTGTAAACTCTGATCGTGTGATGTATAAATTGATATAGTCTTTTGTTTTAATGATTGCTCATTTATCTATTATATTTGTTCCTCTACGAAATGTGAGATTCTGTTATTGTTTTCTGTTTCTTCTTCTATCTTTTTCTTCTTTAACCCTAATGGTTCGGTTTTTCGGCATTCGACTGTACGGTATTTGATAAAGTGGACGTATTGATGTCGACTTTCGAAAGTCGAAAAACGGGTCGTTACAACGTAAATGCTGCATATGTTAGCTATGAAAGTATATTAAGTTATATAATATATTTTAAAAACCTTTCAGCTCTGTTAAGTATATACATTTTATAATAACTCATTTATATAGTTTTGTTAAAAACTGTTTGGGTTACAGTATATATGTGTGTGTGTGTGTGTTAACCTGGTAAATCTATATTCTTTTTTTTTATGTGCTTTAATCTAATCAATGATTTTAATAATAATTTATATATATAGTTTATATTTTATTTGTTGTGTCCATGTATATATATGTTTACAAAGTTTATAAAAATGAGTTTTGTTAGTGATTTGGCTATTGTCCTATATTTATATGTATACTTGATTTTTTTTGGTTTTGTCAAGGCTTGTTTCGTATATAATATGTTATTAGTACTATATATATATATATATATTGGTTACATTATTTTTATAAGTCTGTTTTGTTTATGCATATAGAATTAAAGTACTGTAAGTGTATATATGTATATCAGTTTAGTCTATATTTGATCTACGTTATTGTATAAAATTTATAATAAAGTAAGTTGTTGTACGTATATAAATATGAACCATAGATCTATTTGTTTTATAAATATGAATTTATATAAGTCATAAAAATTATTATTTTATCTTAATTTTCATATGGCCTTAAGTATAATATATATATCATTGATTTTAATACTTGGGTTCAAGGAAAAATGATTTTGAAGTTTATACTATTTTAGTACTTGTCTAATTCAAATTTATTAGGAAGTGTGTGTGTATATATATTTAGATATAATGTTTGTATATTTTCAACTTCTATCAAAATTGATTTGATTTGTTTTCATCGATTATTGTTATTAGCTCTGTTCGCCGTATTCGTGCCAATCTTTCTTTGCTTTGAAATTCATTCTTGGATTCGTAACTCGTCTGATTTTCATTCATCTCTATCCTCGAAAGGTGAGCAATCGCTCACGATTAACGTTCTTATATTTATTAAATTTGATTTCAATTGAAACGACAATTGAAATATGCTTCTGTTAGTTATTTACATTGCTATACACATGCTATTATCTGTATATATTCACATATGACATCTGACACCATTATCCGTTATTTATATTGATGATATATGTCTGTTATATTACCATCATATCTGTTATCACTCTGCAAGTTCTTTGTTAGTATAGAATTCCCTATGGGTTGAAATGGTACATACCCGAACGATCTGTAGAATAGGAGAGAATCGTTATGGGTTGAAATGATAAACCCAAGTGATTTTCATTGAATTGAATTTAGGATTGCGGGTTGAAATGATATATACCCGTATATATTTAAATTGCGGATTGAAATGATAAATATCTATATCACTTGACCATAGGATTGAAAACTATATGCAGACACCGTTGGTCAATATATATATATATATATATATATATATATATATGATTTTTAAGGTTTTGAAATTGACTTTATATAATAATTATACTCAAATAAGTTTGATTTGAAATTTATTAAACTTGGGATTTTAAAGATATAAATTTATAACTTGATTTTTGATTAAAAGTGATTTAAGTGAATATTTCAAATTTACATAAATTGAAATGGTATATTTAGTTTTGAAATTTGAAATTTTATTTAAATGTTATTTGAATGATTAAGTAAATATTTCAAAATAAATAATAGTAAAGTGAATTTAATATATGTATGGAATTATCAAATATAGTTTTGAAATGTTTGAATATTTAAAGCTTTGAAAATACTGAAATTGAAATTGAAATGGTTTATTTTTTGGTTAAAAATATGTATTTGAAATCGATATAATTTGAAATCATTTGTAGAGAAAGTGAAATAAAATGAAATTGATGATTTGAGATTTGAGATTTGAGATTTGGTTAAATTTGAACTTTTTGAATTCGACTTGATTCAAGTTGATTTGGAATCGATGTGTGAAATTTGAGGAAACTATTTTGTTATATAAAGAATTTTTAAATTATATTTAAAACTATTTTTTATTTACTATGTAAATTATTTTAATATAAATTATTTTTAATATAAACTATTTTAATATACTAACTATTTTAATATAAACTATTTTAACTTATAACTCTTTTATATATAAACTATTTTACTTTATAAACTATTTTATTATATATATACTATTATTAATATCTAAACTGTTTAAGTGGTGGAAGTTATGTTTTCAAAGTTATGAATTTCAATATTATGTTTTGAAATTGTTATAATTGCAAGTGTTTGGTTTCGCAAGTGTTATAACTTTGAAAGTGCTATAATTTTGGAAAGGGATATATCTAAAATGGAATTGATATCGTATTTGGTTTTGAAATGAAAATGATATCATTTTGATATGGTTTTTGAAGTGGAAATGATGTTTTGGTTTTGAAGTATAAACTATGAAATGACCACGGTGTTATAACAAGGATTGGTTGTTAAAGAGACCGGAATCAGATATTGTCATACTGTTTGCTAATACCGAAAACCACTTTAACAACCGTGTATGCGGTGGAGATTCTAGAATGAAGTAGGATGGCGGTGATGTCCTATTGAGGTATATAAGTGGACCCAACTCCCATGAGATGGCATAAGGTGGCTAAACAGGAGCAATCGACGAGCCAAGTAAGGTAGCTCCTCTGATCGGACACGCTCTTTCGATACTATGTTCTGACTTTGTGATTGATTTAGTGGCCACTTTTGATTTTTCGATTTGGGAGTGTTGGATCGAGGTGGGCGGTAGTGGCTGCTATGCGTTACCTCCAGCCCGAAAGTTTAGTTGGTATATCTACCCTGACATTGTGTAACGACCCGCAAATCCATACCCCTTGAGTCAGCACTATTCTACAACAATCAACTCAAGTTGTACAGAAATACGAACCATTTGGGTTAAAGAAGAAGAGGTAGAAGAAGAAAATTGAAAACAACAACAGAATATAACCATCGCAGCGGAATAAAATATAATAGATAATAAATGATCTTTACTCAAAATCAAATATATCTGTTTATATATTACATCATCAGAGTACATCAATCACATTTCAACATCAATACCATACAAATGGATACACAACAACTCAACACAGCGGAATATATATATATATATATATATATATATATATAAACAAGTACGAGAGTACGTGTCGTCATCCTGCTTGTCTCCTGAGCTCCACAGCAACATGTCCTGTATTCTATAATGCTCAGTCTAACCCGAGCATTACAGTTAAATAACACCCGAGTCAGTCTGGAATACCAGCGTGAGAAAATCACACTCAATTTATTATTAAAGTTTCAAAAATCCTTTGAAAACAAAAGCATCTCGTAAGACCACGCCACAAATAAACATGTCGGGTTTTTACCTTACGATAGCTAAAACAACTTTTATAGAAATCCTCTGATATTATAATAGGGTCTATATACAAGTACTTATAAAATAGCCGAAATTGTTACATTCATTAAATTCCAGCTACTAGCCACAGAGTGGGTAATACAAACAAAACTCGTACAAGGCTCGTATGGAGAATGGATTTCCAACTAATGAATAGGCACTGGGGTACCACCTGTCATAGTACAGGGCCTAGATCACCGTACCGAGGAGTACGCCCGCTCCCCTGCAACACAAGGCCGGTACTACCCCTTACTGGATAATCCCGAGTGAGATCACCCCGCGGTTGGGATCAGCAACCGCCCACTAAGCCGAAATAAAAAGGGACATCTAGACTGGGATGACCTCACCCTGCTTGGGTGCTACCCACCTAGCCTTGCTGCATAACCCCTTATTTTCAGTCATTCCCATTTGATGAGGCTTGAGGCTAAGCGTTACCTTTATAGAACATGTCCCTTAGAATGCCCATCGTCCACCTGACGATGTTTCGCAAGCATTCGTCCATACAAGTCCGTCCCGGGTTCGAACGGAACCGAAGGCACTACCCCTACTACATCCATTTTGGAAATATCCTCAGGCTTAGTAGCGACTTGCCCTTGCACTCCACTGCTCCATCTTCGAATCCAAAAATTGTTTTTACGAAACGTACAAACCGGATCGAAGTATTTTTTGAGAAATTAATCTCGATCCCGGTCTCTTCGAAACGATCAACGCATTTGTCCAATATTGATAGTCGGTTGTTTAACTATCAATTTATATTCACAAACATCATCAAACAATAAATAATTTCGCAAATTATTTATTTATCTCAAAAATATCTTCCCAAGATATGTGTTTACTTTTCAAATTCCTTTGAAAACAGTTTTCAAGGCTATCTGCCTTCTCAGAATAAAATTCAAATATTTTTATTTCTTCTGGAATCACCAAGCACAAAACTAGATTTTTCTAAATTAATTTAAAACACTTTACTTTTTAAAAATATATTTTAAAACATTCAAGTTAAAATTACTTCAATAATTTATTAAAAATATCATACTACATGAATATTCGAAAATAAGGTTACTTCATAAATATACAACTACATTTATACTTTTAAAAACATAATATTAAGTCATTCTTTAAATAATTACTAATATAATAAATTAGGAGAAAATACTTACTTTAGGATTTAAATAGTAGAAATAAGAAATTTTCAAAACTTGCTAAAAAAAACTTTAAAAACCTTTAATTTAAATTAAAAGTTTAGGCTGAAGACGTACTTGGCTATCCAGAGAAAATTCCAACTTCAATCCCTTAAATCAATTTCTTAAATTGATTTCCAATTTACTTTATTTGAAATAAATTTCATTAGTTACCTAATTCATTTCAAAATTCATTAAATATGGACTTAATTATTGTTATTATTATTTTCCATTTGATTTTAAAACTTTTAACTGAAATATACAAATTCCAGATTTTTCCAACTTTTTCCTTTATTCTGTCAATAATTTAAATCTTAGCTTTTAAATAAATGTTTTGTTCTTTCAAATAACAACACTAAATTTTAAAATCCATCAACTTCCTGTTTGTCCAAATTTTCCTTTCCATCCTCAGGATTCATTTATTAGAAATTTAAAGTCAATTTATTTCATTTCCAAGTCATTCTTAAATTTATTCTATAATTATTTTACTTGAAATTTCACTTCTTTTATTTTCATTCAAAAATCAAATTTATATTTTTGGTAATTCGTTATTCTCAATTATATCGACCAAGCCATAGCACTCAATACTTCCACACAATTCATCATAGAATATCCAATAACCAGAGCAGAGAATATCAAATAATTTAAATAAAAGCTGAGGGGTCCAGTTGGATCCTTCCAACCTGTTTTCCCTGCATCCACAGACATTAGCACAATATAATACATCAATTCCAAAATATCATACTATATCACATCAATCAATTCAGCCATTCAAACAATTATTTAAATTTAATCATTTAAATTTAAATTTAACTGAGTGAGATTAATTCACCTTTGACCTTAAATTTGCAATTCACTCCAGACCAGCTTATTTCTTTCAGATTTCAAACCTTGAATAAATAATTATATGATTTAGTAATACTTTAGCTAATTGAACAATTAATGACTATTTATTTATTTAATTCAACTAACAGATGGGGTTTTAAGCTAACTATTCAATTTAAACCAATTTTATTTCCATAAAATGTTTTAGCGACTAGAAATACTTAAAGAAGTTTGTCAAACAATTCATCTTCATAATACACTATTTTAAAATAACTGGTATATTTAGAAATGTGTATGCATATATATTTTATTATTATATTATTATTATTATTATTATTATTATTATTATTATTATTATTATTATTTTAACTGCTTATATAATAAAAATCTAACCTTTATATTTCAAAACCATGTATGCATATATATTTTTTCATTTCATACCAAATTAAAAAATTTCTTTCTGTATATAAATATTTCTCTAACCTAAAAGAATTTCCTATTTAAAACTTGTTTACTTATTATATTTTCTTTGGCCTACAAATGCATCTATAAACATATAAAAATTAAAATTAGGATGGGTTTTACAATTTACTGCAATTTCTATCATGCTTCCACCCATATTTTCATATATGTATTATTTTTAAATAAATCAAAATTAAAAGAAAAGGCATGAAAACCTCACCGCAACTCGAACAAGATCCCGCGAATCCTCTGCCTCAACGACGGCTTTCCCCCTTCTCCCCGAAATCAAGACCATGCGACCCAATTCCTAAACCCTAGTCTCGCATAAACTCCCCAAATCGCGACTCAGCTCCACCAGAGTCGAACGCGACTCGAATCGCGTGTCCCCTCGCGATGCCCAAAACCCTAGCCTCCACGCGAATTGCTTGCAGCCGCTTTCCTTGCCACGAATCTCGATCGTGTTCCCTAGTCGAGTCGCCTCCCTTCGCCATCGAGCTAACGTCACATGCTCCAGGAGATTGCGCGCGGGCACAAGATAATCCCTTTTTTTAATTTGGGTCGCACTCTGACATTTGAAAAAAAAAATTAGGGCTCGAATTAAAAGAGGAAGAGGAAATCCACATTCTGATGATTTGAATCTACTTCGGCCATTAAATTCCTTTTGAAGAGAAAGCAGGGCCACGGCTTTCTTTATATTTTAAACGAGAAGAATGAAGGTAGCGTGCTAAGGAATGTTGTCTGCTGAAAGGGGACGCGATGATGTTGTTATGTACGAGAGGAGACAACGATTTGAAGGAAAGGCAGCTAATTGAGAAGGAATTTCGGCTGAGTATAAAAAGGAAAGCATGTTTAAGAACGCACCGATGATATTAATTTGATCAACTAAAGTTTTATTAAATTTTCAACGCGTTAACTTATCGTATGCTCACACAACAATTCCTATCAAAACGAAATTTGAAATCCGATAATAATTCCGTACTACGGACCCAATGGAACTGGTTTCGTCGAATTCCGAGACCGTGCCTCGGAAGGCTATATTTTTTTATATTTCAATTTAAACAATAAAATTTTAAAACTGAACAGATCACCGTTTATCTCAATTTTAACGCTTCTATTGCCTTCAGTGTTATCAATATAAATTTTATAAGCCTTCAAATTATTTTTAACAGGCTTAAAATTCTAGATTCAACAATTTAATTGTCAAATAAATTATGATATTCGTAATTTAAGTCGATAATTAACCTTTAAATAATTAAAATCAATTAAATATTCCAATTTTAAATGCTTGAAAATTTCGGGTCGTCACACATTGCCTAGTTCTGCCGTGTCACCTACCGTAGCGTGCCTTATACGAGTTTGATTTGTGTCGTACCTATGAAGTATCGTCTGGTAGCCTCCCGATCTTGAGGTATTACGGTACTATATAGACTATTGGGGCTATAAAATGTGTTAAGGGGGATATGGGTAATGCCTTAATGCTATTTTAATAGTTTACTTTACTATAGACATTATTATAATAGCATGTATTACTACATAGTAGGTAGTTTAACGGACACTTAGAGGATGGTTATCCCAAATATCCTTTGTGTTATTTGTATTTCAGTTGATATTTCACTTGAGTTTGATTTATTGATATAAGAATGTTAATCCTGACCAGAGTGTTTTGTGTTTTGCTTTACGCTCAGGTCAGACGGAGTGTACCTGTATTCGAGACTCACCTTTGGAGTTGGAGCCTCGCTTGGAGATCCATCTATCGATTTTTCTTTCAGCTATTCATTTGATTACTGTGATGCATTTAGATTTTGTATTTGACTATTGTATTGAGATATCTATGTATCTGAGACTTCTGTTGTGTCTTATTTAACTCAGTTATATATATACATACATATATGTATGTATGTGTATAGTAGCTTCATGAATTACTATTTCTTTGTTTCCGTTGCATTATTGTTATATTACTTTGTGTCTGTGATTCTGTGATTATTTATTTACTGTATATGCTGAATTTTGCCAAATATAAATTAACAATTTGGTATTTTGAGCAATTAAAATTCGGCCTGTGTGGATGCGAATAGTTGAAAATATCATGATGTTACAGTTGGTATCAAAGCTTTGGTTTTAGGCAGAACTTAGCGTATAAAGTAAATTTAATTACGGAATCACCTTCGTTCGAGCTTCAGTTCTTCCTCTTTGACTCGGGTCCTTTTGAAAATTTGGAACTCGCACATTCGTTTTGAAATCCACTCTTATCTTTCCTATTCGTGTTTACTAATTATGGAGTATCCCATAGCTCCACTGAATGATTGTAAAGGGGTGAAAATCCTTTACAACAAGCATCAATTCACTGAAGATATATGTATCCTCGGTTTAGAAGCTGTTATCCCTTTGTTATGCCTGAATTTTTCTCTTGCGATTGAATGTCGATTTGCCTCAAAATTCTGCATCGATCTTATTCTTGAAGTCACGGATAACTCAGTTAAGGTTGCTCGTGATTTTAAATCAGTATATCCATCTTCCTATTTTGTAATTTAATCATCTTATCTTCGTATTAGGCTTATCTTCTTATTAGATTTTATTCTATTAGGGTTCCTCTTAATTCGGTTCTCTATCTTTATTCTAGAATCCATTCTGTATTATCCAGTGACGAAGTGTATTTGCAACTAATATGAAAATGTTTTATGTATTGTGTTATTTAAGTTGTTGATGTTGATCTAGGGTCTCGATCGATTCTTCTGATCAATGCTATCGATAAAATTTCCAAAACACTTGAACAGAGCAAATCTACATAATATTGTTTTCAATTTTGGTAAATGAACTAATTTTGCATGATCATATTATATATTAATATAAATTACTCTGGAATGAAAAAGTTAATTGAATTGGTTTTGATTTTTATTTATTATTCTACAAACCATTGACTATTTTCATATTAAATAAATGAAATTATAAAACATGGTCTAGATTGATTTAGAATTCAAATGAATTTAAAAAAAATTAGAATTTGAGAATTCAAATTTCCGATGATTCCAAACTTTGGTTTTAAATATTTAAATGTATATTATTTAAAGTATTTTCGATAGAAATTTATTTCCAAAGAATTTTTAAATGTTTAAATCAGCGCTCTTCTATTTTGTCGCTGGAAAATAATTTCGGCGATGACTGCAGCATCATCAATATTCATTTTTGAGATTAGAAGTGAAGAGACCACGCGGTAGAAAAGCTACACTTTCGTTTTAGAAAATGAATTTGATTTGCATTTTTGAAGTATGACTTGATTTATAATATATAAATATATGATTATATATTTGATTCGATATATAGAATATATATATATATATATATTTATCTCTAAATGGTTTGAAGTGAATTGGAAATTTAATTCTAAAATTTATGTCAAGGGATGATTTTAATTCTAAATAAATCAAATAAAAATTTTGAATAAATATTTAAACTTGAAATAATTGAATTGGGAAAAATATTACTTGTATAATACCCAATTTCATTCTAATACAACTTACCTAAATTATTCAGAAGTTAAATATGTAATTGGATAATATACAATATGAAATGATTTTATAAAAAAAAATTGATTGGTTATAATAAATTTTATACGCTTAAATTTTAATTATAAAAATGTTAATAGAGATAAATAGAATAATAAGTTGATTGAATAGTAAATGAGACAAATTAAATAAAAAATTGTTTTAAAAGAAACCTTTTTGTATCAAATATTAATAAATTGAAATAAAAAATCAACTTAATGAAAAACCTAGAATTTAAAATCAATTATTGAATATTAATTAATAAATTGAAATTTATATGGTTTAAATTAATTGTTTTCTTTTATATTCCAAATCTATTTTTCTTCTGTTTGTTTCTACTCTCCTACCTCGCTCCTTTTCGGGGACGAAAAGTTTTGAGTGGGGGAGAGTGTAACGACCCGTAAATTTTTAATAATTTTTATTTATTTTAATAATATATTTAATTGAAATTTTGTGGAATTTTAAATAATTAAATTTCGATATATAAATTTGATATTTGAAATACGTCTAATTAAACATAGCAAATGTTAAATTTTCATTTAATAATATGGAAGTTTATTTTATTATATGATTCTATTTCAATTTAAATCAGTTAATAATTGATGATAATAAATTGCTTTTCAAACCTAAATATTTTTCTATAGAAAATCTGTACGTCATCTTCTAAGTGAGACATCATATTTCATTTCTTCAAATTTGGGCTGTTATTGCTCCATTTATCTTATTTTTTGGCGTATTAGTAGCATTTCAGTACAGATATTGACTTTTGATCGGATGATCGTACCACTGATATCTTTATCCCGTTTTGATCGTCTTATCGTGTTGATCTCCATAGTATATTCGTTTTTGCAGTTAGGCGCAAGGTACACGATGGAATCTGCGGAAACGGTAACTATATTGTTGTCAGTTTCGGGTATTTGAGTTGTGAATCCATTCGGATTCCATATGAATAACTCAATAGCCACTAGCACTTTTCTGTAATTCAATCATTCTGACTTTTGCAATCCAAACTGTTATTTACATTGGTTACCCATTCATTTCTGGTTCGTTTCTCATTCTCTGGGTATCACTCTAATACCATATTTTTCCTTGTTTATTTTCTTCCTACTCTTTGCTTAAAAAAAACAAACAACGTGACAGCATAATTTTCTTCCAATCATTCCTCCTTTCTTCCTTATGCATCGACCTCTCCACCTTGCCCGACTTCACTCGTGTCCTTCCCATAGCCAAGCCTCTCCGCTTCACGTCCCCTCTCCCCGACCTCTCCCGAGCACCGCCATCACATCAACCCACCTACCACATCAGCTAAGCAGCACCCATCACCAAAATTTACTCCTCCAGCCATCTCACCCATATGCAAATGTCTCCTTCCCTTGGTCTCTTCTCTACTTGGCCATGGTTTAAAATAAAAATAAAAAAATGAAAGGAAACATGTGGCCATTCGTCTCCGTCTCATCCTTGCCCGCCTCCATGTCACCTCGCTTGGCCTAAGCCCCTTCCTCCTCTTGAAGTCAGCCGAGTTCTATCTTTCCTTCTTAAATAGGTTATATATATATATCACTATATATATGTTTAGTTTATATATATATATATATATATTGCCAAATTTTTTGTTTATCTATTGGTCTATTATATATATAAGAGTTTATAGGTCTGCTATACGTATATATTTTGTAAGTGCATATATGTTTCATTATAAAGTCATATAATGTATAATATGTTAGCACTACATATGTTGGCTATGAAAGTATATTAAGTTATATAATATATTTTAAAAACCTTTCATCTCCATTAAGTATATACATTTTATAATAACTCGTTTATATAGTTTTGTTAATTACAGTTTGGGTTACAGTATGTATATATATATATATACACACATATATTTATTATAACCTGGTAAATTTATATTGTTTCTTTATTTATGTGCTTTAATCTAATCAATGATTTTAATAATAATTTATATATATATATATATATAGTTTATATTTGATTTGCTGTATCCGCGTATATATGTTTACAAAGTTTATAAAAATGAATTTTGTTGGTGATTTAGCTTTTGTCGTGTATTGTATACTTGATTTTTTTTATTTTGTCAAGGCCTTTTTTGTATATAATATGTTATTAGTGCTATATATATATATATATATATATATTGGTTACAATATTTTTATATGTCGTTTTGTTTATGCATATAAAATCAAAATACTATATATATATATATATAAGTTTAGTCTATATTTGATCTATGTTATTGTATAAAATTTGTAATAAAGTAAGTTGTTGTAAGTATAAAAATATGAACCATAGATCTGCTTGTTTTATAAATATGAATTTATACAAGTCATAAATATTACTGTTTTATCTTAAATTTCATATGGCCTTAAGTATAATATATACATCATTGATTTTAATACTTGGGTTTAAGGAAAACTGATTTTGAAGTTTATACTATTTTAGTATTTGTCTAGTTAAAATTTATTGGGAAGTATATGTATATAACATAATAATAATGTTTATATATTTTCAGCTTATGTCAAAATTTATCTGATTTGTTGTCATCGATCCATGTTATCAGCTCTGTTCGCCGTATTCGTGCCAATCTTTCTTTGCTTTGAAATTCGTACTTGGATTCGTAACTCATTTGATTTTCGTTCATCTCTAGCCTTGAAAGTTGAGCAATCACTCACGATTAACGTTCTTATATTTATTAAATTTGATTTCAATTGAAATGACAATCGAAATATGCTGCTGTTAGTTATTTACATTACTATATATATATGCTATTATCTGTATCTGTTCACCTATGACGTCTGACACAATTATCTGTTATTTATATTGATGATATATGTCTGCTATATTATTATCATATCTGTTATCATTCTACAAGTTCGCTATTAGCATAGAATTCCCTACGGTTGAAATGATACATACTCGAACGATCTGTAGAATAGGAGAAAATCGTTATGGGTTAAAATGATAAACTCAAGCGATTTTCATTAATTGAATTTGGGATTGCGGGTTAAAATTATATATACCAGTATATGTTTAAATTGCAGATTAAAATGATAAATATCCGTATCACTTGACCATAGGATATAAAATTATATACATACACGGTTGGTCAATATATATATATATATATATATATATATATTGAAATGATTTTCAAGGTTTTGAAATTGAATTTATTTAATAATTATACTCAAATAAGTTTGATTTGAAATTTATTAAATTTAGGATTTTAAAGATATAATTTTATAACTTGATTTTTGATTAAAGTGATTTAAGTGAATATTTCAATTTACATAAATTGAAATAGGATATTTAGTTTTGAAATTTGAAACTGTATTTAAATCTTATTTGAATGATTAAGTAAATATTTCAAAATAAATAATAGTAAAGTGAATTTGATATATATATATATATATATATGGAATTATCAAATTTAGTTTTAAAATTGAATATTTAAAGCTTTGAAAATAATTGAAATGGTTTATTTTGTGGTTAAAAATCTGTATTTAAAATCGACATAATTTGAAATCGTTTGTTGAGAAACTGAAATAAATTGAAATTGATGATTTGAGATTTGGTTAAATTTGACTTTTTGGAATTCGAGTTGATTCGAGTGGATTTGGAATCGATGTGTGAAATTTGAGGAAACTATTTTATTATATAAAGAATTTTTAAATTGTATTTAAAACTATTTCTTTATTTACTATATAAATTATTTTAATATAAACAATTTTTAATATAAACTATTTTAATATACTAACTATTTTAATATAAACTATTTTAACTTATAACTCTTCTGTATATAAACTATTTTACTTTATAAACTATTTTATTATATATACTATTATTAATGTCTAAACTGTTTAAGTGGTGGAATTATGTTTTCAAAGTTATGGATTTCAAAGTATTATGTTTTGAAAGTGTTATAATTTCAAGTGTTTGGTTTCGCAAGTGTTATAACTTTGAAAGTGCTATAATTTTGGAAAGGGATATATTTGAAATGAAAATGATGTCGTATTTGGTTTTGAAATGGAAATGATATCGTTTTATTATGGTTTTTGAAATGGGAATGATATTTTGGTTTGGAAGTATAAACTATTTTGAAATGACTGCGGTGTTATAACAACGATTGATTGTTAAAGAAACCGGGATCGGATATTGTCATAATCTCTGCCAATACCGAAAAGCACTTTAACAACCGTATACGCGGTGGAGATTCTAGAATGAAGTAGGATGGTGGCGACGTCCTATTCAGGTATATACGTGGACCCAACTCCCATGAGTTGGCATAAGGTGGCTAAAACAGGAGCAATCGACGAGCCAAATGAGACAGCTCCTCCGATCGGACGCAATCCTCCGATACTATATTCCGACTTTGTGATTGATTTGGTGGCCACTTTTGATTTTTTTATCTGGGAGTGTGGCTCGAGGTAGGCGGTAGTGGCTGCTATGCGTAACCACTAGCCCGGAAGTGTAATAAGTATATCTACCCTAGCGTTGCCCGGTTGTGTCATGTCACCTACCCTAGCGCGCCTTATACGAGTTTGATTTGTGTCGTACCTATGGAATACCCTCCGGTAGCCTCCCGATCTAGAGGTATTACGGTAATGTATAGACTATTGGTGCTATAAAATGTGTTAAGGGGGTATAGGTAACGCCTTAACGCTATTTTAACAGTTTACTTTACTATATATGGACGTTATTATAATAGCGTGTATTATTACATAGTAGATAGTTTAACTGATCCTTAGAGGATGGTTATCCCAAACATCCTTTGAGTTATTTGTATTTTAGTTGATATTTCACTTGAGTTGGATTTATTGATATAAGAATGTTAATCCTGACTCTAGTGTTTTCTATTTCGCTTTACGCTTGGGTCAGACTGAGTGTACCTGTATTCGAGGCTCACCTTTGGAGTTGGAGCTTTGTTGGGAGATCCATCTATCAATTCTGCTTTCAGTTATTCAGTTGATTCTAGTGAGGCATTCAGATTTTGTATTTGACTATTGCATTAAGACATCTATGTATTCGAGACTTCTGTTGTATCTTGTTTAACTCTGTTATATATATAATAGCTTCATGAACTACTGTTCATTTGTTTCCGCTGCATTATTGTTATATTACTCTGTGTCTGTGATTCTATGATTATTTATTTATTATATATTCTGAGTTTTGCCAAATATAAATTAACAATCTAGTATCTTGAGCAATTCAAATTCGGCATGTGTGGATGCGAATAGTTGAAAATATTAGGATGTTGTAGTTGATGTTTGAAAGATTTTGGAAAAATAAGACTTGTAATATTTTTCTAAGTATAAAAATGGAAATTTGGAAATATTTCTAAACGTTAACTTGGTTTGGGAATATCTGGTTACAGATTTAAGTATTTGAAATTGTTTTCAAATGTTTGAAGGATTCGACATATCTTATAAAAATGTTTTGAAAAAAAGATATTTTTGGGGAAAATGTATAAGAAGGCTTGGTGTTTGCTTATGGATGTTTATTGATAGTTAAATAACCGACTATCAATATTGGCCAATTTCGTTTATCGTTTTGAAGAGACTGGGATCGGATTTAATTATCCAAAAATACTTCAATCCGGTTTGAACGTTATGAATGAATACCGTGAAGATGATGAAGGCGGTGATTCGGTTTGTCCAGACCGTGGTAACTTGTATGAACGAATGCTATCAGAACATCATCATTGAAGGACGATTAGCATTCTAAGAAGAATTGGTCCTTGAAAGATAACGATTAGCCTCAAGCCTTATCAATCGAAAATGACTAAAACAGGGGCAATGCAACAAGGTTAAGTGGATCGCATCCAAGTAGGGCATCTTATCACTTTTCTAGATGTCCTCGAAAACCTTATATTATGGATATGGTTGTGCATGGAAGAAGGAGCGCTCAATAGTAAGGGTGGGAACACCCAGGGTGATAACGTATTTGGTCTATCCAGGTTAAGGGTAGGCCGGTCTTGTGTAGCAGGGGATCCCAACCATGGTCGTCGGTACATTGTTCTAGAGGCGTACTCTATTGGACGGTACCCAGTGGCCCAATTATTCGTATGGAATCCATTCTCCAATAAGCACCGTATGGTTTTGATTATGCCCAACTATGGTGAAACGCGAGATGCAAGCATTTCAGCTATTTTCTATTTGCTTTCTATAGACACTATTATAATATCTGACGATTTGATAAAAATTGTTTTGGTTATCGTAAAGTATAAACCCATCTTTTTATGTGTAACGTGGTATTATGAGATACCTTAGTTTTCAAAGGATTTTGAGAAAAGTTAATAGTTCAAATTGATTGTGTTTTCTCACGCTGGTTTTCCAGACTGACCCGGGTGTTATTTTGTTATAATGCTCAGGTCAGACTGAATACTATAGATTCAGAATTGGATGTTATGGATCTCAAGAGATGAGCTGGATGACAACATGTATTTCCATACTTGATTTGTATTTCCGCTTCTTGAGGAAAAGTTATTAAACTATCCAGATTGATGTATTGATTACTATACTTTGATGGTTGTAAGTATATAAACACTTACAGATTCTTTGGTATAAAAATCTATTATTGCATATTATATTTTGTTCCAGTGCGATTGTAAGATTCTGTATTTTTTATTTTCTTTTACCTTTTCTTCTTCACCCTTAAAGATTCTTATCTCCGCTCAATTTGAGTTGAACTGGTGTGAATTATGGTCGACTCAAAGGGGTACGAAGATACGGACCTTTACATATTTTTTGTTAAGTGTCTATTATTATTTGATTGTTGTCATTTCCCATGTTTATTTATTAAACGGAATGACCATTCACTCTCATCATCCCAACTTGCGCCTTAGGTTACAAACACTCTTATACATACGATTTCCTTTCTAAACAATTGAACCATTCAAAGGAAATCTTACTACAATATCGTAATAAACTCTTTAAAAAGTGCACTTGGTCCTGCCTAATTTTTAGGAATACTAAACAAATTGTACTTACGTAAACTGATCACAATGACATTTCAGGGATCAAATTCTTAGATTTATCTTATACCTTTAGTCTAATGTTACATTTAACACAACAAGATCATTATTGTAAATCAAATTGAATGCACTATCTCACACTATGGTTTACTTGCTTATTTCAAATGAACTAATTTCTTATAGGTTTCGTATATTACGAATGATGTCCATTCACCATATAACATTTATATATGTTGGAAACAGATCAAATATTCATATCCTTGTATTGCTTTTAGATTTTGAAACTCATTGAAGATAATATACGATCTTGGGCAATTAAACACGTAAACGACCAAGTTGCGATTGTATTTTGTAGTTCTATGATAAGGTACTTGCATAGGCCATGAAATAACAACATGTAAAAAAAATTGGTAAGTATACTTTATATTTATATTTGTCAATTTTTATTCAATTCATTAGTATACTTTAATTGACAAATTTTTTATCAATTACATTGATTGCACAAATTTATCGAAGTAGATTATTTTAATTATATATAGCAGATTTTCTTAGAATATTAATATGGTTAAAAATTGCATTTTATTTTACTAATATGCTCCCACTAGTCTTTTATGTTTCTCAAAATCCTAAGACAAAACATAGAAGTCTTTCGACTTCACTAGTGAGTATTAGGGCTCATTTGTCTTAGGATTATGATCTTGAGTTTACTCAACAAGTCATAACCCCATAAATGATGGATTACTTCTTAACGATTGTATCATAAACAACTCCTAACTCATGGTTCCTTATCCTAATTTTATTTCAACCTTGATTTTTCACAACAAATCGAAAGTGATTATTCACTCATACTTATTGTTTTTGTGATGGCCTAAGTATAGTATGTGTATCTTGAATTTTGTAACGACCTAGAATTTTATTGCTTTTACTGGGAATATTTAATTCATTTAAAATGTTTAAATAATTTGTTTTGAAAGCTTAAATAAATCATTTTTATTATTTAGTAATGATAGCAAACTTGTCTTGAAATTTTTTTTGCAAGATTAAATAGCTCGGAGAAAAACTGAAAATGTGACTCAAATTCATTTTTCGAATTTTCAACTTTTCATCGAACGGAAGTTCTTGCACATTTATTTATACATATATACACAATAAGATGTCAAATAGTGCAAAAGTAATTAAATAAAAGTAAGTATGTTTCAGCTAAGGATTAAAAAGTAACTAACTAAGTGATGTGACTTGCTTTTTAATCAAGAAAGGTAGACTTTTTTGTCTACATTTGGGTGCATTTGTACAAAGGAAAATAAGTGTCATCATAAAGGTTATGTGCTTGCATCGAAAGTAGGAAAGGTGTATGGAAAAGAAAGTGTGGTAGTTTGAAAAAAAATGGAAGGGTGTAGCATGAATCAAGCAGATGTAATTTAGTCATTTTGGCAATGGGTAGGAAGTGTAATTTGCCTTTGAAATCTATAAAAGAGGCTCCTTTGTTTGGCTTCTTATTTTAACTTCCATTTATCAATTTTCTCTCTCTTCTTCACTCTCTTTTCTCTTCCTTCTTCTCTTTTCTACTTCAAAGCAGCTTCTTTCTCCTCCAAGCTCAAGTTTATTCTTTAATATAACATGGCAACAACATCTAACAAATTGAAGCTTGGAGAATGGAGCACATTTTACCTAAATGGCCTTGGGCCTTGAGCTAAACAAGTAGGGAGGAGACCTTAGGCCATGCGAATGTAGGTGATGGGTGAGGCTTGGTTGTGTACTAATAAAGGTGAAGGCATGAGGAATGTGTGCTTGGTTGGTTAAGGTTGCTTATGGTAGTGTTTGGTCGACATAATGTGGGTTAACCTCACTTTAAAATTATTTTAAAAATTTATGAATTATTGTAAAAATAATTTTGTGATATTGGTTGTGTATAATCTTATGCATATGTTGTTGTTTGGATTTGATTTCCGCTCAAAAGCGGATGGCATAAGTAACCTTTGTTTTGTAGGGGACTGAGAAAAGGAAGTTGAAGTGTCTTTGTAGCGCATAGGCCGCTATGGAAGCACTTCGAAGAATATAATATTTGTAGAGGGGTCCTAAAGGATTTCTCCGCCATGTTTATTTACTTTATAGTATTAATTGGTATGTATGATGGATTAAAGTAGACATAGTAGCTAATCGACTTGCTTTAATGATTTGTTTTTATGCGACGTTGAAAACTTATGCTTTCTTTTAATGGTTTACTACTTTGTATCCTAAAGTGTTTTGATAGGGTTTTTGAACCTGAATTTTGTTTCCAAACCATATTTCCAAAGATATGGAGTGGTTTAAAATATAGAAAGGAATGTATTTCAAAAGTCATTTGTTTTACAAAATAAGTTTTAAAAGTTGTGGTCCGCTATGGATGCGGTTTGGAAATCTATATTTAGTAAAGTATAAAATGTTATCTACTTTAGATGTTTTCAAAAGTCTTTTCAAATGTGTTTATAAAAGCGGTATAAGTATTTAAAAGAGAGTTTAAAATTTAAAATATATTGTTAAGAACTTATTTGAGCAAAAGGTGTAAATTTTATAAAGGAAACTCCTTTGTTTTCAATGGTCAAGTTTTGGTTAAAAGGGACCATCTTTAAAGGGATGCTTTAAATACAAGTTCCAATCTTGTTTTAAAGAGTTCTAAAAGTATTTTTAAAAAGAGAAAGAAAGGATGGATTCAACACTATGGTTGTAATAAATGTTTTTGAGAAAAGGAAAGAGATCGTGGACTATAACATTTTTGTTATAGTAATGATTTCGGGAAATTGGAAAGAAAGTTTGGTTTATAACAATTTGTTAGTATTAAATAAGTTGTTTACTTTATAAAAGGAAGGATGTTACCTTTTAAATCAAGCTTTGGTTTAAATAAAGGATTTTGGAAATTTTTTCCAATAACCAGTTTGAAATCAAAGACTAGAAATAAGTTTACGGAGTTTGTTTTTCGATTGTTTAAAAAAGACTTTGTTTTATGCCAGTGATTTCTTTATCAGTGTCATTACGTAACATAAAAAAATGATAAATAGTGCTAAATTGTTGACACATTTGTGGAAATTAAGTCATATTATATTTATCACTAAAACACGATGAGTAGACTTTCCTCTATTCTTGAGATCCAAAATCGAATGCTTTAACTAAGGCAAGGCCACGTACAACCAGCACCCTCACTTACCACACTTTGATTCTGGGCGAGGGATAAAGAAGTCGAAATAACGGAGGTGTGGTAAGTATAAGAAAGTTAATTTTTACAAATAGGTCATGATTAATGTAATGGATGGGATTTACGACCCTCGAAAATTGACACTAATATGTCCACTGTATTCACGTGCTGGGCAATTGAGTGCTAGAAAAACCAATCGTTATGGGGAAAGAAAGAATAAAGAGGGAAGAAGAGAAAAGAAGAAAAAGAAGAGAGAAAGAAACTAGAAGAAGAAAAAGAAACTAAAACAAACATAGAATCTCACAATCACTACTGAAGACCATACAATGTAATATCAATGAACTTTACAAAATATAAACTGTAGTATAATTTACTAACATCCATCAGAGGACAACAATCAATCACTAATCATCAGCCTGGATAGTTATAATAACATGTCCTCGCAAATGCTAATAATTTTCACAATAATGCAGCGAAAAAATAAACATATACGTGAATACGACTAGAAGACTCCAGCTCGTCTGTTGAACCTCCAAAGCATCCAAATCTAAATTTGTAATATGCTTGGTCTGACCTGAGCTTTTAATGGGAAAAATGTCCGGATCAATGTGGTTTACCAGCGTGAGAATACACATCTCAAATTTATTTTAAAGTTATAACAACCTTCCTCTATAAAAACAAAAGTATCTCGTAAGACCAAGCCTACACATAAACACGGATGGGTTTTTACGTTACGATAACCAAAATTTCATAAAATCATGCTATATTATACTAGTGTCTAGTATACAAATAAAGTTAATCGTAGCCGAAATTGTTACATTGATTAAATTCGAGCATACTAGTCACAAAGTGGGTTCTCCAAAAAAATGGCAGGCACGTAGTGGATGAGGGATTTTCATACAAATGATCAGGTGAAGGGACTACCTTCTGGAAGTACATCTCTAGAGGAATGCACTGAGGCGTCAGAAAATCTACACCTCCACCAACACTAGATTAGCCTGCCTCTTCTTAGATAGTACTGAATATGTCATCACCCCGGTCGTTACCGACCCATTCGAGGGCCCTCATCGCATACACCGTAATAATTTAAAATCTAAACGTCATAGCGGGAATAAATATATCTAGAAGGGAATGATCATATCCTAATGGTTGCGAACCACATAGCCTTGCAGCATCTATCATGTTTCGGTCATTTCGCAGTGTAGGGTATGAGATCACGATTACCTTTCACATAGCACGTCATCTTTCCTCTTTGAATGCCACATTTCCATTCCATCATCACACAATTGATCTATAAACGTATAACTCCTAAGCTCATACGTCTTAGGAAAATGTAGCTAAGAAAAGTTGCATTCTCCGCCACCAAGAAGATAATACGTTTACAAAGATCAATCAGTGAATTAGAAGTGTAATGCCAGACATTCATCCATACAAGTTGTCTAGCAATAGGACAAATCAAAGGCACTTCTCCTACCACATCCTATAGGGAATCACCTGTAACGATCTATAAATTTTACTGATTTTTATAACGTATTTAATTGAATTTTGGTGAAATTTTAAATTTTGTAATAATTGGAATACGTCTAATTAAACATAGCAAATGGTAAATTTTCATCTGATAATATGGAAGTTTATTTTCTTGTGTAATTCTATTCCAATTTAAATCAGTTAAAAATTGATGCTAATAAAATGTTTTTCAAACTTGAATATTTTTATACAATAAATTTGTAATTAATCTGAGTGAGACGCCATATTTCGTTTTTCCAAATTTGAACCATTATTGCTTCGTTTATCTTATTTCTGCAAATTTGCAGCATTCTTTGGTACCAATATCGACTTTTGATCAGATGATCCTATCACTGATATACCATTTTGATCGTCTCGTCATGCTGATCTTTACGGTATATTCAATTTTGCGTTTTGAAGTTCGGTACACAGCAGAATCCGTGAAATCATATCCGTACCAGATCTGTGACCTTTTGTTTTCTTTTGAATTTCAAACTTTAATCGTGTCATCCAAGCAAGAATTAATTGCATTAATAATTTTTGTTGAATCAATGGTCAATCGTTACCATTCCATCATTTCAATTTGTTAGTCAGTGGTATGTTTCTCTTTCTGTTCGTTTTTCTTTTGGAATATATATTTATTACTTGTACATTTCTTTTTCCCTAAAGCCCATCCCTCTTCCTCGTTTTTCTCTTCTACCTGCTTCGTCTCCCACAAACTCGGCCATTAGCAGCTTTCTGATCTTACCTTCTTCACCTCAACCCCTAGCTGATCCTAAGTCATCTCGCCTCATCTCCTGGCTACCCCTCACTGCGTCACCTCATCAGCAGCGGCAACCACCACGCGAGACAGACCATGGCCGAGACCCTAAAACCCATCACTCCATACTCCTCCATGCGTTTCCACTCCACAGCCGTACCCATCGACCTACCTTTCCCCTTGCAACCGAGCACGCAACACACCCACGTCAACCGTTTCCACCCTCCACCACCGAAGGAAAACTACCTCAAAATTCCCTACACCACATTCTCGGCAGCTGCCACCATGCGCCCCCTGTGTAGCAGCCTCCTCACCTTGAATAATATATGTATAGTGCATTTATTACTACTTCAGGTATTCCATATACATTTTATGTTATACTAGTTATAGGTATATAAATCTATGTGTAAGTTTGTGTACGAAAATTTTGTCAGTTATATGTTTTAAAGTAATGTATGCTATCGATATGTATATTTAGTTCCAAAGGTTTATGTCTGTCTATGTTGTATAAGTTTATATACATATGTATATATATTATAAGTGTTTATACATAAGTTTTGCAGTATAATGATTTTCGAAGTTTAGTACGGTTTTATGTGCACAGTCGTGACAGCTTTTATATGTTATTACAGTATACTACATTTTAAGCGTATTGTATATATGGTATTTTGTAGGAGTATTTTTCATGTTATACTGTTACATATAATATAGTTATATATGTATATATGTATGTATATATGTATATATATATATATATGTATGTGTGTGTGTATATATATATTAGTGTCTGAAGCTTCCACTTTTACTTTGGTTTCTAAAGTATATGATGTGTGTGTATAAAGTATATTTTATTTTATGGGCGCTATATTGATGTTTTTCTTGCACGCATGTTATAAAGAAAGTGATTTTGTAACAGAATGTATAGTGATTTTTTTTAAAGTTATTTATTGGTTTTAAATTATACACAGTTTTTATATTTTAAGTATATAAAGTTATAAAAGCTTATATAAGTTCTTGTTATATTTCAATATAGATATATATAAAGGTGTTTAAAAAATAAAATAAATAAATAAATAAAAATAAAATGAAATTGAATTGACAGTTTATATTTTATCTGTAAGTGTATATAGTTTTGAATATTGCTATCAGTAAATTTTTATTTGCATGTTTGTAACCTTAACATGGTGAATCTGGCCATTAGCAGCTTTCTGATCTTACCTTCTTCACCTCAATCCCTAGCTGATCCTAATTCATCTCGCCTCATCTCCTGGCCACCCCTCACTGTGTCACCTCATCAGCAGCGGCAACCACCACGTGAGACAGACCATGGCCGAGACCCTAAAACCCATCACTCCATACTCCTCCATGTGTTTCCACTCCACAGCCGTACCCATCGACCTACCTTTCCCCTTGCAACCGAGTACGCAACCCACCCACGTCAACCGTTTCCACCCTCCATCACCAAAGGAAAATTGCCTCAAAATTCCTACACCACATTCTCGGCAGCTGCCACCGTGCCGCCCCCTGTGCAGCAGCCTCCTCACCTTGAATAATATATGTATAGTGCATGTATTACTACTTCAGGTATTCCATATACATTTTATATTATATTAGTTATAGGTATATAAATCTATGTGTAAGTTTGTGTACGAAATTTTTGTCAGTTATATGTTTTAAAGTAATGTATGCTATCGATATATATTTAGTTCCAAAGGTTTACTGTGTATATATGTCTGTCTAGGTTGTATAGGTTTATATACATATGTATATATATAATAAGTGTTTATATATAAGTTTTGCAGTATAATGATTTTCGAAGTTTTATGTGCATAGTCGTGACAGCTTTTATATGTTATTACAGTATACTACATTTTAAGCGTATTGTATATATGGTATTTTGTAGGAGTATTTTTCATGTTATACTGTTACATATAATATAGTTATATATGTGTGTGTATTAGTGTCTGAAGCTTCCTCTTTTACTTTGGTTTCTAAAGTATATGATGTGTGCATACAAAGTATATTTCATTTTATGGACACTATATTGATGTTTTTCCTATACGCATGTTATAAAGAAAGTTATTTTGTAACAGAATGTATAGAGATTTTTTTAAAAAGTTATTTATTGATTTTAAATTATACACAGTTTCTATATTTTAAGTATGTAAAGTTATAAAAGCTTATATAAGTTCTTATTATATTTCAATGTAAATATATAAAGGTGTTTAAAAAATAAAATAAATAAATAAATAAATAAAAATAAAATGAAATTGAATTGACAGTTTATATTTTATCTGTAGGTGTATATAATTTTGAATATTTCTATCAATAAATTTTTATTTACATATTTGTAACCTTAACATGATATATGTGAGTCCTATAGCTTTTATAATCTGGTTATTTATATATATAGTTTATATATTAGTGATTAAATCTGTTAGTATACATATATATTAAGTTTTATTTGTGTTGAATTTAATATCGATTGGAAATTTTATATTTAAATTGATTTTTGTAAACTTAAGTATATAATATACATATTAGTTTCAGTTATATCAAACCAATTTGACTATTTTCATCGATTTCTATCAGCTCTATCCATCGAATTTGTGCCAAGCTAGTTTGATTTGGAATCCGTGCTTTGATTCGTAACTCATCTCATTCTCGTTCATCTCTAACCTCGAAAGGTAAGCAATCACTCAAGATTAATGTTCTTATACTTATTAAATTTGATTTCAATTGAACCGACAATTGAAATATGCTGCTGTTAGTTAATAAATTGTTATATATGTTATTATCTATATTTGTTCACCTATGGAATATGACACCATATCCTATTGTCTATATTTTATTTAATTACTGACGATATATGCCTGGTATTGATGTGTTATATTCATCACTGTTCTCACTCTGCAAGTTCCCTGTTAGTATAGAATTTCCTATGGGTTGAAATAATACATACCCAAACGATCTGTAGAATAGGGGAAAATCGTTATGGGTTGAAATGATAAACCTAAGCGATTTTCATTGAATTGAATTTGGAATTGCGGGTTGAAATGATATATACCCGTATATATTTAAATTGTGGGTGGAAATGATAAATATCCGTATCATTTAACCTATGATAGAAAATTATATACAGACACCGTTGGGGTGTGTGTGTGTGTGTGTGTGTGTGTGTGTGTATTGAAATGATTTCTAAGTTTTTAAAGAGACCTATATGGTTTTATATAAATATTGATTTTAAATATTAGATATAAATGTTATTTTATATATATAGTTAAATTCTTGATTTTAAGATATGTATAAATTTGTTTTTATATAAAATGAGTTTAATAATAAAATTTTATTTAATTAAAATATATTATGGTTAAATATTTATTAAGATTTATATTTTAAAAATAGATTTTTATAATGATATTTATAAATTAAGGTTGGAAAGATAAATATATATTGATTTGAAATTTATTTGTTAAGGATTTTATCTAATTAAATCATGAAACTTATTGAGGTTGAGAATTTTAGTGGATATGATTTTATAAATTGAATTTAATTTGAAGTGATAAATGAATAATTTAAGTTTAATAAAATTGAAAGGAGTATTTAGTTTAATTGTAATTCGGGGTTTTATTCAAATGATATTGGATTTATTAGGTGAATATTTCAAAATTAAATAATAATGAAGTTATTTGAGATATTAATGAAATTATCAAATTTAGTTTTGAAATGTTGAAAATTTAAAGTTTTGAAATCGATATAATTTGAAATGATTTATTAAAAAACTAAATTGAATTGAAGTTGAAGAATTGAGATTGAATCAAATTGGAATATTGAAATTCGAGTTGATTTGAATCGAGTTTTGAAATTTGAGGAAACTATTTTATTGTATAAAGTATTTTTAAATTATATTTTACTTTATAAATTATTTTAATATGACCTATTTTAATATAAACCATTTTCAATATGAACTATTTTTATATAAACTATTTTTTAAAACTATAATATTATATATTATTATTAATATCTAAAATATTTAAGTGGTGGAAGTTATGATTTCAAAGTTATGGTTTCCAAAGTATTATGATTTCAAAGTGTTATGATTTCTAAAGTGTTATAATTTCAAGTGTTTTGGTTTCGAAAGTGTTATAACTTTGAAAGTGGTATGATTTTTGAAAATCGATATATTTGAAATGGAAATAATATCGTATTGATATGGTTTTGAAATGGAAATGATAATTTTTGTTTTGAAGTATAACCTATTTTGAAATGAGTTATAATAACGTTTGGTTGTTAAACAGACCGGGATTGGATATTAGCAGACTCTCTGCCAATACTGAAAACCACTTTAACAACCCTGTACGCGGTGGAGATTCCAAAATGAAGTAGAATGGTTTAGTGACGATTCTATATGGTATTTACGTAGCCCTGACTCCCGTGTGTTAGCTTTATGTGGCTAAAATAGGAGCTATACCGGGCCAAGTGAGGTCATTCCTCGTATCGGACACATTTCTTCGATACTATTCTATTTACTTTTGTGATGTTATTGGGTGCACCCTTTGATTAGGGAGTGTGTCACGAGGTGGGCGGTAGTAGCTGCTATGCGTTACCACCAGTCTGGGAGTGCAAATGGTATATCTACCTTGGCATTGCCTCGAGTGCCGTGTCACGTGCCCTATCACGCCTTCTACGAGTTTTTGTGTGTGTCGTACCTGTGGAGTGCTCCTTGATAGCCCACTCGCGGATGGAGTTTACAGTATCTGTATAGACTATGGCATTATAAAAATGTGTTTATGGGGATATAGGTAACGCCTTAATGTTATTTTAATAGTTTACTTTATTATAGACATTATTATAATTGCGTATATTAATACATAGTAGATAGTTCCATGGATCCTTAGAGGATGGTTATCCCAAACATCCTTTGAGTTACTTGTATTTCAGTTGATATTTCACTTGAGTTGGATTTATTGATACAAGAATGTTAATTATGACTCGAGTGTTTTGTATTTTTCTTTACGCTCGGGTCAGACTAAGCGATACAGCATTTGAGGCTCACCTTTGGAGTTTGGAGCTTCGCTTGGAGATCCAACTATCGATTCAAATTTCAGTCATTTAGTTGATTACGATGATGTATTCAGATTTTGTTATTTGACTATGGTATTAGAGACTTCTTTTGTATCTTGTTTTAACTCTAATATATATATATATATATATATATAGTAGCTTCATGAACTACTATTCATTTGTTTCCGCTGCTTATTATTGTAATACTCTGTGTCTGTGATTCTATGATTTATTTATTTACTGTATATGCTGAGTTTTGCCAAATTTAAATTAACAATCTAATATTTTGAGCAATTCAAGTCCGACATGTGCGGATACGAATGGTTGAAAATACCAGGTCATTTCAAGTGGTATCAGAGCTCTAGTTTTAGGCAAAACTTAGCATATATGGTAAATTTAATTTCGGAATCACCTTCGTTCGAGCTTGATTCTTGTTATCCCATTTTTTGGACAAAGCTGGAATATCAACGATGAGCGCGTCTCGACCACGATCGAGCTAAGAAGAAGCAACCAGCAAGCGTACATAAATCCGGAATTCCACTAAGATCTTAAGCTCATTCGGTGGTGCAAGTTGATCACATTCGGTGGTGCAAGTTATGTCCATTCGGCAATACAAGTTAATGTTCATTCGGCATTGAAGGGTAAATGTTCATTCGGCATTGAAGTACTACGTTCATTCGGCATAAAGGCTCGTTCGGCCACCGAACCACCTCAGCAACCCAATGCCGGACCAGCCTATAACCGGACCACCTACCCACCGAACTAAACTTCTTCAAGCCCGTTCGGCCTCCCCCATGCATGCCGAACCAAGGTCAACACTCCACATATCCACCGATCCAACTCCACTACCGAACCACCACATCAACACCGAACCATCACACAACCCATCTCCATACCGGTCCAACCTATGACCAGACCAACACCACTCCAAGCTCCATGCCGAATGAAGCTCCGCCGAACCAAAGTTGCCAGTCCAGATTTCGCCAGTCCAGATTTCGCCAGTCCAGATTGCTCCAGCCCAGGCCCGCTAGTAGCTATATACTTCCAAGACCCCTGCCCCCTACCTCATTCTATAAATAGAGGGGCAGGGGTACAACAATGAGGACGAGTTTTGAGACAAGTTTGAGAGCTCAAGCCTGGAAGGAACTCTCAAACAACTTTAGATACTTGTAATCAAAGCTTTGTACTTGTAATCTGAAGAAAAAAGGAGAATAACATATAAAGTGGACGTAGGCACGTTCTTGCCGAACCACTATAAATCTGTGTGTCTTTTACATTTTAGTCCCTGCTTTTCATACATTTGCATAAATCACCCAAATCACTAAGAACAACATAAAATCAACCAACTCATACGACTTTGGGTGTTTGCGGCCATTTTTCACGCAAACATTTTGGTGCTTTCACTGAGAGGAACCAGCTTCCGCTACACGGACAGAAGTTGAATTTGAAAATCTAAGAGTTCAGATCTAAGAGTTATGACGAGACAAACAAGTAAAAGGCAAAGGCCAGAGAGAAGTGAACACCAAGGAAGTCAAGAGGCTACCTCAAGAGGGAATCAAGCGTCGATCTTCATCACTAGGGATGAGATGGAGGTCATGATGAGAAGGCAAGAAGAGATGATCCAGAACTTACTTCAACAAATTGGGCAAATTGGAGCACAGATCCAAGGAGCAACTGGGGTTCAGAACGGGGCAGGACCATCTGGCGCAGCACCAGAGCTAGGGGGCACTCACGCAGAGCATGTTGATCCGACCTCGGGAAGTGAGATGGGGGCATCCGAACCACCTGGTAGCAATAGAGGAATGAACGTTCAGCCAGGGATGCATACACATGGAAACTCCCGCGGACTTGGGGGGCAGGTCGAAGACAGTGAACGAGAACTACAGCTTGGAAACAACGACAGATTAGCGGAGATAGTTAGAAGAGCTATGAGAGGCGGTTTAGTAAACAGAGATTTGGAAGATGTAAACAGGAGTCCTTTTTCTTCTGCGATTAGGATGGCTAGGAACCCACCAGAATTCAAGCTACCATCATTGGACATGTACAACGGGAAAACGGACCCCACGGTCCATCTAACGAAGTATATGAGACATATGGAAGTGCTGGGGGCATCAGAGGAGGTTATGGCCCGGTGCTTTCCACTGTATTTGACGGACATTGCAGCGTTATGGTTTAGGCAACTGGAGAGCGGCTCCATAGGAACATGGGCAGATTTAACTGAGAGATTCATGAGGCAATTCAGGGTTCATATTGCGAGACCCAAGAATGTGATGACTTTGGCAACCTTGAAACAGAAAACTGGAGAGACTTTGAGGAGCTTTCTAACGCGATTTAATGCTGCAGCAGCATCAGTGGATCGACCAGATCCAGCTATGGTCATGATGGCAGCTGTATCCGGAATAGCTGGTAATACAGAGTTCAAGAATTCATTAACCAAGGACCCGCCTATGAATCTGGGAGAGTTCTATCATGAGGCTGAAAAGTTTCTGCGTTTGGAAGACGCTAGTGCAGAAAGAGAGGAAGAAGATGACGTTTACTCAATCAAGAGCGGAAACCCACCTGGAAAGGGTGCGGAGACTAGCAAAGGAAAAAGAAAGGCCGAAGATTATGATGACAGGACAAAGTGGCTACGAAGAGAGCCACGATTCACCACCTATTCAGAGCTGAATGAGAATTTGGAACGGATTTATCAGGATACCAAGGGGCAGGTTCCATATCGTAGACCAATGCGAAGGGATCCAACCTCTGACGAAAGAAAATCAGATAAGTTTTGTGTATTTCATGAATTGAATGGTCATAACACTAATGATTGTAGGCATTTGAAGGACGAGGTGGAAGGGCTTATCAGGAACGGTATGCTCCTCCAATATGTGAGGAGGCGAACTCCAGCGGTGGAGCCAGAGCGACCACCCTCTGCATCAGCTAGAGGTGACCCTGGATCAGGGCACCATTTGATTATCCATTGATTGCTTGATTAAAATAACGATGAACAAGTCGTAAGCTTCCACTAAAGCAATTAAATCATTTACACATGTACGAGATCGCGAACGATCTCCAGGCATGCTCTGAATGATCATTGACTGCTTCGGGGTGGGAACTTACACTTTGACATCCTTGCTCTGCTTTTGTTTCGATTTGAACATTTGAATTCTTCCTGTTTGGACATTTCTGCTGTAAGGTACTATTGCTTTAACATTTACAATTCCATGGAAAAGTTATTTACTTGTATGCCCGTTGGATCGCGAACGGTCCACGAGCACCTATTGCATGGCAACGAACTGCCGAAGTCTTTGATTCGAAAACTCCCCCAAACAATAACTCCAACACTGATAATATTAAGTCCCCCCCGGGCACACTCATTCGCCTCGAACGGCACCCGACTTCGAACAGTCACAACTCGCCTCGAACGGCACCCGACTTCGAACAGTCACAACTCGCCTCGAACGGCACCCGATCGCGAACGATCATAACTCGCCTCGAACGGCACAACTCGCCTCGAACGGCACAACTCGCCTCGAACGGCATAACTCACCTTACCTCAAATGGCTCGATCGCGAACGGTCGTCATTTGAGGTCCGCCACCTGATCACTAACTGTTACACCTTACCTCAAATGGCTTGATCGCGAACGGTCGTCATTTGAGGACCGCCACTTGACCGCGCACTGTCGCACTTTACCTCGAATGACTCGATCATGAACGATCGTCATTTGAAGTTAAGCGCTTGACCTTGAACGGTCCCCACTCGACCGCGCACTGTCGCACTTTACCTCGAATGACTCGATCCCGAACGGTCGTCATTTGAAGTAAAGCGCTTGACCTTGAACGGTCACATTTCACTGCAGATGACGCGATCCCGAACGATCGACGCACGGATTTATGCGCTTGACCGCGCACGGTCGCACTTCACCGCAAGTGACTTGATCACGAACGATCGTCATTTGAAGTTAGGCGCTTGACCATGAACGGCCGCGCTTCATCCCAAATAGCTCGATCCCGAACGGTCGTCATTTGGGGCTATATAAAACATCAAGCTCTTTACAGGTTGTCAACAGGATATGAACACCCAGCTCATGGCATTACAAAACACGCCTTCCTACCGCAAGGCATATTTTGGGGGGCAAAGTGTTATCCCATTTTTTGGACAAAGCTGGAATATCAACGATGAGCGCGTCTCGACCACGATCGAGCTAAGAAGAAGCAACCAGCAAGCGTACATAAATCCGGAATTCCACTAAGATCTTAAGCTCATTCGGTGGTGCAAGTTGATCACATTCGGTGGTGCAAGTTATGTCCATTCGGCAATACAAGTTAATGTTCATTCGGCATTGAAGGGTAAATGTTCATTCGGCATTGAAGTACTACGTTCATTCGGCATAAAGGCTCGTTCGGCCACCGAACCACCTCAGCAACCCAATGCCGGACCAGCCTATAACCGGACCACCTACCCACCGAACTAAACTTCTTCAAGCCCGTTCGGCCTCCCCCATGCATGCCGAACCAAGGTCAACACTCCACATATCCACCGATCCAACTCCACTACCGAACCACCACATCAACACCGAACCATCACACAACCCATCTCCATACCGGTCCAACCTATGACCAGACCAACACCACTCCAAGCTCCATGCCGAATGAAGCTCCGCCGAACCAAAGTTGCCAGTCCAGATTTCGCCAGTCCAGATTTCGCCAGTCCAGATTGCTCCAGCCCAGGCCCGCTAGTAGCTATATACTTCCAAGACCCCTGCCCCCTACCTCATTCTATAAATAGAGGGGCAGGGGTACAACAATGAGGACGAGTTTTGAGACAAGTTTGAGAGCTCAAGCCTGGAAGGAACTCTCAAACAACTTTAGATACTTGTAATCAAAGCTTTGTACTTGTAATCTGAAGAAAAAAGGAGAATAACATATAAAGTGGACGTAGGCACGTTCTTGCCGAACCACTATAAATCTGTGTGTCTTTTACATTTTAGTCCCTGCTTTTCATACATTTGCATAAATCACCCAAATCACTAAGAACAACATAAAATCAACCAACTCATACGACTTTGGGTGTTTGCGGCCATTTTTCACGCAAACAATTCTCTTCCTCTTTGACTCGGTTACCTTTGACTTTTGGAACGTTCCCCTCGGTTCCAAAAATCCATTCTTGTCTCTCCCTATTCTGTTTTTTTGATTTTGGGGCATCCCATAACTCCACCATATGATTTATAAAAGGGTGAGACTCCTTTACAACAGGCACTGATTCACTGGAGATTTCTATATCGTCGGTTTAGATGCTGCTATCTTTTGTTACACCCGAATTCTATCTTGGGCGATCGAATGTCGACTCGGAATTCTGCACTAACCTTATTCTTAAAGTCACGGTTGACCCGGTTAAGGTCACCCGCGATTTATATAAGTCTATCCATCCTTCTATTTTGTTATTTAATCATCTTATCTCCCTTTCGAGCTTGTCTTCTTGTTAGAACTGTCTTTGATTAGGGACTCTCTAAATTTTTATCTCTATCCTTGTTTTGAAATCCATTCTGGAATCATCGAGTGAGGGAGTGTATTCTAATTTAATAAAAAATATATTTTATATTATGTCATTTGAGTTTTTAAGTTTGAATTTTTTGGTTTCAATCGATTCGTCTAGCTATAGCTATCGATAGGAATTCCAAAACACTTGAACAGAGTAAACTAACACAATATTGTTTTTCAAAAAAAGATTGTAAATGAAAATGTTAGTGTATGATCATATTATATATATAAAGGTATAATTTTCTGAAATTAAATAGTTAAATGAATTAGTTGTTAGAGATGATAGTATTTGATTCTCACTTATTGTTTTGTAAACCATTGATTATCGTAATATGATATAAATAATTGAAATTATAAAACATGGTTTGTAAATTGATTTGGAATTGAAATGAGTTAAGAACTTGAGAATTTAAATTTCTAGTTTTTTTCTAATTTGGGTTTCAAAGTTTTAGAAAAAATAATAAAATAGATTATTTATTTGAAAATATTTTTTATACAAAAATCATTTTCCAAATAATTTTAAAGATTTTAAATCAGTATTCTCTTTGTTTGTCGCTGGAAAATAATTTCGATGATGACGGCCGCATCATCGACATTCATTTTCGAGTCTCGAAGTGGAGAGGCCCCTTAATAGCTTTGCTACACTTTTGTTCTGGAAAAAGAAAAATGGATTTGATTTAAAATTTCTTGTGTATAAATTTATTTATAAAATATATATGTATATAATTATCTCAATATAGTTGAACTGAAATCGGAAATTTGAATCTTAAATTTTATACTAAGAAATTATTTCAATTACTGAAATAAAATGAAATTTCGAATAAGTGGAATATCTGAAATGATAAATGGAATTAAACCAACCTGAAATAATGAATTTCAACCAACTTATTTGTATAATATTAAATTGCATTCTAATATATATAACTTATCTAAAATATTCAAAAAGTTAAAATGTTAGAATAAATATATAATTAAAGGTTATACAAGAGAAATAAAGTAATAAATTGTGCAAACCAAAATCTAGCTTAAATAAATGTTGTAAATAAAAGAAAATTTGTATAGTATTTAATTACACTTTGAAACATTAATATAACTTATCTAGGAAGTTTAAATGTGATTACAATGTAATTGGATAATATATACTATGATATACGTAACAAGATATCAAAAATGATATTTTATTATGGGAATTATTGATAATAAATTGAATAATAAATTTGTTAATAAAAAGGGAAAATTTATTTGTTGAATAATATATAGTTATAAAATGTATACACTTAATGTAGGTTGTAAAGTATGTTAAGTAAATTAAATTAAATAAATAAAAGAGAAGACTAGTTAAGAAGATAAATATGAACTTAAGAATAGTGAACTTGAGCTTTAATGGAATCAACTTAGCTGAAGATAAATGGATAAATTAAAGGAGTTAATTTAAAAATGAATTATTTGAAAGAAATGTTGATAAAATGAAAGAAAATCAATTTTAAACTGAATAACTATTTATTAGTTGAATAAGATGGATTAAACCAAATTGTTGAATATTAATTTATTTAAAATAAAATCTAAATGGTTTTGAATAGTTGAAGTTAAATGTTGAGGTGAAATTAAATATGGTTGACCTAATAAATTACTAAATGAGTAAAATAAAACAAATTTTGTTGTGAAAATTGTGAAATAAATGTTAATAAATTTGAAAAAAAATCAATTTAATGAAAACATATAAAAGTGAAATCAAACATTTGTGAACATCATAAATTTGATTGATTAAATAAAATGAATTGGAATCAATTAATTGAATATAAACCAACTTTAAAATAAATGGATTTTATATGGTTTAAATTAATTATGTGTTGTTGTATTTCAATTTATCTTTTCTTCTTGTTGTTTCTATTCTCCTATCTCGTTCCCTTTTCGGGAACAAAAAGTTTTAAGTGGGGGAAAGTGTAATGATCCGTAAATTTTATTGATTATTATAATGTATTTAATTGAATTTTGGTGAAATTTTAAATTCTATAATTTGTAAATAAAAAATTTAATAATTGCAATACGTATAATTAAACATAGCAAATGGTAAATTTTCATCTGATAATATGGAAGTATATTTTCTTGCGTAATTCTATTCCAATTTAAATTAGTTAAAAATTGATGCTAATAAAATATTTCCAACTTGAAAATTTTTATACAATAAATTTGTAAATCATTTCCAAGTGAGACGTCATGTTCCATTCTCCAAATTTGAACTGTTATTGTTTCATTTATCTTATTTTCTGCAAATTAGCAGCATTCTTCGGTACCAATATCTACTTTTGATCAGACGATCCTATCACTGATTTCTGTATACTGTTTTGATCATCTCGTCGTGCTGATCTCTATGGTATATTCAATTCTGTGTTTTGAAGTACGGCACACAGCGGAATCCACAAAACCTATCGGTAGCGGATCCGGGACCTTTTGTTTTCTTTTGAATTTCAAACTTTAACCGTGTCATCCAAGCAAGAGTTAATTTCTTTAATAACTTTTGCTGAATCAATGGTCATCCATTACTGTTCCATCATTTCAACTTACTAGTCAGTGGTACGTTTCTCTTTCTGTTCGTTTTGCTTTTGGAATATGTATTTTATATTTGTACATTTCTTTTTCCCTAAAGCCCATCCTTCTTCCTCATTTTTCTCTTCTACCTGCTTCGTCTCCCACAAACTGGCCATTAGCAGCTTTCTGATCTTACCTTCTTCACCTCAATCTCTAGCCGATCCTATGTCATCTCGCCTCATCTCCAGGCCACCCCTCACTGCGTCACCTCGTCAGCAGCGGCAACCACCACGTATGACAAACCATGGCCGAGACCATAAATCCCATCACTCCATACTCCTCCATGCGTCTCCACAACCATACCCATCGACCTACCTTTCCCCTTGCAACCGAGCATGCAACCCACCCACGTCAGCCGTTTCCACCCTCCACCACCGAAGGCAAACTACCTCAAAAATCCCTACACCACAGTTTCGATAGCTGCCGCTGTGCCTCCCCCTGTGCAGCAGCCTCCTCACCGTGAATGACATATATATAGTGCATGTATTACTACTTCAGGTATTCCATGTATATTTTATATTATATTAGTTATAGGTATATAAATCTATGTGTAAGTTTTCATACGAAAATTTTGTCAGTTATATGTTTTAAAGTTATGTATGCTATCGGTATATATATTTAGTTCCAAAGGTTTACTGTGTATGTATGTCTCTCTAGGTTGTATAGGTTTATATACATATGTATATATATTATAAGTGTTTATATATAAGTTTTGATGTATAATGATTTTTGAAGTTTAGTACGGTTTTATATGCACAGTCGTGACAGCTTTTATATGTCATTACAGTATACTACATTTTAAGCGTATTATAAATATGGTATTTTATAGGAGTATTTTTCATATCGTACTGTTACATATAATGCAGTTATATATATATATATATATATATATATATATATATATATATATATATATTAGTGTCTGAAGCTTCCTATTTTACTTTGGTTTCTAAAGTTTATGATGTGTGTATGTAAAGTATATTTTATTTTATGGAAGCTATATTGATGTTTTTTCCTGTACGTATGTCATGAAAAAAGTGATTTTGTAATAGAATGTACAGAGATTTGTTTTAAAAGTTATTTATTGGTTTTAAATTATATACAGTTTCTATATTTTAAGTATATAAAGTTAGAAAAGCTTATATAAGTTCTTATTAGATTTTAATGCAGATATATAAAGGTGTTTAAAAAATAAATAAATACATAAAAATAAAGTGAAATCGAATTGACATTTTATATTTTATTTGTAAGTGTATATTATTTTGAATATCGCTGTCAATAAATTCTGATTTACATGTTTGTAACCTTAACATGATATATATGAGTCCTATAGCTTATATAATGTGGTTATATATATACATAATTTATATATTAGTGATTAAATCTGTTAGTATGCATATATATTAAGCTTTATTTGTGTTGAATTTAATATCGATTGGAAATTTTATGTTTCAATTAATTTTTGTAAACATAAGTATATCATATATATTAGTTTCAGTTACATCAAGCCAATTTGACTATTCTCATCGATTTCTATTATCAGCTCTATCCGTCAAATTTGTGCCAATCTAGCTTTGATTTGGAATATGTGCTTGGATTCGTAACCCATCCCATTCTTGTTCATCTCTAACTTTGAAAGGTGAGCAATCACTCATGATCAACATTCTTATACTGATGGTATATGCATGTTATTGATATGTTATATTCATCACCGTTCTCACTCTGCAAGTTCCCTTTTAGTGTAGAATTCCCTATGGGTTGAAATGATACATACCCGAACATCTGTAGAATAGGAGAAAATCGTTATGGGTTGAAATGATAAACCTAAGCGATTTTCATTGAATTGAATTTAGGATTGCGGGTTGAAATGGTATATCTGTATATATTTAAATTGCGGGTTGAAATGATAAATATCCGTATCACTTGACCCTAGGATAGAAAATTATATATAGACACCGTTTGGTTTTATATATATTTTGAAATGATTTCCAAGTTTTTAAAGAGATATATATGGTTTTATATAAATATTGATTTTAGATATTATATATAAATGTTATTTTATATATATAGTTAACTTATTGATTTTAAGATATGTATAAATTTGTTTTAATATAAAATGAGTTTAATAATAAAGTTTGATTTAATTAAAATATAATATGGTTAAGTATTTAATTTAGCTTTATATTTTAAAAATAGATTTTTATAATGATATTCATAAATTAAGGTTGAAAAGATAAATAGAATTGATTTGAAATTTATTTGTTAAGGATTTATCGATGGAATCAATTTGAAACTTATTAAGGTTGAGATTTTTAATGGATATGATTTTATAAATTGAATTTAATTTGAAGTGATAAATGAATAATTTATGTTTAAATAAATTGAAAGGAGTATTTAGTTTACTTGTAATTCGGGGTTTATTCAAATGATACTGGATTTATTAGGTGAATATTTCAAAACTAAATAATAATGAAGTTATTTGAGATATTAATGAAATTATCAAATTTAGTTTTGAAATGTTGAAAATTTAAAGTTTTGAAATCGATATAATTTGAAATGATTTATTGAGAAACTGAATTGAATCGAAGTTGAAGAATTGAGATTGAATTAAATTGGAATTTTGAAATTCGAGTTGATTTGAACCGATTTTTGAAATTTGAGGAAACTATTTTATTATATTTTACTTTATAATTATTTTAATATGAGCTATTTTAATATAAACCATTTTTAATATAAACTATTTTTATGTAAAATATTTTGTAAAACTATTTTATTATGTATTAGTATTAATATCTGAACTATTTAAGTGGTGGAAGTTACGATTTCAAAGTTATGGTTCCCAAAGTATTATGATTTCAAAGTGTTATGATTTCCAATGTGTTATAATTTCAAATGTTTTGGTTTCGAAAGTGTTATAACTTTGAAAGTGATATGATTTTTGGAAATGGATATATTTGAAATGGAAATGATACCGTATTGATATGGTTTTGAAATGGAAATGATATTTTGGTTTTGAAGTATAACCTATTTTGAAATGACCGCAGTGTTATAATAACGTTTGGTTGTTAAAGAGATCGGGATCGAATATTGTCATACTATCTGCAAATACCAAAACCACTTTAACAACTGTGTACGTGATGGAGATTCCATAATGAAGTAGGATGGTTTGGTGATGATTCTATATGGTATTAACATAGCCCTGATTCCCATAAGTCAGCTTGATGTGGTTAAAACAGGAGCTATATTGGGCCAAGTAAGGTCATTCCTAATATCGGACACATTTCTTCGATACCATTCTATTTGCTTTTGTGATGTGATTGGGTGCACTCTTTGATTTGGGACTGTGTCACGAGGTGGGTGGTAGTAGCTGTTATGCGTTACCACCAGTCTGGGAGTGCAAATGGTATATCTACCCTGGCATTGCCTCGAGTGCTGTGTCATATGCCCTATCGCACCTTCTACGAGTTTTTTATGTCATACCTATAGAGTGCTCCCTGATAGCCTACCCGCGGGTGGAGTTTACAACATCTGTATAGACTACGACATTATAAAAATGTGTTAGGGGGGATATGGGTAACGCCTTAACGCTATTTTGATAGTTTACTTTACTATACACATTATTAAAATAGCGTATAATTACTACATAGTACATGGTTCCACAGATCCTTAGAGGATGGTTATCCTAAACATCCTCTTAGTTAATTGTATTTCAGTTGATATTTAACTTGATTTGGATTTACTGATACAAGAATGTTAATCTTGACTCGAGTGTTTTGTGTTTTGCTTTACGCTTGGGTCAGGCCGAGTGATACAACATTTGAGACTCTCCTTTGGAGTTTGGAGCTTCTCTTAGAGATCCAACTATTGATTCAGCTTTCAGTCATTCAGTTGATTCCAATGATGTATTCAAATTTTGTTATTTGACTATGGTATTCGAGACTTCTTTTGTATCTTGTTTTAACTCTGCTATATATATATATATATATATATAGTAGCTTCATGAGCTACTATTCATTTGTTTCCGCTGCTTATTATTGTAATACTATGTGTCTGTGATTTTGTGATTTATTTATTTACTATATATGTCGAGTTTTGCCAAATTTAAATTAACAATATGATATTTTGAGCAATTCAAATCCGACTTGTGTGGATGCAAATGGTTGAAAATACCGGGTGGTTACATCACCCCTAGGGTCAATAGCGATTAGTCCTTGCATTAGATATTTCATAAGGAAGAGACATTTGGTACTATATGTTTATTGGGGGTTTATCCCCAAATGATCAACAAGCAGTCTTTCATTAATTAAAAATCCCTAATATCAATGTCTTCCAACACCTGCATATTCGAATGCATATACTTGGTCTGAAGTAGTTTTTGGATAAATCCAATCTTGGTCTTTTCGGACCAACAATGATAAAGAAGCCAAATTTGATAGTCGGTTAGTTAACTATCAAAGAAAACAATAATATCTAGCACCATAAGCAATCACTAGGCGCATTTAAATAATCTTTTATTACTTAAATCAATTTCCAAATATTTACTTCAGATTATCTTTGAAAAGATATATTCACAAAGCCATTTCAGACTTTCTATATTGGATAACAAGAAAAGATATATTCACAAAGCCATTTCAGACTTTCTATATTGGATAACAATTCCATATACTATATCGATGGTATTAGTATATTCACAAATTATTTCATTTTCAACACTTAGAAAATATTTCCCTATGCTTATATCAATGGTATAAGTATATTTAATAACACTACCAGTTAGAGACACGCCAAATAGATTTCTATAACTGTACAACATAAGAGTTCGTATGCCTCCGGATGGGTGTTAAGTATAGGAAGCAATGCTCTTACACCACCTAGCCTTAAGTACGATCATAAGAACTGTTTCGTGTATTTCACGATGGAAGGTCAGAACATCATATATATAGGGTCAAAATGAATGCTGTGTAAACCACGTTTACGACAACCCCATAAACATTAGTATAGGTATTCGATTAATTAATTATATATATATATATCCCATATACTATATAAAACATTTTCTTTCGAAAATCATTTACTACAACAACAGTGTCATAGTTCATGCCTTCCTTACTTTTCCAAAAACGTCGATTACAACGACGAATGTCGAAATCTATATTTCCACTACTTATCGCATTTTAAAAAAATAATTCAAAACCATTAAATTGCATTTGAAATTATCATTTTCCGATCCTCTAATTTAAAAAGATAAATTACTTCTTAAGAGCCATTGACTCCATTAAAACATTGCTTTAAACATTCTGTTAAGTAAAAATCCATGTTCTAAATCTCAACATAAGTCATTTCAATGTTTATAAAACTATTTATACAAACCTCCTTTAGATTTTATAAAACTTCTATTTTATAAAATTCCTTTATTTACAAAATTCTATTTATATATCATTCTTTCGTATAAAGAACTAATTTTATAATCAAAATCCATTTAAAATCCATTTCTTTATAAATCAAATTTATTTATAAAATCCATTTATAAATCCGTTTATCAGATAAACTTCAAATCCATTTACAAAACATTCACAAATTTCAATTATAAATATATTTCTTTATTTATAAAACATCACTTCCTATAAATCCGTTTTATAAAATTATTCAAAAATCTCTATTTAAAAGAACTTTACAAAATAGTAGATTGAACATACCAAAATCATACCTTTTTATTTGTTTAAAAATAAATTCATTTCCTTATAATAATTTAAAAATCCTTGAAACATATATGTACTTCCAAAATTACTTCGAAATTCTTTTTGAATCAAAATCATTATTTTCAGCATGTCACAATACCAAAAATAAGGCCAATGCTACTATAGCACTAAATAAGTCAATCATATCAAAATTAATAACATGGCATCCAACGCATCACATATCAGCATATATATGAAAAGTAAAATCAGCAGTGTGGGGAATCCTTTGGATCCCTCCAACCTAACCCGCTGCATCACATACAGAATATAATCATAAAAATATAAATCAACTGCTTCGTGGTGGGATTTGTATACAAAGGGTCATCTTCTCTTACATAGGAATGTAATAGGGTCTCATCTGCTCTAATAGGCGGGAATGTATATCCAAACCAACTAATAAATATAGTATATCATCCAATCAGGAAAAAATCGACATAATTAAAATTATCCCCACTTATATAAAAATATAAGCAGACCAGAGAGGTGAGTTTACTCACAAAAATGCTAGAAATCACTAAAGCGCTCCAGTTTGAATCAAGACTGAACCATCATTCAATTTAACTCAAAATTCATACTAGCTCTGAATTAGTCCAATCCAATTCATGGCATAGTGCTTACTGATACAAATGCAATGTAACTTGTCACACTCAATTTCAACCTTGTACGAACGAATTATGGATTAATTTATATTTGAGATAACTAAAATTTAATTAACTAAATTAAATAAACATTCTAACA
Organism: Allium cepa; assembly: GCA_030765085.1. Taxonomy (NCBI): domain Eukaryota; kingdom Viridiplantae; phylum Streptophyta; class Magnoliopsida; order Asparagales; family Amaryllidaceae; genus Allium; species Allium cepa. Next base: position 914,753,433 of record CM060932.1, read on the forward strand.
TTTCTTCCCCTACCTCTATTCATGTGTGCGAGTATACAGGCTGAGCTCATCTTTTTTTCTTCGACTGCTCGTGCCTCACGTTCGACCGCCATCGACCATCGCGCACCCCTTGCTGTTGCTCCAGCCTCCATCAACACGTCAACATGCATGCGTGATTGCATCTCAAAGGCGAACCCAAACTACTGCTAACGTGAGCAATTTGTTCTTGCCTCGGCCGTTGATAGCTTGATCCAACCGATAGTTTGCTTCATATCGTTACTCTCTACATTTCTCTAGTTGAGGTCGAAGGCTAGTTCGGCCCTTTAAGGCTCCTATCAACCACGACCGTTGGATGGTTATGTTTTAATAGCAGCTGAAATTTAGAAGCTAGGGTTTTAGAAAATTAAGGAAGGATGATGGCTTTTTATAGGAAATTAAACTCGGCGCTATTCATCTGTGAAAATATCAAACTCCAAACGAAGTGTGTCATGTGGCATTTTATAAGTTATACCACTGTTCCAAACACAATGGAATATATACTGGGAAACAATTCCATCATATTCAGAAGATAGCTTTTCAAAATGGAATTATTTCAATTTAAATTTCTTGTTTAATTTCTACGCAATTCGAACTTGCACGATCAAATAATACGTTCAATCGCCATGAAATTTGACAACATATAATAATTCACTAAAATTGGTTTCGTATAATTCGAAACAGTGCCCCAACAAGACTATTTTTATATGTTAATTAAAATAAGTAATATCCAAAATCAATTTAATCACTTTTAAATCAAATTTAAAAGTTTACTATCTTCCTTCTTATTCAAATAGAATTTAAATCAAATTTAGAAATCATTTTCGTTCACATTAAATTCGAGATTCAATTATTTAAATAATTTTAAATATTAAATTAAACAATTTAATTATCAAATAAATCGTTATACTTGAAATATAAGTTATCTAACTTATAAAATTAACTTTTTAATATTTAAAATCAATTAAATATTCCAAATTCAAATAACAAAAATTCTGGGTCGTTACAATTAATTAAGTATATAAATGGTACTTCATTTCATACTTGACACTAAATTTTAAGGTATGGAAGTCCATTTCTATATATGAGAGTTTAAGAATATACATCGAGGCAAGGGTAGTTCTCCATCTCGTTCGCCTTCATTGTTAATCAATGGATAGTATGGGGTTGAAATTGAAAAGTGATGATAAGTACACTTATAATGACCCAGTTTTTCAGTCATCTGAATTTAGAATATTTAATTGATTTTAAACATTGAAAAGTAAAATGCATAAGTTAAAATGTTTAAATAATTCAATCTCGAATCTAAAGAGAATGAAAATGATTTCTAAAGTTGATTTAAATTCTATTTGAATTAGAATTAAGTTAGAGAAATTTTAAAATTAAATCAAAAGTAAATAAATAGAAATTGGAAATTTTATAATTTAATTAATAAGTGTAAAAATAGCTATTCGGGACACTGTCTCGGAATTGGACGAAACCAGTTTCATTGGATCCATAATAGCGAGTTATTATAGGATTTCAAATTTTGTGTCGATTAGACTTACCGTTTGATCTTATGATTTTGCAACGCGTAGAAATTTATTAAAAGATTTTAATTAAAATAATTCAATTTGAAAACTTATCTTTTATATATGATGGAATTGGTCTGTGATATATATTTCAATGTGTTTGGAATAGGGGTAAAACATTATGAATGCCAAGCGGCACGCTACGTTTGGAGTCCGAAATATTGCAGGTGAATTGTATGGTTTAATTGTCAATATAAGGACCATAGTACACCCTCATTTCTCAAACCCTAAACCAAATTAGATCATTCGCCACCAAAATTTCAAAGGCTAGAAATTGTTGATTTTCCTCCTCCAATATCTCCTTATCCACACAGTTTTAGGCCATGACTCCTAAATGAATATCATAGAGGGTGGTGAGATCTATTGATTCAATGGTCGAGATCAACGATGGTGGCTTGGATTTGCAAGAACTGGCTCATGAAGGCTCGATGTTCGAATGGGTATTCCTCGACGTTGGTGAGGCTGGGGGTGACCAGTCTTAGGTCGGAGGGAGAGTTGGCAAGGACGCTTTGTTTAGTGGTGGTTGATCGTCCTCTCGATGGACGAGGGAGGCGAGGCAGTCAAGGGAAGTAAACGATGTGAGGCGGCTGGATACTGTATCTTACGTGGGGAAGGAGAAGGACGTGGATGCTTGGATCTAAAATAACTGTTCATATTTTCTGAGGTTTAAAAAAAAATCGTAAATTAATTATATTATGAATCGTGTAACTTATAAACTGTATAACTTATTCATACGAGGTCGGTTTCGCAAGAAACGAATTGCGTTGGATTCATATTGACAAGCACTATATTTTAGAGCTAGTTTGGACGGATTTGGAGCTATTGAAAATTTTGGCTAAAATTAAACGCTCGTTTAATTTTTAATTGAATCAAACACTACAACGGCAAAGTGAGTAAATCTCACTCTCTCTGGCCCATTTTTATTTTCATATAAGTGGGAATAAATTTATTATACGTTGTTTGATGATTGTTTGAATGTTATGCTATATTGTTAGTAGTTGGATATATTCCTACCTACTGGAGTAGATGAGGTCCCTATGCGTTCCCATGTATGAGCGGATGACCCTTTGTACGCGCATCTGCCTCGAAGCATACATTGTACATATTTTCTTATATGCATATTTATTGTTGGTTACAGTTTGGAGGGATCCAACTGGATTTCTCACCATTGTTTATTTTTATTTACATAAATTGTTATTTATGTTGTATTATGTGACTTTGATGTGATGGATGCCATTTTTGATACAATTGATGTGGATCCCTTATTTAGTACTTTTGCAGCATTGGACCATATTTTGGAAATTTAAAATATTAAAATGATGATTTCAATTTAAAAAGGATTTCAAAGTGATTTTGAAAATATTTATGCTTTAATAGTTTTTGAATTGTTAAAGAAATGAATTTATTTTAAATGAATAAAAAGTTATAATTTTTATGGTATAAAAATTATGGTTTTGTGAAATATACTTAAATATGATTTGGAAATATGAAGTTAACTATTTTGTAAAATAAGTTGAATTGAGAATTTTGAACTTATCATAAACGGTTTATATATAAGATTTATAAAAATGATATTTTATAAATAAAAATAATGGAATTATACACGAGTTTTATAAGTGTTAAAACGAAATTTTATGAAGGAATGCTATTAATTAAGAGATTTAATGAAATGGATTTTTAAACAATGTTTTGTAAATATTAGAAATGGATTTATAATCAAATTTACAAATGGGTTCGTAATGAAAATTTAGAAATGAATTTATAATGGACTTTATAAATAATAAGATTACAAAAGAATGAATGTGTAAATAAAGAGATTTATAAGTAAATAAACTTATAATGAGATGTTGTCATATAAATGAGATAAATGGCTATTGGTTAACAAAGGAATATTATAAATAGAAATTTTTATCAAATAGAAATGTGAACTATAAACACTATTTTATAAATGTGAAATCAAATTAATTCGATAAGCAAAATATGGATTTTTATAAAAGGAAATGTATTCACGTTTTTAAAGAGAATAATTCTTTAAATGAATGTTTTGGAAAGTGATATTATAAAATGGATTTTAAGTGGTTTGAAAATAAAATAAATTGTGAATTCACTTATTATTAAAATAAGTATATTTCAATATTTTCCAAATATTGGAATGGTTTTGGAATTATATATTTTTAAAGATAATTTGAAGTAATAAATTTGGAAAAGTGATTTAATTAATAAAGATTAATAAATTAGGTCTATTGACTTTTTAAGTGTTAAATTATATTTTGGCCATTTTAGATTCTCGACTTGATGAGGCAACTATTAGTCGTACACTTAGTATGTGGCCATCTGTATAGGCATAACGTTTGCTGTTAAGGATGTTGATTTGAGTAGTGCAGAGTGTTTATTCAAGTCTACTGATCTTCCTTCTTAGCCGAAGGATAGCAAGTTGAAAGTTGGAAATGTGATAAGTCTACGAGACTTGGTTTTTGTACGAGGTTGAGTAAAGCTTTTGCATTTTTGGTGTGAAGAGACGGGGTCGGTTTATCCAAAAACCACTTCGTACCTACCTATATGCGACGATTATGTAGGTCTGTTGGTGATATTGATATTTAGGATTTTCATAGTGAAGGACTGCTTGTTGATCATTTGTGGTTAAAATCCCAATATACATATAGTAGCGGTAGTCTCTTCATTATGAAATATCCAATGCAAGGACTATTCACTACTAATCATAGGGATTTCTCGATAGGATGTGGTAGGAAAGTGCCTTCGGTTTGTCCTATTCCTGTACAACTTGTATGGACGGATGTCTGACAGTGCACTTTCTGAGATTACGCACATTGTTTTTTTTACAAATATACATCTATGGTGGCGGAGAAGGAAACTTCTCTTAGCTTAACACCTTCCTTGAGACGTACGAGCTCAAGGGTTGTATTTTTATGAAAGGCAATTAGTAGTCAATGAAAATGGCAATGTGGCATTTAAAGATGATGATGCTGTGATATGTGAAAGGTATTCGATACCTCTTTTGGCCTCACACCATAGAAAATGACTAAAATAGGGTCGAAGCTACAGTGCTAAGTGAATCGCTCCGATTAGGAGATGTCATCATCCTTCTTGATTTACTATACACATATCTAAGTATGTGGTGAATGTATGACCCGGGTACCCGTTAAAGGTTGGTAATGACTAGGGTGATGACATATTCGGTACTATCTAGGAAGGGGTAGGCTGGTCTTGTGTTGGTTTAGGCAAGCAGTATCTGATCCTTAGGTGTATCCCTCTAGAGGTGTACTGTACGGAAAGTAGTCCCTTATCTAGTCATTTGTATGGAATCCGATATCCACAATGTGCCTGCTATTTTGTTTATAAACCTATTATGCTAGAATTTAATGATGTAACAATTTCAGCTAATTAATTATTTTTTGTGCAATAGACATTATTATAATATATAAGAGAATTTGATATGAAATATTTTGGTTATCGTAAGGGAAAAACCCGTCTGTGTTCATGTGTGGACGTGGTCTTATGAGATACCATTTGTTTCGATAATGAAAGTTTAATGATCTTAAAATTTTAAAATTCAGTTGAGATATTGTTTTCTCATGCTGGAATACCAGAATGATCTGGGCGTTCTTCCCTTTCAATGCTCGAGTCAGACAAAGTATATTTACGGGTTCAGATTTGGTGCTTTTGGAGCTTTAGTAGACGTGTTGAAGATCTTCATGTCATATACGCGTAGATGTTTATTTTCCCCTACATTGTTGTTGTAAATTATCAGCATTTGTGAGGACATGTTGTTATAACTGTCCAGGCCGATAATTATTAATTTGTGTACTCTGATTGATGTTTGTATATTATAATTTCTCATTTGTAAAGATTATTCATCTATATTATACATTATTCCGCTGCGATCTGAGATTCTATATTCTTATGGTTCAGTTTCTCACTTCTTCTTTTCTTCTCTTCTTCTCTCTTCTTTCTTTCTTCTCACCCTCTCTCTTTTTACTCATGACTTTCCATCATTCTGTGCTTTTTAGGACAGATATGTGTGGTTTATTACCGATTCAAAGGGTACGGATTTGTGGGTCACCACAGTATGGTATTATAGCTTTGGGTTTAGCGATAAACCTAGGCTTTGATGGGTACTCATTATAGATATGGTTAGTAATACCAAAGAATGAGTCTGAGTGTATATATATGAGTGTGTATTTGTTAGTGATATAAAAATATTTTATATTGGGTTGTATGATTTTTTAAGTTTGAATTTTGGGTTCTGGTCGATGCGTCTACCTAACGTCATCGGTTGGGATTCAAAAACACTTGAGCAAGCAAACTAACACGATATTGTTTTTAAATTGGTAAATGAAATAGTTTTATCTTGATTATATTTTCTATGTAACGAATAGTTTTTCATAAAATATTATCGTTAGATGGTTTGTTGGATATTAACGAATGGTGATATTTGATTATTTCATTTGTTATTTGTTGTATCAAAATAAAAGTTGTTATAAAACTAATCTAAACAAAGATAAATGAAATTGAAATGAACTTATATAAGCAAAGTGAAATAAAGTGAATTTACACAAGTATAAATTTATGAATATGATTTACAAATAATAAAAGGTTTTAAAAGAAATAAAAAGCACCAAATTCACTACAGTCGCGGAGAAATAATTCGTGTAACGACCCGTAAATTTAACCGGTTTTAATAACGTTACAAATCGAATTTTGTGGAATTTTAAACGATAAAATTTTGAAATATAAATTTTATATTTGGAGTGCGTCTAGTTAAACATTGCAACTGGTAAATTTTCGTCCGAAAATATGAAAGTTTATTTCGTGTGTAAATTTACTTCAATTCAATCAGTTAAAAAACGATGAAAATAAAACGTTTTCAAAACCAAAATATTTTTACATAGAAAAATTCTAAACCATCTTCTGAGCAAGATGTCAGTTTGTCGTTTTTCCAAATTCGAACATCTTTGGCTCCGTCGATCTTAATTTTCTGCGATTTTTACGCGTTTTCCGCTGGTAGAAAAATTCGATTTTTTATAATTCAATCGAAACACTGATATCAGTATACCATTTTGATCGTCTAGTCGTGTTGATCTTCGCGGTACATTCGCTTATCTGTTTCGGAGTCTGGAGTGCGGTGCACAGCAAAATTGGTGATATAGTGGTCCGTATCGGTTAAGTTCGAACCCACTGAATTCTTGTGTCTGTTCATTAATCTTCTATGGGAATATCACTCGTCATTATTATTTTTCCAGCCGAGACTTCCATTTTCCAATGCTAATTTATATGTTCGCATTAATAATCATTAACGTTTCACTTTGGACTTTATAACTTTCCACTATTAGCATCTTTAGTTTCATTTGCTCTGGAAAAGGAAAACGAAAATGAGATATATTTATCTTCCTCGCTTCCTCTTGCCTCTGCATACAACCTTCCACCTCTCCTCCTTTATTCCATTCTCCCTCCCTCATATTTCACTGTAAACGAAAATGGAAAAAAAAAATAGAATGCAAAAGTGAATGCATGCATGCTCTTCCTTTGCCTATAACCGAGCTCAACTTCCACCCCACTCTTCATTTCCTTCCCCAAAGCCATGCCTCCTTCTCCTCTTGTTCCCAGTTGCGGCCTTCGCCCACTAGAGCTGCCGTGACCACCTACCCCTATCCGCTCCCCCTCCTTCTCGTGCCCCAGCCTCTTCACCGCCCAGGCCACCATCAGCTGAAGCAAGCCACGCCTATCCCATCTTGCTCCGCCGCTCCCACCTCCAACGCAACCTCTGACCCTCCATCACCACAGCGCGCGAGCCCATTCCTTCGGCCATGCAACCATCTCCGCACCTTGCCGCCGTCACCACCCAAGTAACGCCTCCTAGATGTTCAGCCTCCAGACTTTGTTACTGATTACATAGGTGCTTATAATGCATGCTACAGTTTTTGTAAAAGGTTAGCTATATATATATACATACATACATATATATATATGTCATATATATTAGATTTTGTAAGCAGTGGAAAGAAAAAAATATTTTTTTTTGTTGTCAAAAAGTGCACAGGTTACAGCATATGCGTTTTTTTTAATTTTTCACTATCATTGATTTCTAAATTTTGCATATATGTGATGCAGCTTAGACCAGGGTCGAAGAATTGCAAGTTGTCATTTGGCAAGGCATAAGTCATTCACGACCTAAGCAAGGTGAAGACTTAGGTCGCCCACGACCTAAGGAGGAAGATTTGAGTCGCTTCCGACCTAACTGGAACCCAGAAGGAGAAAGCCTAGGTCATCCACGACCTAAGGAGGAAAGTTTAGGTCGTTCTCGACCTAACTGGAGACCGGAGGGGGAAGTTGTGCTGAGTACACGACCTAAAAAGCTCACAAGTCACGACCTAAAAGACCCACGACCTAACCAAGAACAAGAGATGGGAGTTACACTGAGTACACGACTTAACGAAGTTGCGAGTTACGACCTAAAAGAGCCGCGACCTAACGAAGTCATAAGTCGCTCGGTATCTTTAGGTCGTCTACGACCTAACACATAGGTCACCCAAAGAATTCCTAATGCCGCTTCTTTAGGTCGTTCACACGACCTACCGACCCAGGATAAGTCGCTGAAGAGTTAAGTCGTATCATTTTAAGTCATTAAGACGTGTTTTCTTAAGTCGCTCGAGTGTTGAGTCGTTTGTAATAGTTGAGTCGCTGTTGTGATGTATTGTTTTTGTTTTTAAGTCGTATGTCGCTTTATGTGATAAGTCGTGCACTATGTTATAATGATAGGTCGTTGCCGACCTTGTTTAGGTCGTAGGTCGCGTCTCTTGTATGTTGATAGGTCGCGTGCGACCTGGGTTGTGTTGTGTCTTGTATTTTTAAGTCGTTAACGACCTATGGTAGGTCGGTGGTGTTGTAGTGTGTTGTGTGAAGTGATGTAGGCTATAAATAGACGAGTTAGGGTCATTGTAAAAAGGTTGTTGATTTTTGTTGAATAAAATTCTTGTTGATTGCCGTGTGCTTTCATCTTAAATTGGTAGTTGGGTGTAATCTCCTATCTCCACTTTCGGTTATTCGAGTGCGCTCGAATCAACGATTGTTGAAGCCGATTCGCGGAATCAAGTGCGCTTGATCAACGCTTGAAGAATTGAAGATCTTCTTTCACGGTATCGTGCGCGATCAATGTGACGAGGATAGCTAGAATTCGGTATCTTCGGATCAACGAATTTGGGCATTTCAGTATTCATCAATCCACCGATTGCTACATTTCATCGATTTCATTTGTTTTCGAAATATCCGCTGCGCCAGTTTTGGTATCGGAGCTAGACTTAGCCAATCATAGCTAAGCCGAGTCTTGGAGCCAAGGAATTGGAAGTTGAAGTTCATCGTCTTCATTTTGAAGTTGCAACAAGTTAGAAGCTTTCGATGCATTTCATTTTGGATCAAAGTTGGAAAGGTGTTCGAGTTAGAGCCGAGAGTTGAAGCACCACTTTGATATCATTTGTTGAAGTATTGTTAAGTTCAATCATGCCACCAAGGAGAGCTAATCGTCATCAAAATATTGAAGCGTTGTATAGAAGAGAAGAAGCCGAGCAAATGGAACAACGTATTAATGAGAAATTTGATGAAGGCATTGGAAAGTTAGAGAAGTTGATGAATGATTTGAATCAAAATCCAAGGAGGAGGTCACTAATCTCGAACCATGGAGGAAACAGAGTTTCGCCATCGGTTACGGAAGCGAGGAGGGTATCGCCGCAATCTTTTAGAGAGAGAAGAGAAACATCAATTTCGTCAAGAAGAGAACACCATGACTATGGACATGAAGAGAGAAGAACTCCACGTGAGTTTGAAGATGAGCCATATAGAGATGAAGAGAGACACAGTAGAAGAGATATGCGTGATCAAAGGGATGTTGAAGGTCGAGATCGATATAGACGTACATTTGATTTCAATGAAGGGGGTGATAGAGCTAGCATTCATTATCAAGATCGAGACCAAGTTCGAAAGGTATATCGGGATGTAGATGATGATCGTCGATGGGAATCGGGTATGAAGATGGAAATTCCAGAATTTAAGGGAGGAATGGTAGCTGAAGAATTCTTGGATTGGTTGTCCAATGTTGAAGAGATCTTTGATTTCAAGGAAGTCCCGGAGAATCGTCTAGTGAAGGTGGTTGCTACTAGGTTGAGGGGGAGAGCTTTTTCGTGGTGGCAACAAACTAAACTTACAAGGGAGAGAATGGGAAAGTCAAAGGTTGAATCATGGAAGAAGATGAAGAAGTTGATGAGAGCTACATTTTTACCTTACAATTATCAATCGCTCATGTATCAGAGATTGCAGAATCTGAGGCAAGGGACGAAGTCAGTTAATGATTATGCTGATGAATTTTATCAACTCATTGCTCGAAATGACATTATGGAGTCAGAGGAACAGCTGACTGCTAGATTTGTTGGAGGGTTGCGAATGGAGATCCAAGATATGGTGAATATGTTTGATCCTAGATCTGTAGCAGAAGCACATCAGAAAGCGTTGGTTTGGGAGAAGCAAGGAAGGCGTGGAGGTGGTGTGTTTACTAATTCCAACAATCAAGTGAAGGGTGTTAGTGGAAGCTCTAATGTTCCTAAATCTATCAGTAAACCAGTTGTGAATGAAGTTGCGAAGCCAAAGGTTAATAGCAGTTTCAAATGTTACAATTGTCAAGAATTGGGTCACAAAAGCACTAAATGTCCAAAGCCAAAGAGGAGAGCAATGGTTGCAGAGATTGAAGAAGAGGATGTGGAAGCTGAATGATCTAATTCACCTTATGTTGAGGAGGAAGAAGAGTTGTCCGGAGATGAAGGGTGTAATTTGATGATGAGGAGAAGTTATTTGGCACCGAAACAGGAAGAGGAAAATAGCTGGTTGAGGAATAACATATTTCAGTCCACATGCATTATTCTGGGAAAGGTTTGCAAGTTCGTCATTGATGCTGAGAGTTGTGACAATATTATCTCTACAGAAGCAGTAAGGAAGTTGAACTTGAAAACTGAGAAGCATCCTAAACCATACAAGTTAGCATGGTTAAGGAAAGGTGGTGAGGTGAAAGTTGGATGAAGAGCTTGTGTGAAATTTTCAATTGGGAAGAAATACAAAGACGAAATTTGGTGTGATGTTGTAGACATGGATGTGTGTCATCTGTTGTTGGGCAGACCATGACAGTTTGATAGAGCAGTACAACATGATGGTCGTGCTAATAGTTACAGTTTCATGATTGAAGGTACTAAGATTATTTTAGTTCCTAAGAAGCAACAACAGAAGGAAAGCAAGCTGGAGGGGATTGAAGAGCTGAAAACCTTATTATCTTTGAAGGAGTTTGTCAGGGAAGTTGAAGAGGAACCTGAAGTCTTTTTGTTGATTGGATGAGAGAGTCATGAAGAGGTTGAGATTTCAGAAGAAGCGAAGCCCGTTTTGCAAGAATTTGAGGATGTATTTCCAGAAGAGTTGCCTAAGGAGTTACCGCCACTGAGAGACATTCAACATCAAATCGATCTTGTTCCGGGAGCAGTATTACTGCATAGACCACATTATCGAATGAGTCCGAAGGAACATGAAGAGTTACGAAGGCAGGTGGAAGAGTTGTTAGAGCAGGGACGTGTTCAGGAAAGCTTGAGTCCTTGTGCAGTACCAGCTTTGTTGGTGCCGAAGAAGGATGGAACATGGAGAATGTGTACCGATAGTAGATCTTTGAACAAGATTACTGTTCGCTACAGATTCCCAATGCCGAGGTTAGATGACTTGCTAGATCAGTTGAGTGGGGCAACTATCTTTTCGAAGATTGATTTAAAGAGCGGATATCATCAAATTCGTATTAGACCGGGTGATGAGTGGAAGACTGCTTTTAAAACCAGGGAGGGTCTATACGAATAGCTGGTTATGTCGTTTGGTCTATCGAATGCACCACATCAAATTTTCAGACCATACATTGGGAAGTTCGTGGTAGTTTATTTTGATGATATTCTGATCTATAGTGGAAGCACAGAGGAGCATGTAGAGCATTTACGGAAGGTGTTAATTATTCTTCGAGAAGAGCAGTTCTATGCCGCAACAAAGAAATGTGTGTTTATGACGAGGAGTGTTTTATTTCTGGGGTATGTTGTGTCAGGAGAAGGTATCCAGGTGGATCAGAATAAAGTTGAAGTAGTCAGAAGTTGGCCACAACCGACAATTACAGAAGTGAGAAGATTTCATGGGCTAGCGTCATTCTACCGAAGATTCATTCCACACTTCAGTAGCATGATGGCTCCAGTTACTGATTGTATGAAAGGGAAACAGTTTTCTTGGTCGGAGGAGGCAGGGTTTGCTTTTGAACGAATCAAAGGACTTTTGACGACAGCACCAATTCTAGTTTTACCGGATTTTCAGTTGTTGTTTGAGTTACATACTGATGCGTCGAAGGTTGGGGTTAGTGGAGTTTTAAGTCAGAAAGGAAGACCGGTTGCTTATTTCAGTGAGAAGTTATCTGGAGCTAAGTTGAGATATAGCACTTATGATGTTGAATTCTATGCAGTTGTTCAAGCTGTGAAGCACTGGAGACATTATCTATTTCAGAAAGAGTTTGTTCTTTACACTGGTCATGAGGCTTTGAAGCATTTGCAAGGGCAGGATAAGATTTCATCGAGACATGCATCGTGGATTGCCTGTAACGACCCACTATTTTGTACCATTCGAATTCGACAATAATAGAACATGTCGAGCTGGAATAGTTCAAAATAATAGATTGTAGAATAAATTTTGGCAAAACTCAGAATATGCAGTAAATAAAATCACTGAATCATATACACAGATATCAGAACTCACAGCGGAAATAAAATATTTAGTGGTTCATGAAGCCACCATAAAACTTTTAACCAAAAAGAATTTACATAGTTTAGAATCTGCAATACAGCTGTAGACATAAATAGAAACAGATTCCTCCAAAGTCTTGATTGCAGATAAGATAGGGACTGAAAAGCTTCCGGCAGCACGAATGATCTACGGGATGAACTAGCTCCGGAGAGAAAAACTGAAACTGCAACTCAGGCTGACCCGAGCGTAAAATAAAACATAACACTCGAGTCAGGACATACATACTTATATAATGTAAGCTAATTCAAGTGTACTGTAATATAGAACAAGTAACTTAAAGGATGCTTGGGACCGCCCATCCTCTAAGGATCCGTTAAACTATTTACTATGTAGTATATTGCGCTATTATAATAGTGTCTATTTATAAAATAAACTTACCTTTTAAATAGCGTTAAGGCTTTACATTTTCCACCTTAACACGTAATAGTCCCAGTAGTCCATCCAATACCATAGCTCCTCCTACTCGGGAAGCAACTAGAGGATACCACACGGGCTACGGGAGAAAACCAAACTCGTACAAGGCTCGATATGGTAGGTGACACGGCACAACGAGGCAATGCCAGGGTAGATATACCAATTGCTATCCGGACCGGTGGTAACGCGAAGCCGCAGCGACCGCCCACCTCGAACAACACTCCCAAATCAAGGGTGCACCCAAACAATCACAAGAGTAATAGAATGGTATACGAAGAAGTGCGTTCGATCAGAGGAGCTACCTCATTAATCCGAGAATCGCTCCTGTTTTAGCCACCTTAAGCCAACTCACGGGAGTCGGGTCCACGTATATACCTTTCAAGAAACGCCACCACCGACCTACTTCATTCTGGAATCTCCACCGCGTACACGGTTGGTCAAAGTGGTTTTCGGTATCGACAGAGAGTATGTCCATATCCGATCCCGGTCTCTTTGCCAACCCATCGTTATTATAACCCGTGGTCATTTAAAACATTTTATACTTTAAAACCAGAATAAACATTTCCATTTCAAAATTATAAATACGATATCATTTTAAAACCCAAAAACAATATGATATCGTTATATTCAAATATAATTCTTTCCAAAAACCATACTGCTTAAAATTTATAATATCTGGAAGCCAAATATTTGAATTATATCTTCAAAACATAATATTTGGAATTTTTACTTTAAAACCATAACTCCCAACACACAAATGGTTTGGATATTCAACGGTATATAGAATAATGGTTTAACTTTATGGTTACTTTGTAAAGAAGATAATTTATATAGCTTTACAAATATATTTCTTTATTTAAAGTTTAAACCATAATTTAAATATCACTTTATGTCCCCAAATCCATTACAATTCCTATATATATATATATCCAATTGGAGTATTTCCTATTCAAAACTAAGTTTGGATTTTATTCTTTCAACAAATCAATGTTTTATTATTTAGTCTTGAATATTCCCATAAATTCCATAAATAAACTCCAAATGTTAGTCATTTAATATCTTCAAAATTCACTTAATACTAGAATATTCATCTTAAATTTATTAAGGAAAATCCAGTTATAAATATCATATCTTAAGATTTTCCAAACTTAACATAAAATAAAATTTATCAAATTCCATGAGTTTTAAAACAATCAATTCTAGATTCTGTAGCACTTAGGAAATGCTACCTAAAGTTACGGGTAAAACTAGTCCAATTTCAAAAAGACAGCATTTAAAATGCTGTAGCAGATTTGTTTAACTAAATAAATATTTCCAAATATAACTTATTTATCTATTTATTTATTAACTGAAAGCTTATTTTTCAAAATCCAGAATTTCCAAAATAAGTTATATTCCAAAATTCTATTCAAATATTTATTTATTTATTAACATTTATAACTCATTCAAAAATAAAAATAAAAAAAATCCTTTAAAGATATTAAATCAAATATTTAACTTCCAAAATAATTTTAAATATTTCAGAAAATATTATAAGGACCACGGGCCTGTATAAAATTTTCTAGCCTAGGTCAAGTGATACGGATTTATATCATTTCAACCCGTAATTTACAAAACCCCGGGTTCAATCATTTCAAACCCGCAATCCCAAGTTATCAGTTAAGCAGTTAACAGACTAGTTTAACAATAATCATTATTTCAGCCCATAACAATCCAACTTTAACAGGGAACTTGCAGTGGTGATTTAAGCAGTAAATAACAATTAATAATATAACTGCAGAAATAATATAACAGATAAATAACTGATGAGATGTCAATTTAAATGGGTTCATCATTCTTCATCATACTACAGACAGATAATATCTAAATAGAATGTTTACACATACACTTGCGATAATTTACACAATATATGTACATATGTCTGGTGAGAAAAACTCACCTGAAAGCTGCAGAAAATTTGATTCAAGCGAAAATGAAAAATCCACCAAAAAAAAAGAAACACACAGAGGGTAGCGATCAAATTTCCCTGGATGTCACGCCTAGATTCAAATCTATAACAAGATCCAAATACCGAATACGTGACTTTTAAAATTTATGGTCAACGCAAATATTTGAAACAATTGGAACGAATAGAGTCAAAGAAATTTGGCACGATACGCTCGACCACTACACCACCCTACTTGACGAACAACTCGGCCCAAAATAAAATCTTTTTTTTTTCTCTACCTTTTATATATATACTCTATTATTTAATTAAACAAAACGCACAACCACCACATTACTAAACTTCAACTGGAAGTATGCATAAGGTCACGGCCCAAGCCTATATCAACTAAGAATGTACGCTCACTATAACCCAAAGAAATGCAAATACTTCACTCCCTTATTTTTTTCCCTTCACGCAAAAACACACTGCCTATTTCCTACTAGATTTGCGTGTACACATGCAAAAGTTTTCACCCAGCCTATACTACAAACTAATGCATGGATAGTACATTATTTGATCTGCACGTTACTTCCTTTATAAAATTTTATTATATCATTTCTAAATTATAAATATTCTCCTTTTTTTTTATATGTGTAACGACCTGTCATTTTCGTTAATTAAATTTGTCATTTAAATAAGATTTACGCAAATTTACTTTAGAAGAAATAAAGATTTTAAAATTAATAATGAAGCAAATGTTGAGAAGGAAATGAAACCATGGGAATATAAGGCTAAGTATTTACAGTTGAAACAAAATGACGAATAAATTGAAGTGATGTAAATTGTTATATTAGGCTAAGAGTTGCATATAAGAGAACAAAGGTAAGTAGTGAATTTAGTTAATGAATTAATAATATTAAATAGTAAATTGAATTAAATCAATGTCCGGTACAAATTGAAATATTGTTTGGAATGAAAGCTTATAAATTGTAAGCATTTAATTTACAAATGAAATCAGTGTGTGTTTTTTTTTTTTTTTTATAAATATATATATCACATGCACAATTCGCCCAATCTTTCGACTAAATGCATGGATCTTTTTAATAGATGCTTGCACACACACTATATGGTCTGAACTATATTTATGTTAAAAATATGCAGGCACTGCTTCCTATATGATATGCATTTAGTACAGGTAAATTATCTAATATATGCAAAAAGGCAAAGCTTCTCACTGATACACGCATGTACATGTACCCTCAAATCTCTCCTCTCCCTCTTCCCTTCCTCTCCTTCCTCTGTTTTACATATATATTTCTTTCTTCTTTTTTTTTTCTTCTTTTTTTTTTCTTTTTCTTTTTTTTTTTTTTTTTTTCAATGAACATTATTGACTTTCTATTTTGTTTGACCCAAAACTAAGTATGATATATACAATGAATAACCCATTTTTCGTAGTGATAGTACGCGTAAACTTTAAGCTAGCATTAAATTAAATCTGGGTCAACTACACCATCTCTTTGCACACACATATTAGATTTCTACAGATGTGATGACTCATAAATTTCCAAAGTTTGTCAACTAGATCGGGTGAAGTAGATGGGTTGGAGTGGCCGAGCATATCAAATGAGGAAAAAAAAAACTGAGGAAAGGAAAAACTGGAAGGAAAAGAAAGAGAAAACAATAAGACAATTACCTGATGCTTCGAACGAAATTGCCAGAGGAAAATTTGCAATGCTTTGAAGAGTGGTGAGTTTTTTTTTCTTTTTGTTGAGATGTGGATCTCTGGCATATTTATACACGAATTTGTGAAACGGCAAGGCAGTGATCAAGGGATGTGGCGTGATTAACTCATTTCAGTTTTGCAAAAGGATAAAAAAAAAATTTTTTCCAACGTATAAAGTTTGATCAGTATTCGAAAATTTGTAAACAAAAAGGCAGAGAAAATGGCAGCTTGGATTATGGGAAATAAATGACTTGCGTGATACATGGTTTGATTTATAAAGTTTGTACGTTACTTTATATAAACAAAGCTTGCGTGATTAGTGGAGGAAAATAAACAACAAAATTACGAGCGTTACTTAAAATTTCCCCGTGCTCTTGGATTTGTATATATGTGTGATTAGGAACGGAAAATTTTATTTATTTATTTATTTATTGCATAATAAAGATGAAATAGAGAGATATACATGGGAATTGAGAAGTTGAAAAGATAGGCAAGGTTAAGTATGAATGCGTGATTTAAAACTGCCAATTGAAATCTAGATTTAATGCATGCGATAACTGCAATTTTTATGAGAAGCTTTGATTTCAAAATCTTATACTATTTAATGTAGGCGTGATTTTAGATTGATGATTTGCAGATAAAAGGATTTGTTTGAGGCGGAATCAAATGGACAAATGGGGAGAAAAGGGCAAGCAGCTTAAATGGTTTAAAGTATCAGTTTTATATATATAAATATGAATACGTGTGTGATGATTCATTTATATTTACATAAATTTTGATTTGTATTAAATATGTTTACAAATGTATTTGGACGTTCGCAGATACCATACTAGATCATAGGCAAAAACACAGGGGAAAAAGAGGAAGCTGTAGAGATTTAAAGCTTTCAGTTACAAAAGTTATAAATATGTTTACGTGATATAAGATTTAGGCAGTTACACAACATATAAAGTTTGAAAATATGTAAATATGCATGCGTGATTTCAGCATGCTTTGATTCTCCTATGTTTGATTTAATAAACAAACTGGCCAGACTTAATGCAAAACTTTTTAAAAAGAAACGTACAAAATGAAAAGTTGCGTGATATAAGCCTGGATATAAAGTTTGTACGTAACTTTATGTTCTTTTTTTTTTTTTTTCAGTTTGCAAAAATTATAAGTTTTTGAATTTACTGGAAGGCCGAGAGATTTGCTTCAGTTTTCTCTTTGAATAAATGCTTATACGTGATTGAAGAAATAAACAAGGGAAGTTATCAATGCATGATTTTATTTCTGAGAAAAGGAAAGGCAAACTCATATTCAATTCAGTTTTGATTTACAAAAGGTTTAATTAAGGCATACGTTGATATGGGGAGAAATAAAGGTAAGTATACATCAGAGGATGAACGAAAGAGTTGATATGTATCGTATCAATTTAGGCATGCACAAATTTCTCCTTGGATTTTTGTCTCACACGTTACTTCCATGTTAAGTTTCTACTTCATTTTATTTATTTGATTTTAGTTTGAAAACAATAAATGGAATGGCAAGAATTTATGCAAAGCTTAGAAAAACGTATACAAATTTATTTAAAATCAGACTGTCAGTTAATGCAACGTAACGTTTGTTATAAAATCTCTGACTGATATTTTTCTCCAAAATTTTACGAAAACATGATTTTTACACTACGCTAAACAGACGCAGTCCAAAACATCAAAAAAAAAAATTTATAAAAATAACATTTTAAAAACACACGTTTTATTACGTCACTTATACCCTATAATTGACGCGTCTTTTGAACGCGAAATTCAACTGTTTAACTTAGCTTAAAATTTCACAGTTATTATTAGATTTTATTGACATATGCAATTTTATAAAATATATCTTCAAATTAAATAATTAAACTATATCTTTAGACACAATTTATATAAAATATACTTTGAAACTAAATAATTAATAATAAAATAAATATCTAAAACTAGGGCTGTTACACTCTCCCCCACTTAAGAACTTTTCGTCCTCGAAAAGGAACGAAAGAAGAGAAACAAAGAAGATAAGCTAGATAACAAGTATTTTAAACGGATGGTTCCGTATTTTAAAGCACGAAGAAGATCTTCTAGAGTCGGTTTTACCCTTCCAGTTCGACTGTCAGTCTATGGGACAATGTCCCGATCCTGAGGAGTAACAAAGATTTCTAAAGACTATAGAGAGATTTCTAAATAGACTGGTATAAGCGATAGCATCCCAATCCGTAGAAGATAGGGAAACCAAGGACATTTAAGATAGTCTGGAAAACAAGATAAGATAATAAATTTGAAATCATAATACTTTGAAAGTCATTAAAATTTATAGATTATTATTTGGAAATAATACTAAAATCATAACACCTTTTTAAAATAATCTTCATTTATTCAGTTATAAATTTCCATAATATTTTATTTTTAGAACAGCAGCACTTAAAATATGCTACAGCAGATATAATAATATTTCTAATTAGTTCAACATTTTTCTTAATTCTTAATTTAACAAATAACCTAACACTTTATTTGGAATACCTATTTTATAAATAAAATTTGAGTGGTTATAATAAAATGTTATACACTCGAATTTTAGTTATAAAATCCTTTTTATATTGTATATTTTCCAAATTCATTTTTAACTTTTGAAAATCAAGGTAAGTTATATTGAAATGAAATTGAGTATTATACAACTAAAACTTCCAAATTTAATTATTTCCAGTTGGAATTTCTTATTCAGAATTTTATTTTCCATTTATTGAAATTTCTTAAGATAAAATTTTAAGAATTAAATTTCTGATTCCCCTCAAACCATTTACAGATAAATAAGTATATATTCATAATATGTCAATCAAATTTAAATTATATATCTATATATATATATATATTAAGTCATACTTTAGAAATTTCAAATCAAATAAAATCTCAAGGTAATACTGTAGCCAGACTACAGAATGGTCTTTCACTTCGAAACTCGAAAATGAATGTCGATGATGTTGTAGTCATCACCGAAATTATTTTCCAGCGACAAAGAGAAGAGCACTAAATTTTTAAAATTCTTTGGGAACCAAACTTCTATTTTGAAAATACTTTAAATAATATATACTTTTAAAATTTTAATCCCAAAGTTTGAAACCATCAGAAATTGAATTCTCAAGTTCTTGTTTTATATTCATTTCTGTTTCTAAATTAATTTATAACCATTGTTTATATTCAATTATTTAGACAAACACATGGTTTACAAAACCATAAATAAAATCAAACTATTATCTCCTGACACTAGTTAAATTAAATATTAAAATTTCTGAAAATTTATACTTATATATATTTTAGATTTCCTTTCAAATATAGGAGTAAATTTCCAAAACAAGGATAGAAATTCAAATTTGATGAACTCAAATCAAATAGAATCCAAGCTAGTTAAAATCAGAAGGTCCGATGATTAAATAACAGAATAAGGAACTGGGTAAGTCTATATAAATCGCGGACAACCTTGATCTGGTCAACCGTGACTTGAAGAGTCGGATCGATATGATTGGGTAAATCTATATTTGATCCGAAGAGATAGAGTTCAGAATAATCAAAGATACTAGCATATAAACCGATGATAAATATAAATCTCCGGTGAATTAATGCTAATGGTAAAGGAGTTTCACCCCTTTATTAGAACGATGGCGAGACCGCCAATTCACTATAAAGATCATCCGAAGTGGAGTTATGGGATACTCCAGAATCTTGAGTAGATGAAAAGTGAGGGACACGAGTGAACTTTGGAACCACAGGGAATGTTCCAAATTCGAAAAGGAAGAGATTCAATCTCAAATGAAGGTGATTCTGTAAATCAAATTTACCATATATTCTGAGTTTGCCTAGAGCCAAAGCTCTGATACCAGCTGTAACGACCCACTATTTTGTACCATTCGAATTCGACAATAATAGAACATGTCGAGCTGGAATAGTTCAAAATAATAGATTGTAGAATAAATTTTGGCAAAACTCAGAATATGCAGTAAATAAAATCACTGAATCATATACACAGATATCAGAACTCACAGCGGAAATAAAATATTTAGTGGTTCATGAAGCCACCATAAAACTTTTAACCAAAAAGAATTTACATAGTTTAGAATCTGCAATACAGCTGTAGACATAAATAGAAACAGATTCCTCCAAAGTCTTGATTGCAGATAAGATAGGGACTGAAAAGCTTCCGGCAGCACGAATGATCTACGGGATGAACTAGCTCCGGAGAGAAAAACTGAAACTGCAACTCAGGCTGACCCGAGCGTAAAATAAAACATAACACTCGAGTCAGGACATACATACTTATATAATGTAAGCTAATTCAAGTGTACTGTAATATAGAACAAGTAACTTAAAGGATGCTTGGGACCGCCCATCCTCTAAGGATCCGTTAAACTATTTACTATGTAGTATATTGCGCTATTATAATAGTGTCTATTTATAAAATAAACTTACTTTTTAAATAGCGTTAAGGCTTTACATTTTCCACCTTAACACGTAATAGTCCCAGTAGTCCATCCAATACCATAGCTCCTCCTACTCGGGAAGCAACTAGAGGATACCACACGGGCTACGGGAGAAAACCAAACTCGTACAAGGCTCGATATGGTAGGTGACACGGCACAACGAGGCAATGCCAGGGTAGATATACCAATTGCTATCCGGACCGGTGGTAACGCGAAGCCGCAACGACCGCCCACCTCGAACAACACTCCCAAATCAAGGGTGCACCCAAACAATCACAAGAGTAATAGAATGGTATACGAAGAAGTGCGTTCGATCAGAGGAGCTACCTCATTAATCCGAGAATCGCTCCTGTTTTAGCCACCTTAAGCCAACTCACGGGAGTCGGGTCCACGTATATACCTTTCAAGAAACGCCACCACCGACCTACTTCATTCTGGAATCTCCACCGCGTACACGGTTGGTCAAAGTGGTTTTCGGTATCGACAGAGAGTATGTCCATATCCGATCCCGGTCTCTTTGCCAACCCATCGTTATTATAACCCGTGGTCATTTAAAACATTTTATACTTTAAAACCAGAATAAACATTTCCATTTCAAAATTATAAATACGATATCATTTTAAAACCCAAAAACAATATGATATCGTTATATTCAAATATAATTCTTTCCAAAAACCATACTGCTTAAAATTTATAATATCTGGAAGCCAAATATTTGAATTATATCTTCAAAACATAATATTTGGAATTTTTACTTTAAAACCATAACTCCCAACACACAAATGGTTTGGATATTCAACGGTATATAGAATAATGGTTTAACTTTATGGTTACTTTGTAAAGAAGATAATTTATATAGCTTTACAAATATATTTCTTTATTTAAAGTTTAAACCATAATTTAAATATCACTTTATGTCCCCAAATCCATTACAATTCCTATATATATATATATCCAATTGGAGTATTTCCTATTCAAAACTAAGTTTGGATTTTATTCTTTCAACAAATCAATGTTTTATTATTTAGTCTTGAATATTCCCATAAATTCCATAAATAAACTCCAAATGTTAGTCATTTAATATCTTCAAAATTCACTTAATACTAGAATATTCATCTTAAATTTATTAAGGAAAATCCAGTTATAAATATCATATCTTAAGATTTTCCAAACTTAACATAAAATAAAATTTATCAAATTCCATGAGTTTTAAAACAATCAATTCTAGATTCTGTAGCACTTAGGAAATGCTACCTAAAGTTACGGGTAAAACTAGTCCAATTTCAAAAAGACAGCATTTAAAATGCTGTAGCAGATTTGTTTAACTAAATAAATATTTCCAAATATAACTTATTTATCTATTTATTTATTAACTGAAAGCTTATTTTTCAAAATCCAGAATTTCCAAAATAAGTTATATTCCAAAATTCTATTCAAATAT
This sequence comes from Allium cepa, assembly GCA_030765085.1. NCBI lineage: Eukaryota > Viridiplantae > Streptophyta > Magnoliopsida > Asparagales > Amaryllidaceae > Allium > Allium cepa. The sequence continues at coordinate 914,775,882 of CM060932.1, forward strand.
TTATTTATTTATTAACATTTATAACTCATTCAAAAATAAAAATAAAAAAAATCCTTTAAAGATATTAAATCAAATATTTAACTTCCAAAATAATTTTAAATATTTCAGAAAATATTATAAGGACCACGGGCCTGTATAAAATTTTCTAGCCTAGGTCAAGTGATACGGATTTATATCATTTCAACCCGTAATTTACAAAACCCCGGGTTCTATCATTTCAAACCCGCAATCCCAAGTTATCAGTTAAGCAGTTAACAGACTAGTTTAACAATAATCATTATTTCAGCCCATAACAATCCAACTTTAACAGGGAACTTGCAGTGGTGATTTAAGCAGTAAATAACAATTAATAATATAACTGCAGAAATAATATAACAGATAAATAACTGATGAGATGTCAATTTAAATGGGTTCATCATTCTTCATCATACTACAGACAGATAATATCTAAATAGAATGTTTACACATACACTTGCGATAATTTACACAATATATGTACATATGTCTGGTGAGAAAAACTCACCTGAAAGCTGCAGAAAATTTGATTCAAGCGAAAATGAAAAATCCACCAAAAAAAAAAGAAACACACAGAGGGTAGCGATCAAATTTCCCTGGATGTCACGCCTAGATTCAAATCTATAACAAGATCCAAATACCGAATACGTGACTTTTAAAATTTATGGTCAACGCAAATATTTGAAACAATTGGAACGAATAGAGTCAAAGAAATTTGGCACGATACGCTCGACCACTACACCACCCTACTTGACGAACAACTCGGCCCAAAATAAAATCTTTTTTTTTTTCTACCTTTTATATATATACTCTATTATTTAATTAAACAAAACGCACAACCACCACATTACTAAACTTCAACTGGAAGTATGCATAAGGTCACGGCCCAAGCCTATATCAACTAAGAATGTACGCTCACTATAACCCAAAGAAATGCAAATACTTCACTCCCTTATTTTTTTCCCTTCACGCAAAAACACACTGCCTATTTCCTACTAGATTTGCGTGTACACATGCAAAAGTTTTCACCCAGCCTATACTACAAACTAATGCATGGATAGTACATTATTTGATCTGCACGTTACTTCCTTTATAAAATTTTATTATATCATTTCTAAATTATAAATATTCTCCTTTTTTTTTATATGTGTAACGACCTGTCATTTTCGTTAATTAAATTTGTCATTTAAATAAGATTTACGCAAATTTACTTTAGAAGAAATAAAGATTTTAAAATTAATAATGAAGCAAATGTTGAGAAGGAAATGAAACCATGGGAATATAAGGCTAAGTATTTACAGTTGAAACAAAATGACGAATAAATTGAAGTGATGTAAATTGTTATATTAGGCTAAGAGTTGCATATAAGAGAACAAAGGTAAGTAGTGAATTTAGTTAATGAATTAATAATATTAAATAGTAAATTGAATTAAATCAATGTCCGGTACAAATTGAAATATTGTTTGGAATGAAAGCTTATAAATTGTAAGCATTTAATTTACAAATGAAATCAGTGTGTGTTTTTTTTTTTTTATAAATATATATATCACATGCACAATTCGCCCAATCTTTCGACTAAATGCATGGATCTTTTTAATAGATGCTTGCACACACACTATATGGTCTGAACTATATTTATGTTAAAAATATGCAGGCACTGCTTCCTATATGATATGCATTTAGTACAGGTAAATTATCTAATATATGCAAAAAGGCAAAGCTTCTCACTGATACACGCATGTACATGTACCCTCAAATCTCTCCTCTCCCTCTTCCCTTCCTCTCCTTCCTCTGTTTTACATATATATTTCTTTCTTCTTCTTTTTTTCTTCTTTTTTTTTTTCTTTTCTTTTTCTTTTTGTTTTTTTTTTCAATGAACATTATTGACTTTCTATTTTGTTTGACCCAAAACTAAGTATGATATATACAATGAATAACCCATTTTTCGTAGTGATAGTACGCGTAAACTTTAAGCTAGCATTAAATTAAATCTGGGTCAACTACACCATCTCTTTGCACACACATATTAGATTTCTACAGATGTGATGACTCATAAATTTCCAAAGTTTGTCAACTAGATCGGGTGAAGTAGATGGGTTGGAGTGGCCGAGCATATCAAATGAGGAAAAAAAAACTGAGGAAAGGAAAAACTGGAAGGAAAAGAAAGAGAAAACAATAAGACAATTACCTGATGCTTCGAACGAAATTGCCAGAGGAAAATTTGCAATGCTTTGAAGAGTGGTGAGTTTTTTTTTCTTTTTGTTGAGATGTGGATCTCTGGCATATTTATACACGAATTTGTGAAACGGCAAGGCAGTGATCAAGGGATGTGGCGTGATTAACTCATTTCAGTTTTGCAAAAGGATAAAAAAAAAAAAAATTCCAACGTATAAAGTTTGATCAGTATTCGAAAATTTGTAAACAAAAAGGCAGAGAAAATGGCAGCTTGGATTATGGGAAATAAATGACTTGCGTGATACATGGTTTGATTTATAAAGTTTGTACGTTACTTTATATAAACAAAGCTTGCGTGATTAGTGGAGGAAAATAAACAACAAAATTACGAGCGTTACTTAAAATTTCCCCGTGCTCTTGGATTTGTATATATGTGTGATTAGGAACGGAAAATTTTATTTATTTATTTATTTATTGCATAATAAAGATGAAATAGAGAGATATACATGGGAATTGAGAAGTTGAAAAGATAGGCAAGGTTAAGTATGAATGCGTGATTTAAAACTGCCAATTGAAATCTAGATTTAATGCATGCGATAACTGCAATTTTTATGAGAAGCTTTGATTTCAAAATCTTATACTATTTAATGTAGGCGTGATTTTAGATTGATGATTTGCAGATAAAAGGATTTGTTTGAGGCGGAATCAAATGGACAAATGGGGAGAAAAGGGCAAGCAGCTTAAATGGTTTAAAGTATCAGTTTTATATATATAAATATGAATACGTGTGTGATGATTCATTTATATTTACATAAATTTTGATTTGTATTAAATATGTTTACAAATGTATTTGGACGTTCGCAGATACCATACTAGATCATAGGCAAAAACACAGGGGAAAAAGAGGAAGCTGTAGAGATTTAAAGCTTTCAGTTACAAAAGTTATAAATATGTTTACGTGATATAAGATTTAGGCAGTTACACAACATATAAAGTTTGAAAATATGTAAATATGCATGCGTGATTTCAGCATGCTTTGATTCTCCTATGTTTGATTTAATAAACAAACTAGCCAGACTTAATGCAAAACTTTTTAAAAAGAAACGTACAAAATGAAAAGTTGCGTGATATAAGCCTGGATATAAAGTTTGTACGTAACTTTATGTTCTTTTTTTTTTTTTTCAGTTTGCAAAAATTATAAGTTTTTGAATTTACTGGAAGGCCGAGAGATTTGCTTCAGTTTTCTCTTTGAATAAATGCTTATACGTGATTGAAGAAATAAACAAGGGAAGTTATCAATGCATGATTTTATTTCTGAGAAAAGGAAAGGCAAACTCATATTCAATTCAGTTTTGATTTACAAAAGGTTTAATTAAGGCATACGTTGATATGGGGAGAAATAAAGGTAAGTATACATCAGAGGATGAACGAAAGAGTTGATATGTATCGTATCAATTTAGGCATGCACAAATTTCTCCTTGGATTTTTGTCTCACACGTTACTTCCATGTTAAGTTTCTACTTCATTTTATTTATTTGATTTTAGTTTGAAAACAATAAATGGAATGGCAAGAATTTATGCAAAGCTTAGAAAAACGTATACAAATTTATTTAAAATCAGACTGTCAGTTAATGCAACGTAACGTTTGTTATAAAATCTCTGACTGATATTTTTCTCCAAAATTTTACGAAAACATGATTTTTACACTACGCTAAACAGACGCAGTCCAAAACATCAAAAAAAAAAAAAATTATAAAAATAACATTTTAAAAACACACGTTTTATTACGTCACTTATACCCTATAATTGACGCGTCTTTTGAACGCGAAATTCAACTGTTTAACTTAGCTTAAAATTTCACAGTTATTATTAGATTTTATTGACATATGCAATTTTATAAAATATATCTTCAAATTAAATAATTAAACTATATCTTTAGACACAATTTATATAAAATATACTTTGAAACTAAATAATTAATAATAAAATAAATATCTAAAACTAGGGCTGTTACATTGCCTATTTGCAGCAGTTTACTTTTGTTGTGAAGCACAAATCAGGGGTAGCAAATCGTGTGGCTGATGCTTTGAGTAGGAGGAGTCATTTATTAACGACAATGAAAATTGAGGTGACAGGATTTGAATTGTTGCCAGAATTTTTGAGGAGGATCCTTACTTTGCAAAGTTCGTTGAGAAAGTTAAGGATGGAAATACTGATGAATATGCATTGGTTGATGGTTTCTTATTCAAGGGGAATCGATTATGTATACCAGAGAGCAGTTTGAGAATGAAGATTATCAAGGAGCTTCATGAGGAAGGACATGTGGGTAGAGACCGAACATTGCAGTCGATCTCTCAATCCTACTATTGGCCATCGATGAGGAAGGAAGTTGAAAGGTTTGTTCAGAGATGTCATGTTTGTCAAGTTTCGAAAGGAACAGCTACAAATGTGGGTTTGTATATGCCTTTACCTGTACCTACAAAACCATGGGTGGACATTAGCATGGATTTCGTGTTGGGTTTGCCGAGAACGCAAAGGGGAAATGACTCGATATATGTTGTGGTGGATCGTTTCTCGAAAATGGTACATTTTGTTGCTAGTAAGAAGACGACGGATGCTGTTCATGTTGCTCAGTTATTTTTCAAAGAAATCTATCGACTTCATGGATTGCCAGAGTCTATTGTGTCAGATAGAGATACTCGTTTTCTGAGTCACTTTTGGTTAAGTTTGTGGAAGATGGTTGGAACGAAGCTGAAATTTAGTAGCGCTTACCATCCACAAACAGATGGACAGACGGAGGTTGTGAACAGATCGTTGGGAAATTTATTGAGATGTCTGGTGAAAGATAATCTGAAAAGTTGAGATGTGAAGTTATGTCAGGCAGAGTTTGCTCATAATCATGCGGTGAATCTTTAGTACAGGATTCAGTCCATTTCAGATTGTTTATTCAAACTTGCCAAAGGGGCCGTTGGACTTAACAACAATACCACAACCAAAGGGAATAGTTAAACGAGCTGCTGACTTTGTTGATGGGTTGACGGAATGTCATTAAATCGTTCAGAACGAGAAGTATAAGCGATCTTCAGATTTGAAGCGACGAAGTATTGAATTTAACGAAGGCGATTTGGTTTATGCAGTGTTGACAAAAGATCGTTTTCCGGTGGGAACATACAATAAATTGAAAGCGTGGAAAATTGGTCCAATTGAAGTTTTGAAGAAAATCAATGAGAATGTATATCGATTAAAATTACCAGATGATGTTTATACTTCTGATGTTTTTAACGTCAAACATTTAATTCCGTATTATGGGGGTGAGATTGTTGTGGAAGAAGTTGCAAATTCGAGGGCGAATTATTCTCAACCAGGGAAGGATGATGCAGCTCAGACCAGGGTCGAAGAATTGCAAGCTGTCATTTGGCAAGGCATAAGTCATTCACGACCTAAGAAAGTTAAAGACTTAGGTCGCCCACGACCTAAGGAGGAAGATTTGAGTCGCTTCCGACCTAACTGGAACCCAGAAGGAGAAAGCCTAGGTCGTCCACGACCTAAGGAGGAAAGTTTAGGTCGTTCTCGACCTAACTGGAGACCAGAGGGGGAAGTTGTGCTGAGTACACGACCTAAAAAGCTCATGAGTCACGACCTAAAAGACCCACGACCTAACCAAGAACAAGAGATGGGAGTTGCACTGAGTACACGACTTAACGAAGTTGCGAGTTACGACCTAAAAGAGCCGCGACCTAACGAAGTCATAAGTCGCTCGGTATCTTTAGGTCGTCTACGACCTAACACATAGGTCACCCGAAGAATTCTTAATGCCGCTTCTTTAGGTCATTCACACGACCTACCGACCCAGGATAAGTCACTGAAGAGTTAAGTCGTATCATTTTAAGTCGTTAAGATGTGTTTTCTTAAGTCGCTCGAGTGTTGAGTCGTTTGTAATAGTTGAGTCGCTGTTGTGATGTATTGTTTTTGTTTTTAAGTCGTATGTCGCTTTATGTGATAAGTCGTGCACTATGTTATAATGATAGGTCGTTGCCGACCTTGTTTAGGTCGTAGGTCGCGTCTCTTGTATGTTGATAGGTCGCGTGCGACCTGGGTTGTGTTGTGTCTTGTATTTTTAAGTCGTTAACGACCTACGGTAGGTCGGTGGTGTTGTAATGTGTTATGTGAAGTGATGTAGCCTATAAATAGACGAGTTAGGGTCATTGTAAAAAGGTTGTTGATTTTTGTTGAATAAAATTCTTGTTGATTGCCGTGTGCTTTCATCTTAAATTGGTAGTTGAGTGTAATCTCCTATCTCCACTTTCGGTTATTCGAGTGCGCTCAAATCAACGATTGTTGAAGCCGATTCGCGGAATCAAGTGCGCTTGATCAACGCTTGAAGAATTGGAGATCTTCTTTCACGGTATCGTGCGCGATCAATGTGACGAGGATAGCTAGAATTCGGTATCTTCGGATCAACGAATTTGGGCATTTCAGTATTCATCAATCCACCGATTGCTACATTTCATCGATTTCATTTGTTTTCGAAATATCCGCTGCGCCAGTTTTGGTATCGGAGCTAGACTTAGCCAATCATAGCTAAGCCGAGTCTTGGAGCCAAGGAATTTGAAGTTGAAGTTCATCGTCTTCATTTTGAAGTTGCAACAAGTTAGAAGCTTTCGATCCATTTCATTTTGGATCAAAGTTGGAAAGGTGTTCGAGTTAGAGCCGAGAGTTGAAGCACCACTTTGATATCATTTGTTGAAGTATTGTGAAGTTCAATCATGCCACCAAGGAGAGCTAATCGTCATCAAAATGTTGAAGCGTTGTATAGAAGAGAAGAAGCCGAGCAAATGGAACAACGTATTAATGAGAAATTTGATGAAGGCGTTGGAAAGTTAGAGAAGTTGATGAATGATTTGAATCAAAATCCAAGGAGGAGGTCACTAATCTCGAACCATGGAGGAAACAGAGTTTCGCCATTGTTTACGGAAGCGAGGAGGGTATCACCGCAATCTTTTAGAGAGAGAAGAGAAACATCAATTTCGTCAAGAAGAGAACACCATGACTATGGACATGAAGAGAGAAGAACTCCACGTGAGTTTGAAGATGAGCCATATAGAGATGAAGAGAGACACAGTAGAAGAGATATGCGTGATCAAAGGGATGTTGAAGGTCGAGATCGATATAGACGTACATTTGATTTCAATGAAGAGGGTGATAGAGCTAGCATCCATTATCAAGATCGAGACCAAGTTCGAAAGCTATATCGGGATGTAGATGATGATCGTCGATGGGAATCGGGTATGAAGATGGAAATTCCAGAATTTAAGGGAGGAATGGTAGCTGAAGAATTCTTGGATTGGTTGTCCAATGTTGAAGAGATCTTTGATTTCAAGAAAGTCCCGGAGAATCGTCAAGTGAAGGTGGTTGCTACTAGGTTGAGGGGGAGTGATTTGGCGTGGTGGCAGCAAACTAAACTTACAAGGGAGAGAATGGGAAAGTCAAAGGTTGAATCATGGAAGAAGATGAAGAAGTTGATAAGTTCTACATTTTTACCTTACAATTATCAATCGCTCATGTATCTGAGATTGCAGAATCTGAGGCAAGGGACGAAGTCAGTTAACGATTATGCTGATGAATTTTATCAACTCATTGCTCGAAATGACATTATGGAGACAGAGGAACAGCTGACTGCTAGATTTGTTGGAGGGTTGCGAATGGAGATCCAAGATATGGTGAATATGTTTGATCCTAGATCTGTAGCAGAAGCACATCAGAAAGCGTTGGTTTGGGAGAAGCAAGGAAGGCGTGGAGGTGGTGTGTTTACTAATTCCAACAATCAAGTGAAGGGTGTTAGTGGAAGCTCCAATGTTCCTAAATCTATCAGTAAACCAGTTGTGAATGAAGTTGCGAAGCCAAAGGTTAATAGCAGTTTCAAATGTTACAATTGTCAAGAATTGGGTCACAAAAGCAATGAATGTCCAAAGCCAAAGAGGAGAGCAATGGTTGCAGAGATTGAAGAAGAGGATATGGAAGCTGAACGATCTAATTCACCTTATGTTGAGGAGGAAGAAGAGTTGTCCGGAGATGAAGGGTGTAATTTGATGATGAGGAGAAGTTATTTGGCACCGAAACAGGAAGAGGAAAACAGCTGGTTGAGGAATAACATATTTCAGTCCACATGAATTATTCTGGGAAAGGTTTGCAAGTTCGTCATTGATGCTGGGAGTTGTGACAATATTATCTCTACAGAAGCAGTAAGGAAGTTGAACTTGAAAACTGAGAAGCATCCTAAACCATACAAGTTAGCATGGTTAAGGAAAGGTGGTGAGGTGAAAGTTGGACGAAGAGCTTGTGTGAAATTTTCAATTGGGAAGAAATACAAAGACGAAATTTGGTGTGATGTTGTAGACATGGATGTGTGTCATCTGTTGTTGGGCAGACCATGACAGTTTGATAGAGCAGTACAACACGATGGTCGTGCTAATAGTTACAGTTTCATGATTGAAGGTACTAAGATTATTTTAGTTCCTAAGAAGCAACAACAGAAGGAAAGCAAGCTGGAGGAGATTGAAGAGCTGAAAACCTTATTATCTTTGAAGGAGATTGTCAGGGAAGTTGAAGAGGAACCTGAAGTCTTTTTGTTGATTGGATGAGAGAGTCATGAAGAGGTTGAGATTCCAAAAGAAGCGAAGCCCGTTTTGAAAAAATTTGTGGATGTATTTCCAGAAGAGTTGCCTAAGGAGTAACCGCCACTGAGAGACATTCAACATCAAATCGATCTTGTTCCGGGAGCAGTATTACCGCATAGACCACATTATCGAATGAGTCCGAAGGAACATGAAGAGTTACGAAGGCAGGTGGAAGAGTTGTTAGAGCAGTGACGTGTTCAGGAAAGCTTGAGTCCTTGTGCAGTACCATCTTTGTTGGTGCCGAAGAAGGATGGAACATGGAGAATGTGTGCCGATAGTAGAGCTTTGAACAAGATTACTGTTCGCTACAGATTCCCAATGCCGAGGTTAGATGACTTGCTAGATCAGTTGAGTGGGGCAACTATCTTTTCGAAGATTGATTTAAAGAGCGGATATCATCAAATTCGTATTAGACCGGGTGATGAGTGGAAGACTGCTTTTAAAACCAGGGAGAGTCTATACGAATAGCTGGTTATGTCGTTTGGTCTATCGAATGCACCACATCAAATTTTCAGACCATACATTGGGAAGTTCGTGGTAGTTTATTTTGATGATATTCTGATCTATAGTGGAAGCACAGAGGAGCATGTAGAGCATTTACGGAAGGTGTTAATTATTCTTCGAGAAGAGCAGTTCTATGCCGCAACAAAGAAATGTGTGTTTATGACGAGGAGTGTTTTATTTCTGGGGTATGTTGTGTCAGGAGAAGGTATCCAGGTGGACCAGAATAAAGTTGAAGTAGTCAGAAGTTGGCCACAACCGAGGACAATTACAGAAGTGAGAAGATTTCATGGGCTAGCGTCATTCTACCGAAGATTCATTCCACACTTCAGTAGCATGATGGCTCCAGTTACTGATTGTATGAAAGGAAACAGTTTTCTTGGTCGGAGGAGGCAGGGTTTGCTTTTGAACGAATCAAAGGACTTTTGACGACAACACCAATTCTAGTTTTACCGGATTTTCAGTTGTTGTTTGAGTTACATACTGATGCGTCGAAGGTTGGGGTTGGTGGAGTTTTAAGTCAGAAAGGAAGACCGGTTGCTTATTTCAGTGAGAAGTTATCTGGAGCTAAGTTGAGATATAGCACTTATGATGTTTAATTCTATGCAGTTGTTCAAGCTGTGAAGCACTGGAGACATTATCTATTTCGGAAAGAGTTTGTTCTTTACACTGATCATGAGGCTTTGAAGCATTTGCAAGGGCAGGATAAGATTTCATCGAGACATGCATCGTGGATTGCCTATTTGCAGCAGTTTACTTTTGTTGTGAAGCACAAATCAGGGGTAGCAAATCGTGTGGCTGATGCTTTGAGTAGGAGGAGTCATTTATTAACGACAATGAAAATTGAGGTGACGGGATTTGAATTGTTGCCAGAATTGTTTGAGGAGGATCCTTACGTTGCAAAGTTCGTTGAGAAAGTTAAGGATGGAAATACTGATGAATATGCATTGGTTGATGGTTTCTTATTCAAGGGGAATCGATTATGTATACCAGAGAGCAGTTTGAGAATGAAGATTATCAAGGAGCTTCATGAGGAAGGACATGTGGGTAGAGACCGAACATTGCAGTCGATCTCTCAATCCTACTATTGGCCATCGATGAGGAAGGAAGTTGAAAGGTTTGTTCAGAGATGTCATGTTTGTCAAGTTTCGAAAGGAACAGCTACAAATGCGGGTTTGTATATGCCTTTACCTGTACCTACAAAACCATGGGTAGACATTAGCATGGATTTCGTGTTGGGTTTGCCGAGAACGCAAAGGGGAAATGACTCGATATATGTTGTGGTGGATCGTTTCTCGAAGATGGTACATTTTGTTGCTTGTAAGAAGACGGCGGATGCTGTTCATGTTGCTCAGTTATTTTTCAAAGAAATCTATCGACTTCATGGATTGCCAGAGTCTATTGTGTCAGATAGAGATACTCGTTTTCTGAGTCACTTTTGGTTAAGTTTGTGGAAGATGGTTGGAACGAAGCTGAAATTTAGTAGCGCTTACCATCCACAAATAGATGGACAGACGGAGGTTGTGAACAGATCGTTGGGAAATTTATTGAGATGTCTGGTGAAAGATAATCTGAAAAGTTGGGATGTGAAGTTATGTCAGGCAGAGTTTGCTCATAATCATGCGGTGAATCTTTAGTACAGGATTCATTCCATTTCAGATTGTTTATTCAAACTTGCCAAAGGGGCCGTTGGATTTAACGACAATACCACAACCAAAGGGAATAGTTAAACGAGCTACTGACTTTGTTGATGGGTTGACGGAATGTCATAAAATCGTTCAAGAACGATTAGAGAAGTCGAACGAGAAGTATAAGCGATCTTCTGATTTGAAGCGACGAAGTATTGAATTTAACGAAGGCGATTTGGTTTATGCAGTGTTGACAAAAGATCGTTTTCCGGTGAGAACATACAATAAATTGAAAGCGTGGAAAATTGGTCCAATTGAAGTTTTGAAGAAAATCAATGAGAATGTATATCGATTAAAATTACCAGATGATGTTTATACTTCTGATGTTTTTAACGTCAAACATTTAATTCCGTATCATGGGGGTGAGATTGTAATGGAAGAAGTTGCAAATTCGAGGGCGAATTGTTCTCAACCAGGGGAGGATGATGCAGCTTAGACCAGGGTCGAAGAATTGCAAGCTGTCATTTGGCAAGGCATAAGTCATTCACGACCTAAGCAAGTTGAAGACTTAGGTCGCCCACGACCTAAGGAGGAAGTTTTGAGTCGCTTCCGACCTAACTGGAACCCAGAAGGAGAAAGCCTAGGTCGTCCACGACCTAAGGAGGAAAGTTTAGGTCGTTCTCAACCTAACTGGAGACCGGAGGGGGAAGTTGTGCTGAGTACACGACCTAAAAAGCTCACGAGTCACGACCTAAAAGACCCACGACCTAACCAAGAACAAGAGATGGGAGTTGCACTGAGTACACGACTTAACGAAGTTGCGAGTTACGACCTAAAAGAGCCGCGACCTAACGAAGTCATAAGTCGCTCGGTATCTTTAGGTCGTCTACGACCTAACACATAGGTCACCCGAAGAATTCCTAATTCCGCTTCTTTAGGTCGTTCACACGACATACTGACCCAGGATAAGTCGCTGAAGAGTTAAGTCGTATCATTTTAAGTCGTTAAGACGTGTTTTCTTAAGTCGCTCGAGTGTTGAGTCGTTTGTAATAGTTGAGTCGCTGTTGTGATGTATTGTTTTTGTTTTTAAGTCGTATGTCGCTTTATGTGATAAGTCGTGCACTATGTTATAATGATAGGTCGTTGCCGACCTTGTTTAGGTCGTAGGTCGCGTCTCTTGTATGTTGATAGGTCGCGTGCGACCTGGGTTGTGCTGTGTAACGACCCGTTAAATTTATGATATTTAATAAAATGAATTAATATAATTTCTAATTTGGTTAGGAGTAAACGTAGATAATTTGGTATAGTAGTTGCAATTTAGTGTAACTATAAAATTGTATGACAATAGATGTGGATAATGTAAATTGTCACAATTTGATTTAAAGTTAATTATAAGAAACAAATAAATGTTGAATTTGTGAATGTTAGTATAAATAATAACTTGAATGGTATTCATTAATACAAAGATGTAATTTGTGTAGATAGTAAAAATGTATGTCTGTAGTGAAAAGAAAAGAAAACTGATAGAAACATAAAATTTATTATTATGTAAATAAAAGCATAGTTTGAACAAATTTATGAAATTTGATAGAAACAGTGTTTGTAATCAGTTTGGTTATTAATAATTGAAAGATGGAGATGCGTAAATACGTTAATGAATTTATAACGGGAAGGAATAGTAAGAATGTAAATATAAACATTGATTCAATTAAGGGAATTAAATTATAATAAATGGTCATTTAATAAATTCAACGTTCTGTCAGAAATCATAATAGTTGTGTATAATGTGTGCAAACTTCGATTTGGGAATTTATTAGATTTATAACGGTTTTGTTATTAAGTGTATGAGTTTAAAAGTTATTCCATTTTGTAAAGGAATAGAAGTATGCATGTAGATATAAACAGGGCTTAATAGGATTTGATACTTAATGAATTGAATAAATTGCCCATTTATGTAGATATGTATAGTGAAATAAATGGCCTAAGCAAATTAAAATGGAATAATCATTGAGAGTTGTACTATGAAAATAAACAGTAATGTTTATTTGCAAGTAATAAAAGCCTATTTAGGTGACTAGAATTTAGATTAAACGACTATTGTATGTTACCTATCCTTGTTCTTATTAATTTAAACTTTGGAATCAAATTTAATTTATCCGCCAATTTTCCGCAGTTAAAGTGAAATGAATTGGTGATTGAATAATGTTAAATACAAATAAGATGTAACCAAGGGAAATCCCATTTGTAATACATTATGTAGGATAAAGTAAAGGAACTAGGAAATGGAATTTTGGAAATAAATTGCCATCAATTGAATTTATTGCAATTTAATGGATTTAATATTCAATAGTTTATGTAATTATTATTTGGAAGAAATTGGAGTTATTGGTAAAGGTATGAACCTAATGTTAATTTTTCTTATGGAATTGACAATTGATATGGAATGAAAAGAAGATAATTTGAGGTAGTAAAATGTGGAATTTTTGCATAATAAAATGGAATTAAACGTAAAATATTACGTTATTGAATTTAAAATGGAATTGGTAAACAATTGAGTGAATTTAATAAATTTATCAAACTTATAATGTTGAATTCATTAAGATTGGAATGAATAAATAGTTAAGAAAAATGAGGGAATAATAATTTGAAATCATTGCAATAGATATTAATGTAAGGTTGCCTTAAATAAATTTAAGGCGAATAAATGGGAATAAAGTTTATTAATAATTTGAAATTTAATATATGGTAAAAGTTTATTTGCAATCAAATGAGTTGGAATGGAAATCAAATCTATTTATCTAATTGGATTTTAGATGAGAGTATAAAAATATAAGATTTAATAATTGGGTTGAGAATAAAGATTATAATTTCCAAATAATAAGAAAGTGCAGATATTAACACTGCAAATTGATATATTTATAGATTTTAATTCACATCCAAGCTTGTTAAATCAATTGGAATTGATTGAATTATCTAAGTATTGAAATTTGGCCAATATAAGAAGTTGAAAAATAAAATTTGATTTTTTTTGATTTATTTAATTGATTTAATAAATATTAAAAATAGCCATTTTTGTCACAGACTCGGATTTCGACGAAACCAGTTTCATCGGATCCGTATCGGTGAATTATTATAGGGTTTCAATTTTCGTATCGATCGGACCTGTCGTTTGATCGTACGGACGCGAAACGCCTTGAAATCAATTTTATTAAAATCAATTTGAAATCAATTTGGAAATCTTGTTTTTAGCATAACTTCTTCATACGATCGAATTTGGACGTGAAACTTTTTCCATCGCGTTCAGAATATTTTAAAATACCTATCTGGATATATAGATTTAACAAATTCGGTTCCGGAGGTATAGCGGGCTTTTTGGGCCATAGTTAATTCCGTACGTTCGCGTATCCAGTCTAGCTACCCTACATCTAGCCTATCTATAAGTATACCGTGATAAACCCTAGCCTCCTTTCTATTGTCAGTTGGATATACGTACATATTTCTTCATCTCCTCCTTCTCCTCAATGGTTGCAAAATCCAGATCTGCTTCAATCCAAAATTCAGTGAAAATTCAAACACCTCAGAAAATTCTCAAAAAAATATATGTTGATGTTTTCGATACGCGTAATCTCATGGTGTAATTCGTTTTTCAATCGGAGCTGTCGTTCATCCAGAATAAATTCAAACAGCCCCAAACCGTTCATCATCATCGCGCAAAACTTCGTCTGATCGAAATTCTGTTTCTGGGTATTGGAGTATGGACGATGGGGAGCGCATCTATGTAATTTGTTTGGCAATTCAACGGTCGGATTTGCGTCAAGATTCAACTAGGGTTTCGAAAAAGACCCCATGTTTCGGCGGCACATCAGGTTTTCGGCCACCTGGGCCTTGCTCGCGGCCAGGAGGAGGTCGGCATGTGGAGAGGGGGCGAATGTCAGGCTCTGGTTGGCCGTGGTGGTCGTGAAGCGTGGCGGCGGCCTGGGTGGTTTTTGCGTTCAAGGGCTTCAACGAACAGGCGCGTGCTATTCTCTGGTTGAGGAGCTATAGCATGCTGGAAGACGTGGTATGTTTGGTGACGTGGTATGGGGTGGGTGATAATGTGACCTTAGTTTATTTTATTTTTAAATTGTTTACGATCGCAAAAATCGTCGTAACTTCTACATACGTACTCCGATTTACACGAAATTTCTTTTGTTAGGATCGTAATTTAATTCCAGACTCGATGACGCTGGTTTGGACGAATTCTGAGACGGGCGAATTTTTGAGTTTAAATCGGATTTAAATTCGATTTAAATTCCAAAGGTGAGTGTTTTAACCCACTCACAATTACTAGAAGCTTTTATGTTTGTTAAATAAATTTTAGAAATGAATAGAAATTTATTTATGAGCTTTTGGCATGTTATTTCATTCATATCTGTTGAATTGCATTTTATTAAATTTAACTGTAAATTTAATTGATTTATTGCGTATTAATTGGCTGTTAGAAATTATTGTTTGCATATGAACTGCTAGTTAACAGTTATATAAATTATCACTGAATATAAACTGTTAGATTAATAGTTGATAAATATAATTTGAGATAAAACTGCAAATTATTACCTGTTGTATATTACCAAACATATATGGTTATTGACTGATATTGATTGATGTTTGTGATTGGATGATGGATGTGTTGTTGAATGGATGTTTTATTTGGATATTATTAAACTGCAAGTTAGTATGCATTTTTCATTTTTCGGGATTGTGGTTTGAAATGATAAAACCGCAAAGTTTATTTTTAAATTGCGGATTGAAATGATAAATATCCGTATCACTTGACCATAGGATAGAAAATTATATACAGGCACCGCGGTCTATATATAACTATTTTAATGTGATTTCTATGGTTTGGATGGAATACGGTTTATAATAATCTTAAATTTTATACTGTATAAATATTTTTCTTCCGTATTTATGTACATGAAAAGTTGGAAATTTTGAAATAAAAAGGTGTATAAATTCCCTTAGTAAAATGGAAGAAAATTTAGAAAATGGAGTTGGATAAATTTATATCATATGTTTAAATGTTAAGTTTGGAAATTTAAGATATGATATTTATAATTGGATTTTTCCCAAGATAAATTGAAATGAATATTCTAATATGAATTTGAATTGGAAAAATATTCTAATATAATTGGAATCGAAAAATACATATGTTTTATTACTAGAAATTGGAGTTGTTTAAGGATTTATGTGAATATTCAAACTAAATAATAAAACATTTAATTTGTTGAAAGAATATATTCCAATTTTGGTTTTTGAATATTAATACTCCAATGGATTTATATATATGGAAATTGAAATGGTTTTGGAACTTAAGAGTGATATCTAAATTATGGTTTTAACTTTAGATAAAGAAATATTTCCATAAAGCCATATAACTTATTTCTTTACAAAGTGACAGTAAAGTTAAGCCTTTGAAATTCATATACCGTTGAATATCCAAACCATTTGAGTTTTAAAAGTTATGGTTTGAAATTATGGATTTCCAAAAATATTATGCTTTGAAAATATTCGATTTTCAGATATTATGAAGTTAAAGCCTTTTTATTATTGGAAAGGAATTATATTTGGGATAAGTGGTAAAATATGGTTTTGGGTTTTGGAATGATATCGTAATATTATGGTTTTGAAATGGATTATATTCTGGTTTTAAAAGTATAAACTGTTTTAAATAACCGCGGTGTTATAATAACGATGGGTTGGCAAAGAGACCGGGATCGGATATGGACATACTCTCTGTCGATACCGAAAACCACTTTGACTAACCGTGTACGCGGTGGAGTTCCAGAATGAAGTAGGTGGTGGCGACGTTTCCTGTAAGGTAAATACGTGGACCCAACTCCCGTGAGTTGGCATAAGGTGGCTAAAACAGGAGCGATTCTCAGGCCAATGAGGTCATTCCTCTGATCGGACGCTCCTCTTCGATATTATACTTTGACTTGGATTGATTCAGTGGCCACTTCTATATTTTGATTTTTGGGGGAGTTAGTTCGAGGTGGGCGGCAGCTGCGCGCTGCGCGTTACCATCAGCCTGGATAGCAATTGGTATATCTACCCTGGCATTGCCTAGTTGTGCCGTGTCACCTACCCTATCGCGCCTTGTACGAGTTTGGTTTTCTCCCGTAGCCCGTGTGATATCCTCTAGTGGCTTCCCGATCAGGAGGGACTATGATATTGGATGGACTACTGGGACTATTACGTGTTAAGGGCTATATGGGTAACCCCTTAACGCTATTAAAAAGTAAGTTTATTTTATGAATAGACGCTATTATAATAGCGCAATATACTATATAGTAAATAGTTTAACGGATCCTTAGGAGATGTAAATCCCGAGCATCTCTTGAGTTACTGTACTCATATTTATTTCTGTTTATTTAACTCACATAAGATATTCTAGCCTGACTCGAGTGTTTTTGTCTTTTCAAATTCGCTCGGGTCAGTCCGAGCGTTTCAGGATAGCAGGTTTTAGCTTTGGAGGACGAAGACGAAGATTCAGTATTATTTTATATATATAGTATTGCACCACACTCTTTCTATTCCGCTGCATTTTCGTATTGGTATGTGTGACTCTGATATTCATTGTACAAGTAAAATCAAGCTTTTGTAAACTGTTTATGAACTGTATATTTGTTATTATATTTTATCCTTCCGCTGTGAGATTCTGTTTTGTTTTATTCCTTCTCTGTTTTTCTTATTTACCCCCATAACAATCCGCCCTTGCGTATGCTTTGAATCGGCATGTGTGTCGTTTTAAAGTGTGCGAAAAGGCGGGACGTTACATGCTGTGTCTTGTATTTTTAAGTCGTTAACGACCTATGGTAGGTCGGTGGTGTTGTAATGTGTTGTGTGAAGTGATGTAGCCTATAAATAGATGAGTTAGGGTCATTGTAAAAAGGTTGTTGATTTTTGTTGAATAAAATTCTTGTTGATTGCTGTGTGCTTTCATCATAAATTGGTAGTTGAGTGTAATCTCCTATCTCCACTTTCGGTTATTCGAGTGCGCTCGAATCAACGATTGTTGAAGCCGATTCGCGGAATCAAGTGCGCTTGATCAACGCTTGAAGAATTGAAGATCTTCTTTCACGGTATCGTGCGCGATCAACGTGACGAGGATAGCTAGAATTCGGTATCTTCGGATCAACGAATTTGGGCATTTCAGTATTCATCAATCCACCGATTGCTACATTTCATCGATTTCATTTGTTTTCGAAATATCCGCTGCGCCAATATGTTAGCTTAACAATATATTTAGTTTTAAAAGTGTTTGTATGTGTCAGTCTGCATATCTAGGAAGCTATGTATATGTTACAGTGTTTTACAAAGTAAGTATTATGTTATATATATTTGATTTATATTTTGGGTTAGGAAGCTACAGTTACATAATATATTAATCTACTGAATAAGTTCTTTGGAAGGCTATGTGTATATAAGTTATGATATGGCTAAGTTAAATTTATATACAGGTTGTATTATTTAGTGTCAAGCATGCATATTTCATTTAGTAGCATGTATACAGTGTTGCATATATTGTCTGTACTTGCATTGATTTTTGAGCATAAATTTATATTTGTTACATAGGTTTGAAAGCTTACATATAATATGTTGGTTACAGTAAAACATATGTTTTGATTTTTAAGTTAAGAGTTTATGTAAGTATTTTATTATACAGCGTAAAATGTGTTTACTAGCATATATTTTACATTTTACATAGCGGAAAAAAATAATTCATGTCCTCATATATATGAATTATATACCTGTTATTTTTTTTTGTCTAAACCGTAGCACTAATCTATTTGGTTATATATTATAAAGTATGGAAGGTTTCTTAGTTTATATACACCATCTTCCATATTCGTTCAAATTTATGATGCCAGCGTGCATAATATTTTCTATATAATTTAAAGTACATGTGTGTTATTATTTGTACACATTTTTATAGGTTGCGTATAATTATATATATTGGTGTTGCCGTTGTAAATACATTAGTATATATAAGCCTGTCTGCATATTTTTGTATGTTGAGTATGTGTTCGGTTTATAACGTAATATGTTTTGATAACTATAAAATGTAATAACATGTTTTATGCATGTATATTTTTCATATAATGTGGTACAATACATATACGTAAGCCGCGTATTTTTAAATATTGGTTGAGATATGGTCAAGTCTGCATATTTGGTAACACATAGTCATTTATTTGCATATACACATATATCTAATTTAATATATGATTAAAGTTGAAATGATTTGATATATATGGTTATATTTGTAAATTCACTTATACCAATTCCCGCCATCGATACAGTCCTGATCTGATTCGTCTATTCCTATTTATTAGATTCGTTCGTTGATTCGTGCCAATCCAGTTTCGCTTTGGAATTCGTGTTGGATGCACAACTCGCTTCCATTCCCTTCCTTTCCTCTAGCCTCGAAAGGTGAGCAATCACTCACGATTAATGTTCTTTTATTTATTAAATTTGATTTCAAGTAAAACGATAATTGAAATATGGCTGTTGTTAGTTATTTACACTGTTAAATATATGTTATGACCTGTATCAGTTCACTTGTGAAATCTGACACCATTATCTGTTATGTATGCAAAAATAATCCAGTTTGGTTGATAATTTGATTGGTTGTGTGATGTTGACATTGAGCGTTAAACTGTTAATGTTGTAAGTGATAAATAATTGAGGTTGAAATTGTCGTTGGATAGTTAGGTTTGATATATGGGTTAAGTTTGATTTGATGACATCTGTATAATATGACCCCTTAAATGTTTCGACACGTAGAAATATGATAGATCGCACTTTGAACTATTTAAATGTATGTTGTGTAAATTGATATATTTGAAATTGAATAATGAATAACAAGTGAAGAACCGTATAAATAATATTGTAATAGTCTTTAATCTATATGAAATGATAGTGTAGATTCTAGAAATAATTATATTAATTCGCACAAACAACAATGTGAATTAATACGATTATTTCGGGATTATTTGAATTGATTATTTGATTGTGTTTGATTTTTGTTATTGCTTGTTTATTTACTTTGACACCATCCCAGTTATCACACTGCAAGTTCCCTTTGTTATGTTTATATTTTTGAATTGAAATTGGAATCGGGTTGAAATGATAAATACCCAAATGAATTTGACCTAGGATAGAGAATTAAATAAAATGCGATTGGTCAATAATTTGATTTAAAAATAAAATAATGATTTTATTCGAGTAAAGAATAAGTTTTGAAATGAAGTTGGAATTTGAATTTTTGAAAGGAAAATGTAAAGATTGAAATCTGAAACAATTGTTAACGTAGTAATTGATGAAAAACGTTGTTTGAAATTTAATAATTTAATAATTAAATTTGGAATTATTAATAAATAATTTGGAATCGGTAATAATTGAGTTTTGGAATTATTAAGTTTGAAATCATTTAATAATTGAATTTGAAATTATAATTAAGTTTGAAATTATAATTAGGTTTGAAACTATTAAGTTGAATTTATAAGTAAGTTGAAATGATTTGATAATTAAGTTTAAATCCATAATTAAGTGGAAATGAATTAATAATTAAGTTTGAATTTATAATCAAGTTTGTACTTATTAAGTTTTGAAATTATTAACAATTAAGATTGAAATTATTTAATAATTGAATGAGATTTAATTATTTGATAATTGAATAAAAATTGAATTCTTTGATAAGAGAAATTGAACTTTTGAATAAGTGTATTTGAACTTCGTTAATAAATGAAATTGAGTTTCTTTATTTATTAAAGTTTGGAAAAATTATTTAAGTAAGTTAATAAGTGAAATTGAAACTTCTCGATTATGTGAAATTTAGTTCTTTATTAATTGAGTTTTAAATTTGTAACGAAGTCAATAAATAAGTGAAAATTGAATTTCTTTAACAAGAAATAAAATGTGATTTATTGAAATGAATGCGATTTATCGAAATTAACGTAAGACTTATAATTTAAAGAATTGATTTGACGAATCTAATCGAACTCAATTTATAAGTTGATATAATGAAGTTGAACTTAAGAAATTGATTTAATGAATTGGAAATTAATAGAAATTGTTTTGAATGATAAAGTAACTTAACGAATATTGAATGAAATCCATAAATGAGTTTAGATTGATTTGAATGTTAAATTAATTTAATTTAAAGGATTTCAGAATGAAATTTATATACGAACTTGAATCAATATTTGAATTGTTTTAAATAAAAGTTGAAATTGAATTGTAAGACTTTGAAATGGTTATTTTGAAGTTTTGAAACGTAAATTATGGAAATCGACTTCGAAAGACGAATGAAATGTTGATTATAAATTCTAATGAAGTTGAAATTGATTTGGTTTTGAAATTTATTAAACGACCAATCGGTGTAATAATTACGAAAGTTATTAAAGAGACCGGAATCGGTTATGGACATACTCTCTGTCTAAACCGAAACCACTTTAATAACTATACGCGGAGTGATGATCCAGAATGAAGTGGTTGGAATGATGTACGTGATGACTGAAGAAAGGGAACGATAATAGATAGCCTTGACACTTGTGTCAAATTGGAAATGACAAAAATCAGGAGCCGTGCCAGGCCAAATGGGGTTAGCTACCTCGAACGAACACACTTCTTCGTAACTACTACTCATTACTTGTGATTGATTGGTGCACCCTCGGAATTTCAGGAGTGTTGTTTCGCGGTGTTGCGATCGTTGCGGCGATGCGTTCTCACCAGTCCGGATCAGGCAAACGGTAGTTTCACTATCTTGAGTATTGCCTCATGTGCCTTGTCATACTTGTATCCCTATATACGCGACCACTACGAATTTGTTTTGTGTTATACCTATGGAGTACTCCCTGATATTCCACTAGTTTACGGTGGAGTTTACAGTGCTTTATAGACTATAACTCTTATAAAATGTGTTAAGGGGGATAATGGTAACGCTTAACACTATTTTGATACTTTATATTACTGATAGACATTATCTATTTAGCGTACACTACTACATAGTAGATAGTTTAACGGATCTTTAGAGGATGGTGATTCCAACATCCTTTGAGTTACTTGTATTCCGATTGCTATTTCACTTGAGTTGGATTTATTGATATAAGAATATTAATCCTGACTCGAGTGTTTTGTGTTTTTCTTTACGCTCGGGTCAGACTGAGAGGTTCAGCTTTCGAGACTCACCTTTGGAGTTGGAGCTTTGCTTGAAGATCCAGCCATCTATTCTGCTTTTAGTATTCGATGATTCCAGTGATGTATTTTGATTTGTATTTGACGCATCGTGTTACTCTTCTGTTGTAAACTCTGATGTATCTTATATATTTATATAGTAGCTTCATGAACTACTATCTCCTTTACTTCCGCTGCATATTATTACTCTGTGTCTGTGATTCTGTGATTATTTATTTATTGTATATCTCAGTTTTGCCAGATTTAAATTAACAATTCGGTATTTCGAATTATTCAAGTCCGACATGTGCGGACGCGAATAGTTCAAAATAGCGGGTCGTTACAGTTGGTATCAGAGCTTTGGTAGCTCTAGGCAAAACTTAGCATATATCGTAAATGTATTTACAGAATCACTCTCATTCGAGTTTCAATCTCTTCCTTTTGTCTCAATTCCTTTGAATTTTGGAATGTTCCCTACGGTTTCAAAATTCATTCGTATCCCTCACTATTCGTCTTCTTTCAATTCTGGAGTATCCCATAACTCCTCTTCGAATGACCCTTATAATGAATCGGCAGTCTCGCCAAACATCGAATGATTTGTAAACGAATGAAACTCCTTTACAATAGACATCGACTCACCGGAGATCTCTGTATCCTCGGCTTACGATTCTATCTATCTTCTGCTATACTTGAATTCTATTTCTTGAGATCGAATGTTGGTTTACCTCGAAATTCAACATCGATCTTATTCTTGAAATTACGGTCGACCCGATTAAGGTTGCCCGTGAATTAAATAAACTTATCCATCTCCCGATTTTGTTAATTGAATTATCTTATTTTTTGTTCGAACTTATTATCGAATCAAAATTCTCTTGATTTGATTTCCGTCAAATTTGAATCTCTATAATTATTTTGAAACCAATCCTTGTATCGTCAAGAGAGGGAGTGTATTTGTATTTATACTAGAGTGTTTTATATATTGTGTTGTTTGAGTTGTTAATGTTGATTTGGGTTTTCGATCGATTCGTCTGATCAACGCCATCGATAGGATTTCCAAAATACTTTAACAGAGCAAACTGACACAATATCGTTTTCAAAATTGGTAAATGAAGTTTTTGAATGATTATATTATATATAAGTATAAATTTTTATGAAATTAAATGTCAATGAACCTGTTGTCCGAAATGATAATATCTTCATTTATTGTATTATAAACCATTGACTGTTGCGTAATATAAATAAATGGATTTATGAAACTTAGTTATAATTTGATTTGGAATTTGAAATGAATATAAATCAGGGATTTGAGAATTTTATTTTGGGTGATTTCAAACTTTGATTTTAAAAGTTTTAAGGTGCAGAGTATTGAAAATATTTTCAAATACAAATTATTTCAAATAATTTTAGATGTTAAAATCAGTGTTTCGCCCTTATGTCACTGAAAAATAATTTCAGTGATCACGGCCGCATCATCGACATTCATTTTCGAGTTTCGAAGTGAAGAGACTATTCTGTAACTTTGTTATGGTTTGTTTTGAAAAATAAATTGATTTGAATTTCATAAAGTATGATTTGATTTGTAATATATATATTGATATATGATTTAAAATCTGATTTGATATCTTATATATATTTATTTATCTCTAAATAAATTTTAAATAAATTTGAAGTTAGTCGAAAATTTAATTCTTAAATTTATATTAAAGGAAAATTCAATTATAAAATGAAATCGAAATTTGAAATAAAATTAAAGCCTGAATAATTAAATTAGAAATTTTATTGTATAATAATAAATGACTATTCAAATTTGAGACCTTTGAAATTGTTAATTTAAGAAAAATTGGAAAATCTACAATATAGATTGTCTTTATAAATAAAACTTGAGTGCGTATAAAAAGGTCATACACTTAATGTTTAATAATAAATTGGTTAATAGAGATAAATAGAATACTAGGTTAGTTGAATAATAAATGGATTAATAAAATAAATTGTTGTTTGAAATAATTTTGTAATAAACAATGATAAATTGCAAATAAACCAAGTTAATGAAACTCTTTGAGTTTAAAGTCAACTGTTGAATATAAATTAATTTAAATTGAAATTTATATGGTTAATACTAATTGTTTATTTTGGAATTTAAATCTATTTTCTTTTGGTTGTTTCTATTCTCCTAACTCCCTTTTCGAGGATGAAAAGTTTTGAGTGGGGGAGAATGTAACGACCCGTAAATTTAACCGGTTTTAATAACGTTACAAATCGAATTTTGTGGAATTTTAAACGATAAAATTTTGAAATATAAATTTTATATTTGGAATGCGTCTAGTTAAACATTGCAACTGGTAAATTTTCGTCCGAAAATATGAAAGTTTATTTCGTGCGTAAATTTACTTCAATTTAATCAGTTAAAAAGCGATGAAAATAAAACGTTTTCAAAAGCAAAATATTTTTACATAGAAAAATTCTAAATCATCTTCTGAGCAAGATGTCAGTGTGTCGTTTTTCCAAATTCGGACATCTTTGCCTCCGTCGATCTTAATTTTCTGCGATTTTTACGCATTTTCCGCTGGTAGAAAATTTCGAATTTTTATAATTCAATCGAATCACTGATATCAGTATACCATTTTGATCGACTAGTCGTGCTGATCTTCGCGGTACATTCGCTTATCTGTTTCGGAGTCTGGAGTGCGGTGCACAGCGAAATTGGTGATATAGTGGTCCGTATCGGTTAAGTTCGAACCCACTGAATTCTTGTGTCTGTTCATTAATCTTCTATGGGAATATCACTCGTCATTATTATTTTTCCAACCGAGACTTCCATTTTCCAATGCTAATTTATATGTTTGCATTAATAATCTTTAACGTTTCACTTTGGACTTTATAACTTTCCACTATTATCATCTTTAGTTTCATTTGCTCTGGAAGAGGAAAACGAAAATGAGATATATTTAACTTCCTCACTTCCTCTTGCCTCTGCATACAACCCTCCACCTCTCCTCCGTTATTCCATTCTCCCTCCCTCATATTTCACTATAAACGAAAATGAAAAAAAAATAGAATGCAAAAGTGAATGCATGCATGCTCTTCCTTTGCCTGTAACCGAGCTCAACTTCCACCCCACTCTTCGTTTCCTTCCCCAAAACCATGCCTCCTTCTCCTCTTGTTCCCAGTCGCGGCCTTCGCCTACTAGAGCTGCCGTGACCACCTACCCCTATCCGCTCCCCCTCCTTCTCGTGCCCCAGCCTCTTCACCGCCCAGGCCACCATCAGCCGAAGCAAGCCACACCTATCCCATCTTGCTCCGTCGCTCCCACCTCCAAAGCAACCTCTGACCCTCCATCACCACAGCGCGCGAGCCCATTCCTTCGGCCATGCAACCATCTCCACACCTTGCCGCCGTCACCACCCAAGTCACGCCTCCTAGATGTTCAACCTCCAGACTTTGTTACTGATTACATAGGTACATATAATGCATGCTACAGTTTTTGTAAAAGGTTAGCTATATATATATGTCATATATATTAGATTTTGTAAGCAGTGGAAAGAATTTTTTTTTTTTGTTGTCAAAAAGTGCACAGGTTACAGCATATGCGTTTTTTTTAATTTTTCACTATCATTGGTTTCTAAATTTTGCATATATGTTAGCTTATTAACAATATATTTAGTTTTAAAAGTGTTTGTATGTGTCAGTCTGCATATCTAGGAAGCTATGTATATGTTACAGTGTTTTACAAAGTAAGTATTATGTTATATATATTAGATTTATATTTTGGGTTAGGAAGCTATAGTTACATAATATATTAATATACTGAATAAGTTCTTTGGAAGGCTATGTGTATATAAGTTATAATATGGCTAAGTTAAATTTATATACAGGTTGTATTATTAAGTGCCAAGCATGTATATTTCATTTAGTAGCATGTATACAGTGTTGCATATATTGTCTGTACTTGCATTGATTTTTGAGCATAAATTTATATTTGTTACATAGGTTTGAAAGCTTACATATAATATGTTGGTTACAGTAAAGCATACGTTTTGATTTTTAAGTTAAGAGTTTATGTAAGTATTTTATTATACAGCGTAAAATGTGTTTATTAGTGTTAGCACCAAAATTGGTCACTAACACCCTTGAGTGGAGTTGTGTAGAGAGATTAATGAAGAGAGTAAATTAGGACTGAAAAATAGTGTAATTCAATGAAAAAGAATAACAAAATCGAGAACACCAGATTTATAGTGGTTCGACGTAACTGCCTACATCCACTTTGGGTTTAATCTTTTATTGCTTTCTCAATTACTTGAATACAGATACAATCCGTAAATCAATCACTTGGATACAAGTTTGAAATGAAAAGAGGAGAGTATAAGAAATGGCAGAGTCTCCCCAGTGTTTCCGGAAAAAAGGTCCCTTTCACTGTGCCCATGCCCCTCTATTTATAGACGAAGGCGGGTTGGACTTCCCTGGTGGGCCTGTTAACTGAATAACTCGGTCCAAATGGAGTAAGCCCTATGTGCCGACCCAAATAGGCCGAACGACCAAATGCCGAACCTTCATCTTTATGCTGAACGAAGTGAGGCCGGACGCTCTGCGTGCCGAGTGAAACAGGCCGAGCGGTCGGCATGCCGTGCCTTCCTTTCCTGGTCGATGGGTCTCTCTGTTGAATGGAGGAAGCGGGACGAACGATGTTGGGATGCCGAGTGGAAGGATACGCCTTTGCCATGTAAGAATGCCGAGTGGAAGGTATGCCAGGTGGAACTTGTGTGCCAGATGAGGAGCATGCCGAGTGAAAGGCTTGCCGTGTGAAGGGTTTTCCGTATGAGGCGTGGATGCCGAGTGAAAGGATATGCCAAGTAGAGGGAATGCCGAACAGAGGACATGCCGAGCAAAGGATATGCCGAGTAAAGAGCAGGCCGAGTACAACCCTTTGACAGCCGAACGTTCAAACGTGCCGAGTGCTCATTTGTGCCGAGTACAACCCTGCATGCCGAATGTTCTAGTTGCCGAACGTGCTTTAGGTGTCAAACGATATTCAATACCGAACGTCGCTTTATGCCGAACGTCTTTCTAATGGGCCTGACAACTTGCTAACACCTCCAGGCTCTTCGAGGTCAAAATCTTGTCTAGCGCTAATAATAATGTCTTCGACTGTCGTTTTGTAACCGGGCCAAAATGCCGGTTAACATTTGCCCCCCAAAGTGTGTCGTGTGAAGCAACACAACACGCTTTGAATTAGCGAGTATTCCTTGTCTTCAGAAAGAAATCCATCATGTTTCTTGAACAGTCATTATCCTTCGATTTTCTCCTCTAAAGCTGTCATATCCTTTCTTGGTCGTCTTGACGCTTGGTTGTGGCTAAAAGTTCTTCATCTGCCCATTTGGTGAAGTAATCAACTGCTATGATGGTTTATATCGCACCACCTTTAGGATCGGCAAGAAGATGATTTCAGTGCCCCCAAGTGGCAAACGGCTATGGACTAGCCATTTGAATAATTTCCATCGGTGGGGTTCTCGGCTTTTTTGCAAACATCTTGCACTCGTCGCATTGTCTAGCATGATCAACCGCATCTGGGCTGAAAGTTAGCCAGTAATACCTATAGCGGAGTATTTCTTTACCATGGTTTTCCCCCTGATGTTATTACCGCATTCTTCTTCATAGACTTTGCTCAAGATATCATCATGGGTGATACGCCGAAGCATGGGGATGGATAAACTCCTTTTAACACATGACCTATTCTTGGATGATTAGTTGTGAAGCTTTGAGGAGGATCTGTCGTTTTCCATTCCTCTGGTTAGTAAGAATTCCCCATTGTAGATAGTCTTTGATAGGAGTCAACCATGACACCTTTTCATTTTGTTCGCTGAGTACGTGTGTAATGGTGTAATACGTGAAGTCAGTTAGTAGCTCTTGGACCTGGCCGAGATGAGGTGCACGACAATGCCCCCTAGCGAGATTAACTTCCTCAGATTTGTACGCTACCAATTAAGAATCACAAAAGATGTGTAAAGTTTTCACTTCACATCCCCTAGCAAGTTTGAGGCTTGCAGACAAGGCTTCATACTATGCATCATTGTTTGTTTCAGGTGAATCGAGTTTCAGGATGTCGCAGATTGATCGTTCCTCAGGGGTCATTATCATGACTCCTATGCCATAACACTGGTCATTGGATGCTCCATTCGCGTACATTTTCCATCTTATGGTTGGTTCTCTGTTACTCTTCGAGCAGTCATCTGAGGTAGCGAATTTGGGTGTGAGGTCTGCTAGTTTCCGTCCTTGGATAGCCCTTCGAGGGAAATGAGTGATATTGGATTAGCTCAGTTTATTTAAGTAGTCTTTCAGACGTCTCAGGCCATTGTATGTCCTGTTGCAATGGCTGGTAGGCATAGGCGTTGATGGGGTGAGCCTAAAAGTAAGAGTGGAGCTTTCATGATGAAATCAATAGATATTATGCTTGCTTTTGTAGCTTCGGGTTGATATCCAATGCATGGCTCGCGATAGTTAATGAAATCACATATGCATGTCAGAATGGGTCCAAGGGAACATATCATCATTTATTCAGAAAAATCCAACTAATTCTTTTATCATCACTACACTAAGATGTGATCCTATATTTAGCACCCGGGATGGGGTCACCATGGCTGGCTGTAATGTCGACCGTCAGCTTAGCAGGTGCCATCCCAGATTCTTTGAGTACAGATGTAACTACTTTGCATAACATTCAATGTGAAATATGGTTGGGATGGCCAATGTTGACGGTTACTCTAGTCGAATCCTAGAGTCTTGTCATGAGTCATTAAGTCTAATAGTGAAGGACTCTGAATGCTCTAATAGATTATCAACGAATGGCCAGATCAGGCTTTAAAGCGCATCGAAGGAAATGTCGAGTGGGGGTCAGCCTCGAGTGGCGTGCAACTGTATAGCTGGATCTTGCTATGAGTTTGAATTTGCTTGTATATTCGAGTAACGCACTTTCTATTCAATGCATTCATGATCCTTTACCCGTCCTTCGGGTTGGAGTGAAAGTCAATTGCTCATGAGCTAAGGTGTTAATTCAATGATTCAATCTCTAGGCATCCTTTCGGTCATCTCCTTGAGCAACTGTAAGCCTATATATAAGTTTTAATACTGAGCTATCGTAGCCAGTTTTAGGATGACCATGCATCTTCTCCCAGTCTCGGGTTGATAAATGTACTGCATGGACGGTTAAGTCTCGTCCTAGCTATGTTTATGTTTTCACCTAAGTTCCAAAGACATAGAGGTGATCGGTGAATAGTCAGTTCACATTCATCTTGCTCCTCGCTCATGCCCCCAGGTCTGGGGCATATACCGATAAGTAGGAAGGCCAGCCACGCCTACTTTAGCTTTACTCTCTTTCCCGTTGAATCGTGGGATCATGTCAATCGATGGGAGACTAGGTCTCACCTATCTCGGATTTTATCGTGGTCTTTCATTCCAAGAGGAATACATCGATGCCACGTCAGTTTCAGGGCGTAATTTGGACAGTGGATGGTCATCTACGTCCACTTTGGTTCATGCTCCGTAATCAGTTCTCGGGGTAAGGTTGGCTACAAATGCAGTCGGGTTATGCTCATCCAGTTTCATACTCCTCCTGACGAATCGAATGAGGGTGCTGAAGAATTTTTGACCAAGTATTCATGGTTTACCCTCTTTTCCACACTCTGGAGGCCATAGTTTTTCAAGAAACATCCGAGTCACATTCGTATGTGCTTGGTGCGGATCGGTATTGACCCTCGATCTGAGGTATGATATAGTCGATTGCTCGTAGCTTTGGATGCCATTTCGATTGGTTTTGTATTGAGGCTTCCCTGCAGTCGTTGCTTCAAGTTATAAAGAACGCCACGCTAGAGCTATAGTAAGCTGTCGTATTCAGCTTTTTAGTGATTTGTACCCATGCTCCCAGTATTGATTTGGCCAGGCCACTAGTTGGATGGTCGAACTCCATCCTTAGCGGGTTAATAATCCTTCGGTCGATTCCATGCCGAAGTTTGCGTAATAGAGAATGGTCGGAATCCACTCGTCTATTTATCGATGTTTATACACCACTCTGCATTCTGGTGACTTAGTGTTATTCTCCCCCCGGTTGATTCGCGCCCAATTTGTATTCATGCTTCGGTTCATGCTCCGGGGACTTAGAGATTTGTCGAACAGTTTATGCTTTAGTCCACATTTCAAGACGCAGAGGTTTTTGTCAACTCGTTTATACTCCAGTCCGCATTCTGGGAACTTAGAGTAATCTAGTCCGCTTCTGGGATTTGGAGATTCTTCTCAAGTCTCCTATAATCTAGTCCGTGCTCTGGGGACTGAGAGTACCGTAGCCCGCACTCTGGGGATGTAGAGGTTCTTAGGTCGTTTATACTGTAGTCCGCACTCAGGGGACTTGGAGGTTTAAGTCGTTTATACTTTAGTCCGCACTCTGGGGACTTAGAGTACTCTCGTCCGCGCTCAGGTGATTGGAGTGCTTGATGAAGACAAGTCCGGAACCTCCTTCCATGCCGACGGGGGTTATGAAGTAGAAATTATAGGCGCCTCTGATCACACATCCGAATTGAGCATGAAAGAGCGGCTCGAGAAAGAGAAGGTCAAGGTCGAGCCCCGAGTTGTGGACTTGGACGATCCTTTGAACAAGCCGTTGAAGGTCATCCTTCCTGGCGGGTCCAAGCCTATGGAAGTTCTCCATACTTCTTCATTTGCTACCCCTCTATCAAAGAAGAGTACCAAGAGTAAATGCTATAGAGAGAAGCCGTCTAGAAAGGAGTTGAAGAAGCACAAGAAGTGATTACTATCCTCGTTCAACGAGAGTTAGTCTAAGTCATGTAATTATTTTCATCTATTTCCTTTAGTCCTTGTAAATAGAATGCCGACTCCGAACTTTGGAGTGGTTGTAATAGGAACTCGTTTCCGAATAAAGTTTAGTTCCTTTTTCCTTCTTACAAAAGACTCTTATTGTTCAGTTTTCTTTGTGATTGTGATGTGGATCCAAGCAGTTGTGAGTAACATAGACTTCTCGGTCCATCTTCATATAACTCGGAAACACTTCGGGAGTTGTTGAACTTCCATTCTGTGCTTCGAGCACTTAGAATACATTCTAGCCCGTATGTCAGGGATTTGAAAAATTCAAGTCATCTGTGTCATAGTTCATATTCAGGGAACTAGGAGATCCGAATTGCTTATATTCGAGTCCGCACTCTGGGGACTTAGAGTACTCCAGTCCGCACTCTGGGGACTTGGAGGTTCAAGTCATTCATACTCTAGTCCGCGCTCTGGGGACTTAGAGTGCTCCAGTCCGCGCTCTAGGGACTTGGAGGTTTAAGTCATTTATACTCTAGTCCGCGCTCTGGGGACTTAGAGTACTCTAGTCCGCGCTCTGGAGAGTTGGAGGTTTAAGTCATTTATACTCCAGTCCGCGCTCTGGGGACTTAGAGTACTCCAGTCCGCGCTCTGGGGACTTGGAGGTTTAAGTCGTTTATTCTCTAGTCCGCGCTCTGGGGACTTAGAGTACTCCAGTCCACGCTTTGGGGACTTGGAGGTTTAAGTCATTTATACTCTAGTCCGCGCTCTGGGGACTTAGAGTACTCCAGTCCGCACTCTGGAGACTTGGAGGTTTAAGTCGTTTATACTCTAGTCCGCGCTCTGGGGACTTAGAGTACTCAAGTCCACGCTCTGGGGACTTGGAGTTTTTAAGTCATTTATACTCTAGTCCACGCTCTGGGGACTTAGAGTACTCCAGTCCGCACTCCGGGGACTTGGAGGTTTTGAGTCGTTTATACTCTAGTCCATGCTCTGGGGACATAGAGTACTCCAGTCCGCACTCCGGGGACTTGGAGGTTTTGAGTCGTTTATACTCTAGTCCGCGCTCTGGGGACATAGAGTACTCCAGTCCGCACTCCGGGGACTTGGAGTTTTAAGTCACTTATACTCCAGTCCGCGCTCTGGGGACTTAGAGTACTCCAGTCCGCGCTCTGGAGACTTGGAGGTTTAAGTCGTTTATACTCTAGTCCGCGCTCTGGGGACATAGAGTACTCCAATCCGCACTCCGGGGACTTGGAGGTTTTGAGTCGTTTATACTCTAGTCCGCGCTCTGGGGACATAGAGTACTCCAGTCCGCACTCCGGGGACTTGGAGTTTTTAAGTCATTTATGCTCTAGTCCATGCTCTGGGGACTTAGGGTACTCCAGTCCGCACTCCGGGAACTTGGAGGTTTTAAGTCGTTTATACTCGAGTCCGCACTCTGGGGACTTAGAGTGCTCCAGTCCGCCCTCTGGGGACTTGGAGGTTTAAGTCATTTATACTCTAGTCCATGCTCTGGGGACTTAGAGTACTCCAGTCCGCACTCCGGGGACTTGGAGGTTTTAAGTTGAGAGCAGTCGTATTTCCACTCTTTAATTTGTGTACATCTACCGTATCGAGGCTAATGTTGTCGAATGAACAGTCGAACCATGTTTGCTCATGGAATGGGATCTTGCCCCCAGCTTGAGGGATGAAATTTGAAAAATGGACGATCGATTTTCGTCCGCTTGGTGATTATAGCTCTTCCCATCAAGTCGAGGAAGGAGGTATATGACAGATGGTTGGATCACATCCATGTTGGGTTAGATAGCCAAATCTCTTATGATTTTCTCCGTATCTCCCTCTAGAAAATAAGGATAATAGATTGTTGAGTAGACAAAGTAAGTTGCATATGTTCCAAGGTGCAGTTGTGTCCATGTATTGAGGGCGATGGTTAATGAGTAGGCAGTCCACCTCAATTACTTCGAGTCGGGCTTTCGAATAACCTTTTGTGTTCAAGGTAGGACTTGATGTGTAGATGAACAAATCACGTCCACTCTGGACAGATCCCGGCATCACTAAGCTTCAGGAGGGGCATCTGTATTTTGTCCAACTTTGTTCTATGACTTGATTTGAGTGGGCGATCGAGCCATACTCATTCCAAGCCCTGTTTAGGTCTCTGAGTCAAACGTGGAGGTCAATGAATGGATGGACAGTCATGTCGACTTTGTATTTGGGCTCTAATCGTGATGAGCTTTTCAATCTCTAGTTCTTGGCCCCAAATTAAAGGCACATGATTGTTGATGAGCGGTTGAATCATTCTCGTCTGGATGTAACTCCACACGTCCGATCATGGTCTGTGTGGATTGGTTGGTGACCAAATCTGAGTATCCAATCTCCTGCATCGTTTTGAAAGTAGTTTAGTTCAAGTTAGTCGTAGTTCATAGAACAATTAAAATAGAAATGGAAAT
This sequence comes from Allium cepa, assembly GCA_030765085.1. Classification (NCBI taxonomy): domain Eukaryota; kingdom Viridiplantae; phylum Streptophyta; class Magnoliopsida; order Asparagales; family Amaryllidaceae; genus Allium; species Allium cepa. The sequence goes on from CM060932.1 coordinate 914,809,350, forward strand.
AATTGAAAGAAGATTATGATAAATCTCATTGTTAAGTGAAGCAGCATCGTGCGCTCGCTATTCGACTTTTGCCCCTGGCTCCTTTCAAAGGGATGTCGGCCGTCAGCAGCCCAACTGATAATCATAGCCCTTTATTACTAGGCATCAGATATTCGCTGCCCGCCATTCTGCAGGAAATGTACATACTATTGAAGCTTTACTTTCTAGATCAGCTTTTCGATCACACCTCGGAGGTTTTTGTAATTGCCCGTGTTAGGATCAGTGAGCATTCGGGAATATACAACATTCCCCTGATTTTCTTTAGACTTTGGTGTACTCTCTCGAGGTTGGTTTCCAGTACCACTTCGAGTCGTGAGTCTTCAAGTAGAGGTTGTCAATTGAATCTTTCAAAGAGCATATGAGCCGAATTTTAAGGTCTTGTTTCGGCTACTAGGATCTACATCCTTAGCCAACGGGCCTTCATTGTTATTTTTCTTAGTCTGTTCTGCTCCTCCACACTTTGGTTTAGATTCATTTTTATCATAGAAATGATCCATGGTTGTAGGAGGCTCTCCAAGTAGCTGGCTTCCAAAATATATATGGAGGTCGATTCTCCTCAAGGGTGATCAGTTGGTATCCCTTTGAGTGTATCGTTTGAGTAGCGGTAGTTTGACCGTTCCTTTGTTGTCGTTTAGAAGCTGTCGCTAGATCCTCTATGCCCGGGCCGACCAGGGGATGTAAGGGAAGTAGATAGGATGTTCCTTTATTAAGTTGAGTTTTGAATTCAATATTTACATGCTACAGTTTTTGTAAAAGGTTAGCTATATATATATGTCATATATATTAGATTTTGTAAGCAGTGGAAAGAAAAAAAAATTGTTGTCAAAAAGTGCACATGTTACAGCATATGCGTTTTTTTTTTAATTTTTCACTATCATTGGTTTCTAAATTTTGCATATATGTTAGCTTATTAACAATATATTTAGTTTTAAAAGTGTTTGTATGTGTCAGTCTGCTTATCTAGGAAGCTATGTATATGTTACAGTGTTTTACAAAGTAAGTATTATGTTATATATATTAGATTTATATTTTGGGTTAGGAAGCTATAGTTACATAATATATTAATATACTGAATAAGTTCTTTGGAAGGCTATGTGTATATAAGTTATGATATGGCTAAGTTAAATTTATATACAGGTTGTATTATTAAGTGTCAAGCATGTATATTTCATTCAGTAGCATGTATACAGTGTTGCATATATTGTCTGTACTTGCATTGATTTTTGAGCATAAATTTATATTTGTTACATAGGTTTGAAAGCTTACATATAATATGTTGGTTACAGTAAAGCATACGTTTTGATTTTTAAGTTAAGAGTTTATGTAAGTATTTTATTATACAGTGTAAAATGTGTTTATTAGTGTTAGCACCAAAATTGGCCACTAACACCCTTGAGTGGAGTTGTGTAGAGAGATTAATGAAGAGGGTAAATTAGGACTGAAAAATAGTGTAATTCAATGAAAAAGAATAACAAAAACGAGAACACCAGATTTATAGTGGTTCGGCGTAACTGCCTACATCCACTTTGGGTTTAATCTTTTATTGCTTTCTCAATTACTTGAATACAGATACAATCCGTAAATCAATCACTTGGATACAAGTTTGAAATGAAAAGAGGAGAGTATAAGAAATGGCAGAGTCTCCCCAGTGTTCCTGGAAAAAAGGTCCCTTTCACTGTGCCCATGCCCCTCTATTTATAGATGAAGGTGGGTTGGACTTCCCTGGTGGGCCTGTTAATTGAATAACTCGGTCCAAATGGAGTAAGCCCTATGTGCCAACCCAAATAGGTCGAACGACCAAATGCCAAACCTTCATCTTTATGCCGAACGAAGTGAGGCCGGACGCTCTGCGTGCCGAGTGAAACAGGCCGAGCGGTCGGCATGCCGTGCCTTCCTTTCCAGGTCGATGGGTCTCTCTGTTGAATGGAGGAAGCGGGACGAACGATGTTGGGATGCCGAGTGGAAGGATACGCCTTTGCCATGTAAGAATGCCGAGTGGAAGGTATGCCGAGTGGAACTTGTGTGCCAGATGAGGAGCATGCCGAGTGAAAGGCTTGCCGTGTAAAGGGTTTGCCATGTGAGGCGTGGATGCCGAGTGAAAGGATATGCCAAGTAGAGGGAATGCCGAACAGAGGACATGCCGAGCAAAGGATATGCCGAGTAAAGAGCAGGCCGAGTACAACCCTTTGACAGCCGAACGTTCAAACGTGCCGAGTGCTCATTTGTGCCGAGTACAACCCTGCATGCCGAACGTTTTAGTTGCCGAACGTGCTTTAGGTGTCGAACGATATTCAATACCGAACGTCGCTTTATGCCGAACGTCTTTCTAATGGGCCTGACAACTTGCTAACACCTCCAGGCTCTTCGAGGTCAAAATCTTGTCTAGCGCTAATAATAATGTCTTCGACTGTCGTTTTGTAACCGGGCCAAAATGCCGGTTAACAATTAGCATATATTTTACATTTTACATAGCGGAAAAAAAAATTCATGTCCGCATATATATGAATTATATACCTGTTGTTTTCTTTTGTTTAAACCGTAGCACTACTCTATTTGGTTATATATTATGAAGTATGGAAGGTTTCTTAGTTTATATACGCCATCTTCCATATTCGTTCAAATTTATGATGCCAGCGTGCATAATATTTTGTTTATAATTTAAAGTACATGTGTGTGTTATTATTTGTACACAGTTTTATAGGTTGCGTATAGTTATATATATTGGTGTTGCCGTTGTAAATACATTAGTATATATAAGCCTGTCTGCATATTTTTGTATGTTGAGTATGTGTTCGGTTTTTAACGTAATATGTTTTGATAACTATAAAATGTAATAACATGTTTTATGCATGTATATTTTTCATATAATGTGGTACAATACATATAAGTAAGCCGCGTATTTTTAAATGTTGGTTGAGATATGGTCAAGTCTGCATATTTGGTAACACATAGTCATTTATTTGCATATACACATATATTTAATTTAATATATGATTAAAGTTGAAATGATTTGATATATATGGTTATATTTGTAAATTCACTTATACCAATTTCTGTCATCGATACAGTCCTGATCTGATTCGTTTATTCCTATTTATTAGATTCGTTCGTTGATTCGTGCCAATTTAGTTTTGCTTTGGAATTCATGTTGGATGCACAACTCGCTTCCATTCCCTTCCTTTCCTCTAGCCTCGAAAGGTGAGCAATCACTCACGATTAATGTTCTTTTATTTATTAAATTTGATTTCAAGTAAAACGATAATTGAAATATGGCTGTTGTTAGTTATTTACACTGTTAAATATATTTTATGACCTGTATCAGTTCACTTGTGACATCTGACACCATTATCTGTTATGTATGCAAAAATAATCTAGTTTGGTTGATAATTTGATTGATTGTATGATGTTGACATTGAGCGTTAAACTGTTAATGATGTAAGTGATAAATAACTTGAGATTGAAATTGTCGTTGGATAGTTAGGTTTGATATATGGGTTAAGTTTGATTTGATGACATCTGCATAATATGACCCCTTAAATGTTTAAATGAATCGACATGTAGAAATATGATAGATCGCACTTTGAACTATTTAAATGTATGTTGTGTAAATTGATGTAGTTGAAATTGAATAATGAATGACAAGTGAAGAATCGTATAAATAATATTGTAATAATCTTTAATCTATATGAAATGATAGTGTAAATTCTAGAAATAATTATATTAATTCGCACAAACAACAATGTGAATTAATACGATTATTCGAGATTATTTGAATTGATTATTTGATTGTGTTTGATTTTTGTTATTGCTTGTTTATTTACTTTGACACCATCCCAATTACCACACTGCAAGTTCCCTTTGTTATGTTTGTATTTTTGAATTGAAATTGGAGTCGGGTTGAAATGATAAATACCCAAATGAATTTGACCTAGGATAGAGAATTAAATAAAATCCGATTGGTCAATAATTTGATTTAAAAATAAAATAATGATTTTATTCGAGTAAAGAATAAGTTTTGAAATGAAGTTGGAATTTGAATTTTTGAAAGGAAAATGTAAAGATTGAAATTTGAAACAATTGTTAACGTAGTAATTGATGAAAAACGTTGTTTGAAATTTAATAATTTAATAATTAAATTTGGAATTATTAATAAATAATTTGGAATCAGTAATATTGAGTTTTGAAATTATTAAGTTTGAAATCATTTAATAATTGAATTTGAAATTATAATTAAGTTTGAAATTATAATCAAGTTTGAAACTATTAAGTTGAATTTATAAGTAAGTTGAAATGATTTGATAATTAAGTTTAAATCCATAATTAAGTGGAAATGAATTAATAATTAAGTTTGAATTTATAATCAAGTTTGTAATTATTAAGTTTTGAAATTATTAATAATTAAGATTGAAATCATTTAATAATTGAATGAGATTTAATTATTTGATAATTGAATAAAAATTGAATTCTTTGATAAGAGAAATTGAACTTTTGAATAAGTGTATTTGAACTTCGTTAATAAATGAAATTGAGTTTCTTTATTTATTAAAGTTTGGAAAAATTATTTAAGTAAGTTAATAAGTGAAATTGAAACTTCTCGATTATGTGAAATTTAGTTCTTTATTAATTGAGTTTGAAATTTGTAACGAAGTCAATAAATAAGTGAAAATTGAATTTCTTTAACAAGAAATAAAATGTGATTTATTGAAATGAATGCGATTTATCGAAATTAACGTAAGACTTGTAATTTAAAGAATTGATTTGACGAATCTAATTGAACTCAATTTATAAGTTGATATAATGAAGTTGAACTTAAGAAATTGATTTAATGAATTGGAAATTAATAGAAATTGTTTTGAATGATAAAGTAACTTAACGAATATTGAATGAAATCGATAAATGAGTTTAGATTGATTTGAATGTTAAATTAATTTAATTTAAAGGATTTCGGAATGAAATTTATATACGAACTTGAATCAATATTTGAATTGTTTTAAATAAAAGTTGAAATTGAATTGTAAGACTTTGAAATGGTTATTTGAAAGTTTTGAAACGTAAATTATGGAAATCGACTTCGAAAGACGAATGAAATGTTGAATATAAATTCTGATTGAAGTTGAAATTGATTTGGTTTTGAAATTTATTAAACGACCAATCGGTGTAATAATTACGAAAGTTATTAAAGAGACCGGAATCGGTTATGGACATACTCTCTGTCTAAACCGAAACCACTTTAATAACTATACGCGGAGTGATGATTCAGAATTAAGTGGTTGGAATGATGTACGTGATGACTGAAGAAAGGGAACGATAATGGATAGCCTTGACACTTGTGTCAAATTGGAAATGACAAAAATCAGGAGCCGTGCCGGGCCAAATGTGGTTAGCTGCCTCGAGCGAACACACTTCTTCGTAACTACTACCCATCACTTGTGATTGATTGGTGCACCCTCGGAATTTCAGGAGTGTTGTTTCGCGGTGTTGCGATCGTTGCGGCGATGCGTTCTCACCAGTCCGGATCAGGCAAACGGTAGTTTCACTACCTTGGGTATTGCCTCATGTGCCTTGTCATACTTGTATCCCTATATATGCGACCATACGAATTTGTTTTGTGTTATACCTAATATGCACGTAATTGTGCATATATTTACATCCATATTTTATCTCTTTTTATTTAAATAATCATCATATTTGGGCATTTTAACGTGTTTAAAACCAAAATTCAATTATTTCCAACCATCATATTTTCATCTTCATTCAGGGGCAAAACGGTCATTTTGTGCATGTGTCCATATAAGAATTTTTACTTGGACATTTTTTGATAATTTTTATAGGAATTTGGATGCATATGGAAGAGGCTTATATGAAGATATATGCATGCACAAATGAATACAAAGGAAAGAAGAGGGAAATAATTCAAGCCATGAACATGGAGGACCCCACCCACTTACCTAAAAGTACAATTTGGAGCTAATGGACAACTAAGTGGAGGTTAAAGCTTCATGCAAAACAAATGATGGATTAATTAGTGGTTAATGGTTACTTGTTGGCCACACTTCCTAAAGGGCATTTTAGGTAGCCCCCTAAAAATAGAATTAGGGTTTTATGCATGTATATATAGCCCTCTTATGTATATGAAACCATCATCTACTCTTTCATTTTACTTAGGAAATTAAGAAATCAAAGTGTAAGCTCAATGTTCTATGAAATAAAAATGGATTCCAAGCCTCTTTCTTCTCTCTTTTCTACATGATTTTCTTGGTTTTATTGTTAATGTTTATTTCTATGCTCTCTTCTTTTTTATGTTCATAGCTTAGATCTACATTTATGCAAGTAGTTAGTAGCTAATCTCTTTTGCTTCCTTTGCTTATTTTTATTCTCTTTTCTTTTCAATGTTGAAATTTATTTGTGTTGCTTCAATGCCACAAATGATTAGCTAAACCCCTTAAATTTAGGGGTGATGAAGCTCTCTAACTTTATGTAATTTCAACATTTTTTATGATTTATGGTCTCTTTGTTTATGCTTCATGAATGTGAATTTTCGATTTGCATACATTTTTTTTTATACAAATTGTTGATACATTGCTGCCATTCTCATTCTCTGTTTTCACTGTTTTCACTCATTTCTCTGTGTATCACTCTGCACAGCCCACTCTTTTTCTCTTTTACCGTTCACTGTTGACACCACTCTTCAACACTCCCTCTTGTTCAACTACCATCCTCCTGGCCATCAAATTCACCTGACCTCTGCACCATCACAACAGTGCTCTGCCATCTCCCCTTCTCTGTCCACTCTCAATACCAGCTTCTGCATACAGTCATCATTCATCATTCACTGCTCAATCCACAACCCATTTCATTCATCCACCTGCACAACAGTGTGCACATTGCATTCACTCCAACATTTTCTTCTTCCATCATTCACCCTACTGCAGTGCATAAAACTGACTTACTGCCTAACAAGTCATACAAACATCTGCTAACATCCACCCTACTTCACACTCAACTACCAGCATTCCAACCTTCAACCACTCCTCCATCAGAAACCATTTTACTGACCATAACATCACCACTGACACATCCCCTTTTTACTGCCATAGCAACTTTATCTGTTCAATACCTCAATACATTTCAATATCACTTCTCGACCATTCCATATCACAGTATCACATACATTTCAATACAGTTCATTTCTCTGTGCAAACCACTTACTTCCTACTCACTTTCACAAGCACCACCACAAATCATCACCTTCACAACCCTTCACCACAAACTCTCTGTTCTGCCGACACATATCAGTGCACAAACAACCCTTCACCACAACCCATCCATACAACTTCATACCCAAACTACACCATACCATCCTTCTCCACTGTCATCAAACAACAACCCCCTCTGTTACTCCCTCCAGAACCACCACTGTTCCTACCCATACCATCAACTTCCTCCCCTCTGCCTGTCATCACCATCAAAAAAAAAAAATAAAAAAAAAAATCACTGCAATTCCGTGACCACTGCCACTTCTCTGTTACCACCAGAGACCTTGAAACTGCTCGAACCACTGCAAATCGTCGCCACTACCAGAGCAGCAACTCCCCAAATTCAAAGCAAAAACAACTACATCACCCCTACATCATTCAACAGTGCAACAACATATAACCCAAACTTCATACAAACATCACCATTCGCTGCCTCATCAAACATCAACACAGCTCCTACATTTCCAGTCACCTCTCCTGCCTCATCCCTTCCAGTTCACTGTGTCGCAACAATCCCTGACCACCTCCCCATATCAGACTACCTCAGAGCACTGCACAAAACAACCAAGTCGACTTCACCAGCCTCGACTTCGACGCCATCCCCTAACACTTCGAAACGGCTTCGAACTCCACCTCACCGCGACCTATCTACCACCAAATTCCATCACTCCAGTTCACCAAAGCCTGCATCTCCACTAACCCAAATTCAAACTCCAATCGACCATCCTCCACAAGCACCATCCACCTCGAACCCATCAGACCACTCGCGACTTCCCTTCTGCTTCCAATTGCCTCGCCGCCACAAAACCAATAACGTGAGCATAGAACGCCTAAACCACCTATGAACTTATCCAATGTTCGATTTCAACTTATATGTTGCGGTTGATTTTAATTTGTGAGAATCGCAAAGTCTCTGAATGACTTTTGAGTTCGCTTTTGAATTTTTTTTAAACTGAGTAGAGATTTTGATAAAGAGGAGTTGATTTTAATTTCTATGGAGTTGGGTCGGGTATAATTTGTGGAAGTAAAGCGTGTTAATTTTTGTTTTTAGTTTGGTTTCACTTCTTTCAATTTTTTTTTTAAGTAAAACGTTATTTTTAAATTTCCTCTCCAAAAAAAAATTCGGAAAATAAAATGTAAAAAAAAAGTTCAAGTTTGTTTAATTTTCATTTTTCATTTATTTTATTTTCAATTCTTTTGTTTTTCGCTTATTTTGTTTTTCATCTTTGATAAACATACAAAAAAAAATAACAATAAAAATTGTTGAATATATCTTGTTTTTCATTTCAGGTTGTCAAAGCAGAAAATTGTAAGGAATTGCTTGCCAAAAGGAAAAATAATTGCTTTGCTTTGCTAAAATCGCCGATTGAAAAAAAAAATTGGAGTCTCATTTTCATTTTTCATTTATTTTATTTTCAATTCTTTTGTTTTTCGCTTATTTTGTTTTTCATCTTTGATAAACATACCAAAAAAAAATAACAATAAAAATTGTTGAATATATCTTGTTTTTCATTTCAGGTTGTCAAAGCAGAAAATTATAAGGAATTGCTTGCCAAAAGGAAAAATAATTGCTTTGCTTTGCTAAAATCGCCGCTTGAAAAAAAAAAATTTGCTAATAATCTGCACGCTCTGGTATTGTGCTTTCATCTCTAGTGCATTGTTGGTTGCTTGCATTTGCATTAAAAAAAATTCAAAATCCAAAATACCAAAAACAAACTTCATTTTAGTTGCATTCTTAATACACGTTTAATTTCTTGTTTTGCATTCGTCTCATCTTATTTTCTTTTCTAAGGCCAATACCCCAATTCACATAAGGTGAGGGATTTCATCACCCTTTCCTTAGCCCACAAACGCATTTCATCGTAGAATTGGACTAATAATAAAGGTTAGACGTTGGACCTAAGGGTGTCACGAGCTCACTTAGGGCTTAATTGTATCTTCACAATTGTTTTATTTGGACGATTTTATTTCTTGGTGTCTAGGCTACGGCAGAGTAATAACCAGTTATAAAAATTACGGTGATACGTAAATATTATACTGGTTGTTCCTCTGAAGGTACTTAAACCTTCGGCTGCATTGCTACGGTGATTCGTGGTGCACCGATAACTCATGTCCGTTACCTGGCTGAGAAATATTTTTGTTGATTTAAGACAAAGTGTGATTATACAATTTTGGTTTAGGAGCTACTAAGGACAGAAAATTGTAATTAAGTCCTTTGCATTCATTTAGTTGCATTAGTTCATGCATATTTAAAAAAAAATTAAAAAATTCCAAAATCCAAAAAAAAAAATTGTAAATTTTTACATGATTTTTCATTCAAAAAAAAAATCCTTTTCTTTCTTCCTTTGAAAATATTCAAAAATCCAAAAAATATATATATAATCTTTTCAAAAATTTGAAAAACAAAAATCAGTTTCCATTTTCTTCAGAAAAAAAAATCTTTTTGGTAAACATTTGAAAATTCAAAAAACAAAAAAAAAATACAAAAGCAAAAACATATAAAAAATTTTTGAAAAACTAAAAACAAAATAAAAACTAAACTTTTCTTTTGAAAATAAATCCCACTTATTAAATAGTTTTCTCCCTTGTAAAAAAAAATTTTCAAAAAAAAAACACGTTTTCCAATCTTCTTTCACTCCCTAAACTCGATTCTAACTCCTTTCTCTTCTCGACTTTCACTTGTGCATGAGTACTTGGACTCGTGACACAATAACCAATCGTTGGACTCGCGACCCTTCTACAAACCGTTTAACTCGAACAGACGATCCTCCTGAAATGGCGAACGAAAACGCCCCTCGAACTCTTATGGATAGAATCTTTCCCGACAGAGTTTCTATTCCATCTTGCATCACGTTACCCGCCCCAACGGGTAACCATTTCGAAATCCATTCAAACCATATTGCCACGCTTCCAAAATTTGGCAATTTCGAGCACGATGATCCATACATCTTTTTGACTAAATTCGAACAAGTTTATGCAACCATTAAACTCCAACAACTTTCTGATGACGGAATCAAACTTCGATTAATCCCATTTGCTCTTACGGATTACGCTGAAAAATGGTTGTACATCTTACCTTCGAACTCAATTAAAACGTGGGAAGAATTTGTAAAAGCTTTCTTAAAAAAGTTCTACCCCTTGGAAAAAACAAGTAGAATTCGAAACGAAATTGTAAATTTTCATCAATTCAAGGGTGAACCATTTGGAAAATATTTTGAAAGATTCAAAGAGCTTTTGATAAAATGTCCACACCATAACTTTGAAAAATGGACGATTTGCCAAATCTTATACGATGGACTCGAAAACAGCTCACGAACCATGCTCGAATCAATGTGCCAAGGCAATTTTCTTGCCCAACATCATGACGATGCTTGGCAATTTCTTAAAAACCTCGCTGAAAAGTCGTCCCAATGGGAACGCTCGAACGAAAAATCAATATACTCACGATCGAGTGCACACTCGATAGGATCTTCAGTTGCTTTGGAAGCTAAGATCGATGCAATGATTAAAAAATTTGATAATGTTTTCTCATCGAATCAAACGAACCAAGCTTCCCAACCAATGTGCTATAAATGCAACGATCCTAATCATATAGCCGATCAGTGTCCTAATTCCATCGAACAAATCAATGCTTTCAATAAAACCAAAAACGACCCGTTTTCTCCAACGTACAACCCTGGTTGGAGAAATCATCCGAATTTTGCGTGGAGCCAAAAGAATCCCAACACGAATACGATTCGTCCCAATTTTCAAGCATTTTCGAATAATGCTTCGAATCCTCCCTTTCAGCCCAACAATTTTCAACCAAACTTTACGGGCCCGTCTCATAATCAACCACAACAACCAAATTTTCCAACAAATTCTGCTCATCCTCCACAAGACGATAAACGTTTAACTTCGCTTGAGAAAACTCTTGAAACGTTGGCTAAGGCAACTACTCAAAGCCTTCAATCAAACAGCAATTTGCAAAATTTATTGACTTCATATATGCAAAACACAAACCAATCGATTGCAAAACTCGAAATGCAAATGAGTCAATTAGCCACGTCTGTAAGTGAACGCGAACGAGGGACATTCCCAAGTCAGCCCCTTCCAAATCCCAGAAATCAAAACGCAAATTCAAATCAAGCCCATGTTGTTCAAGATAGCAACGTCACCCAGTTGAATGCTATCACAACTCTCCGTTCTGGTAAACAAATCGATAATCAAGTCGTTAATCCAAATGATTCACTGGGAACTTTTCTCGATACTTCTAAAACAATGAACGACTCGGAACAGAACGTGGAGCCAAACGTCGAATCGAACGACAATCAAAATTCTTCTTCGACTCGAGTAGACCCGCCTACCGAGTATCGTGTTCCATTTCCACATCGTCTTCGACCAAAGAAACACTCGGACCAAATGGAAAAGATGTTGGAAATTTTTAAACAAGTAAAAGTGAACATCCCGCTTCTTGACATCGTTCAGCAAGTCCCCACTTACGCGAAATTTCTTAAGGACTTGTGCACCCAGAAGAGACACACTCAAGTGCCCAAAAAAGTCTTCTTAGCCGCTAGTTTGAGTGAAGTCTTGTCCCAATCCATGCCCGTTAAATACAAAGATTCTGGTTGCCCTACGATTTCATGTACAATTGGAGACAAGACGATTAACAAATGTTTGATAGACTTAGGCGCGAGTGTCAACTTGATTCCATACTCCGTGTACGAACAATTAGGCTTAGGTGAGCTCAAACCCACAAAAGTTATGCTTCAATTTGCCGATCGTTCCATTAAGAAGCCCGTGGGGGAAATCGAAGACGTGCTCATTCGAGTAGGGCAATTCATATTCCCCGTTGACTTTATAGTTCTCGAAACACAACCCGTGATAAATCCCTCGAGTCAAATTCCATTTTAGGCCGACCATTCTTAGCCACCTCAAACGCCTTAACCAATTGTCGTAACGGTTCGATGAAAAACTCTTTTGGAAACATGACTTTGGATCTTAACATTTTTAATCTTGAAAGCCACTCGAACGAACTTCGTGACCAGACATTAGAAGTTAGTGCCATTCACGAAAACTTTGAAAACGAAACACTTGATCTTAACGATGAACGCGAGGCCGAGTACGAAAAATTGTTTCATGAAGTTCCCAACGAGATCGAACACACTCTTCCCTTTGAATCGCTTCAAGTTGAGTCCGAATCTCAACCCAATTCTGCAATCGAAAAACTCCCGAAATTGGACCTCAAACCACTTCCCGCTCACCTTAAGTATGCATACTTAGGTGAAAACGAAACTTGTCCTGTCATCATTTCTAACAATCTTTCTCTTGACCAAGAAGCTTCTCTTCTCTCTATTCTTTTGAAAAATAGAGAAGCAATTGGGTGGTCCATTACTGATATTAAGGGAATTAGCCCTGCTATTGTCCAACATCGCATTCATTTGATTGATGAAGCCAAACCCACTCGTGATGCACAACGGAGGCTTAACCCAAAAATGAAAGATGTGGTTCGTGACGAAATTCTTAAGCTCCTCGATAACGGTATCATATACCCCATCTCCGATAGCCCATGGGTTAGCCCAATTCATGTCGTGCCTAAAAAGTCCGGACTTACTGTTATAAAAAACGATGCTAACGAACTTATTCCAACTCGTACTCAAACGGGTTGGCGTGTTTGCATTGACTATCGAAAACTAAATGCCGCAACACGTAAGGATCATTTCCCTCTTCCATTTATTGACCAAATGCTCGAACGTTTAGCCGGCCACGAATTCTATTGCTTTCTTGATGGTTATTCCGGCTATAACCAAATTCCAATCGCTCCCGAAGATCAGGAGAAAACGACTTTCACATGTCCATTCGGTACCTTCGCTTATCGACGTATGCCATTCGGACTTTGTAACGCTCCTGCGACTTTCCAACGATGCATGGTTGGAATCTTTTATGACATGATTGAGCGCTTTCTAGAAGTCTTTATGGACGATTTCTCTATCTTCGGCGATTCTTTTTCTCAATGTTTACATCACCTCGAGTTGGTTTTGAATCGATGTAAAGAAAAACATTTGACTTTGAATTGGGAAAAATGCCACTTTATGGTCAAACAAGGCATTGTCCTTGGACATATCATCTCAAACAAAGGCATTGAGGTAGACAAAGCGAAAATCGATGTCATTGCAAATCTACCCATTCCCAAATCTGTTAAGGACATTCGATCATTTTTAGGACACGCTGGCTTTTATCGACGCTCTGTGAAAGACTTTAGCAAAATCGCTCGTCCTTTGACGACTCTTCTTGGAAAAGACGTTCCTTTCGATTTTAACTCTGATTGTATCTCTTCTTTTGAACGTCTTAAGAGCGAACTCATTTCTGCCCCAATCATTTGCGCACCCAATTGGGATCTTCCTTTCAAAATAATGTGTGATGCTTCGAACTTTGCCGTTGGTGCTGTCTTGGGACAACGCATCAACAAGATCCTTTATGTCATTTACTATGCAAGTATGACCTTGAACGACGCTCAACTCAACTACACAACAACTGAAAAAGAGCTTCTAGCTGTCGTTTTTGCGCTTGAAAAGTTTCGACCTTACTTGATAGGTTCACACATTACGGTCTACACTGACCATTCTGCGCTTCGATATCTCTTCGCTAAAAAGAATGCTAAATCCCGTTTGATTCGTTGGATCCTTTTACTTCAAGAATTCGACCTTACAATCAAAGACAAAAAGGATCCGATAATGTCATAGCCGATCATTTATCTCGTCTTTCGAACGCACCATCTTCCTTGCCGATCAATGAAAACTTCCCCGATGAACAACTTCTTTCTATTTCTATCGATCCATGGTACGCTGATATAGTGAACTACTTAGTCACTAAAGAAACTCCCTCATTTTGGTCCAAACAGGACAAATGTAAATTCATGTCCCAAGTGAAATATTTCTATTGGGACGATCCATATTGGTTCAAATATTGTCCCGACCAAATCATCCGACGTTGCATTCCGGATAATGAGATACGGAGTGTTCTTTCATTTTGCCACGATCAAGCGTGCGGTGGACATTTCGGTCCTCGAAAAACTGTGGAAAAAGTGCTTCAGTGTGGTTTCTATTGGCCTTCTCTTTTCAAAGACTCGTTTGAACTTTGTAAAACTTGTGATCGATGTCAAATTCTTGGACGAATTTCTCGACGAGATATGATGCCTTTAAACCCCATTCTTACGATCGAAATCTTTGATGTATGGGGTATCGACTTTATGGGACCTTTGCCAAATTCTTTTGGAAACTTGTATATCCTTCTCACTGTCGATTACGTTTCAAAATGGGTCGAAGCCGTTTCTTGCAAAACCAATGACCACAGAATTGTTGTGAAATTTCTCAAAGAAAACATCTTTTCGAGGTTCGGCACACCTCGCACAATAATCAGTGATAACGGAACCCATTTTTGCAACCGTTCTTTTGAAACTTTAATGAAAATATACTCGATAACCCACAAGTTATCCACTCCGTATCATCCTCAGACTTGTGGCCAAGTTGAAGTTTCAAATCGACAAATAAAACAAATCTTGGAGAAAACTGCCAATAAAAATCGAAAAGATTGGTCTCAGAAATTAACCGACGCGCTTTGGGCTTACCGTACTGCTTTTAAAACTAACCTTGGGATGTCCCCATTTCGTTTAGTTTACGGTAAAGCTTGCCATTTACCCGTTGAAATTGAACACAAAGCGTTGTGGGCAATAAAAAACTTAAACTTTGATCTTGAAAAGGCTGGCGAAACTCGAAAACTACAACTCAACGAACTCGAAGAACTTAGGAACGACGCGTATGAAAACGAGAAAATTTACAAAGAAAGAACCAAAGTTTTTCATGACAAGTCAATCCTAAGGAAAACGTTTTTGCCTAACCAGAAAGTTCTTTTATATGACTCGAGACTTCATTTATTCCCTGGGAAACTTAAATCAAGGTGGACCGGACCATTTATGGTACGAACTGTTTTTCCACATGGTGCCATAGAAATAGAAAACCCAAAGGATGGATCGATTTTCAAAGTCAATGGTCATCGTTTGAAACCCTTCTTGCAATTGCCCGGTAACCAAGAGGAGGAGCTCATGATCCTTCATGAGCCAAGCTACGTCTAGTAAGAATGTTAACCGTCTTTTGTAAATATGTACATATTTTTCCCCGTTACACTCATTATATCATGCATCGACTGTGGGACACAGTCAAAATTAAGTGTGGGGGGGAGTCTCATTTTCATTTTTTCTTTAGTTTTTCATGCCATTTTTGAATTTTCATTTTCTTCAAAAAAAAAATCTCAAAACTCCTAAATCTCAAAAACATTTTCTTTTAACCATTTTGATTTATTTTTGAAGAAACACTATGGGATAAGTATAAGTTTTGGTTAATAAATTGAAATTTTTGAAAATTTATTTGTCTTAAAATAAAAATAAAATGAAGTTTGATTACAAATAACAATGGTTTAACTAGTATATAGGAAAGTTCATCTATGCTAATTATGAAGTATGTTCTAATTGAAAATCTTTGTCTAAAAAGTGGTAAATTTAAAGTAAGGATATAACATTTTTGTCTTCTAAGTTAAATGGTGCTAAGATGGTTTTGCAAAACTCTCTCTCTCTCATAAAAAAAATACATATATAAAAAAAATACAAAATAATAACATCTAAAGTATTCACTCTCATTTAAAAGTCCTCACGGTTATGCATGGGTGAATTACATGGAATCTTTGATTATGTGCTTTCATACTCATTTAAAAGTCCTCACGGTTATGTATGTATGGAACACATACCCAAAAAAAACATACTTAATAAAAACCACCTACGGTCGATAGGTGTATGCACGAAAGTGTGTGCACTCGCCATGCTCTGTACTCCCCTCACATAAGCTCGAAAGGCAGTGCATGGGTGGTATATCTGGCCTCGGTTTACCTGAGCTAGGTGTGTAATTTTTCGTGCAAATAATGAGAGAGCAAGCAATTGAAATCCTAGCACTATTTTAACTTGTTTGATTTAACTTGTTATTGAAAAGAAATGAAAATACTACTTTAATAAACTTTGATAATCAACTAAGGATCCATTTCATAATTACATTATGTTATCAACCAAAACAACTAGCCAAACTATGGTCTATCTGTTATGACAACTTGATTTTTATTGGAAATTTTGATGAGTAAAATTTTCAAGACAATGACCAAAACTTGTATTTAACTTATTCGTGTCCATTTGAAAATAAATCCTTCATTTGTAAATATGTTCAAAAACTCGCATTCATCTCCTTGTAAATAAATCTTTCATTTTGTAAATATTTTTGGATTTTGTGGGTAGTATCCACTGAAAACCCTCACGAGACAACACTCGTCCTACTGGGGACACCCAGAGGTTTAACGGCTTGTTGCATATGCTCAATGCAATCGTGCTCCCTACGAAAATGGATTTATCTTAGTTTTTCCTTTATTCGAGGACGAATAAAAAGATAAGTGTGGGGGTATTTGATATGCACGTAATTGTGCATATATTTACATCCATATTTTATCTCTTTTTATTTAAATAATCATCATATTTGGGCATTTTAACGTGTTTAAAACCAAAATTCAATTATTTCCAACCATCATATTTTCATCTTCATTCAGGGGCAAAATGGTCATTTTGTGCATGTGTCCATATAGGAATTTTTACTTGGACATTTTTTGATAATTTTTATAGGAATTTGGATGCATATGGAAGAGGCTTATATGAAGATATATGCATGCACAAATGAATACAAAGGAAAGAAGAGGGAAATAATTCAAGCCATGAACATGGAGGACCCCACCCACTTACCTAAAAGTACAATTTGGAGCTAATGGACAACTAAGTGGAGGTTAAAGCTTCATGCAAAACAAATGATGGATTAATTAGTGGTTAATGGTTACTTGTTGGCCACACTTCCTAAAGGGCATTTTAGGTAGCCCCCTAAAAATAGAATTAGGGTTTTATGCATGTATATATAGCCCTCTTATGTATATGAAACCATCATCTACTCTTTCATTTTACTTAGGAAATTAAGAAATCAAAGTGTAAGCTCAATGTTCTATGAAATAAAAATGGCTTCCAAGCCTCTTTCTTCTCTCTTTTCTACATGTTTTTCTTTGTTTTATTGTTAATGTTTATTTCTGTGCTCTCTTCTTTTTTATGTTCATAGCTTAGATTTACATTTATGCAAGTAGTTAGTAGCTAATCTATTTTGCTTTCTTTGCTTATTTTTATTCTCTTTTCTTTTCAATGTTGAAATTTATTTGTGTTGCTTCAATGCCACAAATGATTAGCTAAACCCCTTCAATTTAGGGGTGATGAAGCTCTCTAACTTTATGTAATTTCAACATTTTTTATGATTTATGGTCTCTTTGTTTATGCTTCATGAATGTGAATTTTGATGTAAGTTTATACAAGTGGGTTTGATAGCTTATATTGCTTATGCAAATGAGCTATTCTTACTCAACATAAACACAATTTACATCAACATTTGCTAATTAATTTTTGATTATGAAATGAAAGTAAAAATGAAATTTGATGATCTATGTTACTAGTTACAATAGTAAATAGATCATACTTAAAATAGTTTTTGCTTTGGCTTCTTTTTCATGAGAATTGTAAGTGGTATAATTGTTGTATTATAGTTTGATGGTTTGAGTTATGTTAACTAATAACATAAACAAACCATACTTATGATAAATGCAATGATTATTTCACTTAATATCAAAGTTAGAGATCATAAATTATGTGTTTGTTGATTTACAAAAATTTGAGAGTGGATTTGCCTCTAAACTGTTCTTTAGTCTAATAATTTTTGAATCGCATTTTCTAGTGTTAGCCTCATTTTATTTCTAGTTAACAAATCCTCTTCGACTTTGGTATAATTTGATTGAATAGATTTTTTAAAATCATCAATTCCCTGCGGATCGACCCGTATTCACCACGTACTTCAAGTGTACGCCGTGCGCTTGCGGTTATATTTTAATTTGAAATTTTTCGGCAAATTTCTAAATCAATAGAAATTTTGTCGACGAACAATACCTATGTAGTACTCTCTGATATCCCACTAGTTTATGGTGGAGTTTACAGTGCTTTATAGACTATAACTCTTATAAAATGTGTTAAGGGGGATAATTGTAACGCCTTAACACTATTTTGATACTTTATATTACTGATAGACATTATCTATTTAGCGTACACTACTCCATAGTAGATAGTTTAACGGATCCTTAGAGGATGGTGATTCCAACATCCTTTGAGTTACTTGTATTCTGATTGCTATTTCACTTGAGTTGGATTTATTGATATAAGAATATTAATCCTGACTCGAGTGTTTTGTGTTTTGCTTTACGCTCGGGTCAGACTGAGAGGTTCATCTTTCGAGACTCACCTTTGGAGTTGGAGCTTTGCTTGAAGATCCAGCCATCTATTCTGCTTTCAGTATTCGATGATTCCAGTGATGTATTTTGATTTGTATTTGATGTATCGTGTTACTCTTCTGTTGTAAACTCTGATGTATCTTATATATTTATATAGTAGCTTCATGAACTACTATCTCCTTTACTTCCGCTGCATATTATTACTCTGTGTCTGTGATTCTGTGATTATTTATTTACTGTATATCTGAGTTTTGCCAAATTTAAATTAACAATTCGGTATTTCGAATTGTTCAAGTCCGACATGTGCGGATGCGAATAGTTCAAAATAGCGGGTCGTTACAATTCGGGTGCTGACTGCAGCATCATTAACATCCATTTTCGAGTTTCTAAGTGATGAATTTGCTACCTCAATAATTTAATAATGAAATTTATATTTGTTTTGATAAAGCAAGTTTTGATTTTAAAATCCAAAGTATAATTTGATAAAAGTGTAAGAAAATAAGTTTTTGAACTTATAAACTAAAAATGGTATGCATCAGAAAAAGAAAATTTTAATTAAGGTATGAGATTAAAATTTTAACTTAAATGAAGTTAAATATATTGAGTTAGTAAAATGAATCATATGAAGTTGAAGTTTAACTACAGAAAAGTCAAATAAATTAAATTGAATTTGTAATAAATTAGATAGATATTTGAACCTAATCAAATGAAAGTGAATATAAACTTAAGTTGTAAAGTGATTATGTAACCATGGATTGAAATTATAGATTGGAAGTAAACTTAAGCAAATATTCAAGATATTTTAGGTAACTAAGTTTGTATGACTTATAAATTTGAGGATAGTAAGTTAAAACAAATTTTCTATTTGTTGAATATGAATGTTAAGATATATAATCTGAATTCGAATTATAAGTTGAATTTTAAGTTAAGTCAAATAGAATGAAATGTTGTGAAGTAATTTAACTTAAATTAAATAAAGTTGATTTGATATTCAAAATGAATCAATGAAATGAAGTAATGAAATGAATAATGATCTTGAGTTATAAAATAAAATTCGACTTAAATTGCAAAATGAATTGAATTGGACTAATGAAAATAAATTAGTTAATTGAATATGATTTGGAATGTTATTTGTTAAAATTGAATATAACTTAAGTTAAGAAGTGATAACAAACATAAGAAGTGTTGTATAAAATTGTTAAAATTTATCATGAACTTATGTATAGAATTTTATGTAATGGTTGTTAAGTGTTAGTAGTATTAAATAAAATATACTAAGTAAATTAAATATGGAAAGAGATGTTGCGAAACATGAATTGAATTTAAGTAAATATTAGTAAGTGGAAGTTCATGAATGTAAATTAATTGAATGTGAACATAATGAATTTGAAATGAATGTAAATCAACCGAATATTAATAGAATGAATGTTAATCAGTTTGAAAGTGAACGTGAATAAAATTGAATGTTAATGATTTGGATGTAAATGAAAGGAATGCAAATTGGTTAAATGAAAACTAACTGAATATGAATAATTGAATATTAACAAAATGAATGTGAATAAGTTGAAAACAAATCAAATGAATGTTAATAAGAAAGAAAGTTAATAAAAATTAAAACCATTAACATTGAAATGTATATTAACTTGGTTATGACATTAGATGGATGTTAGTTGTTGGATGGTTTCTTTTGTTGCATGTATTTCATTTTCATATGATTATTGTATAATATGTTATATACTGATATTACTTTCTATATATTTGTTCTCATTGGCTATTGAGTATTTAGTAGGTGTAGATGGCGTATGATCCGCATTTGGAGCTTGCTTCGCGCTATATTGCTTATATATGTTAGCTATAATATATAAGGTACATATCTCGGATTACATATCATACTTTTACACTTTTTTCCCTACGAGATGCCTCATCATTGAGATGAGATGTATATTTGTGATTATATATATATATATATATATATTGTTATTTTTTTCGATCGACCAGCGCGAAGGAGACTCTGGCGAATTTTTTTGAAAATTTAAAGCATTAGAAATTTTTTGAAAAATTTGAAAAATTTTGATAACTAGAAATTTGATTATTGAGTTACACTTTGAAATGATATTAGTTGATTTTTGGAATTGTATTAGCTAATGACTATGAATGAATTTGAATACTTAGAATTTTTTTTATAAAAAGTTGCAACTAATTGATTTTGGAAAGTTAAACACTTAAAAGAATTTGGTAATCCATTTCAACTAAATTTGTTTTGAAAAGTTAATAGTGTTGTAGCATTTTTCTTACTTAGTAATTTCAGGTGCGAAATTATTTTAAATGGGTAAGTATGTAACAATCGAGTTTTTCAGTCATCTAAATTTAGAATATTTAATTGATTTAAATATTAAAAAGTAAAATGTATAAGTTAAAATGTTTAAATAATTGAATCTGGAATCTAAAGTGAATGAAAATGATTTCTAAAGTTGATTGAAATTCTATTTGAATTAGAATTAAGTTAGAGAACTTTTAAAATTGAATTAAAAGTGAATAAACAGATGTCGGAAATTTTATAATTTAATTAATACGTGTAAAAAATAGCCATTCGAGACACTATCTTAGAATTGGATGAAACCAATTACATTAGATTTGTAATAGTGAGTTACTATAGGATTTTAAATTTTGTATCGATTGGACTTACTCTTTGATCGTACGAGTTTGAAATGCATAGAAACTTATTAAAAGATTTTAATTAAAATAATTCAATTTGAAAACCAATCATCTTTATATGGTGGAATTTGTGACATCTCGGAAATTTAGCAACATTTTATTAATGGGTATTTGATCAGATTAAATGAAATATAAACTTATTACTTCCAAAACAGCTATAAATATGTGTTTTAATATAAGTAAAATATACCTTATTGATATCTAAACATAATAATAAAATGAATATGGTCTGGAATATAAAATAAAGAGTTTTAAAATTTCAATAATGTTTAAAAAGTACAAAAATATCTTTTAGATATTTAAACAATTACATGGTTTGGAAAAAATTTGAATCTTATAACTTTAAAACATAAGTACAACTCAAATATAGTTATAAATGCAAATATATGCTTATGAACATCTACATATATATTAAAACAAGAGAACTATCAATAGACATAAGTATAAACAAATATATGATAGAATAAACATTGATGTAAGAACATATCTTAGTCAAGTAACATATTAATGCACACTAACAGGACAAGTTATACATATATATTTGCTCACAAAACAAATCTGGTTGTACAAACAAATCTGAAACTAAAATCAATAACTTGATCAAAGCTTGAGGACTGGGAAATAGATCAAGTATTACTGTATAGTATATACATTTGTACAATGAAAAAGACAAATTTTTTCACATCAAATACTAAATATCTTTGCACTAAACACATGTTTAGCCGAAATAAGTAAAATGTCAGCAGATATAAAATATATGTAAACTAATCTAAACACGTGCATTTATTAGCAAAACTATTTGTCAAGAAGAAATCTTTCAGCCGAAATTCAAATACCATTTCAGGTTTGCAGTAAAACATCTCTGCTTAAAAATAGGGTAAGTAGTGTACTAGTATAAGACTTGTGAAACAAGACAAAGTTATATGTATAGTTATACTCACCCAAAATCAAAGTCATGCTGCACTCTTTTAAAAATATATATAGAAACGAATAAGCTTCAACCATAAGACAAGGTAATAAGCTAAATATGCTTTTGAAATCAAGCTGAACAAACCAGGGAAAAATATATAAAGATAAGTGTGATAATATAAACAAGACAAAACTAATTAATGGGGCACACAACCTAATCTTTTCAGCCTACAATTGAAAAAAAAATCTCTGGTAAGAAAATTATTCAAGTACATAAAAAAAATCTCTTGCATCGTGTCTTCAGCCTCTATATTATCCCTATATATCATCTTATATTTTTAGTTCGTTCATATAAAAAAGAAACTGAGAAAAAAAACAAAAACTGCAACTTGAACTTAATACAACAAACTTGTTTAACATCAACAACATCAAAGATTGGGGTTTGGAATTCAAAGCTTGAAGGCTGGGAAACAAAGACTGTGTTCATCTGGAAACTGAAACTACTCTCTGCTAAATCATTTTTGGTGAGTAAACTAACTATTTTAAAAACTCAAGTTTGGTAATTAGTTCATATATATCTAGTGTTTGCTAGATATACTATGATATGTAATTCTGAGGTGCTATCTGAAAGTTAAATTGTGATAATCTTCTGTATTTTTAAAATTTCCTGAGCAAAGAAGAAAACTTATACATATTCATATATATATCATCTTAAGTTCAGAATTTATAATTAAATAGGTTGTTTAAACCTTTAATTGCAACAATAAATGAATTTAAAGTATCACAGTAAATTATAAAACTGTGTGTACAGGTTCTAAGTAAAAGGAAATTTAAAAGCCAAAATTCGAATGTTTCAATTTGTGAATTTGATCACATATCATGATTACATATACAAAGTTAGGATTTTTAAAACGAAAAAAATGATTTTTAATTTAATATTGAAGGTGCAGTTCGAAAATGTATAAAAGTTACATTTTTGTCAAAATTGATTGATTCAATTAATTTTAACTGATGAAATTTGTTATGATGAAACCTTGAAGATGTGATAACATAGGAAAAATGTCAAATATTTTTTTTAATACAAGAATTTGTGAAATGAAGCAATAGTAGGGTTTCGTTTACATGTTTTTGATGCTCTGCAAATTCTGGTTTCTCATCGCCTTGCTTTGATCGAGTGGCTAGTGGTTTGGGGTGAAAGCCGAGGAAGGTCTAGCTGTGGCATGGGTGAAGGGGCTTGGCCTCCGGTGATGGATGGTGGCAGCACGTGGGGATTTTCGGTGGGCGTTCGTGTCGCGTGTTCGAGCTTTAGGCGACTTTTTGTTTTCGACCAAATCGTGGTAATTTGAGTGATGTTTCCGTATGCACGATCGAATTTGGGTTTGTGGATGGTGACGTGGCTTACCGGAAGTGAGGCGAACCACCGTGCACGTGCACGGTGGCGTTTGGATGTCCGTTGGACTGTCATGGTGGCCGCGTGTTTTTACATGTGATTTTTGGGACGCTACTTCGAGTCGAACCCAGGCGCGTGTGTACGTTCGAAGTATTGCAGTTTAAATTTTTTTAAACTTAACTAAAAAAAAAAAAGAAGAAGAAAAGGATCTGGAAGAATAAGTAGATAAAGCAGGAGGGTTACTTGGGGAAAACAGGAGGAAGGGCTCGGGTTTCTACTCATGCAAATGAGTGGGTTGCCTCGGGTCCACTTCCTGATGTTTTTGCCTAATCACCTTAAGTGTTTGATTAACTAAGTTTAACATTAAATAAAATAAATAATGTTAGTTAATTTTAAGTTACTAATTGATTTAAAGTTTATTAAAGGAAAAGTTTGTAAAGGTAATTAGTTAATATAAGGTAATTATAAATGTAAATTAATTTATACTTGAAATTAAATTAATAACTTTAAATTAAATTTGTAATTAGAAATTAATCATGTGTTAAATCAATTTAACTTAAGAAAATGTAATTAGTTTTTTAAAAGTTAATTAATAAATGGTTATTAACTTAAATGATTAATTAAGGATTAAATGATAAATTAATTGATAATAAATGATTAATTAATTGATAATAAATGATAAATTAATTAATAATAAATGATTAATTAAATAATTTTTGATAATTAAATTTTATTAATTAATAATTAAGTTATTAATTAATAATTAAGAATCAATTAATTAACTGAGTAATTAAGTAATAATCAATAAATTTAATAAGTTAATTAATCAGTAATTAATTAAGCAGAATAAAGTAGTTTATTCTTAAGTAATTAATTAAGTTAAGCAAACCAAACTGTTTTGATACGAATTGATAAATCTGTTTAATTGACTCTAATATCTGTTTGATGATATTCTGTGATATGTTGTGATATATTCTGGATATATCTGTGATAACTGTATATGATTTATCTGTAATATCTGTTATGTACATTCTTAATATTGAATTAAACTGTTTAAGTTAAGTAGACAACTTGGCCCTTAAAATGGCCTTTGGGTTTCGATGAGACCGGGATCGGGTGTCAAATTGATATTCCGAAAACCACATCGATCCAAATTAAATGTTAGGTCGTGAAATCTCAAGTGAAGATCGAGATGGTGTTTCAGAATGCAAGGGTTATCGTCGTTAACTCCGAGGGTGATTCCAAAACGAGTGTAACGAGATAATGCCTTCGGTTTCGTTTGAACCCGGAACGAACTTGTATGGATTGAATGCTTTTAACACATCGTCAGGCGGACGATGAGCCTTCTAAGAGATATGTTCTATAAAGGTAAACGCAGCCTCAAGCCTCATCAACCGGGAATGGCTAAAACAGGGGATGTGCAGCAAGGTTAGGTGGGTCATGCCCGAGCCGGACGAGATATACCCCTGTCTAGATGT
The DNA here is from genome assembly GCA_030765085.1 of Allium cepa. Classification (NCBI taxonomy): domain Eukaryota; kingdom Viridiplantae; phylum Streptophyta; class Magnoliopsida; order Asparagales; family Amaryllidaceae; genus Allium; species Allium cepa. The sequence continues at coordinate 914,834,516 of CM060932.1, forward strand.
CCCTTTTTATTCGGCTGTGTGGGCGGGTGGTCTGCAGCCAACTGCGGGGTTATCTTGTACGGGACTGTTCAGTAAGGAATGGTTCCGGCCTTGTGTTGCAGGGGAGTTAGGGTGGCTCCTCGGTACGGTGATCTAGGCACACGTACTGTGACGGGCGGTACCCCAGTAGCCCTACCATTGTATGGGATCCAATTTCCAATAAGAGCCGTACGTTTTGATTGTGCCCAACTATATTGAAATGTGAGATGTACGCATTTCAGCTATTTCTGTATTTTACTTGAAAACCCTAGACACTATTATAATATCATTGGATTTCTTATAAAATGTTTTGGTTAGCGTAAGGTAAAAACTTACCCGTATTTATGTGTGGGAAGTCTTACGTGATACCTTTATTTTCAAATGATTTTCAAAGTTAAACAACTTTAAACCGTTTACTCATACCAGACCCATGTCTGACCCAGAGTTTATATTTTGTTTTTCATAAACTCTTGGGTACTCAAATTTTTATGAGTATCCAAGTGATAGGTTTCGGAGTATAGAGTTTTTGGAGGAGTTGGAGCAGAAGACTAGACGTGTGTAGCTATCAATATAGTTCCGCTGTGTTAGATAGTGTGTGATGTATTTTGGATGTATGTATGGACATATATGTATATGACAGTCTGTTGTATGATATTGTATAACTCTTATGTATATATAACTACGTAATAGTTATGTTGATGTATTATATTTTGTTCCATTCCACTGTGAGATTTTGATGTTGTTATTTCTTTCTTTCTATTCTCTCCTATTTCTATCCCTTTCTTTCTTAATGATGATATGACTTTCTGGGACTAGAAAGTCGGGTCGTCACAGCTAGTATCAGAGCGCTAGGTTGAGCGAGTACCTAGGCTCTTGAATAATATCTATCTTGAGAGTGCGTATTTGTATTTTCATATAATTATATACCTATCTAAATTTGTCGACTTACCTGTCCAGGTGGCCAACATGAGTTCTGGAAGAAGAGGCAGAGTTCGGGCCAGTACTTCGATTGATAATGGGCGAAGTCAAAATGCTAATGAGGCTGCAAATCCAGTACCGCCTCAAGTTAGTTTTGCAACTTTATGTAAAGACTTCATCAATCTTGGACGCCAACCATTTAAAGGTTCAGAATCGATAATTGAAGTTCAAGCATGGCTACGCTCTTGTGAGCGCATTTTTAAGAGTATGAGGTTGTCTGATGAACGGAAGAGGGAAATGGCATCGTGGCAATTGTAGGGAAGCACAGCAGCATGGTGGGATGCAACGGTAGCTAATATTCCTGAGGAAGATATATCATGGGAAAGATTTAAGGAGTTATTTGAGGAGAAGTTTATACCAACAGCAGGGAAAACTCTATTGTACCAGGATTTTCTGAATTTGAAGCAGGGAAGTATGACTATTTTTGAGTATGAGACCAAATTCAACGAACTTACGTGCTATCGACCAGGACTCATTGATACTCCCCTCAAGAATAACGAGAAGTTTTTGCAAGGATTGAGACCTGAATTTCATGATAAGATGACGGTGCTCTTGAAAGGATCTTTGATTTAATAGATATGGCTTTGAGATATGAGAATTTGATGAGCAAGAAATCAGAGGCAACAGCAACAGTTTCGAGAGGTAACCCAAATAAAAGGAAGTTTAATCCACTTTGGAAAAGGCAAGCCAAAGGAAAGAAACTGGGAGGAAGCAATATCGAACCCCGCAAGTGTTATAATTGTCAGCAAGTTGGACATTTGGTAAATCAGTGTCCTCAGGGAGGATCTCAGCAACGGCAACATCAGAGTAGTCCAGGATCACCAATGGTTCAGATCTCGTTGTGCTTTAATTGTCATCAGCATGGTCACATGATAAAGAATTGTCCACTTTTGCAGAGGGTACTTCAGAATAAAGTCTTTGCTCTGGAAGCCGGTCCATCTTCTTCTCAAGGCAAAGGGGTATTGGAAGGTACCTTACTCTTAGAAAGCAAATATATTAAAGTTTTGTTTGATTCGGGTGCTTCTTTGAGTTTCATTTCTCTGGAATCAGTAGAAAAGTTTTTTCTCAACCCTAGTACGGTGGATCGTCCCATTTTTGTATATAATCCTATAGGTGGGGCAACCAAACTAGATACGATTTATAAGGACTTGAAGATTTCTTATTTGTCCCATAGTTTCTCTTGTGACCCTTATGTGTTAAATTTTAAGGGATTTGATCTTATTTTGGGAATGGATTGGCTTGATAAGTATAAAGCAGTCCTGAATTGTGATGAGAGGACAGTGTCGCTGGAGACTTATTTGGGTAGGATTGCCAAAGTGTCGTGCGATAATTCTGGATTTCACTTGAGTAGTCTTTTGCAAGGAGTTGAGGCTTCTCAAGAGAAAGTTGAAGAAATCGATGTGGTTCAAGATTTTCCTGATGTATTTGAAAAAGTTAAGTGTCTGCCTCCACATCGGGAGATTGAGTTTCGTATTGATTTGATTCCAGGAGCTGTGTCGGTGATTCAGCCCAGTAGGATAATGCCTCCTAGGGAGAGAGAGGAGTTGATTAAGCAGACACGGGATCTTTTGGAGAAGGGTTTGATTAGACCCAGTTTTTCTTGTTGGGGCTCTGCTGCAGTGTTTGTCACCAAATCGGATGGTTCGCTAAGGTTCTGTGTTGATTATAGAGAATTGAACAAAGTGACCATTTGAAATAAATATCATTTTCCTCGTATCAATGATCTCTTTGACCAGTTGCATGGAGCTTCTATCTTTTCTCAACTGGATCTAGCTTCAAGATTCCATCAATCGAGGGTAGCTGAGGATAGTATTCCCTTGACTGCATTTAGGGGACCGAATTGTTTCTATGAGTGGTTGGTTATGCCTTTCGGGTTAACCAACGCGCTTGCCTACTTTGTTGACCTGATGAACCGAGTTTTTCGGGATGTGTTGAATAAATTCGTTCTGGTGTTCATCGATGATCTTTTGGTCTACTCTAAATCTGAAGAGGAGCACAGACAGCATTTGAGAATTGTATTGGAGACTCTGAGGAAGCATGTGTTGAAGGAGAAGTTCTCCAAGTGCCATTTCTGGAAATCAGAAGTCAAATTTTTAGGGCACATTGTTTCTGGAAAAGGTATTTCTGTAGATCCAGCGAAGGTTGAAACTATTTTGGAATGGAAGCAGACGGAGACACCGTCTAAAGTTCGCAGTTTTCTAGGTTTGGCTGGCTACTACAGAAAATTTATCAAGGATTATTCCAAGATTTCTTCACATCTGACTAAGCTGACTAGGAAAGGAGCTAAATTCAAGTGGACACCCCCGGTGTGAAGAAGCTTTTCAGGAATTGAAGACAAGGCTAACCAGTGCACCAGTGCTTGCTATTCCGGATGGGAAGAGAAAATTTGAAGTTTATAATGATGCTTGTCTAGTTGGACTAGGAGCAGTTCTGATGAAGAATGGAAGGGTAATTGTGTATGCGAGTCGGTAATTGAAGCCACATGAGAAGAACTACGCTACGCACGATCTTGAACTGTTAGCCATTGTTTTTGCTTTGAAAATCTGGAGACATTATCTTTTGGGAGAAAAGTTTTAGTTATTCACGGATCACAAACCGTTGAAATATAGTTTCTCTCAAAAAAAATCTTAATCCGAGACAGCAGCGATGGGTTAAATTTCTGGCATCCTATGATTTGGATATTTTGTATACATCGAGGAAAGCGAATGTTGTAGTTGATGCTCTTAGTAGAAATGCGGTCTTATCTCTTTTGGAAGTCGTTCCATCTCTCCAAGAAAGAATATTAGTAAGCAAATGGAGGATAAATCTTTTGAGGAAATAATTCTTGGAACTAAGGACGGTTGATATTCGGATTTCAAGATGGACGATCAAGGTGCTTTAAGGATTAATGATCGTTTGTGTGTGCCTAATATTGATGAACTGAGGCAAGAAGTCTTAGCTGAGTGTCACCGCTCCAAATTGAATATTCACCCGGGAATCTCGAAGACGTATAAAGATATGAGAGAGTTTTCTGGTGGCCGAATATGAAGAAAGATGTCGCTGCTTTTGTGAATGGTTGTGCCATCTGCCAACAAGTTATGGAAGATCAACAGAAATCAGTCATACTATTGTTGCTTTTGAAAATTCCAGATTGGAAGTGGGAAATGATTTCGATGGACTTCATCGACGGTTTTCCAAGAACCAAGAAAGGAAATGAAGGAATATGGGTCATTGTGGATCGTTTAACGAAGAGTGCTCATTTTATACCGGTTAAGGAAACTCGTACTGCAGCTTCTCTGGCAGAGATTTTCTTGAGGGAGATAGTCAGATTGCATGGTGTTCCAGTCAGTATAGTAAGTGACTGTGATCCTATTTTCACTAGCAAATTCTGGGAAGCTCTGCAAACAGCTATGGGAACAAGTTTGAGATACAGCCTATCATCCTCAAACGGACGGACAAATGGAGAGACTTAATCGTATTCTGGAAGATATGCTGCGAGCTTGTGTATTGGATTTTGGTGGATCGTGGGAAGACCATCTTCACCTAGTGGAATTTTCTTATAATAACAGTTACCAGGCAAGTATTAAGATGGCTCTGTATGAAGCTCTGTATGGAAGACCGTGTAGATCCCCATCCTGTTGGATTGAATCGAAAGATCGTCTTGTGCTCGGGCCCGATCTAATTCGAGAAGCTTCTGCGAAGGTTGAGCTTATCAAGAAAAGGATGAAAGCTGCTCAGGATCGTCGGAAGAAATACACAGATAAGAGACGAAGATCATTGGAATTTGAGATTGGAGATTTAGTTTTTAGTAAAGTTTCCCTAATCAAGGGTGCTATAAGATTCGGAAAGACAGGAAAACTTGCTCCGAGATATATTGGACCATTCCGAGTGCTAGAAAGAATTGGAGCTGTAGCTTACAGGATTGAATTGCCAGAAAGGATGTCTGGGATTCATAATGTATTCCATGTCTCTCATTTAAGGAAATTTGTTCATGATCCACCACTGGTTGTAGTACCAGTAGTTCAAGAAGATTTAGAAGTAGAACCTGACTGTGGTCAGAAATCCTGTTCGGATTGTGGATCAAGACGAGAAGCAACTCAGGAACAAAGTGGTGAAACTCATCAAGGTGCAGTGGAGTGAGGATCCCAGAGATTGTACCTGGAAAACTCTTGATAGTTTTAGGAAAGCCTATCCGGATTTATGTCCAGATAACTAGTGATGTTTGTTAGGATAGACTGTTTGATTGTTTGTTTTGTATAAATGATATGTATGTTTGGATTGTTAATATAAAGCTTTTAATTAACTTTTGTTTAAATTTCGGAGACGAAATTCTTTTAAGGCGGAAGGAATGTGACAGCCCGAAAATTTAGCGAAATTTTATTAATGGGTATTTAATCAGATTAAATGAAATACAAACTTATTATTTCCAAAACAGCTATAAATATGTGTTTTAATATAAGTAAAATATACCTTATTAATATCTAAACATAAGAATAAAATGAATATGGTCTGGAATATAAAATAATGAGTTTTAAAATTTCAATAATGTTTAAAAAGTACAAAAATATCTTTTAGATATTTAAACAATTACATGGTTTGGAAAAAATTTGAATCTTATAATTTTAAAACATAAGTACAACTCAAATATAGTTATAAATGCAAATATATGCTTATGAACATCTACATATATATTAAAACAAGAGAACTATCAATAGACATAAGTATAAACAAATATATGATAGAATAAACATTGATGTGAGAACATATCTTAGTCAAGTAACATATTAATGCACACTAACAAGACAAGTTATACATATATATATTTGCTCACAAAACAAATCTGTTGTACAAACAAATCTGAAACTAAACTCAACAACTTGATCAAAGCTTGAGGACTGGGAAATAGATCAAGTATTACTGTATAGTATATACATTTGTACAATGAAAAAAGACAAATTTTTTCACATCAAATACTAAATATCTTTGCACTAAACACATGTTTAGCCGAAATAAGTAAAAATGTCAGCAGATATAAAATATATGTAAACTAATCTGAACACATGCATTTATTAGCACAACTATTTGTCAAGAAGAAATCTTTCAGCCGAAATTCAAATATCATTTCAGGTTTGCAGTAAAACATCTCTGCTTAAAAACAGGGTAAGTAATGTACTAGTATAAGACTTGTGAAACAAGACAAAGTTATATGTATAGTTATACTCACCCAAAATCAAAGTCATGCTGCACTCTTTTAAAAATATATATAGAAATGGATAAGCTTCAACTATAAGACAAGGTAATATAAAGCTAAATATGCTTTTGAAATCAAGTTGAACAAACCAGGGAAAAAAATATAAAGATAAGTGTGATAATATAAAAAAGACAAAACTAATTAATGGGGCACACAACCTAATCTTTTCAGCCTACAATTGAAAAAAAAAACTCTGGTACAAAAATATTTCAAGTACATAAAAAAAAATCTCTTGCATCATGTCTTTAGCCTCTATATTATCCCTATATATCATCTTATATTTTCAGTTCGTTCATAAAAAAAAGAAACTGAGAAAAAAACAAAAACTGCAACTTGAACTTAATACAACAAACTTGTTTAACATCAACAACATCAAAGATTGGGGTTTGGAATTCAAAGCTTAAAGGCTGGGAAACAAAGACTGTGTTCATCTGGAAACTGAAACTACTCTCTGTTAAATCATTTTTGGTGAGTAAACTAACTATTTTAAAAACTCAAGTTTGGTAATTAGTTCATACATATCTAGTGTTTTCTAGATATACTATAATATGTAATTCTGAGGTGCTATCTGAAAGTTAAAATGTGATAATCTTCTGTATTTTTAAAATTTCCTGAGCAAAGAAGAAAACTTATACATATTCATATATATATATATATCATCTTAAGTTCAGAACTTATAATTAAATAGGTTGTTTAAACCTTTAATTGCAACATGAAATGAATTTAAAGTATCACAGCAAATTATAAAACTATGTATACAGGTTTTAAGTAAAAGGAAATTTAAAAGCCAAAATTTGAATGTTTCAATTTGTGAATTTGATCACATATCCTGATTACATATACAAAGTTAGGATTTTTAAAACGAAAACAATGATTTTTAATTTAATATTGAAGATGCAGTTCGAAAATGTATAAAAGTTACATTTTTGCCAAAATTGATTGATTCAATTAATTTTAATTGATGAAATTTGTTATGATGCAAGCTTGAAGATGTGATAACATGGGAAAACTGTTAAATATATTTTTTAATACAAGAATTTGTGGATTGAAGCAATAGTAGGGTTTCGTTTACATGTTTTTGATGCTTTGTAAATTCTGGTTTCTCGTCGCCGTGCTTTGATGAGTGGCTAGTGGTTTGGGGTGAAGGCTGAGGAAGGTCTGGCAATGGCGTGGGTGAAGGGGCTTGGCCTCCGGTGATGGATGGTGGCAGCACGTGGGGATTTCCGGTGGGCGTTCGTGTCGCGTGTTCGAGCTTCAGGCGACCTTTTGTTTTCAACCAAATCGTGGTAATTTGAGTGATGTTTCTATATGCACGGTCGAATTTGGGTTTGTGGATGGTGACATGGGTTGTCGGAGGTGTGGCGAACCACCGTGCACGTGAACGGTGGCGTTTGGATGTCCGTTGGACTGTCATGGTGCACGAGATTTTTGGGACGCTGCTTCGAGTCGAACCCAGGCGCGTGTGTACGTTCGAAGTACTACAGTTTAATTTATTTTTTTAAACATAACTTAAAAAAAGATAAGAAAATGATCTGGAAGAAGAAGTAGATAAAGCAGGAGGGTTACTCGGGGAAAACATGAGGAAGGCTCGGGTTTCTACTCGTGCAAATGAGTGGTTTGCCTCGGGTCCACTTCCTGATGTTTTTGCCTAATCACCTTAAGTGTTTGGTTAACTAAGTTTAACATTAAATAAAATAAATAATGTTAGTTAATTTTAAGTTACTAATTGATTTAAAGTTTATTAAAGGAAAATTTGTAAAGGTAATTAGTTAATATAAGGTAATTATAAATGTAAGTTAATTTATACTTGAAATTAAATTAATAACCTTAAATTAAATTTGTAATTAGAAATTAATCATGTGTTAAATCAATTTAACTTAAGAAAATGTAATTAATTTTTTTAAAGTTAATTAATAAATGGTTATTAACTTAAGTGATTAATAAGGATTAAATGATAAATTATTTGATCATAAATGATTAATTAGTTGATAATAAATGATAAATTAATTAATAATAAATGATTAATTAAATAATTTGTGACAATTGAATAAGTAATTAAATTTTATTAATTAATAATTAAGTTATTAATTAACAATTAAGAATCAATTAATTAACAGAGTAATTAAGTAATAATCAATAAATTTAATAAGTTAATTAATCAGTAATTAATTAAGCAGAATAAAGTAGTTTATTCTTAAGTAATTAATTAAGTTAAGAAAACCAAACAGTTTTGATATGAATTGATGAATCTGTTTGATTGACTCTAATATCTATTTGATGATATTCTGTGATATGTTGTGATATATTCTGGATATATCTGTGATGACTGTATACGTTTATCTATGATATCTGTTATGTAAATTCTTAATGTTGAATTAAACTGTTTAAGTTAAGTAGACAACTTGGCCCTTAAAATGGCGTTTGGATTTCGATGAGACCGGGATCGGGTGTCAAATTGATATTCCGAAAACCACATCGATCCAAATTAGACGTTAGGTCGTGAAATCTCAATTGAAGATCGAGATGGTGTTTCAGAATGCAAGGGATATCGTCGTTAACTCTGAGGGTGATTCCAAAACGAGTGTAACGAGATAATGCCTTTGGTTTCGTTCGAACCTGGAACGAACTTGTATGGATTGAATGCTTTCAGCACATCGTCAGGCGGACGATGAGCATTCTAAGAGATATGTTCGATAAAGGTAAACGCATCCTCAAGCCACATCAACCGGGTAAAACAGGGGATGTGCAGCAAGGTTAGGTGGGTCATGCCCAAGCAGGACGAGATATACCCTTGTAAAGATGTCCCTTTTTATTCGGCTGTGTGGGCGGTTGGTCTGCAGCCAACTGCGTGGTTATCTTGTTCGGGACTGTTCAGTAAGGAATGGTTCCAGCCTTGTGTTGTAGGGGAGTTAGGGTGGCTCCTCGGTACGGTGATCTAGGCCACATACTGTGATGGGCGGTACCCCAGTAGCCCTGCCATTGTATGGGATCCAATTTCCAATAAGAGCCGTACGTTTTGATTGTGCCCAACTATGTTGAAATGTGAGATGTAAGCATTTCAGCTATTTCTGTATTTTACTTGAAAACCCTAGACACTATTATAATATCACTGGATTTCTTATAAAATGTTTTGGTTAGCGTAAGGTAAAAACTTACCCGTATTTATGTGTGGGAAGTCTTACGTGATACCTTTATTTTCAAATGATTTTTGAAGTTAAACAACTTTAAACCGTTTACTCATACCAGACCCATGTCTGACCTGGTGTTTATATTTTGTTTTTCATAAACTCTTGGGTACTCAAATTTTTATGAGTAGCCAAGTGATAGGTTTCGGAGTATAGAGTTTCTAGAGGAGTTGGAGAAGAAGACCAGACGTGTGTAGCTATCTATATAGTTCCGCTGTGTTAGATAGTGTATGATGTATTTTGGATGTATGTGTGGACATATATGTATATGACAGTCTGTTGTATGATATTGTATAACTCTGACGTATATATAACTATGTAATAGTTATGTTGATGTATTATATTTTGTTCCATTCCGCTGTGAGATTCTGATGTTGTTATTTCTTTCTTTCTATTCTTTTCTATTTCTATCCCTTTCTTTCTTAATGATGATACGTCTTTCTGGGATTAGAAAGTCGGGTCGTCACAGAATTGGCCTCAGATATATATATTCTATTATGTTCGGAATAGAGATAAGACATTATGAACGCCAGGTGGCACGCTGTGTTTGAAGTTCGAAATATTGCGGGTGAATAGTACCGTTTAGTTGTCTATATAAGGGCCTTAATACACCCTCATTTCTCAAACCTTAAAACAAATTAGGTCACCCGCCACCAAAATTTTGAAGGCCAGAAACTGCTGATCTTCTTCCTCCAATATCTCTTCATCCATGCAGTTTTAGGCCACGACTCCTAAATGAATATCGTAGAAGGTGGTGAGATCTATCGATCCAACGGTCAAGATCGACGATGGTGGATTGGATTCACCAAAGTGGGCTCATGAAGGCGTGGCATTCGAATGGGTATTCCTTGCTGTTTGTGAGGCTAGAGAAGACCGGTTTCAGGTCGTAGGGAGAGATGGTGATGATGCTTCGTTTGGTGGTGGTTGATCGCCCCCTCCATGGACGATGAAGGCAGGCAATCGAAGGAAGTAAATGAAGTAAGGCGGCTAGATGTTGTATCTCACGTGGGGATAGAGAAGAATGTGACACTTGTATCTGAGACCTATGGTTCAGATTTTCTATGGTTTTAAAAAAAGAAATTGTAAATTAGTTGTATTATGAATCTTGTAATTTATAAATTTTATAACTTATTCGTACGAGGTCGCTTTCACACGAAAAGAACTGCGTTGGATTTATATTGATGAGCACTACATCTTGGAGCTAGTTTGGATGGATTTGGAGCTGTTGAAAATTTTGGTCGAAATTAAATGCTCATTTAATTCTTAATTGAATCAAATGCAGCGACGGAGAAAGCAACCAAAGTGGGTAAAAGTCACTCTCTCTGGCCCGCTTATATTTTTATATAAGTGGGAATAAATTTATTATATGTTGTTTGATGATTGTTTGGATGTTATGCTCTACTATTTGTAGTTGGATATATTCCAACCTATGAAAGCATATGAAACCCTGTATGTTCCCCTGTATGAGTGGATGACACTTTGTACGCGCGTCTGCCTCGAAGCAGACATTGCACGTATTTTCTCATGTGTATATTTGTTGCAGGTTACAGGTTAGAGGGATCCAACTGGATTCCTCATCATTATTGATTTTTATTTACACATGTTATTATATATGTTGTGTTATGTGATGTTTGATGTGAGGGATGCCATGTTTGATATGATTGATGTAAATCCCTTATTTAGTACTTTTGCAACATTGCGCCATATTTTTGGAAATTCAAAATATTAAAATGATGATTTCAATTTAAAAGGTTTCAAAGTGATTTTGAAAATATATATGTTTAATAATTTTTGAATTGTTATAGAAATGAATTTATTTTAAATGAATAAAAGGGTATAATTTTTATGTTATAAAAATTTTGATTTTGTGAAATATACTTAAATATGATTTTTGAAATATGGAGTTAAATATTTTGTAAAATAAGTTAAATTAAGATTTTTTAACTTATTATAAATGGTTTCTATTAGATTTATAAAATTGATATTTTATAAATAAAAGTAATGGAATTATAAATGAGTTTTTCAAGTGTTAAAATGAAAGTTTATAAAGGAATGGTATTAATAAAGAGATGTAATGAAATGGATTTTCAAACACTGTTTTATAAATATTACAAATTGATTTATAATCAAATTTGTAAATGGACTTGCAATTGAAAATTAAGAAATGAATTTGTAATGGAATTTATAAATAATGAAATTACAAAAGAATGAATGTGTAAATAAAGAGATTTATAAGTAAATAAACTTATAATGGGATTTTGTCATACAAATAAGATAAACGGGAAATTGGTTAATACAGGAATTTTATAAATGGATGTTTTTATCAAATAGAAATGTGAATTATAAACAATTTTATAAATGTGAAATCGATTTAATTTGATAAGCTAAATATGGATTTTTATAAAAGGAAATATATTCACGTTTTTAAAGAGAATAATTCTTTAAACGAATGTTTTGGAAAGTGGTATTATAAAATGGAGTTTAAATGGTTTGAAAATAAAATAAATTATGAATTCACTTCTTATTAAAATAATTCTATGGAAATGTTTTTCAAATATTGAAATGGTTTTGGAATTATATCTTTTTAAAGATAATTTGAAGTAATAAATTTGGAAAAGTGATTTAATTAATAAAAGATTAATAAATTAAGCCTAGTGACTTTTTAAGTGCTAAATTATATTTTGGCCATTTTAGTTTCTCGACTTGATGTGGAAACAATTTAGTCGTACACTTAGTACGTAGCCATCTGTGTAGGCTTGATTATCGTTTGGTGTAAAGGATGTTGATTCGAATAGTGTGGAGTGATTACTCTAATCCACCGAGCTTCCTTCTTGGCCGAAGGGTAGCAAGTTGAAAGTTGAAAACAAGATAAGTCTACGAGACTTGGTTTCTATATGAGGCTAAGTAATGCTTTTGCGTTGTTGGTGTGAAAAGACCGAAATTGGTTTATCTGAAAACCACTTCAGACCAACCTATATGCGACAATTGTGTAGTTTTATTGGTGATATCGACATTTATGATTTTCATAGTAAAGGACTGCTTTGTTGATCATTTGGGATTAACGTCCCAATATACATATAGTAGCAGTTGTCTCTTTGTTATGAAATATCCAATGCAAGGACTATTCGCTACTAATCCTAGGTATTTCCCGATAGGATGTGGTAGGAAAGTACCTACGATTTGTCCTGTTCCTGGACAAATTTTATGGATGGATGTCAGATAATGCATTTTTTGAGATTATGTACATTGGTTTTTACAAACATACATCTGTGGTGGCGAGAAGGCAACTTCTCTTAGCTTAACACCTTCCTTGAGATGTACGAGCTCAAGGATTGTATTTTTGTGGAAGGCAATTAGTAGTCAACGGAAATGACAATGTGGCATTCAAAAATGATGATGATATGATATGTGAAAGGTATTCTATAGCTCTTTTGACCTCATACCCCAGGAAATGACTAAAACAGGGTAGAAGCAACAAGGCTAAGTGGGTCGCTCCCATTAGGAGATGTCATCATCCTTCTAGATTTACTCTACACATGTCTAAATATGTGGTGAATGTATGACCCGGGTACCCGTCAAAGATTGGTAACAACCGGGGTGATGATATATTCGATATTATCCAGGAAGGGGTTAGCCGGTCTTATGTTGGTCCAGGCGGGCAGTATTTGCTCCCTAGGTGCATCCCTCTAGAGGTGTACTATATGGAAGGTAGTCCCTTAACTAGTCATTTGTATGGAATCCAATATCCACAACGTGCCAGCCATTTTGTTTGTAAACCTATTATGTTGTAATTTAACAATGTAACAATTTTAGCTATGATTAATTATTATTTATGCAACATAAACTATTATAATATAAGATAATTTGATATAAAATGATTTGGTTTATGGGAAAAACCTGTCTGTGTTTATGTGTGGACGTGGTCTTACGAGATATCTTTCGTTTTGATTAAGAAAATTTGGTAACCTTAAAACTTTAAAATTCAGTTGAGGTGTGTTTTTCTCACGCTAGTTTACTAGACTGATCCGGGCGTTCTCCCTTTCAACGCTTGAGTCAGACCGAGTATATTTATAGGTTCTGATTTGTTGCTTTTGGAGCTTCAGTGGACGAGCTGAATATCTTCATTTCGTATACACGTATCTGTTTATTTTTCGCTGCATTGTTGTTGTAAATTATCAGCATTTTTGAGGACATGTTGTTATCACTATCCAGGCCGACAATTATTTATTCATGTGTTCTGATTGATGTATTTATATTGCAGTTTCTCTTTTGTAAAGATTATTCATCTATATTATATGTAATTCCATTGTGATGTGAGATTCTATATTGTTATGGTTATATTTCTCTCTTCTCTTCTTCTCTCTTCTTTCTTTCTTCTCACTCTCTCTTCTTTCTAATGACTTTCCATCATTCTATGCCTTTCTGGGTCGGACATTTGTGGTTTATCGATTCAAAGGGTACAGATTTGCAGGTCGTCACATATACGATGTTCGATTTTCCATAAGAGAACTATATACTTACACTAGATAGTGTTCAGTCCACCATCGATCACTTGACCTATTTTGACTTCGAATATATATGAAAGCTTCACGTGTTCATACAAGTTGAGATTCCCATAGGAGGACTCATTCCAGTGAAATGTTTCTTGCTTTAAGGGTGAATATTCAAGATCCCTTTGGGACCCTTATACCAAATTCTTACCTCTGAAAGAACCGGGATTGAGTTAACCAGAAATATGTTGATTATTGGTTTAGAGAGACCGAGAATGGATAAGCATAAATTATCCAAAAACCACTTCGAACTGGCGTAAGCATTTAAATTAAAGATATCTTGAAGACGATCAAAATCCAAGACGGAGTTCTTTGAAGTGCAAGAGCTACTAGCTACTGATTCTAAGGGTAATTCCCAAAAGGGATGTAATACAAGTAGTGCCTTTAGTTTGTTTATATCCTGAACAACTTTATGGATGAATGTTGGCATTGCATTATTGCCTGGAGTGCAGTGTTAGCATTCTAAGTGGGATTTGCTAAAAAGATAAAACATAGCCTCGAGCCTCACACCTAGTAATGACTAAAACAACAGATATACGGCAAGGCAATGTGCGTTGCACCTATTAGGGTATGGTAATCACCTGATCTAGATCGATATTTATTGATTTATGTATGCCAGTAGCCATGGTACAATTGTAAGCTAAAACCAAGGTGAAGTCATATTTGGCACTATCCAAGAAGGGGTAGGCCGGTTCTGTGTTGGTAGTGGATCCATATGAGGCCATCGGTACATTTTTCTAGAGGTGTATTATGGCAAGAGGTACCTGGTACCTTATCATTCTATGGAATCTATTTTCTAATATGTGCCTTTATGGACTTAGCTGTATCTAAATATGTTGTTGAATGTAATTAATGTAACCATTTCAGCTATGATTCTTTATTTATTTTAAATCCTAGATATTACAATAATTTCATTGGATTTTCTAATAAAATGGTTTTGTTATCATAAGGTAAAAACTCATTTGTATTTATATGCGGCGTGATCTTACAAATTACCATTATTTTTGAAAGGTTTTATAACATTAAATAATCAAAATTATTTGAGTTTCTCACGTCGGTTTACCATACTGATGGAGTGTTATTTTCTTATAATACTCAGGTCAGACCCGAGTACTTTTTCTCATATTTATTTACATGAATTTGGAGCTTCAAAAGACAAGCTAGATGCCTCCATGACATGATGTATTTCATTTTCTTCTATATTTCTTATTTTGTATTTATCAGCATTTGTAACGACAAGCTGTTATAATTAATCAGGCTGATGATAAGTTAGTTTACTATGATTTCTTTAAAGTTTAATTTGGTTATTATATAATACTCGTCACGATGTGAGATTCTATTTTGTCTTTCATTGTCATTCACAATCTGTCTTTTCGGCACTCGGATGCTCAGTATATGAATACTGTGGATGTATTGGTGCCGACTTTTATGGATCAAAAATTGAGATCATTACATTGGGTATCAGAGTTGAAGGTTAAGTAAGAACCAAGGTAAAACCATAAGAGATATGGTAAGTGACACCCTAGAACGATCTTTCCTCCAATCGATAGACCTGCAGCACTTCACCTTCCATAAATTACAATAACCGATCATTCTCTACTATGATCCATACGCCGATCATTTCCACAATCTATAGATTTACAGCGATTGTTTCCATAGGATCGTTCCTGAGCCGATCATTTCTATGCAATTGTCCCCATGAACGTGATTTGTACGATCGTTCTTTATACAATAGTTTTCCTAACCAATCATTTACACTGATCTTTATTTTCATAGATCGTTATTTCCAACGATCGTTCCAATAGATTGTTCCCACTGATCATTTACACCGATTATTTATACTCGATCATTCCAACTAATCATTTACACCAATCATTATTTCCACCGATCGTTATTTCCAATTATCGTTCCGGTAGATGGTTTCCACCCATCATTTTTCTAGAAGCTCATTTTCTCCACCGATTGTTCCATGAACGTCTCCATTGATCGTTCCTACATCGCTGCCACCGATTGTTCTACTTACTTCCAATCGTTCTGACATGATCGTTTCCATCCAATCGTTCACAGAAGATTGTTCCACCAATAGTTTTCATTGCACCGATCAATTTTCAACAAAAAAAACCTTTTCGAGTACGATCCAAATTATAAGAAAAAGGCTCTAAAATAAATTCCACCCGAATTGGTGCCACAGTGCACTGGCCCCGCACTCTGCATTAGAAACTCAACTTAAAGATGGTGCATTTTACCCACTTTCCATACAGCCTACGACTGACGAAGGCATAGGGGATCAAGTGGCAGCTTCTGAATTGCATTCAAGGAATGAAAGAGAAGCTGCTACTCAAACGGAAGTCCCAAAGGTAGAAGAACCAAGTTGATATGACAAAAACCAGGATCGATTACTGGATAAAACTTCCAGGGTGGATTGCGATTGCCCATGACTGATCAGCCTCCAAAACGCCTAAATTGATGGCTATGGTCGTCAAAAAGCTCATTTTAGGGTTGACTCGAAGCAATCACCCATTTGACTCAGAGCGAACCAAAGAAAATTTGACCCAGAGCCAAACTCGAGTAAAACCAAGATTTTCCTCAGGAAAACGCTAATATGACTCCAAGAACCGTTCTTCACTGACCCAGCACTTCAAATTTAGCAACTCCAAACTAACCAATTTCTGACTCCAAGCAGATAGCAGATTTTCTCGAGTCCGACTACAAGTGAATAACCACCAATCCATCAATGCCTACACATCTTTCTTTGCTCATAACTTGACATACGGACTCCGTATAACTTTAAACTTTGTTTGCAACCTCAAGAGACCATTCTTACCGTCTTATATGGATCACACCCCATTTAGGTGAAAGTTTGGAGATGATCACTGATCAACAACCCCATCCTAATCAACTCGCCATTCGATCGGCATTCTCAACCATTCAAATGTTGGAAAATCATGCATACGTCATTCACCAGCATTACAAATAACCATAACTTAAAAACGGATTGACGACGATTGGAGCATCTGCTCGGTCGAACCCTATTCATTGAAGCCATTCAGCATGCAGAATGTCCGATGAGATTCATTATGTCGACCATGCAAGCATATTCTATGATCATTAACCTCTGACAATATCTCATGAAGTATGAGTGGCACATGGATCCCGCCAGAGTGACGAATCTCATCGAGCTCAGATGTTTTCCCATATTCCTCAAAATAATAATTCTTGTGTGGTTTACGCAGTTACCACCAAGCTCCATCTCCTTATCCGATTAACCGAATTAGAAGTTTATCGAGTAATTCAGGATGCATGTGAATCACACCAAGGATGTGATGTCATTAGTTAATTTATTCTAGACATTAGGTGAGCCGCTCAAAGACTTCCTGTAGAAATTCAACATCGTGGTCACTAAAGTGAACAATCCTAGCGAGAATATCATACTAATGGTGTTGATAAGGAGAATCAACCCTAAGACAAATTTTGGCGATAACTAGGAAAAAAGAACAATGCAAGCCCATCGGCTGAAGGAATTCAAAGCAAAGGCAGCATTGAGGCCTTAGATGAGGACTCATATTATATGAGACGAGCTGGAATCACAAAATTCAACTTATATACTCCTTTGAATGAATCAATCAAAAACATCTACTTAGAGACTCATGACTCAAAGCAGTACTAGAAACCAACCTCGAGAGAGCCCATCGAAACCAAGGAGAAGTCTAGGAAGATTGCATACTTCATAATACAAACGGTCGTAACACTGGCAATTGTAGATACCTCTGAGATATGGTCGAAAAGCTGATCCGGAAAGGAAAGCTTCAACAATATGTGCAAGCGTCATAGAATGGCAGGCAAGAGACACCCGATCAATTAAGAACATTGATTATTAACTGGACCGCCTAAGGTTGACTTCCAACTGAGAAAGGCTGGGGCGAAGTGGAATAGCGAGCATACAATGCCGCCTCACTTATAACTAAGATTTATATCAATTTCAATTATGTTTTAAACTATGACCATCTTAAACTAAACTATTTCCAAACAATGTAGGTTACCAAGTGCTTAGAGTTGGGTGCCAACCAATCTCCACAGACCATGTCCAGACCTTTGGAGTTTCATCAAGAAGAGTGTGATTCAACCGCTCATCAACTACCATATGCCCGTAACTTAGGGGACAGGACCCAAAATGGAAAGTGGGTGTGAATTGAACATCCACTTTCGGCTCTATGCTTCAGTTCTGACAGAACATCTATGCCTTACTCAAAGCCCGACAAGGTCAGGATTCAGTCAAAAGTGGACACGACTAATCGTCCACTCATCAAATTCCTTGCCCGACTTGAAGGCCGAAAAAACGCTTAGAGTGGATGAAAAACGACCGTCCACTCCCCAGCTCAAACTTTAAGTCCACCAAAAGACTTATGCCTCTCACGAAGCTCAGCAAGACCAGGATCTAACTAAAGTGGATGTGATTTGACCGTCCACACATTACTCCTACCCTAGACATAGGAGGCAGTTTAGGGGCTCGACTAAAAGTAGGCACGACCCACTGCCCTCGACATAAGGACAAGACTGCAGCTTAAGGTGGATGTGGCTTGACTGTCTACCCAGTAACTATCTACCTCCACTTGCCAAGAAGAGTACGAAGCAAATTGTATGAGACCCGACCTTCCAACCCAAGCATGGATGTGATCCGATCGTTCTTCGCCTAATCCCTTCCTAGACTTAACAATAAGAGCTACAATCAACAAGCAGATATGAATCAATCGTCTCACTTGCTAAGTTCTGTCCTCACTGTTGGAGGCAGAATTCCATTCCATGAATGAATGTGATTCGACCATTCATTCGATAACTCTTATCTCGACTTGACAGGTGGAGAATAAATCAAAAACGGTTGCGAATGACCACCTATCATATAACTCTAGTGTAATGACCCGATTTTTCGACTTTCGAAAGTCGACATTAAAGTCCACTGTATCAAATGTCGCACAATCGAATCCGAAAAATCAAATCATTAGGGTTTAATAAGAAGAAGAAGATAGAAGAAGAACAGAAACAATAACAGAATCTCACATTTCGCAGCGGAACAATATATAATAGATAAAGAATAATCTTTAAAACAAAAACACTATATCAGTTTTCACATCACATTATCAAAGTTTACAACAACAAATGGCGGAAAAGGTTTCGGATCCAAATTTGATCGTATGGAGAAGATAGCTTTTTTTTGAACCCGGTTATTAAATTAAATTTCGATAAAATTTTCAACGCGTTTGCTTATCGTATGGCCAAATGATCACTCCAAACACTACAAAAATTGAAATCTGATAATAATACAATATTACGGATCCAATGGAACTGGTTTCTCGAATTCTGAGACTGTGCCTTGGAAGGCTATTTTTAAATATCGATTTAAACGATATAATTTTAATACTGAACAAAACGTTTTCAAACCCAATTCTAAAGCTTCTATTATCTTCAGTATCATCAATATGAATCTTCTAAGCCATCAAATTATTTTTAACAGGCTCAAAATTGAAGATTTACAATTTTACCCAAATTTCTATAATTAAATTTGATAATTAAATTGCTAAATTCATAGTTAAAATTGAAACTCAAGCTTAAATTAACAATTCAGATATTTGAAATCAATTAAATATTTCAATTTCAAACGTTGAAAATTCTGGGTCGTCACATCCTTCCCCCCTTAAAAGAATTTCGTCCCGAAATGACTAGTTAAGAAGAATGATCCTTAACCCGTTTATCATTTTTTTCCAATTCAAATAGTTTTTAACAACAACCAAATAAATATTTTTATCAAAGACTCATTCACTTCAAATAACTTTCCAAAGTTTTCCATAGTTTCCAAACAACATTGTTTACTTCACATTCAAATTTAAATTTAAATTCAAATTTCAAATTTTATCAAATTTTCTAGCTCCCTAAATTTTAGAAAAATTTCGCCAGCGTCTCCTTTGCGCGGCTAGCTCGGTACGACTACAAAAATGGCACCACGGCCCGAGATTTCAGAAAGAAAATGAAAACGCCAAGTGTTTGTAAACAATCGCCAGATGTTAGAAGAAAGAAAACGTGTAAATTTGGTCTTGTAAAACAATCATTAAAATTTAAATTTAAACTCAAATCGTTTCGATTTCCATGACTAAAATTTTTTGATCTCCAGAAGCGTGCCGCCAGGCATTTACAGTGTTAAACCTTTATTCTGAACGCGATGGAAAAGGTTGGATAAATATAATTTGGTATTTTAAAAAATATCAATACATAAATTGGGATTAAAGGAAAAAGAAAGTGGATAGTTTAGTAGTTATACCCTATCTACTAATTTTGTTTAAAAATTAGTTTGGAATTGAAGTTTTATATGTGATATTGGTATAAAGTTTTCATAGTTAATATTTTAAAATAAGTATTTTAAAATATTTGAACTCGGCATATTTTTGGTAGCATTAAATAAATATTTGGAAATTTATTCCACGTGAGGGAAGTGATTTGAAATTTGTTTTCAAAGGATTGAAAGGTGAAAAGTGATTTGAAATTTGTTTTCAAATGATTGAAGTATGAAATATATCTTGCGAAAATATTTTGAAAATAATAATTGGTGGAAAAATTGTTTAAATCTTGGTGATTGTTGTAAATGATGATTGATAGTTAAATAACCGACTATCAATATTGACCTTTAATGGCATTTGAATTTCGATGCGACCGGGGGTCGGATTCCAAGTGGATATTCGGAACCCACATCGAACCTTTGTGATTGTGATAGATCTTTTATTTAAAAGATCAAAGTGAAAATTGTTGTGATTTTTTGAAATCTGAATATAACACTTATTTTTTTTAAATAAGCGCTCGTTATTCGGATTAGCCGGGAGAGGACCTTTGCGTCATATAACCCATTCCGAATAATGATACGACGTTATGTATAGCACTTGAAGACCGGTGGTGAAGACTGGGTATTTGCGAGAACGATAGGATGACCTATCGATTGTCTCTGCACCGAGTAGCTACGGTATAGAGATTCCCTAAGTGATGGGAAGTCCGATCAGGATTGTGAATGCCCGGATTGCAAGGGCTTCTTCGAAAGTGCCTTCGGTTCTGTTCGAACCTGGAACAGACTTGTATGGATGTGTGTCTGATATTACACTTTGAGATGTAAAGCTGGTTTCTATCAAATACATTTCTGCTTGGTGACAGAGATTTATTCTCTTAGCTTAACACCCTTCTCTGAGACGTATGAGCTTAGAGGTTATGTAGTTGATGATTACTAGTGATACATTCCCAATTTGGTAATGTGGCATACGAAGTGCTGCAGATAATTTGATGATCAAAGCACGGCTTTGTGAAAAAGCGTAGCTTTGTGGACGAGACCTCATCGAGCCTCACAAACCGATAATGGTCGAAACAGGAAAGATGCGGCAAGGTTTCAGGGGTAGCTCCCCTAGGGTGTGTCCATTCCTTCTGGAAAAAGGTGGTATCATGGTATGGAGCCTGGATACTTACTCATGTGGAAACTGTAGTATATTTATTACTGTGTGATGTTGTTGGTGTAGAGGATCCTCGGATCAAGGTCGTAAACGACCGGGGGTGGCATATCTTAGGTTCTATTCACGGGAAGGGGGTAACCGGCTTTGTGTTGGCAGAGTGCCGGGTAGGTTCTCGGGACATCCCTCCGGAGGTGTACCCATGTGGTGGTAGGAAGTTCCTTAGCCTGACCATTTATTGGAAATCCAATTCCCAATACGAACCCGGTATGGTTTTAGTTGTATAACCTGCCATTTACTTATGGTGGTCGCCACTGTTTAGATGGTAGCTATAGTAGGCATAGTACGGAATGTCTATGCTGGCTAAGATTAATGTTATACTTTTGAAATGTTTTCTGCACTATGCACTAATGATAATACCAAAAAAATATTTTTTCGTACTAAGCATGTTTGACTATCATAAGGAGAAATCTCCTCCAATTTTGCGTTTGCATTGTGTGTGTGGCGGGAGGGCTTATGGTAGTTTCATTTTCCAAAAAGCGTAGAGGATTTCTTTCTTTTCTTTTCTTTGTGAAAAAAAAATTTGTTTTTGAGATCTCACACCAGTCCCATGAGTGGCCTGGAGTTTATTGCTCCCTTTCTAAACTCTGGGTGCCCATAATTTTCCACATGGGCAGCCTAGAGTCAGGTAATCGTTATTCTGGAGTGAAGTCAGAAAAGAGATGCTGTGGAGATCGGGAGCAAGTTGGATGGCGAAGCGTATCACTAGTATATGTTATATTCTTTTTCGTTATTTTTTGTTGTAACACTCTGATAATGTAATGTGATATAATGTAATAACTGAGATAGTTCTTGGTTTTAAAGATATTTATTTATCTATTGTATATTGTTCCGTTGCGAAATGTGAGATTCTGTTTATTGTTTCCTTGTAGCATCTTTCCTGTTTCGACAATTTCCGGGGTGTGAGGTCCGACGAGGTCTCGTCCACAAAGCTACGCTTTTCACAAAAGTCATGCTTTGATCAACAAATGATCAACAACACTTCATATGCCACATTACCAAATTGCGAATGTATTACTAGTAACCATCAACTACATAACTTCTGAGCTCGTACGTCTCAGAGAAGGGTGTTAAGCTAAGAGAATAAATTCTCCGCCACCAACAGAAATGTATTTGATAGAAACCAGCTTTACATCTCGAAGTGTAACGTCAAACACACATCCATACTAGTCCGTTCCGGGATCAAACGGAACCGAAGGCACTTCAAAGAAGCCCATGCAAATCTGGATATTCACACATCACGTCCGGAATCCCCGTCACAAAGGGTGATAAAATCTCTATACTGTAGCAACCCGGTGCAGAGATATTCGACAGGTAATCCTTTCGCTTTCAAAAATACCCGGTCTTCAACACCATCTAAACTAATTTATCCAACCTTTTCCTTCAACTCCAAACTATTTTTTTCAAAAATATATATATAGGAAGCTGAAATATTTAAAATGAAGTTTAAACCTGTCTAGTTTAATTCTATATATAAGTGAATAAGCTTTTGGAAAATAAAGGGAAAAAAATTAGTTTAAATTTATTAGTTGGATTAGAATTAAAATAATAATAATAATGGAAATTGAATTATTCAATTTATTTCGGATATTAATAAATTGTAAAATTATTTATACAAGGTCTAGAAATCGTGACAACAAGCTGGAACGGAAATGAATTTGCATGCATAGGCAAAGGTGAGATCTTCTTACTCAATCAAATATTTTTCTGATTTAAATTTTGAATAGTTAGATCTAAAATTGATTGACTGTGTGCTTGGATGATTGATTTATTATTAGTTATATTATTTTAGACCCTATACGCCGCATAATAGCGGATGATATTATATTAAACCCATATACCATGATATTCCACCTCGAAGTGGAATTGGTATTATATATGTATTTGGAGTTATTGATTTCCCGCATTATATAGCGGATGAGATCCTATGCACCGTATAATAGCGGGTGATGTTTTATAAATCCCATATACCGCGATATTCCACCTCGAAATGAAATTGGTATTTAATTGTTGTGCTAACGTCTATGGATGTAGGGAAACAGGTTGGAGGGATTCAACTAGATTCCTCAAAACATTTTGATTTGTTTTCAAAATTATGTATTGATTATTTATAATCTGTGTGTGATTATTTGTGATTGCAACGCTTGAAGGCTAAAATTTAGCCGATTATATTTTTGGTATCGTAGGATACCAGAAATAAATAAAATTGGATCTTTAAATTTAGGAAGAAAATCTATAGTGAAATCCTATTGAATAAAATTACAAAATATGGAAAAAGTTTAATAGATGGATTTCAAGTAATAATATTCAAAAGATGAAGAATATATTTTTTTTAAATATGGTTTTTAAATAATTTTTGGATATAAAGGAATTCATTTAAAAAAAAATTCGAAAATTGATTTGGTGTTAAAAGAATAAATCTTTGGGAAATCAATATGAAAATTTATTTACTGTTTGAATGAAAATCGATTTGGTGTTGAAATAAATTTAGAAATTAAATTTGAAAATTAATTTAGTGTTTTAAAAAAAGACCTTGGGAAATCAATATGAAAATTAATTTGTTGATTGAAACGAATTTAGAAAACAATTTGGAATTGGATTTAGTAATTGAAATATTTGGAAATCAATTTGAGAATTGATTTGATGTTGAAAGTGAATAATTAGAAAACGATTTGAAAACCGTATATCTGTGGATATTTGAAAATTAAAATTCACAATGGGAATTTTATAAAAGAAAGGGAAATTTGTTTAAAAATTAAATATTGTTTATTTCAAAAAAAAGTGTGGAAAGAAATTTACGGATTTGGAACGTAAATTTAAAATAAATCGAGAAAAATTTATAAATTGATTTGAATGAACCATTTTAGAATAAAAGATGTACTTTCCCTGGAAAGCCGAATATATTTTTAAAATAGCTTTTGAAATAATATTAAAAGTTGTAGATTTGGTTTTAAAAGAATATTGTTGGAGAGATCATTTTTGAAAATTTCTTTGTATCTTTAAAAGTAAAGATTTATTTAATTAAGTATAGAAGGGATTGTTTTAAAGATTTAAACTAATATTTGATTTAGAAAATAGTTATTTAAATATTTATACTCTATCTACTAATTTTATTTTAAATTAGTTTGGACTTGAAGTTTTATCTGTGATATTGATATAGTATTTTCATAACTAATATTCTAAAATAAAGTATTTTTAAAATGGTTTTTACATTAAATATTTCCAAGTATATGTGTTTGGATAAGTATTTGAACTCGGTAGATTTCCAGTGGAAATGAATAAATGTTTGGAAATGTATTCCGCGTGAGAAAAGTGATTTGAAATTTGTTTTAAAAAATGATTGAAAGATGGAAAGTGATTTGAAATTGGTTTCAAATGGATGAAATGTGAAATTATATCTTGCGAAGATGTTGTAAAAGCAATAATTGGGAGAAAATTATTTGGAATCCAGTGATTGTTGTGAATGATGATTGATAGTTAAATAACCGACTATCAATATTTGCTTTTAAATGGCATTTGTATTTCGATGCGATCGGGAGTCGAATTCCAAATGGATATTCGAAACCCACATCGAACCTTTGTGATTGTGATGGATCTTTTATTTCAAATATCAAAGTGGAATTTGTTGTGATTTGTCTGAATCTGAATGTAACACCTATTTTTAAAATAAGCGCTCGTTATTCGGATTAGCCAGAAGAGGACCTTGTGTCATAAAACCCATTTCGAATAACGAAATGACGAAATGGGATTGCATTTGAAGAAGGTGTTGAAGACTGGGTATTTTCGAAAGCGAAAGGATTACCTGTCGAATGTCTCTGCATCGGGTTGCTTCGGTATAGAGATTTTATCACCCTTTGTGATGGGGATTCCGGACGTGATTAGTGAATATCCGGATTTGCAAGGGCTTCTTTGAAGTGCCTTCGGTTCCGTTCAATCCCGGAACGGACTTGTATGGATGTGTGTCTGACGTTACACTTTGAGATGTAAAGCTGGTTTCTATCAAATACATTTCTGTTGGTGGCGGAGAATTATTCTCTTAGCTTAACACCCTTCTCTGAGACGTACGAGCTCATAGGTTATGTAGTTGATGGTTACTAGTGATACATTCCCGATTTGGTAATGTGGCATACGAAGTGCTGATGGCTTTTGTGAAAAGCGTAGCTTTGTGGATGAGACTTCGTCGGACCTCACACCCCGGAATGGTCAAAACAGGAAGGATGCAACAAGGTTATAAGGGGTAGCACCCCTTAGGGTATGTTCGTTTCCTTTTAGATAGAGGTGGTATCATGGTATGGAGCCCAGATACCTAACGTATGTGGTTGCTGCAAATTTATTACCCTGCGGTTGTTGGTATTGAGGATCCTCGGATAAAGGTTGTTTACAACCGGGGGATGACATACTCGTGTAGTAGTTACCTGTTTTTGCAGAGGTAACCTGGCCTTGTGTTGGCAGAGATCCGGTTAGGTTCTCGGAGCGTCCCTCCAGAGGCGTACCCATGTGACCCAGGAAGTACCTTAGCCTGACCATTTGTCGGAAATCCAATCAACAATACGCGCCTTGTACAGTTTTAGTTGTAGAACCTGCCATCTAATATGGTAGCTATAGTAGGCATACAATAATGGTACCTATGCTGGTTAAGATTAATATTATACTTGCAAATGTTTTTTCCACTATGCACTAATAATAATATTAAAAAAGATTTTGCATATTAAGTGTTTGACTATCATAGGGGGAAATCTCCCCCAAGTGTGCGATTGCATTGTGTGTGTGCCGGGAGGCCTTATGGTAGTTTCATTTTCCAAAAAGCATTGCGGATTTCTTTTAAATTCTTCTGTCAAAGTATAACTGTTTTTAAGATCTCACACCAGTCCCATGACTGACCTGGAGTTTATTGTTCCCTTTCTAAACTCTGGGTGCCCATAATTTTCCACACGAGCAGCCTAGAGTCAGGTTGTCAATTATTCTAGAGCGAAGTCAAGAAGTTGCTGAGGAGATCAGGAGTTGAAGCTGGATGGCGAGGCGTATCACATATATATGTAATATTTCTTTTCCACTGTTTGTTGTTGTAATACTCTGATGTTGTAATGTTTAAACTGATATAGTGTTTTTGTTTTAAAGATTATTCTTTATCTATTATATATTGTTTCGCTGCGAAATGTGAGATTATGTTGTTGTTTCTGTTCTTCTTCTATCTTCTTCTTTTTAAACCCTAACAGTTCGATTTTATGGCATTCGATTGTGCAGCATTTGATACAGTGGACGTATTAATGTCGACTTTTGGGCATCGTAAAATCGGGTCGTTACATCTAGTTCCTAGAGTGCGGACTATAGTATAAACACCAAAAAGATGGACTTGTTATGGCCGTCCATCGATCAACTCTAATTCCTAGAGTGCAGACTGGAATATAAACATAAAAAGATGGAAGCAGTCCGACCGTCCATCGATCAACTCTAGTTACCAGAGTGCGGACTAGAGTATAAACACAAAAGGATGGATCTGGTCTGACCATACATTGATCAACTCTAGTTCCATAAACACAAAAAGATAGACGCGCTCCGACCGTCCATTGATCAACTCTAGTTTCTAGGGACTGGAGTATAAACACAAAAAGATGGATGCGGTCCGACCGTCCATCGATCAACTCTAATTTCCAGAGTGCTGACTAGAGTA
The DNA here is from genome assembly GCA_030765085.1 of Allium cepa. Taxonomy (NCBI): domain Eukaryota; kingdom Viridiplantae; phylum Streptophyta; class Magnoliopsida; order Asparagales; family Amaryllidaceae; genus Allium; species Allium cepa. The sequence goes on from CM060932.1 coordinate 914,861,683, forward strand.
TAAACATAAATATATGGATGTGATCCGACGTCCATGGCAACCCTAGTTCCCAGAGTACGGACTGGAATATAAGCACAAAAAGATGGATGTGGTCCAACCTTCCATCGATCAACTCCAGTATTCAAAGCATGGTCAGGAGTTTGAATACCTTCAAAAAGTAGACACAATTCGATCATCTGCTTTCCAACTCTTGCCCCTGACTTGAGGAAAAAAACACAACTCAAATTGGATGTGGTACGACCTTCTGCTCCCTTGCTCGGGCAAGGAGTTCACCAAAATACTCATCTCACTCCCAAGTTTCGGCAAAAGCAAGGTCTAAATGAAAGTGGATGTGGTACGACTGTTCAAGCATCGACTCCTGCCCCAGATGCATGGGGCAGTTTGAGAACCCAAAATCGGATATGACCCGACCATCCAAAATTTAGCTCCTCCCCAGGATTCGACATAAAGAACTCTAAGTAAGAGTGAACGAGATACGACCGACCACTCTTCGACTGCCGGCACTCACTTAGGGGCATAAAAAATGACTGAGGAAATGTTGTTTAACCATTTTTTGGAATAAATCTAGGTCCTCAGCGTGTGGATAGGAGTATAAACACAAGTTGGGTGCGATTCGACCACCCGTCAATATACTCTTATCCCAAGAGTGTGGATATGAGTATAAATAAATAGATGAGTGTGGTTCAACTACTCACTATTCCATAAACTCCAACTTGAACTCGAAAAAAGGAGTATAAACTCACTACGGATGGAATTCGACCATCCTGAACTAACTCCGCTAACCCAAGACTGGGGCAGGAGCATAAATTACTGAAACTTGAATGCGACAGCTCACTATAGCTCCGGCTTGGTGTTCTTTTCAACTCAAGGCAATGACTATAGGGAGTCCTTAACAAAAAACCAATCAGAACGACATCCAAAGTTATAGGTGATTGACTATATCATACCATCGGATCAAGGGTCAATATTAATTCGCACCAACCACAAATGGATGTGACTCGAACGTCCATCGAATAATTCTAGTCATCAGAGCGTGGATAGGAGAATAAACCACAAATGAGTGCGACTTGACCGTTCATCTTCATCACCTTCCATTGATCCGTCAAGAGGAGTACGAAACATGATGAGCATGACTCAACCACTTCAAAGCCAACCGTGTCCCTAGGTCTGACGGGATAATATGAATCAAAATGGGCATGACTGGCCATCCAGCTTTAAATGATTGTGACGTGACCATTCATTCATTGACCTTTACTATGATCTGAGTAAAAGAGCGATATGAAACAAACATGACTCGATTGTCTACACACCGATCCTTGCTCTTTGTCCGACATGGAGAGCATCAACACTAGTAATATGTGACATAACTATCTATTTTTTGGTCCTTCCTAGAGTATGGTGACATCTGCACAAAAAATAGATGTGATTTCCCACAATACCCAACTCATGCTTGAAATTAGACGGAGCATTAAAGTCTTCCCTCGGGAAGAAAAAAACCAAAATACGCACAACTCGGCTTTCCATTAACTAGCTTGATCCCACGATTCAATGGAAAAGAGTATAAAGCTAAAGTGAACAGAACTTGCCTTCCTACTTATCGATGTATGCCCCAGACTTAGAGGCATGAGTGAGAAACAAGATAAATGGTGGGAGTATAAACATGACTAGGACGAGACTCGACCATCCATGCGTTACATTTATCAACCCGAGACCGAGAATAGAAGTGTGATCATCCAAAGGCTGATTATGATAGCTCAATATTGTGATTCGTACCTGGTGTTTACAATGACCTGAGGCTACGACCGAAAGGATTCTTAGAGATAGAATCGTCGAATCGATGCCCAAGCCCATTGGCAATTGACCATCACTCCAACCCAAACGACAAGTAACCGATCATGAGTGCATTGAATGTAAAGCACATTACTTGAATATACAAATAGATTTAAACTCAAAGCAAGAGCCAGCTATGCAGTTGCGCACAAAACGAGGCTGAACCCTATTCGACATTTAATTTGATATGCTTCTAAGCTCGATCTTCGGCCATTTGCAGATAATCGCTCAAAGCATTTAGAGCCCTGCACTATTAGACTTGATAACTCATGACAAGACTCTAGGATTCATAACCAGATTTCACGATGATTATTACGTGAAACAAATACATTTGAACTCAAGGAATCCAAGGATGCACCCACTGAGCTAATGATCAATATTATGATCATCCATGGCATTCCATCACCGGTACAGAAGATCAGATCATAGCTCAGTGCAACAATGATAAAGGAATTAGATGAATTTCACCGACCGAGTCCCGATGTGTTTGCTTGGAACCATTCTGACATTTGTATGATCTCACCGACGATCGCAAGCCATGCATTGAATATTGACCCAAGGCATGTCCCAGTGAAACAAAAGCGATGCAAAAAAGCAACGCAGCATAGATCCGAAAAGATATGCTGCACTTAAAAAGGAGATGGATAAAATAAAAAATAATAGGTTTATCCGCGACGCCCTCTACATAAAACGGGCATCCAATCTAGTTCATGTGAGAAAAGCTGTTGGAAATTGGTCGATATACGTCGACTACTCTAACCTAAACAAGGCATGCCCAAAAGATAGTTTTCCACTTTTGAGGATCGACCAACTAGTAGACTCAACCGCTGAATATGGGCTGCTTTCATTTATGGATGCGTACTCCAGATACAACCAGATCCCAAAGCACCATACCAAATTTATTACTGATCAAAGGCTATATTCATATGTTATGATGCCATTTGAACTTAAAAATGCTAGTACAACTAACCGAAGGCCGGCTAATCGAATGTTCAAAGGCCATATCGGGCAATCAATGAAAGTATATGTGGATGATGTGCTCATAAGGTCACGGAAATCAAACAACCACATCAATGACTTAGCAGAGATGTAACGACCCGTTAAATTTATGATATTTAATAAAATGAATTAATAAAATTTCTAATTTGGTTAAGAATAAATGTAGAAATTTGGTATAGTGGTTGAAATTTAGTGTAACTATAAAATTTTATGATAATAGATGTGGATAATGTAAATTTTCACAACTTGATTTAAAGTAATTTTGAAGAAACAAATAAATGTTGAATTTGTGAATGTTAGTATAAATATTAACTTAAATGGTGTTCATTAATACAAAGATGCAATTAGTGTAGATAGTAATAATTTATGCCTGTAGTGAAAGGAAAAGGAAACTAATAGAAACATAAAATTCATTTTATGTAAACAAAAGTATAGTTTTGAACAAATTTATGAAGATGGATAAGGACAGTGTTTGTAATCAAGTTTGGTTATTAATATTTGAAAGATAGAGATGTGTAAATACTTTAATGAATATAAAATGGGAAGGAATGGTAGAATGAAAAGAATATATATAATAATAAGCATTTGATTCAATTAAGGGAATTAAATTATAATAAATGGTCATTTAATAAGTTCAACGTTTGTGAGAAATCATAATAGTTGTGTAAAATGTGTACAAACTTGGATTTGGAAGTTTATTGGATTTATAACGGTTTTGTTATTAAGTGTATGAGTTTAAAAGTTATTCCCTTTTGTAAAGTAATAGAAGAATGCATAAGATATAAACAGGGCTTAATAGAATTGACACTTAGTGAATTGAATAAATTACCCATTTATGTAGATATGTATAGTGAAATAAATGGCCTAAGCAAATTAAAATGGGATAATCATTGAGATTTGTACTATGAAAATAAATAGTAACATTTATTTGCAAGGAATAAAAGACTATTTAGGTGACTAGAATTTGGAGTAATGACTATTGTATGTTACCAACCCTTGTTTCTTGTTAATTTAGATTTTGGGAATCAAATTCAATTTATCCGCCAATTTACCGCAGTTAAAGTGAAATGAATTGGTGATTGAGAAATGTTAAATACAAATAAGATGTAAACCAAAGAAAATCCCATTTGTAATAAATTATGTAGAATAAAGTAAAGAAACTAGGAAATGAAAATGTGAAAATGTGGATGCAGTGAGATCTTAAGTGATAATAACCTTGTTAGGCAAGTGATAACGGAATTTTGTGTATATGTAATATTTACTGGTGTGTCAAGTAATAAACACATAGATGCAAGAAAAGGAAAGTTGGTAGCAATCTATATATGTTATTTATCTTACTTAGTATATTAAATAAGGTTTGGAATTCAAATTTTAATTAAAGGAGTTGGTAGCACGTTAGTAGGAAATAATTTTAAGGGTGGGATAACAACTACTATAAACTACCTAATTTAAATGAGTCAATGAACTTATTTGAAATAACGTTCATCTAAATATGAGTAATTAAAATGGCGGGGTCAACAATAAACGTTACTTTAGAATTAATTTATATTTTAACGGAAGTGTGAAAGTAAAGCAATAGAAGCGTAAACTTATCAAGGTAGAATTTAGTAGTGTAATGAAAAAATGTTAAGAATGTTATAGTATAATGATTGATTGGAAATCAAAATTTACTTGTTTGAATGTAACTTTAGGGAAATTGGATTTAATTAAAATAAAAAGGAAGAAAAAAAAATTGGATGAAATTTAATGTTGGAATATTATGTAAATATAAACTTAGATAAAATTTAAGGATGTCTACGTAATAGAGTGTAAAACCAATGTTAATTTCATCTATTTAATACTAATAGGTTAATAATAGAATGAAGAGTAAATTTAATGTTAAGTTAATATGAATTAAGGTAATATTGGGGAATAATGTGAATTTTCTTCATAATATGATAAGTTGTAGAATACAACGTAAACTTAAGTATAACCTTTGGATTGAAAACATTGTTAAGGGTTACCTGTTAAATTTGGATGGAATTGGCAATAAATGTTACACTTATGGGTAAGGAAATAAAAATGTCCAGAATTTGAGTATATTAAGAAATGGGGATTGAAATTGAAATCTTGCAACGAATCTAATAATACGTTACATAAGTGTTAAATTAAGGTAACATTTGGAAAATATGATAATGATTTTCAAATTGAACAAGTTGTGGAATTAATAAGGATGGAAGAAAAAAAAATCAAGATTTATTTTATTTATTGGAATGAAAAATTTATAATTTGATTTATTGCGAATAATTGAAATTTAATTTGGTAATTGTCGAAATGATTAATGATTGAATTAACATAGAACTTGTTGTTAGTTATTAAAATTGTTTAAGAAATCAAAGGAGAGAAATTTTATAAAATTTTAAATTTTGTAATTGGATTGGCTAAAGTGGGAAAGTGGAATTAATCAACGTTGTTACTTTTATCTCCTTCCCTATTAGATCCTTATGTGATTGCATCCACATTTATTGTTGATTATTCCTATATATTGTCACCAATTAATCGTACTTGATGTATGTTTAGCAATTTTGTCACACAGTTAAAGTATGAATATATATATATGATGTATTCAAAATTTTCTGTATCTAGCACTTAATTAATTTAGAATCAAACTAACGAAACGTGTCATTTATTTTTGTACCTCCATATTCATTTTCTTTCTAATTAATAAATACCTCTTTTTAATACCTGCTACTTTAAAAAAAAAAAAGGACTGTTCATATTTGCTATATTTCAATACCAAGTGTTCATATTCACTTTATTTCTAATTAATAGCAGCCTCTCCTTTCAAATCTATTTGTCCCTAAACCTAACTCTAACCTTATAAATAACCTACTTCTTATTCTTCTATTACATTTTGTTTCTCCTAACTCTAACCCTAGCCTCCATGCTATTCTTCTTCTTCTTCTTCTTCTTCTTCTTTTTTCTTGTTTTTCTCAAAGCTCCTTATTATCTCTCATTTTAATTTTTTTTCTTTCTCTTCAAATATTCTTCTTCTTCTTCTTCAAATTTACTTCTATTTCAAACTTTCTTCTTTTCAAATCTAGATCTTCTCTTCCGTTTTCAGTTCTTATTTTAATCAATTTTTTTCAATTCTTCTTTTTCAAATCTTCTTTTTCTTTCAAACCTTTTAAAATACATACATTCATATAATAAGGAGGAAAATTAAAGTAAATCGAAATAAAAGAAAAATTACGGAACAAAGTTAGCAATCAAGAAGAAGCATATGCGTTTTTCACGAGGGAAGGTGGATGCGGCACGGTATTTTATTTTTGTTTTGTTTATTTTTAATTTTTTTTTATTTCAATTGCAAATCGTTTAATTGTGATAACTTTCACATACGAACTCCGTTTCACACGAAATTTCTTTTGTTAGGATCGTAATTAAATTCCAGATCTGATGACGCTGGTTTGGATAAATTTAGAGACCGTCAAATTTTGGGTTTAAATCGGATTTACATTCGATTTAAATTCAAAAGGTGAGTGTTTTAACTCACTCACAATTACTAGAAGCTTTTATGTTTGTTAAATAAATTTTAGAAATGAATAGAAATTTATTTATGATCTTTTGGCATGTTATTTCACCCATATCTGTTGAATTGCATTTTTTGAATTTAGCTGTTAATTAAATTGATTGATTGCGTATTAATTGGCTGTTAGAAATTATTGTTTGCATAAGAACTGCTAGTTAACAGTTATGTCAATTATCACTGAAAATAAACTGTTAGATTTATAGTTGATAAATATAATTTGAATTAAACTGCCAATTATTACCTGTTGTATATTCCCAAACATATTTTGTTATTGGTTGATATTGCTTGATGTTTGTGATTGGATAATGGATGTGTTGTTGAATGGATGTTTTATTTGATATCATTAAACTGCAAGTTAGCATACATTTTACACTTCATTCGGGATTGTGGTTTGAAATGATAAAACCGCAAAGTTTTATTTTTTTAAATTGCGGATTGAAATGATAAATATCCGTATCACTTGACCATAGGATAGAAAATTTTATACAGGCACCGCGGTCTATATATAACTATTTTAATGTGATTTCTATGGTTTGGATTGAATACGGTCTATAAATCTTAAATTTATATTGTATAAATATTTTATTCCATGTTTATATACCTATGAAGTTGAAATTTTGAAATTAAAAGGAATATAAATTTCTTTATTGAAAATGGAAGAAATTTAGAAAATGGAGTTTGGTAAATTTATATCCTATGTTTAAATGTAAAGTTGGAAATTTTAAGATATGATATTTGTAATTGGATTTTCCCAAAATAAATAGAAATGGATATTCTAGTATAATTTGAAGTGGAAAAATTCTATATATATATATATATATATATTACTAGAAATTGAAGTCTTATTAATTATGGATTTTATGTGAATGGTCAAGATTAATTAATAGAATATTGATTTTGAAAGGATAAAAATCCAACTTTAGTTGAAATATTAATGCTCAAAAATGGATATAAATATATATAAAATTGAAATGGTTTTGGGACTTGAAGTAATATTTTGGATTTTGGTTTAACTTTAAAACAAGAAATATTTGGAAAGCCATGTAATTTATTCTTTATAAAGCAACAGTAAAGTTAAACCTTTTTAATACGCATACCGTTGAATATCCAAACCATTTAGTTTTGAAAATAATGGTTTTAAAATACTATGGATTTTCGAAGAATTATGTTGAAAGTTACAAACAAAATATTGGTTACATGGGATATTAAATAATAAAAAGTGACATAATTTTTTGGAAAGGAAAATTTTATTTGGGAAACGATATCATTGATTTGGGCTTTTATAAAATAATATGAAAATAAATTGTTTGTGTTTTTAAAGAAGAAATGATATCGTAATATTATGGTTTTGAAAGGGATTATATTCTGGTTTTAAAGTATAAACTGTTTTTAAATAACCGCGGTGTTATAATAACGATTGGTTGGCAAAGAGACCGGGATCGGATATGGACATACTCTCTGTCGATACCGAAAACCACTTTGACTAACCGTGTACGCGGTGGAGATTCCAGAATGAAGTAGGTGGTGGCGATGTTTCCTGTAAGGTAAATACGTGGACCCAACTCCCGTGAGTTGGCATAAGGTGGCTAAAACAGGAGCGATTCTCAGGCCAATGAGGTCATTCCTCTGATCGGACGCTCCTCTTCGATATTATACTTTGACTTGGATTGATTCAGTGGCCACTTCTATATTTTGATTTTGGGGAGTTAGTCCGAGGTGGGCGGTAACTGCGGCTACGCGTTTCCACCAGCCTGGATAGCAATTGGTATATCTACCCTGGCATTGCCTAGTTGTGCCGTGTCACCTACCATACCGAGCCTTTACTACGAGTTTCTATTTGTGTCGTACCTATGGAGTATCCTCTGGTAGCCTCCCGATCAGGAGGTATTACGGTACTGTATAGACTATTGGCATTATTTGTGTTAAGGGCTATATGGGTAACCCCTTAACGCTATTAAAAAGTAAGTTTATTTTATAAATAGACACTATTATAATAGCGCAATATACTACATAGTAAATAGTTTAACGGATCCTTAGGAGATGTAAATCCCGAACATCTCTTGAGTTACTGTACTCATATTTATTTCTGTTTATTTAACTCACATAAGATATTCTAGTCTGACTCGGGTGTTTTTGTCTTTTCAAATTCGCTCGGGTCAGTCCGAGCGTTTCAGGATAGCAGATTTTAGCTTTGGAGGACGAAGACAAAGAATCAGTATTATTTTATATATAGTATTGCACTACACCATTTAATTCCGCTGCATTGTTGTATTGGTATGTGTAACTCTGATATTTATTGCACAAGAAAAATAAATTATTTTGTAAACAGTTTCATGAACTGTATATTTGATTATTATATTTTATCCTTCCGCTGTGAGATTCTGTTTTGTTTTTTTTTCTTCTCTGTTTCCTCATTTAGCCCATAACAATCCGCCCTTCCGTATGGTTTGAATTGGCACGTGTGTCGGTTTAAAGTGTGCGAAAAGGCGGGACGTTACAGTTGGTATCCGAGCTTTGGTTTAGCGATAAACCTTGGCTTTGTGGGGTTTGACTCTTTGTTAATAGGGTAGTAATATCCTATGGGAGTCGCTGAGTGTATATATATGAGAGAGCGTATTTGTTAGTATTAATAAAAAGATTTTTATATTGTGTTAATCTGTTCCGCTTTGTATTTATAAATTCTGGTTGATGCATGGGACGCTATGTCATCAATAGGGATTTATAAACACTTAATAGGACAGACCGACATAATATTTGTTTTAATATAGGTGAATGAAAGAATTTTTCCTATTATATTTTCTATATATAAAAATATTTTTATAAAGATATATATATATATATTTGGTTGCTATAGATTGGGTGTTAGGAAATAAAATATTTATAATAACTGAAGCTAAGTTGAAATTATAATAAATCAAATTGGAGATTTTAGAACTTAAGTCCGGGATTTTTCCAAATTTGTTTTCAAAGAATTTATGAAATATAATGATTTGGTTTATAAGTATTTTCTTATATAAATATTTCGTATAATTTGGAAGAATTGTTTTAAAAAGAAGATTTTGGGAGAAATTAAATTTTGTACTTTCCTCTCTGTCGCTGGAAAATAATTTCGGTGATGACGGCCGCATCATCGACTTTCATTTTCGAGTTTCGAAGGGGAAAGGCCACTGTAGTAGATTCTACTGCAGATTATTTTGAAATATTTAAATTTTAATTGTTTTAAATATAATTAGAGATATATAAGTGTAAGAAATTATTTATCTATTATTTCAAAATAAATTGAAATTTGACCGGAATTTAATTCTAAAATTTTCCATTAATTAATTGTTTAAAATTATGTTAGTAAAATAAAAGTTAAGTAATAAATGAATTGAAACCTCTAATTTAAATAAGAGAATTATTGCAAAGTTATAAAGAGAAATTGAGTACATATGAGACAAAGAGTAATATGGGTAAACATTAAATTTAATTAAAAGAATGGAGATTAAACTTGTATAAGTTCAATTGCAATTTCTTCGACATAAATAACTTACCCAAATATAAAGGTTGAAATGTTAAATAAGAATTTTAAATAGGATATTATACAAGTAGAATTTTGGAAAAATGAAGTATTCAATAAATTGCTGTTGTAAATAAGAATTCAATGGTATAAACTTAGGTTATAATTGAAATTTTATTATTAATAGATGATATGAACCTAAGTATATAAAATGAAATTCAAAATAAGAATTTATTATATGATTATTCACTTAAGTATGTTTTAATCTCCCCTATTCTAATATAATGGAAAGTAGGAAGAATTTAAATGACCGTAATCCATAGTTAATGGATAAATAAAAAAACTTCCACTTATAAGAATGAATGTTAGCAGATTAAGAATTTAAGGGAAATCTTACAAGTGAAGAGTAAGGAAAGGAAGATATTCAAAATATTTGTTGTTATTAATGAGAATTTATTTTATAAACTTAGGTAATAAAAGGAAACTTAAGTAATAAAAGGAAATACAAATATAATGAATTTTGTGATAATTGGAAAATAAAACTTGTAAGAACAAAGAAATCCCTCATAAATGAAGGGAAGAAAATCAAACCACTGAAGTATGAAATAAATGTATAATAAGCTATTTTGGTGTTGATTTGAATTGTTTGGTTGATGTATGGTTGTTGGGTAAGGAATTTTGAAGTTGTTGGATGGAGAAATAATCTATCTTTGTTCCATCTAAGACTGTTGAGTAAAGGATGCACTTGATAGTTATTTTACATTTCGTACAATTTCGGAATTTGAACCTAACAACTAATTGTTTGTATGATTGAATGATTTTGTTTGCGGTGTGTGCTGTTTGTTAAAATGTATGGTTATTGCATTTGATTGGATATGAACGATTGAATCCAATAGAATAGTTCATTTTAAAATAAATATTTAACCTTTTAGGCTAATAAGAAAATACAGGTTATGGAAGCAACTGCTACTGCTTTTGGTTCCGTAATAATAAGCGTATTGCCCGACAAATAGGTACGTTTCCGGATTACGTTTAAAGCGCTATTTTATATATTTTCCCGTGTTGGGATATTTTATTTTGGATATATATGTAATATATTTGTATATTTGGATATTATATTTTCTCCAGAGTCCCTCCGTACAAAGGAGACTCTGCCAAAAATTTTCGTAAATTTTGGACTTAGAATTTTGTGAAAGTATTTTTCCAACTTTAATAATTCAAGTATTAAAGGATATAATGATTATAAAACAAGTATATTTCATTAAAGGAAATTAATCCAGTAAAATATTGTTTATAAGTTAATATTTGAAATAAGATGCACTGTAAATCTTCCTCCTCCCTTCTTTTTCCTTTTCGGGGACGAAAAGTTTTGAGTGGGGGAGATTGTAACGACCCGTTAAATTTATGATATTTAATTAAATGAATTAATAAAATTTCTAATTTGGTTAAGAATAAATGTAGAAATTTGGTATAGTGGTTGAAATTTAGTGTAACTATAAAATTTTATGATAATAGATGTGGATAATGTAAATTTTCACAACTTGATTTAAAGTAATTTTGAAGAAACAAATAAATGTTGAATTTGTGAATGTTAGTATAAATATTAACTTAAATGGTGTTCATTAATACAAAGATGTAATTAGTGTAGATAGTAATAATTTATGCCTGTAGTGAAAGGAAAAGAAAACTAATAGAAACATAAAATTCATTTTATGTAAACAAAAGTATAGTTTTGAACAAATTTATGAAGATGGATAAGGACAGTGTTTGTAATCAAGTTTGGTTATTAATATTTGAAAGATAGAGATGTGTAAATACGTTAATGAATATAAAATGGGAAGGAATGGTAGAATGAAAAGAATATATATAATAATAAGCATTTGATTCAATTAAGGGAATTAAATTATAATAAATGGTCATTTAATAAGTTCAACGTTTGTGAGAAATCATAATAGTTGTGTAAAATGTGTACAAACTTGGATTTGGAAGTTTATTGGATTTATAACGGTTTTGTTATTAAGTGTATGAGTTTAAAAGTTATTCCCTTTTGTAAAGTAATAGAAGAATGCATAAGATATAAACAGGGCTTAATAGAATTGACACTTAGTGAATTGAATAAATTACCCATTTATGTAGATATGTATAGTGAAATAAATGGCCTAAGAAAATTAAAATGGGATAATCATTGAGATTTGTACTATGAAAATAAATAGTAACATTTATTTGCAAGGAATAAAAGACTATTTAGGTGACTAGAATTTGGAATAATGACTATTGTATGTTACCTACCATTGTTTCTTGTTAATTTAGATTTTGGGAATCAAATTCAATTTATCCGCCAATTTACCGCAGTTAAAGTGAAATGAATTGGTGATTGAGAAATGTTAAATACAAATAAGATGTAAACCAAAGAAAATTCCATTTGTAACAAATTATCTAGAATAAAGTAAAGAAACTAGGAAATGAAAATGTGAAAATGTGGATGCAGTGAGATCTTAAGTGATAATAACCTTGTTAGGCAAGTGATAATGGAATTTTGTGTATATGTAATATTTACTGGTGTGTCAAGTAATAAACACATAGATGCAAGAAAAGGAAAGTTGGTAGCAATCTATATATGTTATTTATCTTACTTAGTATATTAAATAAGGTTTGGAATTCAAATTTTAATTAAAGGAGTTGGTAGCACGTTAGTAGGAAATAATTGTAAGGGTGGGATAACAACTACTATAAACTACCTAATTTAAATGAGTCAATGAACTTATTTGAAATAACGTTCATCTAAATATGAGTAATTAAAATGGCGGGGTCAACAATAAACGTTACTTTAGAATTAATTTATATTTTAACGGAAGTGTGAAAGTAAAGCAATAGAAGCGTAAACTTATCAAGGTAGAATTTAGTAGTGTAATGAAAAAATGTTAAGAATGTTATAGTATAATGATTGATTGGAAATCAAAATTTACTTGTTTGAATGTAACTTTAGGGAAATTGGATTTAATTAAAATAAAAAGGAAGAAAAAAAAAATTGGATGAAATTTAATGTTGGAATATTATGTAAATATAAACTTAGATAAAATTTAAGGATATCTACGTAATAGAGTGTAAAACCAATGTTAATTTCATCTATTTAATACTAATAGGTTAATAATAGAATGAAGAGTAAATTTAATGTTAAGTTAATATGAATTAAGGTAATATTGGGGAATAATGTGAATTTTCTTCATAATATGATAAGTTGTAGAATACAACGTAAACTTAAGTATAACCTTTGGATTGAAAACATTGTTAAGGGTTACCTGTTAAATTTGGATGGAATTGGCAATAAATGTTACACTTATGGGTAAGGAAATAAAAATGTCCGGAATTTGAGTATATTAAGAAATGGGGATTGAAATTGAAATCTTGCAACGAATCTAATAATACGTTACATAAGTGTTAAATTAAGGTAACATTTGGAAAATATGATAATGATTTTCAAATTGAACAAGTTGTGGAATTAATAAGGATGGAAGAAAAAAAAAATCAAGATTTATTTTATTTATTGGAATGAAAAATTTATAATTTGATTTATTGCGAATAATTGAAATTTAATTTGGTAATTGGCGAAATGATTAATGATTGAATTAACATAGAACTTGTTGTTAGTTATTAAAATTGTTTAAGAAATCAAAGGAGAGAAATTTTATAAAATTTTAAATTTTGTAATTGGATTGGCTAAAGTGGGAAAGTGGAATTAATCAACGTTGTTACTTTTATCTCCTTCCCTATTAGATCCTTATGTGATTGCATCCACATTTATTGTTGATTATTCCTATATATTGTCACCAATTAATCGTACTTGATGTATGTTTAGCAATTTTGTCACACAGTTAAAGTATGAATAAATATATATGATGTATTCAAAATTTTCTGTATCTAGCACTTAATTAATTTAGAATCAAACTAACGAAACGTGTCATTTATTTTTGTCCCTCCATATTCATTTTCTTTCTAATTAATAAATGCCTCTTTTTAATACCTGCTACTTTAAAAAAAAAAGGACTGTTCATATTTGCTATATTTCAATACCAAGTGTTCATATTCACTTTATTTCTAATTAATAGCAGCCTCTCCTTTCAAATCTATTTGTCCCTAAACCTAACTCTAACCTTATAAATAACCTACTTCTTATTCTTCTATTACATTTTGTTTCTCCTAACTCTAACCCTAGCCTCCATGCTATTCTTCTTCTTCTTCTTCTTCTTCTTCTTTTTTCTTGTTTTTCTCAAAGCTCCTTATTATCTCTCATTTTAATTTTTTTTCTTTCTCTTCAAATATTCTTCTTCTTCTTCTTCAAATTTACTTCTATTTCAAACTTTCTTCTTTTCAAATCTAGATCTTCTCTTCCGTTTTCAGTTCTTATTTTAATCATTTTTTTTCAATTCTTCTTTTTCAAATCTTCTTTTTCTTTCAAACCTTTTAAAATACATACATTCATATAATAAGGAGGAAAATTAAAGTAAATCGAAATAAAAGAAAAATTACGGAACAAAGTTAGCAATCAAGAAGAAGCATATGCGTTTTTCACGAGGGAAGGTGGATGCGGCACGGTATTTTATTTTTGTTTTGTTTATTTTTAATTTTTTTTATTTCAATTGCAAATCGTTTAATTGTGATAACTTTCACATACGAACTCCGTTTCACACGAAATTTCTTTTGTTAGGATCGTAATTAAATTCCAGATCTGATTACGCTGGTTTGGATAAATTTAGAGACCGTCAAATTTTGGGTTTAAATCGGATTTACATTCGATTTAAATTCAAAAGGTGAGTGTTTTAACTCACTCACAATTACTAGAAGCTTTTATGTTTGTTAAATAAATTTTAGAAATGAATAGAAATTTATTTATGAGCTTTTGGCATGTTATTTCACCCATATCTGTTGAGTTGCATTTTTTGAATTTAGCTGTTAATTAAATTGATTGATTGCGTATTAATTGGCTGTTAGAAATTATTGTTTGCATAAGAACTGCTAGTTAACAGTTATGTCAATTATCACTGAAAATAAACTGTTAGATTTATAGTTGATAAATATAATTTGAATTAAACTGCCAATTATTACTTGTTGTATATTCCCAAACATATTTTGTTATTGGTTGATATTGCTTGATGTTTGTGATTGGATGATGGATGTGTTGTTGAATGGATGTTTTATTTGATATCATTAAACTGCAAGTTAGCATACATTTTACACTTCATTCGGGATTGTGGTTTGAAATGATAAAACCGCAAAGTTTTATTTTTTTTAATTGCGGATTGAAATGATAAATATCCGTATCACTTGACCATAGGATAGAAAATTATATACAGGCACCGCGGTCTATATATAACTATTTTAATGTGATTTCTATGGTTTGGATTGAATACGGTCTATAAATCTTAAATTTATATTGTATAAATATTTTATTCCATGTTTATATACCTATGAAGTTGAAATTTTGAAATTAAAAGGAATATAAATTTCTTTATTGAAAATGGAAGAAATTTAGAAAATGGAGTTTGGTAAATTTATATCCTATGTTTAAATGTAAAGTTGGAAATTTTAAGATATGATATTTGTAATTGGATTTTCCCAAAATAAATAGAAATGGATATTCTAGTATAATTTGAAGTGGAAAAATTCTATATATATATATATATATTACTAGAAATTGAAGTCTTATTAATTATGGATTTTATGTGAATGGTCAAGATTAATTAATAGAATATTGATTTTGAAAGGATAAAAATCCAACTTTAGTTGAAATATTAATGCTCAAAAATGGATATAAATATATATAAAATTGAAATGGTTTTGGGACTTGAAGTAATATTTTGGATTTTGGTTTAACTTTAAAACAAGAAATATTTGGAAAGCCATGTAATTTATTCTTTATAAAGCAACAGTAAAGTTAAACCTTTTTAATACGCATACCGTTGAATATCCAAACCATTTAGTTTTGAAAATAATGGTTTTAAAATACTATGGATTTTCGAAGAATTATGTTGAAAGTTACAAACAAAATATTGGTTACATGGGATATTAAATAATAAAAAGTGACATAATTTTTTGGAAAGGAAAATTTTATTTGGGAAACGATATCATTGATTTGGGCTTTTATAAAATAATATGAAAATAAATTGTTTGTGTTTTTAAAGAAGAAATGATATCGTAATATTATGGTTTTGAAAGGGATTATATTCTGGTTTTAAAGTATAAACTGTTTTTAAATAACCGCGGTGTTATAATAACGATTGGTTGGCAAAGAGACCGGGATCGGATATGGACATACTCTCTGTCGATACCGAAAACCACTTTGACTAACCGTGTACGCGGTGGAGATTCCAGAATGAAGTAGGTGGTGGCGATGTTTCCTGTAAGGTAAATACGTGGACCCAACTCCCGTGAGTTGGCATAAGGTGGCTAAAACAGGAGCGATTCTCAGGCCAATGAGGTCATTCCTCTGATCGGACGCTCCTCTTCGATATTATACTTTGACTTGGATTGATTCAGTGGCCACTTCTATATTTTGATTTTGGGGAGTTAGTCCGAGGTGGGCGGTAACTGCGGCTACGCGTTTCCACCAGCCTGGATAGCAATTGGTATATCTACCCTGGCATTGCCTAGTTGTGCCGTGTCACCTACCATACCGAGCCTTTACTACGAGTTTCTATTTGTGTCGTACCTATGGAGTATCCTCTGGTAGCCTCCCGATCAGGAGGTATTACGGTACTGTATAGACTATTGGCATTATTTGTGTTAAGGGCTATATGGGTAACCCCTTAACGCTATTAAAAAGTAAGTTTATTTTATAAATAGACACTATTATAATAGCGCAATATACTACATAGTAAATAGTTTAACGGATCCTTAGGAGATGTAAATCCCGAACATCTCTTGAGTTACTGTACTCATATTTATTTCTGTTTATTTAACTCACATAAGATATTCTAGTCTGACTCGGGTGTTTTTGTCTTTTCAAATTCGCTCGGGTCAGTCCGAGCATTTCAGTATAGCAGATTTTAGCTTTGGAGGACGAAGACGAAGAATCAGTATTATTTTATATATAGTATTGCACTACACCATTTAATTCCGCCGCATTGTTGTATTGGTATGTGTAACTCTGATATTTATTGCACAAGAAAAATAAATTATTTTGTAAACAGTTTCATGAACTGTATATTTGATTATTATATTTTATCCTTCCGCTGTGAGATTCTGTTTTGTTTTTTTTTCTTCTCTGTTTCCTCATTTACCCTACAACAATCCGCCCTTCCGTATGGTTTGAATTGGCACGTGTGTCGGTTTAAAGTGTGCGAAAAGGCGGGACGTTACAAGAGATGTTCATTTTCTCCAAAAACATGAAATGAAACTCAATCCCTGAAAATGCTCTTCAGTGTTTCGTTAGGGATATTCTTAGGTTTCATCGTCAATTCTCGTGAAATTAAAGCTAATCTGAAAAATATTCGGGTAATTAGATATATCCAAGTACCGAAGACAATTAAGCTACATAGCCTAATGGGAAGATCACTGCCCTAAGCTGATTCATTTCTAGAGCCGTTGATAAATGTATTTCTTTCTTCATCCTGATTGGAAGAGGGAAAAGAAACTCTGAATGGACACATGAATGTGAAGACACGTTCTACACTCTGGTGAACAACTTAAAGAGGCTTCTCATCTTATCCAAGTTGTTGGATCATGAAGATTTATACATCTATTTAGATGTTTCAGTACACGCCATAAGCACTACACTATTACTCAAACAGAATCGGATCCAGGGGTCAGTATATTACGTTAAGAAGCGGTTGACAGTTGCTGAGAGAAACTACCTAAAGTCGAAAGGGCTCACATACTGCATGTTCATTGCATCATGATATCTCCACCTATACTTCCAGGCTCACCCTATCAACTCTATACCGACCAGTCGTTACGATGGGTCCTACAGCGACTTGAGATGTTTAAAAGGTTGCTCAAATGGAATATCAAGCTAAGCCAATTTGATATCACTTATCTCCCTTGGAGAGCTATCTAGGGACAGACATTGGCGGACTTTATAAATAAATTAATTACACCAGACGACTCTCCGAAGAATAGTGGAGAACCAACCAATCGATGGAAAATGCACACGGATGGAGCATCCAACGATCGATGTTCTTGAGCTAGAGTCGTGTTAGTGACTCTTGAGGGAACAATCAATTTTCTACACCTTGAAACTCAACTTCCCTGCAATAAGTAATGAAGCTGAGTATGAAGCCTTGATCCTCGGGTTCAAAGTTGCCAGAGAACTAGTAGTGAAAATTTTACAAATATTTTGTGATTCCCGGTTAGTAGTATCCCAAGTCAAGGGAAACTATTAGGCTAAGGGGCAGCGACTTGCTCCTTATCTCAGCCGGGTCGAAGAGCTACTGGCCAACTTCAAATCCGACTCACTGGCCCAGTTGGCCAATTCCGAGAATGCACAGAAAATAGACTTTGTCCCGATTAAAGTACTAAATGCTCTGAGCATCGACCAGATGGAGATTAATTAGGTTCTAGAGACGGAGCCGGAAATGAAGTCATGGATAACTCCTATCTAAGAATATCTACAATGAGGGATACTTCCCAAAAATAGGAGTGAAGAATGATAGATCCTCCATAAAACTTCACGCTATATCGTCCAAGAAGGAGTCATGTATGGAAAAGGTTTCTCCATTTCCCTGCTTCTGTATGTCACCCATGAAGAAATAAAATGAGTCACGAGTGAAGTCCATGAAAAAGAATGCGACGATCACACCGGGGGCCAAACCTTGACAAAGAAAATACTCCACTATGGGTATCACTTGCTAACTCTCAAATGAGATGCAGCTCATCATGCTAGATAATGCGATGAGCACTAGATGTTGCAAAAAATTCCGAGAGCTCTACCTATAGAAGTTACACAAATGGGCGTTGATATTATTAGTTCCTTATCGATCTATAAAGATAGAGTGAAGTACGTATCGTTGCAATGGATTACTTTGCCAAATGGGCTGAAGTTGAACATTTAGCTAATATCACAATGAAGAAAGTGATCAACTTCATTGTCTGGTGCATCATTTATCACTTTGGCCTTCCATGAAAAATGATAATGGAACCCAATTTGAAAGCACTTAATTCAAAGACTTCTTCCATCGGCATCATTGATAAAAGATTCACGACACTTACTCACCCTAAGGTTAATGGAAAAGTCGAATCTGTTAACAAAATCATAAAGTCCATTCTGAAGAAACGTTTGGAAAAGGCTAGAGACAAGTGGGTGGATAAACTCCCATCAGCATTATAGGCATACCGAGCCACCTACAAGTTCACGACTAGCCATAATCCATTTTCCCTTGCTTATGGCTCCGAGGCCGTCATCCTTGTAGAACTTGAAGTCCCTTTCCATTGAGTGACTTATTATGACCCATATTTCATTATATAAAAAAAATATAAATAAGGAATTTCAATCCAATTGCAATTAAACAATAAGGAATTTGGTGATGACTCGTGAGCGTACAAACGCCTCCAGGAGCCAATGACAATAACGTGTACTTGAACATGCACGTGTATATTCTACAAATTCAATTTCTTAAAACTGACAGACACTAAATTTTCACCTGGAGTTATTAGAGAAAAGATTGGATCAGATAGCCAAAGCTTACTAGTCCTATAGAACCGGACATAGATAGCAACTGATAAAATACAATCCTGAATTTATACTATTGAAAATTTACCGAGCGTCATGACGATCAAAGAGGGATGCAACTCTTTGGGAAGATAAATCAACGGAAGGGTGACGACCATTCAATAACTAGATGAAATCCTTTACGATGATTGAAGTTTGCAACTTTTCAACGCACATCATGTTCAAACAAGACATGATTTGGGTGCAAATGTTATCCCTCCTTTTGGAAAGGCCGTGATATCATTAAGTTGGCTAGAAATGGATGGTTACCAGTCTTGAAAATCGGTGGTATACAGGACCATGGACGATGGTTGAGAAGATTCTGACTGAGTCCTGCCTAAGGTGCAAGCAATATAAATTGACAAGGAAGGCCCCGTGAGGCTAAATTTTAAATTTAAAGTCAACCGCAGTTCGTACGCTCGAGTTATGGATAAATGAAGAATTTATACGGATAAATCTAAAACGATCTATAAAACAGGATAAATCGACGAAAATCGATCGATATCTCAAAATCCACAAGGACAATTCACTTGAAACTTTCTAAGTACTAGTATATTGAAGAGTGGAACCCACAAAAATGATCGTAAGTCAAGACCTTGAGATATGAAGATGGTCGATCGTTTTAGGCCGATCGTTATTTTTCGATCCTTCATAACGATCGATTTAGCTCAGTGAATGTTCCAAATGCAGCAAAGGTTGATCCATATCTCGCAATCTACAGCTCAGAATGACTTCATAATTTAGGGACAAGTTCAAGAGGCATGTGGGACCCTCAAAAAACGATCGCACATAAACTGGAGGAAAAAATAACGATCGGTGAAACTTAGGCCGATCATTCCAAAATATCAAGTTAGGGCCACTGATCGTTATGGTTGTCCCCTATGGATCTAGAGATTCTTCTGGAAAATTTTTAGCCTAATCTATGCATATCTTTCCCTATAAATGCAGCGACCATTTTCCATAAAGTGAATCATTTTTTCTGGTGCCTAGGCTATGCCATTATTATTTCTTCATCCTTGTATTAATGGATCCCAGCTGATCTAAACATCCTTGTAATCAAAATCAAATGGAAGATCAATAATAATATGAAGTGGACGTAAACCAAGATTGCCGAACCGCTATAAAAATCTATGTGTTCATTTACTTTTTTTTCTATGTTTTAATTTCATCCATCGTTTAATCTCTACAAGATTCTATCGGGTGTCGATGCCCATTTTTGGCATCAACCTATTGGTTGTAACAATAAGGTTAAATATGAAATTTTAGAGTGATAATGTTACAAAATTCCCACAACTTAAGAAAACTAGAACTTCAACACTTTGGTTGTAGTTAAATAATGGCATGGCGATCCATCGAGCTACTATAATTAGCTCTAAGTTGAAACATTGAAAATGAAGCATTGTTCAATATGGAATTCGTCTTCTCGGTTGTATGTGGTTAGTATCACGGTCAACGGTGGTCAACTAAAAGTCAAAATCTTTGGTCATAGTAGTACGATTAGTAATAAATATTATTATTAAACGAAGGACTAACTTAGTTGAATAAGGATGAAATGGAATTCCGACCAAAACCAAAATGCATAAATCCCAAAGTGATGTAGTATTGAGGAAGAGAACGTGTGCGAATTATTGTTACTAAATGACACCTTTTAAGATAATATAAAATATGATTTTACTGAACAAATCCATAAATGATGAATCCACTCATATTGTCACACCACTGCTTAAGGTAACATGTGAACATTAATATTTGAATTGTTCGATATTAAGTGCTGATTGAATTCACACCTCCTAGTCGCATAACCATATTTGTGGATTCTCCGAAAAACCACATGATTTAGTTAATTTATAACTTATTGTAAGTTAATTAAGAAATAATGGCTATTATTTAATTTATTTGATACTTGGGAGTTGTTTGTAATTATTTCAATCCATAAAATTTATATTTGCGCGCATCAATATACATATCGGTGTAACTTTAAACATGTTTAAATAAAAAATAATTGTGTGAAGGGATTTACAAAAACTTGTACCATTTAATAGCATCAGTGGTCGGGTCTTGGAAAGGGAGAGGAGTAATGAGAGAAAAAATTAATGGATTGAGTAGGGATGTTCTAATTAAAAGAAAATGGAATGTTTCCTTCTTTCAAATAAAAGAAATCCACTTTTTTATTTCGATTCACTCTTTTATTCATCCTTCCATAACAAAATAAACTCAAAATCAAATGAAAACATCAAATAAAATAAAAGAAAAGTGGTCAATCTTTCTCTTGAAAAGTTGGACATGGATCTACTTTGAGATTTAAGGAGAAATCTCAAATCAAGATGTTACAAAGAGCAAGACTTTTCAGGTTTATTTTTTTTATTTATACACATTCCTGATATTTAGCCCGAACTTAACTCATATATATTTATACTGAATTTCACTTATTAGAACTATTTTAAACCACTTGTATATTGTCATTTAAATGTAAAATCTATGTTGTGTATGATTTGTTTTGTATATTGATATTGTTGTTGGATTTGAAATCATTATTAGTTAATATAGATTTATTTTACTCCAAAATTTATTTTTGTTATCATAATTCAATCAATTATTTAAAATCAATTTGTATTTGATTTATTTTATGTACTTATATGGTTTGTTTTTTTGGCAAGGCCAGCGGGGATGAATACTCGCCTACCACTTTATTCAATTAAATTCAAACTTACAACAAAATCATAACCATAACAAAATGAAAAAAGTTTGAAATCTATGTGACATAACAGCACCTAATAAATCTTCAAACATTTTGGTCTGTACTCCTAACAATATCTAAAAGTAAACTATGTGCCAATCTTTTCTTTCCCATGAACAATCTCATGTTTCTTTCTTCCCAAACATGATATCCAAATTTCTTTAAAATCTTCACAAGCAACTTACCCTTAAAAGTCCTCCATCTTTTAGCCTTAAATATAGTGAACCATTTGGAGTTGAGTAAAGGAGCATGAAAATCATATCCATATATCAGGTTCTTCCATGTGAAACCAGTGTAACTACAAGTAAAGAAAAGGTGCATGATATTTTTAGGTTCATTGCAACAAAGAAAACATCTAGAGAACTGGATCATACTTTTAAGGAGAAAATTTTCTTAAGTATGCAAATTATTAGATACAATCTTCCAGAGCAACAAATTCTCCTTAGGAGGGCTAGAATTAGACCATATTCTGGAATGCCAGGAGAAAATATCATTATCAGTATTGAGACTCTTATATATATGATTGATTGAGTGAGGTTTGGAGGCCTATAAGCATGGGTAAGGAGAAGAGATCAACTTTCCATTAACCGCTTGATTTCACAAGGATCGAATAACAACCGAACTAGAATATGGTAGAGATACCTACCATTATTGATAAAACTATCCAAAGTCATAGAATTAGGAATACCAGCGATGGCTCTCAAATCATAAGGAATATGCTGAGAGAAAATTAACCCCTTAGCATACCAAAGGTCATGCCAAAAGGAAATCAAGGATGGATTCAAGGTGGAGCACTTGACAAGAGGAAGGAGCAGATTTCTAAGCTTTAGCATGCACCTCCAAGACCAACTATATTCAGGTGGAATATTCATTATCCAAAAAAAGGACTTCTTTAAATGGTTGACCCTTATCCAGTCAGCCCACAAGTTTGTCTCATGAGAAAGGAGCTTATTGATCATGGCGAAACATGCAGCATTATTCCAAGTTCGAAGATTTAAAATGTCAAGACCATTATGAGAATATGGTTTAAAAACCTTGTTGAAAGCAAGTGGAGTCAGTTTTGAGGAATGTGGGTTGCCATGCCGTAGAAAATGGCACAATGTGGAGTTTATCATACTAATGAGCTCACCAAGAAGAATATAGAGTCTTGCATAGTATAGACACATAGACGAGGCAACAAACTTGATGATGACCAATTTGCCAGCAGAAGATAACTTCATGCCAGACCAGTTTGATAGTCTAATAATAATCCTGTCATACAAAGGAAGGCGGTCAGAGGTAGAAATCCTTGAAGTAAGCAATGGAGCACCAAGGTAAAGATGGCAGCACAGATAATAGCGGAATAATAAACGCAGAAATAGAAGAACACAGATTTACCCAGCTTCGGAAAAACCCTGCCTATGTGCTGCCCCAAGGTTTCTACTAGAAATTAAGTAGTCATACGCTTACACACGTAAAGTCACGACACCCGCTATCGACTAACCTAACTTTATGCTCAAAACCACAACTCAGCCATTGAATTGCGAATTCTCGAAGTACGCCACTATAGTTAGTCCCCTAGTCACACGACTAGAATTCACAAAGGTATAAAAGAGAAATACAAAATTAAAACAATTTAAAACAATAAACCCTAATTTAAATTAAATCCCAAATGCAACTAAAAATGCCGACCCAATAATTAACTAAAGTTATAAAACAAATCTCCTTTTTATTTCTTCGGCCCGTTCCCTGTTTGATTTGAAAATTAGCTACTTCGATCCTCCTGAGAAAATTAGGGCTTCCCTGATTTCAATAGATCGATCAAATTAATGTTATCACATTGATTGCTCTGTTGATCGATTGCTCTTTGATTTGCTTCAGCTGCTTCAATCAAGTCGAGTTCGATTGTTTCGTGAATTGGTACATTTGTTCCTTTTTCGATTTATACTGTACTCGACTTTGATTCGAGTTGAATGATTTGAAACTTTACTCTGTGTTATTGCTTAAACTCGAATACATTAAAAATACTGATGATGATTGGGTTAAATAGGGTTCGAACCCAAAAATTTCGTTCATATTGAATCATTTGAATTTGTCAGTTAATTTAGGTCGGTCATTTGATTTTGCTTGAATGCTTGAGATCGATCCTAACCTTTTTAATACATATATTTTCTGATTGCTTGGTTATCACAGCTTTGGTTTCTGACTTGCTCAACTTCCTTGGTTACCATGGTTTTGATTAAACTTGACTTTTGTTCTATGAGGAGAATACCTCAAAACTTGGAGACCTTATAGAGAGAGAAACCAAATACAAATGTGGGGTCTCCAAGTTTTGAGGTATTCTCTCTCTATAAGGTCTCCATGTTTTGAGGTATTCTCTTTGAGAGAGAATACCTCAAAACTTGGAGACCCCGCATTCGTATTTGGTTTCTCTCTCTATTAGGTCTTGAAGTTTTGAGGTATTCTCTCTAGCCAATATTACTCTCATTCTCATGCCTTTCTTTGTTCATAATTCGATATTCTTGTGTCCTAGGCG
This sequence comes from Allium cepa, assembly GCA_030765085.1. Lineage (NCBI taxonomy): Eukaryota > Viridiplantae > Streptophyta > Magnoliopsida > Asparagales > Amaryllidaceae > Allium > Allium cepa. The sequence continues at coordinate 914,886,534 of CM060932.1, forward strand.
TAAAGGAACCACACTAATCCAACCCGAACTCGGTGGTTAAACTCTATTGCGGTGATGATACTATAAGGGAGGTCCTGCGGAAAAATAGCTCGATGCCAGAATGATAAAAAGCTTAACATATCTTATTTTACTAAAAAAATTCAAAGGTCCTCATATTCAAAGCCTCAATTATGATATCTCTTCTCTCCCCCTTCACACCTCAGAATGATGAATTTGGTTTCTTAATCTTTGCTATCACTTGACTTTGATTTGTGTTCATGCCGGATAGCATTTTTGACCTGATGCTTGTGTACATGCTTACTGCATCTATGTACTTCATGTTGTCCGGTCTTGTTCACTTCACTGTTCACATTTTGTTGCACTGCTTTACTGCAACCATACTGTCACCTCTGTCCTTGGTAGCATGTACTCTATTTGGATATGTATACGTGTAATTTTGCTTGCATTATCTATTGGTTCATCACTTGGTAGAGATATGATATGGTTGTTCGCGTCTAGTTTCAAATTGTATGCTTTGACTGTTGAGGCAGTGTCATTTATAATTCATTAAATTATTAAGATAATTAAGATGGATAAATAATTAATTTAACTAATTAATGATTTGGGTAATTAATTAAATAATTAAGGGTTTTATTTAATTAATCGAAGAATTAAGTAAGTTAATTAAGAATTGATTGATTTGTAATTAAGAAATCGTTAATTAAATAAGATTTGATTTTAAATTAATGATTTGAAATTTATTAATCAAGTAATTAAAAATTAATTAAGTATAGATTAGCACTTAATTAATTAAATAATTAGAGATTAATTAATGGGTTATTATAGGTAGATTCATTTGTAATTAATCTCAGTTAATTACTTTAGAGAAGTAATTAAAGACTTGTTAATAGTTAATGAAGGTCATTAACTTAGAATTATTTAATAATTAATTAATGTGTTTAATTTTGATAATTAATTATATTAATTAATTTAAAGATAATCATTTGGAATTGTTGAAGTGTAATTACTTAATGGAAGTAATTAAGAAATTAATTACTAATTGTAAATTATTTAAGTTTATTTTGATTAGTTTAAGTTAATTAATTAAGTTTAATTAATTTAAAATAAAAATTGAATAATTTAAGAAGTAATTACTCAATGTAATAATAATGAATAATTACTTTGTGAAGTAATTAAGAAGATAAATTACTGGATGTAATTAAATTGAAGGATAATTAGGCAGTGGAAGAGTTTTGGAAATTAATTAATTTATGTAATTAATATAAGAATAATTACTTAGAGGAAGTAATTAATAATTAATTACTTAGTGTAATTAATTAAGAATTGTTAGATAAAGTTATTTGAAGATAATTAAGAGATGTAATTAATTAAGGGTAATTAATTACTTAAAGAGATTAAACTAGGGTGATTAATAAGTATAATTAATTAAAGATTAATTATTAAAGATAATTAATTAGGGAGTAATTAATTTATCTAATGAGGTAATTAAAAGTTGTTAATTACTAGATGTGATCAATCAAGAGTGATTAATCAATATGGTTTAATTGATGATTAATTTCTTAATGTAATTAATTTAAATATGGAAATTATAAATAAAAATAATTAGCGATCATTAATTAATATAATTAATGATGTAAGTAAGGATTGATTAATTAAGATTAATCAATCAATAATAAGTGATCAGTGAAGGAATTAATTAATGTAATTAATTAAGGATTAACGTAATTAATTATAGTTAATTAATTAATAAAGTAATTAAAGGTTAATTACTGTTTTTGGTTTAGAATAATTAATTTGTGAAATTAATTAAAGGCTAATTACTTGAATGTAATTAAAGGATAATTAATCAAGGGTGATTAATTAATGTGATTTATTTAAGGGTAATTAATTAATTGATTTGTAATTAATTAATGGATATGAAAGCAAGATTTTTATTGATGAAGTAATTAATTTAATTTATTTTAAATTAATTAGGGAAGAAGTAATTATTTTAATTCATTTTAAGTTAATTACAAGATGATGATTAATAAGTCATTGCTTATGAATGTTGATTGTTATTGATTTCCTGAATAGTTGAGATCTCAGATATGAGATAAGTGAGGTTGTGTGACATGAATTATCTGTTTATGATGATAATGTTGATTATCTATTGTGAATTATCTATCTGTGTGTATATAGATAATAGAATTGAATTGTTTTAACTTTAAAACAACTTGGACCTAAAAGATGGCATTTTGGATTTCGATGAGACCAGGATTGGGTTTCCACATTTGGATATCCGAAAACCAAATCGATCCAAATTAACGATAGGTCGTGAATCTCGAGTGAAGATGAAGATTCAGAGTGCAAGGGTTATCGTCGTTAACTCTGAGGGTGATTCCAAAATGAGTGTCTTCGGTTTCATTCGAACCTGGAGCGAACTTGTATGGATTGAATGCTTTCAGAACATCGTCAGGTGGACAATGAGCATTCTAGGAGATGTGTTCTCTAAAGATAATTGTAGCCTCAAGCCTCATCAACCGGGAATGGCTAAAATAGGGGAGGTGCAGCAAGGTTAAGTGGGTCATGCCCAAGTAGTACGAGATTTACCCCTGTCCAGATTTCCCTTTATATTCGGCTGTGTGGGCAGTTGATTGCAACAACTGCAGGGGTTGTCTTGTTCTGGACTGTTCAGTAAGGAATGGTCCCGGCCTTGCGTTGCAAGGGAATTAGGATGGCTCCTCGGTACGGTGATCTAGGCCACGTACGGTAACGGGCGGTACCCCAGTAGCCCTGCCATTGTTGGAATCCAAAATACAATAAGTGCCAATGGTTTTGATTATATTACCCACTTTTGTGGCTAGTAGCTGGAATTTAATGAATGTAACAATTTCGGCTATTTCTTATTTATTTGAAAACCCTAGATACTATTATTATATCACCGGATTTCCTATCAAATGTTTTGGTTAGCGTAAGGTAAAAACTTTTCCATGTTTATGTGTGGGAAGTCTTACGTGATATCTTTTTTTTTCAAAGTGATTTTTTAAAGTTAAGAAACCTTAACCTGTTACTCACACCAGACCCATGTCTGACTCGGAGTTTATTTATGTTTTCTTAAACTCTTGGGTACTCAAATTTTTACGAGTAGCCAAAGGACTCAGGTTAGCTTTGACGAATTATGGAGGAGCAATGGAGCAGGTGGCTTCTGCATTGTAGGTATATAGTTTCCTCTATGTGTTCTCTGTGTTGGTATCTCTTTGTTGAGTTGTATTGAGTTGTAATAACTAGACTGGTGTTTATAACTGTCTAGTATGTGATGTATATGTTATGTAACTCTGACTGGTATTATATATTATGTCATACTGATGTTATTAATATAATTTATTCGTTCCGCTGTTGAGATTCTGGTGTTGTTTCTTCTTTCTCTTCTTTATTTTCTCTTTTTTATCCCTTTCTTTCATAAAGATGATACGACTTTCTGTGGAGAAAAAGTTGGGTCGTGACAGTTGGTATCAGAGCGCTAGGTTGAGTAGATACATAGGCTTTGGAGTGATTTCTTCTTGAGAGAGCGTATTTGTAATTTTGATATATATATATATATATATATATATATATATATTTCTACCTATTTGTTGGGTTACCCGTACAAGTTTTCCAATATAAGTTATAAAGGTAGATAAGGTAGTGGTGTGTGTAACATGACTACTACCATTGGTTGGAGTTTGAATGTTTGAGGTTGGAAGTATATCTGTCGAGACTGTAGACCTAATACCATCTCGACTAAGCTTTGTAGTGATGTAAGGATTTCATCGATCTCTGAAGGTAACCTTTTAAGGTTAGTAGTTCATTTTTGAAGTTGGATGAGTAGAGTTTGGATCTCTCAATTAGGCAGAAGCGAGTGATGGCATCTTGATACCTCAGAAAATAGTAGCTGCGTGATGAGATGCAGTGACTATGGATGTTTCCGAAGATATTTCTTTGGAATAAGTTTAAGGAAGTAGGTGTGCTTCGGTGTTGTGGCTGAGTTCAGCAGGGTGTTTCTATTTGGTTTGAAGTCCGAGTTTCTCGAAGAGTTTTGGATTAGGAATTCTTTGGAACCTGTGTCAGAATTGCAGCTCGGAGAGTTCTGTGGGTTGATAAAAGGTCTTCTAGCTTAGCAGTGTCTGAGAGATGGAGTTCTTAAGAACTAGAGTGGATCCATTTTTTTCGATGGATTAGCAAGACCAGCGTAAGCTGTTCTGAATGGTAAAGAGAGAACAGTTTTCTTTAGATATTAGTCTGGGTTGATCGCAAAAGTGACTTGCGATAATTGAGTATTCTCTTGGATTGTTGGAGATTTTTCTGGATGTTTTCAGGGAAGTCAGAGGTTGTCCGCATCTAGAGATTTAGTTTTCTTATCGACCAGGATTCCAAGTGTGGTACCGGTGGTTCAACTAGTTGAAAGTTGGTTCCTAGAGATAGAGGTTGATGAAGCAACTCAGGTGGAGGAATTTCTGAGTTTTTCTTTATGGATTGTGGAACCATATTTTTCTGGGTTATTTTTTCCAATTTGTGCTTGTGTTCATCATCAGCATTCTTTTCTACTCCAGATCAGAGTTGTGCAGCGGAAGCAGTTTGAGAGTGTATCTGCTTTTCTTTTTCGGATAGAAGAAGTGTGTTTTCTTCTAATGGTTGTAAGTGGAGTTTGTTCTTGATCTTAGTTGATCTTGGAGGATCATTCTGGTGGATTGGGTTGGGTCCAGTTTGTTTCTTGAGACATCAGCAAGGATTGAGCTGATCAGTTAGGAAGTAGGCAGCCCAGGATCGTCTAAAGAGTTTTGTGGATCAGAATCGAAGATTTGATTTTGGATAAGCTTTCTCTAGTTTTAGGAGCTATAAATTTTGGTAAGTCTGGTAAGCTAGCTCCGAGGTGTTTTGGAACTTTACTTTGTTCTGGTAGAATAAGTGTTTTGGTCTGTAGGGTTGAAATGCCAGTTTGGATAACTGGGATTTATTGTGTTTTCACGTATCTCTGAGAGAGTACGTGTATGATTTATTTCTGGTTATGGAATCAGCTGTTCTGGGAGATTTGGTTGTTAAGTCAGACTTGTCTGTAGTCTGATTTCTTGTTTAGTTTGGTAGATCGAGATGAGTTGGAGCTCGGTAGCTTAGTAGTGTTGATGTTTGGATTCGGTAGAGCGAGTATCCCAGTGTTTATACTTGGGAAACTCGAGAAAATTCTATTCATAAATTTTGTCAGGATAGTTAAATTTGTTTGTTTGGATGAATTGGTTGATATGGTTGTTAGCATATGGTTGTTGATATATGCTTGTGGTTTAAAATTAAATTTTTAATGAGATTATTAAATTACCTTTATTTTAAATTTCGAGGACGAAATTCTTTTAAGGGGGAAGGAATATGATATCCCGGGATTTTTGGCAATATCAATTTAATAATCTTTATTTAAAATTAAATTGATTTGATAATATTGATTAATAAAATATGAATTGGTTTAATAATCAAATTAAATAAATATTTAATTGGCGATTTTATCCTTTAAAAACTAAATAAATAATCTATTTATAATGTGTATATATATTTGTATATATATTATAGATAATCTTTGATTTGGAATTTAATAAATACATAAAGTCTTGTTTTCAAATTCTAATAATATATTTAATAATTTGGAAACTATGATTTAAATTAATATTAAGCTTTTCAAGATTATTTAATTAATAACTATATGGTTTGTAAATACTTAAAATAAACATTATTGTTTAAAATTATATCTTAGCTGGATTTTTAAATTTAAATAAAAAGTTTGTTTCATTTCTTTTAAATATTACTTGATATATATATATATATGATTTGAAAAAGAAGTTTAAATCACAATATGGCTTATGGTCTTAATTCATTTAATAATAAAAGTAATTTATAATCTCTTTTATAAATTATTTAAAATTGTTAAATTTCTTATTTTCAAATAATTAGTATAATGTGTTGTTTTTATAAACATAAATAGGATTGTTATTTTTAAAATTTAACAAGTAGTTATATATGTATAGATATAACTTGATCCTTAAATTTTATTTTTATAACCTAACTTGAATTTGAATATAAAGTTTTAAAATTCAATGTATAGATTTTTATATTTGTTTGGATTTTAAAATATTTATATAAACTTTTATTTATAAATATAATTGGTTTTTATTTCTTTTAAAATTATTTATACATATATAGATACTAATTAACTAAGTCATTAAGCTTGATTTTGTATTAATCTTTTATTAACATTTAAAAATATAAATAATTAAATCATGAGATAAGTGTTAACATATTTAGGACTTATAATAACATGTGCTAGCTAACAAATTAAGGTATTTGACAAGTGTCATTCAATTTTCATCTTTTTCTTTTATTTTGTAAAATTTATTTCAGCCTTTATAACATTGTCTCCTCCTCTTCAATTTTCTTTTCAAATTCTAAGCTAAGAAAGCAAATCTGAAAATCATCTCCTCAAACCAAAAATATAAACCACAAAAACCTGAAAACATCACTCTTCAAATCTGAAAATCAATTTCCTCAAACCAATTCTTCAAAGCAAAACCAGAAATTATCAAGAAAATCCTGTCAACATTTTTTTTTCAAATCTGAATCGTCTTTTCATGTTTCAATGACAAGCAACTCAAGCATGCAAGTTCAATTCCAAAAACATAACTTGTTCAGTTTCAAAATCAAATGTCTGCATTTCTTCCTCTGGAAATCATCAGCATGCAAGCAAACCTGTAGATCAGTGTTAAACTTCAAAGCCTATATCTTGTTCAAACCTGGAATCAAAGCAGAAATCAAAGCTTTAGCATTTTTCTTCAAATCTGGAACTCCTGCATGCATGTAGTTTTCAAGTTTTCAAAAATAGGAGACACTCCAGTTTCAAGATTTTATAAACTACTCTGTTCTTCAGTTGAAGGTGAGTAACATTTTGTTTTAAAAATAAATTTAGTATGATTCTGGTTGCCTAATTTAGTATGATTCTAGTTGCCTGTCTCTGGAAAGAAGATTGCTTGTGTGTATGTTTATAAGTATATTTGTGTGTGTGTGTATGGATGAATGATGTGTGCATGTATGCTAATGTCTGTAATGTCTCTGTTCCCAGATTTAAGTTCAGTATTTTTTTTGCTTTAAACCCCCTAACCCATGATCTAGACATTATTATGATTTGAGTTGCAAACAAAAACGGCTTGTTTGATCATAAATTTAAGTTTAAAATTTTAATTTAAGTTAAAATAAATTGAAACTTGCTCTGGAAACCAAAATGGATGGGAAGACAGGAGTTTTGTTCAAAAATTTAAATCCTCTAATTCATAGATTAGGTTTGTAATCTGAAACCTTATAGGAAAACATGATTTTTAAAACAGGAAACATAATTTTTAACATTGAATTATGGGAGCAGTTCATGCTGATCTGATAATGGTGTTTGGGGTGTTTTCGGGTGAACGAGGCAATCTAGATGGTCAGGGTTCATACTGGAGGAAGTAGTGTGATCTGGAACTTTGGCAAAATTTTCAGGTGGTGGATCAAGACGGTGTGGTGGCGGCAGGAGGTCGTTCTTGCCTGTAACCCTAGTTTTTGGGTTTGGTTTTAGCGTTTCCGTTCATCATCTCTGGTGGATCGAGCTCCACCATAGTTTGGGAATTAGTTGAGGGGTTGGAAGAGAAGATGTGGCCGGAGGCATTGCCGTTTTGGTGATCAGCAGTGGAAGGATGAAGAGTAATTCCAGGTTTCAACGATGGTTCCTGTTTGGGTTCTTATGCTCGATTTTGATTTCGAGTAAATGTTGAAGTTCTGATGGTCGTGTTCGAGCTCGAAGTTGATCGTTGATATGTGGGAAGCGTAGGCGATGGTCGGAGCTTCGCCGTGGATGGTGCAGGGTGCACGGTACATTGGTGTATGTGTTGAAGCCTGGGTTGAAGGGGGGGTGGTACTCGTGTATTGCTCGAGTAATTTGAGTGTTTTGCTCGAAGTATTTTGAGGGGAAACTCGGGTCAATTAGTGTTACAGGTTTATTTCAAAAACCTGTCGGTGTTTTAAATTTTAAATTAAATTTTAAAATTTGAAAGCCAAATGTAAGAAAAGTTTTAAATCAAGTTTTTAATCTTGGTTTCAATTCAGATTTGAATTCTAGTTTTTAAAAATAAATAAGTTTATAAAAATGAAATGTTTTTAACAACTTTAATTTGTTAAAATATTTTATAATGTGGTTATAATCTGAGATAAAGATTTAAACAGGATTTTAAATTTATGTTAAAATCTGAATTCAAGCTTAGTTTGAATTCTAGTTTGAAATAAATAAAGCTTTTGAATTTAAATGTTTTGAAACAACTTTGAATGTTTTAAAATATGGTTTGAGTTTAAAAATGAATTTGGTTTTAAAATTCCTTTAAATTTCTTTTATAAGACAAATAGATTCTTTAACATGTAATACAAAGGTTTTTGAATTGTTTTAAAAGCTTTGATAAAGTTAAAAATTGTTTTCATTCTAAATCTTAGATTTAAAATGGAATTTAAAGGAAAATTTAAAGGCAAATTGTTTTAAAATACTTTGTTAATAATAATTAAATCCTTAATATGATTTAGGTTTATCTTAAAGTTAATTGGGACTTAATAATTTATAATTCATTAAATTATTAAGATAACTAAGATGGGTAATTAATTAATTTAATTAATTAATGATTTGGGTAATTAATTAAATAATTAAGGGTTTTATTTAATTAATTGAAGAATTAAGTAAGTTAATTAAGAATTAATTGATTTGTAATTAAGAAATCATTAATTAAATAAGATTTGATTTTAAATTAATGATTTGAAATTTATTGATCAAGTAATTAAAAATTAATTAAGTTATAGATTAGCACTTAATTAATTAAATAATTAGAGATTAATTAATGGGTTATTATAGGTAGATTCATTTGTAATTAATCTCAGTTAATTACTTTAGAGAAGTAATTAAAGATTTGTTAATAGTTAATGAAGGTCATTAACTTAGAATTATTTAATAATTAATTAATGTGTTTAATTTTGATAATTAATTAGATTAATTAATTTAAAGATAATCATTTGGAATTGTTGAAGTGTAATTACTTAATGGAAGTAATTAAGAAATTAATTACTAATTGTAAATTAATTAAGTTTATTTTGATTAGTTTAAGTTAATTAATTAAGTTTAATTAATTTAAAATAATCATTGAATAATTTGAGAAGTAATTACTCAATGTAATTAATAATGAATAATTACATAGTGAAGTAATTAAGAAGATAAATTACTGGATGTAATTAAATTGAAGGATAATTAGGTAGTGGAAGAGTTTCGAAAATTAATTACTTTATGTAATTAATATAAGAATAATTACTTAGAGGAAGTAGTTAATAATTAACTACTTAGTGTAATTAATTAAGAATTGTTAAATAAAGTTATTTGAAGATAATTAAGAGATGTAATTAATTAAGGGTAATTAATTACTTAAAGAGATTAACCTAGGGGGATTAATAAGTATAATTAGTTAAAGATTAATTATTAAAGATAATTAATTAGGGAGTAATTAATTTATCTAATGAGGTAATTAAAAGTAGTTAATTACTGGATGTGATCAATCAAGAGTGATTAATCAATATGGTTTAATTGATGATTAATTTCTTAATGTAATTAATTTAAATAGGGAAACTATAAATGAATATAATTAGGGATCATTAATTAATATAATTAATGATGTAGGTAAGGATTGATTAACTAAGATTAATTAATCAATAATAAGTGATCAATGAAGGAATTAATTAATGTAATTAATTAAGGATTAATGTAATTAATTATTGTTAATTAATTAATAAAGTAATTAAAGGTTAATTACTGTTTTTGGTTTAGAATACTTAATTTGTGAAATTAATTAAAGGCTAATTACTTGAATGTAATTAAAGGATAATTAATCAAGGGTGATTAATTAAGGTGATTTATTTAAGGGTAATTAATTAATTGATTTGTAATTAATTAATGGATTTGTAAGCAAGCTTTTTATGGATGAAGTAATTAATTTAATTTATTTTAAATTAATTAGGGAAAAGAAATTAATTTAGTTCATTTTAAGTTAATTACAGGATGATGATTAATAAGTCATTGCTTATCAATGTTGATTGATATTGATTGCCTGAATAGTTGAGATCTCAGATATGAGATAAGTGAGGTTGTGTGATATGAATTATCTGTTTGTGATGATAATATCAATTATCTGTTTATGATGATAATGTTGATTATCTATTGTGAATTATCTATCTGTGTGTATATAGATAATAAAGTTGAATTGTTTTTAACTTTAAAACAACTTGGACCTAAAAGATGGCGTTTTGGATTATGATGAGACCGGGATCAAGTTTCCATATTTGGATATCCGAAAACTACATCGATCCAAATTAACGATAGGTCGTGAATCTCAAGTGAAGATGAAGATGCAGAGTGCAAGGGTTATCGTCGTTAACTCTGATGGTGATTCCAAAATGAGTGTAACGAGATAATGCCTTCGGTTTCGTTCGAACCCGGAACGAACTTGTATGGATTGAATGCTTTCAGAACATCGTCAGGTGGACGATGAGCATTCTAAGAGATGTGTTCTCTAAAGGTAATCGTAGCCTCAAGCCTCATCAACGGGGAATGGCTAAAACAGGGGAGGTGCGGCAAGGTTAAGTGGGCATGCCCAAGTAGGACGAGATTTACCCCTGTCTAGAAGTCCCTTTATATTCGGCTGCGTGGGGCAGTTGATTGCAACAACTACCGGGGTTGTCTTGTTCGGGACTGTTCAGTAAGGAATAGTCCCGGCCTTGTGTTGCAGGGGAGTTAGGGTGGCTCCTCGGTACAGTGATCAAGGCCACGTACTGTGATGGGCGGTACCCCAGTAGCCTTGCCATTGTATGGAATCCAAAATCCAATAAGTGCCAACGGTTTTGATTGTATTACTCACTTTTGTGGCTAGTAGCTGGAATTTAATGAATGTAACAATTTCAGCTATTTCTTATTTATTTGAAAACCCTAGACACTATTATAATATCACCGGATTTCCTATCAAATGTTTTGGTTAGCATAAGGTAAAAACTTTTCCATGTTTATGTGTGGGAAGTCTTACGTGATACCTTTTGTTTTCAAAGGATTTTTTAAAGTTAAGCAACCATAACCTGTTACTCACACCAGAACCATGTCTGACCCGGAGTTTATTTCTATTTTCTTAAACTCTTAGGTACTCAAATTTTTAGGAGTAGCCAAGGGATTCAGGTTAGCTTTGACGAATTGTGGAGGAGCAATGGAGCAGGAGGCTTCTGTGTTGTAGATATATAGTTTCCGCTGTGTGTTCTCTGTGTTGGTATCTCTTTGTTGAGTTGCATTGAGTTGTAATAACTAGACAGGTGTTTATAGCTGTCTAGTATGTGATGTATATGATGTGTAACTCTGATTGGTATTATATATTATGTAATACTTATGTTACTAATATAATTTATTCGTGAACTTGTATAGAGAAGGATTTCCCGCGGCGCAGCAGTTCTTCCATACCAACTTAGCTGCCCGGCGTTGCTATTGGCATAACAACCGGTACACCATAGGTTGACCCAACCCAGTCCTCTCATACTAGGGTTGGCTCCTCGTAGTTCTTCTTTCTTAAAGATGATACGACTTTCTGTGGAGAAAAAGTAGGGTCATCACACTTTTATTGATGGTCATCTCCTTTTTTTTACTGTCGGACTGCATTGCTGTGACATGATCATTTCATGTTATATTGAAGTTTGGTTTCCACTGCATATGTAGGTGTGTTTACACATGTATATGTGTATGTTGTGATGCCTGATGTGTTATTCATGTTCATAGAAATGTATACAAGTGTGTGCACTTGTCTACTATTAGTTGCCTGGTCTGATATACATGTGCACTGCCTATATATGTGTACATGTGTTTTTGCACTGACTTCACTTGAGTTTGCATCATGGTCTGGTTGCTTCATTATTTTCATGTGTTTGGTCTTTGAGCTAGTTTATGTAGTGTCTGGGTTGAGAATGTTTCAAGACTTCACTGTGTACATATGTTGAACAGTTGTTGTTCTTCATGTAAAGTTGTTGTGCACTTTTGAGTTGCAGTCTGAAGTAATTTGGTCTTGCATTTCTGTTCACGATAGCTTCATGTGTACTTGAGTATTGCCTCCGTTCATTGCTTTGCTTTGACTCACTTTTGGTTTGCATTGGGTTGATGTGCATTGTGTTTCCAATCATCATTTCTAGGTTTAGTGGAACCTTCTTGTCACTTCAAGTCTGAGCTACATCGAGTCATGTTGGTTTTGTTGCATTCATTCTTTACTGTCTTGTGTGGTATACAAGTCTGGTTCAATTGGAAGTCTGGTCTTAGATGATCTGAGTCACTTTGAATGCTTTGATAAGTTTATACATGTGTTATCACCATATATGTACATGTTCCGAATTCTTAAGTCTGGATTAGCTTTTGTACTTGTTTTCACTGATTTTGTTTGTTATTTGATGTTAAGGCCTTCACTTGTATTCAATTCATTGCCATGTTGCATTGAGCGAGTTTGCATTTTGATGATGAGTTGCTTATGAGCTGGTTCATGAAATCTTCATTTTAGTTACTATGAAATGTTTCACTTGAGTCTTCACCTTGTTGTTATGGTCATTGATATATAAGTCAGCTCGAAGCCTTTACTGTTTGAACTTGCACTCGACCATTTGGTGATGTTTTATTGTTTTTTATCATAGCATTCATGTGTACATTTGGATTGCACCTGTGTTGAATCCAGCTTATAGCTCGGGTTTGACCTTGTGCTCATGTCATGACTTTATTTGTATTGCACTTGAGTTGATGTAGCGACCCATAAATTTTTAATAATTAAAATTGTTAAATTGATAAAATTTTGGTAATTTAATATGAAGAAAAATAAACTTTGTAATAAAATAAGGAAGGAATATTAAAGTGGAAATGCATATTTTATTCATAAGGTAATATAAAAGAATGAAACTTATCTGAATGAATTTATTTGAGGATTCAATCATAATAAATGTACACATTTAACAAATACAATATAATTAAGAACAACTGTTAATACAATGGAAAGAAATTAATTAAATCCATCATGTCATTGCCTGATTTCTTGCCTTTTTCTACATGGCCTCTTTATTTCTTGCTTTAGCCATACAAACTCTTTTCCTAGCCTTGTATTTCTCATTTGCAAATCATGTACAAGAAGATTTATTTCTCATTTCAAAACTCCTCATTTTCATTTGCATTTAATAATAAAACATATATATGTTTCTTTCTCCTTAACTTATGCCTTTTCTGTTCTTAGCATTTACTCTCACTTTGCTTGCCATCCAAACCATCTATGTATCAACCCAAAATTTTTAATAAATGTTTTATTTATTTTATTTAGATAATTTTGTTATTTAAAATATAAATTTTGGTGTGGATTAAAATTCCACACATGAATTAATAGAATATTTTTCGAAAATGTGAATTTAGTCAATATGGTCAAACTTTGACTTTTAAATTTAAAATTTTAAAAGTATAAAAATTTGAGTTTTATCTTTTATTTTAAATGTAAATAAATTTTTAAGAATACTGCTTTTCGTTTCGTTGAAATCTGATTTATAATGTGAAAGTTATGTCTTTTTAACTATTGTGTGTAATTTGCTGTATTTAACAAAATTGTTTACTTTAAATTATATAAATAATATTTTATTTGGTTATGTAATGTTCAAATTTATATTTTCAAGTGTATAATAACTTTTTTTGTATATATTTTGGTTTTAAAATGTTTCTAAAAGTGTAATTGACATTTTCCAGTGTCTGTTGTATTTTGTTTACAATTTCTAATTTCCAACTTCAATTAATTTAAGAAATTCTTTATTTATTTTTATATTTTTCTTAAGAACTTATTTTATTCTCATTCTCACTTTATGTTGTTTCTCAAAGATTTATTTTAAACTATTTTTAAGAAGAGTTGTAATTTCCCAAAGTTAAGTGGATTGTGTTTGCAATTTTCTTAAGCTTGTTTCAATAAATTAAGCTATTTTCTTTATTTATCTTTCTATTTTCCTAAAATATAATTATTTATTTTCTTTTTCACTTTATTCAGTTTTTTTGTTTTATTCACTAATTTTTTTATTTGCTTTAAAGTGTGGTAGAAATTTTTCGAAAGCTAGTGGTATTGTGTGTAAATTTTTAAGCCTTGTTTCAATTTAATAAACTATTTCTTTAATTCTTTTCCATTTTTCTTGAAATCATTTATTTATTTCCTACCTTAACTTATTCCTCAAAATCCATAGTCGTTTCTTACATGTAGCCTATCAATTCACGTGAAGATAGGAAGAGTTCTCATTTTTCACTTATTCTTTTTATTAAATAGGAATCAAATTCCTTCGTTTTCTCTTGCCGTTTTAAACATTGATTGCTTGACCGTTTCTTCCACTTGATTGTCGTGAGTTTTCTCACTTTATTTCTCACGCAAAAACATCTCCTCTCATTTTTATTTCTCACGGTTAGGAATATGGTAATGGCCTCCTTTTTTTCTACTTTTCTCTTCTTCCAAACTTTTATTTGAACTGTATATATTTGTACAACATTTTGTTCCACTTTTGTTTCTTTTAAAATTGTTTATATACTTTTTAAATTAAGTAATACATATTGTGTAAAAAGAAATGAAATTTTACGTTTCTTTATACGTCTATACATGAGTTCTTAGTTAAATGATAAATAAATCAAACGAATGTAAACAAATCAAAATTTAAATTTATGTAATAAATAATGTATAAATAAGCTATATAATTTCATGTTTTAATTTGGTACGTTTATATCCGTTTTTTTTTTAATTTAGCTGGTATGTAAATGGTACGCTATTTGATGAAATATCCGTTAGCGTATACTTTACTAAATATATTTACTAAATGAATAAGAAACGTATAAATTTAATACGTTACTTTGCTAATTATTTGAGCGTACGTTTCAATTAAAATTTTGGACCTATTCCACGCTCATTAATTGCATACCTCAGCTAATAAAATCATTCATCAACCGCCTTTTATAAAGGAAAGAAATTTAAAATCTTGCCCCAAAATTCGTGTGTCTTGATTCATCTCCGATCCACTTTCCGTTGCCTCCTTATACTTAATAGGAATGAATGCATTTATTTCTCTCTGGTCGTTCAAAATCCATTTAAAGATTGCTTGAAATTTCACGTGTAAACTTCTACACATTCCTTTTGCTTCAATTGTTTTAATTGGTATATAATATTTGATTTCTCTTAGCCGTTAAAAAAGCAATTACTTCTTGCTATTTTATTTCACCTAAATATAAGCACTCATTTATCTCTAACCTCAGCAATTAAACAAAACAAATCAGCCGTGTATTTGTTAGAAGAAGAATTAAAACCTTGTTTAATTCACGTACAAACTTTTCTAGACTTTCCTTTTGCCTCTTCTGTTTGATAGAAGCAAAATCCTTCATTTCCTTAATGTTCAAATATCTTTACTTCTTGCGTTTCTTTAATTAATTTATCAAACGCAATTACCTCTTATAAACTCAAACATCACACACACAAATTTCCTGACCGTTTCAAAATCCCTTCTTGCCTTTTACGTGAAAACTTTTCTACTTTCCTTTCCTTCATTTGCTTTAATAGGAATAAAATTATTTGATTTCTACCTGACCATTTAAAAATTTATTGCTTGCCCTAAATTTACGTGTAAATGTTATACACTTTCCTTTTTCTTCAATTGTTTTAAATTGGTATAAAATCCTTGAATTCGCATAGCCCTCCAAAATCAATTTTTTCATGTCGTTTTCTCCACCCAATCAATGCAAGTTTCCTTTAAATACTAAACACGTTCACATAATTCCATCACGACTTCAATCGTCTTCTATTCCTTCGCGTGTGGAAGTTTGCTCATCAGGTAATGGCTGCCAAATATTTTCTTGCTTTCTTTTATTTTTTTGCTTCTTGCTTTGTTTTCTTATTTCCACTATTTTGTCTTCTCCAAGTGGTGAAGGGCTAAGTCACTTGTGTTCACATCATTCTTTTTCAGATCGTAGTTCCGGTTGCTTTATGTAAATTTGATGATCGTATTTAAAATTCGCGTAATTAGTTTATTCATTCTTGTTTCAAGAACTTGAATCTGATCATCGCCTCTGCTAAAATTTGATCGTGCCTTCTGTACGCTTTTTCGGTGTGGATATCGTTGTTTTGAATAGAATCTTCAGCGGCGTAAAGGTAAGTATTCACACCCGACAAACATACTTATAGATCTGTAAATTAATAACAAGTGGAATTGTAGAATGGTTATATTTTATTTTACTTGCCTGTGACATAAATTTATGATGATTAAAACCCTGATTATAAAATTTTCACATCATCCGCTGTTAGATTTTATGTTGTTATAATATTTATTTATTTACTGTTTACCACTGCAAGTTCCCTATAGAATAGAATCATTACGGGCTGAAATGATAAGCCTGAACGATATTAATTTAATTATTGTATTTATTTAATTACTTGGGATTGCGGGTTTGAAATGATAGAACCCGAATTTTCTTTGTAAATTACAGATTGAAATGATATATTATCCGTATCACTTGACCTAGGTTAGCAAATATCACACAGACCCATGGTTATTATTATATATTTTCTGGAAATATTAAATATTTTAAATTAGTATATTATGATATTTTGTTTAAAATTGGATTAAAAATGATTTCTATAAGTATAGTGATTTATACAAGTTAAACGTGCAAATAAATGAATGGTTAAATTAGAATTTGAAGCATAAAATTTATTTTGTAAACTTTGATTTTGTAAAATAAAATGGAATTCAAGTTAAGAAATAAATATGATAAATTGGTATAAATTTGAGTATAAAGTGAATAAATAAAGGGTTAAGGTTCCTATGAATTAAATGGTAAGATAAGTGAATACTAAAAAAAATGGAAGTTGAAGTATAACTTAATTTAGAAATGTGAAGTTGGGATTAGAATAAAGGTAAGTTAATAAATAAATTGGAAATTAAGTTTATATTTGAAGTGATACTTTAACTTAATTGTTAAGTAAAATTTTATAGAAAAATTGTGCACTTGATTTTAATAAGTAAAGCATAGAGAAGTTTGATATTTATTTGCGAAACTTAATTTATAAAAATCATAAATTGTTGACCAATTTAAATAATTATTTCAAAGTGGAAAATATTGCTGAAAGTATATTGAAGTCTGAAATTTAATTTATTTAAATCTGTTGTAAAGGATATTACCGCACTTTGCAAGTGCTGTAGTTGATGCAAATGAACTAAGGCTAAACCTTTGGGATTTATATTGGATTTTGTAAGAATAATAACTTCACCTTTAAATAGTTTAAATTGAAGTATTTTGATTGAAACATAAACATTTTGGAATTTATAACCACGAGTAATAATAACGTTGGTTGTTAAAGAGATCGGGATCGGATATGGGCATACTCTCTGTCGATACCGAAAACCACTTTGACAACTGTGCACGCGGTGGAGATTCCAGAATGAAGTAGGATGGTGGCGACGTTCTGTTGAGGTATGTACATGGACCCGACTCCCGTGAGTTGGCATAAGGTGGCTAAAACAGGAGCGATTCTCGGACTAATGAGGTAGCACCTTTGATCGAACGCACTTCTTCGTATGTCATTCTATTATTTTGTGATTGTTTGGTGCGCACCTTTGATTTTGGGAGTGTCGTTCGAGGTGGGCGGTAATAGCAGCTACGCGTTATCACCGGTCCGGATGCGTAATTGTATATCTATCCTGGCATTGCCTCGTTGTGTTGTGTCACCTACCCTAGCGAGCCATTATACGAGTTTGGTTTTCTCCCGTAGCCCGTGGAGTATTTAGGGTAGTCTCCCGATCTGTAGATGTGCTGATACTGGATGGACTACTGGGACTATTATTGTGTTAAGGGGTAGATTGGGTAACTCCTTAACGCTATTTAAAAGTAAGTTTATTTTAATATAGACACTATTATAATAGCCAAATTATTACTACATAGTAAATAGTTTAACGGATCCTTAGAGGATGGACGGTCCCAAGCATCTTTTAAGTTACTTGCCTTTATATTACAGTTCACTTGAATTAGCTACTGTATAAGTATGTATATCCTGACTCGAGTGTTTGTGTTTATTTCTTATGCTCGGGTCATCTTGAGTATCAGTTCGGACTTCATTTCTCAGAGCTAGGACTGTTGAAGATCATCTATTTCAAGCTGATGTCTACTGTCTATTCAGTCTTTTATCTTAGCTTATGTAATTGAGACAAATAAATTTGAGATTTTTCGTGGTTGATTCAAACTATATTGGGTTTTAAGACTATGTAATTTATACTTATTTGGAGACTAAGTGATAATGACTTCATGAACCACTACTATTTTCTATACTTCCGCTGCATTTCTTACTCTGTGCCTGTAACCTGTGATTATTTATTTACTGTATATTCTGAGATTTGCCAAATTTTATTTACAACGCGGTATTTTGAACAATTCAAGTCCGACATGTGTGGATGCGAATGGTTGAAAATACCGGGTCGTTACAGCTGAACCCGGCTTTTGATTGGGTTTGACCTTGTGCTCACCTGTCCCTGTAATTTTATCAAGTGTATATCGGTGTACATGGCCTTGTGGCATGTACAGTGATACACTGTGCATGTCACAAGTTGTTCACGTTTGATGAATTCAAAATTAAATGATGACGAACAACCCAAATAACTGAGGCAAATAATATTTTCAAAAATACACATTTAATTTTTGTTTACACTGTTAAAGTTATTTCTTTTTGATTTTACTACTTCAGTGTTTATTTTGCAGACCGCTCAGATGCTGGATTCAATCTGGGCTGGAGTTGAAGGCAAATACGAGTGAATGAGTCATATGTAGTGAGGTGCAAATGTAAATGTTAAATTGTGATGTAATCAAAATTGTATTGTAATCAAAGATTGTACACATATAGTGAGAGCCCAAATTTATACTATTTAAAATGGTAATAACATATTTGTTTGAAATTAAATACTATGTTATTTATTTTATTCGGCAAATATTTATTTAATTATGTGAAAATAAAATAGTAGAATAACCAAACATTTAAATGAATATATACATGTTTATTATCATCAAACAAAAATCATATACTAGCATATTCAACAATCTCCCCCTTTTGATGATAACAAACATATATTTAAGATTTTGAATTTATTAAATGTATTTGATCATTCAATTTGCACCCCCTATTTGAATCCTCCCTCTCTACACAAAGCTCCCCCTTCATATATGCATGTAAATAAATAAAAATATGCAAATGAACCTACATGCTAGTGGAAAATACAAAATAAAATATTTGACCTTTATTTTCCAAAATCTTAACCTTTTTCTCCCCTTTTTGTTATCAGCAAAAGAGTACTGGTGTTAGAAAAATAGAGATAAAGTGATAGACATTAATATAATATTAATACTCAATCGGGTATAAATATTAAATTTCAAAAAAAAAATCAAATAAAAATAAAAAATATTCTGTTATGCGCATATTCCACTTTAGAATGATAGGAATGATGCAAAACCAATGTAGTTATGTCATTTATGGTATATTTATATCAAGAATTTGAATATCTACTAACCATGCATAACCGTTAGGACTTTTAAACGAGATTAGTAGTATTCCAAATTTTTGTTAAATAAAAATAAATGAATTCAAGTATCTTCTAACCACGCATAACTGTGAGGACTTTTAAATGGGATAGAATCAACTTGTCTATTTAATTAATCAATTTTGATATGCGTTCCATACATGCGGAACCGTAAGGACTTTTAAATGAGCATGAAAGCACATAATCAAAATTCCAAATAATTCACCCATGCATAACCGTAAGGACTTTTAAATGAGAGCTAATACTTTGGATGTTTTTATTTCTTAAAAAATATAATAAAATGAAAAACGAATGATTTCCTGTTTAAAATACCACATGTTGACAAACTATATTGAATTTTGATGAGTGATGGTCATTAGAGATATGATAGAAGTAGAGCAGTCATGGAATTTTTACCAACAAAAAGTTTTTATAACCCTTGTTTAAATTTCTAAGGAAACCTACTAATTATACTGTCTCAAGTTATAGTATATGATTAATATCAACACTCGTCACTTTTTCGTTCACTATTTTATGTTTTCGATAATCAGTGGGGAGTCAGATTAGTTAATGTAGTCATTTAGGATCAAATCCAAATAATTATCTAATTTTATAAAAATGACTAATCTAAAACAAGGTCAACAAAAATGATTTTCTGGAAGGGATTTTATAATAAAAATGTCTGCTGATCGAAAATTATTTGAAATGAAAAATATGTCGATTTTTTTCTTTGAAAAATGCGATGCAGCTAATGAATGTCATAAATCACGTTCCACTAGTAATTTTTCCATCAACTAGATTATTAGTGTTATCTGCATCCCAATTTCTCTTAGACTCAAGATTATCATTAATTGGATGTTATAAACCAGATTGTGGAGTTGCAACAATTCCTTGAAAATTTTTTTACAACTTTAAATGAAATTCTTTTGGATTTTAATTGAAGTCGTGCCAATAAACAAAACCGTGAATATAGAGTCAGCAGTAAAATAACTAAATGTATTATCATCAACACCTTCATTATTCCAAACACATCTATATGAACTAATTCAAAGTCTCTAGAGATTATGTGGTGTTCTCAGCATAAAAAGATAATTGGTCAAAAATTGTGAATAAGTCAGAATCAACATTCATTATCACATAACTGGCTGATTTAATTCAGATTATGGTGCAGATTATCACATCTAATATATCGTTCAAGATAAATGTACCTTTACCCATCTTACCTTTACTGGTTGCCCACTGTGATTCTACCACCTTTATACTAGGCTAAGGAACTTTGGTTTGTCGCCCGTTGTGTGTCTAGAATAGCCAGAATCCAGATAACAGTGTTGCTATTCCTTAGCCTACCACCACACCTACACGAGAAAAGATTTTTGTGACCTATTTGTTTTTATAGGTCCATGGCTATTAGTGGCAAATGATTTTGAAAAATATATTTGAGTAGACCCAAAACATTTTATATATGTTCCTTTCGGCACCCAGATTTGTTTGACTTTGATGTATTTCACATTTGTGCCTTTTGGAACCCAAATTGAAATAATTTTCACGTGTCTGGGTCTATACCAACAAATATTGTGATTCCATCCAGTTTTTCCATATATCATGCACTTTGACTTGATTAATTTCATTTCTATTACGTTCTGATTGATTATACCCAAGTCCTTGTCTAACAGTATTAACAATTTGCTTTCCTAATAGGATATTTAACGATCTTTCACTTTTTGAAAATTTTCCTAAATTCATAGACAATTGTTGGACTTGTGTTTGAGAGATTCATTTTCATTCAATAATTGAGTGCACTTTTTAATAGAATTTTCTCTCCTCGTATTTTCACTTTCTTTCAAAATCATAATTTCACTTTCAAGCAATTTAATTTTAATTCTGATTTTTTAATTTCTTCTTTGAATGTTGGACACTTTCACACTTAGGGCTCTTGCTTTGATAGTTTTTAACTAATTGATCAAGCTGTTTATTTAAATCTATCAAAGTATCTCTTTATGATTCAATTTTAGTGTATTTCTCCCTAAGTCAAAACAACCATTTACTTCATGGAAATATATAAGTAATTCTGAGTGAACGAGTTTTGATGCCTCGCTTGGCTTATCATCATCGCTATCAGTTATATCACCTCAAAGGAACAGATCTGATTTTTCACTCTCACCGCTGGTACTTTTATTATCATCATCAATTATATTCCACATGGCTGCAAAAATTCTTCTTTTCGATTTCTTTTCTTAGCCGTGTCGATTCTGAGGACAATTGGGCTTGATGTGACCAGATTTGTTGCACTTGTGACAGATGATCTCTCACTCTTCTGGGTTGTCTAGTACTTTTACTATTCTACTTTTTAATTATTGATTTAGAATTGGATTTCCATATCTATGATTCCACTTTTTGAATTTCTTTATTAGCAGTGCAAGTTCAGCTGCTCCATCATCATCACTTTCCTTTGTTCCTTTGAGAGCCATTGATTTCTTTCGAGTATCACCTCCTTCACTTTCTTTCTTGAATTTAATTTCTAGCTCATAACCGGCGAGATTTCTGATGAGTTCTTCAACTTTAACCTATTTCAAATCTTTTGATTCTTGAATGGCAGTCATTTTTTGCTTCAAAATTCCGTGGAAGGACTCTAAGGATTTTTCAGACTATTTTCAATTCTGTATATGATTTTCCGAGAGCTTTTGACTTGTATATGATGATGGAAAGTCGTCCACACATCTCTTTGACATTTTCATCCTTGGCCCTTGTGAAGTTCTTGTATTCGCTACTTAGCATGGCAAGGTGAGATTCTTTGACTTGAGATGTTCCTTCATGAGTCACTTCAAGTGTGTGCCATATTTCTTGTATAGTTAGACAATATGAGACAGGATTAAATTCAATTTGATCTAATGAACAAATAATAGAATTCATAGCATTGGCATTAGCATTCTGTAATTTATTTTCAAGATCTATTCATTGATCCATCAATTTATCTATTTCTCGATTATCTACAACTATAGTTGGTGCTCTATGACCTATCTCAACAATAGCATCAATGATTTTTAGAAAAAATTTCATTCTATTCTTCCAGTAAGCATATTCACCATTGAACATTGATGGTCTAACTATGGACTAACCCTCAGCAAAAGCATAATTAACAGTAGCCATTTTAAAATTTTAATTTTTAAAACAGAAATTGGTTTTAAAAAAAATCAAATTTTAAAAAAAAATTGACTTTTGTTCCTAGCTCTGATACCACTTGTAGGATCGATTTCACCCTAGAGGGAGGTGAATAGGGTGATACTATCAATTATAAAAATTTAATGCGGAAGTATATAAAATAATTTCAACACAGATATAGTAGAATAATAGCAGCACGGATAATAGAAGAATTAAAAAAAGCAGAAATAGAACAACACAGATTTACCCAACTTCGACAAAACCTTGCCTACGTGATGCCCCCAAGATTTCTACTAGAAGTTAAATATTCAAATGCTTACACACATAAATTCATGACACCTGCTATCGACTAACCTAATTCTATGCTCAAAATCCTGCCACAACTCAGCTGCTGAGTTGCAATTCTCGAACAACACCACCGTAGTTCATCCCCTAGTCACACGACTAGAATTTACAAAAGTTTAAAAGAGAAAATTAAAAAATAAAAATAAAATAAAATAATAAACCTAAATTTAAATTAAATCCCAAATGCAAATAAAAATGCAGGCCTAATAATTAACTAAAGTGATAAAACAAATCCCTTTTTTATTTCTTTGGCCCTTCCTTGTTTGCTTTGAAAATTAGCTGCTTCGACCCTCTTGAGAAAATTAAGGCTTCGCCGATTTCAATAGATCGATCAAATTAATTTTATCACGTTGATTGCTCTGTTGAACGATTGTCTCTTTGATTTTCTTCGACTGCTTCAATCGTCGAGTTCGATTGTTGCATGAATTGGTACATTTGTTCCTTTTTCGATTTATATTGTACTCGGCTTTGATTCAAGTTGAATGATTTGAAAATTTATTCTATGTTATTTCTTAAACTCGAATACTTTAAAAATAGCGAGGATGATTGGGTTAAACAGGGTTCGAACCCCTAAAATTTCGTTCGTATTGAATCTTTTGAATTTGTCAGTTAATTTAGCTCGGTCATTTGATTTTGCTTAAATGCTTGAGATTGATCCTGACTTTTTCACTACGTATATTTTTAGATTGCTTGGTTATCATGGTTTTGGTTTTTTACTTATTCGACTTCCTTGGTCTCCAAGGTTTTGATTAAACCTGACTTTGGTTCCGTAAATTTCTGATGACTTCGGTTTCTTAATTTTGGCTATCACCTGAATTTGATTTATGTTCATGCCTTATAGCATTTTCGACCTGATGCTTGTATACATGCTTACTGCATCCCTGTACTTCATGTTGTCCGATCTTGTTCACTTCACTGTTCACATTTTGTTGCACTGCTTTACTGCAACCATATTGTCACCTCTGTCTTTGGCAGCATGTATTCTAGTTGCATATGTATACCTGTAATTTTACTTGCATGACCTGTTGGTTCATCATGTGGTAGAGATATTGTATGGTTGTTCGAGTCCGGTTTCAAAGTGTATGCATTGACTGATGAGGCAGTGTCATTAATATTTGAGTCTGCTCTTTTGTTGATGGTCATCTCCATTTTTTTACCGTTGGTCTGCGTTGCTGTGACATGATCATTTCATGTTGTATTGAAGTTTGGTTTCCTTTGAATATATGTGTGTGTGTGTGTTCACACATGTATATGTGTATGTTGTGATGCCTGATGTGTTATTCATGTTCATATAAATGTATACAAGTGTGTGCACTTGTCTACTGTCAGTTGTCTGGTCTGGTATACATGTGCGCTGCCTATATATGTGTACATGTGTGTTTGCATTGACTTCACTTGAGTTTGCATTGTGGTCTGATTGCTTCATTATTTTCATGCGTCTGGTCTTCGAGCCAGTTCATGTAGTGTCTGGGTTGAGAATGTTTCAAGACTTCACTGTGTACATATGTTGAACTGTTGTTGTTCTTCATGTAAAGTTGTGTGCACTTTTGAGTTGCAATCTGAAGTAATTTGGTCTTGCATTTTTGTTCATGATGTCTTCATGTATACTCGAGTATTTCCTCTGTTCATTGCATTGCTTTGACTTATTTGTAGTTTGCATTGGGTTGATGTGCACTGTGTTTCCAGTCATCATTTCTAGGTTTAGATGAACCTTCTTGTCACTTCAAGTCTGAGTTGCATTGAGTCATGTTGGTTTTGTTGCATTCGTTCTTTACTGTCATGTGTGGTATACAAGTCTAGTTCAACTGGAAGTCTAGTCTTAGATGATCTGATTCACTTTGGATGCTTTGATAAGTTTATACTTGTGTTATCACCATATGTGTACATGTTTTGAGTTCTTAAGTCTAGAATAACTTGAGTACTTATTTGCACTGAGTTTGTTTGTTATTTTATGTTAAGGCCTTCACTCGTATTCAGTTCATTGCATGTTGCTTTAAGCTATTTTGCGTTTTGATGATGAGTTGCTTATGAGCTGGTTCATGAAATCTTCGTGCTAGTTACTTGCAATGCTTCACTTGAGTCTTCACCTGGTTGTTCTGGTCGTTCATATATAAGTCTGGTCGAATCCTTTACTGTTTGAACTTGTAGTCGACCATATGGTGATGTTTTGTTGTTTTTGATCATAGAATTCATGTGTACATTTGGATTACACCTGTGTTGAATCCAGCTTATAGCTTGGTTTTGACCTTGTGCTTGTATCATGACTTTATTTGTATTACACTTCAGTTGAACTCTGCTTTTGATTGGGTTTGACCTTGTGCTCACCTGTCCTTGTAATTTTATCAAGTGTATATCGGTGTGCATGGCCTTGTGGCATGTATAGTGATACACTGTGCATGTCACAAGTTGTTCGTGTTTGATGAATTCAAAATTAAATGATGACGAACAACGCAAATAATTGAGGAAAATAATATTTTCAAAAATACACATTTAATTTTTGTTTACACTGTAAAATTTATTTCTTTTTTATTTTACTACTTCAGTGTTTATTTTGCAGACCGCTCAGATGCTCGATTCAATCTGGGCTGGGGTTGAAGACAAATACGAGTGAACGAGTGATATGTAGTGAGGTGCAAATGTAAATGTTAAATTGTGATGTAATCAAAATTGTATTGTAATCAAAGATTGTATATATATAGTGAGAGCCCAAATTTATACTATTTAAAATGGTAATAACATATTTGTTTCAAATTAAATACTATGCTATTTATTTTATTCAGCAAATATTTATTTAATTATGTGAAAATAAAATAGTAAAATAACCAATACATTTAAATGAATATATACATGTTTATTATCATCAAACAAAAATCATATACTAGCATATTCGACAAAGATCCTTCTTAGGAATGGATTGTAAAGAAGATATTTGTAGAAGTTGGGATAGATGATCATTATGAATACCAGCTGCCAGAATCTTGGATTTGGATTTATTGATTGTTAGGCCAATAAGACCATGGAAGTCCCCCAGAACTAAAATGGCATTAGTGATAGACCTGGCATTAGGCTTAGCAACCAAATCATATCATCAACAAACATGAGGGTAGTGATTTTGGGATTTCTAAAAAATAGGGTGTAAGTCAATCTTCTTACAGGAAACTACCTTACCAATCATACTATTAAGAAGCTCCATAATCACAATGAACAGTTAGGGAGGGATAGGGTCCCCTTGCCTAATTCCCCTAGAGCCTTTGAAATAGCCAATACCACTACCATTAATAGATAATGACTGGGACACTGATGAATGAATGGTGTATAACCAGGCTAAGAAAGGAAGAGGAAAGTTCATATAGTATAGGATATTAAGAATTGCTTTCCACTCAATGTTATCATAAGCCTTATGAATGTCAATTTTGAGTAGGCATTTAGGGAATTGTAAGCTCTTTTATTACCTCTCATAAGCTCCCGAGTTAAAAGAATATTGCCTAATATATTTCTATGGGGAAGGAAAGCACTTTGGTTAGGGGAGATCACAGTAGCAAGGACCTTCTTCATCGTACTTGCCATGATTTTGGGGATGCATTTATAGATAACATTACAGTAGGCAATTGGTCTAGAGTGATTGATAGAAAATGGAGAATCACATTTAGGGATCATTGCAAGTTTGGTGGCATTCATCCCACCATGCATTCTATTACTCTTAAAGAAATTTTTGACTACCCTTGTAACATCATCACCAATAAGATCCCAGTATGATTTGTAGAAATGGGCAGTGAATCCATCAGGAGCAGGAGAGCTGGAGGACTTCATAGAGAAAACGGACTGATGAATTTCTAGAGAGAAAAACTCAAAAAAAGGAAAATTTTATCAATTTATGTGATTTTGGGGAGACTGTATAAATGAAAGGTGTCATTGGTAGTTAAGGATGGGATGGTACTGCTACCAAGTATATTTTGAAAGTGGGAAAGGAAAGCAGTGTTAATGGACCCAGCAGAGGTGCAGAGATTGCTAGAGTCATCAAGAATAGAAGATATGTTGGCCTAGTATTGCTTTAGCTGGAGAGATTTATGGAAATATGAAGTATTCTTATCATCAATTGAGTCCAAAGGTCTTTTGATTTCTGACTAGCCATTTTTGCCTCTTCACCAAGTGCTTCTTAAAGGAAATTTCAAGATTACATAAGGAGGTGTTGTTACGATCACTCTAGAGGTCTTGTATTGTTAGATCTAAGATTATTAATTAATGTGGATCTAGGTTGTTATAACAAAATTTTAATTTTGTTATCATAATTAATTCACATATAAACATGGATTTGATCTTTAATTAATGGAATTGTGCTTATATATATTATTATGCTTTAATTTCATGTTTTCAAGATTGTTTTAGATTAATACATTCAGTTTTGTGGTTTAGTAAAATGTATGGTTTTTAAATTAAATCTTAAATT
The DNA here is from genome assembly GCA_030765085.1 of Allium cepa. NCBI lineage: Eukaryota > Viridiplantae > Streptophyta > Magnoliopsida > Asparagales > Amaryllidaceae > Allium > Allium cepa. The sequence goes on from CM060932.1 coordinate 914,914,159, forward strand.
ACAATATACATATGTTTGTATATGTATATATGCAATGTTTCAAAATTAATTATGCCACTGAAGTTATAGACACACATGTATATATAAACTATGATAATACTAATTTAGAATATTGTTCACATGTTGAATGTGTATTTTTGGATATGAAATTTTAAAGTTTGGATATTTTGTTGCAATTAAACATGGAATTTTCTCTATGATGTTAAATCTATTAATTATCGTTTGTATAAGAGAAAAAATTAAAATAGCGCTTTATTTTATTTTCTTTTAATTCTGGTTTAATTAGATTTAAATTTAATGTGAAACTTTATTCCTATCTTCATTTCTAATCAAGCATCCTCTTATTTTGAAATTATATGATTTTATTATATATATTTGTTTTCATAATATTACATAAATAAATATTAAATATGAAAATTGCAACAAAATATCACCTATATCTATATGTGTGTCTAAATTATATATATATATATATACACACACATATATACATATGTATGTATGTATGTATGTATGTATGTACGGTACTATAAATATCTATATACAAATCGTATTCACATATTATAATATATTTAAACATATGTATATACTTTGGAATTTATATTCTCGATATTCATATGAAATTGTCATGTACATATGTAGGTATAATGTATATGTATATGCAACATATATAAATATCAATATTTGTATGTATGTATGTATCTATGTACGTATATATACATATACATACATATATATTATCATACACATGTTTATATTTCATTATGATGTTATCTCATTGAATGTATGTATGATACATCCAAACAAACATTTAATTGAATGAATTAATATGATAAACTGATAAATATAACTTAAAGTTTTTATTTCGAAAAGTTATGCTCATAAATTCATGTTATTAGTTCACTGAATCCATCTATTTGCATAGATCTATGCCAGAATAAAGTATTTTGTGGAGCTTTCTTTAAGTTTTCTAAAGAGAAAGTTGGATTTTTTTTTATTTTAGAATAGTATGCTCAGTTGCACTGCCGTTATTGAAGTAGTAAATAGGAAAGTTGGAATTTCATTATGAACTAAATGATATATTTTTAAGAGTTTTGAGAACTTTCTATTATGAATAGCAGGTGGAAACGAGCAGGCCGAATGAGCCAGATATGTATACCTTTGTACATACTAGCATGGGTGAATAATAAAGCATGTTGAATCTTGTTCGAAAAAAATGTAATATAAATTTAAATAAAATATAATTTTCTTTACTTACTATATTAGAACCAGTATAAACTATTTGAATTCATAGGTGCACTATGATTCAAGTAGGGATTTTTTTAATTCACCATACTTACCCGCTGCAGACTGTCCCAGTTCCTATAACCACATTAGAGCCCAGATGGTTTATGTGGTCTAATTGGCTACTTTAGGGCCAAATAATTAAGCCAACCTATGCAATATGTATCTAAAAGTAATGCCTAGGGTTGGGGTTGGATAATCAAGTATTCTCCTCTCCGTCTACTTTCCTGGCCCAACGAGTTGAGTAAGTCAAAAAGGTTGGCTGTAACGACCTAGAATTTTGGATACTTCATATTTAAATATCTAAATTATTTAAATATTTAAATCTTCATTCACATGTTATTAAAATGATTTAATAATATTTTTTACCCCCTTTTCAATCATAACTAATGATGGTAAACTCGTTTTGGAAAATGTTTACAAAAATATATCTTTGGAAAAATATTGATAATGTGATTGAAAATCGGTTTATCGATAACCACCTTTTCGATCGATATAAGTCATTCGAACTCTTATGCACTTGTCAAATGAACACATTAGCAACTGATTAACACATATACATCTTCATAAGTCTTGAAAGGTTCTATATTGTTCTAATGGATAAGAAATATTATCATGTTAAGGATATAAGTGTAATTAGCATAAAGGAGAAGTGATTTAAAGGAGAATTGATGGGAGGTTAGTCTTCCATGGCATGGTGGCGGTGAATGAAAAATTAAAGAGCAAAATTTTGATTCTATATAAGCAGGGGCATATCCTTAGGTGTAAATCGAAAATTCACAAACTAAAACCAAGTTCTCTTTAATGGCTTCTTCTTCTTCTCTAAGTTCCTAATGCTAATTAATTGAAAATCAACTTAAACTTGGAGTGAAGCCTTGGGGCAATATTATGATACCTTCACATAGTTATATGTTAAAGAATTGATGTCAAACTCCCTATGGGAGCTATGGCCGTAGGAAAATAAGTGAGGGGAGGAGGGCCAAAGAAAGTGGAAAGGAGGAAAGAGGAAGGTGGTTGGAAGAAGAGGTTGGTCTTGGTTAGGTTGGATCTTGGTTGTTTTTTGGATTAAATATGAGTTAACACACCTCTTTGAATGGAAAATATAACATACACGTATTGAGTTTTGATTGTGTTTCAGTTGTTGAATTAGTGTTGACATTGTTAAAAACATTAGTCTAATTCTTGTTTTGAAAACAAGAAGCATATGCGATCCATATGAATGGTGATAGACTTGAATGGACTATATGACTTGTTACAAGACATTCAAACAAAGCACGTAGGTTATAGATGGACTTTTTTTTATATCGGAATTGGAATTGAAAGTGCACTTATAGCTATAGTCGCTATAGAAGCAGTTTGGAATTGCCTTGTTTTCGGCCATTTTTATAGAACTTTGTAGAGAGATCCTTAAGGGCTTCTCACCATATTTATAATTTTTTATGTATATGTTCATTACTATTAAAAGCTTGGATAGTAAAGAGTTAAGTCACATCTCGAAAAGTTGCCAAACTTCACTTGTGCAAAACTACTCCGTTTAGACTTGATTTTTTGACTTTAAAGGTTGAAAGATATTTAAAATTAAGTATTTTCTTTTGTTCTTTTCAAAAATGTTTACTAACTATTACTACAGTATTTTAAAAGTAGTTTGAGTTATTTTTGAATTTTTAAGAGTCCGTTGTGAATTTTTAATGAAGAGATATTTTGTTAAAATATATAGAAAACATGTTCTTTTCAAGTTTTTAAGGATTTTATAAACATATTATTTTCAAGTAATATTTTGGGTAAATGTTTTAGAACCTATTACAAGCATTATAAAGTATTTTAAAAGAATTTTTAAGTATATTTAGTTTTTAGGAAATGTATTGATTATTTTATATCTTATGTAATAAATATCTTCTAAAAATGTTTATTTAATATCTATATTTATTAATAAATTTATATACAAAGATATATCTTTTCTAAAACGGTTTTAAATTATAAACCAAAGGTTTAGAAAGGGGTTAGTAATTGCTCAATAGCCAAATAGATAATTGTTTAATTACTTGTTTGAAAAGTAATTAATTGTGCTTAACACTAAAAGCCGACAAAGTAGGCTTATCTATTTGTGAGAGTTAAGATTGATGTTCAAGCAGGGATAAAGCAATAGAGATTTAACCTACTGGCTTCCCTCTTGATCGAGGAATAATTAAGTTGGAAAAGGTCAAAAACGTGTTTATCGTGTTGATTTCTTATTTTTTACAGAAATCATTAATATTATATTTACATTAAAAGATGATGAGGTAAACTTATCTATTTGCGGTATTCAAGAATAAAGTATTTGGGCAAGGCTTTGAAGCAACCAGTGCTCTAACTTACTGGCTTCACTCTTGGATGAGGAATAGTTAAGTTGGAATATTAGAAACGAGTTAAGCGCATGAATATTGATTTGTATAAGCAATTGTTTTGACTAGATAATCGATTAGTCAATTATCGAACATGACCTAATACTGACTTAATAAGTTATCGAAATACTTCGTGATTTCATACCAATGAGAACATCCGAGGAGGAGCATTGGTACGATAAATATCTAGCTTTTTCCTACTTCTCAAAAACCGAAATTAAGTTTATCGAAAATTTATCGAATTGGTTTTGGAGAGATTGGGAATGGTAAGTGTTTCACTTATCGAATACCACTTAAAAACTAGTATGTGATTTCTATGTTTTGAAGTGGTTGTGAAGTAAAATGTTAAAGAGTTGAACTGTTAATCATAAGGTTAAGCTCAAGGGAGTGGTTAGCATTAACATTTCAAATGATGTTATCGTATGGGGCTATCTATCTTGAGGAGTATTCCAAGAGAGAGGACAGTGTTAGCATTCTTTGGAGGACTTATATGGGAATATATGTGGAGATTCGAGATCTGTTCGAGATACTCGAATCCATATAGAAATTCATGATCTGTTTGAGATTATGGAATCCATTTAGGGATTCGTATTCTATTCGAGTGATGAAACTCGAGTGAGAGATGTTGAACATAGCCTCAACATTGGGAACTAAAATTAGAGATAGGATGCATATCCGAAGGGAAGGTAGCATTTTAGCAATCCCATGGGTGCAGCCGTCTCTATTTAGTATTACTTACGGACATGCATGCGGGAGCGATGCATTCAAAACATGAGTGTTTTGGGCATGAAACAGTTATGTATTTCCTATAGTACATTCCTTAGAGATGTACGTTGCTCGAAAGAATATTTTCGATCCTTGTGTAAGAGTTCGGACTCGTCATGATCTAGGGAGATTTCCATGGAAAATCCAATATGCGAATGCGCCTTAACGATATTGATTGTATACCTATTATTATTATGCCATTCACATAGCAGTTATTTGAGATTATTTATATGATACACTCTAGACATTATCTATCATATCACTATATGTTAAACTTAATGAATTGTTGGTTTCATTTGAGGAAAAAACCATTACGATAATCTGTACAGTCTTAAAAGGTGTTAATACATGTCACACTTATTTCTTGAGTAACTCACACTGGTTTACCAGATGGATCCAGATATTATTTTCTTATAATGCTCACGTCAGCCCCATATACGTTTTCAGATTTAGCTACGAACGCTTTGGAGATTATGGAGGCAAGCTACATGTTTACCTACTGTAATATTCTTATTTTCATTGCCTTGCTATTTGATGTATCAGCATATGTAAAGGCAGGTTGTTATAATTATCTAGGCTAATGATAGTACTTAGGTTTTAGTAATACTGATATTTCTATATTCAAAGTAACCCTTTGTACAGTTCCTTTGATATTTTATGTTATCGCTCCATTATGAAATTCTGAGGTTGTGTTCTTCTCTTCCTTATTCTATTTTCCTTTTCTTTTATTTCACCCTAACAATTTGTCTTTCCAATACTTGAGTTTTCGGCACATGAATACCGTGGATGTATTATTATCAACATTTGGGAGTGGAAAAGGCGAGTTGTTACGTTGGCCAAATCGTAAAGGACCAAATTGGTTAGGGCCACGAGCTAATTTTCAAAATTAGGTTTGAAAATTTGTAATATATTTTAAATTCAAAATTTGTTTTTAAAGTAAAAATGGATTTAGTAAAAGCTACATACGAATTCAAATTTCTCAAAATTGTTTTGATAAATTTAAATAATTAATTTCAAAATTTTAACATGTTTAAGTAATTTTACTAATTAAATTAAATTAATAAAATAGTTGATCAAAAGCTAATTAATTAACATACACAAATATGTATAGAAATATATGTAACTATAATTATTATAGTTATCCATTTATCATTAATTTTTTAAATTGAATTATAATAAAATTTTGAATTAATTTAAACATTTAATTAAAAAATCAATTAATTAAATGAATTCATTTAAATAATATTAAAGTTTGCGCCAAAAATGGTCACAAACACCAAATCGTCGATGAAAGCACCCCTTCACAATCATAGATCACGAATAACAATTATGCAAAGAACACAAATATGAAGAACACTCAAAACCTCAAAGAAAAGCAATAGAAACACACGATTTATAGTGGTTCGGCGTTGTTGCCTACGTCCACTTTGAAGGGTTGCTACTTTATTGATTTTTGTTTACTAGTTACAAGGAGTTAAAATAGTAGAATTGAAGTACAAAATTAATCTCGGTAGAGTTTGGATATAGAAGAGCCAAAAGGTCCCTTTTCTGTAGACTCTGGGATGCTATTTATAGGTGTAGGATGCAAATATCTCGCTCAGATCTCGAGAGACCTCTTTTGGCACGTGAGTGGGTCCACGTGATCGATCTCATGTCATCTGCACTCGGTCCGTGATCGATACAAACGAATTTTGTACCGATCAACATTTGATCCAATCGAGTCGAAATTTAGCATTAACATTCTTTGGGTTGTACGTAAGCTCCTATGAAAATTTGGTGGCATTTGGACTTGTAGATTGTGAGTTATGATCGATGCAAGTTTAGGCTTTTTGGTTGCCATTCTCTTCGTATTGATGCTGTTCGTATTGACGGCTTCGCATCGATGATTCTCCACATGATGCCAGTTGACGTGGCATTTGATTTCTGGATCGATCCTCTTTTCAAGCCGAATCGATCTAGTCTTTCCTACATATACGCCTCGTTCGTATCGATCGGCTATATCTCATTTCATATCGATCTTGTGTTGTTCTTCGTATCGGTATGTTGTACCTTACATCATATCGAACCCTGAGGCTATTTCGTATCGATCGCTCAGTGTTCACTTCGCACCGATAGATGGATGGTCTCTTCGTATCGATCATATGGTAGCCTATTTCACATCGATTGGGAGGTGTTGACTTCATATCGACCTGTGGAAGATCGATACGAAATACCTTTGAAGCTGGATCAATATGAAATGGGATCCCGAGTGACTGCCAATCGATACGAAGGTGACAGTCGTTGATGGATACGAAGAGAAGTTTGCTCAATAATGGATACGAAACGAGGCTAGTTCACCGATGGATACGAAATGGGGCTAATTCACCGATGGATATGAAATGAGGCTAGTTCACCAATGGATATGAAACGAGGCTTGTGATGGAAACGAGTGAGATCGATGCGAAGAAGGACGATCGATGGATACGAACAAGTTAATTCTCTTGGCTTGCATCGATCATACCTTGAGAATATAAACTCGGATTGACCCAAAATTTGGAATGTCGGCTTTCATGGCTTTGCTTACCGTGTCATACCAATTTTAGCATGATCCGGACTCGGACAAAATTTACCGACATCCATAGCCGATCTATACATAACTGGCAATCGAGGAGAACTATCTTTGGTTTCCAGTTAATCTTTTGGTATCATGGCCTTGCTAAAAAGCAGGATAAAACTTGCCCCCCAAAACAAGCCTTGCGATAGAAAGTTGTGTTTTGTAATGCCATAAGTTGGATGTTCGTATCTTGTTGATGACCTGCAAAGAGATTGATAGTCTTACCTGAATATGAATGACAATCATTCGAGATCGTACGTCATTCGGGGTGGTATGTGACCGTTTGAGGTTAGATGCCATTCGCGGTGAATGGTGATCGTTCACAGTCGGGTGCCGTTCGAGGCGAGTTCTGACCGTTCACGGTCGGGTTCCGTTCGAGGCGAATTGCGAATGCTCGCGGTCGGGTGTCATTCGAGGCGAGTTGTGATCGTTCATGGGCAGGTGCCATTCGAGGCGAGTTGTGACCGTCCGCGGTCGGGTGCCATTCAAGGCGAGTTATGACCATTCGCGGTCGGGTGCCATTCGAGGCGAGTTATGACTGTTTACAGTCAGGTGTCGTTTGAGGCGAGCTGAATATGCCCGAAGGACTTAGTATCATTAACGTCAGATCTCACATTCGAGTGAATTTCTAACTTGTTTGTTATGGCGATTTATTGCCATCTCAGAGCATGCCTGGGGACCGTTTGCGATCACATACATATGTAAGTGACTTAGCCGTTACGGAATCACAAATAGCATATTTAATTCAAAATTAGTCTTTCAACATAAATGTCCAACAAAACCAAGTCCAAACATGAGAAATAGAAAACAAAAGCAACATAGAGATGTCAAAGTGCAAATACCTACACCAATGCGATTAGTAGTCGTATCAGAGCATGCTTGAGGATCGTTCGCGGTCTTGTACATGTGTAATTGACTTAATCGCGTTGATGTGGAGTTTGCCACTTATTCGTCATTATTTCAGTCAGTTGATGATAAGCTGACGCCTCGATCCTGAGCTGTTCCCAGTTGATGTAGGTGGTGGTCATTCTTGCTCCACCGTCGCGCTTCGCCTCCTCACGTACTGTAATAGCATGCCATTCTGAATATGCCCTTCTATCTCATCCCTTAAGTGGCTGCAATCATTGGTATTATGGCCGCTTAGCTCATGGAATAAGCGGTACTTGTCTGATTTCCTCTCATTGTTGGTCGGATCTCTCCTTATTGGCTTTCAATAAGGAACTTGCCCCTTGGTATCCTGGTAGATCTGTTTCAATGTCTCGTTCAGCTCCGTATAAGAGGTGAATCTCGGTTCGTTTCGTGGTCATCTTGATTCATTACCCGCATCCTTAGCTTTTCGTTTTCCTTTATCCTTACCTGAATCTTTTCTGGGTGGATCACCGCTTTTGACTGCATAAACATCAACTCCCTCTCCTTCTTCTCTCTCAGCGTTTGCATCTCTAATCATAGAAATCCTTCGGCCTCATGATAAAATTCTCCTCGATCCATAGGTGGATCCCATGTTAGTGAATTTTGAACTCTGCTCCATCAGCTATGCTAGATACAGATGCCATTAGGACCATGGATGGATCTGGGCGATCCACCGATGCTGCTGCTACATTAAATCAGGTTAAGAAGTTCCTCAAAGATTCTTCGGTCTTCTGCTCCAGTGCTGCTAGACTCATCACATTCTTGGGCCTCGAGATATGAACTCTGAACTACCTCATGAACTTCTCAATCGACTCAGTCCATGTTCCAACGGAGCCGCTTTTCAATTTCCTAAACCATAATGTTGCTATGTCTGTCAGATACAATGGAAAATACCGAGCCATGACTTCCTTCGATGCTTCCAGTACTTCCATATGTCTCATGTATCTTGTCAGATGAATTGCTGGATCCGTCCTACCATCATATGTCTTCAATGTCGGTAGCTTAAATTCTGGTGGATTCTTAGCCTACCTAATTGTGGGAGTGAAGGGGCTTTTGTTAACATCTTCTACATCTCTATTCACCAGTCCACCTCTCATGGCTCGTCTGACCATCTCCGCTAATCTGTCACCATCGCTAAGCTATAGTCCTTGTCTGTTGCCTCCGATCTGCCTCCTGAGTTCGCGAGGGAGTCTAGGAATCTGCTCTCTTGGACAAGCATCTGTTCCTCTATCAATGCCATTTTGAACAGCTATGTCTGGTATCCTGTATGTGGTTGCATCAACATGCTCTTGTAGAGTGCTCCCTAACTCGAGGGTTGCTCCTGACGGTCCTGCTCTATTCTGGATCCTGGTTGCTTCATGCTCCTGACCTATGTCTTTAGCATTCCCTGCCATAGTGTTCCAATGATTTTGCATTCTAGTTTTTCCAACTTGTTGGAGTAGGTTCTGCACCACCTCTTCTTGCCTTTTCAGCATTCCATCCTGTAAGGCTTGATTCTCTCCTGGGGAAGCCTCCTGACTTCCTTCATGCTGGCTTCTTTCTGCTCTTGGTCTCCTTGTTGATTGCTTCACCATTGCTTTCCAGATCTAAGTCCTTAAGCCTTCAGATCCAAGTTCCAAGCTGTAGAATCCTGAATGCTGGCCTTCTCAGTGAAAGCACCAAAATGTTTGCGTCAAAAATGGTCACAAACACTGAATTGTCAATGAAAGCACCGTTCGCTATCACAGATCACAGATCACAGATGACAAGTACGCAGAGAACACAAATATGAAGAACACTCAAAACTTCAAAGAAAAGCAATAGAAACACATGATTTATAGTGGTTCGGTATTGTTGCATTCGTCCACTTTGAAGTGTTACTCATTTATTGATTTTTGTTCGTTGGTTACAAGAAGTTACAATAGTAGAATTGAAGTACAAAATTGATCTCGGCAGAGTCTGGACGTAGAAGAGCCAAAAGGTCCCTTTTTGTAGACTCTGGGACGCTATTTATAGGTGTAGGATGCAAATATCTCGCTTGGATCTCAAGATACCTCTTCTGGCACGTGTGTGGGTCCACGCAATCGATCCTATGTCATCTGCACTCGGCCCGTGATCGATGCGAACAAATTTCGTATCGATCAAGATTTGATCCAATCGAGTTGAAATTTAGCGGGAACATTCTTTGGGCTGTAGTAAGCTCCTATGAAAATTTGGTGGCATTTGGACTTGTAGATTGTGAGTTATAATCGATGCAAGTTTAGGCTTGTCGGTTCCGTTCTCTTCGTATCGATGCTATTCGTATCGATGGTTTCACATCGATGATTCTACACGTGATACTAGTTGACGTGACGCTTGATTTGTGGATCGATCCACTTTTCAAGCCGAATCGATCGAGTCTTTCCTACGTATGCGCCTCATTTGTATCGATCGGCTATATCTCATTTCGTATCCATCTTGTGTTGTTCTTCGTATCGATATGATGTACCTTACTTAGTATCAAACGCTGAGGCTATTTCGTATCGGTCGCTCAGTGTTCACTTCATACCGATAGAGGGATGGTCTCTTCGTATGATCATATGGTAGTCGATTTCACATCAGTTGAGAGGTGTTGACTTCATATCAACTTGTGGCCTACCAATATGAAATATGTTTGAGGATGGATCGATACGAAATGGAATCTTGAGTTACTACCGATCGATACGAAGGGGACAGTCGTTGATGGATACGAAGAGAAGTTTGCTCACTGATGGATACGAAATGAGGCTAGTTTCACCGATGGATACGAAATGAGGCTAGTTTAACGATGGATACGAAATGAGGCTAGTTCACGATGGATACGAAATGAGGCTTGTAATGGATACGAGTGAGATCGATGCGAAGAAGGTCGATCGATGGATACGAACAAGTTAATTCTCTTGGCTTGCATCGATCATTTCTTGAGCATATGAACTCGGATTGACCAGAAATTTGGAATGTCGGCTTTCATGGATTTGCTTGTCATGTCATACCAATTGTAGCTTGATCCGGACTTGGACAAAATTTACCGACATCCATAGCCGATCTGTACATAACTGGCAATCGAGGAGAACTGTCTTTGGTTTTTAGTTAATCTTTTGGTATCATGGCCTTGCTAAAAAAAGGGATAACAATTAGTTAAAAATGAATTTATTAATATGTATACATATATTGATATTTATATCAATAAACTATAAATGTTAATTATTTACCTTAAATAGTTTAAGATGAATAATACAATTTTTCAAAAAAAAATTGTAAAACAAATTAATTAAATGTGATTTAATTAATATGAATTAATTAAATATGATTTAATTAATAAAATACATACATACGCGCGTACATATATGTAACAAGTAAATTAAACTTATATAACTACGTATGTATAAACCTAAGTGAAATTGAAATAAACCCAAAATAGATTTTTGGAATAAGTACATATGTATAGCATGATTTCTGATGTGTCCGACGAGGATGTTTTCATAAGAAACACTTTATTCCTTAAATTGATATCACACACACACACACACACACACACACACACACACACACACATATATATATATATATGTATATGTATATATATATATATATTAAAGACTGAATCTCAATTATATTGTTGTCCTTACCATTTATATTTATAAACTAGTAGATTACTTGCATACTATTTAGTTATTGAGAAAACTTTGGCTAGGGATGTTATGTGTAGTACTATTAACATACTGACTGGACGAGGTAAGATAACATGCACATATACGTTGAGCAAACTCAAGGTATGTGCTTTACACTTAGATCATCACGAAATGGTGGGTATGAGAGGATAATCCCTTTTAATTTATTGAGAAAACTTAAGGTCGGGTTGAGATTAAGATGAACACTAGGGGTTAGGAGATGTATATGATACAGCTGATAAAGTGTTACACGTCGCTTGCAGGCCTATGATTTGTTGAGCAAACTCAAGATCAAAATCCTAAGGAAAGCATTGCTAAGACCTACTAGAGAAATCAAAAGATTTTATGTTTTACTTAGGATTTTGAGAAACATAAAATCTAGTGGGAGCTTTATTAGAAAAATAAAATTATAATATTTGACGTTTCTAATATCGTAAGAACATATGCTATATAAAGTTAGAATGATCTACATCGATAAATTTGTGCAACCAGTAAAAATTGATAGAATGTTTACCCGTCAAGACATACAATTGAACTGAATGAAGACCGATACAGAAATATAATATGCACTTACCAATAAACCTTTTGGCATATCGTCACTTCTAGACCTATGAAAGATTATCTTTATATATATATATATATATATATATATATATATATATAGACACACACACCCCAAGTATTATTTATGAAATAATAATGATTTTGTGGTATTGATTGAAAATAGACATAGTTGTATTTCAGTTTGAATATTCATTATGAGGTGAATCTAAGATATTTCTTTTCATAAAAAAAGTGATGCATTAATTATAAAAAAATATAGAAGTATCTAAAACTTTAAATAGTTATTTTGAAATTATGGACTATGCCATATCTTCGAGAATTTTTTTAAATCATATGGTACTAGTAAATTGTATCTCGTGATCAAAGGCAAAACACCCATTTAGTGGGAGATGAAAGAGTTGATGAACTCTTCGAATTTATACATGTAGATGTATGTAGTCGAAGGTCTAATGATACCACAACGTATTTACCTACTTTGTTAAAATTCACTAATTAATTATCATAGAATTGAACATGTGTATTTGATGCACAATAGTGTATCTATGATAAGTTCATAGAATATAAAACAGAAGTAGAAAACATTATATGCAAAAGAAATAAAGAATTTGATTTGATCGAATAGATGAGTGTGTTTGAAAAGATTTCCAAATTTGATTTAAAATGAATAAGATTTAATTTTAAAAGTCACTCCTCTCTATGATACATAATGATGTATCGATAAGTAGCAACCAGACTTTATTAGACAATGTATAATTGATGATGAGTGAAGATGAGTTTAACTCTTTCTATATAATAATATACTTAAGAATAGTACACGTGTTAAATATAATTTCATCTAAACCATGGTTTATGAAATCATATAAGATAAGAGTTGGTAAGATGCCCCCATCATAAAAAGTTTAAGATGCATGGTTGTCTAATCTATGTTATGAACATAAGTTTCATAAACCTAAAACTAAATCAGGTTTATTTAAATATAAAGGTAGTTCATAAAATGTCCTTAAACTTCTATTCCGTCATACTGTGAAACAATTAGTGTTTCAATAAATGCCACCTTCACGGTGAAGTTTCATTCAGAACTTACTGGTAGTACAATGGACTTGGATGTGATCCAAGTCTCTAACATTGAAATTGATCATGTAAGACGAAATAAAATTAACCAAGCTTAAAATTGATAAGGTTTGTTATAGTGTTTAAAAGGATTCTCGCACATTAAGGAGAAATGGTGAGTTTCTTATTAGTGTTGAGAAAAAGGATTACAAGTAATAACAATATCCTCGATTATCAATAAGTCATGTAGCGTATAGTAACATATGACACGATGCTTAAATTCGGAATAGATTCCAAGTACACCATAAAGGAACATGATTCATTGGTCGCAAGTGTGCCTTCAAAAGGAAGACCAATCCGATTGGGATATAGTATGCAATCTGATGAGAATAACCGCGTAAATTCCAATTGTTGAAATTAGCATAATATATTCACGGTCAACGTGCTTGAGTTAATTCAGATTCTACTTTCTAAATTATTGCCCAATATGACTTTGAATTTTGGTACATCTTCGTTGAAATAGAAATGTTAAAAATGATTTATAATAGATTGGTTGCACATGATAATAAAAATGTCACGATGTTAATGAGAGCGCTGAATTCGCAAGTGTTGTATAAGATCCAAGAACCGATACAATAGTGTCATTCGATATGCATCAGAATTGAGCTAATATTTTGACATATAAGTCAAATAAGTTGATTATTATTCAAAATGCGGAGGAGGCATTTATTTGTAAGAAAGAATATTAAAAGAGTACCAAAATATTTCTAGAACTACAAGTAAGGATGTTGGGATTGTCCCGAATGATTTACATAGACACTGTATTAAAATGTTTAATGTGGAGCATATGAGATGAATTCTGAAACGACCCGATTTTTCGACGCCCGAAAATCGACATCAATACGTCCACTATATCAAATGTCGAACAATCGAATGCTGAAAAACCGAACCATTATGGTTAGAGAAGAAGGAGGCAGAAGAAGAAATAGAACATAACATCAGAATCTCACCAATGCAGTGGAACAATATATAATAGATAAATGACTGAGCTTTATACAAAAAGAAACTTTATCTGTTTTAAACATTACATCATCAGAGTACATCAAAATCTAAACAATTACTGGACAGATATAATACTTGTACTCATAAAAGCTGACTATACAGCGTATACTCCACAATGGAATATACTCCAAGTACGTGGGATACGTCTCGCCATCCAGCTCATCTCTTGAGCTCCATAGCAGTCCATCCAGAATCTGTATTCTGTAATACTCGGTCTGACCCAAGCATTATAGTTAAATAATACCCGAGTCAGTCTGGAAAACCAGCATGATAAAACACACTCAATTAGATTATTAAAGTTTTCAAAATCCTTTGGAATCAAAGGTATCTCGTAAGACCACGCCACAAATAAACATGTCGGGTTTTTACCTTATGATAACCAAAACATTTCTTGTCATATCCTCTGATATTATAATAGTATCTATATACCAATACTTATTCAAATAGCCGAAACTGTTACATTCATTAAATTCCAGCAATACTAGGTTCTATAAACAAAACCGTAAAGGCGCATTGGGAGAATGGATTTCCATCGATGGCAGGGCTACTAGGGTACCGCCCGTCATAGTACGTGGTCTAGATCACCGTACCGAGGATCCACCCTGATCCCCTGCATCACAAGGCTGGAGCTACCCCTTGCTGGATAGTCCAAGTAAGTTCATCCCGCAGTTTGGATCAACAACCGCCCACAAAGCTGAAATAAAGGGACATCTAGACAGGGGCGACCTTACCTTAATTGGTTGCTAGCCACTTAGCCTTGTATGCACCACCCCTAGTTTAGTCATTCCCGGTTGATGAGGCTCAAGGCTATGAGTTACCATTTTAGCACACATACACTTTGAATGCCCACCGTCCTTCTGACGATGTTCTGAAAGCATGTGTCCATACAACTCCGCTCTGGGTCCGAACGGAACCGAAGGCACTAACTACTCCTACTACATCCATTTTGGAATCACCCTCAGGATTAGTAGCGATTTGCCCTTGCACTTCATTTCTCCATCTTCGACTCCAAGCTCTTTTCTTCCACATGAAAACATTCAAACCGGATTGAAGTGGTTTTCGAAAAATAAATCCCGATCCCGGTCTCTTCGAAATGATCAACGCATTGGCCAATATTGATAGTCGGTTATTTCGCTATCAAATAACATTCACCAACAACCATCAGATTAAATAATTTTCCAAATCATTTATTAATCTCAAAATATCTTTGCAAGATATATTTCCACTCTACAACCCTTTGAAAAATAGTTTACAAATCATTTTTCTCTCTCGGAAGAAAATTCCCACCCAATTGTTTTATTTCCACTGAAAATCGCCAAGCCTTAATATTTTAGATTTTAAAAATTTTAAATCACTTTAACCAAAAATATATATATATATATATACACTTTAAAACATTTTAAAATAAAAATTATTTAAAACGCTGAAAAAAAAACTATTTAAAATACTAGTTATGAAATTATAATAACTTCTCATGTAAAATTTAAGCCACAACTAATTTAAAAAAAATAAAAGTTACAAAATTCTATACAAGTTTTTCAAATAAAAACTTTAGCCAAACTCTCTTTAAAATAAAACTACTTTATAAAATATAAATATAAATAATTTTTCTTTTTAAACCATAATACCAATTAACCTTCTAAAATAATTACTACTATAACTAATTTAATAAAATATTTACCATTAAAATTTTTAACAATTTAAATAATAATTCTCAAAAACATTCTTTTAAACAACTTTAAAACTTTTAACTTAACTTAAAAAACATGCTTGAAAACTTGGCTTTCTAGGGAAATACACTTTCCTTTCACACCTTTAAAAATAAACCCCTATTTATTTTTAAAACAAATTACCCATTCCTTTATATATTCTCATCCTGAATTTATACTTACGAGTTATCCTCTGATAAATAATTCACTTTATTTACAAACCCCGTTTATAAATTCCATAATCTCATTCTCTTTTTTAAACCCGGTTCCAAACACTAAATCAGTTTCCAAATTGATTTCCAAAATTTACTCCATTTTAAAAATAAACTCCTTTACTTACTCAATTTATTTTGAAACCCGTTAATTCCATATTCACTTCTATATTTATGATTTAAAATCTGAAATATTAACTTCATACTTAATTTTAAAATTCTTCCTTTATTTCTCCCAAACTATTCAATTCTGAATTTAAAATAAGTCTTCGATATTTAAACAATACTATTTAGGTTCTCAAAATCCATTTATTTCCATTTATTAAAAAAAATTCCCCATACTTGGAATTTTGTTCGATAGGATTTCAAAAATCAACTTTTATCCTTTTCTAAATTTCTTCTTTTAATTTATCCAATTCTCCAAAATTATTTTACTTAAAATTCTCTACTTTAATTTCCTTCCAAAAATCCAATTTTTATACTTCTAATATCTTAAAATACTAACATATATTCGGCCACACCATAGCATTCAATAATTTCAATTACCAATATAATCAATCGTAGATTATCAATAAATCATATCACAAAATATGAAATAAATTCAAACATTTGTGGAATCCAGTTGGATCCCTCCAACCTATTTCGCTGCATCCAAAGATGTTAGCATAATGATTTAGAATACTAATCCCGCTCCAAGGCGGGATATCGCGGTATAAAGGGTCATCCGCTGTTATGCGGAGCGCATAGGATCTCATCCGCTATGCAATGTGGAAAATCAACCACTCCAATATGTACTATATATACTACTATATATATACTATCACATCCAGACAGATAATAAAACATCAATTCAAGCAATCAATCAAATAATTTAAATTTAAACTATTTAAATTAACAGTAATCCAAATAAGTGAGATTAACTCACTTTTGCTTTTCGTTTTGCAATCCATTTCCATCTCGACTATTACTTTCCAATTTTGGACCTTGTAACAACATTATATGATTTAGTAATACTCTGAAAAATCGAACAATCATTTATCACTTATTAATTTAATTTATTAAATTTTAAATGATCGTTAACCTAACTTAATTTACATTTTCTGCCCAATTTCTAAATTCAGTGACAGGTTATAAATATTCTAATTCCTCAAATAAATATACCTATTACTTAAAGGTTGAATGATTCCTATATATATAATTATATATATTTTTCCCTGACCAAAACGTAAATTTCAAAGTCGGGTAAATGTGTTTTCTGATTATTCAAATAACCTAGTAAATACCTTATAGTTAAATTTGAAAAAAAAATACCCAGATCTATATACATATTGGGTAAATAAATAAATAGATAAAAAAATAAGCATAAATCTACTACCTTATTACCGAACAACTAATGCGAACCAAATCGCCAACGGTATAATACCGATGCGTCCAAAATGCACGCTGAAACCCTAAACCATCTTGTTTCCTTCATGATTTCATACAGCAAAAAAACTGTACACATCCTCACCGCGATAGTAACAGCCAAACCATTTTTATCCAAATAAGATATCAAGAAAGACACATTTATCTTCATCCATCCATCTAAATTATGCTGTATCTGATCATATACATTACTCTGAAAACAAGCTTCATCATTAGAGTTGTTCCAAACTTCATCGTAGACCTTCAGTACACACAACACCAAACGTAGTTAAGCATCTCAGTAAATTTGAATAGCACATGAATATCTTGTTGACTGAATCTCCACGCAGACCCTTGACTTCGGAAGCACCATCTCAACCAAGTCTAGATTTGTCATTGGCATCGCAAAGCTTCAAGGTCATGAACATCGAATTTTTTGAAATAACGCTTCAGAAGAGAGCTAAACTCAAGATCGACACAAAGTACGACACAAATTGAGGCAATGTTTAAAAGTCTCTCAGATCTAGGTATATACGATCTCTTAAGGCCGTGAAATTCCTTAACTCTAGATCACGGCCACACAATCAACGACAAGCATCTACATCTAGTTTAAGGCACGCAGTTCACGAGGCTTCAAGCTTGATGAGCAAAAATTTCAAGACGTAAAGCGTGAGCCTTTGAATTCTGAAAGCGACGGCTATTTCATGTTAGGGAATTTTGGGAGCAGTGGAAATAATAATTCGAAGAAAAAGAAATTTTTTTCGATCGTTTTACGTTTTCTTTTCAAAAATATAAAGGAAACAAGAAAGAAGAAAAGGAATTGCACGTGTGAGACAACGTAGGAGACATGTTGAAAAAAATAGAATACGTTCTTCAAAGGTCGCCATAGTATTAAATGCAAAAATATTATATTTAAATTCAAATTCAAATTTAAATCGTCTTGAAATTGTAGCTTAAAATCTTTACATCCTATCGAGGCGTACCACCAGGCATTTATAAGGTTAAACCCCTATTCCGAATGCAATGAAAAAGGTTTCGAGGCCTAACTCGATCGTATGGAGAATATAGCTTTTTGGACCCTGTTATTATATTAAATTTTCGATATAGATTTCAGCGCGTTTATCTACCATACGGCCAAACGATCAGTCCAACACTACGGAAATTGAAATCCGATAATAATACACTATTACGGATCCATTGAAACTGGTTTCGTCGAATTCCAAGACTGTGCCTCGGAAGGCTATTTTTAAATATCGATTTAAACGATATAATTTCAAAACTTAACAAAACACTTCCAAATTCAAGTCTAACAATTTCTCTATCTTCAGTACTATCAATATAAATTTTACAAGCCTTAGAATTATTTTTAACAAGCTTAAAATTTCAGATTCAACCATTTACTTTCAATTTTCAATTATTTAATTAAACAATTAAATCACTCAATAAACAGTGGCATTTGAAATTCAAGTTAGAAATTAACTTTTAAATATATAAAATCAATTAAATATTCCAATTTCAAATGTCTAAAATCCCAGGTCGTCACATTCCTCCCCCCTTAAAAGAATTTCGTCCTAGAAATTACTAGTTAAGAGGAATGTCCCACAACCCGTTAATTTTTCTTTCCAAAATTAACAGTTTTAACACACCCAAACAATCTTTTATTAAAGACACTATTACACTTACTAACTTCCTAAACTCATCCATAAATTCCAAACAATATTATTTTCTCAACAATTCTAATTTAAATTTAAATCCAAAATTTTAAATTATCCAAATTTTCTCAGAAATTCTAACTCTCTAAATTTTCGAAATTTTTGCCAGCGTCTCCTTTGCATGGCTAGATCGGTACAACTAAAAATGCCTCTACGGGTCCCCAGATTTCAAAAGAAAACAAAAAGCCAACTGGTTAGACCAGAAAACCATCAAATCTGAAATTTAAATACATAACTTTTATCGAGCAATTTAATTTATCTTCTGAAATCAAAATTCCCAATTTCCTTTTGCTTTTTAAACACCTGTATACCACTACTTAGCAATAATATCCAATCATAGCATTCAAAATCATTTTATACATTTCTTTACAAAATTATTCAATATCTATTTCACTCAAGTTCGTACGATGTACATATATCATCCGTACGCAATCCCAAATCCGATCACTCATTCGATCACATAATTTCACTTCCAAACTAGTATCGTCCACCCGACTTCCTAGTGCAGACTCAGATCTGGTTTCCTAATCAGAAGCCGTCATTCTCCTTGCATAGCCATATACTATGATAGAGAATTTTCAGAATCGATCAAAAATCCATATCAAGGGTTCGCCGTTGAAAATCAAGTGAAAAATCCCAACTCGGATGGGTATAACTATCTCGAAATTCTGTTCCCGAATCTGGATCAAATCGCTATGCGAATGAAATAATATACATGCATCCTACATATTTTGCCCCAACTGATTATTAGCTATATCAATTCTCTTTTATATATTCAGATTTATTTTGTTTTCCATTTACTTATCCTTCATTCATTATTAACTTGGAATATTTCTCCCACACAAATTTACTTAACAATTTTGCTATCCACTTCTTAAGTTTAAAATGATTACTTTATACTCTTGTTATAATGATTTCCTTTTTATCACCTAGTTTTATATCTATTCTATCCACTTTTTTTAAATTTCAATTTAAACTCAACTTATTTCCAAACTTTAAACATTGAATTCTATTAACCACATCCCAACCCATATTTACTTTTCTAGTTATTGTAATTAGTTCCATCCACTAATTTATTTTTAAATCTAAATGTACTTTATTTCCCGACTTAATTATTTTAGTCTACTTCAGATTAATCTTTCGATTTCACTTTCTTACAAAATTTAAATTAAATATCATCACCATATTCAAAATTCAATTCATTTGCTTAACCGCTAAAATAAATTTTCTCATTCACGATTTATCTCCAATTCAATAAATTTTATTTCAATAACCATTCCATTAAGTCTACTTAGACTTACTTATCAAATTCACTTTTATTTATCTTGATTCAGTTATATTCCAACTCAATTCAAATTTTAAACTTCTATAAGTTTTCCACTTCTTTAAATTCCATTTGCTAATCTTTTTAATTTACTTCATTGAATTGGTTTACTTTGCTAACTTATTTCATTTTCACACTTCCTTTAATTTAACCCCTTTTAAGTTAAATTTTTCTATCCTAACAAATTTCAACTTTTATAAGTTCCCCAACTTATTTACATTCCATAACATTTTTAATTAACTGCCAGAGTTCAAGCATTTCTCATATTTCAAAATCACCTTTGAAATCAACTATATACAAGATCCTTTGGTATATCCCATTATTCCTTTGCCTTCCAAAATAAAACCAAATTTTGCCAACAAACAACAATTTAAAACATCTAGGTAGTAATTCCTCTCTTGGACACTCGAAAATGAACACCGATAACGTAATGATCATCATCGGAATTATTTTCCAATGACGGAAAAGAGTTCAATGCTTTTACCTTTTTTTTAAACAAACATTTCCAGTATCTCCAGTTCCAAATCTTACCAGATTTCAAATCCAATTCAAAAATATTTCCCAAATAATATCATCATTATTTCTTCAAACCTTTGAAAATATTTTCAACTCAAAGGAATTTAATTTCCAAAATTTCAAATTTCAAATCCTTCAAATTCATATTCAAATATTACTCTGGAATTTTGTTTCTAATTGTAAATCACATTTATAATTTAAATTTATGAATTCTATTTATATATGAATTTACTTCTTAGTTTTTAGTTATGATTTCAATTTCTTATTCAATTTCCGCACAACAATGATAATAATTAAATATTATGATTTCCTAACAACCAAGCAACCATATTTAACTATAATAATTTACAAAAAATTATTTCTTTTTGTATACGAAAATAATTTGGGTAAAATTACTTCATTTACCCTTATTTAAAACAATATTGTGTCGGTTTATCTTGTTTAAGAGTTACCCCTATCGATGACATGGCGTCCCACATATCGACCAGAATCCATAAATAATTAACCGATAAATCAACACAATATAAAAACAATTTTTATATTCACTAACAATTATGCTCTCATATCTATTATTACATTCAACTCATTCTAGAGTTCCAATGACTTTAATTTTATAGAGTAATCCCCATCAGAGCCAAGGTTCTCGCTTAACCTTCAGCTCTGATACCAAAATGAAGCGACCAAATTTTTCGACGCCCGAAAATCGACATCAATATGTCCACTGTATCAAATGTCGAAAAACTGTAACGATCTCGGCGTTGAGTCAAAATTAAATTAATTAATATAATTTTTTTGAATTTATATTGTGAATTAATTTAATTTGAATTTAGATTTAAATTTTAATCTTAAAAAAAGATAAATATCTTGAAATTATTTTGGGTATAAAAAATATATGAATAAAGTTTTTATCTAAAATAAGATTTGTTCTATATTATTTCCTTAAAAAGAAATTTATTTATATAAATTTGGAAAGTATTTATTAAATAGTAAATAAATATAAAAGTTTTATATTAACATTTAACAATGAATTAAATATATTATACATGATTTTATTTAAAATATAATTGGTTTTTATTTTATTTTCTTTAAAGGATTTTTATTTATATAAATTAAGAAATATACATGTTAATTATGAAAATAAATATAAAAGCTTTTAAAACTTTTAAAAATAATATAAAAATGAATAAATACAAGTGTTTAATTATGAAGCTTATGGTTAACATGTATAGTTTAACTAAAGATGGTATTTGACAAATGTTTACAATTTGGGCAAGTGTCCTTCTTTTTATTTTCTTTTTCTTTAATTTAAATCATAATAAACACTACATAAACATTCACCTTCTTCCTTCATTTCTTTTTCTTATCTTCTCATTTTCTAAGCAAGAAACTCAAGCCTGAAATTCATTTCTAAAACCAGAATCAACCTGAAACCATTTCCTTATAATCAAAACTTTTACCCTGTAAACCATTTAACAAGCCTGTAAATAAGTCAAGCTTCAAAGCTTCAACTCAAAATCTGTAAGCAAGCCTATAAACCAAGATTCATTTTAAAATGCAACCTAAAGTAAATCAAAGCCTTAAAGTATTCCGGTCTCAAAGTTTCAACCTTCTCAAGTAACATCAAGTAGTTCCAGTGTTTAAATCAAAAGCAGTAACCAAAGTTTTTTAGTTTTAAAAGAAATCAAAGCTTCCTAGTTTTTCAAGCTCTCTGCTTTTTAAAGGTGAGTAAACCTTTTTAATTAAAAAGTTTAAGTAGGTAAATGATTGTTGCTTGTGGAATTTCTGTGATATGATGCCTTGCATGTGTATATATAAGTACAGAATCTGTGTATACGAGTATGTTCAGGTGTGCATGTCTGGCTGTATTCATGCTCTTCTCTGTTTTCATATTACAGAGTTTAAATCTAGATAAAAATCCATTCTCTCTTCCTCTGATTTTTTTATAAGACTTAGTTTTTAAACAATAAAGGTTTGTTTAGACATAAATTTAATTTTAAAAGCGAATTTAAGTAAAAATATTTAAAAGTTTATCAGGGAAATGTGAATACAGTAGAAATTCTTTTAACCCCAAGTACAGTGTTAAGAGGTTTTTAAAAAAGTTTTTTTTAAAAACAACGTTTTTGAAATTTTAAAAACAAATCTAGTTTAAACTCCCTTATATAAATTACTACATGTATAATTGTTTTCTTAAATGTTTGGTTAAGAAGTTTAGAAATTTGTTTAATGTAAATTTTGTTAAGTAAAGTTTAAAGTTATTTTAAAACTTAAGTTAGAAATGGAAATTTTAAGTTTTTTTAAAAGCAAGTTTTAAAATTTAAATTGAAACTAGTTTTAAACTATTACTTGATAATGTCTAAAACATTTGAAGAAGTTATGTTTTGTTAACTTTAATTTATCAAGTTAATGATTATTTTATTTTAGAAACTTAATTAATGATTTAATTAAGTAAAGTTAATCATAAAAATAAAATGGTTTAAATATGATAATGGTAATAAAGGCATCAACAAGATAATGTTTTATCTTGAAGGATAATTAGGTTTTAAATGAGTTGAGATTAAATAAGTTAAGTAAGTAAGGAATTTAAGTAAAATTAATTAATTAACTAAATTAATTAATTATAAAGGATTAATTAAGAAATCAATTAAGAGTAATTAATTGATTTAATTAATTAATGATTAAGAATTAATAATTTAAGGGTTATAAGTTAATTAACTAAAGGTTAATTAATTTGTAATTAAGAATTATTAAGTAGATAATTAAGATTGGTTAATTAATGATTAGAGATTAATTAATTGAGTAATTAAGCGTAATTTATAATTAATCAATTAAGTAATTAAGATTGATTAATTAAATAATTAGAGAGTAGTAAATTAAGTAATTAGTGGTTACTTAACTAGTAATTAAGATGTACTTAACTTGTAATTAAGTTTTATTAATTAATAAATAGGTTTTATTAATTAATAATTAAAGGATAATTAATCTGTAATTAAAGATTAATTAAGGATTGGTTAACTGTTAATTAAGGATTAATTAACTGGTAATTATGGATTAATTAATTTGTAATTAAGTTTTGTTAATTAATAACTAAGGTTTATTGATTAATTAAATAATTAAGGATTAATTATTCAATCATTAAGATTAATTGATTTGTTAATTAAGGTTAATTAATTACATGATTAAGGTTAATTAAATAATGATTTGAGGGTCAATGAAAGTAATTAAAGAATGATGAACTAATTAAGAGTTAATTAATTAATGTAATTAATTAAGGATAAATAATTAGTGTTGATTATTCAATGGTTAAAGGATAATTATTAATTAAAGTTGATTAACAAATAATCAAGGGTTAATTAATTCATCATTAAAGGTTAATTAATAAATGATTAAAGGTTAATTAATGAAAATTAATTAACCTGGATTAGTGATTAATCTGATTAAAATTAATCGAATGAGTAATTAATCTTACTTATGGATGTTTGGATTCTATTGGATGTTGAATTGTTTGATATCCCTGATATGTGATGCTTTATGAGTTATTTTTCTATGGTGAATGTAATTTATTTATCTGTGATAAATTTATATTGTTTATCTGTGAATCTATGAATGAAGATAAGCGTTATAGTAATATACCGCTTATCGATATTAATATGATTGAATCTATGATGATTGATGTTGTTGCACTATTGTGTAAAACCTCTGGACTACACCTTACACACACGAATATGGATTGCACGAGGAAATTGGTTAAGCGACAGATGTTTGAAATGGTTTTAAAGTCGAATTTTGAATCCAAATGGTTATGGAAATGGAATTGGGTTAAATATGAAAAGCTTTTGAAAAGGGGTTTCAAAGATAAAAGTTATTATAAATAGCTTTATAAAGTTTTAAAATTCAAATAATTTGATTTGAATTTGAATACAAGATTTGAAATTAAAATCTATGTTTGGAAATTATGGTTTAAAAAGGTAATACAAGTTATAAATGTATTTATATGGGTTTTAAACCATTTTAAAAGTATTGTTTTGGAAATTTGAATTTAACCCAAGTTTTATACTTAAAGGGGTTTAACTCGTGCAAATGTAATCGGATTTTTCTGAAACGAAAACTATTTGTTTCAAATAATAATAGCTTTCAAATAAAGAAAGAATTTTCAATTTGTGTTGAAAAGATTTCAAGTTTGAAATGAAAATTGTTTTGAAATTGAAGAGGATTTTAAATGGTGTATCTTTCATATATAAAAGATTTGAAATGGGAATTGTTTTAAAAGTTATGAATGAATATTTGGAAATGGTTTTAAAAGCTATGAATTGAGTCTTTGATTTAAAGATTGGATGAGTTAATCCAATTTGAAAAGGAAATTGTTTTGAAAAGCCGTGAATGAATCTTTGTGAAAGATTGGTAAACTTTATGAAGTGAATCTTTTTGTTTAAAGATTTGAAATGGTGATTTGATTAAACCATTTGAAGCAAGGTTTTGGGCTTTAAGTTGTGACTTAACCGAGATCCCAATATCCATATGTTTTTAAATATTAGGCTCATTATTCGGTTTAGCCGAGAGTGGACCTTTGTGTCATATAACCCATTCTGAATATTGATACGACGTTATGGATTGCATTTGAAGATCGGTGGTGAAGACCGGATATTCTCGAAAGAGAAAGGATAACTCGTCGAATGTCTCTACACCAGCTGATCCTCGGTATAGATATTTGATCACTCTTTGTGATGGAGAGTCCGGACGTGATTAGGGATTATCTAGATTTGCAAGGGCTTCTTTGTGGAGTGCCTTCGGTTCTATTCGAACCCAGAATAGACTTGTATGGATGTATGTCTGACATTACACTTTGAGATGTAAAGCTAGTTTTTATCAAATACATTTCTGTTTGGTGGTAGGGAATTTATTTTCTTAGCTTAACACCCTTCTCTGAGATGTACGAGTTCAGAGGTTATGTGGTTGATGGTTACTAGTGATACATTCCCAATTTAGTAGTGCCGCATGTTGAGTGCTGCTGAGTGTTGCTGATCATTTGTTGATCGAAGCATGGCTTTGCGAAAAGCGTAGCTTTGTGAAAAGCGTAGCTTTGTGGACGAGACCTCGTCGAACCTCACACCCCGAAAATGGTCAAAACAGGAAAGATGCGTTAAGATTATTAGGGGTCGCGCCCCTAGGGTAAGTCCATTTCTTCTGGAAAAGGGTGGTATCATGGTATGGAGTCCAGATATTTAACCTATGTGGTTACTGTAAATTTATTACTTTATGGTTGTTGCTTTGTGGTTGAGGGCCCTCGAATAAAGGTCGCAAATGACCGGGGATGGCATACTTGTAGGTGTTACTTCCGGGCAGGGGTAACTCGGCCTTGTGTTGGTAGAGAGCTGGGTAAGTTCTCGGGGCATCCCTCCGGAGGCGTACCCATGTGGCAATAGGAAGTTCCTTGGTCTGACCATTTGTTGGAAATCCAAAGAAACAATACGTGCCTTGTGCGGATTTAGTTGTATAACCTGCCATGGAATGTGGCGGTAACCTGCTATTGAACATGGTAGCTATAGTAGGCATACAATAATGGTTGTATGCTGGCTAAGATTAATATTATACTTTCAAAATGTTTTCCACTATGCACTAATAATAATATCAAAATGGTTTTCGCATATCAAACATGTTTGACTATCATAAGGAGAAATCTCCTCCATTCTGCGTTTGCATGGTGTGTGTGTGCGGCGGAAGGCCATATGGTAGTTTCATTTTCCAAAAGGCATTGCGAATTTCCTTTCTATTTTCTTTTATTGATTGTTGTTTAAAAGATAAAACTGTTTTCGTTTGCTCACACCAGTCGCATGACTGACCCGGAGTTTATTATTCCCTTCCTAAGCTCTGGGTGCCCATAATTTTCCACACGGGCAGTCTAGAGTTGGGGTTTTTAGATAATCAAATAGTAGGTGTTGATTCGGTAGCCTTCAACCTTTGGAAATCTTCTTCAGTCTTTGGATGACTGACCTTGCTTAATACAACGTGATAGTGGTTCGAGCTTATCGGATTGGAGTCTTCGAAGCTTTTGGGGTTAAGTTATTTGGTTTTGGAACTTTGGCATTGGAATGCAGTTTGGATTCTTCCCTTCTCTCTTGGAGATCAAGTTGGAAATTTCTTTCCTCTGTGTCATATTCTGCTATTATATTATGCTCTGATATTTATGGATCCGTTGTATCATATTGTATCAGATACTGTATCTGTTATATATCAATGATATATATTCTTTTTCTTCCGCTGTGTTGTTGTACTTAATGTGTTATAAGCTCTGACATGAATCGGATTTCAATTGTTGAATCTGCGGCATTCGAGTACAAGTAATGTACGGGTGTCGATTTTCGAACGACGAAATTCGAGACGTGATAAAAACCGAACCATTAGGGTTAAAGAAGAAGGAGGTAGAAGAAGAAATAGAAAAAACATCAGAATCTCACCAACATAGCGGAACAATGTATAATAGATAAATGACTGAGCTTTATACGAAAAGAAACTATATCTGTTTTAAACATTACATCATCAAGTACATCAAAATCTAAACAATTACTGGACACTTATATTACTTGTTCTCACAAAAGCTGACTATACAGCTTATACTGCACAACGCAATATACTCCAAGTACGTGGGATACGTCTCATCATCCAACTCGTCTTTTGAGCTCCACAGCAGTCCATCCAGAATTTGTATTCTATAATACTCGGTCTGACCTGAGCATTATATTGGAAAACCACATTGAGAAAACACACTCAATTGGACTATTAAAGTTTTTGAAATCCTTTGAAATCAAAGGTATCTCGTAAGACCACGCCACAAATAAACATGTCAGGTTTTTACCTTACGATAACCAAAACATTTCTTATCAAATCCTCTGATATTATAATAGTATCTATATATAAATACTTATTCAAATGGCCGAAATTGGTATATTCATTAAATTCTAGCAATACTAGGTTCTACAAACAAAACCGTAAAGGCACGTACGGAAAATGGATTTCCATCAATGGCAGGGCTACTAGGGTACCGCCCGTCACAGTACGTGGTCTAGATCACCGTACCGATCCACCCTGATCCCCTACATCCCAAGACTAGAGCTACCCCTTACTGGATAGTCTGAATATGTTTACCCCACGGTTGGGATCAGCAACCGCTCACACAGCCGAAATAAAGGGACATCTAGACAAGGGTGACCTTACCCTAATTGGTTGCTAGCCACTTAGCCTTGTATGCACCTCCCCTGTTTTAGCCATTCCCGATTGATGAGGATCGAGGCTATGCGTTACCTTTTTGGCACACTTACACTTTGAATGCTCACTATCCCCCTGACGATGTTCTGAAAGCATTCGTCCATACAAGTCTGTTCCGGGTCTGAATGGAACCGAAGGCACTACTCATACTACATCCATTTTGGAATCTTCCTCAGGATTAGTAGCGATTAGCCCTTGCATTTCACCGCTCCATCTTCGACTCCAATCTCTTGTCTTCCATACGAAAACGTTCAAACCAGATCGAAGTGGTTTTTGGAAAATAAATCCCGATCCCGATCTCTTCAAAACGATCAGCGCAATGACCAATATTGATAGTCGATTATTTCACTATCAAATAACATTCACCAACAACCATCAAATTAAATAATTTTCCTAATTATTTATTAATCTCAAACTCTTTGCAAGATATATTTCCACTCTTCAACCCTTTGAAAAATAGTTTTCAAATCACTTTTCTCTCTCGGAAGAAAATTCCCACCCAATTGTTTTATTTCCACTGAAAATCGTCAGGCCTTAATATTTTAGATTTTAAAATATTTTAAATCACTTTATCCAAATATATATATATATTAAAACATTTTAAAATAAAAATTATTTAAAACACTTAAAATAAAAAACTATTTGAAATACTTATTTAAAATACTAGTTATGGAATTTTATAATAACTTCTCATGTAAAACTTAAGCCAAAACAAATTTTAAAAAAATAAAAGCTACAAAAATAAAAACTTTAGCCAAACTATCTTTAAAATAAAACTACCTTATAAAATATAAGTATTAATAATTATCTTTTAAACCATAATACCAATTAACCTTTTAAAAATAATTACTACTTAACTAATTTAATAAAATATTACCTTTAAAAATTTTAACAATTTAAATAATAATTCTCAAAACATTCTTTTAAACAACTTTAAAACTTTTAACTTAACTTAAAAATCTGCTTGAAAACGTACTTGGCTTTTCAGGGAAATACACTTTTGTTTCACACCTTTAAGAATAAACCCCTATTTATTTTTAAAACATATTACCCATTCTTTTATAAATTCCCATCCTGAATTTATACTTCTGAATTATCCTTTGATAAATATTTCACTTTATTTATAAACCCCGTTTATAAATTCCATAATCTCATTCTTTTCTTTAAACCCAGCTCCAAACACTAAATCAATTTTCAAATCGATTTCTAAAATTTACTCCATTTTGAAAATAAATTCCTTTACTTACTCAATTTATTTCAAAATCCATTAATTCCATATTCACTTCTATATTTATGATTTAAAATCTGAAATATTAATTTCATACTTAATTTTAAATTTCTCCCTTTATTTCTCCTAAACCATTTTAAATTCTGAATTTAAAATAAGTCTTCGATATTTAAACAATACTACTTAACTTCTCAAAATCCATTTATTTCCATTTATTAAAAAATTCCCCATACTTGGACTTTTGCTCGATAGGATTTCAAAAATCAACTTTTATCCTTTTCTAAATTTCTTCTTTTAATTTATCCAATTCTCTAAAATTATTTTACTTAAAATTCTCTCCTTTAATTTCCTTCTAAAAATCCAATTTTTATACTTATGATATCTTAAAATACCAAAATATATTCGGCCAAACCATAGCATTCAATGATTTCAGTTACCAATACAATCAATCGCAGATTATCAATAAATCATATCACCGAATATGAAATAAATTCAAACATTTGAGGAATCCAATTGGATCCCTCTAACATGTTTCCCTGCATCCACAGATGTTAGCACAACAATTTAAAATACCAATCCCACTTCAAGACGGGATATCGCAGTATAAAGGGTCATCCGCTATTATACGGGGCCACATAGGATCTCATCCGCTATATAATGCAGAAAATCAATCATTCTAATATATACTATATATGCTGCTATATATATATATATACGCACACTACACATCCAGATAGGTAATAAATCATCAATTCAAGCAATCAATCAAATAATTTAAATTTAAACTATTTAAGTTAACGGTAATCCAAATGAGTGAGATTAACTCACCTTTGCTTTTCGTTTTGCAATCCATTTCCATCTCGACTATTACCTCCCAATTTTGGACCTTGTAACAACATTATATGGTTTATTAATACTCTGAAAAATCGAATAATCAATTATCATTTAAAAGATTAATTTATTAAATTTTAAATGATCGTTAACCTAACTTAGTTTACATTTTCTTTTCTGCCCAATTTCTAAATTCAATGACAGGTTATAAATATTCTAATTCCTCAAATAAATATACCGATTACTTAAAGGTTGACTGATTCCTATATATATAGTTATATATATTTTTCCCTGACCAAAACATAAATTTCAAAGCCGGGTATATGTGTTTTCTGATTTTTTAAATAACCTACTAAATAGCTTATTGTTAAATTTGAAAAACAAATTTTCCCAGATCTATGTACATATTGGTTAAATACAAAAATAGATAAAAAAAAAAAGCATAATCAACTACCTTATTACCGAACGATTAATGTGAACCAAAATCGCCAACAGAATAACACCGTTGCGCCCAAAATGCACTCTGGAACCCTAAACCATCTTGTTTCCTTCACGATTTCAAACAGCAACAAAAACTCTACACATCCTCACCACAATAGTAACAACCAAACCATTTTTATCTAGATCAGATATCAAGAAACACATATTTATCTTCATTCATCCATCCATCTAAATTATACTGTATATGATCATATACATTGCTCTGAAAACAAGCTTCATCATTAGAGTTGTTCCAAACTTCATCGTAGACCTTCAGTCCACACAACACCAAACGTAGTTAAGCATCTCGGTAAAGTTGAATAGCACATGAATATCTTGTTGATTGAATCTCCACGCAGACCCTTGACTTCGAAAGCACCATCTCAATAAAGTCTAGATTTGTCATTGACATCGCAAAGCTTCAAGGTCGTTAACATCGAATTTTGTAATAACGCTTCAGACGAGAGCTAAACTCAAGATCGACACAAAGGTATGACACAGGTTGAGGCAATGTTTAAAAGTCTCTCAGATCTAGGTATATACGATCTCTTAAGGAGATGAAATTCCTTAACTCTAGATCTCGACCACGCAATCAACGAGAAGCATCTACATCTAGATCGAGGCACGCAGTTCACGAGGCTTCGAGCTTGACGAGCAAAAATTTCAAGACGTAAAGCGGTGAGCCTGTGAATTCTGAAAGCAGTGGCTATTTCATATTAGGGAATTTTGGGAGCAGTGGAAATAATAATTCGAAGAGAAAGACAAAATTTTCAATCGTTTTATGGTTTCTTTTAAAAATATAAAGGAAATAAGAAAGAGGAAAAGGAATTGCATGTGTCAGACAATGTAGGAGACATGCTGAAAAAAATAGAATACACGTCTTCAAAGGTCTGCCATGGTATTAAATGCAAAAATATTATATTTAAATTTAAATCGTCTTGAAATTGTAGCTTAAAATCTTTACATCCTATCGAGGCATGCCGCCAAGCATTTATAGTGTTAAACCCATATTCCGAACGCAATGGAAAAGGTTTTGAGGCCTAACTCGATCGTATGGAGAAGATAGCTTTTTGGACCCAGTTATTATATTAAATTTTTGGTATAGATTTCAGCGCGTTTATCTACCATACGGCCAAACGATCACTCCAACACTACGAAAATTGAAATCCAATAATAATACACTATTGCGGATCAAATGGAACTGGTTTCGTCGAATTCCGAGATTGTTCCTCAGAAGGCTATTTTTAAATATCGATTTAAACAATATAATTTCAAAACTTAAAAAAAACACTTCCAAATTCAAGTTTAACACTTTTACTATCTTCAGTACTACCGATATAAATTTTACAAGCCTTAAAAATATTTTTAAGAAGCTTAAAATTTCAGATTCAACCATTTACCCAATTTCCAATTATTTAATTAAACAATTAAATCACTCAATAAATAGTGGCATTTGAAATTCAAGTTAGAAATTAACTTATAAATATTTAAAATAAATTAAATATTTTAATTTCAAATGTCCAAAATCCCGAGTCGTCATAAATTCCTTATCGTGGGCAATTGGAATTATCATTTATGCTACACCGTCTACTATATCGCTATTTGCTAATATAGTTGATGCATTGAGTAAGTATCAAATTTGAATTAATATCGCCAAATGGAGTTATGAGTATCCTCAAGTATTTTCAAAATATTAGAGAATTGTTTATGGGAGGACTTGAACTTCATAAGGATATAAAATATAGTATGTCAATTCTAAATTGATATTCAATCTTAATCAATGAGCTTTGAGTGGGAAATATTCCAAATAAGCAGTAGTGGCTGATTAAACCAAAAGGCTAAGTAAATCATCTTGAATAGCACCATAGTAGTAGCAATATAAATATAAATGCGAAAATTTATAACTGAGCAAGAGGTGATTCCAAATGTTGAAAATTCCATGGCATTGTTTTATGAAAACAATCTTGCGATGCAAATCGAAAAAAATCTTATGGCTTACAAGATGTCTAGACACATGCTTCGAAATTTCCGCGTTATAAAGGCAGTTTATCAGTGTCAGAGAAATGTTGGCTAACAGAGTAGATAGTAATATAGTTTAACATATCAGTTTTACTAAGGGACAAGTTTGATAGTTTTAGGAAAATTGATCAAAGGGATGAGACTGAGATTACATAATTTGATCCCTAGTGCAAGTGGGAGATTGAGAGAGTTAGGGATATGCCCTTGGAGAAATTATGTAATTTGTTACATATATCTGACTCTATAGCTAATATTATTTGTAACTAAGGTGTTTAATTTCTATTATGTGCTTTGTTATATGGTGATATAATTATTTAAGTAACTAATTTAAAATACATAAATAGAAAACCCTTAAATAATATGTTGTGCGATTATAGTTACAAATCGTTGTAATCGTGAGAAAATTATCACAACATAGAATAAAATATTATTTTAAATATTTATGGCTGAAATGTTTCAAATAAGGATATCAATACTTACTTTTGGGGCCAGAGTGCATAATACTTCATAAATGTTGGGCAATTTATTACTCATGGTTTTGGGGGCACATTATTTAACGATCCGGAATTTTATCACTTTAATTTGGGAATATTTGCTTAACTTTAAATATTTAATTAATGGTTTTTAATAATCAAATAGTTTTCTTTTAATTAATAAATAAAGATAGAAAATTTATTTTTCAATTTTGTTTACAAAAACATATACTTTAAACTAAAAGTGAAACTGTGATCGAAAAATATTTTTGTGAAAATCAACTTTTTATTCATTAATTTTTTTTAAAATAATTTAGAACATGTATAGTAGTAAATGGACACGTATGTTCAAAGTATATCAAATGGATTAATTAACTTAAATGTCATTAGTAAGTTCTATATTTGATTAAGTAATATAATACAGAAAGAAGACTTTTCTTCTTTAATTTGAAATGATAAAGTACATGTTATCATCATAAAAGGTACCATTTCACATGGGTTATCATCCCTTTTACATCTCCTTCTCATTTCATTATTTCTTTTTTCAAAAAAAATCAAAAGCTCTCAAAAGTTGGAGATTAAAAATAGCTTCTTCTTCCTTATTTCTTCATTTTTCTTTCTCAAAACTCATTCAAACCTACTTCAATCACAACCAAACTAAATTATGTCCCTTACAACACTACTGCAACACCTTCTAGTAAGTTAAAGCATGAAAAAATTGAGTAGGGGGTTTTTAAGTGGGTCGTGAGAAATTTTAGGGTGGATGAGGCTTGATTTTGTGATTTTAAGGAGAAAGGTGGTAATTTGGTATTTGGTGATGGTAGGAGGAAGTAATAGGCTAGTACTTGGGTTAGCTTGGTTTTAAAGTGAGCATCTCACCTTAAATTGAATATTATATAACTGTAAACATTGCTTGCTAAAATTGAAATATAAATTTGATTATTGTGCTTTGGAAAGCACTTTGATTTGTTGGTTATTGTGTATGCCGTAGTGCTTTGGGAAGCACTTTGATTTGTATTAATTCATGGCATATATAAGTGAAGTGGACTATGGACTTATATCTTAAAGAGCATGCCAATCCAATGGAATATAACTTTGATTTGGACTTGGACTTGTATTTAGAGCATATGTAATAGCACATAAGGATTAGTAGGGACGATTTGACTTGGACTTGAAAATGAAAGTATTCGTATAATGATAATCACTACAGAAGCATTTTGGTGTTGTGTAGTTTATACTTATTTGAATATTGTGTTTCATGTATATAATGTTGTATATATGATTTTCTATGCTTCTTGTGATGTGAAGTTAAGAAATATTATATGACTTGAAAGTTGACTTCTTTGATGTAGAAGTGAATTGTACTTGATGTTGTGCAGAGGTAGTCGCTAAGCCTCCTTTTGAATATGAAAAGTTATACTGATGTGTTTTTAATTGACTTCAGCTTTTATTTTGAAGTAAAATATTTCTATACCTATCATAGTATAAAACACAGAAAGAAATGAAGTTTAAAAGCTATTTGAAATGTTTTTTATAAAGTCTTTATAAGTATTTGAAAAGAATTTGAGGTTTTAAAATTATTCTTAAATGGTATTTAATAATTTTAAAGTAAATGCTTTCATATTATAAAACTTTTTTATTTTAGAGAGGAGTTTTGAAACAAGATTAATGAAGTATTTTAAAGTAATGTTTCATATATAAATGTTTTAAAGAGATTTGAGGTATAAAAGGATTTAATTAGAAATTTTTAAACAAGTGATTTATTTAACATAAATGCCTTTACTTTTCAAAGTTGTATTCTCTTTAAAAGGTAGTGGCTTTTAAAATATGATTTGAATGGAAGTTTAAAATTTGTTTAAAAGTATTCTGAAAGAGATTTGAAAATTATATACTTGATTTAAAAGATTAATTGATATAATAAAATTACTCAAACTTTTATGAAGAAAAAGATCTTACCTTTTGAAATCAAATGAGGTCTTAAACAAAGGTTTTCAAGTGGGATTTTATATGGAAATTTCTAAGTGATTTACAAGTGTTTAAGTGATATTTTTAAAGAAATCAATATTCAAATTTTAGCAAAAGATTTTGGAAAGTGGAAAAATGGGTTCAGTTTATAAACTCTCTTTGTTTTAAATGAAATAGTATACAGAGTTTATGAAACCTTATACTTGACATTAAGCTTCAAAGTAGGGAAACTTCTGCCTATCTTAAAAGACAAAAATGTTGTCGAGTCAAGGTTTGAGAGGTAATAATAGCCCGAGTTGAATGGCCTCATTGTTATTCGAAGGATAGTTTAAGTCTGAAACCAAAGATTGATGTTTAATATATTAAGTACATTTCTGTATGCAAACTCGATTATTTATGGAAATTAAGTAGTCCTATAGTTGGTACTAAAAGCTGGCGAGTAGACTGATCCTTTATTTGTGAGATCTAGAATCTGAATGCCTAGGTAAGGATCTAACTTACCTGGTTATGGTAAGTTAAAAATATCATAAACATGACAGGTATAGGAGACTGGATTTCCATAATTAAACTTTATGGATTATGGTGGTATTAAAATATTCTTTTTATAAATGAGCACTGTATTCATGTATATCTTTTATAAATGGGTATTTTAATACAAGGTTTACAAGTGATTTTCATGAAGGGATTAATTAAAGAGGCTTAATGGTTGCTTATGTGCTCGGTCGTGCTTGTTTTTTCATATGAAAATAAATCTCCAATTTGTTTGTTTTGTTTATTTTATGGTTAAATAACCGACTTCAAATCTTGACCAAATACAAGAATGGAAATATCTAAAAGAAACACGGGAACTATATGGTACATTTATCTTCGGAGATGATATAATATATATAAACTCGTTTTGCTCTTCTAGGCTAAATGATAAGGAAATCCGACCCTAATCGGTTGGGAGGCGATCTCCAATCTTATGCATTATCTATTTATTTCCAAAAGAATCAGAGTTGAGTTTACCGAAAATCTATCGATTGTTGGTTCGGAGAGACCGGGATCAAATAATCATAAGTTATTCGAAAACCACTTCGAACTGGCATAAGCATTTGAATTGAAAATATCTTGAAGATGATGGAACCAAAGATGGAGTTTTTTGAAGTGTAAGAGCTACTTGCTACTAATCCTAAAGATGATTCCAAAAGAATGTAGTAGAAGTAGTGCCTTTAGTTTTTCCATATCTTGAATAACTTTTACGGATGAATACTAGCATTGCATTGTGCTTGGAAGGCAGTGTTAGCATTCTAAGTGGGATTTGTTAAAGAGGAAAAGGTAATCGTGGCCTCACAAGCCTCACAATCCGATAATGACAAAAACATGGGATATGTTTTAGGGCTATGTGGTTCGCTATCATTAGGAGCATCATTCCTCGATCTATATCGATATTTATGGATTTTGGTATGTGTGAGCATGAAAAAGAGTGGGACCGAGTGCAATGTTTGCATCCTCGGTACCCAAGGATGATGCAATCCATCTATATCATGTTCGAGTGGTAGACGGCTCTGATTTAGAGTGTTGCAAGGTTTGTAGCCTCGGTACATTTTCTAGAAGTAAACTGTAGAAAGTGGTATCCCAATGCCTATTTATTGTATCGAGTCTAATCTTCAATATATGCCTTACGGTTTTAATTGTAGAACGTATTGCTGTTGAATGTAATTTTAGGCAACCATTCCAGATATTTTAAATATTTATTTTAAACCGTAGACATTGTTATAATATCACTGGATTTTCTAATAAAATGGTTTAATTATCCTAAAATAAAATACCATCCGTGTTTATGTGTGACATGGTCTTACGAGATACCTTTATTTTTGAAAAGTTTTCTTAAATATAAAAATTCATATGATTTAAGTTTCTCATGTTGGTTTACTAAACTGATCCGAGTGTTATTTTCTTATAATACTCAGGTCAGACCCGGGTGCTTTTTCAAATTTAGATATAGATGTTTTGGAGCTTTCAAGAGACAAGCTAGATGCCCTTAAGACATATTCATGTATTTTGTTTCCACTGTATTTTCTTGTTTGTGTTTGTAGCAATGGTCAGAATAGGCTGTTATAACTGTCCAGGCCAGCGATAAGTTAGTTTACTCTAATTGATGTATGTACATTGTAGTTTTCTTTACTTGCCACGATGTGAGATTGTATTACATCTTTTCTTTTCTTTCACCCTAACAATCTGTCTTTCCAGCACTCGGATGCTAAGCACGTGAATACCGTGGATGTATTATTTTTGACTTTTGAGGATCGTAAAGGTGGGTCGTTACACATAGTGTTACTTACTCGTTGTTGTTGGATAACTATGGAATAGATCGTTTGAGAATTTCCCAATGGTTAATAACAACAAGATCACTCATGAAATCTCAGAGTGACGATGATATATGGTTCCCTCGACTTCAGAATATCATGGAACTTCAACGTGAATACCTCACCTTGATTATAGTTAAAGCATGACATGGCAATCCATCAAGAACCTATAACTGGGGCTAGGTAATTCTAAGTCTGCTTCTCCTCTTCATCTGATGATTCCACTACAGAAACCCCTAGCTAGAGAATGGTGTGTTAGGTGCCTACCATGGCCCTTGAAATGGAAGTTTTATCTGCTTCTACAGATACTGAACATGTGCGTCTATGTGATCCAATTTCAACACCTGACTAGATTGTTGAAATTCCTACCTGCTTGGATGTTGATGCCTCCATACTGTCCTCCCGCCTCCTCATCCTCTTCCTCTTTCGTTGGAGCTTCCACTTTCCTCTACCGGCCTTTAGTTGCATTATTTGGATGATATGGATGCTTCATAGATTATAAAATGGTCCAGATTACTCTTGTGCTTATTAGTTATGCACATCGATGATACTCTTTTGTGTCTTTCTTTATTTTATAAGCTGGCTTTTGTGAGATTTAACGGGTGTGAGTTGTAGTTTCTTAGGAATTCTGCCTCAAGCTCGTTTCTATTAATTATGACAAGTGGACTGTCCATTGAAAAAACCGAGTTGTCTTAGAAAATGATTTACTTATATATGGTTCAAATATTCATATTGTGAATTCTGTTAAATCCATATTATGTGCTTTCTTTGAAATGGAAGATCTTGGAGAAATGAGTGTAATTTTCTGGTACTAAAATTACTAGCTCTAAAAAGAAAATTTCTTTGGACCAACCTCACTATATTGAGAAGATGTTAAAGAGATACAACTACTTTGGTTGTAAACATGCTACTACATCGTACAATTCTAGTATAAAACTATTTAAGAGATGAAGGTGTAAGACAGTCTGACTATGTAAGCATCATTGGCAACCTTCGTTGTACCACTGATTGTACTAGGCCTAACATACCCTATGTCATGGATTATTATGCAGTTTACTAGTAGATCTAGTACTTAGCATTATCGTGTTATTGAAAGGTCCATGAGGTAACTTAAAAGTATTATGAACCTTGGATTAATTTATCAGAAGTTTTCACCTTCCGTCGAAGAATATAGCAATGCAAACTGGAACACTTTATCCGACGATTCCAAAGCAACAAGTAACAATCTTTTTAGCATAGAAGGTGGTGTGTTTCTTAGAAATCTAAGAAACAAGCTGTTTTGGCACCATTCACCATGGAGTCTGAGATGATAGCATGAGCTAATCTAGTGAAGAAGCATATTACTTGAGAAATCTGCTAGTTGAGATTAATTTATGCGAAAAACCAATGCCAACTATGTTGATCTATTGTGATAGTACTGCGGAAACCGTTATGGTAAGAGATGACATTACTATCGTAAATGCACTACAGTAAGAGAGTATATCTCTTTCGGAGCTGTTAGAGTGGATCATGTACGCACTGAAGAGAATTTGGTTTATTCTTTTACAAAAGGATTGGCCAGAGAAAAAGTCTTTAAAACATCAAAAAGATTAGGACTATTGACCTTATAATAATGAGCCACTTATAATGGTAACACAACCTACTGATTGGAGATTCCAAGAACTTGGTTTAATGGATAATAACAAGTTATAAAGAGGTACGAGTTAAACATGATATTTATTGATATAGAAGCGTATATTCCTGGAGTGATAATATGATGAGTTGGTAGCAACTCTTAATGAAATTTATACTCTACGTGTAGTGGAGTACCTAGCTATAGGAGTATTATTAATAAATTTACCTATGTGAATGTGAGAATGCGGTCATTTCTTATGGAATTTTTGGCAAAATTCATAATGTGTTCACTAAATTGGGATGGACGTGCATGGCGTTTAACGCACGGGCTATTAATCGCACGTTATAAATGTTGTGCGTGATTTGATGTCAGAGATATAGTTTAAGACTATGTGTCACTTTGGTTTGATTTGAATTAACTCACTATGCAAATGTTCAAATTAAAAGATACCTTTATTTATGCACAATCTTACAAGATTGGTAACTGCTCGAGAAAATATTTTTAAAAATTCAACCATGGAATCTTTGGAATTTGTTTTAAGTAAAAGATGTGAATTTTGAAAATATTAAGATGTGCATTGAGAGGCTATTTAGTCACACATCTTGGAAAATATGAAAAGAAATCAATTTATGCATGTGTAAGGGGAATTCTTAGTCCCTTGGTTGAGCTCTTGGTGCGTCCAATATTATTCATTTGGACTGAACAGAAGTGTCATGCATGATGACCACCAAACATGCATCGTCTGTCCAACCGACCGACTCGATCCAAACCTAACCGGGCCTGGCCAGGCTTGACTTGTGAGGTGTAGCACATTATTTTTGGTACAAAAGTTTGGACCTTTTTTTGAAAGAAAGGACTTGGTTTTCTAACGTCAAATTTTTTATACGTTTTTTTTTTATTAATATGGTAAAACTGAGATCCGACGATCTCTCCTACAACAACGGAAACGTGCTATGCTTTCATTTCAAAATATCTCATCTATTTTTAATAGACAAAAGGGATTGTAATAGAACACTACATCTTTCTCAGTTACATATCTCTTTTCTTCTTCTTCAAACTTTCTCTTTAAAAATTTCAAACTTGAGCTTACAAATTACAATAAGCTAAAGGTTCATGGAATGATTCTATGCAGTGCAGAAGAAATTGAAATACCCACGACTATGCTGTTCTATCTTAAAAACAGCACAGTTGATGGTCTGTCTTGCAGTAGATTGATAGAGCAACAAAAGTCTTCAAGAGAACGATCTAGGCCGTCCTAGTCAATTTTTTCTAATTGTGTTGTAACAACATGTTATAACATCAAATATTAGACCGGTCTACCGAGAGAAAGACCGAGAGAGATATACACTCAATTATCAGTATCTAAATCTAATATGCATCTTAGACAAAAAAGGTGTGCACAACTCTCGAAGGTCATTATACACATAAGAAATGCTTTGGGGACCGAAGTAGAAAAAACCAAAATAATATATACAGACAAAGTAATTAGTCGGTTGGAGAATAAATAAATAAATACATAAATAATGTACGAATTAACTAAACTCGATTTCCATTTCACGCACCTATTTTACATTCTTCGTAATCAAGAAGAACCACACGCATCTTTCTCTCATTCCTTTAGTTTCTACATCACTACTAAATATTTGTTACAGTAACTATTTTCTTCAATTTTCTCTACTCAAATGGCTACTTTGCTGCTTCTGCTCTTTTTATTTGCAATAGCTGGAAGTTCAGGTATCCTTTTTCTTCGCTTTTAGTTACTTCTCTTCCTTTTCTCCTTCTTTAGCTACAATCATATTGTATCTACTTGATTTCCTTGTTATTTGACTGATTATGTACCTCTGGAATAAATTTAATTTGGTTTTAGACAAAAATAGCTAGCTGTAATTCTTAGGATATAGGGAAGCATGTTGGTTATTTGACTAGGATATATGTTTTGCTTTGTTCTACATCTAACTAGTCCAATCCATGTTTTAAAATTTGCAATATTTAATCTTTTTTCCTAAATATTTTTCCTTCTATTTTTTTTCATGGAAAGGAAAAATGTAAAGTACTTTCCTAATTCTGAATCTGTATAGTCAGCCAATTAAGTATGCTTTTGAAATTGTTATTTTTAGCTGAGCAATAATTATACAATATAACTTGCACTTAATTTATATGAAAAAGCTAAAATTATAAAAATCGCACGCTTCAAACAGTGGAACAGATATCATTTTGCGTCACAAGCATCAAAGATGTATAAACTAGGCTGCTTTAGGCACTCCTCTTAATTATTTTATTAAAAATGCTATTTTTTAAAAAAAATGCAGATTACGAGTTTCTTTTCTTTGTTATTATTTCTGAGAACAGCTTGTGAGTTGCTAGATCGGATTATTTAACTAGTCCGAGATTTGGTATGTAAATTAGATAGCTCATGAAGAATATTCTCATTGACGTTTTCCAATTTTTTTCTAATACTAAAGGATTTGGTTTTTTTTTGTTGTCTTGGTCAATTAAAATAACAACAAAAGCTTGTCTAATTTTTATTATAGAAAAACATGTCTCTACCTTATGCAAAAGATCTCATATCCTACACTAGCTACCTCGAATTATGATCGTCGAAACACTCTGCACTCGGTCCGTCTAATTTATAGCATAAACATGGACATTTTTAAGTACATTATCATATAAACGTATAGTTTATAGCAGTTTAACGAATCGCACTGCTATAAAACACTTTCAATACAACTGACGGGAACTATCATATTAAGGAGTATGGCATTTGCTCCCTGTTCATTTCATTTTTGAATTATAAATTGTAATTTGATTTGTTTTCTATAAAAAAGATGCTGCATGGTGTGTGTGCAAACCTGATGCAAGCAGCACTAGTCTTCAAAAGGCGCTGGACTATGCTTGTGGAGCTGGTGCTGACTGCAACCCTATTCATCAAAATGGACCTTGCTTTAATCCTAATACAGTACTCGCACATTGCTCATATGCTGCAAATAGCTATTACCAGAGGAATGCCCAAAATCAACAAGCTTGTGATTTCGCTGGCACAGCCCAACTTTCTCCAGCCGATCCAAGTAAGTCCAAAATCAGAGGATAATTATTGCATGCTTCATCTTTGTTTTTACTTTAAGGGAAACACTTATGGAGCTAGTTTTTCTTTACAAGACCGTACATAAGATTTAACTGTTAGAAATTACTCATATCTTTCTCGTAGGCACAGTTAATTTTAACAAGAATAATTACCGATATTCATGGCTTGTTTGCCTTTTAAATTTATAGGTCAACCTGGCTGCACCTTTCCTGCAACTCCAAGGTACAACTTCTATGTACTTTTGTATTTGCATTATATTAGAAGCAAATAATATATATACTTTAACTATCCTATTATCACTGCTTTTGATTTTGTTTTCAAATTCGATATTCTTGATTCTTCATCATTAGCTGGCAAAAAAGAGTTTAGGTGCATTGGTCCAACATTTTGTCTAGGAATATTGCCTTTTCAGTGGATTTCTTAAGATGAGCAAACCTTATAGTAAACAAAGTAAATTAGAATATTATTGCTTAGGTGGATGCTTTTAGTGGAATCTGACCTCTCAGCCTTTGAATTACCTAAAAGGCTCACCCCTTTGCTTGGATGATGTATGATCACTTGATCGATTTCACTCATACCACCATTTCCGTCCCACTGCTGTGGTTTTCACTTTTCATTGTTTAAAGTTCTTTCCTAAGTATCAAAACACCTGGGGCAAAGAACATCACAAAATCATTCCCTTTTTAGTGTAGAGGTGCTATTGAACTCATGTTGAGGTTGCATGAGCTTGAATGTCATCCTAATTTTCTTCCTTGACCTCTTATTGGTATGTATATATCATGTATACATGTATGTATACACATTTACGCACATCTCTCTTTTCAGCTTAATGCAATAGCCTTTATTGGCATGCATGCTTTATGTTAATCCCTCACTCTTGCAGTCTAAAATATCATTTACGTGCTCTGCAACAACTTAGACAAACTATTTTAAACCTGGGTATAATTTTGGACCATGTACATTAGCATTATGAAAATGGATTTGGTTTGAACTTGTTAACTAACGTCATTTTGATTTTGACCTTGAGATCTTATGATCCATTGAAAAACACTTTTTTCTCTTTTTTCCCCTTCTTTGGTAGCTGGAGCACCTGATACATTGTCATCATCCATTCTTTATATTCTCACTTCAGCGGCAATTGAGTTGAGATGAAGGTTTCCCGTATTACTAAAGAGACTATTTTCGAAATCTGATAACTAAACCAGTACATCGACATAAACCTAATCCAACGATGTGTAAATAAGCATAATAGACATGCATATTTATCGCAACTTGTTTAGCATATAACAAACTTCTGTAATATAATTGTTATTCTACTCCTCTTTTAACAGCGCTGCA
The DNA here is from genome assembly GCA_030765085.1 of Allium cepa. NCBI lineage: Eukaryota > Viridiplantae > Streptophyta > Magnoliopsida > Asparagales > Amaryllidaceae > Allium > Allium cepa. Next base: position 914,957,951 of record CM060932.1, read on the forward strand.
GGGACCCCTTCAACCACACCCAGCACAACACCCACTACTCCAGGGGCACCCACAACACCAAGTACTACTCCAGGGGCACCCACAACTCCAAGTACACCCACTTCCACACCTACAACTCCAGGGTCCTTCGACAGCACCCCAATTGGCGGCGGCGGCGGCGGCGGCACTACTTTCGACCCAAACGCACCCACTGGTGGTTCTTCTAGCTTCGGCTTGGGTCCTTCTAGCAATGTTGGTTTCGATGGAAGTCATGCTACCACTAATTTCTATCCACACCCAAAAATTATTTGTTTTCCTCTTGTATTGGCCCTTGCTTTATATATTAATTAGAAAGTTTAAGAAAACGGGGTGGAATTCGGTTTTGATTACTCATGGGTACTGGTGTATGTGTTACGGTGTATGTATCGTTTCTTTATTTTGGGATTTTGTTCTCATTTGTTGCTTATTAGCTGTAAATCTTGGATGTTAATTAGAGATTTTTGTATTACTTGATTTAATGCTATATGGGCATGTGGTTCCCTCTACGCTTTTATCTGGTGTTGATGCTTTTTATGTTGTTTTCATGTGATGTTGAATTTTGGGTTGATGTTTGTTGAATTTTTGGCTTGAGATGTTGTAATCGTTGATTCATAGGACATTTGAATGAAATGACGTGAACGATTTATCCTTGGCAAACGCCTCTCTTTTAGTAGTAATGGTCTGATTCTGTACTCTGTTTGATTGTTTCCTCATTCGTTTATGACGTGCTCCACAAACTTGGAGACGCACACACAATGATCCGCCACAGCTCTTTTCTGCCACACGGCTTTTCAATCTGCATCATGAATGTATCATGAATGTCATGTTCACAAAAGATGGGACCCATTAGAAACTCTCAACATGTTTAGATTGTTCAGTCAAATATACTTATTTCAACCGGTGAATTGAAGCATGGTTTTTGAAGGGCATTTCTTGGGCAAGACCCAATAGGCCATCGAATAGGGCAATCCCTCTTTATGGGGCAACAACGAATGGAGAACAAAAAAAATATCAAATCATGATTGCCTCTTTCTTCGATTCTCCTCCGCGCACGACTCATTCTTCTCTACAACGGCAATCTTCAACATCCCGACTCACTTTGGTTGCTATTTCCCCTCCAGTGGTCTTCAACACGGCAGTCTTCAACATCTCCAACTCCAACTCCGCATAGTCTTCAAATTCAATAGGATGCAGCAAGCAACAACGCGCACAACATTCTCCTTCGGTTTCGAATGTTTGACTCTGGTTGCTAATTTGATCTGATTAGCTGCCTAAAACAATTTGATAAAAGGTAATTACTGATCTACTATTTGTGTATTGACACTGAGTTTGTTATTTTGAATTTTTGATTAATACTTGTTATGTCGATTTAGGTTGATGATAAATAATAACCGATGAATATCAAAAGCATTGCATTGCTTCGCTTCACTTAACTTATTAAATTGCAATGCAATTATTGTACGCCGATTTATTGATTATTTAGGTTAATACTTATTAGATTGATGATGATAATTTAAAACTAATTCATTGCTTAACTTTGCAATTTATTAGAAAAAAAAATAGAATTTATTTTTGTTAAATTCAATTGTTGATTTTTTATTTTGTGCATCAGAATGAAATATATTCTTATAATCTATGTACGATGTTAAAACTTCACTTGTTCCATCGAATTGGAAATCTATAGGGAATATGATGAAGAATGAAGATGAAAAAAATCGAATTAGATTTCGCGAACAAAACTCTGGATTTTACAATTGAAAAGTTAAGCAAAAGAAAGATGAACTTGCGAAATCTTTCGTCGGTTCGATCTCTAAATTATTTCAAGCACAATTCAAAAATCTCTATCTTCAACTTCAAGTAGAATTGAGGAGATTGATGAAAATGAGTATATTGAGATTCATGAAATGGATGAAGAAGTTAATGTCGATGAAGACGTTATTGAAAATGAAGAAGGAATGTAATTGAAGAAGACATAGTTGGTAAAGCGAATGATTTGAATGAAGTTAATGATGATTTGATTGTGCTTGATCTTGAAAAGGATGTTGATGTCAATTACAATCCGAGATTATAGGGAAGAATAACCAATAGTAAAAGGATAATGCAAGTTAAATGGGGGCCTATCAAAATTGTGAAAGAAAATGAAGATTTTTCTATAAAAAAAATTGATGATAAACATTTTTCTTCTAAATACTATTTTAGTAGTTATCCACGAGGAGAAGAACATGAAAGAAAATAATTAATTTACTCAAATGAAGTGAATAGAATCTTTTGTTTTGTTGCAAGCTATTTAAAAAACCCACAAAAAAAATTTAAACTAGGAGAAGGAATGGATGATTGGCATAACATTACAACCAAGCTAAGAGAGCATGAAAGTAATCCGAAGCATACCGTAAATCTTATAAAATGGGTTGATTTGTACAAATGTCTTCAAGAAAAGGCAACAATTAATGAAATTTTTTAGATTTTTGTTGAATGCAAAGTCCAAAACCATTGAAGAAAAACAATTGAAAGAGCAATGTATGAAACTAGAAAGTTTTTTAAAACATAATCAAGAGAGCAATACATGTGGGAAATGATTGTTTATTGAACTTAGATAATTGAAAAGAATATTGCCATCGAAAACAACGAAATCAATTAGTATTCTTGAATTTTAATATCCTATTGTGATGTGAGTGGATTACTAAATATATGGGTTGCACATCGAATTTTGTTAACTATACCGATTACAGTTGCTTCGACGGAAAGAAGCTTCTCTAAGTTGAAGTTGATAAAAACTTATCTTCGAACTACTATATCGCAAGAAAGGATAAGTGGGTTGGAAATGATTTAAATCGAAAATGGATATTTGGGTAGTTTAAAATATGATGATATAATTAAAGAATTTGCTTTCAAAAATTCAAGAAGTTGTTTTTGTTGAATGAGATTGATGTGGTAAAGATATTAAAGTATGTATATGAAGTTAATGAGAAAATATTTTGGAAGAATTGTTGAAATATGTATTTTGGATGAACTTTGTAATTATGTAAAGTCAATGAAAAATATTTGCAATATTATAATATCGTTTTTAATTTTTTGTTCTATGCAAAAGGCAACAACAAAAATTGTGCTTGCCTAGAATTGGGCCTGGGTTACTCAAATTAAGTCAAATTTTGTAGATATGATCTCGAGTTATGTAAGAAGATTTCTAATTTCCGTTTGATTTCGAACTGTGTAAATCGAAAAATAAGAGGGGTATATATATGTGTGTGTGTGTGTGCATGCATACGCATGCACACGTATATACGTGTATGTATGTACATAGATAATATATCCATGTACATACATTATACATACATACATATATACACATGCGTACATATATTACACACACACACACACATATATAAATTTTCGGCGAATTTAGGAAAACTTTAACAATAGAAATGAAATAGAATTTCTTTTACTGTATGTCTTTCTTAAAATGAAATATGTTATCATCACCGTTTAATCAAAATAAGAGCGTTTTGAGTTATGACTAGTTCACCATCAATATACAATGAAGTTCGAGAAATTGATATTCTTAATCTCCTATGTATACACTATGAAATCAATCAAGATCATTTTTTGGTATATAAGGATAAAAATGTTAATTTTGTAACACGCAATACTACCTAACAATATTTTAGTATTCTTAAGAAAACGTTATATTAAAAAATCAAAGGGTGAAAATTTTCAGATATAGCTGCCAAAAAGATGAAGAAAAGAGCTATTGAAAGTATGAGTTAAATAACTATTGAAAATATGACTTAAAGAGCTATCAAAAGTATGAGTTCAAGTGAACTTAAAAGTATGATTTCAAGAATAATCGAAAGTAGGATTTAAAAGAACTATCGAAAGTATGATTTAAAGAGCTGTCGAAAGTATGAGTTTAAGAGTTATTGAAACAGTGGATTGCAAGCTATCAGAGATATGAAGAAATATGATATTGGAAATATGACACGAGCTATTGGAAGTACGTGTATTACCATATGTCACAAGGATATTCATCCATTTCAATCACATAAATGAGGCCCATCATTTCCAAATTGACACAGGGCACCATAATAACATGTCGCATCATCATTATAGCAAAATATCCACCATTCAACTACTACATGTTACCCATCCCATGGTCAAATGAATACTATAAATAGGGGACTACAGACCACTTGGAGGGGCCTTTCTCAATTTCACTTTTACCAAAATATCATTTGTAATCTTATATTCATGAAAAACTCAAGGATTATACAACAAGGGAAATTTCAGGTAAACTAAAGTCATCCAAGTTCAATAAAGAACAAAACATTGTAATATCTACTTAGTACAACAACTTAGACCATGGTCTCTTATCTTAAGTGCTTGGACGAAATTTCATCCAATTTTTTTTTTTTTTTTTTTTTTTGTGTTTTCACTGTGAACTGAAGTAGGGAAAGTAAAATCAAGCCTCTCATCATCATCTTCTACTGACTTCCAAAATGCTATTTTCTCCATAAATTTCAGAGGAACCTTACTTCATGAAAAAATTTATACACGATCAATCCAACTTTAGTGATCTAGCCCAAAAGTAAGGAAAATAATCCTTCCTACACGTGGAAAGACAAATGAGATAATTCAACAACCTAACTCTATAAACTAGGAATGAAAGAACGGTGTTTCCTTCTTATTTTCCCTGGCAATAGAGCTTGAATCCTTTTCACGCAAGAAATAAACCAATCTTTGCTACAACTCAAGTATTGGATGAACTTGAGGAGCCAACGTATAGAATATGGGAAGTGAAAATGGTTAAGGAAAATTCTTTTAATCAAATGTGAATGGTCATCCAACCTCAAGCCAAAGGAATAATTTTCAATACAAACCTTCATTATGGGTTAAACCAAATTAAGAGAAGAGGACACGAAGATTTGATAACAACAAGAAAAGTAGCATTAGTTCTCTAATAAGATAAAATAATGCTCTAGAAGGGAAAAGAATAAGGCCAGTTAAAGAAGAAGAATCTGATCTAGAGAAACCCTTCATTCATAAATTTGACAAACCTCCAAAACCTAAGAAATACAACCATTTGAATATCGTAAGAGGTCGTCTGTCTCTCAACCAAAGTAGAACATGAGTACTGGCCATCAAAAAAGAAGGAAGAGAAAATTGTGATGAATAAGAGAGGGGAATATTACAAGTATACTGAATTGAATATGCATTGAACTAATGATTGTGGAGAACTTTCTCAAATGATCAAAAAGTATATCCGAAGAGGGAAGCTCAAGGAGTTTTTTAACGATGCATAAACATGAATTTCGATCAATAAATTTCTTCAACCTCTTACTCTAATTCATTAATGCCCTTATTAAGTCAGTTTATACTTAGGGGCAAGGTTGTATTTTATATTACTTGATTTTTTTGGATCTACTGTGTAACAACCTGCTATTAACAACCTTTGGATTATACGCTCGACTCGACGCTCAAATACCAAAGGCTATAAACGATGGATTGTTAGGGTTTGAACTTTTATATGGTATAAACAATATAAAAAGCCAACTAATTTTACCTCAACTTTCAGTACTCACAACGGAAGGAATAAATAGAATAATACTTGTTACATGAACATCTGAACTAAACTAAACAATAAAGATAAGTGTTATTACATCAGTCTCAAATAACACTTTAGAATACGTAGTTCAACATAATACAAAGTACATAACTAGTAGATAGCAAGATAAAACAATATATACAGTTTGACTTTGAATCTCCATTGTCATTTGCTCACCTCAAGCACTCTGTAACCCCTATCAACCTATCATAGAAAGACACAAAAGAGAAATATAGAGCAGGTTAGAAATAAGCCTAGTGTGTAAGAATATATCTCTATGTATACGATACCAAAATGCTAATAAAATGTTATTATAGACTAATACTACACTTACCAATTTTAGAGTACCCATCTTTATCAATTTAGTCATTCATTCATAACATATCAATGGTATCATTCCCACGACCACATCATGTAACTAAAATCATCATATAACATTGGTGTACAACTCGTAAATTTGATATAATTATTATTAAATTATTCAAAATGGATTTTTAATGGAAGGATGATTTAGGTATTGCATAGCAGATGTATAGGACTTTTCGAGCTGATCAATTTAAAGTAAGTTTGGTAGATTTGGAGTTACCGCCTATGAAATAATGGCACTGTAGTGCTAAAATAGGCTATGTAACTACATTTGGGTTAAAGGTTGTGAATAATCAAACCCGCATAGTTGTCTACATCAATGAAGTTACAAAACTCTAAGGGACCGTGTCACTTCAAAATTTCTTCTCTAACCCCAAAATTCTTCTTAATCACCTTCTGACGGCAAACTCTTTTCTCTAATTACTAATTGTTTTGAAATTCAAAGTGTCTAAACTTGATCATATAATATATCAAACAAAGATCTCAACAAGACTAAGAGACGTGCATGATTCATTTTTTCATCTGGTGTTCCAATTGACTAGATATCGATGAAACGTTCTTGGTCGCTCATGTTGTCAATTTTGATTTAGTAGTTGACTATAACAAGTTGACAATAGAAAGGAATCGTCACGTAAAGGACTATGAACGCGGTTTATCCGCGGTGGCTAACTAGATTGGATATGGTTGGATTAAGCGTAGAAATTCTACAAAGTTCATGGCGGTGGCAGGCTCACAGCGGCGGTGGCTTGGTATGGTGGGGTTGGTCAGATTCGTCATGAGGTACGAACATGCCGCAATGACATTAGATTGGGAAATAGTGGCCCATGGATGGCACAACGGTGCTTTGAAGATGGTTATAAAGGGTTAGCTGAGTATGGTCAAGATTTTAAGAAGAAGGTAAAATTCATTTAAACCCCTATAAAATTAATATTTACAAAATAAACCCTAGATCTTGAATGTCTATATCTTTTGCATATGACCTCCATTGCACACACGATTTGTTGTGTTGGATTTCATGGCGAGATTCCAAACATTTTGGCATGAGGTTTGCTATATTTTGTTCAATTGATGAGAGCATCATAGTGGATCTTTTTTGAAATTTGTTACTTAGGTTGTGGTACGTAGGTTAACCGCAAGTCTTAGGTAGTTTATAACATATTACGATAACATATGTAAAGTGTTTGAATCCTGCTATTTAGTTTTTGAACCTGTGGCCTTAGAGAGTAAAACTAGATTTCCTAACCATTAGGACTTAGTGCTGAACAAAGGTCTTAAGTTTATACATTTTCAAATTTTAAAATATTAAATAAATATTGTTATTGATACGTATCCTATTTATATGTAGTTATGCTCATATGATGACTATCTGTATATTTAACTATTTTATTATGAAATATGATTGCATTAAATTTAATAATATTATTTATTAACCATTATACTTATTAGGTGGGTGTTTACATATATTAAACTTGTAAATAAATGAAGTTATATAGATGTATGTGATAGTTGTAATAGGGTACAATTCACCAGATAGTACAATACAAACCTTACAAGTTGATAGTAGATTATTTGGACCTACACGTCAAATTATCACATTTAGTCTAAGATTACATCCCAGTCGTAAGGCCCTCACACTTAGGTTATAAGGCAACGAGTTTGAATCTTGTGTACCATGATTCAAACCTTAGACATGTTTAGATTTGAGGTATGTATTTAGTATGTAGGACATGTGGTACCAAGGTTACTACCCTCTATTAAGTACCAAGTTTCCAAAAAAGAATAAAACTATCAAATATAATTAGTTATAAACAACGCCTAAAATAAGGATATTTAAAGCGTGAGCTTTCCCAATATTATTGCTTATGAATTTCTAGAGTAATTCACAAGTAATAATAATAAACATTTATTAATTATAAATTAATGTTTCTTGTTAAAAGTCGTTCGTTGATGAACTTTTTCATCCTTCAACTCCTCGATTAAGTGAGAACTAATTAGTTTGTTAATTACTTCATTGATTTTAATTAGTAAATGTAAGTAATCTTAAATTTGCCTGAAGTGGTGATTATGTTGTTGAATGCTTACACAATCAAGTAGTCGCATTTTAACTATTTGTTAAAATATCGAATCTAATTAGTATATATAAGATGAATCTAATACTGAAAACTAATGAGAAAAATAGTAAAAGCAGAAAATTGTATAGGACACAGGGAATTTACGTGGTTCGGCTTTTAAGGAATCTTACGTCCACAAGAAGTTTCTCTTTCTTTCTTTTTTATTGATTTGGTATAGAATTTCATGATCGATGGTACAGTTTAACCTTAAAGGTTTAGTAAAAAGAGAAATGCCAAAGGAAAAGCCTCTTTCATGCTACAGTGCCTTTTCCATTTATAGTGTTATAACGTACACGGACTGTTAGAATACTTTTCTCGCCTCCATGTGTCAGCCTTTGGATTCTGCCAAGTATATCTATCTATGTTATCTGTTTGATATGCATAAATTATTGACTTTTTTTGGTGGGAAGTTTGAATGAAGGTGGGAATTCCTTAGAATTGGAGCATGAATAGTTGAAATTATATCGAAAGAAGTCAAATTTGATTTGACCTTGCGTATAAGTCCCTTAAGGGACATTAGGTGTCAATTCATTGGCCTTAAAGTATTACCATCGTATCTGTGCTGACTGGTATACGGTTCCTATGTGATATTGTGGTGTCAATATGTGCTTGTTTGTTTGACATCACATTGAGATGAAATAAAGCTGCACTGCTCTACCTTGTTTTAAGAGTTGACCTACTTTATGCTTGCATTGCATTTGAGGGTGGTTATGATCTGAGCTGATTGCGGTTTGAGTAGGTCAACTCTTAAAATATAAACAAAGTAGAGGCCATTCTAGGGGATTTAAGAGGAGAAAGCTATGAAATCAAAATAAAGCTAAGGGGAATCAAATCAATAACTCAAGTCTCAACTCTCTTTACCAAATAAAGGTGAATTATAGTATCCACCTCATCTTTATGTATTAATTTTTGGATTTTTGGTTGATCCAAATTAGTTGATAATAATGTGCCATAATATAGTTGATTTTACCATCGTTTATTGAATGATGATTTATTGGAATTTTTATAGAATTATTATGTTAGGTTTCAAAGGAAAAACCTTAGTAATTGATTTTCAAACGACTTTATTTTTGGATATGTTGTGTATAACAAAATTTTGGAGATGTTTTTTAATTTCATTATTTTCCAAATTAATGAGAATATTTTATGGATTTTCTAACGAAAAAAGGGAATTTATTTCGTATTTTAATTATTAAAAATAATTAAATAATGATTTTGGCCCTAAAACTTTTATGAGTTAAAGAATATGCTATTTTCGATTTTTGATGAGTATTGGGGATTTTTCCCTAGTGTTTTTGATTTATTATGAATTTATTAAGCTGGAAAAGCTTCATAATTATATTAAAATAATAATAAAAATTAAATGGTTTACTTATTGTTTTGGAATTATAAATTCTGATCCATAGCAGTTTTTCCAAAATTAATTTGACAAAGTAAGTTACTAACCAACAGGAATTTGACAAAGCATAAGAGTTGGTGAAAAGAATATAATTTATGTAGCAAAGTAATAGTATTAATGTTAATTACGAGTCTGACACTCCACCTCTTCATCAATATTGTCAAACCTCTTCACTGACGTCATTAAAGACATCTTCGTCGATGTTGAACCTCTTCGTCGACATCATCATAGACCTCTTTGTTGATCTCGTCAAGACCACTTCATCATATATGACTGCGTCATATACCACTTTGCCATATTCTGACCGGCAACTTTCGAAACTTAAAACAGGTTTAACTTTCTAACCGTAGGTTTTTTTTCTATTATGATCACTCTACGAAATAGGAAACTATCATTTTAAGAAAAGGAACAAGTTTGAGACCCTAATTCGATTTCTACCAAAAGTTATAGTCCAAATAGAGTTTATAAGGTAAAAATGGTATGGTCACATAGAAATTTGGGAAAAAATTTGCAAGTGTATAAATTATCACCAAGAGTATTATCCCAAAATTATAGAAGCATGGGACCTCATATGAATAAAATAAAAATATTTTATGATTCTTCAATATGTAAAATATGGGTCGTTACATCATGTCATCAACATTGATGCCACCTTTTTAGATCTGCGACATCAACATATGATATTTTCCTTGTTTTCAAGAATGAATTTAAGTGCTTTACCAATGTTAAAGATAATTAGTTCCAAGGAAATAAATGGTGACTTGGCTCAATTTTGTGCGAAGTTTGCCAATGGAAAATTTTATTTAATTTTAAGTAGTTTTATTGTGTATGTAACTATTGATTGAACATATTTTATCGAATAATGCTATATTTCTTATTATCAATTGATCAATTAATATCACATATTTTATCATTATTACGCTCACATTTCATGACTTAATATTGCATCTCAGGATTTTAGGGATAGAATTACCACTTAGGTTGTCCTAGTAGTCGGTATGGACATACCAAACTCTAGAGTGAGTAGCTTTCCAGTTGAAGTATTATTGATACCGGTGCATCACATTTTGTTATCTCATGATGTTTGCTAGATAAGTTAAAGCTAGAACGGTCATACCGTGTTGCTTTCTTAAGGGTTGTGAATTCGATAGGAAGTTATGAAACTCTTGGAATAAGATGTGACCATTTAGAATTTAAAATTTTAGGTCATGCATTTTCCTCCAATTTGTATGTGTTTGACTTTGTGGGTTTTGGGATTATTCTGGATATGAATTGGTTAAGCAAATACGATGCTAAGATATTTTGCCAAGGTAGGAAGGTATCACTAAGACACCCTAATAGCCGTGGTCAAATTATATACACGGTAGAAAATTCGAGTTTAGATATTCGTGCTTTATTGGATGCAATGGAAGTGGAGGATGAAGTGAATCGGGTATTTATTGTAAGAGTATGTAGATGTTTTCAAGCTAGATACAGGACTACCGCCGAAACAAGCTTTTGAGTTTCGAATAGATCTTGTACCTAGAGCTGAACCCATGAGTAGACCGCCAAGCAGAATGTCACCTACTTAGATGAAAGAGTTAAAGGTACAGCTAGTGGACTTGGAAGGAAAGAATTTTATTAGACCAAGCAGTTTTCCTTGGGGAGCGATCACGGTGTTCATGAAGAAACCGGATGAGTCGTTGAAGATATGTATTGATTATTGTAAGTTGAATGAGAAGATGATAAAGAATATGTATCCTTTTCCGATAATAGATGATTTATTTAATCAGTTGAGTGGAGCCAATGCCTTTTTCCAATTGGATTCAGCAACAAGGTTCCATAAATTGAGAGTGGCGGAGGACAGTATACCTTTAAAAACGTTCCGAACAAGATATGGTTCATATGAATGGTTAAGTATGCCCTTTAGACTAACCAATATATCTGTGTGCTTTGTGGATTTAATGAATCAGATCTTCTGAGAACATGTGGACAGGTTCGTGTTAGTGTTTATAGATGACATTCTAATATATTCTAAGAATGAAATAGATCATGAGATACATCTTAGAATAGTGTTAGAGACGTTGAGATAGCATTAATTAAAAGCAAAGTTTTCAAAATTTCATTTTTGAAAGTGAACTATCTTGATCATGTAATTCCAAAAAATGGGTTATCTGTAGATTCATCTAAGATAAAAGTTGTTAATAATTGGAAAAGGCTCAAGATAGTGACCGAGATAGGAAGTTTTCTAGGGTTAGCTGGCTATTATCGAAGATTTTTCAAAGACTTCTCTTGTATAGTAGCACCTATGACTAAATTGACAATGAAGGGTTTGAAGTATGTTTAGACCGATAAATGTGAAGAAGCATTCTTAAAGCTAAAACATTTATTGACAAACGCGCCCGCATTAGTTGCTCCAGATATGAATCAAGGTTTTGTGGTATATACTGACGCATGTGGGGCAGGGTTTGGAGCTGTGTTAATTCAAATAAGTAGAATGATTGCCAATGCTTCTCAATAGTTTCGATCACATGAAGTTGGATATTCGACTCATGGTTTAGAATTGGCAGCAATGTTCTTTGCTTTGAAAGTATGGAGACACTATCTTCTGAGAGAAAGTTTTGAGTTATTTATGGATCATAAGTCTTTGAAGTATTTATTCTCTTAAAAAGAGTTGAATATAAGATAATAAAGGTCGCTAGTAATAATTTTGATATTAAGTACACATCAAGAAAAGGAAACAAAGTTGTAGATGAACTTAGCAAAAAACATCAGAGTGTGGTGCTAGCCATGTTAGTAGAATGGAAGGATTTAGAGGTATTGAATATCTGGGGTGTAAGGTTAAGGTTGATAGCTAGTTCTAATCAGAACATCGCAATGTTATCATGTTTGGAAGTCCGATCGTTGATGATTTAAAGGATTGCTTCTAAGCAGAAAGATGATCCATTACTAGTTGAACAAATTAGCAGGCTTATGGAAGGAACTTAGATTGATGATTTAAAAAGTTTTAGTCTCGACCAGAATGGATGGTTAAGGAAGAAGGGACCATTGTGCGTTCCAGATGTTTGTAACCTAAGGAAGTAAGATCTCGGAGAGTGTCATCGATCGGAGTTTACTATTCATCCTGGAGGAACCAAGATGTATCAAGACATGAAGAAAAAATTCTTTTGGGAAGGGATGAAAAGGAATGTAGGCATATGGATAAAGCAATGTTTGAATTTCCAGCAAGTAAAATCTGAGCATCAAAAGCGAAATGGATTGCTTGTTCCACTTTGGAAATGGGATTCTATATCCTTCAATTTTATTGATGGGCTGCTAAAGTCGAATAAGGGAAATGAGAATATTTGGGTTATAATAGATAGAATAACCAAGAGTGCACATTTCATTGTTGTTAAGTCGACAAGGACGACACCTGTATTGGCTAAGTTGTTTATGAAGAATATTATTAGACAGCATGAGATTCCTAGTAGTATAGTCAGTGACAGAGATACTTTATTCACTAGTGGATTCTAGAAGAGTCTACAAGAAGTTTTAGGTACCAAGCTAAAAATGAGTACTGCCTACCGTCTATAAACGGTGGGCAAACAGAAAGAGTTAATAAAGTTTTTAAAGATTGCTAAGAGCTTGTGTATTAGACTTTAGAGGGTCATGGGAAGATCATTTCTACTTAGTTGAGTTTTCTAATAATAATAGCTATCAAACTAGTATAAGAATGGCGCCTTTCGAAGCTCTTTATGGAAGACCGTGCAAATCATCAGCATGTTAGTTGGAGACCGGAGACAGATTAGTTCTTGGTCCAGATATGGTTAGAGCAGCTACAGAAAAGATTGAGTTGATCCAAACAAGGATAAAGGAAGCACAGGATAGGTAGAAAAGTTACACAGATAAGAGGCATAAGGATTTAGAGTTCTCGGTTTCTCGGTTAGAGACCATGGCTTTGTCAAAGTATTACCGATGAAGGGTGTGGTGCGGTTTGGAAGGATGGAAAAATTGGCACCGAGGTATGTGGGTCCATTTCCTATCATAGAGAGGATTGAGAAACTCTCTTATCGGATAGAGTTACCAAGCATTTTGGCAGGAGTCCATAACGTTTTTTCATGTTTCTTATCATAGGAAGTATGTATATGATCCAGCAAATACTGTCACTTAGACTACACTAGAAGATTTAGTAGTGGAACCAGACATGACTATTGTTAGACAACCAGTTCGTGTTGTAGTAAGAGATGAGAATAAGTTAAAGAACAATATAATCAAGTTAGTGAAAGTCCAATGGAGTGACAATGAAAATGACTGTACTTGGTTGACGGAGGACATGATTAGAAATACTTATCCTGAGTTATTATGATGGTATGTTCTATACTTGTTATATAGACTTTGCTGCTGGTAAGATATACTAGCATTGGTTGTTATAAATATTTGCATGTTTGATATGCTTAGTATGTGGTCTATATTGAATTTCGAGGACAAAATTTTTTAAGGAGGTGAGCCTCTAATACCTTTAATTTTTGTTTAACATTATTCAGCAGATTCAGTTAGGTTAATTAAATAGAATAACGTGTGGTGCAAAAAGGAGATGAGATTTCATAATTAATTGGATTAGGCCTTAACTAATCAACAAATAAGATTGTTTTAACCTATAAAATAAGTAGGAGGATTTATGAGAGGGGTAAAATAAGAATAAGCCTCATTTTCTAAACATATACCCTTCCACCCTCATATCCTCATTCACATTTTCATCTGTGCAAATGTAAACAAAGTAGAGGCCATTGCTAGGTGATTTAAGAGGAGAAAGCAAGGAAATCAAGTTATAGCTAAGAGGAATCAAATCAAAACTCAAATCTCAACTCTCTTTATCAAACCATGGTGAATAATAATATCCATCTCATCTTATGTGTTATTTTTTGGACTTTTGATTGATTTCGAATTAGTTAATGATAATATGTCATAATATGGTTGATTTTACCTTTATTTGATTGAATGATAATTTATTGGAATTTTTATGGAATTTTTTGGTTATATTTTAAAGGAAAAACCTTAGTAATTTATCTTCAAACGACTTGATTTTTGAATATATTGTGTAAAACATAATTTTGTATATGATTTTTTAGTTTAATAATTTCCGAATTAATAGGAATGTTTTATGAATTTCCTAAGGAAAAAGGGATTTCCTTTTTTAATTTTTTTTTGAGAAATGGATGATCCTCCGTAGGAGGAGGGCACTCATGTAGTTTTATTCAACACTTAAAAAAGGCTACCAACAAGCCTGGTTGGTGACTCTTTTCCATGATTCGTATAAATAAAAATAGAACAAAGCCCATCCAAATAAAAAACCTAATAAAAATCTAAAAAGGATGTAAAGAAATAAACAAATCAAATGATGACCACAAGAAGAAGATGACTAAGCATCAACCCATACCATCCCATGCATTGAAAACCACCTCTCAACCATGATCAATATCCAAGTCTTCTTAAATAACTCGAGGCTCGGTAATCAACAATCAAAAGAAGGAATAAAGCCACAGATTATCTCCAGTCAAGTAGACATGCCTACCAAAGCAGAGAAGACTTTGGAAATCTGCTTAAAGATATGCCTAAACCTACTTATCAACCAAGTACGGTGCACATAGTAGATGTACAGGGTGCCACATAAGTCCATGCAAAAGGAATAATGCATAAGGCAAACCATAAGCAAATATTTGCCTTATCTCAACCAACAATCACATAATGCACTAAAACCATCAAAATACTTTTAATCCTAATGTCCGCAACTATTGAAATATAAATCACCTAGCAAGTAAACAGACAGCAGCAGTCCACCACACTACTAGAAAACTTAAAAGAACAAAACTGCTACTTACAAATCGGTACTGGTACTCATGAACAGTAACCCAGCAACATATAAGATGCATTATTAAGATTGGCCAAACACTGAACTTCCATGCAACTACTAATCAAAACCTTGAAGATGAAATTGTAGAACATTTCCTGGGTCTACAACCGTGGCTTGAATTCTGAAGTCTGGGGCTTCTTCTAATTGTATTACTAGAATTGCAATTATGAATCCTTTTACGATGAGCAGGAGGAAGTCTAGAACCTCTTAAAGATGCAAGACAGCAATATAGAATGAACTTTATAGGTTCAATGTAATAAAGATTACACCACTCTTATCTTTATCAACTTTAGAAGCAACAATTGAATTACTATCCATATCTGAAAAAACCACTCCACTGTCTGATATTAACAAAACCTTCTCAACAACCACCCTCTTTATCATTAAACCCTATTGAAACCTTGTTACTCGATATCATATATGACCTCACCATATCTCTTCGCCTAACCTCAGCCTCATAATCAATATAAGCACATTTAATCAATCTCTGATCCAAAGAATTGGTTAGCCGATAATTAGTTTCTTCAAATTTAGATCTATTCTTGGATATATCCATTGGATTATTGTGATTTACTGATGTTGTTAAATTGCTTGGGGAGCGTTCTTCATTATTTCTATTTTCTAACTCAGTTTTCTCTATATCAACATCTAAGAAGTTTGAATAGGTATTCATTGATTCAGCTTCGATCACACTGCTTTGTTCATGACTAAACTGGAATTGCATATCGTCCAAGGTCTCCAGTATTTGAAACCTGACCCTAATTTCAAATGTTTCTATCAGATTCCTACAAGCATGATGTACAACTTTATGCCGACCGAAAGGAATCATGTCGTTATCCTTTTTGTTTGCATACAACCACTCCTTATCACAACTGAGAGGAGTTCCCTCTAAAAAATTACCATTTCTTTTACAATACAAAGACCCAGCATTTACTACAATCATATCAACGACGATAATATCATTAACCATTACCAATACATCCTCATCATTTACTGAAACAACACTGCTCACCATATTGTGTCCACCACTACCTGAGTTCTTAACAACCTTCATCACATCATTAACATCCATCACAAAAAGATCCTCCAAACTATTCGAAAAGTTTATCTTTGAATCAGAATTCATTTGGGTTTTTTTCTTTAATCAATCTTTGACATTATCAAGTACAATACACACTTCATCATGAACATCTTCTTCAAAGGCATCCATAGTAACACCCAGTTCAAACAAAACAGTCGAACAAGAAGACTGCCTATCATTGTCTAAATTCAACACCGAGGGATCCAAAAGCATGCAATCATAAAACAGAGTCTTAAAAGCCTGATCAACCATGGAATCCCTCTTAACAAAATCAATGAAGTCTTTCCACAACAAAATAACATCAGAACAATCCTCTTGTACTACACTAACCTCTGAAACAGACTTACTATATTCAGAAAAACCTAAACCGGTATCTTTTATTTCATTCGCTTTATCCCAATCACTAAATTTATTCCTATAATTTATTCCTATATTCATTGAATTAATGGCATCAAAATGTCTAAATAATTTTTCCAAGAAATTGATACCCTCTCTTCTTTGAACCCATAAATGATCTAATAAAATTCTTTTCAATTTCATAATCTTTAACACAATTGAAACCCATACTCAGATGTACTTAGCTGCTTAGAGAATCCAGAATTCGATTCGTTAGAATTCCCCCCAACATCAATCTCTTTTATGCCCAAACTTTCCACATTTGAAACAATGCAGTGGTCCCCTATAATCCCTCGCGAAATGCGAATTGCCTCCACATCTAAAGCATATAAATTTCTTCCTTCTAGAATCCAACCAATTCTTGAAAACCATTTTTGAAGAATCGGATTGCAGAGTTTTGTTCGAATCTTTGACAACAAAAGAATGAGAATGTTGATTGTGGAAATCTGGAAAGGACATTGGAAAGGGAGGAGGAGCAAAAGAATTGCTCGGGAAGAAAGAATTAGAATTAAAAAAGGCATAAGAACGGGAGAAGGCCGCAAAAATCTCAAGTTTCACAATTTCCTTCAACTTAAAAACTAAACAAATTTTTTAAATTTCAAAAGAAAGGAAAAAGGGCATTTATTTTCGGTTTTAATTAGGGGGAATTATTTTAAAGGACAAAAATTTGTATATTTTTTGCCTCAAGGACACGACCTCAATATTTTTAGCACAAGTACAAACATTCTTCTAAAATTTATTCATAAGGACAAATATTTTTTAAAATTATTCATAAGGACAACAAAACTGATACCAAGCTAAAACTGATACCTAAAAACTGCTACCGATAACTACAAACTGATACCTAAAAACTGCTATCAATAACTAAAAACTGATACCTACAGAAAGTTGTCCTTAAGGATAAAATATTGAAGGTCTGTACTTGAGGCTAAAAAGCTGTGAAATTTTGTCCTTCACAATAATTTCCTGTTTTAATTATTAAAAAACAATTAAAGGACCCAAAACTTTTTTTCGTTAAAGAATATATTCTTTTTGATTTTTGGGATTTTTTCCAAGTGTTTTTGATTTATTATGAATTTATTAATCTAGAAAAGCTTAATAATTATATATTAAAACAACAATAATAATTAAAAAGTTTGCTAATAATTTTGGAGTTATAAATTCTGATCCATAACAATTTTTTCGAAAGAATTTGACAAAGTAAGTTACTAACAAATAGGAATTTGACAAAGCATAAGAGTTGGTGAAAAGAATGTACTTTATGTGGCAAAATAACAGTTTTTATGTTAGTTATGAGTCTGCCACTCCACTTCTTCGTCGACGTCGTCAAAGATCTCATTGTCGATGTTGTCAAACCTCTTCGTCGACGTCGTCAAAGATCTCTTCGTGTATGTCTTCAATACCACTTCGTCATATTCTGACCAGCAACTTCCAAAACTTAAAACATGCATTATTTTCTAAGTACAAGTCCTTTTTTATATTGAGACCATTCTACGGGAAGGAAATCTATCATCATAAAGCAACGAGATTGGTTTGAGATCTTAATTCGACTCCTATCAAAAGTTATAGCCCAAAAAAGTTTATAAGGTCAAAATAGTCACATAAAAATGTAGAAATTTTTAATAAAATACCACCAAGAGTCATATCCTAAAATTATAAAAGCAATGGATCTTATATTATGAATAAAATAATAATATTTTACGTTTCTTCAATACGAAAAATACGAATCGTTACATCATATGTCGTCACATTGATGCCACCTTTTTGGACCTGTAACATCAACTGATGATATTTTTCTTGTTTTAAAGAATGAATATAAGTAGTTTACCAATGTTAAAGATAATTAGTTCCAAGGAAATAAAAGGTGACTTGGCCCAATTTTGTGTGAAGTTTGCCAATGATAAATCTTATTTAATTTTAAGTAATTTTGCTATGTATATGACTATTGATTGAACATATTTTACTGAATAATGCTATATGTTCTTATTATCGATCAATTAGTTAAAATCACATATTTCATCATTGTTATGCTCACACTTCATGACCTAATACTGCATCTTGGGATTTTGGGGTAGAATTACTAGTTAGGTAGTCCCAATAGTGGATATAAACAAACTAAACTCCAAAATGTTTAGAATTACGTCTAGGAGATTAGATGGATCAATTGTGTTAGGATATACTGAAATGATCCAAAGATATGACTCATGAATTTAAAACCAGAGTAGGTGAGGCTAGTGTAGGGTCGCACCTTATGCTTCAACAGTTAGCCTTCGGTTGGTAAAGGTTCACAATTCCAGTGCGTGGTAATTGTTAATAGTGAGATGAAAGGATGTTTATGCACAAAAAGGAACTTGTTGCTCTATATGCTTATCGGATTATCTAAGTTGTTTTACTCCTAACTGTATTTGGAAAAATGTGTATGTCTGGTTATGTTTTGGCCCGAATCAGCCCGATAGGTTATTGGTCGGCCTGCAAAACTATTAGGTTCAAAACGACCCTAGGAAAACTATGATTTGAGACAAACGGTCTATTGTTGGGAAGGGTAAACTTCGGATGCACATAACACTAGGATGACAGACTAGTTAAGCTTAGCCTAGTTGCATGCATGCATATGATCATATTGTGTTTTGTTATAACCATTGTGGTTTCAGGTCCATTATTATGACTGACATATTTTGGTAAGATACCAGTGAGGGGAAAACTCATTCCGTTCTATGCTATGGTCACACTAGATATCATTTTGGTTCAAGGTGTTATATTATTATTCACACCAGAATTTTTGTCTGACCCAAAGTTTTT
The DNA here is from genome assembly GCA_030765085.1 of Allium cepa. Lineage (NCBI taxonomy): Eukaryota > Viridiplantae > Streptophyta > Magnoliopsida > Asparagales > Amaryllidaceae > Allium > Allium cepa. The sequence goes on from CM060932.1 coordinate 914,977,589, forward strand.
GTTTTTCCCCTTAAGCTCTCGAGTACTCATTTGAGTAGAACGAGAGTAGGGATTTTCAGGTTAAATGAATAAGCTTCTGGAGGCTGTAGGAGGCAAATTAGCTAAAGTAGGAGATTTTGTTTTCGCTGTGTTATTTAAAGTTTATGCTATATATGAATGGATGTAATGACAGAATTAATAATTATCAAGTATTAGACTCTGATCAACCAAGGAGGCATCTTCATATGTCTCTCTTGGAATATTTTTTAATTATTATACTTTCACTGAACATGGGTAACGATTGGGATTATGTAATGAATGTGAAAATCTTATTTCTGGAATGTAATGAAAGTTGACTAATGGAAAATGTTTGAAATTATTTAATATTCATATGCTTCTAATGTTATTAATATGATCAACAATACCGCATTTTATCACCAAAGAGTAATACTATTGATGGCTGGAGCATCAGTAGCACTGATTTTTGAGCCATAAAATGGGGGATGTTACAGGCCACAACTTTCTTACGATAAGAAGCTGGTTATATGCAAGTTTTGCAATAACTGAATAATTTAACTCTGCTTTTGATAATCGCTTGCTTGTGAAATAGATGGGCCTTTCTGTCCCTTCATCCTCTTATACAACTATAACATTGATAACTTGATTAGTTATAACTAAGTAAATGTATAAGTTCTCACTTGTTACCGATTTTGATAACATAGGAGTATTGGCCAAATAGTCTTTTAGATTTTGGAACGTAATCTTGCACTCCTCGGTCCATTCAATTTCGCCTCTTCTTCACTTGGCCAAAGAACGAGATGCACTTGTCTAAGGCTTTGGATATGAATCTTCTTAGGACTTCTACTCTGCCATTTAGACTCATCAGATCCTTTGGCTTCTTTGGCATTCCCATTCCTCTTATGGCATCAATGTTTTCAAGGTTTTCTTTGATGTCATATGCGCTTACTATATACTCTAGGAGTTTGCCTGATTGGATAGTGAGGGTGCATTTCAAAGGAATTAGCTTCATATAGTATTGCCATAGGACTATGAAGGTCTGCTCTAGGTCTTTGACACGGCCTGATGCTACCTTTGACTTAACTAGCATATCATCCACATACACCTCCACATTCTTTCTGGTCTATTCAACATACACTGTGGTGACTAACCTCTGGTAGGTTGCCCCCGCATTCTTGAATCCAAATGACATGACCTTATAGCAGTACAACCCTTTGTCTGTTATGAAACTAATGTTTCTTGATCTGTTTCAAACATAGCTGTTTGATTATATCCTAAATATTCACTAATAAGTGAAAGTAGTTCATGCCCACTGGTCTCATCTACTAACCGGTCAATCCTTAGTAAGGAAAGTCGTCCTTCAGGTAGGCCTTGTTGAGATTAGTGAAATCGATGCATGTCCTCCATTTCCTATCAGGCTTCCTTACAAGTACTGGGTTAGCAAACCACTTTGTATAATATACTTCCTTGATGAACCCGTTCTCCTTTAACTTCTTAACCTCTTTACATATAGCATTGTATCTTTCCTGATCTAAATCCTTACGCTTCTACCTGACTGTGTGCGCATCTGGATCGATGTTCAGTGCATGGTAGATGTTGGCTGGGTATATTCCTACATTATCAGAATGTGTCTAGGAAAATATATCTACTAACCTTTTTAGGAAGTCTATTAGCTCATCCTGTGCCTCTACACTAAGATTCTTCCGTATCTTGAGCACCTTTGTTTGGTCCTTTAGATCTATTTATATGTCTTCGATGTCATCTACTGGCTTTATTTTTTTCTCTATCTTACTTTCCAGCTCCTCTTCTAGTGTTAAGTTCACAAAAAATCCTGTTTCTTGGTTTTCGTAGAGAAATACTACGCATAGATTGAATTATATTCATCAATGCCAATCATGTGTGTATATGTTCCCTTTTCTTTTCTCTTGGGTTTCGAGCGTGTATACTTTCACCAGTGGATTGGTAATACCCAAAAGTGAGATGCTAGACTAGTAGAGATCATGGTAAAGATAAAGGAAGTAATAGAGTCTGAGAAGATGAAGCAGTATAGGCTCGACCGTGATGGTTGGCTCCATAAGGACCATATATTGTTTGTTCCTGATGTCGATGGACTGAGGGATGAGTTGCTACGAGAGTGCCATCATTTGAGATTGACCATATATCTCAATGGAAATAAAATGTACCATGATATGAGGTCTTTATTTTATTATAAAGGGATGAAGAAGGATATTCGAGCATTTATCTCGAAGTGCGTGAACTGTCAATGGTAAAGGAAGAGAAGAAGAAGCTGAGTGGTTTGCTGCAATTGCTCAAGAGACCCTATTGAAAATGGAACAATTCGATGGACTTCACTAACAGATTACCAAGACCAGAGGAGGGTACGATAACATCTAGGTCATAGTATAGATTGATGAAGTGTGCTAAATTTGTGCCCATAAAGTCTAGTAGAACGACATTAAAATTGGTTGAGTTGTATGTGAGATGGGTCGTGCGATTCTAAAACGAGACCCTTTGGTCACTGCTATGTACTTAATATCAGATAATATCGTTAATATATCACCAATATATCTCATATCGCTCCTTAACTAATAATTTTTTCCAAAATATCACTTAAAATATAGTTATCATTATAACGTCCAATATTTGTCGACATATTGCTCTGATTTTTAGTGTAAAATCATAGATATATTTAAGAATGTCATTTATTATTATATGCATTGGAGAAAATAAATTTACAAATAATTATCTTCATATTCTCAATATTTGTTTTTAGTAAAGGGTGAATGACAATATGTTAACCATATTAAAAATCCTAATAAACTAATTGATTTAGTTTTAATCATATATTTTATCCTTCTTCATTCGCCTTTTAATAATGAAAACTCTACATATTCCATTATTTTATATGTTTTATTTTATGTAAAGACTTTACCGCTAAAAAATAGTGTGTAAGAGCTATTCCACTATTTATTTATTTTTTTCACCATTCTAATTGGTATGAAAATTGATTTTATTATTTATTATCATGCAATGAGAACTAAAACTCTGAGAGTAGTAAAGTTATATATTTGACATATAGATAAAGAACATGCTAGAAGTTGTAATCTATATCAAATCAACATTGCTTATTCAATAAGTTAAGTGAAAATGAAAATGAGGAAACTATAAATATGGAAAAATATGCGAAGTAATATAGATGATTAAATGATTGAAGAAACAATGAATATAATATAAAAATTAATAAAATAATAAGGATGCACACTATATGAATTTCTCAATTTTTATGAGCATATTCCGTGACCTGTTTTTAGTAGAAAATCCTAGTAAATAGATTGTAATCTGTAAAATGCAAACCATATGCAATCACTCCTTAATGTAATTTGGCAATAATTATCTTAATATTTAAAAACTTAACCTCATTATAACATTATAAAATAGTACAACATCGTTTGTAACATGCTCTACCCATGTCCGATGTTTTACCAATATTATCATAATATTTTAAAATATCTCATATTAGTACTTGATCAATATGTACCTAATACTGAAATTAACTACTTAGTTTCATTGTAGATTTTCAAAGATCTTGCAAGAGGCATTGGGATAGAGTTACATCAGTACAGCTTATCACCCACAAACTGATAGCCAGACCGAGATGGTGAATCGTATCTTGGAGGACATTATGTGAGTTTGCATTCTCAGTTTCCATGGCTTATGGGATGATCATTTGTATTTAGTATAGTTCGTATACAATAATAGTTATCAGTCTAGCATCGGTATGGCACCAATTGAGGTGTTATATGGTCGGTGTTAGTGGAAAGCGGGCAAGAAACTAATACTTAGGCGAGATATAATTAGGAAGACTTTGGAGAAGATCGAGATCATTCAACAATGACTGAAAGTTGCTCAAGATAAATAGAAGCGCCACACTGATAGGACAAGACGTGATTTTGAGTTCTCTATCGACGATATGGTGTATGTTAAGATCTCTCCGCTAAAGAATATTGTTCATGTTGCTACTAAAGGGAAATTGACATTGAGATTTGTTGATCCTTTTCGATACCTAAGAGGATCTGGAATGCTTATAGAGTCGACTAACCTCAAAAGAGGGCGGGCGTGCACAACATGTTTCACCTCTCTCACTTGTAAATGTTTGTGCACGACTCAGGCATGATAGTCGAACTGAATCAGCTTGATGATATCAAGATTGAACCAAAAGCTTCGAGACCTCGTAAGCCTATTCGTATCGTCGAACATGATACAATGCCACTTAGGTGGAATATGGTAGAGATGATGTAGGTTCGGTAGAGTAGAGCGAAGGCGATTGACTTTGAAGACCGAAGGGAGCATGATGACCGCTTATCTAGAGCTCTTTACATGACGAGACTTTCTATTTCTTGCATTTACTTTCACTTTCGATATCATATAAGCTAGTTTAGTATCCTGCATGCTAAGGTAGGCATGGACATCATTTCTTACTTCTGTGTGCATATTTGATTTTTGATATTTTTGCTCATGGATGTTAGGCATGTAGGGTAGCTATATTTGATTTTACCTTGTTTGTGGTGGGGATTTCGAGGGTGAAATTCCGATTGGGAGGAGAGTGTAACAACCTGTATTTTATGTATTGAAGGGTCATATAATATTTTTTAACTTGTATTGAGTCGTATGTCATTATAACTTTAGTGGATGTTGGGCAGTGTTATTTTTGACCCTGAGAAATTTTATCGGATGATTTTACCTTTGAAAACTTGTAACGGCTATAAATTTTGATAGAAGCCAAATTAAGATCCGAGACCACTTCCATTAGAAAGAGATGATGGTTTCTCTTTCCATAGAGTGGTTGTTTGGACTCTTTAGCTAAGAGGTACAACTATTTAAAGTTTGGCCTTTTTGAAGTAGCATAATTCGTAATTATTAAGATTGTGGATATGCCCACAAACCCATTTTGGTTTTGAGACTATTAGAGGAATAAATAACCTTGCCCAAATTATTTTTCTCATCTCGTAAATAGATCTAAGCCTCCATTAACTATTTATTCATTGAAACCTTCACATTTCTCCTCCAAATCAAGTCTAATGCATAGATTAAGGGTAGATTAGTAAGAAGGTTATTTAGAGATCTTCAAATCGATATTTTTTAGGAAGAAAAATTAGAGCTTGACTATTCATTCTTGGATTTGCTTTTATTTACATGCAGAACTTGGATCGTAGAAGATTTGGTGAATGATTCACCATCCTATACCTTATTATATATTTATTTATATGTTTTAACATGTTCTGGACTCATTTTGTAATGTAAAAATTATGTTTTATTGCTACTTTAAGCCCCACCCAAAGTAAAATCGTGAATATAGTGATTTTTGGTTTCCTAATCATGTTATTTGGATATGTAATTGCCTTTATTGATGTTAGGACATGCTATAGATACATCGTAGGATGATTGCTATGATTTTTTATGTGATTTGCGTGCTTGAATATTATTTGATGTGTGTTTGGTGTTTGTGTGTATGCTTGAATGGTTGAAAATGTACATCGAAGCTAATTAGAGGTAGGAAGCATAGAACATGACTTTGACGGATAGGCTTGAGGATGATAAGAGTCGTATCAATGCATAGTGAAGGCACATATGTCGAAGAACGGAGCATAGCGATGAAATTTGTGCGAAATTAGAGTTTAGAGAAACTACGACATTTGTGTTAGGTAGCACTTTTCTGATGGTAGCTTGCTTCGAGTTGATTTGGTGTCTACTAGTGACTTTCTTCGGTACAACTTAGTGTTTGGTGGTTTAAAGACTTGGACAGTAATGAAGTCCAGTAGTGTTGTGGTTCAATGTTGTGGAATACCAGAATGGAAATGCCGTTCAGTTGTGCTATGGTTCAAGGGTCGGATAAGAAAATCGGTTCGGGGTTGCTTGGTATCTTGCTATTAGTCGGGGGAGTTTCTACTCTAGGATAGGACCTAGGAAATTCTAGGCAGATATGGTGTAGTGATAATTTTTGGGTTGCTTCAGGTTTTCAGGGCTGTTGCTTTCGGTTTTTAAAAGAAGAATTTTAGGTTTTCCCTGTGGAAACTTTAAGAGGAGAGTTTGGGTTTTAGGCGAAGGCAAACGACTTTGGATGACTCATGAAAACTTTGAAGTTTGTGTAGTGATTACTGAAGTGATGGCATGGCTCTTCAACACGACGATGACCTGAGAAATTTGGTACGATTTCTCTACAAGCGTTTCGATGACGATGACTCAATAATGGGAGCTGTGACTGTAATCTACCAGGACGAGTTCAATGATGAGGACTTGAAAGTAGAATTTACAACCATGTTCTACTGTAGAGATAGCCGGGATGGAATAACGATTGAGTTCCATTTTAGAGAAACGTTCAAAAGGGATCGTTGATAACTCGGCGGTTTCTAGTGTGCTAATAAAGAAAGGGTATTTGATGACACCCACCTAGATTTGCTGTCATATCTGGATTAGTGATAGTAGATAACCATAGACTTTTGCGATTGTGAGTCTGGTTCCTAGCCTTTTGAAGTGGCATGGATTTGAGCATTAAAGCGGTTGGGATTTGATTGAGTCCCTAGCCTGCGATTGTGCCATACGAGTTATTATATGCCTAATGCACATGATTGATGTTGAGAATGGTTTGATGGATGATATGTTTGCCATGGTTGTTTAATACTCTAGGGTGTCACACGATGTAGGTATTTTTGAACGTATACCTAGATACTGGATATTATACTCCAATTGTAGTACGCTTACATGGCAATGAAAGTAGATCAACATATATTGATTGTTATGTGCTAACATTGTGAATGTAAGGACATGTCAGATATAGATTTTCATTCCCTATGCCCATATTTGTTATACATGATTTTTATAATATTTTCAAGATGATGTATCAATTACACCAGACTGTTATGTGACTCGAGGGTTTATGTTTTGCTTTTTATTATCTTTGGTACTCTTAAATGAGTATATTATTTATAATGGGCCCGGATAGCGGATGGAGCTGTACGGAGTACGAGCAGGAAGCTGCGCTTTCATATATCTACATTTTGGAGCTTACTATAACTTATTCCGTTGTGCATTACTATGGAGCTTTACCAGTATGTGTATTACTTTAGAGACAATTATATAGTTTATTTTGGAGATTTGGGATATATAAACTCTTCTATTTTTGTTTTTGTATAATATTCGGACGTATTGCACTCTAACGTTCTTATTTATGGTTCATTCGATTATATTACCGTCTTATCTATTTTACATCTATGTTATTATATGATATTTTATCTATGCACTGTGAGATATTATATAGGTTTTTTGTTTGAATTTTCATTACTTTACACCTTTAGCTATCACCTTACATCGACTAGGTACCTCTACAAGGCGTTATATAGATATATTGGGCACCGGTGATGTAAGGCGGCCATCACATATCTTGCCCCTCCTTCGTACATTAGAAGCGGACCTATCAAGTCAATTTCCCATATCGAATGGCTATGGTTTGGTCATGGGGTAAGTTCAAGTGATGGAAGTCTTGAGATACTAGCGAATTTTTGGCATTTATCGCATATATGAACAAACTCCTATCCATCACGTAGGATAGTTAGCCAAAAGTAACCTTGTCTCGATATTTTCTTAGCTAAATTCATTCCTCCTAAATGATCATCGTAGTATCCTTCATGAATTTTTCTCATGACTCTAGCTCTTCCTTTGTGATACATCTTAGATAGAGGACCGAGTAGCCTCTTTTATATAGTATCCCACTAAAGAACATGAAATAGGGAGCCTAATATCTAATCTTTTTGTCTACATTTATGTTTGCTGGTGAAGTTCCTTCCAAAAAAAAGTTTTATATGGGTCATTCAAGATTCCTCTTCTTCTTGATGGATTACTGGTGGGGTATGGTTATCTTGAATCCTATTTGTTTCATTTTGATCTACGGCTTCCTACCCTCTTATTCGTTAAGCTTATGTTAGCACTAGTATCTAACTTGCTTGAGAAATGCTTGGCTCGGTCAAATGTCATATGAGAATTGCCTTCATTTCCTACACAATTTTTGTACTTTCCAGGTTCGCTAAAGAATCCACTAAAGAGTTTTCTTCCATGGGAATTTTCTCTATGTCAAATTGTTCAAACTGATCCATAACTCTTTGGATAGTTCCATGTACTTATCCAGAGTTGGTTATTTAGTTTGTTAATTTCACTACACTTAATTTACAACAAGTTGCGAATCACTATGAGATTTAATGTGGTTACCTTCATTACGTTCGTCATTGTAATCCCGACAATGAGTGCCTCATATTCCGTGGCATCGTTTTTTTCTTGAATTCATGTTGAATGCTCCATAAAACTTCTGGTTATCTAGGGTGATGAGTATATATCTGATTCCCACTCCTTGTTCATTTGATGGGCCATCAACATAGAGTTGCCACACCTATGTAGGGTCTTTCGTTTCCTTTGATCGCCATCAACATAGAGCTGGTGTTATGTGTTCCACAATGAAATCGGCTAGGGCTTGCCCTTTGATTGCGTTACAAGGATAACAGGAGATGTCATACCGAGTTAATTTGTTAACACAATTTAAGATGCAACCGAATGTTTTTGCTTTCTGAAATATTTTCTTTAGGAGTTTTTCCATTAGTACTTTGATGGAATACGCTTGAAAATAAGGCCATAGCTTTCTAGCTGTGAGCAATAATTTATAAGCTAACTTTTCTATCATGGAGTAGTTAAATTCACTCTAAAAATTGCTTGCTAATGAAATAAGTGGCTTTTGGTACCTTCTTCTTCCCTATATTCCTTTTGTGCTCTTTGCTTGATTGGTTATAACTAAGTATACAAATAGATCCTTACCTAGAACTTTCTTTGAAAGTATGAGTGGATTGGCTAAGTGATCCTTTAGCACATCAAACACTGACTTACACTCCTCGGTCTGTTCATAGCTCCTGTCATTCCTGATTTGATCAAAGAAAGGAATGCATTTACTAATCATTAGAAATGAACCTACTCAAGGTTGTCACCTTCCCGTTTAAACTCATTACATCTTTGGGTTTTTTTAGAGTCTCCATCTTCCTTATGGCTTTAATGTTCTCTAGATTGTCCTCTATTCCCCTTGCCTTCATAATTTATCCTAGAAATCTTCCTAACTAAATTGCAAAGGTACACTTTAATGGGTTCACTTGTATCCCAAATTGCCTTAGTGTGGCAAAAGTTTCTTCCAGATCTTACACATGATTAAATGCTACTTGGGATACTACCAACATGTCATCGATGTGAACTTCAATGCTTTTTCCAATCTGATATATGAACATCATATTAACTAGCCTTTAACATGTTGCTCCTTCATTCTTTAATCGATGATCAAGCTTGTGTGCTCTTAATCTAGTTTGAACATGGCTATCTAGTTGTATCATTAATACACATCCATGAATGTCAGCAATTTATGTCCGCTAGTTGCATCAACCAAGTGCTCACTTCTAGGTAAGCGGAAACTGTCCTTGAAGGAGGCTTTGTCGAGGTTAGTGAAATCTATGCAATTTCTCTACTTCCCATTCGACTTCTTTACCAAGACTGGGTTCGCTACCTACTTTAGTAGTATACTTCTCGAAAGAACCAATTTTCCTTCAACTTTTTAACCTCTTCATGGAGAACATTATACCTCTCTTGATCCAAGGTAGATCGTTATTGCCTCAGTGGGTGTGTATCATGATCTATGTTGAAGGCATGGCATATTATGGCTAGATAGATCTCCATTATATTTGAGTGAATCCAAGCAAAAACATCATGTGACCTCTTTAAGAAATCAATCAACCCTGAATGCAGCTTAGGTTTTTTTTTCAATTTTCACAACTTGGTAGGATTTTTTTGTATATCTTCCAAGCCATCCACTGGCATCGGATCTTTTTATTTCATTTCTAACTATGGATCCACTTCGTCCTTTACTTCCTATAGCCTTGATGAAATTGCGTCTTCTAGATATGTCGGTGCATCATACAAATACTGCACAGATAATGAGTCATACTCATCCATCCCTATCATCTCCAAGTAGTCCCTTTTTTATTTTCTTACGGATACTTTGGTCATAAACTGACCTATTTTGGTATCTTCCTCAGAGCCATGTTCCGGTGTAGTTCTTTGAACGGGCTTATCAGTTGTATTCTTGTCTTTACATAAATTGGAAGTGATAGCAGTATAATTTTGAATAATTTTATTGCTAGAATTCAAAGTTACATTGTATAATTCTCTAGATAACAAATTCTTTTCTCTCACACTTCCTACTCCTACAGGGGTACGAATGCAGCCCTCTCTAGGAAAGCATGGGTTTTGTTGATCTATAACCAAAAAACTATAATTGAAGGATTTGTATAGTGGTGATATTCTTACGGTAAGATGAAACCGAACATGACCTTAATAGAGTAATCAACCTAGGTTTGGTGTTGATATTACTCCATGAATGCAAGTGGGTAGATTAAAGTAAGTATGCAGATTAGTTGGAATATGTGTATGGGGTAGAAGACACTAATAATGTTTTACCTGTCATTTTATAATATAAATGATGTAGATTTATTTCAGTCACCAGACTTATGTTTGACCAACACTTATTTTCCTATTTATTTATATCACTAAGTTAATGTTTGACCCATTCTATTTTCCTTTTTATTTATATCACTAGGCTAATGGACCCTGGTGGCGTAGTGGACATGGTGGCGGAGAAATTATATAGTAAATACTGTATAATTGTAATTATAACCTATAATAGTATATTTTGTGTGCTGTGGATCAGATTCTGATTTATTGTGTGTATCTATCTAACTATGTAATTAGATCTATGCTTTGTGTAAACAATGTTTTATGTTATATGTTGTTCCTTCCGATGCGTGTTCAGTAAGTTAGTAATTAGATTCTGTTTTGTTTACGAGTTATCATATCATAATGACTTATCATTTTTCGATCTTTGAGATGTTAACATTTGAACCGGGCATTGAATCCGAGGGTCAAAAGGGCGAATTGTTACATTAGGTATTAGAGAAAAACTATCAGACTAGGCAAGTATTAGAGAGCACATTTGTAATTGTATTTTATAGAGAGTAGACATACATACGCACACACCTTTTTATTGTTCTAGTCTATTACCCGATTTTATAGCAAAGTACTAACGTAGCCCATTTTCAGATACTTGAGGATGAGTAACTCCACAAAATTGACTGGAATAGACGCTATAATTGGAGCCAAAGCCGGATTAGACCTATTGAACGTTCCTAACATGAACATTCCATATGGTTCTGCTGCATGGTGCAAGCATTAAGTCAGGCTAATGAGACTCCAATTATACCTGCTGCTGCTACTACTTCTGCTGATGTTCCCCCTCGCCAACCACCTACTAGCAATTTCATCAAACAGTGTAAGGAATTTACCAGCTTAGGTAGTAAGGTTTTTAATGGAACTGAGCTTTATGTAGAGACTAAGGCATGGTTAGGCATATGTGAAGAGATTATATATTTTTGGAACAATGTGATGTAGAGAAGAGGCGTTTAGCTGCTTGTATTTGATGCAAGAACCTAGATTGTGGTGGTGGACTATTACAACTGAGATGAATGAGAGAGATAACACTTGGTATATGTTCAAGAGAAGGTTTGAGGTGAAGTTTGTTTTTGAGGTGGAGAAAGGATGTATGTTGGAGAATTTTATCAACTTAAAGCGGGGTGAGATGACGGTTTCAAAGTATGTAACCAAGTTTAACGAATTATCAAGGCTTGGGTGTGAGCTAGTAAATACCCCATTCAAAAAGGCAACGAGGTTCATGGTTTGAATGCACAGTTGAGGGAGATGGCATTAAACAAAGTATCATATAGAGCTATCTACGACAATTTGGTTGAGGCTGCTTTACTAAATGCTATGAAGGGAAAGGCAGCTAAAGATCTGCTCAAGAAAGAGGTGAACCAATAACAAGGAAAATGTAAACGTGAGGATGGTTATGGAAAGCCATAAAAGAGAAGATGTAATCAATGTAGGAAGAAGAGGCATATAGAAAACGATTATAGAGTCTATATCACTTAGATTAAGTGTTACAATTGCAACCAGTTGGGTAATACAAAAAGAAAATGCCTAAATTTAGTAAGATAGCACCGGATAGTCAAAAGCTTATGCACTGGAAGTGCTCCCAAGTTCTACTGTTCCACCATCTATTCAAGATAAAGGAAAACAAATCGCGATTGAAGGTAAGTCATTAATTCTAAATTATGAAATGTCAATATTGGTAGTTATGCTTTAAATCTCACATGGTGCATAGGTCATTTGATAGTATAGTATCATGATAGCGACCCTTATGTACCGAGATTTAGAGACAGGTCAAAATTTTGGAATAGGTTTGGATAACCTATTATAAGGTGATGTTGGATACTGGTGGTATGATTTGAATGGGGAGTAAAGGACTGATAAGATTTTTGTACATCATGATTCCATAGTTAAGAGATGATGAATTGATACCTATATTTGGCGAAGGAGTCCAATATACCTTTGTTGGATATTTTAACTTCCCTCCTCAAATAAGTTAGACTTAATAGGCATGTTAACACGTCTTGTTGACATATGGTTATGGAATGATGATTGAGATTTTTATAAGAAGATTCCAAGTTGATAAAGAAAAGGGATAATATTTTTGGATTAAGTAAAAGAATTTAAAATATTTAGTTGAAACTGTTAATACCCTAGGTATTGATTTTGATGATAATAACCACATAAATGTTACTACTAACATATCTCTGAATTATGCAGTCATATAAAATATATTATGGATACATTTAAAAAGTTAAACAAGAATAAAGTGGAAGTAAATGAATTATAGAAGAAGTTGAATCAGAGCAATTGAAGAACGAAACCCCAATTAAGAGAAGAATACTGAAGGATAAAGATGTTTGAAGTGATGAGGAGTTGGTTGAACCTTAGAATATCGTGTTAAATATCTCATGGCAGTTATACTTGAAGATATCAACCATTGACTTCAATCTAATCACAAAAGTCCACAAATTTAAGGTAATTTGAAATGCTGAAAATTTGCAACACTTATTAGTGTTGCTGTTCATTTTGCAACACACCCATGTCAACGTGGGGGGTAGGTGGATCTCGACATGCTAGCCGTTTTTCAGAATTGTAAATTTTAAATGAAGCGACATTTCCCTCCAACTCTTCACCAAAAGACCCGTCTCTTCAACCACTAAATAAAGGCCTCTGAAAACGAGTTTTAGCATCAAGAATTCTTATATTCTCTTACTCCTTCTCCAGACATTTGCAAAAGAAATCCGTTGTATACTCTTTCAATCTCCTTGCAAATTGATATTGTTTCACTCCAATTCTTCACTGATTTGCAAATCACACAATATCATAAAGTTGTACTTTAATTCACATCATTCTCTCTTTGATTTCATCCTATTCCTCGAAGAATTTAAAGATATATTGCCATTGGAGGTTTATAGGATCATTGTACCGAATCTGCAAGAATCTATATTGAATATACGACTACTTGCCATAGTTTGTTGTTAGTGATAAGGAGAAGGTGTTCTTGTAGCCTGTAAAATCAAGAGGTTGTGTGTCTTGTACCTCGTGAAATCAAGATTGTAAAGTTGTTCTTACCACCCGTGGAAAACAAGCGATAATAGTGGAATTCTGCATGATAGAGTGTAGGACTAGATGTATGATTGGTTAATCCAAGCCAGTATAAAATTCCGGATGTTATTTACATTATTGCATTTTTCTTTATTACTTATTTATTCTCTTATTACTTCATTTTGTTTGAAATTTGAGTAAATAGAGTTTTATATTCATAAGTAAGTAGTTAATACACATTTCACCACTTTTAGTGTCTGAATAGCCTTAAGATCTAACATTGTGTTGTAGCCACTCCAATTTCTAACATTTGGTATCAGAGCCTTAGTTTTCAAAAATTCATAACTTGGTTTTTGAAAAGTATAAATGGCTAATGACACAAGTAACATATTTTTTAACACTTTTGTAGAAGGGCAATCTACCACTAGACCCCCTCTATTTGATGGCAGTAGTTATGTGTATTGAGCTTGTAGGACGAAACGTTATTTGTAGTCTAATGGTTTGGATATTTGGAACATTACCTAAATAGAGTACATAGATCCTCAAACTGAATATTCAAAATGGACACTAAACCAAAAGACACAAGCACTTAATAACTCTAAGGCCATGAGCATTTTATTTTGCTCCTTAGATAGAAATGAATTTAATAGAGTGTTCATTTGTAATTCTACAAACGAAATTTGGAGAACACTGCAAATCACACATGAAGGCACCAATAAAGTAAAACAAACAAAGATATGTATGCTAACTAACCAATTTCAACTCTTTCAAATAAAGCCAAATGAGTCTATTTCTAATATATATTCAAGATTTTAAGATATAATACATGCATTAATACCATTTGGAAAGAAAATTACCAAAGAAGGCCAAGTCAGAAAGATCTTGAATTCACTTCCTAGTGAATGGGATTGGAAGACTCTGGCAATTGAAGAAACCAATGATATTAGTACTATTAAAATAGAAGATTTAATTGGTAACCTAATGTCCTATGAAGTAAAGTTGTAGACTAGAAAAGAGAATCAGGAAAATGAGAAGAAATCACTAGCACTTAATGCTACGATCGACAAAGATGAACCAGATGATGATATCGAGTTTATGACCAAGAAGTTCAAGAAATTCTTAAAGTATTGGATAAGAGACATTTTTCGAAAAACTAACAACAACATTTCTAGAAATAGAAATGTTGTTAAGTGTTCGAATGTGATAAACCCGATCATTTGAAAAGAGACTGTCCCAAACTGAAAAAATCAAAGTTAGATACTTTCAATAAGGAGAGGAAACAGGCATTCAACATAAAATGGAATGACTCAGATACACCATCAAGTGATAGTGATTCAGAAATAGAAAATGCCAACATGTGCTTCATGGCAAATGATGACCAATATGGAATTTCAATAAAGAAATTACTAATGTTTTGAATGATATGTATCAAGTATATAAAATACTTAGGAAAGAATACAACAATCATTTGGCGGAGATAGATTGATTAAAAATATTTAATGAAAAGTTAACTGAAGAAAAACAATGTCTAAAAGATGAAATTGAAAGACTTAATGGGTATAATGATGAAAAGGATTTGACACTTGGAAGTTTTGAAAAAATGGAAATGAAAATGAATCCTTAAAATCAGAAAATCTTTCAATGAAGTCACAGATCACTGATCTGAATGACAAAACAACATTTCTGAACAATTTTATTCTTAAATGTAATAAGGATTTTGACAAAATGAAAACCGATGTTGATAAATTTAACGAAGGAAAGGATAATTTAGAAAAATTATTATCTACATATAAACACACTAAGAATAAACATGGACTTGGATACACACCTAAGGATAAATCAAAGAAAAACAGTATTCAAAATACTAACTTTGTTAAGGCTACCAAGTTCAAACCAAAACCTAGGAAATTAAAGTTAAAACCTCCAAATAGATTCATCAATTTATGGGTTTCAAAAAGGTTGGATGATACTGAAAAAGAAAAATATACTGATAATTTTATTAATAAGGTTCATTCATCTAATGATTATATTTTGAAAGGATATGCAAACTCTTTATGGGTTTGGCATCCCAAAACTTAACCGCATGGGCCCCAGATTAAAAAGGGCACCAGTGTGCATATTTTATAATTTTTCAAGTACCAAACAATGTATATTAGATAGCAGATGCTCAAAACATACGACAAGAAATCTATTGAACATTGGATAAGTATGAAAAGGATTTATTATTGGCATCGGCAAAGTCGATAACTCTAAAACTCATCTTATTATTTGATAAGTTTATTTCATGTTTTGAATTGATTTGGTTTCCCCTCATGTATTTTATTTATAAGCATTTATCTCTATATACAAACTGTATATATTGTCTAGCAGTGATTTAAGTGACTCTTTTTCTCCCTTTTTTGTTGATGACAAGGAGGGAGAAAAGGTATAAATATACTAGGAAAAATGATAAGGGGAGTGCATAGAATTAGTGGGAGTCACATATAAAAGTATTATATTTAATCTCTCAAATATTTATATGGTTGTCATCATCAAAAAAGGGGAGACTGTTAATACCTTAGGTATTGATTTTGATGACAACAACCACAAAAATATTACTACTAATGTATCTCTGAGTTATAAAGTCATATCAGATATATTATGGATACATTTACAAAGTTAAACAAGAATACAATGGAAGTAAATGAATTATAGAAGAAGGTTAATCAGAGCAATTGAAGAACAAAACCCAATTAAGAGAAGAATGCTGAAGGATAAAGGTGTTTGAAGTGATGAGGAGTTGGTTGAACCTTAGAACATTTTGATAAAGATCTCATGGCAATTATGCTTGAAGATCATCAACCGCTGACTTCAATCTAATCACAAAAATCCACAAATATAAGGTAATTTGAAATGCTGAAAATTTGCAACACTTATTAATGTTGCTATTCATTTTGCAATACACCCATATTGACATGGAGGTAGGGGGATGTCGACATGCTAGTCGCTTTTTAGAATTTCAAATTTTAAATGAAGGGACATTTTCTTCCACCTCTTCACCAAAAGACACGTCTCTTCAACCACTATATAAAGGCCTCTGGAAAAAAAAATTAACATCAAGAATTCTCATTTTCTCTTAATCCTTATCCAAACATTTGCAAAAGAGATCCATTGCATACTCTGCAATCTCCTTGCAAATCGATACTGTTTCTGTAACATTCCTGGAATTTAGCTAAGATTAATTCGATAGTTAATTTGATCC
The DNA here is from genome assembly GCA_030765085.1 of Allium cepa. Classification (NCBI taxonomy): domain Eukaryota; kingdom Viridiplantae; phylum Streptophyta; class Magnoliopsida; order Asparagales; family Amaryllidaceae; genus Allium; species Allium cepa. The sequence goes on from CM060932.1 coordinate 914,994,432, forward strand.
TTGGAGTTAAACTTTGAAATATTTGGTAATTAATATAAAATTTTGAATTAAATTGTGAGATTAATTGATAAATCAATTTGAGTTTCTCCAAAAACAATTAAAATATGTATTTTTTAAATAGATTGGCATAATAGAATTTTGGATTGGAATTCAAAAATAAGTATTTTATAAAGTTGTGTAATTATTTGAACTTTCCAAATTGAATAAGGTATATGTTTACTTATGTATATAAATGGATTTTTTAATTGAATTTGGAGTTTGAAATTCAAGATTAAATATTTTAGAAATAAAATTGAATTTAGAATAATCTATATTTTGAGATGAATACAAATTTGTTTTCTAATTATAATATATGATATATATGAAAGTTATATTTCGGGATTTGATTTAATAAATAAACTAGATTTAAAAAGCTTTATAAAATTAAGAAATACACATGTATGATTATTTATTAAAGTGTAATTTAGTTTCGAACATTTTTCTTTAAGGATGCATAAGTATAATAAAGGTAGTTTAAATATAAACATTTGAAACATAACACATACATAAATAAAAGAAAATAATAAAAGCATGTTTGAATTAGATATAGATAAATTTTCAAAAAGCTATTTAAAGGTTAAATTTTAATATATACATATCTTTCGAAAAATTAATAAGACTCGAATAAAGTATTTAAAAAGGAAAAGTAAATAAAAAATTTAAAAACATAAACATATGGAAAAATGAAGCAATTTATAACAACATAAGGGTTGAAACACAATTTTTAAATTTATTTAAATTAAGGGGTTGAACACAAATTTCCTTCACGTTAACAAATGTAAGGCAAGTAATCACAAAGATTAACAAGTGTAAATAAATCATCATGCAAACAATACAAGTGCAAAGATAAAATTTCTTTTAATTTAAAATTCTATTAACATGAAAAAGAGGAAAAAAAACCATATTTCAGTTTTCTTTTCATCAAACCTAAGACTCCCAAAACCTGAAAAACAAAGATTCAAAGCAAACAATCTCAGTTGCAAACTTGTAAGTTTAGATCAGAGAAAAACAAAATCATCTCCACTCAAAAGCAAAGTTTTCAAAACCAGAAAAAGATATAAACCCGAGCAACACCAAATGCCATCTTCACCTGTATCAAACCTGAGTGACAACTTCAGGTTCAGGCAGAATCAAACTGAAGTAATTAAGACAAGAATTTAAAATCTGGAAGCCTTGAAAACAAAATCTGGAACAACTCAAGTGCAATGCAAAGGAAGCAAAACCTAAAACAATCAATCAGCAAGATCATAGCTCAACAACTAACAGGGTCTGGGAGCAAGATCAAATCTCAGTTTCAAAAGTGGTAGAAACAATTTCCAGTTTTGCCAATTTAGTTCAGCTTCTCTGTTCCTCTGTCTTCATCAATATAAGGTGAGCAAACTGACCTATTTAAGTTTTGAATCCATAACTTATCTTGAAGTTTTTTGATGGGGCTGTTGTGAAAATGATGAATGAATGTCAATATTTAGGTGTGAAGTGTGGTATGCATGTCTGTGAATGTATATGTTTGATCTGTTATAACAAAACCCAAGATCACCAGAGATAAAAAAATTGATATCTCCATATCTACATCTTTACAAACCATGATTTCGGAAAGAAATTTTCTTATAACAATGTAAAGTTACTTATAAAAATAATATTATGTAAAAATATTGAGTAAATATTTTGTAAATAATAATTTACAGTAAGATCAATATATATCAGGAAAATCGAACATTTTAGTTGTGATATCCCAGAATTTTTTGCAATATCAATTTAATAATCTATGTTAAAATTAATAGATTTGATAATATTCTTAATAATAAATTTGATTTAATAACCTTCTTAAATAAATATTTAAATAGGTGATTTTATCTTTTAAAAGCTAATTAAATTGTTTTCTATTTATAATGTATATATTTGTATATATTGTAAATGGATAAACTTTATTTTAAATTTAATAAATATAGTCATGTTTCCTAATTCTAATATTTTGGTAATTTGGAAATTTAATTTAATATTAATCCATTAAATAAATAACCCTATGGCTTTAAAATACTCATGGTAAAAGTTTAATTAAAATGATTCTAGCTTAAGTTTAATTTAAGCAAAAAGGTTGTTTTGTTCTTTTTCAATATAGCTTGATAAAATAAGTAAGTTATTAATAAATAGATAATTTATTTTATAATTTATTTTAATTTAATAATGAGCTATATTTAAATAATATTAATAATGTAATGTCCTTACAAATGGATTTTAATATAAACAGTAATTGTTATTTCAAATAGATTTATATATGTGTGTGCATTTTGGAGGATGTTATGATTTGAAAATTTAAAATAAAGTCTTTCAAAAGATGTTTAAAATAAAATAAATCATACGGATATTTAAACATAAGTATAAATCAAATATATAGTTATAAACATATGTATAAATACATAAACATCTATGGTATTAAAATAAGTATAAAAATTGATAATGAGTAAATTAAGTATTCGATAGTTTAAGTTTAAAAATAAAAGAGAAATAAAAATAAGAAATTATGTTAAGAATGGAACTAAATACTTAACTTAGAAAATTTATAACAAATTAACTAAACCAACTTTATATTTGTACATGAAGTATTAAAACAAACCTGGCAAAAGTAAATAGGTAAGCAGCCTGTAAAGTAGTATGCACGGCAAAAATAAACAAAGTATAAAAGGATCTTGTATGTAACCTACAAGTAATATATGCAAGGAAAGAACAGGTGAAAATAAATATCTATATACAAGACAAATTAGATAAAGTTGTAAACATAATGTACTTAAGCATTTAATGCTTTCATCTCAGCAAACAATGAGGTCAATTCGAATTATTCAAACGATCATTTCAGCCTCCCTAACAAATCTTGCCTAGTAAGATAGAAACAAAAGAAAAATATGGCTAAATAGAAAAGTTTATACCCAGTAAAATCCTCCTTTATACAAATCCTTCCTTCTATATATACATCTTCTTATTTCAGTTCGTTCTCAAAACATAGCAATCCAGGAAATAAGAAAATAAGTTAGCATTTCCATTTAAAAATTTAATCGACAATAAAACTTGCCTGCATTTTCCAAAGCCTACAAGCAAATTTAAATCCAAAAAAACCTGATGCATTCATCTTTAACCCAAGTTTTAAAGCAAGCAACTTGCATGCAAATCTAAACAACAAAGCAACTCAAGTTTAAAACAAAAAGCATTCAAGTGCAAGGTTTTTAAAGCTAAAGGATTTCAGTTTTCAAGCTGTTTTTCAAATCTGGGTGCTCTGTCTTCTGTTTAAAAGGTGAGTAACTTTTAAAAATCTAAACTTTTATCTGGTTGCCTGCTATTTCTATGATAAATATTGTAGTGTGCATATATGTAAATGTAACCTGCTGTATGCATGATATATGAATGTCCTCTTTTATGTTTTTCCAGTATTCCTGTTTGTTTTAAATTCATATTCTTTTTGATTCAATTTCTATTAGGATTTAGTTTACAAACAAATTTTTTTTGTTTAGTTATAAAGTAAGCTTTAAGAATTGAATTAAGTCAATATAAACTTGAATTGGCTTTGGAAAACCAAACAACTGGGCAAGTTCAAATTTAATTGAAAATTCAATCATCTTGTTTTCTTGATTCATGAATATAAATGGAATACTAAAATCAAAATATGATTTTTAAAACTAAAATTAAATTTTTTAGTAAAGAGGTTAAGGTGAAGTTGAGGGTTCATCAAAATATGGGAATTTGTGATTTTCTAGCGATCTATTTGGATAAGGGGGTCAGGATTTATCCGGGAGGTGGAGGAATGACTGGAGATTGGTGGAAAAATGCTTGAAGGTGATGAAATTCACCAAGAAGTTGCAGCAGTGGATTTTCTTTTAGAACCCTTGTTTTTACTGTGCTTGGTGAATCGATCACCACGGCTCATAGAGTTGATCGAGTTCAACTAGGTTTTGGGTAATGGAAGTAGACATGTAGAGGAAGACGATGCCGGAGATTTAGACCTTCAGGTGGTCGGAGTTGCGAGAACGAAGCGTTGAAAGGTTTAGGTTGTGGTGGCCTTGTCGTTTCCAGGTTTTGGTGTTGCTTGTTCCAGGTTTGGGTTTGGGTCTCGTTTTGGGTTTCGAGAAGGATGGTGACGATTTGGTGATCGTGAGATGATGCATAGATGATTGTTGATGTGATGAAGCCATCATCGATGGCAGGAGTTAATCAGAGTCACGGTGCATTTGCACCGTGCACTTTTGATTCCTGGTAATCTAGGTAGAAACAGTGGAGAGAACTCGAGTTTTTCTCGAGTAAGTATCGGGTAAGGCTCGAAGCAAGGAGGGGTCTGTCTCGAAGTATTTTGGTATAGCCTCGGGACATTTGAATTATGATAGGTTTTAGAACCTGTCTGTTTAAAATTTTAAAGCAGAATTTTAAAATTTGAAACCTGATTTTAATATAAAGTTAAAATCAGAATTTCAGATATGGATCCAAATTAGTTTTTGTATCCAAATTTGAAAATAGAGAAAGTTTTATAAAATTTTGTAACGTTTCGGATTTTTCGCGCTCGAAAATCGACATCCATACTTTACATCGTACTCAAATGCCGTAGAATCGACCGTTCAAATCCGATTCGTCGGAGCTTATAACAACATTAAGTAAATAACACAGCGGAATAAAAGAATAATACATTGATATACAGCTTTGATACAATATCTGATACAACAGATGATCCAATAGATATCAATATACATCAGAGATATGATACAATAAATAGCAGCGGAAAAGAAAAATAGATGACATCTAGCAGTGGAACAATATAACTCTAAGATAGTCTTCAAAAGAGAACTCCGAGAACTGCAACTCCATTTCCAAGAATCAATCCAGCAATAGCTCGAACTCCGAATAACGATGCACAAAGATAAGCAAGTGCGGTGTGATCCAAAGACTGAACTAGCTCCAGATAATCTACTAAACTTGACTATCTGAAAAACCCAACTCTAGACTGCTCGTGTAGAAAATATAATGAGCACCCAGAGTTTAGGAAAGAAACAATAAACTCCGGATCAGTCATGGGACTGGTGTGAGCAACAAAAACAGTTTATCTTTTAAAACATTCAAAGAAATATTTTAAAGTTAATTCGCAATGCTTTTTGAAATGAGACTACCATAAGACCTCCCGCCACACACACAATGCAAACACAACTTGGAGGAGATTTCTTCTTATGATAGTCAAAGTGCTTGATACGCATTAAAAATAAACATTTGATATTATTGCTAGTGCATAGTGTAGAAAAAATTCATTTCGAAAGTAGAATATAAATCTTAGCCAGCATAGGTACCATTATATTATGCCTACTATAGCTACCATATTAAATGGCAGGTTCTACAACTAAAACCGTACAAGTCTCGTATTGTTTCTTTGGATTTCCAACGAATGATCAGGCCAAGGAACTTTCCATTGCCACATGAGAACGCCTCTGGATGGACGTCCCCGAGAACCAAACCGGATTTCTACCAACACAAGGCCTTGTTACCCCTAACTGAGTAACAACTGACCGAATATGCCATCCCCCGGTCCTTTGGGACCTTTCACCGAGCGCTCGCAATCAATTCACACAATCATAAAGTGTTTTCAACATGAGTAAGTATCTGGGCTCCATACCATGATACTACCCTTTTCCAGAAGGAAATGCACATATCCTAAAGGGCGCTACCCCTCATAACATTGCTGCATCTTTCCTGTTTTGACCATTCCCGGGGTGTGAGGCTCGACAAAGTCATGTCCACAAAAACATACTTTATACAAAAGCCATGCTTTGGGTCAACAAATGATCATAGAAATGATCACCAGGATAGACGATCAAATAAATGATCCTATCACAAATAATCAACACAATGATCATTTCACAACAACACTCAGCATGTCACATTACCAAATTGGGAATATATCGCTGATAACATTCAACTACATAACCTCTGAGCTCGTACGTCTCAGAGAAGGGTGTTAAGCTAAGAGAATAAATTCTCTGCCACCAACAGAAATATATTTGAAAGAAATCGGCTTTATATCTCAATTTGTAATGTCAGACATACAATCCATACAAGTCTGTTCCGGGCTCGAACAGAACCGAAGGCACTTACAAAGAAGTCCTTGCAATCCGGATATTCACTAATCACGTTCGGACTTCCCATCACATATGGAGTCTCTATACCGGGGACCATTCCATGCAAAGACATTCGACGAGTTGTCCTTACGTTTTTGAAAATATCCGGTCTTCAACACCGGTCTTTAAATGCTATCCATAACGACATATCACATATTCGGAATGGGATATATGACACAAAGGTCCTCTCCCGGCTAAACCGAACAGTGAGCGCAGTATTTCAAAAACATATGGATATTGGGATTTCAATTAAGTCACAACTTATTACCCAAAACTTTCTTCCAAATGGTTTAAATCAATTACCATTTCAAATCTTTAAACAAAAAGATTTATTTCAAAAAGATCAATTCATAGATTTCAAAACAATTTCCATTCTAATTGGATTAACCCGTTAAATCTTTAAATCAAAGATTTGACTTATAACTTTCAAAATTCAATTAACTTGTTGAATCTTTTAAATCAAAGATTCAACTTATAGCTTTCAAAAATCATATTCATAACTTGGAAATTATCTTCATTCTCAAACTTGAAATTCTTTTTAACACAAATTGGACGTTCATTTCTTATGTGAAAGCTTTTATTATTTGAAAACAAACAGTTCTCGTTTCAGAAAAAAATCCAATTATATTTACATGAGTTAAAGTTCTTGAATTATATTCACATTCCTAAATCAATACTTTTAAAATAGTTTAACCCGTATATAACTGGTATAACATTTTTTTTCCCCTAGTTTTAAATCATAGAATTCAGTTTCACATTTTGAATTTAAGTTCAAATCAAAATTATTCAACTTCATATTTTATCGAGTTATTCAAAATAAATTTCATCTATGAAATTCCATTTCAAAAGCTTTTCACTTTAAACCCAATCCATTTCCAAAACATTTGAATTCAAATTTAAAACTATTTCAAAAATCTGTGACTCAATCGATTTCCTCGTGAAATCCATATTGGTGTGTGTATAAGTGTGGTCCAGGGGTTTAACACAATAGTGCAACATCATTCAATCATCACAAATCAAATATAACAATATATCCGATAAGCGATATAAACTATAACGCTTATCTTCATTCACAGATCACAGATATATATACAGGTGTATCATCAATAAATGAATAAAATTATACATAGCACAATCAACAGATCAAAATATCACAGATCAGATAGGACAATCAATTAGGGCATTTCATACAAAATAATCATTCATAAGTAAGGTCAAGCATTTAATAATCATTTATAAGCAGGATTAATAAATTATTTAATGCTAAGTAATTCAATTCATTTCCAATTAAATTAATTACTTATGAATAAATTATTCAATCTTATTTATAAATTACAAATCATTTGATATAAATAAATTTATCGAACACTTTAATTAATTAAATTATACCTAATTAATCATATTAATTTAAATCAACCTTTAAATCAATTACTTAATTAATTAACCTTAATAAATCAAAATATCCAAAAATTAATTACAATAAGTGATTAATTCTCAATTACTTTCATTTAGTAATTACATTTAAACAATTTATAACTAATTATCTAAATTAATTAATCCAATTAATTATTAACATTAATCACTTTAATCAATACTTAATAATCCTTAGTTAATTATCTTTATTAACTAATAAATTCCTTTAATTACTTATTTAAGAAAATTCCTCAGATTTAAATCATTTTTAATTAAATAATTTATTAATTCATAAATAAAATGAATCATTGTTTAATTACTTTATTAATTAAATCATTTTACTTACCTTAATTATCTCTAAGATAATCCATTTCTTTATTAATAACTTAATTAACATTAACATATATATTTTAAACATTTTACTTTTGAATTCACAATTTAGTTCCATTTTAAATTTAAGTTTAAATCAAATTATCTACATTCCAGTTTTAAAGATAAATTGATTTATTTAACTTACAAATTTAAGTTAAACTAATTTAATAGCTTTTCATCCAATTTTACTTTTAAATTTCAATTTTAAATTCAAAATACCAGTTTATCTTTAATAAAGTCTACCACTAAATTTTTAAAACCTTTGAAATCTTTTGTTAAATAATATTAGTTTTATAAAAGAAATTTACAAGAGTTTAAACCCAATTATTTAAATTCAAATCATTGTATAAAGTATACTTGAACATTTTAAAGTTGTTTGAATACTTTAAATTTTATACAACTTCATTTATTTCAGAAGTAAATTTGAATTCCATCTTCCAAATTCTGATTTTTTTTACTTATATAAAAATCTGTTTCAAACTCAAGTTCTGATAATAAAAAAAAAATAGATTCAGGTTTTAAAACATGGAACAAACATTTACCCGAGTCTTTGCCTATAAAAACTCGAGTCAACCCCTCATCTTACCCGAGACAACTTCGTGTCTCTTCCCTGTATGCTACTTTCTTCTTCTCCTCTTTTTTGTTATTCTTTTTTTATTTTTTTTATTTTACCAAATTAAAAATAGCATCAGGAACACACGCGAACTCGAATACAACCCGAAGCGAATTCTTCTTTTGTTCGAGCACGACTCGAGGCGGAAGACCACCACAACACTGTCACCAACCACTTCCACGTCGTACACGTGCACATACGATCGGAGCTTCTCCGATCTTGGCCGAGCCCCTCCACAAGTCGCCATCGACTCCACTGACCAAAACACACTTCCAGTTCGAAGCGAACGAGGCTACATCCAAATCGAGCATTTCCATTCTTCCTGTAACCCAACCTCAACACCAAAACCCGCCTCGTGGAACCACCTCCGGCCACCTAAGTCGCCGCCCCTTCGCCTACACACTCGACTACAACCCAGGCACCTCCCCTTCAAGCCCGGCCACGCTCGATGCTACGACGAAGTCGTGGCGATCAAATGTTTGAGCATCAGAAAAATTAGGTTAAAAAAGAAAAAAACCACCACCATAGTCACCTCCGACGTCGTGACCACCACTACCCATTTTTCCTGCCACCCTGGTAAACTCCACCACCTTCAGGAAGAATCGCAGCCACACCGATCCACCCAATTTCCAGAGGCAACTCAAAATCCCCAAATTGGTTAACAAAGAAATGCTCAATCAAACCTTCACTAAAAAATGTAATTTTAGTTTTAAAAATCAGAGTTTTGATTAAGCATTCAGTTCATATTCTTAAATTGAAAATTTAAGATATTGGAAATATCACTTGTATTTAGTATTTACTGATCTTAAGGTTTTCAGAGCAGTTTTGCTCTATTTTTCTTAAATACAAAATTTTAAGAATTTACTTTATAATCAAACAAACTTATTTTTCTTAGATCCTAAATCATAACATCAAGTAAATTGAGAGGAAATAAGTTTTGAATTAAACCTGAGTTGAAAATCTTTAAGTACAGGGGTAACTTCAGGTTATACTGACATGCAGATATCATGTTTCACACACACAAACTTCACCAATAAATAAACACCAATTCATGATCTGCTTCATACTTAAATCAAGCAACCAGATAATTAAGTTTATAAATAAAGTTACTCACAGTATTGTTTCTAGAATGAACAGAGCATTTCATCTGTAACAGGTTTTCAACTGAAATCTTGCTTCTTTGGTTTGAATTTTGTTTAAAGCTTCAATTGTTTTATTCTCCAAGCTTAAAGCTTGAACTTGCATTTGATCCTAGTTGCTTCAGAAGGAAGAACAGAGAACTACATTGAACCAGGCATTGAAAACTGCAAGCTAACATCCTCTTTTTGGTCTCTGGTTTTTAATTGATTGAGTTGCTGTTTCCAATTGAATTTTGTTTTAAAGTTAAAGATGAAGCCTACTTTAGTTTCTTGACTTTTGCGAAACTGAAATGGAAAGGCTTGATATATAAGAGAGAGGTTTTCAAGTTGATATACTTTTTACTTGCCTACATCTTTGCTTTATCTCGGCTGATGTACTTTATGTCTCTATACTTGCCTACATCCTTTAGCTAGCTTGTTTTTACTTTGTTTAATAGATTTTCTTGCATGCGTACATATTCTACTTGATGGCTAAAGATAATGTTGTGGCTGCAGATCTTTCTTTGTATATTTGCATTAATTGCTTTGTACATGTTTGTCTATACTTTGCATACTTTTGGTGGCTGAAACATCATATGCATTTTGCTTTGTTTATTTATATTTTTATTCCCAGGCTCTTGTATTGCTTTGGGTACTTGTCTTTTGTTTGTTTCATTCCATGCTTATTTGCCTGCATACTTATTCTTTTTAGTTTTGTTTTATACTTATTGTTTTTGTTTCATATATCAATGTTCTTATTTTTATTCATAGCTTAAGTATGAATTATTTTACTTTACAAAATAAGTGAACTTCTATTTTTAGTTTACTCTTATTACTTTTGTAGCCTACTCCATTTGTATTATCTTGTATTGATTTATTAATATGAGATTAGGATATATATATATATATATATATTTAGTTTATATTCTTATATCTTATATTTTATTTACTTCTTATTTATTGTCTTGTATTTATTATATATATTTTAACCATCAATAATAAATTAACAATTCACTTATTTATTCATTTCGTACTTGTGTCAATGTATATACTTTAATATTTATTTTTCAAACCACTAATATAAGATTTAAATTCAAGTAATTTAACACATTTTTATTTGAGATCGGGGAAACTCGCATCAATCCATCTATACATTTCACAATTTTAATTCAAAAATTCGATAAATTATCAATTTAAATTAAATTAAAATTCGGGATCGTTACAGAATTCCCCCCTTAAAAAGAATTTCGTCCTCGAAATTCGCAGGCACGAAATAACATAGAGATAGGTAGATTCGATCTCCTATAAATCCTCAAATACAAGATATTGATTCCAAACTCAAACCGTAATATTCCAAATTATACATAACTTGTCCCTCTTCGGACTTCGATATTCACAAGATATTATAATAGAATTTCTAATTCGGTTTTAAACGAAATCCTTTTATCGATACTATTCAAATTATCCTTCATATTCTATTAATCAATTTTAACTCAATTTAAAATTTCCAATTTATTCAAAATTTCCAATTTATATTCATTAAGGTTTAAATCGAAAAGCCGATAAGAACCCGATGAAATACGAAACAAGAATTTTCTGCAACGATTCGTAGAGCATCAACGCACCGAACTACTTCTAGAGCTGTCACGAAGCAATCAAAAGAATTTAAAAACGAATCAAAGAAAATTGATAGAGAAAGTTTGTTTCCACTGTTGCAAGGCATCGACCATTTATAGTGATACTCCCCTGTCCCCTATCGCGTTCTCTTCTTGCACTCATACTTACTATCAGTGGATAGTAAGAGAATTTACTGAGGCATTCAAACAGATATCTTAGGGATAGACTCATTCTAAGGATACTTCACCCTATCTCTAATGAGTTACTTAACATGTTATACTCCTGAGCTAAAGTTCAACCTTAGCTCTGATACCAAATGTAACGTTTCGGATTTTTCACGCTCGAAAATCGACATCCATACTTTACATCGTACTCGAATGCCTTAGAATCGACCGTTCAAATCCGATTCGCTGGAGCTTATAACAACATTAAGTAAATAACACAGCGGAATAAAAGAATAATACATTGATATACAGCTTTGATACAGTATCTGATACAACAGATGATCCAATAGATATCAATATACATCAGAGATATGATACAATAAATAGCAGCGGAAAAGAAAAATAGATGACATCTAGCAGCGGAACAATATAACTCTAAGATAGTCTTCAAAAGAGAACTCCGAGAACTGCAACTCCATTTCCAAGAATCAATCCAGCAATAGCTCGAACTCCCAATAACGATGCACAAAGATAAGCAAGTGCGGTGTGATCCAAAGACTGAACTAGCTCCAGATAATCTACTAAACCTGACTATCTGAAAAACCCAACTCTAGACTGCTCGTGTAGAAAATATAATGAGCACCCAGAGTTTAGGAAAGAAACAATAAACTCCGGATCAGTCGTGGGACTGGTGTGAGCAACAAAAACAGTTTATCTTTTAAAAAATTCAAAGAAATATTTTAAAGTTAATTCGCAATGCTTTTTGAAATGAGACTACCATAAGACCTCCCGCCACACACACAATGCAAACGCAGACTTGGAGGAGATTTCTTCTTATGATAGTCAAAGATGCTTGATACGCATTAAAAATAAACATTTGATATTATTGCTAGTGCATAGTGTAGAAAAAATTCATTTCGAAAGTAGAATATAAATCTTAGCCAGCATAGGTACCATTATATTATGCCTACTATAGCTACCATATTAAATGGCAGGTTCTACAACTAAAACCGTACAAGTCTCGTATTGTTTCTTTGGATTTCCAACGAATGATCAGGCCAAGGAACTTTCCATTGCCACATGAGAACGCCTCTGGATGGACGTCCCCGAGAACCAAACCGGATTTCTACCAACACAAGGCCTTGTTACCCCTAACTGAGTAACAACTGACCGAATATGCCATCCCCCGGTCCTTTGGGACCTTTCACCGAGCGCTCGCAATCAATTCACACAATCATAAAGTGTTTTCAACATGAGTAAGTATCTGGGCTCTATACCATGATACTACCCTTTTCCAGAAGGAAATGCACATATCCTAAAGGGCGCTACCCCTCATAACCTTGCTGCATCTTTCCTGTTTTGACCATTCCCAGGGTGTGAGGCTCGACAAAGTCACGTCCACAAAAACATACTTTATACAAAAGCCATGCTTTGGGTCAACAAATGATCATAGAAATGATCACCAGGATAGACGATCAAATAAATGATCCTATCACAAATAATCAACACAATGATCATTTCACAGCAACACTCAGCATGTCACATTACCAAATTAGGAATATATCGCTGATAACATTCAACTACATAACCTCTGAGCTCGTACGTCTCAGAGAAGGGTGTTAAGCTAAGAGAATAAATTCTCCGCCACCAACAGAAATATATTTGAAAGAAATCGGCTTTATATCTCAATTTGTAATGTAAGACATACAATCCATACAAGTCTGTTCCGGGCTCGAACAGAACCGAAGGCACTTACAAAGAAGTCCTTGCAATCCGGATATTCACTAATCACGTTCGGACTTCCCATCACATATGGAGTCTCTATACCGGGGACCATTCGATGCAAAGACATTCGACGAGTTGTCCTTACGTTTTCGAAAATATCCGGTCTTCAACACCGGTCTTCAAATGCTATCCATAACGACATATCACATATTCGGAATGGGATATATGACACAAAGGTCCTCTCCCGGCTAAACCGAACAGTGAGCGTAGTATTTCAAAAACATATGGATATTGGGATTTCAATTAAGTCACAACTTATTACCCAAAACTTTCTTCCAAATGGTTTAAATCAATTACCATTTCAAATCTTTAAACAAAAAGATTTATTTCAAAAAGATCAATTCATAGATTTCAAAACAATTTCCATTCTAATTGGATTAACCCGTTAAATCTTTAAATCAAAGATTTGACTTATAACTTTCAAAATTCAATTAACTTGTTGAATCTTTTAAATCAAAGATTCAACTTATAGCTTTCAAAAATCATTTTCATAACTTGGAAATTATCTTCATTCTCAAACTTGAAATTCTTTTTAACACAAATTGGACGTTCATTTCTTATGTGAAAGCTTTTATTATTTGAAAACAAACAGTTTTCGTTTCAGAAAAAAATCCAATTATATTTACATGAGTTAAAGTTCTTGAATTATATTCACATTCCTAAATCAATACTTTTAAAATAGTTTAACCCGTATATAACTGGTATAACATTTTTTTTCCCTAGATTTAAATCATAGAATTCAGTTTCACATTTTGAATTTAAGTTCAAATCAAAATTATTCAACTTCATATTTTATCGAGTTATTCAAAATAAATTTCATCTATGAAATTCCATTTCAAAAGCTTTTCACTTTAAACCCAATCCATTTCCAAAACATTTGAATTCAAATATTCAAATTTAAAACTATTTCAAAAATCTGTGACTCAATCGATTTCCTCGTGAAATCCATATTGGTGTGTGTATAAGTGTGGTCTGGGGTTTAACACAATAGTGCAACATCATTCAATCATCACAAACCAAATATAATAATATATCCGATAAGCGATATAAACTATAACGCTTATCTTCATTCACAGATCACAGATATATATATACAGGTGTATCATCAATAAATGAATAAAATTATACATAGCACAATCAACAGATCAAAATATCACAGATCAGATAGGACAATCAATTAGGGCATTTCATACAAAATAATCATTCATAAGTAAGGTCAAGCATTTAATAATCATTTATAAGCAGGATTAATAAATTATTTAATGCTAAGTAATTCAATTCATTTCCAATTAAATTAATTACTTATGAATAAATTATTCAATCTTATTTATATATTACAAATCATTTGATATAAATAAATTTATCAAACACTTTAATTAATTAAATTATACCTAATTAATCATATTAATTTAAATCAACCTTTAAACCAATTACGTAATTAATTAACCTTAATAAATCAAAATATCCAAAAGTTAATTACAATAAGTGATTAATTCTCAGTTACTTTCATTTAGTAATTACATTTAAACAATTTATAACTGATTATCTAAATTAATTAATCCAATTAATTATTAACATTAATCACTTTAATCAATACTTAATAATCCTTAGTTAATTATCTTTATTAACTAATAAATTCCTTTAATTACTTATTTAAGAAAATTCCTCAGATTTAAATCATTATTAATCATTTTTAATTAAATAATTTATTAATTCATAAATAAAATGAATTATTGTTTAATTACTTTATCAATTAAATCATTTTACTTACCTTAATTATCTCTAAGACAATCCATTTCTTTATTAATAACTTAATTAACATTAACATATATATTTTAAACATTTTACTTTTGAATTCACAATTTAGTTCCATTTTAAATTTAAGTTTAAATCAAATTATCTACATTCCAGTTTTAAAGATAAATTGATTTATTTAACTTACAAATTTAAGTTAAACTAATTTAATAGCTTTTCATCCAATTTTACTTTTAAATTTCAATTTTAAATTCAAAATACCAGTTTATCTTTAATAAAGTCTACCACTAAATTTTTAAAACCTTTGAACTCTTTTGTTAAATAATATTAGTTTTATAAAAGAAATTTACAAGAGTTTAAACCCAATTATTTAAATTCAAATCATTGTATAAAGTATACTTGAACATTTTAAAGTTGTTTGAATACTTTAAATTTTATACAACTTCATTTATTTCAAAAGTAAATTTGAATTCCATCTTCCAAATTCTGATTTTTTTTACTTATGTAAAAATCTGTTTCAAACTCAAGTTCTGATAAAAAAAAAAAAAATAGATTCAGGTTTTAAAACATGGAACAAACATTTACCCGAGTCTTTGCCTATAAAAACTCGAGTCAACCCCTCATCTTACCCGAGACAACTTCGTGTCTCTTCCCTGTATGCTACTTTCTTCTTCTCCTCTTTTTTGTTATTCTTTTTTTATTTTTTTTATTTTACCAAATTAAAAATAGCATCAGGAACACACGCGAACTCGAATACAACCCGAAGCGAATTCTTCTTTTGTTCGAGCACGACTCGAGGCGGAAGACCACCACGACACTGTCACCAACCACTTCCACGTCGTACACGTGCACATACGATCGGAGCTTCTCCGATCGTGGCCGAGCCCCTCCACAAGTCGCCATCGACTCCACTGACCAAAACACACTTCCAGTTCGAAGCGAACGAGGCTACATCCAAATCGAGCATTTCCATTCTTCCTGTAACCCAACCTCAACACCAAAACCCGCCTCGTGGAACCACCTCCGGCCACCTAAGTCGCCGCCCCTTCGCCTACACACTCGACTACAACCCAGGCACCTCCCCTTCAAGCCCGGCCACGCTCGATGCTACGACGAGGTCGTGGCGATCAAATGTTTGAACACCAGAAAAATTAGGTTAAAAAAGAAAAAAACCACCACCGTAGTCACCTCCGACGTCGTGACCACCACTACCCATTTTTCTTGCCACCCTGGTAAACTCCACCACCTTCAGGAAGAATCGCAGCCACACCGATCCACCCAATTTCCAGAGGCAACTCAAAATCCCCAAATTGGTTAACAAAGAAATGCTCAATCAAACCTTCACTAAAAAATGTAATTTTAGTTTTAAAAATCAGAGTTTTGATTAAGCATTCAGTTCATATTCTTAAATTGAAAATTTAAAATATTGGAAATATCACTTGTATTTAGTATTTACTGATCTTAAGGTTTTCAGAGCAGTTTTGCTCTATTTTTCTTAAATACAAAATTTTAAGAATTTACTTTATAATCAAACAAACTTATTTTGCTTAGATCCTAAATCATAACATCAAGTAAATTGAGAGGAAATAAGTTTTGAATTAAACCTGAGTTGAAAATCTTTAAGTACAGGGGTAACTTCAGGTTATACTGACATGCAGATATCATGTTTCACACACACAAACTTCACCAATAAATAAACACCAATTCATGATCTTCTTCATACTTAAATCAAGCAACCAGATAATTAAGTTTATAAATAAAGTTACTCACAGTATTGTTTCTAGAATGAACAGAGCATTCCATCTGTAACAGGTTTTCAACTGAAATCTTGCTTCTTTGGTTTGAATTTTGTTTAAAGCTTCAACTGTTTTATTCTCCAAGCTTAAAGCTTGAACTTGCATTTGATCCTAGTTGCTTCAGAAGGAAGAACAGAGAACTACATTGAACCAGGCATTGAAAACTGCAAGCTAACATCCTCTTTTTGGTCTCTGGTTTTTAATTGATTGAGTTGCTGTTTCCAATTGAATTTTGTTTTGAAGTTAAAGATGAAGCCTACTTTAGTTTCTTGACTTTTGCGAAACTGAAATGGAAAGGCTTGATATATAAGAGAGAGGTTTTCAAGTTGATATACTTTTTACTTGCCTACATCTTTGCTTTATCTCGGCTGATGTACTTTATGTCTCTATACTTGCCTACATCCTTTAGCTAGCTTGTTTTTACTTTGTTTAATAGATTTTCTTGCATGCGTACATATTCTACTTGATGGCTAAAGATAATGTTGTGGCTGCAGATCTTTCTTTGTATATTTGCATTAATTGCTTTGTACATGTTTGTCTATACTTTGCATACTTTTGGTGGCTGAAACATCATATGTATTTTAGCTTTGTTTATTTATATTTTTATTCCCAGGCTCTTGTATTGCTTTGGGTACTTGTCTTTTGTTTGTTTCATTCCATGCTTATTTGCCTGCATACTTATTCTTTTTAGTTTTGTTTTATACTTATTGTTTTTTTTTTTATATATCAATGTTCTTATTTTTATTCATAGCTTAAGTATGAATTATTTTACTTTACAAAATAAGTGAACTTCTATTTTTATTTTACTCTTATTACTTTTGTAGCCTACTCCATTTGTATTATCTTGTATTGATTTATTAATATGAGATTAAGATATATATATATATTTACTTTATATTGTTATATCTTATATTTTATTTACTTCTTATTTATTGTCTTGTATTTATTATATATATTTTAACCATCAATAATAAATTAACAATTCACTTATTTATGCATTTCGTACTTGTGTCAATGTATATACTTTAATATTTATTTTTCAAACCACTAATATAAGATTTAAATTCAAGTAATTTAACACATTTTTATTTGAGATCGGGGAAACTCGCATCAATCCATCTATACATTTCACAATTTTAATTCAAAAATTCGATAAATTATCAATTTAAATTAAATTAAAATTCAGGATCGTTACAGATTTAATATTTAAACAAATTTAAAGGGTATAAAGAATAATTTAAATTGTTTTGAGTTTTAATAATTTGGTTTAAACTCTAATATAAATTTCTTTATAAAGGTAGATATTTTACAATATTTGATTTTAAAAGAGTTTTAACTTGGTTTAAACTTGTTAAAGTTAATTTGTTTTCATTTTAAATCTTAAATTTTAAATGAAATCTTAAAAGTAAAGTTTGAAAATTCAATTGTTTTTAAATACCTTGTTAATAATTTGATCATTAATAAGAAAAAAGGTTTTTATAATTGAAGTTTAATGATTTGTAATTATTAAGTTAATTAAAGTGGATAATTAATGATTTGGAGTAATTAGTTTAGTAATTAAGAGTTTAAAATTAGTTAATTAAGGTTTAAGCTTATTAATTTAGGATAAATTAATTGGTAATTAAGGATCATTAATTAAATAAGTCTTAATTTTAAATTAATGATTAGTAATTAATTAATTAAATAATTAAGGATTAATTAAGTTACAATTAACATTAATTAATTAAATAATTAAGGATTAATTAATGAGTAATTAAAGATTAATAAATTTGTAACTAATAATGATGAATCTTAGTTAATTACTTTAGAAAAGTACTTACAGAATTGTTTATAGTTAATGAAGGTTATTAACTAGGATTATTTAATAATGGATTAATGTGATTAATTTTAATAATCAATTAGATAAATTGTAAATTGTTTTAAGTATAATCACTTAAAGGAAGTAATTAAGGAATTAATTACTCATTGTAATTAATTCAGTTTAATATGAATTGTTTAAGTTAATTAATTAAGTTTAATTAATTTAAATAACCATTTAATGAGGTGATAAGTATAATTACTTAGGGAAGTAATTAATGGTAATTACTGGATGTAATTAACTGAGGATGATTTAATAATGGAAGTAATTTAAGTCTAAATTACTTTGTGAAATTAATCAAGGGATTAAATTAAAGAAAATTAATTAACGGGTAATTAATTTATTTGGTGGAGTAATTAAGGGTAGCTAATTACTGAATGGTATTAATCAGGGGTGATTAATAAATGTGGTTTAAATTGAAGATTAATTACATAAGGTAGTTAATTTAAATTGGATAATTAATTAAAATGCAATTAGAAATCATTAATAAATATAATTTAATGATGTAATTAAGGGTTGATCAATTAAGATTAATTAATCAATAATAAGTTATTAAAGAGTAAATAATTAGTGTAATTAAAGATTAATGTAATTAATTATAATTAATTTATGAAGTAATTAAAGGTTAATTAGCGTGTTTAGTTAAGGATGATTAATTTGTGAATTAATTAAAGGATAATTACTTGAATATAATTAAAAGTTAATTAATCAATCAAGGGTGATTAATTGAAATAAATAATTGGATGATGATAAATTTAATTGATTGATAATTGATTAATAGTTATATAAGAAAAATTTATAATGGTGAAGTAATTAATTTAATTCACTTTAAATTAATTAGAGATGAAGTAATTAATTTAAATCATTTTAAATTAATTATAGCTGATGTGATTGCTTATGTATGGATTGATGACATTGTTTACCTTGAATGGTTTGAGATCACAAATACAAGATTAGTGGTGCTGTGTGAAATATATTCTTGATTTAAGTGTGCTGATAATATGGATTATCTGTTGTGATGATAATATGAATTATCTATTTATGATGATGATGTTGATTATCTATTGTGATATGGTGGATTATCTATCTGTGTGTATATAGATAATATTGAATTGAATTGTTTTAAACTTTAAAACAACTTGGCCTTAAAAGATGGCGTTTGGATTTCGATGTGACCGGGATCGGGTTTCCATATTTGGACATCCGAAAACCACATCGACCCAAATTAAACGTTAGGTCGTGAATTCTTAAGTGAAGATTCAGAGTGCAAGGGTTATCTTCGTTAACTCTGAGGGTGATTCCAAAATGAGTGTAATGAGATAATGCATTCGATTTCGTTCGAACCCAGAACGAACTTGTATGGATTGAATGCTTTCAGAACATCGTCAGGTGGGCGATGAGAATTCTAAGAGATGTGTTCTCTAAAGGTAATCATAGCCTCAAGCCTCATCAACCGAGTATGGATAAAACATGGGATGTGTAGCAAGGTTAGGTGGTTCATGCTCAAGCAGGATGAGATATACCCCTGTCTAGATGTCCCTTTTTATTTCGGCTGTGTGGGCAGTTTTGAACTCCAACTGCCGAGGTTATCTTGTTCGAGACTGTTCAATAAGGAATGGTTCCGACCTTGTGTTGCAGGGGGTCGGGAGTGATCCTCGGTACAGTGATCTAGGCCAGTACTGTGACGGGCGGTACCCCAGTAGCTCTGCCATTGATGGAAATCCATTTTTCCTACGAGACCCTACGGTTTTGATTTGGATTACCCACTTTTGTGGCTAGTAGCTGGAATTTAATAGATGTAACAATTTCGGCTATTTTCTACTTGAAAACCCTAGATCCTATTATATTATCACTGAATTTCGTATAAAATGATTTGGTTAGCGTAAGGTAAAAACTTACCCATGTTTATTTGTGGGAAATCTTACGTGATACCCTTTTTTTCAAAGGTTTTTCAAAATTAAGCAACTCTAAACTTTTACTCACACTAGACCCATGTCTGACCCGAAGTTTATTTATGTTTTTCCTAAACTCTCGGGTACTCAAATTTTTACGAGTAGTCAAGGGATTCAGGTTAGCTTTGACGAATTCTAGAGGTGCAATGGAGTAGAAGGCTTCGGCGTTGTAGATATATATATATATATATATATATATAGTGTTCCGCTGTGTTGGTATCTTTGTGTTGTGTATTGAATTGTATAACTAGACAAGTGCTTATAACTGTCTTGTATGTGATGTATTATCTGTGAAACTCTGATTGATGTTGTATATTATGTAATATTTATGTGATTAATATAATTTATTCGTTCCGCTGTTGAGATTCTGATGTTGTTTCTTCTTTCTTCTCTATCTTTTCTCTTTTCTATCCCTTTCTTTCTTCACGATGATACGACTTTCTGTGGTTAGAAAGGTGGGTCGTCACAGTTGGTATCAGAGCGCTAGGTTGAGCGAATACCTAGGCTCTTGAGTGATTTCTTTCTTGAGAGAGCGTATTTGTAATTTTGACTATATATATATATATATATATATATTTCTACCTATTTGTTCGGTTACCTGTTTGGGTTTTCCAATATAAGTTATAAAGGTAGATAGGGTAGTGGTGTGTGTAACACGACTACCAATGGTTGGAGTTTGAATGTTTGAGGTTGGAAGTGTATCTGTCGAGACTGCAGACCTAATACCGTCTCAAGTGAGCTATGTGTGGTGTAAGGATTTCATCAATCTCTGAAGGAAGCCTGTTAAGGTTCGGAGTTTATCTTTAAAGTGTAAGTTTGGATGAGCTAGAGTTTGGATCTGTCGGTTGGACGGAAGCAAGTCATGATATCAGGATACCTCAGGATGTAATAGCTGTGTGATTAGACACAGTGACTATGGATGTCTCCGAAGATGTTTCTTTAGAACAAGTTAAGGAAGTGTGTCTGCTTCGGTGTTGTGGCTAAGTTCAGCAGGGAGTTTTTGTTTGGTTTGAGGTCCGAGTTTCTCGAAGAGCTTTGGATAGGAAGTCTTTGGCATCTGAGTCAGCAGTGTAGCTCGGAGTGTTCTGTGTGCCGTCAAGGAGATCTTCTGGCTTAGAAGTTTTTCTTGAGGTAATTTTTGGAGTAGCAGAGTGGTTCCATTTCTTCGATGGATTGGCTAATTAAGCATAGGCTGTTCTGTTTGGTAAGAGAGAACATTTTTTTTTTGAAACTAGGCTGGATTGATCGCAAAAGTGACTTGGGATAGCTGAGTGTTCTCTTGGGTTGTCAGAGATTTTTCTCGATGTCTTCAGGAAGTCAGAGTTTTGTCCGCATCTGGAGATTGAGTTTGGTATCGAATGGATTCCAGGAGTGGTACCGGTGGTTCAGCTTAGTAGTAGGATGGTTTCTGGAGAATGAGGATTTTGTAAAGCAGCTCGGGATTTGGAAGAACTTCTGAGTTTCTTTAGTGGATCTGTGGAACCATAGTTCTGGGATGCGTTGTCCAGTTTGTCCTCGTGATCATCATTAGCATTTTCATCTGCTCAGTCAGAGTTGCACAGTGGAAGCATGGTTGCAGTTGTTTTAGTTTGGAGATAACTGGAAATTGCAGTGTTTTGGATTAGAGAGTTTTTGCAGGAAATTTTTAGGATCTTAAGGCCAGTTTGGCGGGTGCACCTGTTTGTCTCTTTCGGATAGGAGGAGGAAGTTCAGTCTTCTGCTGATTTTGGAGTAGAGACCGTGTTCTTGATTTTTGAGTTGATGCTGAAAAGATCATTTTGTTGGATTGTTTTTGGTTCAGTTTTTTTCTGGGGGCATCAGCAAGGGTTGAGCTGATCAGGAAGGATATAGGCAGCCCAGGATCGTCCTAAGAGTTTTGTGAATAAGAGAGGAAGGAATTTGGATTCTGAAGATGGAGAATTGGAAATTCGAAGTTAGAGACTTCGTTGTTGTTGGGGTTTTCTCCGATCCATGAGAGCTTTAAGATTGGGTAAGATTGGGAAGCTAGCTACGAGATGTTTGGATCTTTTTCTATTCTTCTTCTTAGGATTAGTGTTTGGTCTTCAGGAGTGAATTGCCAGTTTGGATAACCGGAATTCAAAGTGTTTGACGTATCTCTGAGGGAGTACGTGTAAGATATGTCTTTGGTTGTAGAACCAGCAGTTCAGGGAGTTTTGGTTGTTGAATTAGACTTGAGTTTGGTCTGATATCTTGATTTGTTTTGTAGATCTAGATGAGTGGAAGTTCTATAGCTTGGTAGTATTGATTGTTTGGATTCTGTAGAGCGAGTATCCCGGTATTTATACTTGGGAAACTCGAGAAAATTCTATCCTAATTAGATTTGTTTGATTGGATGAATTGGTTGCTATGGTTGTTAGCATATGATTGATATACGATTATGTTTTAAATTTAAATCTTTAATTGGATTATTAAATTACTTTTTTTTTAAATTTCGGGGATGAAATTCTTTTAAGGGGGGAGGAATGTGATATCCCAGAATTTTTGGAACATCAATTTAATAATCTATGTTAAAATAAATAGATTTGATAATATTGTTAATAATAAATTTGATTTAATAACCTTCTTAAATAAATATTTAAATAGGTGATTTTATCTTTTAAAAGCAAAATAAATTGCTTTCTATTTATAATGTATATATTTGTATATATTGTAAATAGATAAACTTTGTTTTAAATTTAATAAATATAGGCATGTTTTCTAATTCTAATATTTTGGTAATTTGGAAATTTAATTTAATATTAGGCCATTAAATAAATAACCCTATGGCTTTAAAATACTCAAGATAAAAGTTTAATTAAAATTATTCTAGCTTAAGTTTAATTTAAGCAAAAAGGTTGTTTTTTTCTTTTTCAATATAGCTTGATAAAATAAGTAAGTTATTAATAAAGAGATAATTTATTTTATAATTTATTTTAATTTAATAATGAGCTATACTTAAATAATATTAATAATGTAATGTCTGATTTTAATATAAATAGTAATTGTTATTTCAAATAGATTTATATATGTGTGTGTATTTTGAAGGAGGCTATGATTTGAAAATTTAAAATAAAATCTTTCAAAAGATGTTTAAAATAAAATAAATCATATGGATATTTAAACATAAGTTTAAATCAAATATATAGTTATACACATATGTATAAATACATAAACATCTATGGTATTAAAATAAGTATAAAAATGGATAATGAGTAAATTAAGTATTTGATAGTTTAAGTTTAAAAATAAAAGAGAAACAAAAATAAGCAATTATGTTAAGAATGGAACTACATACTTAAGTTATAAAATTTATAACACATTAACTAAACCAACTTTATATTTGTATATGAAGTGTAAAAACAAATCTGGCAAAAGTAAATAGGTATGCAGCCTGTAAAGTAGTATGCATGGCAAAAATAAACAAAGTATAAAAGGATCTTGTATGTAACCTGTAAGTAATATATGAAAGGCAAGAACAAGTGAAAATAAATATCTATATACAAGACAAATTAGATAAAATTGTAAACATAAAGTACTTAAGCATTTAATGCTTTCATCTCAACAAACAATGAGGTCAATTCGAATTGTTCAAATGATCATTTCAACCTCCCTAACAAATCTTGCTTGATAAGATAGAAACAAAAGAAAAATCTGGCCAAATAGAAAAGTTTATACCGAGTAAACACCTCCCCTATACAAATCCTTCCTTTTATATATACATCTTCTTATTTCAGTTCGTTCTCAAAACATAGCAATTCAGGAAACAAGAAAATAAGTTAGCATTTCCATTTTACAAATTTAATCAACAATAAAACTTGCCTGCATTTTCCAAAGCCTGCAAGCAAATTTAAATCAAAAAAAAAAACCTGATGCATTCATCTTCAACCCAAGTTTAAAGCAAGTAACCTGCATGCAAATCTAAACAACAAAGCAACTCAATTTTAAAACAAAAAGCATTCAAATGCAAGGTTTTTAAAGCTAAAGGATTTCAGTTTTCAAGCCGTTTTTCAAATCTGGGTGCTCTGTCTTCTGTTTAAAAGGTGAGTAACTTTTAAAAATTTAAAATTTTATCTGGTTGCCTGCTATTTCTGTGATAAATATTGTAGTGTGCATATATGTAAATGTAACCTGCTGTATGCATGATATATGAATGTCCTCTTTTATGTTTTTCCAGTATTCCTGTTTGTTTCAAATTCATTTTCTTTTTGATTCAATTTCTGTTAGGATTTAGTTTACAAACAAAAATTGTTTGTTTAGTTATAAAGTAAGTTTTAAGAATTGAATTAAGTCAATATAAACTTGAATTGGCTCTGGAAACCAAACAACTAGGCAAGTTCAAATTTAATTGAAAATTCAATCATCCTGTTTTCTTGATTGATGAATATAAATGGAATGACTGGAGATTGGTGGAAAAATGGTTGAAGGTGATGAAATTCACCAAGGAAGTTGCAGCAGTGGATTTTCTTTTAGAACCCTAGTTTTTACTGTGCTTGGTGAATCGATCACCACGGCTCATAGAGTTGATCGAATTCAACTAGGTTTTGGGTAATGGAAGTAGACATGAAGAGGAAGACGATGCCGGAGATTTAGATCTTCAGGTGGTCGGAGCTACGAGAATGAAACGTTGACAGGTTTAGGTTGTGGTGGCCTTGTCGTTTCCAGGTTTCGGTGTTGCTTGTTCCAGGTTTGGGTCTCATTTTGGGTTTCGAGAAGGATGGTGACGATCTGATGATCGTGAGATGATGCGTAGATGATTGTTGACGTGATGAATCCATCGTCGATGGCTGGAGTTAATCAGAGTCACGGTGCATGTGCACCGTGCACTTTTGATTCCTGGTAAATCTGGGTAGAAATAGTGGAGAGAACTCCAGTTTTTCTCGAGTAAGTATCGGGTAAGGCTCGAAGCAAGGAGGGGTCTATCTCGAAGTATTTTGGTATAGCCTCGGGTCATTTGAATTGTGACAGGTTTTAGAACCTGTCTGTTTAAAATTTTAAAGCAGAATTTTAAAACTCGAAACCTGATTTTAATATAAAGTTAAAATCAGAATTTGAGATATGCATCCAAATTAGTTTTTGTATCCAAATTTGAAAATAAAGAAAGTTTTATAAAATTTAATATTTAAACAAATTTAAAGGGTATAAAGAATAATTTAAATTGTTTTGAGTTTTAATAATTTGGTTTAAACTCTTATATAAATTTCTTTATAAAGGTAAATGTTTTACAACATTTGATTTTAAAAGAGTTTTAACTTGGTTTAAACTTGTTAAAGTTAATTTGTTTTCATTTTAAATCTTAAATTTTAAATGAAATCTTAAAAGTAAAGTTTGAAAATTCAATTGTTTTTAAATATCTTGTTAATGATAATTTGATCATTAATAAGAAAAAAGGTTTTATAATTGAAGATTTAATGATTTGTAATTATTAAGTTAATTAAAGTGGATAATTAATGATTTGGAGTAATTAGTTTAGTAACTAAGAGTTTAAGATTAGTTAATTAAGGTTTAAGCTTATTAATTTAGGATAAATTAATTGGTAATTAAGGATCATTAATTAAATAAGTCTTAATTTTAAATTAATGATTAGTAATTAATTAAATAAATAATTAAGGATTAATTAATGCATAATTAAAGATTAATAAATTTGTAATTAATAATGATGAATCTTAGTTAATTACTTTAGAAAAGTAATTAAAGAATTATTTATAGTTAATGAAGGTCATTAACTAGGATTATTTAATAATGGATTAATGTGATTAATTTTAATAATTAATTAGATAAAATTGTAAATTGTTTTAAGTATAATTACTTAAAGGAAGTAATTAAGGAATTAATTACTCATTGTAATTAATTCTGTTTAATATGAATTGTTTAAGTTAATTAATTAAGTTTAATTAATTTAAATAACCATTTGATGAGGTGATAAGTATAATTACTTAGGGAAGTAATTAATGGTAATTACTGGATGTAATTAACTGAGGATGATTTAATAATGGAAGTAATTTAAGTCTAAATTACTTTGTAAGATTAATCAAGGGATTAAATTAAAGAAAATTAATTCAGGGGTAATTAATTTATTTGGTGGAGTAATTAAGGGTAGATAATTACTGAATGGTATTAATCAGGGGTGATTAATAAATGTGGTTTAAATTGAAGATTAATTAAATAAGGTAGTTAATTTAAATTGGATAATTAATTAAATGTAATTTGAAATCATTAATAAATATAATTTAATGATGTAATTAAGGGTTGATCAATTAAGATTAATTAATCAATAATAAGTTATTAAAGAGTAATTAATTAGTGTAATTAAAGATTAATGTAATTAATTATAATTAATTTATGAAGTAATTAAAGGTTAATTACTGTGTTTAGTTAAGGATAATTAATTTGTGAATTAATTAAAGGATAATTACTTGAATATAATTAAAAGTTAATTAACCAATCAAGGGTGATTAATTGAAATAAATAATTGGATGATGATAAATTTAATTGATTGATAATTGATTAATAGTTATATAAGAAAAATTTATAATGGTGAAGTAATTAATTTAATTTACTTTAAATTAATTAGAGATGAAGTAATTAATTTAAAACATTTTAAATTAATTATAGCTGATGTGATTGCTTATGTATGGATGTATGATATTGTTTACCTTGAATGGTTTGAGATCACAAATAAGAGATTAGTGATGCTGTGTGAAATGTATGCTTGATTTAAGTGTGATGATAATATGGATTATCTGTTGTGATGATAATATGGATTATCTTTTGTGATGATAATATGAATTATCTATTTATGATGATGATGTTGATTATCTATTGTATATGGTGGATTATCTATCTGTGTGTATATAGGTAATATTGAATTGAATTGTTTTAAACTTTAAAACAACTTGGCCTTAAAAGATGGCGTTTGGATTTTGATCAGACCGGGATCGGGTTTCCATGTTTGGACATCCGAAAACCACATCGATCCAAATTAAACGTTAGGTTTGTGAATTCTCAAGTGAAGATTCAAGTGCAAGGGTTATCGTCGTTAACTCTGAGCGTGATTCCAAAATGTGTGTAACGAAATAATGTCTTCGATTTCGTTCGAACCCGAAACGAACTCGTATGGATTGAATGCTTTCAGAACATTGTCAGGTGGGCGATGAGCATTCTAAGCGATGTATTTTCTAAAGGTAATCGTAGCCTCAAGCCTCATCAACCGGGAATGGATAAAACAGGGGATGTGCAGTAAGGTTAGGTGGTTCATGCCCAAGAAGGATGAGATATACCCCTATCTAGATGTCCCTTTTTATTTCGGCTGTGTGGGCAGTTTTGAGCTCCAACTGCCGAGGTTATTTTGTTCGGGACTATTCAGTAAGGAATGGTTCTAGCCTTGTGTTGCAGGGGGTCGGGAGTGATCCTCGGTACAGTGATCTAAGACACGTACTGTGACGGACGGTACCCCAGTAGTCCTCCCATTGATGGAAATCCATTTTTCCTACGAGACCCTACAGTTTTGATTTGTATTACCCGCTTTTGTGGCTAGTAGCTAGAATTTAATAGATGTAACAACTTCGGCTATTTTCTATTTACTTGAAAACCCTAGACCCTATTATAATATCACTGAATTTCGTATAAAATGATTTGGTTAGCGTAAGGTAAAAACTTACCCACGTTTATTTATGGGAAGTCTTACGTGATACCCTTTTTTTCAAAGGTTTTTAAAATTAAGCAACTTTAACCTGTTACTTACACTAGACCCATGTCTGACTCAGAGTTTATTTATATTTTTCCTAAACTCTCGGGTACTCAAATTTTTACGAGTAGCCAAGGGATTCAGGTTAGCTTTGACGAATTCTAGAGGAGCAATGGAGCAGAAGGCTACGGCGTTGTAGATATATATATATATATATATATATATATATATATATATATAGTGTTCCGCTGTGATGGTATCTCTGTGTTGTGTAGTGTATTGAATTGTATAACTAGATAGGTGTTAATAACTGTCTAGTATGTGATGTATTATCTGTGAAACACTGATTGATGTTGTATATTATGTAATATTTATGTGATTAATATAATTTATTCGTTCCGCTGTTGAGATTCTGATGTTGTTTCTTCTTTCTTCTCCATCTTTTCCCTTTTCTATCCCTTTCTTTTTTCAAGATGATACGACTTTCTGTAGTTAGAAAGGCGGGTCGTCACATTAATTTTTAAGTCTGATTACATAATCATGTTTGCATCACAAAATGATGATTTTAGGTGGAGGTCTCATAATTTTTCAACGAGTAATGGTCGAGAAATACTAAGTTGAACGGACCGGGGGAAAAGCTGGATCGGTCATCGAAGTAGCTTGGGTCAAAATGGTAGAGTTGCTCGTGGTCGGTAGCGATGGGTCGAGGATATTTTAGTCGATTGGTTTTTTTTGAGTTCAGACGATCTATAGGTTCACTTTCGATTTCAGGCTTGAATCATCGAACTGGGTGTTTGGGTTGGTCAACGGCGATGTCGACTACTTGTCAAAGGCAACGGCGATGGTCGGAGGTTGGTGGATTGACCGCGCACGTGTATGGGCGTGTACCTGTTGGTTAAGGAAGACGCATAAGCTCGGGTCGAACTCGAAGGAAATTGCGTGATAGCTTGAAGCAGATGTTAGTTTGACTCGGGGAAATTTCGTGTGGGCTCGGGTTTTCGTTGCATTGCCTCGAGTCGTTTGAGATTGAGATGCCAGATTTTAAAATCTAAGTAGAAAACATGGTTCAGAGTTTTAAAGTTTTATAACCAGGTTCTTTTTGAAAGAAAGGTTTAGTTTAAAGGTTATTCAAATGAAATAAGTTTTCAAAATAAATGTTTTGCAACTATTTGTTCAAAAAGGAATTTTATAATAATTTTTAAAGTTATGATAATTTAGTAAATAATAAAGATAAATGGGTTATCTTAATAATGTTTTGATATTTTATTTACTTAACGATGATTTCTTCCCAAAAGTAATTAACAAGGTTTAAATGGTAATTGTTTTTCAATGGTTGATTAACAAATGGAAAGTAATTAAGGATAATTAATCACTTAAAAATAATTACTTAATATAAGTAATTACGGATGGATAATTAATGGTTTTAAAGATCTATTAATCAAGTGTTTAAGAGTTAGTTAATTAGGGAATAATTAATTAATTTATTAATTGTTTAATCAAAGGATAATTAGTATTAATTAATTAATAATGGAGGTTAATTAATTAATGATCAGGGAACAAATTAAGGTTAATTAACTTCATGATTAAGGATAATTAATTAATTAAAGGTTAATTAACTAATGAAAGTGATTAAGGAATGATATTTAATTAAAGGTTAATTAATTATGTAATTAACTTAAAGATTAATTTAATTAATGTGATTAATTAAGGATAATTAATTAATTAAAGGTAATTAATTAAGATGGATAATTAAGGATTTACTTATTAATTAATTAATATTAAACGATTTGTAATTAATTAATCAAGATTAAGAAATTAATTCATGAGTAATTAATTTAATTGAAAATTAAATTGAATTAATTAGGATTTGAATAATTAATTAATCATACTTATAAGTGCTTATTGAATGTTGAATTGCTTATGAATGATTGTATTGCATGAAATGCCTTGAATTGAATATCCTATCTGATCTGCGATATTCTGATTTGTGATTGAGCTGTTGAATGTAGTGTAATTATCCGTGGTGTAATTTATTTATCTGTAATGAATTTATATTATTTATTTGTGATCTGTAAATGGAGATAAGCGTTATAGGAATATACCGCTTATCTATATTTCTCTATGTGTATCTGTGATGATTGTTATGTTGCACTATTGTGTGTAAAACCCCTGGACTACACTATACACACACAACATGGATAACACGAGGAAATTGGTTAAGTCACAGATTTTAGAAAATCATTTTTTTAAATTGAATTTTGAATTCAAATAGTTTTGGAAATGGATTTGGGTTAAATATAAAAAGCTTTTGAAAAGGGATTTCAAAGATAAAAGTTATTTCAAATAACTTAATAAAGTTCTAAATTTTAAATAATTTTGCTTGGAATTGAATTCAAAATTTGAAATTGAACGAATCCTCTGTTTGGAAATTATGATATGAAAAAGTTATACAAGTTATAAATGTGTTTATATATGGGTTTTAAACATTTTGAAAGCATTATTTTAAGATTTGAATTTAACCAAAGCTTTATACTTATGGGGCTTTAACTTATACAAATATAATTGGATTTTTCCAAAACAAAAACTATTTGTTTTCAAATAATAATAGCTTTCATATAAGGAAAGGATTTTCAATTTGTGTTGAAAAGTTTTAAGTTTGAAATGAAATTGTGAATTGTTTTGAAAGCTATGAATGAACCTTTGTGAAAGATTATTAAACCTTGTTTTGAAATCGAAGAGGAGTTTAAAAGGTGTATCTTTTATATAAAAGATTTGAATTGGAAACGAGTTTGAAAGCTATTAAATCTTCGATTTAAAGATTGAATGAGTTAATCCAAATTGAAATGGGAATTGTTTTGAAAGGTTGTGAATGAATCTTTGTGAAATATTGGTGAACTTTGTGAAGTAAATCTTTTTGTTTAAAAGATTTGAAATTGTAATTTGTTTAAACCATTGAAAGAAAATTTTTGAATAATAAGTTGTGACTTAATTGAAATCCCAATATCCATATGTTTTTAAATATTGCGCTCGTTATTCGGTTTAGCCGGAAGAGGACCTTTGTGTCATATAACCCATTCCGAATAATGATACGACGTTATGGATAGCATTTGAAGACCGGTGGTGAAGACCGGATATTTTCGAAAGCGAAAGGATAACTCGTCGAATGTCTCTTCACCAAATGGCCCCGGTATAGAGATCTCCATATGTGATGGGAAGTCCGGTCGTGATTAGGGATTATCCGGATTTGCAAGGGCTTCTTCGAAAGTGCCTTCGGTTCTGTTCGAACCCGGAACGGACTTGTATGGATGTGTGTCTGACATTACACTTTGAGATGTAAAGCTGGTTTCTCTCAAATACATTTCTGTTTGGTGGCGAAGATTCATTCTCTTAGCTTAACACCCTTCTCTGAGACATACGAGCTCAGAGGTTATGTAGTTGATGGTTACTAGCGATAAATTCCCAATTTGGTAATGTGGCATACGAAGTGCTGTTGATCATTTGTTGATCAAAGCATGGCTTTGTGAAAAGCGTAGCTTTATGGACGAGACCTCATCGAGCCTCACAACCCGGTAATGGTCGAAATAGGAAAGATGCGGCAAGGTTTCAGGGGTCGCACCTCTAGGGATGTCCATTCCTTCTGGAAAAGGGTGGTATCATGGTATGGAGCCCAGATACTTACTCATGTGGACATTGTATATTTATTACTGTGTGATGTTGCTTTGTGGTCGAGGATCCACGGATAAAGGTCACAAACGACCAAGGGTGGCATATCTTAGATTTTACTCCCAGGAAGGGAGTAGACCGGCTTATGTTGGTAGAGATCCGGGTAGGTTCTCGGGGCGTCCCTCCAGAGGCGTATCCATGTGGTAATGGGAAGTTCTTTGGCCTGACCATTTGTTGGAAAATCCAATCTCCAATACGCGCCCTGTACGGTTTTAGTTGTATAACCTTCCATCTACTTATGGTGGTGCCCCATTGTTTGGATGGTAGCTATAATAGGCATAGTTCGAAATATCTATGCTAGCTAAGATTAATATTATACTTTCGAAATGTTTTCTGCAGTATGCACTAATAATAATATCAAAACGGTTTTCGCGTATCAAGCATTTTTGACTATGATAAGGAGAAATCTCCTCCAATTCTGCGTTTGCGTGGTGTGTGTGGCGGGAGGGCTTATGGTAGTTTCATTTTTCAAAAAGCATTGCGGATTTCAAAATTTAAAATCTTTTGTTCATTTGAAGGAAAAACTGTTTTTTGTTTGCTCGTACCAGTCCCATGACTGACCCGGAGTTTATTGTTCCCTTCGTAAACTCTGGGTGTCCATAATTTTCCACACGTGCAGTCTAGAGTTTGTTTTTTTTCTAAATAGTCAGATAGTAGATGTAGATTCGATATCTCTGAAGCCTTTGGGATCCTAGCGATCACATTTGCTTCATTCTGGAGTTATCTAGTTTGCTAATTGTATCGTGATGATGGTTCGAGCTATCTTTAGTTAGGAGACGAAGTTGCAGTTGCATTATGGAGTTGGATTCCTTTGGAGATTCTAGTGGAGTTATCTTTCCACCGTCGATGTTTGCAAAGCCTAGACCATACTGCTGTGTTTTTTTCCGCTGTTATTTTTGTATCTTTGATGTTAATATCATTTGTATCAAATTGTTGTATATCATTGGATATTGTATTCATTGGAGTTATATGATATTCATTGTTTTCTTCCGCTGTGTTGTTGTACTTAATGTGTTATAAGCTCCGACGAACTAGATTCGACGTTTGGATCTGCGGCATTTGACTACGGGTGACATGTTTGGTGTTGATTTTCGAAGGTCGAGTCAGGGTTGTTATAATTGGTATCACAGATGAAGGTTGAACTTTAGCTCAGGAGTATAACACATTAGGTAACTCATTAGAGATAGGGTGAAGTATACCCTAGAATGAGTATATCCCTAAGATATTCGTCCGAGTGCCTCAGTAAATTCTCTTACTATCCACTGATAATAAGTATGAGTGCAAGAAGAGGACGAGATAGGGGATAGGGAAATACCATCACAAATGGTCAATACCCTGCAACAATGGAAATAATCTTTTCCTATCAAATCTCTTTTGATCATCATTCAATTTCGATTCTTTGATTTCTTCGTGTTAGCTTGGGGAAGAAGCTTTGATATATTTACATGAGACATAAACTCCAGATGGGTCAGAATTGTTTGTTTGGATGAATTGATTGCTTTGGTTGCTATGGTTGATAGATATACTTTGGTTTCTATACTAAAATTTTTAGGATTGTATCCATATATCTATCTATTCTTTGGGTCCCGACATATTCTACAAGCGGTAGTTATCCCTTCGAACTAACCAATGTCCCTGCATACTTCGTAGATCTGGATGACCTTAATGTCTTGCGAGATATTGAATGAGTTTGTTCTCATATAGTTGATATTCTATTTGGTAAGCCAAATGCAGAATAGATATTCAGTTTGATCTGGAAAACTGTTTCTCTATCTTTGTGTATCCATCTATTCTTTGTTGTCTCCCTGGCAAAATTTCGGAGATGAAATTTTCTTAAGGGGGAAATCTATAATATTCTTGGAATTTAGATAAGATTAATTCGATGGTTAATTTGATCCTTGGAATTAAACTTTGAAATATTTGGTAATTAATATAAAATTTTGAATTAAATTGTGAGATTAATTGGTAAACCAATTTGAGTTTCTCCAAAAAAATTAAAATATGTATTTTATAAATAGATTGGGAAAATAGAATTTTGGATTGGAATTCAAAAATAAGTGTTTTATAAAGTTGTGTAATTATTAGAACTTTCCAAATTGAATAAGATATATGTTTACTTATGTATATAAATGGATTTTTAAATAGAATTTGGAGTTTGAAATTCAAGATTAAATATTTTTGAAATAAAATTGAATTTAGAATACTCTGTATTTTGAGATGAATAAAAATTTCTTTTCTAATTATAATATATGATATATATATATATATATATATATATATGAAAGCTATATTTCGAGATTTGATTTAATAAATAAATTAGATTTAAAAAGCTTTATAAAATTAAAAAATACATATGTATGACTGTTTATTAAAGTGTAATTTAGTTTCAAACATTTTTCTTTAAGGATGTATAAGTGTAAATAAAGGTAGTTTAAATATAAACATTTGAAACATAACACATACATAAATAAAAGAAAATAATAAAAGTATGATTTAAATTAGATATAGATAAATTTTCAAAAAGCTTTTTAAAGGTTAAATTTTAATATATACATATCTTTTGAAAAATTAATAAGACTTGAATAAAGTAAAAAGGAAAAGTAAATAAAAAATTAAAAAACATAAACATATGGAAAAATGAAGCAATCTATAACAACACAAGGGTTGAAACACAATTTTTAAATTTATTTAAATTAAGGGTTTGAACACAAATTTCC
Organism: Allium cepa; assembly: GCA_030765085.1. Classification (NCBI taxonomy): domain Eukaryota; kingdom Viridiplantae; phylum Streptophyta; class Magnoliopsida; order Asparagales; family Amaryllidaceae; genus Allium; species Allium cepa. The sequence goes on from CM060932.1 coordinate 915,029,181, forward strand.
TTCATGTTAACAAATGTAAGGCAAGTAATCACAAAGATTAACAAGTGTAAATAAATCATCATGCAAACAATACAAGTGGCAAAGATAAAATTTCTTTTAATTTAAAATTCTATTAACATGAAAAAGAGGGGAAAAAACCATATTTCAGTTTTCTCTTCATCAAAAATGAGAATCCCAAAACCTGAAAAACAAAGATTCAAAGCAAACAATCTCAGTTGCAAACCTGTAAGTTTAGATTAGAGAAAAACAAAATCATCCCCATTCAAAAGCAAAGTTTTCAAAACCAGAAAAGATATAAACCCGAGCAACATCAAATGCCATCTTCACTTGAATCAAACCTGAGTGACAACTTCAGGTTCAGGCAGAATCAAACTGAAGTAATTATGACAAGAATTTAAAATCTGGAAGCCTTGACAACAAAATCTCGAACAACTCAAAGTGCAATGCAAAGGAATCAAAACCTAAAACAATCAATCAACATGATCATAGCTCAGCAACTAACAGGGTCTGGAGCAAGATCAAATCTCAGTTTCAAAAGTGGTAGAAATAATTTCCAGTTTTGCCAATTTAGTTCAAGCTTCTCTGTTCCTGTGTCTTCATCAATATAAGGTGAGCAAACCGACCTATTTAAGTTTTGAATCCATAACTTATCTTGAAGTTTTGTGATGGGGCTGTTGTGAAAATGATGAATGAATGTCAATATTTAGGTGTGAAGTGTGGTATGCATGCCTGTGAATGTATATGTTTACTCTATTATAACAAAACCCAAGATCACCAAAGATTAAAAAAAATTCATATCTCCATATTTAGATCTTTACAAACCATAATTTCGGAAAGAAATTTTCTTATAACAATGTAAAGTTACTTCTAAAAATAATATTAGGTAAAAATATTAAGTAAATATTTTGTAAATAATAATTTACAGTAAGATCAATATATATCAGGAAAATCGAACATTTTAATTTTTAAGTCCGATTACATAATCATGTTCGTATCACAAAATGATGATTTTAGGTGAAGGTCTCGTAATTTTTAAATGAGTAATGGTCAAGAAATCCTAAGTTGAACGGAAATGCCATTTTTGTCAAAAATCCATCAATCGGCGAGTTTGTTTCCATCGTAATCATGATGGTAGGTGGTTCGAGCATCGATGATCATCATAAAAATGCTCGCTTAAATTCTGGGCCATTGTGGTGGATGGTCAACGTGATAGTAGGGTTTAAGCTTCAGTTGTGGTCGACGATATTGTTCGAATTCATGTATCATCAAGGAAGTACTAAGAATGATCGGACCAGGGGGAAAAGCTGGATCGATCGTCGAAGTAGCTTGGTTCAAGATGGCAGAATTGCCCGTGGTTGGTGGCGATGGGTCAAGGGGATTTTAGTCGATTGGTTTTTTTCGAGTTCAAATGATCAATAGGGTCATTTTCGATATCAAGCTGAATCGTCGAACTGGGTGTTTGGGTTAGTCAACGGCGATGTCGACGACTTGTCGAAGGCAACGGCGATGGTCGGAGGTTAGTGGGTTGACTATGCACGTGTATGGGCGTGTGCCTGTTGATTGAGGAGGACGCAGAAGCTAGACACGTACTCGACGGAAATTGCGTGATAGCTCGAAGCAGATGTTAGTTTGACTCGGGGAAATTTCGTGTGGGATCGGGTTTTCGTTGCATTGGCTCGAGTCGTTTTAGATTGAGATGCCAGATTTTAAAATCTAAGTAGAAAACATGGTTCAGAGTTTTAAAGTTTTATAACCAGGTCCTTTTTGAAAGAATGGTTTAGTTTAAAGGTTATTCAAATGAAATAAGTTTTCAAAATAAATGTTTTGCAACTATTTGTTCAAAAAGGAATTTTATAATAATTTTTAAAGTTATAATAATTTAGTAAATAATAAAGATAAATGGGTTATCTTAATAATGTTTTGATTTTTTATTTACTTAACGATTTCTTCCCAAAAGTCATTAACAAGGTTTAAATTGTAATTGTGTTTCAAAGGTTGATTAACAAATGGAAACTAATTAAGGATAATTAATCACTTAAAAATAATTAATTAATATAAGTAATTACAGATGGATAATTAATGGTTTTAAAGATTTATTAATCAAGTGTTTAAGAGTTAGTTAATTATGGAATAATTAATTTATTTATTAATTGATTAATCAAAGGATAATAAGTATTAATTAATTAATAATTGAGGTTAATTAATTAATGATCAAGGAACGAATTAAGGTTAATTAACTTCATGATTAAGGATAATTAATTAATTAAAGGATAATTAACTAATGAAAGTGATTAAGGAATGATAATTAATTAAAGGTTAATTAATTATGTAAATAACTTAAAGATTAATTTAATTAATGTGATTAATTAAGGATTAATTAATTAATTAAAGGTAATTAATTAAGATGGATAATTAAGGATTTACTTATTAATTAATTAATATTAAACGATTTGTAATTAATTAATCAAGATTAAGCAATTAATTCATGAGTAATTAATTTAGTTAAAAATTAAATTGAATTAATTAGGATTTGAATAATTAATTAATCCTGCTTATAAATGCTTATTGAATGTTGAATTGCTTATGAATGATTGTATTGCATGAAATGCCTTGAATTGAATATCCTATCTGATCTGCGATATTCTGATTTGTGACTGAGCCGTGGAATGTAATGTAATTATCTGTGATGTAATTTATTTATCTGTAATGAATTTATATTATTTATCTGTGATCTGTAAATGGAGATAAGCATTATAGGAATATACCGTTTATCTATATTTCTTTATGTGTATCTGTGACGATTGTTAATGTTGCACTATTGTGTGTAAAACCCATGGACTACACTATACACACACAATATGGATAGCACGAGGAAATTGGTTAAGTCACATTTTATAAAATCATTATTTTAAATTGAATTTTGAATTCAAATAGTTTTGGAATTGGATTTGGGTTAAATATAAAAAGTTTTGAAAAGGGATTTCAAAGATAAAAAGTTATTTCGAATAATTAAATAAATTTTTAAAATTTAAATAATTTGGTTTCGATTTGAATTCAAAATTTGAAATTGAATCCTATGTTCGGAAATTATGATTTGGAAAAGTTATACAAGTTATAAATGTGTTTATATATGGGTTTTAAAATTTTTAAAAAAATTATTTTGAAAATTTGAATTCAACCTAAGTTTTATACTTAAGGGGCTTTGACTTGTACAAATATAATTGGATTTTTCCGAAACAAAAACTATTTGTTTTCAGGCAATAATAGCTTTCATATAAGGAAAGGATTTCCAATTTGTGTTGAAAAGTTTTAATTTTGAAATGAAATTGTGAATTGTTTTGAAAGCTATGAATGAACCTTCGTGAAAGATTATTAAACCTTGTTTTGAAATCGAAGAGGAGTTTAAAAGGTGTATCTTTTATATAAAAGATTTGAATTGGAAACGAGTTTGAAAGCTATTAAATCTTCGATTTAAAGATTGAATGAGTTAATCCAAATTGAAATGGGAATTGTTTTGAAAGGCTGTGAATGAATCTTTGTGAAATATTGGTGAACTTTGTAAAGTAAATCTTTTTGTTTAAAAGATTTGAAATGGTAATTTGTTTATACCATTGAAAGAAAAGTTTTGAATAATAAGTTGTGACTTAATTGAAATTCCAATATCCATATGTTTTTAAATATTGCGCTCATTATTCGGTTTTGCCGAGAGAGGACCTTTGTGACATATAACCCATTCCGAATAATGATACGACGTTATGAATAGCATTTGAAGACTGGTGGTGAAGACCGGATATTTTCGAAAGCGAAAGGATAACTCGTCGAATGTCTCTGCACCGAATGACCCCGGTATAGAGATCTTCTTATGGGATGGGAAGTCCGGACGTGATTAGGGATTATCCAAATTTGCAAGGGCTTCTTCGGAAGTGCCTTCGGTTCTGTTCGAACCCAGAACAGACTTGTATGGATGTGTGTCTGACATTACACTTTGAGATGTAAAGCTGGTTTCTATCAAATACATTTCTGTTTGATGGCGGAGATTCATTCTCTTAGCTTAACAACTTTCTCTGAGACGTACGAGCTCAGAGGTTATGTAGTTGATGGTTACTAGTGATACATTCCCAATTTGGTAATGTGGCATACGAAGTGCTGCTGATACTTACTCATGTGGACACTGTATATTTCGCCCAATGTGTATGTCCATTCCTTCTGGAAAAGGGTGGTATCATGGTATGGAGCCCAGACACTTACTCATGTGGACACTGTATATTTATTACTGTGTGATGTTGCTTTGTGGTTGAGGATCCTCGGATAAAGGTCATAAACGACTGGGGGTGGCATATCTTAGCTTTTACTCCCGGGAAGGGAGTAGACCGGCCTTGTGTTGCAGAGATCCGGGTAGGTTCTCGAGGCGTCCCTCCAGAGGCGTACCCATGTGGCAAAGGAAAGTTCCTTGGCCTGACCATTTGTTGGAAAATCCAATCTCCAATACATGCCCTGTAGGGTTTTAGTTGTATAACCTGCCATCTACTTATTGTGGCGCCCCACTATTTGGATGGTAGCTATAGTAGGCATAGTTCGAAATGTCTATGCTGGCTAAGATTAATATTATACTTTCGAAATGTTTTCTGCACTATGCACTAATAATAATATCAAAATGGTTTCACGTATCAAGCATTTTTTACTATCATAAGGATAAAACTCCTCCAATTTTGCGTTTTCATGGTGTGTGTGTGTGGAGGGGAGGCCTTATGGTAGTTTCATTTTTCAAAAAGCATTACGGATTTCAAATTTTAAAATCTTTTGTTTGTTTTAAAGAAAAACTGTTTTTTGTTTGCTCATACCAGTCCCACCCGGAGTTTATTATTCCCTTCCTAAACTCTTGGTGCCCATAATTTTCCACACGGAATGTCTAGAGTTTATTTTTTTTCAGATAGTCAGATAGTAGATGTAGATTTGATATCTTTGAAGCCTTTTGGATCTTAGCGATCACATTTGCTTCATTCTGGAGTTATCTAGTTTGCTTATTGTATCGTGATGATGTTTCGAGCTATCTTTAGTTTGGAGATGGAGTTGCAGTTGCATTATGGAGTTGGATTCTTTAGGAGATTCTAGTGGAGTTATCTTTCCGCTGTCGATGGTTGCAAAGCCTAGACCATCCAGCTGTGTTTTTTTCCTCTGTCATTTTTGTATCTCTGATGTTAATATCATTTGTATCAAATTGTTGTATATCATTGGATATTGTATTCATTGGAGTTATATGATATTCATTGTTTTCTTCCGCTGTATTGTTGTACTTAATGTGTTATAAGCTCCGGCGAATCAGATTCTACGTTTGGATCTACGGCATTTGACTACGGATGACGTATTCGGTGCCGATTTTCGAAGGTCGAGTCATGGTGGTTATAGTTTCACTCCAATTCTTCACTAATTTACAAACCATACAATATCAGAGAGTTGTACTTTAATTCACATCATTCTCTCTCTGATTTCTTCCTATTCCTCAAAGAATTCAAAGATCTATTGCCATTGGAGGTCTATAGGATCATTTACTGAACCTGCAAGAATCTGTATTGAAGATATGACTAATTGCTAAGTTTGTCGTTGGTGATAGGGAGAAGGTGTTATTGCAGCCTGTAAAATCAAGAGGGTGTGTCTTGTACCCCATTAAACCAAGATTGTAAAGGTGTTCTTGCCACCCGTGGAATGCAAGCGATTATAGTAGAATTCTGCGCGATAGAGTGCAAGATTGGATGTAAGATTGGTTAATTCGAACCAGTATAAAAATCCGGGTGTTATTTTCGCTACTGCATTTTACTTTATTACTTACTTATACTTATTCTCTGGTTGCTTCTTTCTGTTTGCAATTGAGTAAATATATTTTTATATTCATAAGTAAGTAGTTAATACACATTTCAACATTTCTAGTGTCTGAATTGCCATAAGATCCAACATTGTGTTGTAGCCACTCCTGTTTCTAGCAGAAACGTTATAGGTTGGGGAGTTATCATTATAACAAACATTTGTATTAAGGTCTACTGAAGGAGATTAGACCGAAACGGTATATTCCTAGTATTAAATTAGAAATTTTAGTTGTAAAAGAGAGAGTAGTGATATTGGAAAATTTTTAAGATGTTGACGAAGACTTCCATTTGAAGGGCCTACAGTTTATCTCAGGATAGTGATATTGGCAATAATGGTCGGAGATGGAAGTGAATGATATTTAGAATGCTTTATTATTTGATATCGTTCTTAAAGGTAGATTGTTTGAGTCGATCCGGGATGGGAGTCATTGACTTGATGTTGTGGGTAACATTACATCATTAATGTTATATGAATTGGATGGTTGTGGCTCTCTAGGTAAGTGATTGTTATTATAAGGCTTAGATGGATGTTGTTCTCTAACAAAGTTACTTGGATGGATGTTGTTCTCCATATTAGTGATATTGCCTTGCTATAGATGTTTTGGGGGCAATAGTTATAGGTTACCGATACTTGAATGATTGTTGAAACTACAGGTATATGATTTGGATTGGATGTGACATGAATTTGATGGCATGTTTACTATATTAGGACATCATTATTCTTTTCACTTTTCCTAGATATTCTTTGAGTAAGATGTTACCATAAATTTATTAGTATTTTTTTGATTTGGTTTACATGACAGAACACCATCCTGCTCGTGTTGTTTAATCCATGGTATGGAGAAAAAAATATGCTAGTATAGAAATATCTAGGGAATGATACCATCAGTTGGTTTATGTTAGAAAGTGATTTGGCATGGATTTTTGGTTGTGAATGGTATTAAGTTTGGCTTTTGATTGAAAAGGATATCCTAGATTAGATTTGGTATAAGGCTATATAAAGATGAGTACTTTGGTATATTGGATGGGTATGTAGAAATACTTGGATATAGATGGGTGTTTAAATCATATGAGTTTTTGTTATCAATGAACATAATGAAATCTATGGAACTACATTGATATGATTTGGCAAAAATAAATAATTGATTAGGAATGTAACCTTTTTTTGTAAAGGACATTCCAAATTGGTTGGTAGTATGGGTATTACGAAAAGTGTTTTTGATTGGTGTAGACAAAGGATTTCGATAATGAAATTTGAGTTTTGAAAAGGATTAAATCAATTTGAGAAGTTGAAGAAGGGATGTTTTGGATTAAATAAATATTATAGTAAAATAAAAGAATACCACCGATTGATGAGAATTCAAGAGTTCTGTGATAATTAAAGAAATATTTTATAGAAATATTAGAGAAAGAGATATATAGTTAGCACACATAAAGGATGCGAAGGCGATTCTATAGAAATGAAATTTTGAAGGTTTAAATGTAACTTTGAAAGATGATTAGGTATATTATTTTCAATCATCCCTCGGATTGAAATGAAGTTACCTATTCAAGAAAAACTCTTTTGGACTAGCAATTTAAAGGTGTAGAGTTTATATTGCTATGAGGTGCATGTAGACAGTGTTATGTCTAGTCGATTCTTTTTGACTCCATCCCTACCATAGGTTATTATTTTTCTTAGGCAAGAATACCACTTAGATTTAGTGTTTTGACTTCTATATTTCAAGTGGTTGAATAGGACATGATTTCTTTTATTTGGATATTTAGAGAAGTGATATCATAAGCATGATGGTACCATTTAAGTAAGATTGGAAATTTGGATAAGAAATATGTTATATTCAACAGGTTAAGACATTGATCATTTTAGATGTTCTTAGGTGAAAGAAAGAATAATATGGTGATTTGAGTTGTTTGGATTTGTTTGGGTAAGACACCATCCACTTTGAGTTGTCTTATCTTAGAAACCTAAAAGATAACTTGAGAAAAGAACTATTGGATGATTTAGTGTTGAGTATGTGCATTTAGGAAAGATTTAGTGTTAAATATGTGCTAAGGCTACCCATTGTTATTTGTTGTAGTGTCATTTATTGAGATGGTAACATGGGTTGCAGAAGTGGTAGACATGCATATGCAATTAATTTTGTGCTTTGGGATGAATTATTCCAGTAATAAAGTTTGTTTGTTAGTTTTGTTAGTACCTATGTTTGGATGAATAATTGTTATAGATTCATTTTTGTTTTACTTAGGTTATTTAATTTTGGTTGGATAGTGACTTTGGATGATTATTTTATTATTTGTTTGGATTGTACTTTAATTTTGATATGATTTCTATGCTTTAATTATTATGATTTATTTATCTTTGTATTCATCACATGCTATGCTGATGTGATTGATTGTGCATACACATAGAATTAATGTGTTCACCCTAGGATGTTTACATCATACCATAAATCCTATATTATTTAAGAGGCCTGAATGATAGATATCTGCATTTATATAGTGTCATATACTATATGATGCATATCATAATGTTATGTTTTTGATTGTATTTATGAGTACATAAGCACCACTATAGGAAGTTGTGTATGGTGATAGAACACGCGTACAATTATTGATGAATTTGATTTCAGATTTTATATGCTATGTATGGATGTGTGGTTTTGTTTGCTTCTCTATTTTGTGAATGGTTTTTTGATTTGAATGGATCATGCTTAAATTGGATGTTATGATATATTATGAATAACGTACAAGAAATACATAATGAGAGAGTGTGTACGAATTACATTCTTCGTCCTTTAGGGGTTTCGAGAATGAAATTTTCTTCAAGGAGGGAATATAATACCCCAATGTTTTTTATGTTTAATAATATTAGATTTAATTGGTAAATTATTTAATTTAAATATTAAAGGGGCAAAATGGTCATTTTTTCAACTTTAGAATTTAATTATGAGACTTGCAGCATTTCGTCCAGTTCGTTTTTTTATTTACGCCATATAGTTACTTGTCTGATTCGAAGGTCGCATGAAGGATATATGGATGAAATAAGCGTTGGTTCTTTATTGGGTTTTAGGTCAGAGTTTATAAAGTTTGAATTTGAATTGTTCATTAAGTGTTTTCCCTCTAGATATAAAAGGAAATATACAAATAGTTACTTCTTGTTCTTTCTTATTGATCAATTTCTGAAACCATCTCTCCCTCTTCCACTGCCAAACTTCAGTAGACCATAAATTCACTTCATAATGGAATTCAACAAAATTAACGCCAATCATATGGGACAATAAAGGCTATGACATGTAAAAATAATTAGGATGAAATTCGAAAGTTTATGCATGCAGCAGTCCGGACAACAAGCAGTTTCATGATTTGGAGCATTGTTTTGGTGAGCGAATCATCTCTACTTGTCCATAATGAAATTAGAGTGCTAACTCATGGTTATAGGTCTGATTTAGGATTAATAATGAATTAACATATGAATATATATGATTAAATTTCAAAAATAGTGATTAATTAAAGTAAGCAACTAATTTTAGATTAGATGGAATATGTTGCTTGAAATTGAGTTAGATGGTTGTACATATGAATATGGAATTAGAAACAATAATTTGGTGTATTACAGAAGTGTAAACAAAGGAAATTGAAGGATACAAACTTATTAATTTGAATTTAAGAGCAATAGAAAAAAATGCCAGAATTAACACAACAACCGAAGGATCGGAATGCTTAGATCGGTGCACCGATGGCCGATAAACTTGGGTAGGTTGAACCTAGACCCAGTAAGGGCCAGTATGAATTGGAGATGCTTTGTAGGATCGAAAATTTGTGCGAAGATACAGGCTACTTTAGAGGAGGCTATGCAATATGTATGTGGATGTTGCGCAACGTATAGACGTTGTCAAATATATGTGTATATGATGTGTGTATGACACTGGTTGTTTGACTAGCGTAGTTATGTTTGTATATTGTATTGAACATGTATGATTGGCCATTAGGCACATAATAATCGTTGAATAGTTAGACATTGGGTATTGAATACGTGAATGAGGCACATATAGTCCAAGGAATAGTTGTCTTGGGGAAACTGTTGTTCCCTCGTTATTTGAAACAAAAATAATTATTTCAGAGAATTGGTTGTTCCCTTGGTATCGTGTTGTTGACTCAGGAAATATTTATTCCAAGGAAATCTTTTGTTCCCTCGGTTTATGATATTAGTCATTTGGGAAACGATTGTTCACTTAGTGATATTGTGTATTATTGTTTGGAAATTGGTGTTCCTTAGCGGTATGAAGTTGATGGACTCAATTAGTCGAGTATATAAATTGTGTAAAACGAAAAATGAAAGTGAATATGACCTTAATCGAGTAGTCAACCAAGGTTTGATGTTGAAATTACTTCACGAGTGCAGGTAAGTAGGTTAAGTATATGGATTAGCTAGGATATCCGTATGGATTAGGTAAAACTAAACATGTTTTATCAATCTTTTTGTAGTATAAATGAGATAGATTTGTTTCATTCACCAGACTTATATTTGACCCACTCCTATTTTTCTTCTTATTTATATCACTAGGTTGATGGACCCTAGTTGTGTGGTGGACATGGTGATGGAGACATTATATTGTAAATATTGTATAAATTGTAAATGTAGCCTATAATAATATATTTATGTATGTTGTGGATCAGCTTGTGATTTATTGTACAGATCTAACCAACTAATTGGATATATGATTTATATATGAGATGTTTTATATTATATGTTGTTCCGTCCACTACGAGTCCAGTAAGTTAGTAGTTGGGCTCTGTTTTGTTTACTAGTTATCATATCATAACAACTTATCGTTTTTCGGTCTTCGAGATGTTAAGGTCCGTTCAGGCGTTGAATCTGAGGGTCGAATAGGCGAGTTGTCACATACGCATGCGCATACACATGCATACATACGTACATATTACGTTTTGTCTCAATAAATTAAAAAAGTATATAGTTAAGTTATACATACATTATATAAGTTAAACAAATATATAAGTTAAATTATACATTATGTTATATCACTCGACAAAAATATAAGTTAAATCACTTAATATATTAAATAAATATATAAGATAAGTTATATGATTTTTTTAATAGATTAAACACACAAACACACACATATATTATGTTATGTTTCAATATATTAAATAAACCTACAAGTTAAATTATACATTTTGGTTAAGTGAGTTAAAAAAATTATTTCAGTTAAAATATAAATTAATTAAAGAATTTTGCATTTGTTTTGTATGGAAAAGGACAATAAAAATAAAGTACAATATATTTATCTACAATAGTTCAAATACCCAAATATAATAATTAAAATAAAAATTTCCTTATTATTAACAAACAAATTTGATTATAATGTATAATCATCACCGGAGAGGAGTGTCAAATTAAGTGATGTAGAAGAAGAAAACTGACGCTTAAGGGGACATGTCGGTGAGCTGGAGGTGAATCTCGGAAAGCCTACTGATGCATTTGTGCAAAAGTTTTCACAAGTTGACATTACTTCTGATGATGATGATGATGATGTTGGTTTGTTTGCTAGAGATTAGTTAGTATTGATATTGTTTATATATTGTTTGGATGCTTACGTAGACATCATTGATGGATATCGTTTGTAATGATGGATAAATTTGTGCATATTGGATATTTTTGATGTTGGATGTATATTTGTAAATGGACATCTATGTTTGTATTGATGGATAATTCAATCTGTTGGTATTTGTGATGTTGAAAATGTGTTGTTATATATTGATGTTTAAATATGTGTGTATTGGATATTGTTTGTTTATATTTATGTGATTAAATATCGCTTATATATGAATTTGTGGTTGAGGTGAGAAAGGCAGAAGAAATGCTACAAAAATACTTCAATCACGACATTGGCATAGGGTTGGAAAACTCAATTTTGGCATTTTAACTTGGTGTAGATATAGCGTTGGCATGACATCGGCAAATACATTAAATTTTCGTATGGTGTCAAAAACAAAGCACCGACAAGTCATTGAATTAGCGTCGGAAATATGGCACCGGTGATAAACGTCGAAATGACGTCGGTGAATCTCCCCATGGACATCATCTGCATAGCGTTAAAATTTACCATATATGGTGTCGGTAATGAGTTTACCGATGTCGCACTGACACCATATAGGCATCGGTAAACTCATATTCTTTTGTAGTTGGTGTTTCACTTGAAGTGATCCAACACATACTCGACTATGGTTGTGACATGTGCATCATGTCATGTGACTAACAATAATAGAGTCCATGTAAACACTTAAGATCCATCGCTCAATTTTGAGACTACTGCACATTGTCAGAAGGGAACCTTTATTTTGAATTAGTTTCATTTAACTTATTAATGACTCTCACTAAGTCACTTTTTGGTTGTTCCAAACAACAAGTACGTCCCCTTAGTGTCCTTAGTGATCATGAGTAATTTCCTATCCATGACATAGAGAGCATTACGTACATTACTCTTAGCGGTCGTTTTGATTTTCGTTTCTGGAAGCATCTCGACTTTTAGGGATTATTATTTTAAATAGGTAGTTTGATACTCAAGGTTAATAGCACATTCACCATTACACTCGATTAAATACTCGTTCTTATGTATTTTGTACTTGTTTATATTTAATATTTTCATAGTATTATTCATATCCCAAAGACAATTTACGCAATAAAGAACAAAACCAAAGGCATGCTTTATTTTGAAAAAAATCCATATATAAGAGTTAAGTTATATAATAATTACATAAATTCTTTCAGGGCACACAATTAACCCTATCTATTTTCTACTTGCATTTGGAGTCAATTATGGTGTCTTTTTCTTATACTTTCAACTAGTCTTCCTAAATTAGACTGTGAAGGGGATTAATGAATTGATATACGATGAAATATTTGGTATTTACTTTCTTAATTACTACTTATCCATCAGTGATATATTGTCTTATCATATGGAATTTACGAAGAATGTATCCTAACCTTTTGTGAGTTTGCGGTTCCTTAGCAATTTGTATTTCCATTGTTGTCACAATATAGCAGCTTTGGACCTTCAATGATGCGGATAACTTCTAGCTCTTTAATGAACATACACATCTATGTTGCTTCTTTTGTAGCATATTTTAAGGAAGTAAACTCAACTTCCATGGTCAAAATTGCTATAATTTATTACATGGAACAATTCCAACTTACAGCTCACACGTTAAGGGTGAATAATAATCTTAGGACTAATTTAACATATACCCTTCATAAGGAGCTCATTATTTTTGTAGATTAAAACTAAATTATTGATAATTTTTAAATTCTTTAGAATAGATATAATAGTTGTCTAATTATTTTTACTCGAATTCGATTGATATCACCTAACCGCATTAAGTGAAAAAGTGACAATTGGAGTAGTCCTTAGCATAACTTACAAGATGGATCATATTGTCATAGCATAAAGAATCACACTCATATGTTGTCTATTCTTATCCGTGGATGGGGAATCTTTCAAAAGAACAATTCTATGTTGCATGGGAACATTTTGATTCTTGAAATTTTCCATACTAAATCTATTTAGTGTGATATCTTTAAATATAGATTGGAACAATCCCAATTAACATTTCGATCTAAGATTTTTATAACTAGTATATATGATGCTTCTATCGAATCTTTCATCAAAAAGTTTTTGAATAACCAACCTTTCACTGATTGTAGTATCAGTACATCATTACCATTCAGTAGTAATTCATCAAGTATAAGACTAGAAATGTTATAGCACTATTTTTTTCCCATATATACACACTACCTATGTATTTTGACTGAAAACAAAATATTTGATTACATTGTCAGAACATTTATTTTATAATTTTAATGCTTTCTTAAAACCACAAATTGATCTTAAGAATCTACATGCCTTGTTGTTGCCCCCACTAACCAAGAAATCCTTTAGCTATGACATATAAGCATTATCTTCTAAATCACCATTTAGAAATATTGTTCAAGGTCCATCTACCATATTACATAGTCATAATTAGAAATACTTCAAGTGGCATTCGACTTTATTTAAGCATTACGACCTGAGAAAATGTTTCATCATAATCAGCATCTTTAATTTGACGAAAACCTTTCGCCATCAACCTTTCTTTATAGGTCTAGAGCTTTCCATATGCACCGATCTTTTTCTTTAAGATCCATTTGCAGTTGATAGGTTTAATCCCTCAATGTACCTTTTTTTTTCCAAACTCCATACTTTGTTCATATGGAGTCCATTTTGCATTTCATCACATTAATCCACAAGACAGAGTCTATGCTCTCTAATGTTTATTGGTATGTAAGGGGATAATCGTACGCAATTATATTTCTAGCTATTAGTAAGGAAACAGTAGTGTCTCTATGGCACATGATGTTTCCTACCGGACCTCCTAATATATTATTTGTTTTATATGGGTGTTAAATTACTATCTAAATATTCAACTTATTCGGGGGCTTCCAGGATCTCATCCAATCGATTTTACTAGCACAAATTTCTCTAAAAAAAATAATAATTTGAAAATTCACATTTCCAAAGCAAAAAGTCAAAATCGAGCCTGGACTGGAAAAGTTAGTTGATGCCGAAATGCCAAATCCTATTCTAAGAATTCTTCCCCTTGCTATTAAGCCTCCTAAGGGCAGTAGTGTCGGCACATCTATAGAGACATTTAATGCCCCAGTTGACAAGCCCGAAGATCCAACCGTTATGATCGCCAAAGGAGAGACCACTCCCTCTGAAGGCAACACTCTTAGAGGAAAACCTAAGGATGGCGAGGGCTAGAAGAGATCACACAATGGTTCGGGAAGCAAAGGCAGCAAGAGATAGAAGAAGAAGATGCAGAAGAAGTAGGCCTTCCACTTAGCCTTTGATGATGATAAGGCGGTTTTCTTTTGTCCTTTTTGTTGTACCCTTTAGTTTCTTTTTGTACATAGGCTGTGTTTATGCGGTGCTATCCCTAATAACTGTTATATATAAAAATTGATGTAACGAAATATTATTTTCCTATTGCAATCTTTATTCCATTTACATTTCCGTGTTCTTATATTATACCTACATATATACAGTTCCTGCTTATATAATATAACTGCTTGTACTATAGTTTATCCATATTATACATGTCTGTGTCTTTGCAATGCTTTTATTTAGTGTAACTCTGTACATATAAGTAAACTCATGCAATTACTTTAGTTATGTTCCATTATTTAGTTCTATTTTCTATTGCTAAAATATTTTCATTCAGCTAAACAAAACTAATATTTAACCAACTCCATGGCTATTTCCATCTACCCTTTATCGAGTTTCCTTGACCATTAACAAGTTACAGATAAACTGAGTTCCACATTGTTTCCTATCTCTAAGAAATAGCTATTAGGACGTTTATATCATGACGTCCCCAACCTTGCCAATAACCGGGTGTGATCAATATTATTCATCGACATTCGCTGCTCGACCCCAGTCAAGCATGTCCCATAGGGCTGTAAGTGGGGTCGTACTTTCTCGTAATTCCGTTACACATCAAGTCCTATTTTCGAGACTCAATGTTCTACATGCCAGAATCCAAGCATCACCCTTTGACCTTGCCTATCTTCGGGGATTGATCAAAGGTTAATAACATGGGATAAGTTATTTGATTGCTCTTAGTCCGATTATATTCTCTTGGTCCTGATCCTAAACCACCCCCGCTTACCCTCGGTCGAGCATGTCCTGTTGGGCCACAAGCACGGCCATTAAAATCTTGACCGTACACTATTTCCTATCTTCGAAAAACGATGCTATGGACACCTATCTCTGGGCATCTTCTCTTAATCTCACTTATCCTCAGGTATTGGATGAGAGTAACCTTTGATTGTCCTTTCTTATTCTTAGCCTAGCGCGTGCTACTATGCTGCAAGCATGGTCATTAAAACTTCAATCGCATACTAATTTTTACCTTCAGAAATAGGCGCTTTAGTAGCCTTATTTTGAGCATCCTTTATTAACTTTTCCTATCTATGGGCATTAGCAATGTTAGAGGGATGGGTGTATTTTCCAATCGACCCTTGTAATTATACTCCTTTGTCTTGATCTTGGATCAAAGGATTTGCTACTAATCTCTAAGTACCAGATTGTACTTCTTATCACACATCACAAGATTTTGCTTCCCGGAATACAATTCCATTGATTCAAAAGGCTAATTTTATTTATAAACAAAAGAAGTGGCAAGTTCTGCCTTATTATATTGCCTCTAATTCATTAGGGTGGCTTATTCGCAAAAAATAAACCAAATATATCTAAGTAAAATAGCATTGCAATAGGTCACTATTCCTCTCTCGTAGAATCCGGATTCCATCGACAGTAGCTAGCTTGAAAGTTCCGTCTCCAAGCTATTGTTCAATCGCATAAGGTCCTTTCCAATTTGGACCAAGTGTCCCATACCTGGGAGAACTCGTTTCAAAATGTGATCCCCTACCTTAACGGTACAGCTCCAGACCTTGGTGTTGAAATGCCATGCTACCCTATTCTAGTAAGCAGCTACCCTTAATTTAGCCTCTTCTCGCTTTTCATCAGTCAAATCGAGGGACTCATGTAAGAGTTCCTCATTGACCTTGAGGTCATAATGCTTTTTCTGATGAGAATGAATTTCTAAGTCAATTAGAATCATGGCTCTGATCCATACGCCAAAGCAAATGGAGTTTGTCCAATTGGGGACTTCTTGATCGTCTTATAAGCCCATAAAGTAAGTGTAAGCTCATCAACCCAATTGCCCTTAGCTTTAGTTAACCATTTCATCAAGATGGATTAACGATTTTATCCACTTCAACCAACTCTCCATTCACCTGTGGGTGTCCTACTGATGAAAAGATTTTTCTTGATTTAGTACTAGTTGTAGAAATTCTAGAACTCAGTACTTTCGAACTGAGTTCCATTGTCTGCTATGATTTGTTGGCCGAGTCCAAATCTACATATTATATTCTTCATTACGAAGCAAATCACTTTCCTTGTTATGATCGTGGCAAGTGGTTCCTCTTCAACCCACTTTGTGAGGTAATCTACCGCATCAATAGCTTAATTAGCTCCTACTTTCGACATCGACAGCACAACGATTATATCAATACCCTAAACCGCAAATGGCCATGGGGTTACCATTTGCGTAAGCTCCATAAATTGGCTCTCTAAATTTTATCAAATCTCCGACGGTGGTCGTGGCATTGGTCGTACCATTGGTGTAATTAGCAGTATCTCGGTTTATTGTTAGCCAGAAATATCCATAGCGAAGTAACTACTTCGCTAATATTTACACCTCGATGTGATTACCATAACTACTCTCATGGATTTCCATCATGATTTCCCTAGCCTTATCCTTGGTTGCACACTGAAGTAGAAGGGTTGTAAAACCTCTCCCGTATAGCATCCCTTCTTACAGTATGCATCATGGTACTTTAAGAATGATTTTTCTTCATTCGTTCATTCCATTTGAGAGAGTTCACTTAAGCAAACAATCCCTGATCGGAGTCGTCCATGACTCCTTCCCCACTTCTACCTCCAAGATCTAGTCGACATCTATCTGGTCGATGCTGGAGCTAATAAAACCTCTACTACTACCAATCCCATCAACTATGCATCTCTAAAGCTTGCCAGCTTGGATGATGAATCAACCTTCATATTTTCCTCTTTAAAGATGTGTGTAATAGTGTAATACTCTATATCATTCAGCAATTCCAATGTTTTCATCAGGTAAAGGGTAAGTCTATACCCTCAGCATGGAATTCCTTCTTTACTTGGAAAACCATCAACTGTGAGTCATTGAATATGTGCACCATCCTTAGTCCTGATTCCTTTACTATCTCGAGTCCCATTATAATACTTCATACTCAACGTCATTATTTGTTCCAAGGAACTCTAGCTTCAATGCTTAGCAAATCTATCGTCCTTCTGGAGTCACAAATACCACTCCTTCCCTAGAACTACATTCATTAGAAGCTCATCAACAAATAATTTCCATTAAGAAAGGGTGACCATATTATCTTCATGTTCTCCATTTGAATGGTAAATTCGGCAATGAAAACCCCAAATTCATGGTCACCTATCACCCTCTTTAGATGGTAAGTAATGTAGTACTAGCCCAGTTTGATGTTCCACTTCAATAACCTTCCCAAAGTCTCAGGTCGGTATAATACTTGATTCAAGGACAGATTCGTTGGCACCTTTATCAGACGAGCCTGGAAGTTTTTGCGCAACTTTCTCAGTGTAATTTGCAAGCAACAAGCTAGCTTTTTCTAGCTTGGATGGTCCCTTTAGTAAATCGTTCGCCGATATAATAAACTAGCCTTTGAATCCTTGCCTCCTCATGTACCAATGTTGCACTTAGTGCATGAGCAGACACCGACAAGTAAATGAATAAATCTTATCCATCCAAAGGTTTGGATAAAACGGTGGTATTTCCATATTCCTTAGTAATTCCTAGAAGGCATCCTGACATGCTTTCATCCACACAAATTTTCCTTTCTCCTTTCTGAGGGCATCAAAGAACGGTATACAATTATTGGTTGTCTTTAAGACAAACTTACTCAGCTTGGAAACCTTCATGTTGAAGCTTTTCATCTCCATCCTCGTGTTAGGGCAGTTACATTCTTCATGGTATCAATCTGCTATGGATTTGCCTCAACGCCCCTCAAATTCACAATAAATCCTATGAACTTACCTGATGCAACTCCAAACGAACACTCCAATGGAACTAACTTCATCCTGTATTTCTACAACAATTTAAACATCTTCGAAAGGTCATCCATGTGGTTCGTGATGCTATGACTTCAGGAGCATGTCATCCATGTACACTTCCATTGTCCGTCTAATCTGATTTTTAAACACTGAATTCACCAATCTCTAGTAAGAAGCTCAAACTCTCTTCAAACTGAATGCTATTTCTTGGTAATAGTACAATCCTAAATCTTTTATAAAACTTATGTGATCCTGATCTTGAACATGCAATAGAATCTTGTTATAACCAGAGTAAGCATCCATAAAAAAAAGTAACTCATGTCCAGTGTTCCCTTCTACTAGTTGATCTATTCTCGACAATGGGAAGCTTTCCTTCGGGCATGCTTTATTTAGGTCTGAGTAATCCATATATATCTGCCACTTCCCATTTTCTTTCTTGATCAACACAGGATTTGATACCCACTCAGAGTATAAAGGATTATGGATAAAGTCATTTTCCTTTAGTTTATCCATTTCCTCCTTTAACCCAATGATTCGCTTCAACCCCAAACTACGTCTTTTCTATTTTACAATGGATATTTTGGATCCATATTTAATGTGTGGTATGCTATCTTTGGCGATACCCCACATGTATTGGAATATGTCCAAGAGAATACATCCAGGTTTTCTTGGAGTAAATTGACCACTTCCTTCCTTAATCCGACATTAAACTAAAATTCGATATTTAGGACTCGAGTAGGATCATTCACATCGATCGAAACATTGACTGTCAGCCAAACTGGTACTGCCTTACTTTATGACTGCTCCTTGGGATCCATAGAGTTTAAAATCTACCATGGTTCTCAAGCTAGTGCTTGGGCATTAATTGCTATGCATCCATGTTCTTAATGCAAAAGCTCTCTATTAATTTTTATGCCCATTGCTTTGAGTCTTTGAGCTCAACGATGTAACACTCTCGACCAGTGCTCTAGTCACCTCAAATTGATCCGGTCCCATTCTCCATGGGGAACTTCATCATCGAGCACCGAGGAGCTAATGCTATTCTAAAATCAAAAAGGGTCATTTGGCCCAAGAAGGCATTATACGTTGATAATTCATCCACAATCATAAACTTTTGAACCCATACAATCTTGCGATCTCCATCGCCAAACTCCACAGACAAATCAATTGTCCCTATGGGTTCCTTCGCCTTATCGATATATCCCTAAATCCTAGATTTACAAGGCTTGATGTCCTTCATACTTATTCTCGTCTGATTAAAAGTCCTTTTAAACAAAATTTTCCCTAAGCTTCTGTAATCCACTAATACTCGGTGCACAGAGCCTATAACAACCTTTATCACCATGGAAATAAATGTTTGTGCTTCAATCCCTTTAGAATCCCGATTAGGGAAGACAATGCCATCCACGATCAACCTTTGCTGCTTCGATGGAGTTTCATCCTCAATGGAGAAGCAGCTCTTCAATGGAACGTGCCTCAATGAAATTGCATATCACTCCATCTATTCCATCTTGTCTACACTGGATGAGGCCATTCAATTATCGTGTTTATAACAATCCTTTCATCTAGTCGCCTGGGCCTTCTCTATTAGGTTCAGATTGGTTCCCTTGGACGTTCACCGCTTTGTGTTTATCATTCTGTCTGCCACTCTACGTCTCTCTAAAGTACTGTTGCAATTTCATTTTCCATATCAACTCTTTAATGAAATCTATAAGATGCCTGCACTCGTTCATATTAAGCCTATAAGTTTAATGGAATCTTCAAAATTCATGGAGTGCTTTTTCGCCTCAACCGCCTCTCTCTTAATGGCAACTTATACCCTTCTATGCCATGAGACATGTACTTATCTTGCCTCATGTTCCTTGGGCGCTTTTTGGCATCATTCTGCTGGCCTTGGTTCCTCTTTCTTTGATTACTAGAATTACCAACATTCACAGCTCCATTAGTGGCACTCTCACCGGTCTGCTTGATAGCTACATTGCACTAGATAACTTCCTTCGACTATCTACCACTAGTCATTCCTGCAACTTGGATTACCTCTTCCAAATGCAAGAAATGGTTAGCCTTTATATGGAACTCCTCCATAGCATTTGGCTGCTTTATCCTCAATAACTTTTCGAAATCCATGTCTGGATGTATACCCCAGACCAAAGCCATCAAAACCATGTTTTCATTTGGATTATTCACCTCAATAGCTGGAAATTTAAACCTGTTTATAAAACCTTTTAATGACTCCTTGGGTCCTTAAGAAATGCTTGACAATTACATCCTTGGGCCGAGCAGCATGGAGCCTGAACTGCTCTAAGAACTCTTAGCTAACTCATCAAAAGTTGAGATGGACATTGATGTGAGCCGAGTGAATAACATCAATGCCACTATATGTAAAAGGATAGGGAAACACCTGCATAGAACCGCATAAGTTGCCCTGGCATCATCCATGTGCCACTCATACTTGAAAATGTGTTGTTTGGGATCAACTATCCCATTATACGATGGCATTGAATTCATCATAAACTTATTGGGATACTCTTCCCATAATATGTTCTTGGTGAATGGAGTTCTACCAGGTGTAGAACCCCAATCTTCATTCTTTCTCCATTTATTTTCTTCCAGCAACTGCTTAGTCATATCTACAATATGATCCTCACTAGCTTGGTAATCTGAAGGATGGCTGTTAGGATCTACACCGAGCATTTGACTCTGAAAACAGCCTCGGTTTGCTCATTTGCATCTATGTTCTCTAGTCTTTAGGAGAACCAATTCGTTGGTCCTTCTCTAATGTTTGTTTGGTTCCGTAGTGGTTCTTTGAACACCAGCATCTTGAACTCGATCATCAGATTCAAATCCATTGCCAATGTCGTACAATTGTCCTCTAAATTTGAGAAGTTGATCTCAGCCTCTACCCTTATAGGGTCCTCATATTCAAATCGGTATCGACCTAATTCTAGTTGGTACCAATATGAATTACCTTGGCAGGGGTTCTTCCACTTCCTCCAACATTCCTCCTTGTTGCTCCAGTAGTCTTTTCCTTCACCATTTCCTTTCCATCCCTTATATTTTAACCAAAAGCAAATGAATTTAACTCCTCGAAACTAGCAAGTCATGCTTCTCTCCTATCCCTCCTAGACCTTTATGACTACTGGGTCAATATGGCAATGTTACCATCCATCTTGTCAAAAGAGCCTTCTAACTATCTTTTATACTTTGATTTAAATCCGCCATCATACTTTCGTACTACACCTTAGTCGCCATCTCTTAAGGAACAGATAGTCCAAGCAACCCAGTTGTTGGTTGGTTAATTATCTCATCCTAGTGAGAAGTTCCGTCCTCTCCACTAACAATTGCTCTATATCTACCAGATTTGCTTGATGTCATTGCTTCCAATATGAAATTCCTTTAAATTTTTAATAGAAAACTTTTGGATCTAACTCCTGGGCACTCTAATCCACAATAGACAGCTAGGTCTACGCCCGAGAATATCTTTTTCATTGAAAGCACCAAAAATATTAGGCTAAAAGGTGGCACTACACCCCCCATTCGAATTAAAGTAGAGAGATATGTTAATAAATAGTAAAACAATGCAAGAACACAAGAATTTTTTATAGTGTTTTAGCAAATCTGAGACTTACGTCCACTTTAATGTTATTATTGAGAGTTTTTGTCACAAATATAAGGATTTTATAGTTCCAAATGACTTAGAACAACAAAAGGTATCTTCCTTTATGACAAGGTCGAGTAGAGAGAGAAGGCGAAGAAGATGAAGTACCAAAAGTCCTTTTCAAGTTGTTGTATGCTTGCTATTTATAAAGAAATTACTCAACGAAGTCGCCGGATTACAAAATACCAGTTCCAACTCCAGATCCGAGAGAGTGCAATGGGAGATGAAGTCCCCAGAGCGGTAAAATCATGTCGGTACTGATCAGAAGTGATCGGTACAAACCTGAATTATTGACAACAAACCACACTATCTTCTTTTACCCAACCTTCTTGCTTCGATCCATCGAGTTTCATTCACTTTTACCTTAAAAAATTAGGTCCCGAGAGGTTCTGACACAACTAGTACTTTTCCTTTTCTTCAAAGCCTTTTGGAGTTGTCCACCGGCTCCTTCAGAAACGGGTCCCAAGATGATTGCTTTCCCCAACCACTCATCGACAATAGCTCTAGAGTTCACTAAGGTTCCTAAACTCATGTCGAGACTTATCAGAAAGCGGTCGGTACCAATCTCTTTCTTCATGTTATATTGTGCTTTAACTCCTCGAAGTTTCTTCCATTGTCCTTTCAAGCATACCCCCAAGTCCTTGAACCAATCCATCTTCATCATGATTTCCAAAATCGTTTGAAAGCGGCTTGGCCTAAAAGTCGGATAATAACATATATACGCATGTGTGTGTGAGTGTGTGTGTGTGTGTATATATTATTTATTTATATTTTTTTAATAATATGGTTGAATGTAAAATGTATATGTGTAATATATAAAGTAAAATAGTTACCTCTTCGATCAAGCTGGTGGTCAACACTTCATATTGGGGTTATTTTCTATTCCGATCTACCTCCTTTTTCCTTCTAGCTTACTTTGTAAGGCTATGCTATAGGCTATGAATTCTTTCTGACCGAGGCAAGGGTTTTTCTATAAAAAGGTATGAAAAGATTGAGGGACTAGCTAATAGGGTTAGCTCAGTTGGTTGTTATTTCTGACTACGAGACTAAATGTCACGAGTTTAATTCGTAAGATCGACACTTGTTGGCATTAACGAATCATATTCAAAATAAGAATGAGAGGGTATGGTGGTATTAATAGCCACGAAATACCTATAAAACACCTAGTATATTTCCATCATTCTCCTCATTTTTCTCTTGATCAATTATCTTTCCAAATGAAAAAGGAAAACCTAATTTTCTTCGTCTGTGGCTGACCATTATTTTCGCGATCGTTTTGTAAATATTGGACCTAATAATGCCCCATTAATTATTTAAATATTTTTTTAGCTTATTTATTTAACTAAATTAATATATAACATTCATATATTATTTTAATTGATTTTAAGGTCTTAAATGAATAAACAATGACTCTCTAATGTGAATTCAAACCATGGTATTGTTAGGAATTGAGATGTCGGTTTTGATGAGAACAACCTTTTTAACTTATCTTACTATAAAATATATATTAACACTATTGTCCAGATAGATATGTATATGCAGGTATTGATTACTGAAGATTGATCAGTATAAGAACTCAAGACTAAAGATTCAGAATGGAGATATCAAGATTGAAGACTCTAGAGTATCAAGATCAAGATTTCAAGATAAGTGACTAGTTTTTGTTACATTTGGGATGGAACCCATTTCTACCTTCTTAGTGGCTTACAAATGTACGACAAGTTGCTTACAAACCTACGACAAGTGGCTTATAAACCCACGAACATTCTGGTTTTGTACAAGTTCTTGAGTCCTGATGTGATGAGATATTCTGCAGCAAGAAGCTTGCAAAACTACTTCAAAATGGTTTTTCAAATGGTTTTCAAAACTGCTATACAAAATGTTTTAGCCTTAAAAATTATCTTTTTGAATGATTTTGAAAAAAGATGTTTCAGCCTTAAAATATTCTTTGTTTTTGTTTTTAAATAAACTCTTGTTTTAAACTTCGTTTGGTTTTAAACTATCTCCTGATTTTTAAATATTCTTTATAATATATATACACACACACACATACACACACTTGAGATTTAAAATCAAATTTATATATACATTTTAAAAATACATTTTTCTACTTTTCTTTGTTTTAAAATCATAGAAAAATTAATTTATTTTACTCCAGAATCATTTCATCTTTTTTTCCTTTCAATATCATTTTCAAAGAAAATTTTACATTGTTTTTTAACTAAGGATGTCGACATCATGGGATATCCCATGTCGACATGGTGGCTGTTAAATTCAAAATTTTCAATTTTCAAAAGAAATGTTTATTCGTTTAATTTTTTTTCATGAATGGTTATGACCGTTTGTGGTCTTAGAATCCATTAAACACTATTCACCCCTCCCTCTAGTGTTAAATTAGCCCTAAGATCCTTAATTCGCACTCCTTTACAATTGGCATCAGAGCATAGGTTTCCATAATCTGAAACTTGAAAAAAAATTAATGGCTACCAACACTGGTAATGTCAACTCTAGCACTAGTTCTTTTAACACTAACACTAGTTCACTTGTAGAAGGTCAGTCTACTGTCACGCCACCATTTTTCAATGGCATTAATTATGCATATTGGACTTGTAGAGTGAAATTTATTTACAATCAGTAAGAATAGACACTTGGAATATCACATAAACTGAGAATGTTGAACCAACTACCAATTTTGCCCAGTGGACTGCTGAGCAAAAGGGTATTGTGCAAAATAACTCAAAGGCCATGAATATATTATTTTGTTCACTAAATAGGAATGAATTTAATAGAGTGTCTGTTTGTAAGTCTGCATTTGAATCTGGCAAACTTTGCAAGTTACTCATGAAGGAACAAGCAAAGTTAAACAGATTAAAATTTCCAAATTAACTAATCAGTTTCAATTATTTAAAATGCATGCAAATGAGTCCATTTTCGACATGTATTGTCGATTTCAATATATTGTTCATTCACTAATTGCATTGGGAAAAAGCTTTACGAAGGAAGACCGAGTTAGAAAAATTCTAAATTCACTCCTCCAGAATGGGATCAAAAGACACTTGCAATTAAAGAAGCAAATAATATTAGTCTAATGAAAATAGAAGAAATTATTGGGAATCTGATGTCTTATGAAGTTCAACCGCAAGGAAGAAGAGAAAACAAGACTACAAAAAAGAAGCCATTAGCATTTAATGCAACAACTGAAGATTCAAAACCAAACAGTGATGAGGTGATTGCTTTCAGGACAAGAAACTTTTGAAAATTCCTAAAATATAGAAAAATAAATAATTACAAAAGAAATGATCAAAGGAATTTCTGAAACAATACGGAGAACGTCAACAATAATAGATGCTACAATTGTAATAAAGTCAAGCATCATAGGAAAGATTGCCTGTATCCAGATAAACCGTTGTTCCCTTCAAACAATGATTTGTCAAGGAAAAGAAAGAAAGCATACACAACAACTTCTGATGACTCAGACTAATCATTCAGTGACGATGAAAAGAAGAGGGATATTCAAATCTGTGTTGCACTGCTATTCATGAATCAGACGATGATGGGAATATGGATCTAAAAATAGGTATGCATTTACATTATTTTTAATTTTTCCTATTTGAATGGTTGCGTGTTCATTTGCTTGATTTTTTTAATTCCTTGAAATTTAAATTCAAATTTATTTCTTGAAATTTGAATTTTAAATTCAAAAATAATACTATTTTAATAATATTTTAAATATTAAATTAATTAATATTTAAGTATTATTATATTTAATGTTATCATAGGAATTATATAATTAGAATATATGATATAATATATACACTTATTAGAAATTAGGAATAGACACATGTCCTTTGATTCAATAGGCACATGTCGACATACCCGGATACCCCATGTCTACATGCCCCTCAGAATTTGATTTCAAAATTTGAATTCAAACTTTTGAATTTCTCTCCACCTTTTCACCAACTTCAATGCTCTGGAAATATGCCTCTTGATCAAAGAACATGTCTATAGAATCTCTATTTAATTCACTCTCCTTATCAACACTTTTCACTTCTATTTCAAATTTCAAATTTATCTTCATTATCTTCAACTCCTCTCAAACTTCTTCAATGGCTTCTTCAAGCACTCCTAACACCATTAAGCTTCCAAAAGCTATCAAAAACTTTCTTTTTAATGACCCGGGAGCTATCAAAGCTTACATCAACTATGTAAACTTTGGTAAAATTCATATGGAGAAATTTTCTATTTTGAAGATTTTTCTTCTTATGAAATTGAAAATCTTTTTCAACAATGTTCTATTCTTAATGTAGTAGATAACAAACAAAATGATTCTGTATGTTATCCAAATCTTGTTAAGAAGTTTTATGCGAATTTGAATCGTGGTTTTTATGATGGGGCAAGATGGACAAATTTGGAGTAATGTTAAAGAAATACAAATAGTTTTGGATTGTGAAATTTTAGGAAATATTTTGGGATGTAAGTATACCAGAATGAATCCATCAGAATTTCAAATAAATGAAAATGACCGAGAGATATTTCATCACATCTTTGAAGGGGATGAAAATTTCGAATTCAAAAATTGTTATTTTCGTCCAAAAGCAAGCATTGTTAACCTTTTTATTCAAAACCCTCTTATACCAAGATCGGGAAACTACAATAACCCATCTTTGAAAGTTTACAAAGCTCTTTTTGCAATTTTTGCAAATTATGATATTAATTGGGCTAAAGTTATTTTGGATGAGCTAAGGCCCAAGAATTTTACTACGGGTAAAAAAACATTATATCATGGAATTTATCTCACTTGGATTTTTAACTACTTTGGAGTTGATTTCAAAAGGGAAGAATTTATAACTAGAAAAGTGTTCAACCATGGAAACATTTTCCTTATGCAAATTCCATTAATGTCTCAACCATATGAAACATTTACGGAAAAGGAAAAAAGGCTTGCTCTTGAAGAGATAGAAGAAATGGAGGAAGAAGAAGACGAAGAGGAAGGGATGGAAATTGAAGAGGAGGAAGAGGAAGATCAACAAACTTCCTTAGAGAGTATTGAATATCCTACTAATCCGTCTAATCCATCCAATAAGACCATTCTTAATAATCAAAGAAGTATGGTTGAAAATAAAAAGACACTCAAAAGATCAATGAATAAGAAAATGGATAGATTTCCACTAAAATCGACAAGTTCTTCGGGAAAGTTAGTAGAAAGCTTGGACTATCATCTTCTTCATCTTCATTTAATTAGTTTTAGTTCATGTTATCTTGTTTAATTCACGTTCTATCCATGTATTTTCCTTTATTTTAGTTAATATTATATTACTTTATGTAATGTTGACTAGAATCATTAATGAAATCGTTTATTTCCTGTAT
Organism: Allium cepa; assembly: GCA_030765085.1. Classification (NCBI taxonomy): domain Eukaryota; kingdom Viridiplantae; phylum Streptophyta; class Magnoliopsida; order Asparagales; family Amaryllidaceae; genus Allium; species Allium cepa. The sequence goes on from CM060932.1 coordinate 915,056,807, forward strand.
TCATCTTCACTAGTCTCTGTAATTGCTTGTTTTTACATTATACAAATTTTAGTTGCATAGATTTGTTCATAATATTCAAAACAAAGAAAATTTTCTGTGACGACCCACAAATCCATACCCATGAGTCAACGCTATTCTACACCAATTAACTCAAGACGAACAGAAATGCGAACCATTTTGATTAAAGAAGAAGAGGTAGAAGAAGAGAAAACAGAAAACAACATCAGAATCTAACCATCGCAGCGGAATAAAATATAATATATATTAACAGATCTTTACACAAAAGAAAACTATAACTGTTTATACATACATCATCAGAGTACATCATCAGAGTTCCACGTCAATAATATACAACAGGATACACAGCGGAATAATAATAAACCAGTACGGGAGTATGTATCGTTATCCAGCTCCGCAGCATCATTTCCAGTAATCTGTAATATTCAGTCTGACCCGAGCACTACAGTTAAATAACACCCGAGTCAGTCTGGAATACCAGTGTGATAAAATCACACTCAATTGATTATCAAAGTTTCAAAAATCCTTTGAAAACAAAAGCATCTCGTAAGACCACGCCACAAATAAACATGTCGGGTTTTTACCTTACGATAGCTAAAACAATTTTTATAGAAATCCTCTGATATTATAATAGGGTCTATATACAAATACTTATAAAATAGCCGAAATTTTTACATCTATTAAATTCCATCTACTAGCCACAAAGTGGGTAATACAAACAAAACTCGTACAAGGCACGTAGGGAGAATGGATTTCCAACTAATGACTAGACACTGGGGTACCACCTGTCACAGTACGTGGCCTACATCACCGTACCGAGGAGTACACCCGCTCCCCTACAACACAAAACCGGGACTACCTCTTACTGGATAATCCCGAGTGAGATCACCCCGCGGTTGGGATCAGAAACCGCCCACTAAGCCGAAATAAAAGGGCATCTAGACAGGAATGACCTCACCCTGCTTGGGTGCTACCCACCTAGCCTTGCTGCATAACCCCAGATTTTCAGTCATTCCCATTTGATGAGGCTTGAGGCTAAGCGTTACCTTTTTAGAACATATCCCTTAGAATGCTCATCATCCACCTAACGATGTTCTAAAAGCATTCATCCATACAAGTTCGTCCCGGGTTCGAACGGAACCAAAGGCACTATTTCTACTACATCCATTTTGGAAATATCCTCAGGATTAGTAGTGACTAGCCCTTGCACTTCACTGCTCCATCTTCGACTCCGAACTCGTTTCCTCACACGAAAACGTACAAACCGGACTGAAGTGGCTTTCGAGAAATTAATCTCGATCCCAGTCTCTTCGAAACGATCAGCATATTTGGCCAATATTGATAGTCGGTTTTTTAACTATAAATTAACATTCACAAACAACCATCCAACAATAAATAATTTTCCAAATTATTTATTAACCTTAAAAATACCTTCACAAGATATATTTCCACTTTTCAAATCCTTTTGAAAACAGTTTCAAACTACCTTCCTTTCTCAGAATAAATTCCAAGTATTTCCTATTTCCACTGAAATCACCAGGCATAAAACTTTAGATTTTAAAAATAATTTAAAACGCTTTGCTTTGAAATATACTTTAAAACATTTAATTTAAAACTACTTCAATAATTTATTAAAAACACCTACTATACGAATATTTGAAAATAAGGTTACTTTATAAAATATTAAACTAGATTTTCTCCTTTAAACAAATACCAAGTCATTTCTAAATAATTACTACTATAATAGATTAAAAGAAATACTTATTTTAGAATTTAAATATTTTAGAAATAATAAAATTTCCAAAACATGCCTTTTTAAAACAACGTTAAAACTTTTAGCTTATATTTAAAAATATCTTTGAAAACCATACTTGGCTATCCAGGGAAATACACATCTCTTACGCATCCTTTAAAAATAAATCACCACTTATTTTTAAACATATTTACCATTGTATAAATAAATTCTCACCTTGAATTTATTTCCCAAATCCACATCATTCTTATAAACTCAGTTTATAAATTCCAAAATCTCACTTTTCTTTAAATTTTAATTCTAAACACTTAAATAAAATTGACAATCGATTTCTAATCTTACTTTACTTGAAATAAATTCCTTCAATTACTTCATCTATTTCAAAGTCCGTTAACTTCTAGATTTTTATTTCTTTATTATGAGTTAAAACCTTTTAAAAATTCCAATTTCAGATTTTCAAAATTTCTTCTTATCCTTAAATTAAACTTAATCCTTAAATTTAGAAATAATTTCTTTATTCTTTAAACTAGTATCACTTTAGTTTAAAATTTATTATTCCTCTGATAATTCAAAATCCCCTTTCCATATTTTATAGAATATTGAAATCGCTTTTAATTTTATTTATCTATTCATTATTAAATTTATTCAAATTCACTAGAATTATTTTACTTAAAATTTTACTCTTTTATTTCTTTTCAAAAATCCAATTCTATAGATTTTGTTAACTCATTATACTGAGATATTCAATACAACCATACATCCAATATTTCAATTATCAATAAAATCATCACAGGATATCAAATATTCATAACGCAGAATATTAAATAATCTAAATAAATTTGAGGAATCCAGTTGGATCCCTCCAACCTATTTCTCTACATCCACAGACGTTAGCACAATACAAAATATCAATTCCAATTCAAGGTGGAATATCACGGTATATGGGATTTAAATAAAATATCATCTGCTATTATGCGGCGCTTAGGGTCTCATCCGCTATAAATGCGGGAAATCAATTATTCCTAGATATATTATATACTACAATATAACTCATCAATCAATTCAACCATTCAACCAATTATTTAAATTTAGCCATTTAAATTTAACTGAGTGAGATTAACTCACCTTTGCTTTTTGTTAGCATCCATTCCAATTCATCTTGCTTCCTTCTCAATTTTGGCCTTGTATAAATATTATATGATTTTATTAATATTCACACAAATCGAATGATCAATTATGATTTAACTTGAATAAATCAACTTATCACTTATTAATTTAATTTACTAAATTCCAAATGATCGTTAACTAACTTAGTTAACATTGCTTTTCTGCACAATCTAAAAATTCAAAGATAGGTTATATATATATATATAATATATTAATTCCTCAAATAAATTTACCGATTACTTAAAGTTGACAGATTTCTATATATCAAATCATATATATATTTTCTGATCTGTATATATATATATACAAATTTAAAATCTATATAGATATATCTTACGCATATATATTTATATATTTTTTTATTCAAATCTAAATTTAAAAGCAAGGATTTTACCTCCACGATCAAACATTCTGGCCGAAAATAAATTTTCCAAAGTTTGACCAAGCTCACTTCTTCACAGCCCAAAGCCGCCGCCTTCCCGCCGCCACGCTTGTAACCCTAACCCACCTTCGCGACTCGTGTTACCATCCAAACTATGCCGATGCTTGAGATCGCCACCAGACGCGATTCTGCCTCCATACGCCATCGTCCCTTTGCTGCTCTGCCATGCATCACCAGCGGCACCCTCACCAAAAAAGTGATTTACTCGAAACATGCCGGAGCACTTCGCGACGACCTACCCGCTCTTCCCGCCTTCGTGCAGTGGTGATTAAATCGCGATTCGAAATGAAGGAGGAAGCACTGGTCACTTTAACTTAATTTCGAAGATGATTTCGATTTGAGTAGCTGCGATTTTGTTTGATCGGCCATTAAATTTTCCAAAGAAAGGTTCTTCTTTTTAGAGTATATCTCGATTTCGATTTTAAAGAAATAGTTTTGAGGTCCGATTTATTTTAACTTCGATCGGCCATTTATTATTTCTTTTGACCCAACCGTATGATTTGAGAAGATGAGGAGAGAAGAGAAAGGGAGTACGAAGGAACGAATTGGTGGCGGGTTGTACGTATTGTCCATTTAAGAAAAACAAATATATTTTATTTAAATTTAAATTTGTTTCAAAACAAAGTTCAACGCGTTTATATATCGTATGCTCACACAACTGCTCCATTTACTACGAAATTTGAAATCCCATAATAATACAATATTACGAATCCAATGGAACTGGTTTCGTCAAATTCCAAGACTGTGCCTCGGAAGACTATTTTTAAATTCAATTTAAACAGTACATTTTTAAAACTGACAAAATACTTTTAAATTCAAATTTTAAAAGTTCTATTATCTTCAGTATTATCAATATAAATTTATAAGTTGTAACGACCCGTAAAGTTCGACCTTTTAAAATTGTTTGTTTAATAGGATTTTTGTAATTTATTTTAGTTGAAAGAATAAAGGTGGTAGATAAATATTAAAATGAAGGCTAGAATAAATTATATAGAAGTGACTTAGAAACCTATTTAAAGACATTTGAATAAAATTCAAATGAATTAAGTAGAGAAAGAAAGAAAAATTCTTACCTGGACATAAAATTTAGTATGGGAATATTAAACCAATTTAATGCAATAAAAGATTGTGAACGATAAATTGAATAGATTAAGAAACCCTGTTATTGCAAGTCAATAAATTTGTAAACCCTAATGAACATCTCAAAATTTATAAATTTATTGAAATTTAAGACATAGCATAAGCGTAGAACTATAGGTATGATGACAAACTTTTATAAATTGGCTAATTAAGGGTCAGCAAATTTATTTGGAAATCAAACTCAATTAAGGGTAAGTAATTATGATGGATTGATGGCATAAACGTTACTAATTTTTATCATAGTAACGGAAGTGCAGATGGAAGGCAACTGTAGAAATTTAAGTACGTATTAACAATTGAAAGGGACTGTCGATTGAATGGAGTACTTTAGGTTGTCTTACTAAATTTAGAATTTAACATAAGACAAATAGAAATAAATCAATAAACGTATAGATTTTAAGTTTATTATGATGAATTATTTTAGTGATATGACTTAGAATAAATGAAATAATTTGGGTTAATTGGTATTTAATGGAATTAAAGGTTGCAATATTCATAGGTAAGGATTTAGATGAAATAGATTGATGTATGAAAAATTTAATTGGATAAATGGCAATTAATTCCTTTAATTTGTGCAATTAATGTATGTTTAATTGATAACGATAAAAAGTTGATTTTTTTGTGTGTAACCAACGTAAAATATTATCATAGCATGATACTTGGTTTGAATAGAAGGGTGGAATTGGGAATTTAATAAGTGAATTTATTTCAATCAGTGCAATAAAAGGATACGTAAATAAATGGTAAGATGAAATGGTAAATTTTTGATGTAATGGAAGATATAACAATGTCAATTATGCATATAAGGTAATAAGGTAATGAAACCGAGGTAAATTAATTAATTGAGACTTTAAGTAAAATTAACGTGTGGAATTGACCAAGGTTCAATAAAATGAGAATTTGATTGGTTATATTTATTGGTTGAGAAAGGTAAATGTGTATTTGGGGAATAAATTTAGTCAGACTTAAATATTGAATTTAATTAATTAATATATATGATAAATGATGATTAAATAAAAACCCAATACTCTATATATATGTATAATATTTGAGTGAAAATAATAATACACTTATAAATGTGGAATTAAGAGTTTACAACAACTATTTTGAGAAAAAAAATTGTTCATTCAAGTAAATTTGGAACATCGCAATAGGTGTAGATTAAGTGTTGCGTTAAATAAATTATAAAGGAATAAATTTATAGAAGCGTAGGAACGGAAGAATGAACATTATAGTAACGTAAAACGTATTGTAGGATAATAATTAAGTATAGGCTTGTAAATTTGATGTATGACAATAAATTTTGTACGTAAATCTTTCTATTAGTTGATAAGTCTTATTTTGATCAATTTAAAGGAATACACCAAATTTTGTAGTTAGTACGGAATATTGATGAGTGAATGAATAAGATGAAACAAAGGTGGAATGTATTAGTTGAGGTTTTAAGTTTATTTATGTGATAAGTTACCAAAATTACAATTTTATCTAAATACAGTAATTTATGCAAACAAAAGATGAACATTTTGAAATATTACCACAGTGATATATAAAAGAAACGTTAACTATGTAGTTGGAGAAAAATTGATATATTTTGAGTTGGATAATAGAAATCAAGTTATTTATATAATTAGATTTAAGATGAGAGTATAAGTATATGATTTAATAATTGGGTTTTGCGAATAAAATTTATAATTCCCAAATAATAAGAAAACGCAGAGGTTAACACTGTGAAATTTATATACTTATAAATTTTAATTCACATCCAAGCTTGCTAAATTATTTGGAATTGATTGGATTATATAAGTAATGAAATTTGGCCAATATTTAAAGTTGAAAGAAAATTTGGATTTTATGATTTATTTTAATTTATTTAATAAATATTAAAAATAGCCATTTTTGTCACGGACTCGGATTTTGACGAAACCAGTTTCATCGGATCCGTAACGGTGAATTATAATAATGTTTCAAGTTTCGTTGCGATCGGACTTGTCGTTTGATCGTACGGACTCGAAACGCCTTGAAATTTACGCATTTTGAAATCAATGTGAAATTTTTTTTTTTTTAGCATAACTTCTTCATACGATCGAATTTGGTCGCGAAAATTTTTCCATCGCGTTCAGAATATTTTAAAACACCTATTTGGATATATAGTTTTAACAAATTCGACTCCGGAGGCATAGCGGGCTTTTTGGACCATGGTTTGTCACGCACGTTCGCGTATCCAGTCTAGCTACCCTACCTCTAGCCTATCTATAAATATACAGCTATAAACCCTAGCTCCTTTCTTTTTCATTTGCTGTACGTTCATTTCTTCACTCTTTTCTCTTCCCCAAATGTATACATCTCAGATCCAATTCAGATCTATCCACAGTTCAAAATCAAAAGTCAAAACTCAAAAAATTTCAGAAAATTCCAGAAAAAATATATGTTGATGTTTTCGATACGCGTAACCTACTGGTGAAATTCGTTTTTCAATTGGAGCTGTCGTTCATCCAGAATAAATTCAAACAGCCCCAAAACCGTTCATCATCGTCGCGCAAAACTTCGTCGGATCGGAAAACGGTTTCTGGGTTTTGGAGAGGGAACCGAGGGGATCGCATCTATGTATTTTGTTTCGAGTATCAACGGCTAGATTGGGCTGTAGAAATCGACTAGGATTGGTGATATTAGGCGGCGGCTGTGCTTGCATGCGTTCTGGGAGTTGCGTGCGCAGGAGTGACGTGGAAGAATATGTGAGTGAATGTGTGTCGTTTTGTTAATTTTTAATTTTGAATTCAATCTCCATTTTTCGCCATAACTTTCTCATACGAAGTCGGATTCACACGAAATTTCTTTTGTTAGGATCGTAATTTAATTCCGGACTCGATGACGCTGGTTTGGACGAATTCCGGGACGGGCAAATTTTGGGGTTTAAATCGAATTTAAATTCGATTTAAATTCAAAAGGTGAGTGTTTTAACCCACTCACAACTACTAGAAGCTTTTATGTTTGTTAAATAAATTTTAGAAATGAATAGAAATTTATTTATGAGCTTTTGGCATGTTATTTCATTCATATCTGTTGAATTGCATTTTTTTGAATGTAACTGTTAATTTAATTGATTTATTGCGTGTTAATTGGCTGTTAGAAATTATTGTTTGCATATGAACTGCTAGTTAACAGTTATGTCAATTATCACTGAATATAAATTGTTAGATTAATAGTTGATAAAATTTAATTTGAATAAACTGTCAGTTATCACCTGTTATATATGATCATATATATAATTGTTATTGATTGATATTGATCGATGTTGTGATTGGATGATGGATGTGTTGTTGAATGAATGTTTTATTTGGATATCATTAAACTGCAAGTTAGTATGCATTTACATTTCATTCGGGATTGCGGTTTGAAATGATATACAACCGCAGTTTTATTTTTTTAAATTGCGGATTGAAATGATAAATATCCGTATCACTTGACCATAGGATAGAAAACTATATACAGGCACCGTGGTCTATATATAACTATTTTTAATGTGATTTCTATGGTTTGGATGGAATACGGTTTATAAAAATCTTAAATTTTATACTGAATAAACGTTTTCTTCCATATTTATATGCATATGAAGTTGAAATTTTGAAATTAAAAGGTGAATAAATTTCTTTATTAAAAATGGAAGAAAATTAAGAAAATGGAGTTTGATGATTTATATCCTATGTTTAAATATTAAGTCGGAAATTTTAAAGATATGATATTTATAATTGGATTTTTCCCAGAATATTTTGAAATGAATATTCTAGTAAAAATTGAATTTGGAAATATATATATATATATTACTAGAAATTGAAGTCTTATTAATTATGGATTTTATGTGAATGGTCAAGATTAATTAATAGAATATTGATTTTGAAAGGATAAAATCCAACTTTAGTTGAAATATTAATGCTCAAAAATGGATATAAATATATATAAAATTGAAATGGTTTTGGGACTTGAAGTAATATTTTGGATTTTGGTTTAACTTTAAAAGAAGAAATATTTGGAAATCCATGTAATTTATTTCTTTATAAAGCAACAGTAAAGTTAAACCTTTTTAATTCGCATACCGTTGAATATCCAAACCATTTAGTTTTGAAAATAATGGTTTTAAATTACTATGGATTTTCGAAGAATTATGTTGAAAGTTACAAACAGAATATTGGTTACATGGGATATTAAATAATAAAAAGTGACATAATTTTTGGAAAGGAATATTTTATTTGGGAAATGATATCATTGATTTGGGTTTTATAAAAATAATATCAAAATGAATCTTTTTGGGTTTTAAAGAAGAAATGATATCGTAATATTATGGGTTTGAAATGGATTATATTCTAGTTTTAAAGTATAAACTATTTTTAAATGACCGCGGTGTTATAATAACGATGGGTTGGCAAAGAGACCGGGATCGGATATGGACATACTCTCTGTCGATACCGAAAACCACTTTGACTAACCGTGTACGCGGTGGAGATTCCAGAATGAAGTAGGTGGTGGCGACGTTTCCTGTAAGGTAAATACGTGGACCCAACTCCCGTGAGTTGGCATAAGGTGGCTAAAACAGGAGCGATTCTCAGGCCAATGAGGTCATTCCTCTGATCGGACGCTCCTCTTCGATATTATACTTTGACTTGGATTTGATTCAGTGGCCACTTCTATATTTTGATTTTGGGGAGTTAGTCCGAGGTGGGCGGTAACTGCGGCTACGCGTTTCCACCAGCCTGGATAGCAATTGGTATATCTACCCTGACATTGCCTAGTTGTGCCGTGTCACCTACCATACCGAGCCTTTACTACGAGTTTCTATTTTTGTCGTACCTATGGAGTATCCTCTGGTAGCCTCCCGATCAGGAGGTATTACGGTACTGTATAGACTATTGGCATTATTTGTGTTAAGGGGAATATTGGGTCACTCCTTAACGCTATTTAAAAGTAAGTTTATTTTATAAATAGACACTATTATAATAGCGCAATATACTACATAGTAAATAGTTTAACGGATCCTTAGGAGATGTAAATCCCGAACATCTCTTGAGTTACTGTACTCATATTTATATTCTGTTTATTTAACTCACATAAGATATTCTAGTCTGACTCGGGTGTTTTTGTCTTTTCAAATTCGCTCGGGTCAGTCCGAGCATTTCAGGATAGCAGATTTTAGCTTTGGAGGACGAAGACGAAGAATCAGTATTATTTTATATATAGTATTGCACCACACTCTTTCTATTCCGCTGCATTGCTTGTATTGGTATGTGTAACTCTGATATTTATTGTAAAAGAAGAGTCAAGCTTTTGTAAATTGTTTATGAATTGTATATTTGTTATTATATTTTATCCTTCCGCTGTGAGATTCTATTTTCGTTTTATTTCTTCTCTATTTTTCTTATTTACCCCATAACAATCCGCCCTTGCGTATGCTTTGAATTGGCACGAGTGTCGGTTTAAAGTGTGCGAAAAGGCGGGATGCTACATAAGTCTTCAAATTATTTTTAACAAGTTAAAAATCCTTGATTTCATATTTACTCAATTTCCAATAGTTTAATTCAAAATTAAATTATCCAGTAAATGGTGATATTATAAATTCAAGTTAAAATTACTCTTAAATATTTAAAATTAATTAAATATTCCGATTTCAAATGCCTAAAAATTCCGGGTCGTCACATTCCTTCCCCCTTAAAAGAATTTCGTCCCTGAAATTACTAGTTAGGAAGAATGGTCCAATACCCATTTACTATTTTTCCAAAACCAAACAGTTTTTAACAACTTACCAAAAAATCCTTTTTTTTTATTAAAGACACATTATCATCTTTATTAACTTTTCCAAACTATCCATAATCCCAAACAACAGTACTTACTTCAACCATTCAAAATATAAATTCAAATTCAAATTTAAATTCAAAATCAAATTTTGAATTATCAAAATTTTCTCAATTTTTCTAACTCCCTAAATTTTCGAAAAATTTCGCCAGCGACTCCTTTGCGCGGCTAGCTCGGTACAACTACAAAATGGCTCTACGGCCTCCCAAATCCAAAAAGAAAACAAAAAGCCAAGTGGCTAGATCCAAAAACCCAATCAAATTTCATACAGAAATTTTAGCACATACCTTTTTAGTCGGGCAATTCTAATTTATTATCTGAAATCAAAACCAATTCTCCTTTCCCTTTTCATACATGCATATCTTGTTTAGCAATAATATCCAATCACAACATTCAAAAATATTTTATTGACTTCTTTTACACATTTCCAATATTTGTTTTACTTAAGCCGTACGATGCACATATATCATCCGTACGTAAAACCAACTCTGATCACTCGCCCTTTATCACACAATTTCACTTCCGAACTAGTATCATCCACCCGACTTCCTAGTGTGTACTCAGATCTGATCTCATGATCAGAAACAGTCATTCTCCTTGCATAGCTGTAAACTATGATAGAGAATTTCCAAAATCAACCAAAATTTCATATCCAGGTTTCGTCGTCGAAAATCGAGTGAAAAATCCTAACTCGGATCGATATAATTACCTCGAAATACTGTGCTCGAATTCTGGATCAAATTTGCTATGCGAACAAAATAAGATATGCACACCCTACGTATTTAGCCCAATTTATTTTAGCTATACCAATTCTCTTTTATTCACATTCATTTGGATTGTTATACACCTTTCCCACAATCCTCACAGTCGCAACTATCAGTTTCAACCTTAATTCAATTATTCAATTAGCATACTTTCAATGCCGAATTTACTTAAGAATTCACTATTTATTACTTAAGTTCAACATAAATATTTTACATACTTCTTACATTATTTTCACTTCACCATTGAAGTTTATATTCATTTCTATTCACTAAGCCCTTACAATTCCACTTGAATTCAATTTGGTTTCCACTTTGAACATTGAATTAGTTTCACTTACTAATTTGTTTTTATATCTCAAATAAAAGTTTGTTTGCAACTTTTTCTATCTTTAATTTCTTTGAATAATATCTTCAGTTCATCTTACTTTACATAAACAATTTAAATTAGATTTCAACATTGAGTTATAATTCTATTTGCTTAAAAATTTGTCGTTAGTGGAAATTTTTAAAAGATTAAAAAAAATTCTAACTCCCAAAATTTTCGGAAAATTTTGGCAGAGTCTCCTTTGTACGGAGGAGCTTTTGCAATTTAACAAGAGATATAAATATATATACATCGACCCACACGGTCGGAAAACAGAAAAACAATTCATATTTCCTATTTATATTGCGTAGGCATACATTATTTAGCATTTTAAGCAAAAAGCTTATTTATTTTAGCAATGAGCGCAACCAAATCCAGCCACTCGGCTTCCCTATACCTGTACTTACTCAATTAAACATGTAAGTGACGAACATACAAAGTTTATTAACATCTCAATTAATTTCAACAGCTATACACATGTACACATAAGCAATATACACTAAACACTGCCCATAAGCAAATCTATAAGGTTGCGACGCAAATTTAAATGCTTTCAATCCATATTCAAACCATCCTATTCAATTCAAATGATCACACCACTCTCTATTTAACTCAATTTCATTCTTAGTCCAAACAAACTCATTTAAAATGAATTTATCCCAAAAGCAATCCAACTTCCATTTTTCCGAAGTCAAATCCTCATTAATATAACTTACGTTAATTAACTCAATTACTAATTTCATTTCATTTACCAAACAAGTTTTATTTAAAATAATTTCATAAAACTCGACACAACCATTTCACAATTTTACTTAAATCAAGCTTTTATTCAAATATTGCTTAAGTTATTTTATTTTTCGTTAAGTTATTTCAACTTTAAAACTCAAGTTATATATATATATATATATATATATATTATAAACACTTTCCAATTTAAATCCTTAATTTGATTTCAATTACCAACCAATTTCATCTACTAACTAATTTAAATTAGTTTATTCAGTCAACCATTTTGAATTTCATACTTCCAATTATACTCAATTCACGGACAATCCAAGCTGAATTCATTTACACTTCATTGCCTACATTCAATTTATTTAAATCCATTTATTAATCTTGGAACATTTCATATTGGTTACATCAAATACTCATTTCATAATTTATTTGCAAACTAAACATTTGCCACATTAAATTGGTATTCGACTTTCATTTAACCAATTCAAGTTCCATCTCCATATTTCATTACCAATTAATTATTAATTTGTTTATTCAAGGTTTATTCCCAATATTTTATTTTTATCTCAAAACCACTTTAACTATTTTACTGGAGGTCAATTTATTTTATAATTTAAGCTTTAAATTTTTCATTCACTTCCCAATATTCAAATCAATTTTATTTTGGCTTATTTATTCCACTTCTAAATTTATAAGTCACAAACTTATTTATTTTCCATATTCTCATCAATGGACAATCAATCCCATTCGTGTTTTACTTTTAACTCGGAATTATACATTTTATTTAGCCAATATATTTTTATTATCCCATACATTTAAAATAAAATTCCAGAGTTCAAACAATTTCCCAAAATTTCAAATTCACTTTTGGAATCGACTACATCCAAAATCCTTTGGCACATCCAATTATCCCTTTGAGTTTTCAAAACCAAACCCAGTTTGCAAACAATTCCAATTTAAAATATTCAGGTAGCAATTCCTCTCTTGGAAACTCGAAAATGAACACCGATGATGTCACGATCACCATCGGAATTATTTTCTAGTGACCGAAAGAGTTTAGTGCTTTTATCTTTTTAACAACATTTCAAATATTTTTAATTTCCAAATCTAACAAGATTTCAAATACAACTCAAAATATTTCCAAAATATTACTATTATTCCTCCAACCCTTTGAAAACCGTTTCCAAACCCAAAGGAATTTATTTTTTTCCTAAAAATTCCAAATTGCAATTCCTTTAAATCTATATTCAAACATTCTCTGGAATTTTATCTCATTTCAATTTCAAATTTTCTTTAGAATTCTATTTCAAAATTATAATCACCTTTACGGTTTACATTTACAAATCTCATTTGTATATGAAGTTTATTTCAATCTATAAATTACATTTATAATCTATATTTCAAATTCCATTTTGTTATATAAATTTATTCTTCAACTTTAGTTATAAGTTTTCAATTTCTTATTCAATTTCTACACAATAGTGTTAATAATTTAATATAATCATTCCTTAACAATCAAGCATCCAAATACTATAATACTTTACAAAAATTATATCTTTTATACACAAAATAATTTAGGTAAAATTATTTCATTTACCCTTATTTTAAAACAATACTGTGTCGAATTGTCCTATTCAAGTGTTTGGAGATCCCTATCAATAACGTTAATTACTCGTATTGACCAGAATCTATAAACTACTCAATAAACCAATCAACACAATATAAAATCATTTTATATTCACTAACAAATATGCGCTCATATCTATTAATACGCTCAAACTCATTCTAGAGTACTATGGACGCTATTTCAATGAGTTATTCCCACCAAAGCCAAGGTTATCACCAACCTAAGCTCTGATACCAACTGTGACGACCCGCAAATCCGTACCCATGAGTCAACGCTATTCTACACCAATTAACTCAAGACGAACAGAAATGCGAACCATTTTGATTAAAGAAGAAGAGGTAGAAGAAGAGAAAACAGAAAACAACATCAGAATCTAACCATCGCAGCGGAATAAAATATAATATGTATTAACAGATCTTTACACAAAAGAAAACTATAACTGTTTATACATACATCATCAGAGTTCCACATCAATAATATACAACAGGATACACAGCGGAATAATAATAAACAAGTACGGGAGTACGTATCGCTATCTACCTCCACAGCATCATTTCATGTAATCTATAATACTCGGTCTGACCCGAGCATTACAGTTAAATAACACCCGAGTCAGTCTGGAATACCAGCATGTGAAAATCACACTCAATTGATTATTAAATTTTCAAAAATCCTTTGAAAACAAAAGCATCTCGTAAGACCACGTCACAAATAAACATGTCGGGTTTTTACCTTACGATAGCTAAAACATTTTTTATAGAAATTCTCTGATATTATGATAGGGTCTACATACAAATACTTACAAAATAGCCGAAATTGTTACATCTATTAAATTCCAGCTACTAGCCACAAAGTGGGTAATACAAACAAAACTCGTACAAGGCACGTAGGGAGAATGGATTTCCAACTAATGACTAGGCACTGGGGTACCACCTGTCACAGTACGTGGCCTATATCACCGTACCGAGGAGTACGCCCGCTCCCTACAACACAAGACCGGGACTACCTCTTACTGGATAATCCCAAGTGAGATCACCCCGCGGTTGGGATCAGCAACCACCCACTAAGCCGAAATAAAAGGGACATCTAGACAGGAATGACCTCACCCTGCTTGGGTGCTACCCACCTAGCCTTGCTGTATAACCCCTGATTTTCAGTCATTCCCATTTGATGAGGCTTGAGGCTAAGCGTTACCTTTTTAGAACATATCACTTAGAATGCTCATCATCCACCTGACGATGTTCTGCAAGCATTCATCCATACAAGTCCGTCCCGGGTTCGAACAGAACCGAAGGCACTATTCCTACTACATCCATTTTGGAAATATCCTCAGGATTAGTAGCGACTAGCCCTTGCACTTCATTGCTCCATCATCGACTCCGAACTAATTTCCCCACATGAAAAAGTACAAACCGGATCGAAGTGGTTTTCGAGAAATTAATCTCGATCCCGATCTCTTCGAAACGATCAGCGCATTTGGCCAATATTGATAGTCGGTTATTTAACTATCAATTAACATTCACAAACAACCATCCAACAATAAATAATTTTCCAAATTATTTATTAACCTTAAAAATATCCTCACAAGATATATTTCCACTTTTCAAATCCTTTTGAAAACAGTTTCAAACTACCTTCCTTTCTCAGAATAAATTCCAAGCATTTCCTATTTCAACTGAAATCACCAGGCATAAAACTTTAGATTTTAAAAATAATTTAAAACGCTTTGCTTTGAAATATACTTTAAAACATTTAATTTAAAATTACTTCAATGATTTATTAAAAACACCTACCATACGAATATTTGAAAATAAGGTTACTTCATAAAATATTAAACTAATTTTCTCCTTTAAACAAATACCAAGTCACTTTTAAATAATTACTACTATAATAGATTAAAAGAAATACTTATTTTAGAATTTAAATATTTTAGAAATAATAAATTTTCCAAAACATGCCTTTTTAAAACAACGTTAAAACTTTTAGCTTATATTTAAAAATATCTTTGAAAACCATACTTGGCTATCCAGGGAAATAGACTTCTCTTTTGCATCCTTTAAAAATAAATCACCACTTATTTTTAAACATATTTATCATTACATAAATAAATTCTCACCTTGAATTTATTTCCCAAATCCACTTCATTCCTATAAACTCAGTTTATAAATTCCAAAATCTCACTTTTCTTTAAATTTTAATTCTAAACACTTAAATAAAATTTACAATCGATTTCTAATCTTACTTTACTTGAAATAAATTCCTTCAATTACTTCATCTATTTCAAAGTCCATTAACTTCCAGATTTTTATTTCTTTATTATGAGTTAAAACCTTTTAAAAATTTCAATTTCAGATTTCCAAAATTTCTTCTTATCCTTTAATTAAATTTAATCCTTAAATTTAAAAATAATTTCTTTATTCTTTAAACTGGTATCACTTTAGTTTAAAATTTATTATTCCCCTGATAACTCAAAATCCCCTTTCCATATTTGTTAGAATATTGAAATCGCTTTTATTTTATTTATCAATTCATTATTAAATTTATTTAAATTCACTAGAATTATTTTACTTAAAATTTTACTCTTTTATTTCTTTTAAAAAATCCAATTCTATAGATTTCGTTAACTCATTATACTGAGATATTCAATCCAACCATACATCCAATATTTCAATTATCAATAAAATTATCACAGGATATCAAATATTCATAACGCAGAATATTAAATAATCTAAATAAATTTGAGGAATCCAGTTGGATCCCTCCAACCTGTTCCCTGCATCCACAAACGTTAGCACAATGCAAAATACCAATTCCACTTCAAGGTGGAATATCGCGGTATATGGGATTTGAATAAAATATCATCTGCTATTATGCGGCGCATAGGGTCGCATCCGCTATAAAATGCAGGAAATCAATTATTCTAAGATATATTATATACTGCAATATAACGCATCAATCAATTCAACCATTCAACTAATTATTTAAATTTAGCCATTTAAATTTAACTGAGTGAGATTAACTCACCTTTGCTTTTTGTTAGCATCCATTCCAATTCATCTTGCTTCCTTCTCAATTTTGGCCTTGTATAAATATTATATGATTTTATTAATATTCAAACAAATCGAATGATCAATTATGATTTAACTTGAATAAATCAACTTATCACTTATTAATTTAATTTACTAAATTCCAAATGATCGTTAACTAACTTAGTTAACATTTCTTTTCTACCCAATCTAAAAATTCAAAGACATGTTATATATATATATTAATTCCTCAAATAAATTTACCGATTACTTAAAGTTGACAGATTTCTATATATAAAATCATATATATATTTTCCGATCTATATATATATATACAAATTTAAAATCTGTATAGATATATCTTACTACATATATATTTATATATTTTTTTATTCAAATTTAAATTTAAAAGCAGGTATTTTACCTCCACGATCAAACAATCTGGCCAAAAATAAATTTTCCAAAGTTCGACCAAGCTAACTGCTTCATAGCCCAAAGCCGCCGCCTTCCCGCCGCTATGTTTGAAACCCTAACCCACCTTCGCGACTCGTGTTACCATCCAAAATATGCCGATGCTTGAGATTGCCACCAAACACGATTCTACCTCCATACGCCATCGTCCCTTTGCCGCTCTGCCATGCATCACCAGCGGCACCCTCAACGAGCAAGCAATTTACTCGAAACATGCCGGAGCACTTCGCGACGACCTACCTGCTCTTTCCCCCTTCGTGCAGTCATGATTAAATCGCGATTCAAAATGAAGGAGGAAGCACTGGTCACTTCAAATTAATTTCTAAGATGATTTCGATTTGAGTAGCTGCAATTTTGTTTGATCGGCCATTAAATTTTCCAAAGAAAGCTTCTTCTTTTTAGAGTATATCTCGATTTCGATTTTAAAGAGATAGTTTTGAGGTTCGATTTATTTTAACTTCGATCGGCCATTTATTATTTTCTTTTGACCCAACCGTATGATTTGAGAAGATGGGGAAAGAAGAGAAAGGGAGTACGAAGGAACGAATTGGTGGCGGGTTGTACGTATTGTCGGTTTAAGAAAAACAAATATATTTATTTAAACTAAAATTTGTTTCAAAACAAAGTTCAACGCGTTTATATATCGTACGCTCACACAACTGCTCCAA
The DNA here is from genome assembly GCA_030765085.1 of Allium cepa. Taxonomy (NCBI): domain Eukaryota; kingdom Viridiplantae; phylum Streptophyta; class Magnoliopsida; order Asparagales; family Amaryllidaceae; genus Allium; species Allium cepa. Next base: position 915,074,823 of record CM060932.1, read on the forward strand.
TTACTATGAAATTTGAAATCCGATAATAATACAATATTATGGATCTAATGGAACTGGTTTCGTCAAATTCCGAGACTGTGTCTCGAAAGACTATTTTTAAATTCAATTTAAACCGTACATTTTTAAAACTGAACAAAACACTTTTAAATTCAAATTTTAAAAGTTCTATTACCTTCAGTATTATCAATATAAATTTATAAGTCTTCAAATTATTTTTAACAAGTTAAAAATCCTTGATTTCATATTTACTCAATTTTCAATAGTTTAATTCAAAATTCAATTATCCAGTAAATGGTGATATTTGAAATTCAAGTTAAAATTACTCTTAAATATTTAAAATCAATTAAATATTCCAATTTCAAATGCCTAAAAATTCCAGGTCGTCACATTGTCACTTTAGGCAGAGGCATGTCGACATCTACCATCCCTCCATGTCGACATACAACGAGAAGAAAGTAGTTACACTTTCAAATTTTAATTTCATGTACTAAGTTGTGTCTATTCATTTTAGTCGACTTTTTACCCGTATTTGTACCTGTTTCTTCCATAAAAAATTATCGAACTTCATTTCTAATCACTCCCTTTCATATTTCTTCTTATTTCATGAATTATGGCTTCTCTGATTAAGAATCTAAGTGATAATCTTGAGGAAACTCTCACTTCCTTCAAGAATATCCTTACATTCATACTTCGTAATCAGTGCCACTTAGAATTGAGTCAAATTCAGATGATCGATGAGTAAGAGAGACATTTAGATGCCCTTCGTTGGATGATCTCAGCTCTTAACAAGGACGATCTTGAAGGAAATCCACCGGTCACTCTCGATAAAGATGAAGAAGAATGGGATGCCATCAAAGCAGACCCTATCTTTGGAAAAGATGGATGGGTGGAAGTACCTAGGAATGTCTAGTCATTCTATATATTATTTATTTGATTTGATTGGTGTGTTTTAAACTTGATTGACTTGACTTATTAAAAACATTTGGTATGGTTTGTATATATGATTGGATTGAATAATTACTGTAAATATGATCAAATGATGATTGATGTACTTATGGATTACACTTATGTTTACACTTATGATAACATTTCATATTTATGATCACATTTCATACATATAATCAAACTTAGCACTTATTACACTTATATATGGATTACTCTATTGTGTTATGGTTAATTATCTTATATCAAGTTCAGGGAATTTATTAGTAAGAGGTTTTTTTGTTGATGACAAAGGGTGAGAAGTTATAAAATAGTAGTTGGCTTGGAGTAAGAGGGAGTTATGATTGGAGCAAAGGGGAGTCATGGAGTAAGGGGAGATATGATATGAGTTATGGTATGGTAAGAATATTTTATAAATACAGGTTGTTATCATCAAAAAGGGGGAGATTATTAGGAACTGAGATGTTGTTTTTGATGACAACAACCTTTTTAACTTATCTTATTGTAAAATATATACTAATACTATTGTCCAGATAGATATGTATATGCAGGATATATATATATATATATATATAGTTAATGATTACTGAAGATTGATCAGTATAAAGACTCAAGACTCAAGATTCAGAATGGAGATATCAAGATTGAAGACTCTAGAGTATCAAGATCAAGATTTCAAGATAAGTGTCTAATTTTTATTAAAGCTTCATAATTGCATGGAAATCTTCATTCTAAATTTCATTTGGGATGGAACCCATTTCTACCTTCTAAATGGCTTACAAACCGACGACAAGTAGCTTACAAATCTTCGACAAGTGGCTTACTAACCCACGAACATCCTGGTTTTGTACAAGTTTTTGAGTCCTGATGCGATGAGATATTCTACAGGAAGAAGCTTGCAAAACTACTTCAAAATGGTTTTTCAAATGATTTTCAAAACTTCTTTTCAAAATGTTTTAGCCTTAAAAATTATCTATTCAAATGATTTTCAAAAAATATGTTTTAGCCTTAAAATATTCTTTGTTTTTGTTTTTAAATAAACTCTTGTTTTAAACTTCAATTGGTTTTAAAAATATGTTCTAACTTTTAAATATTCTTTATAATATGTATATACTTGAGATTTAAAATCAAGTGTATATATAAATTCTATAAATATATTTTTCTACTCTTCTTTGTTTTAAAACATAGGAAAATTAATTTATTTTACTCCAAAATCATTTCATCTTGTTTTCCTATCAATATCATTTTCAAAACAAATTTTATATTTTTTTTAACTAAGGATGTCGACATGGGATACCCTATATCGACATGGTGGCCATTAAATTCAAAAGTTTAAATTTTCAAAAGAAGTGTCTATTCGTTAAATCTTTTCACGAATGGTTATGACCGTTGGTGGTCTATAAATAGCCTTCACAAAAGAATTTTTTAAACTAATTATTTTATTTACTCCTTCTTCTCCACAAATCCATATTCTAATAATTTTATATTTTTAAGATAGTGTTGAAATTCTATCGAATTCTCAAGCGAGTCAGATTAGAATCTCATTCTTATTTGATTCTCTGCCCTCTCTCAAAGATCAAAGTGATATTCAGAGTTATAGGTGTAATCAAAAGTTTACCGAGTCTCTCTATAAGGTGTGGTTGTGCTGAAAATCAATTGGGTGATCTTGTGTTCCGTAAATCAAGAGAGTTTGCTCCGGACTCGAGAGACTGGAGGGTACCTCAAGGCCTTTAGAAATTAAGGATTGCAATCTTGACATTGGTATAATAAAAATCTGTATGAGGTGCTTGCCTTGGTACAGGACCAGATGTAGGGTAACTCTGAACAAGTATAAAATCCTGTGTGTTCTTTCCCTTTACTGCTTTTTATTTACTTTTTGCATCTGTATTTGATTCTGTGATTAAGTTTTGCATTTGTTTGTGTCATACTTTCAATTTAGTTCATATAAGTCTTAGAATCCATTAAACACTATTTACCCCCCTCTAGTGTTAAATTAGCCTTAAGATCCTTAATCCGCACTCCCTTTCAGGTATTAATTAAATAAATTAGATTTTAAAGCCTATAAGGGTTTTGCTAAAGCACAAGAGTGGACACGAGTTTAGTTTCTTATAGATCATTTAGGTGAAATCATATATCCAGTCTATAAAAGATACATCCTAAGTAATGATATAATGTGCACGTTTTCTTCTCAACGTCAATATGTCACTAAGTATCTAGTGTTTGATCAATGGTCGAAATTTCGAACAATATCCATACTTAATTGTGTAGTACAACTTAAAACTTCGAATAATATCCATACTTAATTGTGTAGTACAACTTCAAATCCCTTAGTTTAACCCGATAATGTTTATTGACTAATCGATTTAGTCTAGTCGAAGATGAAGTTGACTACCAATTACAGTAATACTGACCTTATACAATGAAAGAGACAATTTCTCTCTTGAGTTGTGTTTCATTTCATATGGTTCAACGAATACCCAACTATAGTCGTAACGTGAGCATCATGTCATATGACTGACTATAATCAAAGTACAACCTAAACATTTAAGATCCACATTACCTCAAGCTTGAAAACTACTACACATGTTAGTAGAGAACTACATTAACTTAGTTGTACTTATCCTACAGAAAATTCACGTTGAATCGCATTATGATTGTTTCAAACAACCACAAGTACGTAACGCTTTGGTTCTCCAACGACCATGAGTAATTCATTGTCCATAGTATGAAGAGCATTACATATACTTGTTACAGTGGTGTTAAGATATACTTTTGTCGAAACATCTCAACTGTGAACATATTAAGGATAAGTATTTCAAATACATGACTTAATATTCATGGTTATGAATACATTTGTCACTGAATTCGATTAATATTTTTCAAGGATTAATTCTTGGATGCATATATATAATTTTTCAGAGCATCACTTATATCACAACATAACAGTACATACCATAAAAAGTAAAACAAAACATATTTTCATTTCATAAGAGTTAAAATATATAACAATTACATAATTATCCTAAGAGTACACCCTAACTCTACCTACTAGTTGTTGTGTTATGTTATAGTTCGTATTAAGTTTTATGCATTATCGATGAGTAAATTATACATTCTTGTTTTGGGGCATTTGAATTTGAATGATCTATTAGAGAATTTCGACTTTTTTTATTAACCATTCTTAACTAATAATATTTTTCAAAGTTTAATTAACTAATCATGACTAATAATTAAAAATAACTTATTATAACTAATCAAATAAATTAGACGACCAAATATCTTACATCCAAACTAAATTCTACCAAACTCTTTTTTGGGAATGTCAGCTTAACAAATTTTAGGGTTACCAACATCTTTAGTTCAACCTCCAAAATTTGTTGAACTCTTGTTCGAATTCATAAAGAACTTTACTTTAGATTTGTATGTAACTAACATGTATGACATAATTGTATATTAAGGGTAATAAAAAGCATTTAAATTGCAAAATTGATGCAACTAATTGACAAAGTTAACAACTGTGAGTAAATCAATGCGGGAATTCCAACAAAGGCTGCGCAAAAGAAACCTTCATATGACATACAAATACGTTCCCACATAGATAGGCATACCTCAATAAATTCATTCCATGTAAGAAACCTTACCGTCTTGCTAAAACAGGACAACTAAAAAATGCAAGCTTTTCAAGTAACTGCAAGTCATAATTTATAAACACTTCAAAAAATTTCACTAGGACATGGAAGATGCACTTACAAATAACAGAAGGATAGTAAAAAAACAGAGCAATTGTTTAACAGATACACAGCAATGAACTATCATGAACATGAAAACTAAAGATGAAACCATTTCAAACTAAATAATTTGCGACAATGATTTATAATAGAAACAATGAAGAAGTACGTACAGCTAAACAAGTAATAGTATAGATAACAGCGATTCATCCTGAAATATTGGGATAAGAAGGCAAGATAAGTTCTGCTTTGGGCGAAGCATGAGGAAACTAAATAAGCTCTGTGACAATGGTAAACAATCCCTTAACATCTTTGATATCTTCAAAATTGATCTCCTTTGTCTTAAGGGCTAGCGTAGAGGTAAGAAGAAACTTGATGACCTTAAGCTCAAATTCGACTCCGGTGAAATCAGTCAACCATACTTGTTGCAGATGATTCAAGCTGAAACTGAGATCATGTTCTCCTTCCTAGAACCCATCAGCAGACATCCTCGCTTCGTACTTGTCAGAATAAAACTACATATAACAAGAAATCTATGAACATTGTGCATAAGGAATGATCGTTAAATTGGATAAAGGGAAATTTTGGCAAAATTATTGTCAAGGACAAAATTTCTCGGCGTTTTAGCCTCAAGGACAGACCTTTAGTATTTTAGCCCGAATGACAACATTCTTTAGGCAACAGTTTTTACTTATTGATAGTTGTAACTACCCACTACTATTCAAATTCGACAATAAAATCAAAATGTGTCAAACTTGAATAGCTCAAAACAATAGATTGTAATAAAAATAATTGGAGCAAATAAAACCATTTACAGAATCACAGACACAGAATATCAGAATACTCGCAACGGAAATGAAAATAACCATAGTGGTTCATGAAGCCACTACAAACTCGATCTCAAACAAGTACAAAATACATAGTCTGGAAAATAAATATAGTTTTTAAAAAAATACAGTAGAAATCCCAAATACATAAGTCTCTAATACATAATATGAAATAGAATGACTGAACTAAAATAGATAAAACTAGATAAGCTGATGATCTCCAGAAATCTCTAGCTTCCAGAAAATAGATCCAAGCTGTGATACTCAGGCTGACCCGAGCATAAAGCAAAACACAAAACACTCGAGTCAGGACATACATACTTATACAATGTAAACCAACTCAAGTGAACTGTAATATAAATGCACAAGTAACTTAAAGGATGTTTGGGATCACCCATCCTCTATGGATCCGTTAAACTATTTACTATGTAGTAATGTACACTATTATAATAATGTCTAGAAGTAAAGTATAATATACTTGAAAATAGCATTAAGGAGTTATCCAATATCCTCATTAACACATTTTATATATTCCTATAGCCTATACAGTACCATAATCTCCCCCGTACTGGGCGTCGTCAAAGGGCACTCCATAGGTATGGTACAAAACCAAAATCGTATAAGGCGTGCTAGGGTAGGTGACACGGCACAATGAGGCAATACCAGGGTAGATATACCAATTACGCATCTGAACTAGTGGTAACACATTGCAGCCATACCGCCCATCTCGAGCCACACTCCTAAAATCAAAGGGTACCCCAATCAATCATAGAGTAATAGAATGGTAACGAAGAAGTGTGTCCGATAAGAGAAGCTACCTCCTTGGCCCGTAATCGCTCCTGTTTTAGCTACCTTATGCCAACTCATGGGAGTCGGGTCCATGTTCATACCTCAAAGGACGTCGCCACCATCCTACTTCATTCTTAAATCTCTACCGTGTACACGGTTGCCAAAGTGGTTTTCGATATCGACAAAGAGTATGCCCATATCCGATCCCAGTCTCTTGGCCAACCAATCGTTATTATAACATGTGGTTATAAATTTCAAAAATGGTTTATATTTCACTTCAAAATATATTAATTTAGACCATTTAAATTCAATATCAAATAATATTCATTTCAAAGTTGTAACATTTCTAAGTTCATTCATTCAATTGTAAAATTTCCAAAACATTGTAAATTTCAGCTATAACAGCGCTTATAAAATGTTACGGTAGATATAGTAATATTTCAAAAACATTGTCAAATTCAAAAACAGCAGCACTAATAAAGTGCTACGGTAGGTATTTAGTTATTTCAAAACAGCTCAATTTCAAAGACATCAGCACTTACAAAGTGCTACAGTAGGCATTAGTAATTTAAAACAGTTTGGTTTCATTTCAGCAATAACAGCATTTACCAAGTGCTAAAGTAGCTATTTAGTAATTCAAAACAGTTTACTTTCAGCAACAACATCACTTACAAAGTGCTACAGTATCTATTTAGTTAATTAAAATAGTTTACTTTCAGCAACAACAGCACTTACAAAGTGCTACAGTAGCTATTTAGTTATTTCAAAATATAGTTTAGTTTCAGCGACAACGACACTTACAAAGTGCTGTAGTAGCTTTTTATTATTCCAGAACTTAGTTTATTTTAGAAATGATAGCGCTTAATAAATGCCATCTTAAAACCACTGTATATCTGAAATGCTACCAATACAAATTCCAGATTTAATATAAAATTTCAGAAACATTAAAACTTCAATTTTAGCCATTTTAACTTATAAAAATCATATTTTTCGCTTCAAAAATATTCATTTGGATATCATTTAACTTATGATTCAATAAAATAAACCTTTAACAAATAAATATCCAATTTAAACAATAATTCACTTGTTAAGTCAGAAGTAAACTATTTTCTCAACTTTTTATTTTTAACAATTAACTTAATACTTTATTTTAAAATACTCATTTCATAAATTGAATTAAATTTAAATTCATTTACATAACTTAAAATTTTCCATTTAAAACCAAAATCCCAATTTCCAAGTTATGTCATATTTTTTAATTACACCTTTCCATTTAATTCTTTATACATTTTAACTTATAGAAAAATCAATATAAATTCATTTAAATTATTTAAATCAATTTAAGTTAAAATGTCATATTTTTACATTTAAAAATACCCATAAATTTTAGAAGATATATATATATATATATATATATATATATATAATTAACCACGGGTTTGTATAACATTTTCTAACCTAGGTCAAGTGATACGGATAATATATCATTTCAATCCGTAATTTAAAAAGAAAAATCCGGGTTCTACCATTTCAAACCGAAATCGCAACAAAAATCACTCAAGCATATCATTTCAGCCCATAATGATTTTTCCTTATTCTAAAGTCCATTCGAGTATGTATCATTTCAACCCATAGTGATAAGGGAACTTGCAATGTGAGATACAGAAAATAAAATAACAATATAACATATAATATTATAACAGATGATGTAACAGGTACAAATCAGGTTATGCATCATATAAAAAGATCATAGGCATATATGAACATAGTATATCAATCATTACGTATTCACTTGTCATCGTTTCGCAATTATATTAGTACGGATGTTGAGAGTGATAAACTCACCTTTTTGAACCTAGAGATTATGATGTAAAGGCACATAACAAACACAGAAAGGCACGACAAGCACGCACTAGATTCGAAGAGAAGTGGCACCCAAATCCAAATCTTGGAAACAAATAAATATAAAAATTATAAATATATGTTTCAACGCAACAAAATAAATTAAAACAATGAAAATTTGTGAAATGAAATGACATAAACATGCTTTTACACACAAGAGTGCTCGGCCACCATGGACATAGGCTTGGCCACACCCCACGTAGGCTCGGCTATGACCTTTTTGAGGCAACTAGGCTTGGCTATGGATCAAGTACACATGGCTAAGGCTTGAGGAAGTGGAAAAGTGGTAGGTTACAACCATGGAATTCAAAAAGTCAAGGCAAAAGAGGGGTTTGGTTCACACATAGGCTCGACCCTATGGTCTAAATGGCTCGGCTATGGCTTCATGTTTGGGTCTAGTGGTCAACATAGCACGGCTAGGCAATGAAGTATGGTTGGCAAGGCAACAGATGGTGGAGGAATAAGGGAGGCCATGGTAAATAGCATAGGAGGTGGTGATTAAATAGGGTTGTGATGGATTTTGTGTTGCTTTTGGTGATGGATCTAGATATGGGGGCACGACCATGTCATGGGGTGGTTGATGTAGAGTGGTGGCCGATCATGGAGGAAGTGGTGAGGAGATGGTGGTCGGCAAATAGGTGGAGGCCGAGCATATTTTATGAAGAAACAAAGAAAAGCAAATGAAAAAAGAGGAAAAGGAGAAAGGAGAAGCCATGGAACTTACTATAATTTTTTTTCTTCAGGAAACAAATGAGAAATGAGATGTGATGAGATGTTTTTTGTACGTGATTTACACAATGAAGTGGCGGCTAGGGTTACTGGGCAGGAACGACTATGTAGTAATAAAGAGGGTAGGCAAATAAAAAGGCAAGAGTTAAAACAATGTAACGTATGTCTCTTTGATTTTTCCAAGCCAATTAATAAAAAGATATACACAAGTAAAATCCAATAAATAAAGTGAAGTCTAGACCAAAAAATAGAAAATAAAATAAAGAGATGGACATAGGAGAAATATAAAATAAAATGCAGAAATTAATTGCGTGTAAAACGCTGTATTTTATCCAATTTTAAAAGTATAAATCAGAATTTAATGAAACGAAAAGAAAAACGGAGATCAAAACTATATCCAACTTCAAATAAAAAGATTAGAATTTTAAGTTTTATATTTAAAATTTTCAACAAAAGTCAAAATTTGACCAAAATATAAAATTTTCAGAAATTGTTTATTTTATCCTATTTGGAAGATAAATTACAAACACATCCAAAATTACACTGAAAAAAATTCCAAAAATTCTAATTTTAATGATTAAAAATCAAAGTTTTCAAATAAATTAAATTTAAAAATACTTTAAAAAAATTGGGTTGTTACACTCTCCCCCATTCGAAACTTTTCGTCCTCGAAAAGGAAGGAAACAAGGAAAACAAAGAAAGAAAAGATAGCAAAGCAAAAGTACCTGAAACAAACAATTCCGTATTCGAAGCACGTATGCTCTCCTTCGTCTCCCAGGTACAATCCCGATCATCAGTGCTCCACTGCACTCTGACCAGGTTGAAAGATTTTCTTCTTAGCTGCTTCGTAACTCGATTGACTATACGAATTGGCTTCCTCTCAACAGTCAGATTAGACTCAATATCGAAACTATCGAAAGCAGAAGGCTGGACGATAAGAGATGGATCATGCAGATACCGACGAAGATGCGATACATGGAATATATTATGCACTCCAGAAAACTTCTCGGGAAAATCCAGACGATAAGCCAAAGAACCAACTCTTTCCACAATGCGGAAAGGACAGATGAACCTAAGAGCAAGCTTCCCTCTACGACCAAAACGAACCACATTCCTTAAGGGAGAGACCTTAAGGAAAACTTAATCACCAACAGCAAACTCCAAACTCCTCCTACGACAATCAGCATACTTCTTATGCCTATCCGGAGCAATCCTCAACTTCCTTTTAATCTCCTCAACCTTCTTAGAAGCCTCCAAAATCACATCAGGATCAAGAACCAAACGATTACCGGATTCAATCCAGCAAGATGGAGATCTACAAGGTCTTCCGTAAAGAGCAGCAAACAGAGACATTTCAATACTAACCTGAATTCAAAGACGAATGAGATAGATAAAGATTAAAATAAGATTAAAATAGAAGATTGAAAATATACCTGATAATTGTTATTATAGGTGAATTCAACAAGATGGACTGGTGAAGATAGGATCCCGGTCATAAACAATGCTGATAGGAACACCATGGAGACGAACAATCTCCTTCATGTAGATCTCAACCAGGCTGGAAGCAGAACGGGTAGATGTGACCGAAATGAAATGAGCTGACTTGGTCAATCTATCGACAATAACCCAAATACTCCTATTACCCCTCCGAGACATCGGTAAACCATTAATAAAATCCATAGAAACCTGTTCCCATTTCCAATTGGGAATATCAAGGGACTGCAACAAAATAAGGATCTTCTGATGATCTGCCTTGAATTACTGACAAGTTGCACACCTACAAACAAAGATAGAGATATTTCACCTCATACCTCTCCACCAATAAAGCGTCTTCATATCCTCATATATCTTCATAACACCAGGATGAATAGAAAGTCTGAATCGATGATGTTTCCGAAGTAACTCCTGCCTCAATCCATCAACATTCGGGACACAAATCCAATTATTAATCCTCAAAATACCTCTATCGTCAATCTGAGCTCCACTAACATTAGGACTACTACCACCAACTCTACTATGAACACTCTCCTTCATACGCCTAAGCATCTCATCCTCATCCTGCTTAGCAATGATATAATCCAAAAGAGGAGAAGAAGAAACAACAAGCTGACACAACAAGGCCCTCTTCCAACTCAAAGCATCAACCACAACATTAGCTTTCCCAGGGGTAGAGCTAATGTCAAGATCATAAGAAGCAAGAAACTCAAACCACCTAACCTGACGCTGATTCAAATCTTTTTGGGTAAAGATATATTTCAAAGACTGATGCTCAGTGAAGAGTTCAAACTTAGCACTCAAAAGATGATGCCTCCAAAGCTTCAACGCAAAGACAACGGCAAGCAACTCCAAATCATGAGCTGCATAATTGGCCTCATGGGTCTTCAGCTGGCGATTGGCATAAGCAATCACCTTCCCATCTTGCATCAGAACTGATCCCAAACCCTCGCGACAAGCATCAGTGTACACCATTAATCCCTCATTCCTATTTGGAACGGTAAGCACTGGTGCGGAAGTAAGGTTACGCTTCAACTTATTGAATGCATCTTCACACTTATCACTCCATATAAACTTAGCATTCTTTTGAGTTAAAGCAGTGAGAGGTGCTGAAATTCAAGCAAAGTTCTCAATGAATCTCTGATAGTAACCGGCAAGGCCCAGAAAACTGCGAATATCAGTTGGAGTCCTTGGAGTTTCCCAATCTTGTAACAGAACAGGGAGAAAATAAGAACCACAGAAAAGGTAGAGAGATAAATTACAGAAGGAAAGAAAAGAGAGACTTACATTGATCGCAGCGATCTTGACTGGATCAACAGAAACACCTTCACTAGAAACAATATGCCCAAGAAAACAGACTTCATCTTTCCAAAAATGACATTTCAAGAATTTAGCTTTCAACTGATGACTAATAAAAGTCCCCAGAACAAAGCTCAAATGGGATTTATGCTCTTCCTCAGATTTAGAGAAAACCAAAATATCATCAACAAAGACCAGAACAAATTTATTAAGCACATCTTGAAAAACACAATTCATCAAATCAACAAAGAAAGCAGGAGCATTAGTCAAACCAAAAGTCATAAGTAACCACTCATAAAAACCATTCTCAGTACAGAAAGCAGTCTTGGAAATACTTTCCTCGGCAACTCTGAGCTGGTGAAAACCTGTGGCAAGATCCAGCTGAGAGAAAACAATAGCCTCATAGAGCTGATCAAACATATCATTGATGCGAGGCATAGGATATCTGTTCCTCATAGTGAGTTTATTCAGCTCCCTATAATCAGCATACATCCTCAAAGAACCATCGGACTTAATAACGAAAACCATCATTCCTCCCCATTTTGAATGGCTAGGTCTGATCAGGCCCTTGGAAAACAAGTCCTCGATTTGCTTCTTTAACTCAACCTTCTCATGGGGTGCCATCCTTCTAGGAGGAAGAACTACAGGTCGAACTTCAGGAATAAGATCAATACAAAATTCAATTTCCCTCTTAGGAGGTAAAGAAGTAACTTCACCAAATACATCTGAATATAGTCTAACCACAGGAGTAGAATCAAGATCATCTGGAGAAGAGTCAAGAGAATAAATAAAACCGTGGGCATAATCCTGAGGCAAGCAACACTGAATCACCAAAGAATTACCAAAATCATCCACAAGAGAAACAGTCCGGGTTTTACAAGATATAACGGCATCATGCATCTTCAGCCAATCACCCCCATGTAATAAATCAAAAGCATCAAAACCCAAAACATAGAAATCGCCACTGAAACGGTGATCAAAATAGAGCAGTTTCACTTGGTTACAAATCCTACTAAGGTTCGCGGGACCCCCAATAGGATTTTAAACACAAAAGATCATCAGCATACTTAGGAGAAAGGAGATGCTCAAATTTATCAAAAATATCCACAGAAATAAAGCTATGGGAAGCTCCAGTATCAAACAAAACACAAACAGGAAAATTAAAAAGAGAAAAAGTACCCTGAAGTGTACCTTGGTTTTCAATAGGAGCAGGTGCAGAGGTAACAGCAAAAATAACCAAGGGTTGGCCCTTCTACTGAGTAGGGCTGGCCCTTCTACTGAGTAGCGCAATCCTTCTTGAAATGGTCAGGCTATAGACAAATGTGACAGAGATTACGCTTGTTCAGCTGAGCGGGAGGAGGAATAGCAGCACCACCCAAAGTAGGACAACTATTGGCATAGTCTCCCTTCTGATTACATCTGAAACAAGTAATTGCAAATAGGCCGACAGATTGCCTTTGAGATGAAGAAGATGATCCCAACCCTGGAGTCTTGTTCTGATTCCTCTTCCGAAGGTGAAAGTGTGGTTTTCTCTTCTTAGGATTACCAGAAAAAGACTGAGATGAAGCAGAACTAGCAGTTGGAGGACCCTTAGAAGTAGGATTCTCATATCTAATGGCCATATCCATCAGAGTGGTGAAAGGGCTACGCATATGGGTGATGAGACGATCATAATACTCCGGATGTGCACCAGCAATGAACTTATCATTCTTCTTCAGAGGAGTGTCAATCAAATTAGGGCCAAACTTAGAAAGTTCATTGAACTTCCTCTCATACTCAGCAAAAGGCATGTCACCCTGTTTCAGATCCATGAATTCCCGACACAGCTGAGATTTCCCTGCCTCGGGCATCCACTTTACAATAAAAGCATCCCTAAAGCATGATAAAGGAACATAAAACAGATTTGAAAAAGAGAAACTGAACCAAATTCAAGACAAACAGAAGTTGATACCTAAATTGTTCCTAAGAAATGTCAGCCTCAGCGGTGTGAGCTGTAACAGACTCCCACCAATACAAAGCTGCTCCCTTCAACTGCCAAGCTGCCAACTGACGCTGCTAGGCATTAGTGATCTCAAGACCGGAGAAGATCCTCTAAAATTCCTTCAACCACTGTTGAGCCTCAATAATGCTCTCAGATCCGATGAAGTTGGTGCCACCAAGCTCAGTGTATTCCTTACAGAGTTTCGTGAACCTGACTGGTGCAGTAGGATCAGGAGCTGGGGCAACACCACATCTCATACCACTTACATTCCTATGACTCATCCTGAAAAATCAAGAATGAATTTTAGGATAGAGGTAATTGAGAACAAAGACAAGATAAGATAAATAAGATTCAGTTGGAATTGAATATCCTAACAAAGGAATTACCGACAAGGTGGACAAGGAAAAGAAAGATGTTTAGAAAAAAAATTGATTTCAAACCAAGAAAAGTTTTTATATCGAAATACATTTTTAAAATCCTTTGAAAATCATTTTATACTTTAAAATACGTTCTCTCACAAAGAAAGGGTTCTAAGATTGATTTCACTCATTCTAGGGTATTTCTACCCTATTTCTAATGAGTTTTTGTTCCGCAGGCTATGGTTTGCCTAAAACCAAAGCTCTGATACCAAATGTAATAACCCATTATTTTGCACCTTTAAAATTCGACAATAAAACCAAGATACGTCAGACTTGAATAACTCAAAACAATAGATTGTGATAAAAATTGGAGCAAATAAAACCAATCACAGAACCACAGACACAGAATATCAAAATGCTCGCAACGGAAATGAAAATAACCATAGTGGTTTATGAAGCCACTACGAACTCAGTCTCAAACAAGTACAAAATACATAGTCTAAAAAAAAATACAGTTCTGAAACAAATACAGTAGAAATCCCAAATACATAAGTCTCTAATACATAAGCCGAAATAGAATGACTGAACCGAAATAGATAAAACTAGATAAGCTGATAATCTCCAGAAATCTCTAGCTTCCAGAAAATAGATCCAAGCTACGATACTCAGGCTGACCCGAGCGTAAAGCAAAACACAAAACACTCGAGTCAGGACATACATACTTATACAATGTAAACCAACTCAAGTGAACTGTAATATAAATGCACAAGTAACCTAAAGGATGCTTGGGACCGTCCATCCTCCAAGGATCCGTTAAACTATTTACTATGTAGTAATATACGCTATTATAATAATGTCTAAAAGTAAAGTATAATATACTTGAAATAAGCGTTAAGGAGTTACCCAATATCCCCCTTAACACATTTTATATATTCGCATAGCCTATACAATACTGTAATCTCCCCCGTACTGGACGTCGTCAGAGGGCACTCCATAGGTATGGTACAAAACCAAAATCGTATAAGGCGCGCTAGGGTAGGTGACATGCCACAACAAGGCAATGCTAGGGTAGATATACCAATTACGCATCTGGACTGGTGGTAACGCATAGCAGCCACTACCGCCCACCTCGAGCCACACTCCCAAAATCAAAGGGTACACCAATCAATCACGGAGTAATATAATGGTATCGAAGAAGTGTGTCCAATAAGAAAAGCTACCTCCTTGGCTCGGAATCGCTCCTATTTTAGTCACCTTATGCCAATTCACGGGAGTCGGGTCCACGTTCATAACTCAAAGGACGTCGCCATCATCCTACTTCATTCTGGAATCTCCACCGCGTACACGGTTGTCAAAGTGGTTTTCGGTATCGAATGAAAGTATGCCCATATCCGATCCAGGTCTCTTTGCCAACCAATCGTTATTATAACCCGTGGTTATAAATTTCAAAAATGATTTATATTTCACTTCAAAACATATTCATTTAAACCACTTAAATTCAATATCAAATAATATTTATTTCAAAGTTGTAACATTTCTAAGTTCATTCATTCAATTATAAAATTTTCAAAACATTGTAAGTTTCAGCTATAACAACACTTATATGTTACGGTAGATATAGTATTATTTCAAAATCATTGTCAAATTCAAAAACAGCAGCACTTATAAAGTGCTACGGTAGGTATTTAGTTATTTCAAAACAGCTCAATTTCAAAAACAACAACACTTACAAAGTGCTACGGTAGGTATAAGTAATTTAAACAGTTCAATTTCATTTCAGCAACAACGGCATTTACTAAATGCTAAAGTAACTATTTAGTTATTCAAAACAGTTTACTTCAGCAACAACAACATTTACAAAGTGCTACAGTAGCTATTTAGTTAATTAAAACATTTTACTTTCAGCAACAACAGCACTTACAAAGTGCTGCAGTAGCTATTTAGTTATTTCAAAATATAGTTTAGTTTCGGCGACAACAACACTTACAAAGTGCTGCGGTAGCTCTTTGTTATTCCAGAACTTAGTTTATTTTCGGAAATGATAACACTTAACAAATGTTGTCTTAAAAATACAGCATTTCTGAAATGCTACCAATACTAATTCCAGATTTAATATAAAATTTCGGAAACATTATAACTTCAATTTTAGTCATTTTAACTTATAAAAATCATATTTTTCGCTTCAAAAATATTCATTTGGATATCATTTAACTTATAATTCAATGAAACAAATCTTTAATGAATAAATATCCAATTTAAACAATAATTCGCTTATTATGTCAAAAGTAAACTATTTTCTCAACTTTTATTTTTAACAATTAATTTAATACTTTATTTTAAAGTGCCCATTTCATAAATAAAATTAAATTTCCATTCATTTACTTAACTTAAAAGTTTCCATTTAAAACCAAAATTTCAATTTCCAAGTTAAGTCATATTTTTTAATTATACCTTTCCATTTAATTCTTTATACATTTTAACTTATAGAAAAATCACTATAAATTCATTTAAATTATTTAAAATCCAATTTAAGTTAAAATGTCGTATTTTTACATTTAAAAATACATATAAATTTCAGAATATATATATATATATATATATATATATAATTAACCATGGATTTGTATAATATTTTCTAACCTAGGTCAAGTGATATGGATAATATATCATTTCAATCCGTAGTTTAAAAAGAAAAATCTGGGTTCTATCATTTCAAACCCGCAGTCCCAAGTAAATCAAATACAATAAAAATCACTTGAGCCTGTCATTTCAGTCCATAATGATTTTTCCTTATTCTAAAGTCCATTTGGGTGTGTATCATTTCAACCTATAGTGATAAGGGAACTTGCAGTGTGAGATACATAAAATAAAATAACAGTTTAGCATATCATATTATAACAGATGATGTAACAGGTATAAAATCGGGTTATACATCATATAAACAGATCACAGGCATATATAAACATAGTATATCAATCATTACATATTCACTTGTCATCATTTCACAATTATATAAGTACGGATGTCGACAGTGATAAACTCACCTTTTTGAAGCTAGAGATTACGAAGTAAAGGCACACAACAAACACAGAAAGGCACGACAAACATGCACTAGATTCGAAGAGAAGTGGCACCCAAATCCAAATTTTGAAAACAAATAAATGTAACACTTATAAATATATATTTCAACACAACAAAATAAATTAAAACAATGAAAATTTGTGAAATGAAATGACATAAACATGCTTTTAAACACAAGAGTGCTCGGCCACCATGGACATAGGCTCGGCCACACCCCACATAGGCTCGGCCATGACCTTTTTGAGGCAACTAGGCTTGGCTATGGATCAAGTACACACGGCAAAGGCTTGAGGAAGTACAACCATGGAATTCAAAAAGTCAAGGCAAAAGAGGTGTTTGGTTCACACATAGGCTCGGCCCTATGGTCTAAATGGCTCGGCTATGGTGCATGTTTGGGTCTAGTGGTCAACATAGCACGGCTAGGAAATGAAGTATGGCTGGCAAGGCAACATATGATGGTAGAATAAGGGAGGCCGTGGCAAATAGCATAGGAGGTGGTAATTAAATAGGCTTGTGATGGATTTCGTGTTGCTTTTGGTGATGAATCTAGATCTAGGGGCATGGCCATGTCATGGGGTGGTTGATGTAGAGTGATGGCCGATTATGGAGGAGGTGGTGAGGAGATGGTGGTCGGCAAATGGGTGGAGGCCAAGCATACTTGATGAAGAAACAAAGAAAAGCAAATGAAAAAAGAGGAAAAGGAGAAAGGAGAAGCCATGGAACGTACTGTAATTTTTTTCTTCAGGAAACAAATGAGAAATGAGATGGGATGAGATGTTTTTTGTACGTGATTTACACAATAAAGTGGCGGCTAGGGTTACTGGGCAGGAACGACTATGAAGTAATAAAAAGGGTAGGCAAATAAAAAGGCAAGAGTTAAAACAATGTAACGTATGTCTCTTTGATTTTTCCAAGCCATCAATAAAAAGATATACACAAGTAAAATCGAATAAATAAAAAAAAGTCTAAACAAAACAAAATAGAAAATAAAATAAAGAGATGGACATAGGAGAAACATAAAATAAAATACAGAAAATAATTGCGTGTAAAACGCTGTATTTTATCCAATTTTAAAAGTATAAATCAGAATTTAACGAAACAAAAAATAGAACGGATATCAAAATTATATCCAGCTTCAAATAAAAAGATTAGAATTTTAAAATTTTCGAATAAAAGTCAAAGCTTGACCAAAATATAAAATTTTCAAAAATTGTTTATTTTATCCTATTTGGAAGATAAATTACAAACACATCCAAAATTACACTAAAAAAATTCCAAAAATTCAAATTTTAATGATTAAAAATCAAAGTTTTCAAAAAAATTAAATTTAAAAATATTCACAAAATTTTGGGTTGTTACAATAGCAGTTTTAGATATTAGTTCGTAGTTATAAGTAGCAGTTTTTAGGTATCAGTTTTTAGTTTGGTAGCAATTTCGGAAGAATGTTTGTCTTTATGAATAATTTTGAAAAAATATTTGTCCTTATTATTAATTTTTAGAAGAATGTTTTTGTGGTTAAAATATTGAGGTCATGTCCTTGAGGTTAAGAATATACAAATTTTTATCCTTTAAAATAGTTTCCCCTTTTGGCATATATCCTTATGATTATAAAAAATTAGCATTAAATCTCTCTCAACTTTCTTTCATAAGTTACTTCCTTATTTTTTTCTTAATAAACAAAAATTGAATTCACGGGTATATTTGGATAATTTTACTAATCTTAACATGCGCTTTAGGGTATACGTTCACAACTCATAACCGTCGTAATACACATCGAAGTGACCGTTTTCAAATTTGAAAACGAAAGAAGTAAAAGAAAAGAAATTCAAAAAAGAGGAATGTATAAAATAGTTTCTATAAGGAAATGATGTAAAACAAATAAGTTTAGAAAAGTTGGATGTACTGTAACTAATCATGTAAGCAAGCGCATATGTCTTTTTCAGGAAATATTAGTTACCAAAACTCTTGAAGGATAATATACACAACTAAAGATTTAGCATAAATCTGCCAAAGCACCATTTTAGATACAATATACATTATGTAAGTAGTGAAACAAGTAGGAATAAAATATTTTACCGTTAATTTCAGAGTTTGTATAAAAGGGAAACTTCTGAACATGCAAAAGGCAGCCAACAATTCTAGCAAATCTTCAAAATTGATACAAACTATCAGACGTCTGATGGAACATACTAATGGAAGATGATTTGGAATATCACCAACAGCCAAATGCTAACAAAAACATGAAGTTATTAGCAGCACGATCATTGATGACTTCATTAATAACCTTTCCAAGAATACAGCACTATCATCTTTGAATTCACAGAACTAACTTCTATAAATGCGGTAGAATTTTGCCACAAAAATAATGACTTCAATTACAGAACTTGTCAAATTTTTTTATCATTTGCCATTATATTGCCTAACAAAGTAGGTCAATTAAAAGTGTAAAATTTTAATAGTTTTAAAAACAATTTTATGAGTGGGGACTAAATTTTAGTATGCAACAATTAAATTGCCCTCAACAATACTGATCTTCCTCAAGACATAAACCAATTATTCATGCTAGCCCTGTTATATCTATGATATAGAAGAGCATGCCTTACCTGCCATGCATATTCATGAAATTCAAGGCTCTGAAGATTTGGCAAGGAACCAAGAAGTTCAACCATTTTGCAATCTGCAATGTGCGAAGATGTAGGATTTTGCAAGGTTAGGAGCATTGATTACGAAAGAGGGAGGTGGACTAACCGCCACCAAATTTAAACTACTTAGAAGTGGACATGAATTTAGTAAATTCTCAAGCCCCTCATCCGAAAAAACAACTCTATCCAAAAACAACTCTATCCAAATCCAACTCTGTCAAATTGCCAAACACTCTAAATGCAGTAGGGGGAGGCTTAAATATGCAGTTAATAAGTTTTAAAAGCGATAGATCAGAACATGAAAAAAGACAAGAGGGAAGAATATAGTGTCCGCCCACCCGTTTGTCTATGGTCAACTCCTTTATGCCATTTCTTGATACATATAAGATCCATCTATCGATGTCATAACATGTTTCAAAGTTTATGTTGAGTGCAAACTTGTCAACTGGTCCATAGTGGACCAACAGAATGCAATCAATGATTTTCACAATTTTATTATCAAACGCTGGCTGCGAAACTTGAAACATGCCATCGTGATTTATGTCAATTTTCGAGAGAGAATGCCATTGATATCTCCAACTTCGTGATAGAACGCTTGTGCGCACAGCTTCCAAGATCGGTAGGCGAGTTAATATAGAATCAATGATGTCTTTTGGCAAGACACTTATTCTATCCACCACCATCACAATGGAGTTTATCTTGCCCGTCTCTAAAATTGCAATTAAACAATAAATATACAATAATGAGCACGCTTAGCAATAATTTTAAACCGCTGCGCAAAATGAGCAGGAAAAAAATTAATAACCCAAGAGGATGGTTTCATAGAGTGAACATTGAGTGGCCAACAGTTCTTTTGCGCAAATTTTCCTATAACTAATTACAAATGCAAATATATACAGAATAAGAAAAGAAACGAAAATACATATTAACATTCTAAAGCACAACATTTGAAATTTTGAGTACAGATTTAGAATATGTATAGTTACAACTCATCTACCCTACTTGTGGCATTTAAACCATTTCTTTAAATATGTGCTTGGGAATAATTTGGTTTCTTGACTGTTAAGTTATTTAATTATTTTGAAAAGCAACTAAACTTTTATGAGCACTCAGTCAAAATATTTGCTTCATCATTATGGTGTATGTTTTGTTTGTCACGAAGGCATAAAAAATTGCAGTCATGCCGTGCCCTCCGCGCTCGTCAATTCACTTCCAATATCTACAGGTTATAAATAAGTTAGGCAACCATTTACGAAACGGTTATTTCCACTTGAAAATTATCTATGCTCTAAAATATCTGATTCAAAATTAGAGATATATAGAGATGTTCTCACCAATAATATGTGATAAAGCTTCACTACTGACTCTAAGATGTAATATTCAAATGTATACAACATTACATGAGTATGCTTTGTAAGCTTCAAAATGCTGACAAAATGCTTTGTATGTTCAATTTCTACCCTGTAAATATATAGTTGATCACTCGAGTGGTGCCCAAAATTTTCGGACATAAAACGTACATTTTAATCAAGCCTAAATATCACAGTTGCTCTTTCATCAAAATGCTGAAGCTAAATGTCAAATCCTAAAGTTTAAATCCAGTTTACATAAGCATCCTGACAAAATATATAAACAAAAGCACGATTTGGGATCAAAAAAATCAAAAGGAAAATTGATAAGCATGTTGAGGAAGCTTGTGGATTTTCATACCTTGCGATTGCGTTGCAAACAAGAAGGCAAAAGCTAGCACGATTAGAGATGAAACCCGAGTTTTCCTCTTTTTCCGACGAAGTTGACGGAAAACAAAACCCTAGTTATTTCCTTTCATTTGTCCACATTAAGAGGTGCTAAATTCACCGCAAAAATCGACGGTTTTCCGTCGACCTGTAAAAAATAATTGTTACGGTGCCAGCAGCCGATTCTGTGTGCCTTTGGCACAGCTCTACGAGTAAGGCAAAATTATGAAAAGACTGCGTGGGAAGTTGTGGATTGAACAGGGAATTGAGAATTGAAGAGGAAGTAAACAGTATAACAAAGGAAGAAAGTTTCTGCGAAAAAGTGTAGACTGATAGAAGATTTTGCTAAAATTAAATCAGCCTACTTTATTTAGATCAACTAATCAACTTCTCTCATAATCATTCATCCTAGGGCTGTTAGGTAACGGTGAATTTACCATTACCATACCATTACAGTCAATCTGTTACCATTTTAAAGTAAAGTCGGTATACCAATATAATCGGTATGGTAACGGTAAGTTTACCATTTTTTACGGTAAAACATCGGTAATATTTTTTCAAAAAACCAAGAGTAATGGTAATTTACCAGTCCATTCATAATATATTGATATTCATGTAAGATGTTATATTATGAGCGTTTAAAAGCAAGAAAATAGTTCAATTTATTTCAGCAATTCAACTTAAATGATGATAAATACACTTTTTTTTCTATGTTCTTTATTAAGTGACCTAATGAGATATAAAATGAAGCATCTTTCAGTGAACAAATATACCAACTTATTATTTTTCTAGACAAATGATAATTTACCATTACCAGTGTAACAGTTACCAGTTTATCGGTATACCAGTCATCGGTATACCAGTCAATCGGTAACGGTAAACAATTTTTGTTTACCAGTAAAAACAATACGGTAATGGTATTTGCAAAATGATAACGGTAACCATTACCATAACAGCCATAATTCATCCATTCAGCTGTTATGATAAAGGTTAAATTTCCCCTTATCATATCATTACCGTATCGTTACCAGTCAATCGGTTACCATTTTAAAGTAAAGTCGATATACCAGCATAATCGGTATGTTAACGGTAAATTTACTATTTTTTAGGGTAAAACATCGATAATATTTTTCAAACCAACGGTAACGGTAATTTACCAGTCCGTTCATAATACATTGATATTTATGTAAGATGTTGTATTATAGGCATTTAGAAGAAAAAACAGTTCGATTTATTTCAATAATTCAACTCAAATGATAATAAATACACTTCTTTTCTATGTCCTTTATTAAGTGACCTAATGAGATATATAATAAATCCTCATTCAGTGTAAAAATATATCAACTTATTATTTTTCGAGACAAATGGTAATTTACCATTACCAGTGTAATGGTTACCATTTATCGGTATACCAGTCATCGGTGTACCAGTCAATCGGTAAACGGTAATGGTAAACAATTTTAGTTTACCAGTAAAAACGGTACAATAACGGTATTTACAAAATAGTAATGGTAATCATTACCATAACAGCCATATTCACATTCATCATATCATAATCATTTTTACTTTTTCAAAATGATTACTTGACTTCTCCTCTCACTGTCTTCAAACAATGGAATCAAAATTTCTTTATAACCAATCTTTTTTATCTAATTTTTAGTTGATACATGTAAATCAAACTAATTTTGTTGTGACTAAGTCATTATCGAATTTGACGGTAAGTCGATCTTTCATGTTTTTTATAACTTTGTAATCTTAACTAACATTGATATAATACATAATAATTTGTAGACCAGCACCACTGTTCTAGTGGTTAGGGTTTCAACTTTGATGTGAGAGGCCAGCTCAAAGTTAGTGCAGTGGTATAACGTAGTACAGAACCTTATTGCTACTTCAATTGAAAACATACAGTCATTATTACTTTTGTTGTTGTTTCGATAAAAAAAGAATATGATATAGTCAAATATAATTTAATTAACATTATCCGATCGTTAGAAAATTAGGGGAATTATAGTGACTGTATAACTTTATATCATATTCAATTGGTTTCGTCGCTCTTTTTTTATTGAAACGACAACAAAAGTGATAATGACTATATATTTTCAAGCGATATAGTAATGAAGGATTTTTACTACATTCTACCATTGCACTAAATTTGAGCTACAAATTATTATGCATTATATTAATCTTAGTTAGGATTTCAAAGTTACAAAAAATGAAAAATATACTTACCGTTAAATTAGATAATGACTTAGTCACAACAA
Organism: Allium cepa; assembly: GCA_030765085.1. Taxonomy (NCBI): domain Eukaryota; kingdom Viridiplantae; phylum Streptophyta; class Magnoliopsida; order Asparagales; family Amaryllidaceae; genus Allium; species Allium cepa. Next base: position 915,098,596 of record CM060932.1, read on the forward strand.
AATTAGTTTCATTCATACGTATTAACGAAGAATTGGATGAAATAACAAATTGAAACCCTCCCAAAAAATATAATATAAAATATTACTTACATATATGCACACTGATACATAGATATACACATATACATATATGTACACACATAAGTACACAAACACAAAGACATATATACATACATACACACATACATACATATATATATAGTTGAGTTCAGGTTAGGACCCACTCATACATCGATCGAAAAACTCTGTAAGGGTAGTCCATCCTACTAGGAGAATGTAAAACATCGACTTAGCATCTACCTCCCACTCGCATTAACTTCATAGCCTAGTCTTTTCAATCCACAACAACCTACTAGACTTGAAAAAACTCAACAAAAGATGTAAGTTTGACATATATGTGTGTGTGTATGTATGTATGTAAGGGTTTACATACATATACATACATACGTACATATATCTAGTTCGTTCAATCCACAACAACCTATTAGACTTGAAAAAACTCAACAAAAGACGTAAGTTTGACATATGTGTGTGTGTATGTATGTATGTATGTATGTATGTATGTATGTGTGTGTGTGTGTGTGCGCGCGCGCTGTATATATATGCATGCATATATATGTACATACATATATGTGTATATATAAGGGTTACATACACACACGTGTGTGTGTGTGTGTGTATGAAAGTAACAGTAGAGAGATAAGTACCATCGATAATCTAGTGGATGAGATGAGTTCGAGGAGACCCTCACAAAAGAAATAATTATAATAGTGCTTAAGGTCCATAAGATGGAGTGTTGGTGCTATTAAACATTCTTTGGTTCCTTTCAAGCTATAAGTATCAGCAAGTGATTATGAAGGCGGTATCAAACAAGATCTAATAACATTTAGAGAAGCGAAATCTAAGGATATTCCATTAGTAATCGTAATTAAGGTCAGTGTTTTATATGTTAAATTCGAAAATACAGAGTGTTTACGAGCATGGTATTAGTCGAGGACAAATATAGCATAAGTGTATACGTCTTTCAAGTTTGAGTTGCAAAAAACACATTTTTTCAATAAGTAGATGTTTTCTTTAGGAATTCAAATGCGTTTAATTTCCTGTGTAAGATCAATCACGTGTGTAGCTTTGCTTTAAGAGGGCATTGGCTTTCCAAATTGATTTGAACATCTTATGCTTAGTTTTAGAAAAATTTAAACTTTTGTAGGATGAGGTTGATGAGTATATATCCCAACATCAACTCTTAGTACCGCTTTCGTTGTGCGGTTTATATAACTTGTGTTTAGCGCAAAGTTTAGTAAATTGAGATAAGGTAGTATCTTTTAGCGCATGGTTGGAGCTAAAGTTCTATGGAAAATCATTATCATGAGTAGAGAGCTTAGAAAATAATGTGTTTTTGAAGTTACGAATATCAAAATGTTCCTCAAAATCCACTTTTAAAGGTATAGCTGAAATCCAACAAGCATGCCAAAAGGTAGTGTTATTACCAAATGAATTATATTATTAACACCTAAACTAAAAATATTGAAAATTTTAAAATGGATTTCAAAAAAGGTGACATGTTGATGGAGTTAGATGAAGTATGATGAAGGTTGTAGGTTCTATCATAGAATTGAATTGAGATAGTTTCTTTTCAAATAAGATTTTCATTATCATTGATAAATTTCCAAAGCCACTTTCCTAGTAAAGAGACATTAAGGTTACAGAGATTTATGATTAAAATCCCTCTTTCTTTTTGGATTTGCAGACTGTTTCCTTATTAATAAGGCAGCTAATACTAATGTTGGAGTGGTCACCATTTCAAAGGAATTTTCTCCTAATTTTATTTATTTTAACAAATACCCATTTTGGAAACAGATAGTAAGACATATAATAGATTGAAAGGGCCGATAGGACATGATTAATTAAAATTGTTTTGGTAGCTCTGTGAGAAGTCTATTGTTCCAATTCGAAAGTTTCAATGTAAATCTTATCTATTATCACTTGCCAATCTTCCTTTTTAACTAAGATGTTCTAATAAGAAATCCTATATATCCTATCGAGAATTTCATGGTTTTGCAGTTAAGGGTACTAGCAATAAGATTTTCAACATTGCCAATATCATTTAGAACTAAAACTGAGCTTTTACCAAAATTAATTCTAGGCCCCGAAAGCATTTCAAAGCTATAGAAAATAGAGCTAAGATATGTAATGTGTCAAGGTAAGCGCGATGCAAAAATCTTGGTATTCCTCGAATTGAAGCACTAAAAGCCCTTCGCTAATAATATCATTTCCTGTGCTTTCCAAAACTCCGTTTCTAATTGAAAATTTGATGATCTTGGAAAATACATCTGCTACTAAATTGAAAAGTAATGACGACATGGATCGCTTTGTCCAACATAGCACTTCGATTAAATTTATTTCCTGGGATAACGTTGAACAATATGCTCAAGTTTTCGATTTTGAGTAACATCATGATCCATCTTACCCATCTAGCACTAAAGCCCTTGGCCAATAGTGGATCTTTGAGAAAAAACCCATCGATTGAATCAAAATCTTTAGCAAAGTTGACTTTTAAGAGGACATATGTAATATTGTTCTTACGGCAATATTTAATAAATCTTGAACTACTACGACCTCGTCCGTGATATTTCTGCCTTTAATAAAGCGATCAAGTTATGTTAATTAGGTTGTCCATTTTAGTACCTAGCCTATTCACCAGGGCCTTTGAAATAATTCTAAGAGAATAGTTTATTAACGAGATGGGCCTAAAATCTTTGGGCTCTATCGTTTCCACTTTTTTATGAAGAAGATCAATGATTTTAGCAAAGTTAAATCTTCCTACTTCCAGGTTATCATTGTAAAACTCTTCAAACATTTTAGTTAAGTCATATTGTAGAATGTGCCAATCTTTTTGATAAAACAGAATGGGAAATCCATCTTGCCCTCACGATTTATCACTGGGCAGTTGCTTATAGCCCTAAAGATCTCATCTCTAGAGAACGGACTATCAAGGTCATCTAAAGCAATTCCAGTGTCTACAGGGTACAAATCAGTCCATCTTGCATCAATTCTGTGCCCTCTAATAGTTCCACAGATGCTTTTATAATAAGTTAGTAAAGACATTATTGATTTTATTTTGATTCAAAGTTTCCACATTGTTAATAAGAAGGGAACTTGTGATGTTACTACGCTTACGACCATTGGCTATCTTATGAAAAATTTGGTAATTTTGTCATCTCCATCCATTGGACCCTTGACCTCTGCTTCCACATTATTTCCACCTTTTAATGACTTTGTTAAGCTCTTCTTTAAGGTTCGAAAGTACGTTTTGTTTGGATAAGTTTGAAATTCTTACTTCTTCCATATTTGGTTTTAATATTTTAGCAAGGTCTCTTTTTTATTGCCAAAACATCTTTATTCTATTTTTTAAGAAATATGCTTATACCCTAAGTTTACTCATGAAACTTTAGCGAAATTTCCGCAATATTTTTTGTTATCACAACTCATAGAAATCCGTTTATTTTGTAATTAGTTCAATAAAATTAATTTCTAACAGCCACGTCTTTTCAAATCCGAAAGTGCTATGAAGAAATTGGTAATTATCACAAATAAGAATAATGGGATAGTGATTCGAGTATATAAAAGGAAGCCCCTTAGCACGCAACACAGTGGACTTGTCTTTAATTTCCTTGGTAGTGAAAAAATGATCTAAAAGTACCTCATATTATGGAATGCCGGGAAGCGATGGCATTGCTATTGTGGAATTTTATTTAATTTGACAATACAAATAGCCACGACCAACCAAATGTGTATATTAATGCATAGTACAAAATCACTGCACGGTTTATCAACATCCAAATAGTGGTTTGTTGTATAAATGATGATTTCCACGACTGCATTCAACCATCCAAATAAATAATAGTTCGGTGATATATCCTCATAATGTTGCAATGGTAGTCAAACAGTGAGTTGGTATCATATGTGATGATTTCTATAGTTGCATTTCACTGACCAAATGCATTATTGTTGGTGATCTATCACTGTCCGATTGTATTAAAGACCGACCAAATGCAATGGAAATAAAAAATGATCGAAACTGAAAAACGAATTACATACTGACTGTTGAATTTGCTTTTGGTCTTGGTCGTGATTTTGTTGGAGTTTTGGTTGGTACTCTTGTTGTTTTTCTTGTTGATAAAGACATGATGGATTTGAGTGAAGATATGGCGGGGTTTGATTATAGAAGAAGGCGGTTTTAGAATCAGGGTTACTATTTATTTGGTGCCTATTCTTATTTTTGGTGGTAGATAGCATGTATTGTAATTAGTAAGGTGTTCTGTAGCAATGGTACTAGACAACACTTTTCTGAGTGCTTTTAGCAACACACTTTCTTTATACTAGTTTGAAGTTGAGCATTGCACAAGGTTATAATGTTTCATTGAAAGATAGATTCTTAAGTTTATACATCCTTTTTTTCGAAATTCAAAATTACGAATGAATCATTGCCATTTTTTATTTGGCAGGATTAGGAAAAATGACAAACTTTGAAATCAAAATAGGCTGAAGGACATCAAGTTTTATTTTTAGGCTGAATGACAAATGCTAGTTATAATTAGCATTATATTCCACTTTTACACTAGCGCTAGTTATAACTAGCTTTATATTCAGTTTTACAAACAAAATGTTAGTTATAACTAGCATTGTACTTCTGCAAAAAAAACTTATTGTCCTTTAGTCTAATTTTTTTTCTAAGTTTGTCATTGTGTATATTTTCCTGTATTGTTATTTGAGGAAATTAGGGAAAATGACAAACTTTGATACAAACATTGTCTCAAGGACACCAAGATTCATTTTTTGGCTGAAGGACAAACTTTGGGAAAAATTAGGCTGAAGGACATTCTAGTTTAAACTAGCATTATATTCAGTTTTTACACTATATCAAATGCTAGTTCTAACTTGCATTTTATTTAGTTTTTACACTATAAAAAATGCTAGTTCTAACTAGCATTGTCCTTTAGCCTAATTACCTTCAAAGTTTGTCCTTCAGCCTAAAAAATAAAACTTGTTGTCCTTCAGCCTAATTTTTTTTTAAAGTTTGTCCTTATGCCTATTTTTCACTTGTTATTTTATGCTAAAAATAATTATTTTTACAAATTAGTTTTTTAAATTTTATTATTTATTTTGAAAACACTATTATTTATTATCATTTTAAAATTCTATTACATATTAAGACAAAAATGACCGTTGGCATCTGATGCATCAGATGCGTCGTCCTCAGACGATCTAATTCTCTCATGTAGAGGGAACCTAATAAAGAGTGCATGTGTTTCATTTCTTATTTCATGTCCAACACATTAAAAATGAGAACAGATCAAGAAATGACTGCAAAAACACACCCAATGCTATTTGACTCAGCAATTTTCTCAAGAGTTTCCCTAAAGTTTGTATTGTAAATCCATGATATTCTTGATTGTAGTATAAATTTTGGTATGACTTATGTACGAGAGATATTCGTATATATGCAATGCGCTTTATGCATCATTACATGAGTATCAAAAAACTTGCTTGCTTAAAGGTTGGGACATTTTATTAAGTTAGGATAAGATCGTTTTAGAGTTTTATTTCTTGTATTTTTTTTCTTCTTCTTTATTTGTCATGAATTGACGCAAGTATTAGTTTCATGCTCCAAATTACATTTCTTATGATTATAGGATCTAAATTTGTATTTTATGAGTACTGTTCTATAATGCTAATTTAAAGTATGCAATTCATCTGTTTTTAATTTGAGTTTTTAGTGAAATTGGCTTCTATTTTATTCCTACATCCTATTGAAAAGCAGATGAAGGAAAGTAATTTATTAACTAGAAAGTAGGATCCTTCTTGTAACAATTAGCACCCAAGTGGACCCGAATTTTCGCTTAATTGGAAACCCAAGTCTACCAAGATATGGATCGTTCGTTTAGTATCCTACAAATAAACAAATATATGCATATCAGGGCGCTATCAATATAACTCACAATAGAATAGTAAAGTATAATAAATCATATAGATACTAACCAAGATTTACACTTCCAATATCTAATGTCATTTTCAGTGCCGAGCATGCTTCAGGAAACCTGTCATTCTACTATTCCCACCTTGCACTGATATCTATACCTCTAAAACTATCTTTTGGATTGTAGTGAGGATGGGGTCAGAACAACGTTTTGGTGACTAATGCATTATACATTTTACACATAACACTATCTATGCCAATTATCTTCCATTACATATTATGCATTTTAATTTTACTTAGTCCCCTCGATTGCACAAACGCACACGAAAAGCCATATCTACCCAAAGTAGACAACTATATATATAAGTACCACAGTCCCTCTTTGGGCCAAGATACTATCCCCGCTAGTATCGGTAAACTACCACTACGTCAAGATCCATTATCAACGTAATATCACGTCCATATGGAACTATGTAACACCCCGATATTTTATATGAAATATAATTAAAAGGAAATTAAAAGCGCATTTGGTACAATGGTAAAGGCATGTGTCGACTTCCTTAGTGACTAGGGATCAAGTCCCATTGTCGACCAAAATCTAGAACGATGTTTTTTAGTTGGTTCGTTTCCAGCGATTTTCCTACATATTTCAGCATTATTTCTAACATGTGACGGCTTTCCATTCGCTCCAGTGATGTAATAGGATGCGATGATAAAATTTTATTAGTTGAGTGATGTGTATGGGCTAGAATGGATAATCATTAAGTGTATGAAAGAACTAGATTTAATCTAAAATAATCTAATGGATTATATTCACTCAAACAATCTATAAATGAACCATCTAACCCAACCTAATCTCGTATTCAGCCCGCCACCATATTTCTACAGTAAAATTGGTGTGTATTATTCTTCCTCCTTTTCTCTACTAAATAAACAAATCTCTGCCTAATTAAATTATCTATATATATTCAAGCAATTTGAGGAATTTAGAAGAATCAAAAGGAGATTAAAGCAAAGCTTTATTCAAATTTATGCAAGCTCAAATGCTAGGTGAGTGGGAATTAATATGAAATAAAAATAACGTAGTTCAATTTTAGTTCTTTTCTGGCACGTTAATATGAATTAGTTTCTAGTATTAATTGAGAATAGATGCAAGTATTGCAACTTCTTCTTCTTCAACTTCTCAAATTTAATTCATGTTTGGTTTAAAATATGGGAATATAAATTGTCGATTCACGTTTTATGGCATAAATAGGATTGAAATTTATGTAAATTATTGTATCTTCTTCTTCTACTTCTCAATTCTAATTCATGTTTGGGTTGAAATTTGAAACAAACAAATTGTTATTCACATTTTATGGCGTAAATAAGATTGATTTAATTAAATTGAATTAGAGTTGTTATTCAATTTCTAATGGTAGAGCAAATTAGTTGAATAAATTCATAATATGTTACTTGAATAAAATTATGGTTTTGATTGATATAATTACATAATTTTGAATATGGTTTTGGAACAAAATTGGAAAATCTAATTGAAATAATTGTTTGTTTCATATGTGGTCTAAAAATGTAAAAGTAGAATTTTATGTAATTAAATGGTTTGTAGCTATTGGATAAAAAAAATTGTACAAATTAAATCTCTAAAAGGAGAACGTAAATTAGGGTGGAAAAAAATGTAAATTAAATGGACCCTAAAGGCTAGTGTAAATCTGTAATAAAATGGCACAAATATTATTGCCAAACCATATGGACTGAACGTACATGAAATTGAAATACGATTTATGTAAGAAAAAGGGAAATTGTGAAATAGCCAAATCGAATGTAAAAATGGCCAAAAGCTGATTAATGGAAATAAACAGTACGTAAACTCTAATGTAAAATTAATTAATCTGGAAGCAATTTGGTAGGCAGACCTTGTAAAGGTCCAGATAGGTGTTTCATGCAATTAAGATCGAAAAATAGTTTTGGATGTATGTACTAGGAGCGGGCAAGTAGGTTCGCAAGGAAGTTTGTTACCTTTTATAGGTTGCTAGTATGTAGGATAGATAGCATCTGCGATCATAGGCACCTTCAGGCAGATCAACACAGATGGAACATGACATGTGTGCTCCAACGTAGGCTTCTTTAGGCAGATCGTTGGAGGATTTTGCACAGCCGACCCAGCTGCGGCAACTCTTTCGGAGGACCGAAACTTTGAATAGGGGCAAGTCCACGTTGGTGACCAAGGAGACAAGAGGATAGAAGTCCAACTTGATGGAGCCTGAGTGCAACTTCGAGGTCCTGCGAGATTGTTTGAGTCGGTGCCGATCAGACATAAGTGGCATTTAGTCACAGTGCACGGGTGAAGAGCACAACTTTCATGCTGTAGCATATGGATAGGTAGGACAGCAGGTTCGACAGGCTCATTGACATTTAGTATTACTACATGGTTGACTTCCCTAAAGTGACCATGGACTTTGGCTTCTTAGGAACTGTATCTAAGAAGGATTCACTGCATTATATTATTCACCCTCTAGGATAACCGGGGATGACCTGGAATTAAACTGTTTTATTCTTTATGCTTCATCTTATTTCTCATTCGTCGGACTTTATGTCTGACCCATTCCTATTTCTTCTATTTTCCCCAAATCACAGGAAGGCAGATCTAGGTTGCAGTTCTCTACAGCTTAGACGGTCATTGGAGCAGTTGTTATCTTCAACTTTTGTTTCTTTTGTTTCTGTACTTCGTTTCTCTTTTCTGTACTTTACTCTATATATGGGGACCTATATTGTGAACTTTGTTATGTTTTATGTTTTACGTTTTAGTGGAGACTACTTGGTACTTTTTGTTTCAGAATTTTTTTTTGGAATAATGACGTTTTTAATGAACTTGTTTTTCTATTAATTTACAATTAGTGAAGGTTTTCTTCCGTTGTAATATTTTAATCATTTTATGCTATTGCCTTGTCTTTGTGCTATGTTATGGATTTTTATTTCACCTGACCATCCGTGCTTCTAGCCATGTCCGATTTTCTTGGTGCCTAGAAGTGCGGGATGTCATAGTTGGTATCAGAGCTAAGGTTTCGGTAATCCTAAAAATATTTTAAAAATATAAAGGTTTTCGAATAATTTTTAAGGGATATTCCAAATAATACTTTTAAAAGTATATGTATATATTTTGGAAAAAAAGAAATTTTAGAAATGGGTCCTTCATATCTCTTCCTCTCTATCTATTGAACTAATTGTGGAGTACTTAACCTATCTTTTTAATATCCATAGGCAAAAATGTCTGAACCACAAGATATCCTCGAAGTTCCAGGCCTTAATATGCCTGCTTGGTTTAGACGTTATTTGTAGGCTATTGCACGAGCACAGCCACCAGCTAGGGATGCTGCTTTGACGGAAGGGGCTCCAGACCGTCCGCCAAGCATTCTCGATTTTTCCAAGTTATGCAAAGACTACACCAACTTAGGAAGAATATGAAAAAGGACCGTCCGTCAAAGCCCAAGGACATATTACAGACACCTTCACAGCCTACTCAGGCTTATTTTTTAGAGGCAGCTCCTTCCTCCAGTACTCGTCCGATTGTGGATAAGGGAAAGAAGGTGATGATCAAAGGTGTGTTATCTATCTCTAATTTTCCTGTTCGTGCCCTATTTTATTATGGAGCTTTACACTCTTTTATATCTAGTACTCTTGTAGAGAGTCTTAGTCTTGATGCTTGCTTAGTTACCGACCCGGTAGTAGTATCAAATCCCATAAGAGAATCGACCTATTTGTCCATGTTATGTCGGGATTTGAAATTGTTTATTTTAGGGGTTGAGTTTAACTATAATGCCTTTGTATTGGGCTTTTTCAAGCTCGAGTTGATTCTTGGTATGGATTGGCTATCCATATATGGTGTTGTTCTTGATTGCGATAAGAGGGTAGTGAGGTTAGGCACTGGTAGTGGACGTACCTTGGAGGTATCTTGTGATCCTAGAGGATCAGTCATGATGAGCTATCTTTATTCTCTTAACTTATTGCCTAATAGGTTGAGTTCGGTACTCGTTGTTAGAGACTTTTCAAATGTATTCGAGGAGGTTGGTGGCTTTCCACCTCAAAGAGAGATCAAGTTCAAGATATATCTTATCGACAATGCCATACCGATTGCTTTACCAGTAAGGCATATGGCTCCTAAGGAACATTGTGATTTAAGCAAGCAGATTGGAGAGCTTTTGGAGAAGGGCTTCATTTGTAGGAGCATTTCTGAGTGGGGCACACCCTTCGTCTTTTCCACTAAGGCGGATGGCTCTCTCAGACTTTGCATGGATTATATGGAGCTTAATAAGATGACGAAGAAGAATCGTTTTCCTCTTCCCTGTATAGACGATCTCTTCGACCAGCTAGTAGGAGCCAACGTATTTTCGCAGCTCAGTTTGGTCATGGGATTTCATCAGTTGCATGTGGCGGAGGATAGCATCAAGAAGACTGCGTTTAGGACTCCGGATGGTTTATTTGAGTGGTTAGTCATGCAATTTGGTCTAAACAATGCTCCGACATATTTTGTGGACCTGGTGAGTTGAGTATTTCGCGAATCATTGAACAAGTTTAAGGTGGTGTTCATCGACGACATTTTGGTTTATTCGTGAAGCAAGGAGGAGCATACTGTTCACTTGGAAGAAGTGCATAGGACCCTACGAGCATATAAGTTGAAGGCGAAGTTCTCCAAGTGCCACTTTTGGAGGGATGAGGTTTGCTTTTTGGGATACGTCGTTTCGGAGGATGGACTTGTAGTAAATCCGGTGAAAGTGGCAGCAGTACAGGATTGGTAGACCCCTATGAATGCCACATAAGGAGTTTTCTTGGTCTTACGGGCTACTATAGTAAGTCCATTAAGGACTTTGCTAGGATATCAGCTCCACCTATCATCCTTACCAAGAAGAACTCAGCTTTTGTTTGGGATGCCAAGTGTGAGAATGCCTTTGGTCGATTGAAGAAAGCTTTAACTACCGCGCCCATATTGGTATTAATGGATGGAACCAAGCCATTCTCGATTTATACAGATGCTTGTGGTATGGGGCTAGGGGGTACTGATGCAAGAGGGTAGGGTAGTGTGCTATGCGAGTAGACAGTTGAAAATGCATGAAAAGAACTACCCGATGCATGATCTTGAGTTGACAGCTATAGTTTTTTCTCTCAAGTCACTATCTCTTAGGAGAAAGATTTGAGCTTTTCATGGATCATAAGTCTTTGAAGTATCTATTCTCTTAGAAAGACTTAAAGTTAAGACAGTAAAGATGGATGGAGTTTTTAGCCTCTTATGACTTTGAGATTTCCTATACCCCTGGTAAGGGTAATGTAGTGGCAGATGCATTGAGTAGACGCAAAGTGGTTCTAAGCCCTCTATTTTTGGAATGGAAGCATTGGAGTACATTTCTACCTTTGATTTTAGACCTCCATCGGATTTAGCTCCAGGATTGTTAGTAGCCCTTGACATCCAGCCTACTTTGATGGAGTAGATTGGAGCAAGGCAAGGTGAGGACGAAGAGTTAAAGGACATTTTAGATAAGCTTGGTAGAGAAGAGTCATCACCACATCTTAGGCGTTATACCATGTAAACTAGGGGATGGCTTAGAAGGGATAGTAGACTTTATGTTCCTCATAGTGAGGATTTAGTAGATGCGGTGTTGGCTGAGTCACATCATTCTAGGATGACAATATACCCCGGTGGTGATAAATGTACCAGGATATAAAGAGGGTATTCTATTGGCCCAAAATGAAGAAGAGAGTGATGGAGTATGTATCAAAGTGCATCACTTCCCAAAGGGTACAGGCGGAACAAAAGAAACCTGAAAGACTGTAGCAGCCATTGGATATTGCATTATGGAAATGGGAGAGCATTTCTATGGACTTCATGGATGGATTACCAAGGTCACGGTGAGGGAACACGAGCATTTGGATCATTGTTGATAGACTGACGGAGAGTGCTTATTTTATACCCATTAAGAGTAATAGGACGACAACTTCTTTGGCGACTCTTTATGCAAGGGAGATAGTTTGGCTTCATGGAGCTCCCGCCAACATTGTGAGCGATAGAGATCCATTATTCACCAGCGAGTTTTGGATGAGTCTTCAAAAAGCCTTGGAAATGGAATTGAATCTGAGCATGGCATATCACCCTCAGACAGATGGACAGACTGAGAGGATAAATAGGGTTTTGAAAGATTTGCCCATATTGTGCATCATTGACTTCGGAAGCTCTTGGGAAGACCACCTACCTTTGGTAGAGTTTGCGTATAATAATAGTAATCAAGCAAGCATTGGGATGGCACTGTTTGAGGCGCTCTTTGGCAGACCATGTAGATCACCAGCATGTTGGTGGGATACCATCGATAGAATCTTGCTTGGACCAGACTTGATGAGGGAAACTTTCCGAGAAAGTGGATTTGATTCATAAGAGGTTGAAGACTGCACAAGATAGACAAAAATCATATGCCAAAAAAAGGCATTCAGATTTGGAGTTTAAGGTTAGAGATATGGTTTTTGCAAAGGTTTCTCCTCTGAGAAACGTTATAAAATTTGGCTCAATGGGTAAGTTGGCACCGAGATTTGTAGGACCCTACCCTGTTACCGCACAGATTGAAAAAGTGGCATACAGAGTTGATCTTCCAGATAAGTTGGCTGGAGTTTACAACGTTTTCATGTTTCGCATTCGAGGAAGTGTCTACATGATCCTGCAGTAGTAGTAAAACTCGATCAGCTAAGGGAAGTGGAGGTAGAGTGCGAATCACTTGTGCATCGTACATCCACCCTTATATTGAAATACGACGTCATGAGATTACGCAACAAGAAAGTTCGTCTAGTGAAGGTTCAGTGGAGAGATGACCCCAAGAGTGCACATGGGAATCAGAGGAGATAATTCGAACTTCTTATCCTTTTCTATTTGAAGGTACACTTCAAATATCTTATCTTTGATCTTTGATCTATCCTTAGTTAGGGTCTTTTTGATAATCTTTAGGTGAAACCTATGGATGTAACTTGGTTGTAAACATGTCATTAGGGAATGTTATGTTTGATGGATGAAAATGAAGTGGATGCCAATGTTTGGAAATGGATGCATTGCATGCACTAGATGTGTGTATGTGTGTGTAAATGGATGTTGCATTTGGATGGTGCATTTGGATGAATGATTGAAACATACATATAGAATTATCCATTATACTAGAGTGATTGCATGCATTTGGTTGCATGGCATAAGCATACTTGCATTACAGGAGGTCAACTGAATCAGTAGACCTCCTGTAATTTCGCATTAGGTAAATTCTTATGCATTTCACTTTGCATAAATCATAAATTGCATAAGTTAAAAATAAGGACAATAGTAGAAATGGATGATGGTTGATTAAATGGATGTAGTTCTTGGATGCTGGTTGTTAATTACATTCTTTCATCTTTGGAGATTTCGGGGACGAAATCCTTTAAGGGGGAGAATGTAACACCCCGATATTTCATGGAAAATATAATTAAAAAGAAATTAAAAGCGCATTTGGTACAGTGGTAAAGGCACATGTTGACTTTCTTAGTGACCGGGTATCAAGTCCCGTTGTCGCCCAAATTATGGAGCGATGTTCTTTTTTAGCTGGTTTGTTTCCAACGATTTTCCTACGTATTTCAACGTTGTTTCTAACATGTGGCGGCTTCCCATTCGCTCCATGATATAATAGGATGAGATGGCTAAATTTTATTGGTTGATTGATGTGTATGGGCTAGAATGGATAACCATTAAGTGTATGAAACAACCAGATTTAATCGAAAATAATCTAATGGATTATGTTCACTCAAACAATCTACAAATGAACCATCTAACCTAACCTAATCTCTTATTCAGCCGCCGCTATAATTCTACAACAAAATTTGTGTGTATTATTCTTCCTCATTTTCTCTACTAAATAAACAAATCTCTATCAAATTAAATTATATATATATATATATATATATATATATATATATATATATTCAAGCAATTTGGGGAATTTAGAAGAATCAAAAGGAGAAAGATTAAAGCAAAGCTTGTTTCAAATTTATGCAAGCTCAAGTGCCAGGTGAGTGGGAATTAATATGAAATAGAAAAATAAAGTAGTTCAATTTTAGTTCTTCTCTAGCATATTAATATGAATTAATTTCTCTTATTAATTGAGAATAGATTAGATTATTGCAACTTCTTCTTCTTCCACTTCTCAAATCTAATTCATGTTTGGTTTAAAACATGTGACATATAAATTGTCTATTCATGTTTTATGGCATAAATAAGGTTGAAATTTATGTAAATTATTTTATCTTCTTATTCTTCCACTTCTCAATTCTAATTCATGTTTGGGTTGAAATTTGAAACAAACAAATTGTTATTCATGTTTCATGGCGTAAATAAGAATGATTTAATTAAATAGAAATTAGAATTTTTATTCAATTTTTAATGGTAGAACAGGTTAGTTGAATAAATTTAAAATATGTTACTTGAATAAAATTATGGTTTTGATTGATATAATTGCATAATTTTGAATATGGTTTTGGAACAAAATTGCGAAGTCTAATATGCATACTTGTTTATTTCATATGTGGCCTAAAAATATAAAAGTGGAATTTTATGTAATTAAATGGTTTGTACCTATTGGATAAAAAATTTGTACAGACTAAATCTCTAAAAGGATAACGTAAATTAGGGTGGAAAAAAATGTAAATTAAATGGACCCTAAAGGCTAGTGTAAATCTGTAACAAAATGGCATAAATATTACAGACAAACCACAAGGACTGAACGAACGTGAAATTGAAATACCGTTTATGTAAGAAAAAGAAAAATTGTGAAATAATCAAATCGAATGTAAAAATGGCCTTAAGCAGATTAATGGAAATAAACAACATGTAAATTATAACGGTAAAATTAATTAATCTAGAAGCATAGGCAAACCTTGTAAAGGTCCGAATAGGTGTTTCATGCAGTTAAGACCAAAATATAGTTTTAGGTGTACGTACTAGGAGCGGGCAAGTAGGTTCGCAAGGATGTTTGTTACCTTTCATAGGTTGCTAGTACATAGGATAGATAACATCCGCAATCGTAGGCTTCTTCAGGCAGATCGATGCAGATGGAAAATGTCAAGTGTGCTCTGACGTATGCTTCTTTAGGCAGATCGTTGGAGGATTTTGTGCAGCCGACCTAGCTGCGGGCTCTCTTTCGGAGGACCGAAACTTTACATAGGGGTAAGTCCACGTTGGTGACCAAGGAGATAGGAGGATAGAATTCCAACTTGGCGGAGCCTGAGCGCAACTTCAAGGTCCTACGAGGTTGTTTGAGTCAGCGCCGGTCAGACGTAAGAGACATTTAGTCACAGGGTGAAGAGCACGACTTTCATGCTGTAGCACATGGATAGGTAAGGACAAGAAGTCTGATAGGCCGATTGACGTTTAGTATTACTGCATGGTTGACTTCCCTAGAGTTACCATGGACTTTGACTTCTTAGGAATTGTATTCTAAGAAGGATTCACTGCATTATATTATTCACCCTTTGCGATAATCGGGAAAGACCTGGAATTAAACTGTTTTATTCTTTCTGTTCATCTTACATTCACCAGAATTTATGTCTAACCCATTCCTATTTTTCCTATTTTCCCCAAATCACAAGAGGGAGGGTCTGGTTGCAGTTCTTCACAGCTTGGAAGGTCACTGGGGCAGTTGTTATCTTCGGCATTGTTTCTTTTGTTTCCTGTACTTCATTTCTCTTTTCCGTACTTTACTCTATATGTGGGGACCTATATTGTGAACTTTGTTATATTTTATGTTTTAGTGGAGACTACTTGGTACTTTTGGTTTTATGTTATTTTTAGTGAAGCTGTTTTACTGTTAATTTATAATTTCTTCCGCTATAATATTTTAATCATTTTATGTTGTTGCCTTAGTCTTTGTGCTATGTTATGGATTTTTATTTCACCCGACTACCCGGGCTTCTAGTCATGTTCGATTTTCGGGGTGCCTAGAGGTATGGGGTGTCACAAACTACCTCTCATATTTCGACCACCCGTACAACTACACATAGGAGAGGGGAACCTGAAATGTCGAATCTCCAGTGTGTCATCATCTTTATCCGTGTCCACCTCTCAATTGTAGTTTGCGCCTCATCATGCATCCCGTGTGCCTAATACGGCGTCGCAATAGGTTAACGTTATTCTATTTTACCTTGGGGATTTAATACTTGTCTACTTCTTATTTATTATAAAGGACTCGGCAGACTAATCCATTTGTTTTTGAAAGAACTCTTTTAGGAGGTAATTAGCCTTGCCCTAACAAGAAAACTAGCAAACAACTGTAGTTATGCATTACTAACGAAACCTACCTTAGTAGGAGGCATAGTCCGTTATGTGTAACCCTGTCTTTCCCATTGACTGCGCAGGAATAATAGTGCACTCAACCTATGTACAACTCCTACTTCTAATTTGGTACCAACACATACTGACATAGCATCGAGCCTTTCACCATCCTATTTAGATTGTCTACCGCAATCAAGGCAATACCTTCCCTTTAATTCATTGAAGTGGACTCTATTGTGGGTATTCCCTCATCTATACGCAAGCATATATATACGACACCGGTCCTATAGTTGGATTTGTTTGACATCAGTATGATGTTTATACAACTGTTGTAACCCCTTGCGGTGGACATACTTCTATAGTGTAACACTATTGACCTCGCATTCCAATCCATACTAATGACTATGTCATTCTTATCCATTTAAGTTATTTATTGACTTTTAATAATTCATGTCCGTCATAAATACATACTTGAGACTACGTATATATATGAGTTTATATATATATATATATATATATATATATATATATATATCATTCATTCTTGTTTTAATTATTATGCCTCTACCATTTACTGTTAACCATGTTTCTTTGCTTCTTTAATGTGCTTATATCTTATTTGATTTAAGACTATTTTTCGCGTTCTTTTAAATATCTTTAAAATATCTTTTCCTATTTACTTTCGTTTTCCCCTTACTATTTAATTTTTTATTTGTATTCATATTTTAACCTTTTATTCCCTCAATTCTTTTAGTGGACTCTTTATACCCTTTGTCTCAAATTATGTCTTGCCTATCTTTCTATTTCTTTTATTTCACTTTCGTTTTACTTATATTACACATATTCTTTTCATATACACTTTTATCACATTTATAATTCTTTACTTTATTTTTTTCGGGATTTCTATATTTGAATGTATTAGAATTATATTTCTTTCAAATGGAATGGCTAACACCGTAAATTTATATATTTTATCCAAAAAGAGAATTTGTGTTACATTTGGAATTACAAAGAATTACCTTTTCATAGTTTTTGAAATAGACTGTACAAAATGCAGTAAATATCCCTATTTTATACATCTCTTTCTTATTAGGTGTATTCGTTGTTATTTTAATCATTACACATTTATTTATAAATCTAAACTTGATAATGTATAGAAATGTACATTCTTACACACTCTATAATTCAATAATTAAAGTATTACTTAAATCACTATAATTAATGTGATAGTTAAACTTACATTTTTATTTGCACAAATTATTCTAAATTTACATATCTGGAACCATTATATGTATATTCTAAATATAGGGTCTATAATTACCCAATATTTCCAAATTTATGTATACACAAAATACAATTCAAGTTATTAATAACAGAATATGTAGGCAGGATTTATAATATCATTTCACATATAAAAGTTTAGCCTATAACTCCAGTTTACATTGAAAAAATGTAACGACCAGCTTTTTTGGATGATTTAAATCGACGATAAACCACACACATCAGACTCAAACCATTTAAAAGGGCATATTATTATGGGATAAATAAAAAAACAGAGAACGAAAGAAAATAGATACAGATCTTACAGCGGAATGACAAAATACAATAATCAAATAAAAAGTTTATGAAGCTGTTTACAAATAACATTGATTATACTTTTAGAACACAGATCAGAGTTACATAAAACAAGAATAAATAATAAGTAAATGCAGCGGAAACATGATGTAGTGGAATAAATATAGTAAATACCTCATACAGAATCGTACACCAAACCATCCTACTTCATTTCTGGAATATCCACCATGTGTATAGTTTTTAAAGTGGTTTCGGTATTGGGAGAGAGTATGACAATATCTGATCATGGTTTCTTTAACAACCAAACGCTTATTATACACCAGATGGTTCTTTTACATTTCTAAAAAGTCAATTTACAATTGATATCAAAATATCATATTCTCAAAACCATATCACTTCCAAACCATATTCACTTTCAAAACCATATTTACTTTCAAAAATCATATTCACTTTTGAAATTACTGATAAGATAGGTTAATTAAATACTCATTCCAGAACCATCATATTTACTCAAATATGTCATTTTACAAAAAAAGTATAAATTCCAAATTCCAATTTTATGTTGTATCATCATCAAGGATTTAAATATAAATACTTAACTTTACATAGTTTAAAATGTTAGAAACTAGTTTAGATAGTCATAAAGAGTTTTAATAGTTTAAAAATAATTTAAATAGGTTTAAATATTTTAAATAGTAAAAATAGTTTAAATGGATTAAAATAGTTTACACATTAAAATAGTTTAAATAGATTAAAATAATTTATATAGTAAAATAGTCTAGATAGATTAAAATAGTTTACATAGTAAAATAGTTTAAACAGTTAATCGAATTCAAAATGTTTTAAATAGATTAAATGTAGGTTAAATAGATTTAAATTATATTAAGTAGAATTAAAATAGTTTAAATAAGTTTATAACAAATTAAATAAATTTAAATTATATTAAATAGACTTAAACCGGATTAAATAAATTTAATTAGTGTAAAATAGGTCAATTAGATTGAATTGGATTAAATAGGTTATAATTGATTAAAATAAATTAAAATATTTTTAATTGATAAAAATAGTTTAAATTAATTAAAATTGTTTAAATTAGTTAAAATACATTTCAAAATTATATCTAAACATTTTAATAACTCAATTTCGATAAATTCATTTATAATTTCCACTTCATCTTTGAAATTCCAATTTAAATCCTTTGAACAATTCATTAAATCAATTCCAATTTCAGCATTAAGCATGAATATCGAAAATAATTCGTTTTATATAAATACATCTCTATTTCAAAATGCCGGTTAACTAAATTCAAAATTTAAAGAATTAAAAATCATTTAATTTAACTAATCCGGTGTCCGTATATAATTTTCTACCCTTTGATTAGGTTATTTTATCATTTCAATCCGCAATTTAAATTTTTACGGTTATATATCAGTTCAAGCTGTAATCTCGAATTAAATAAAAATCTATAAAATCGCTCGAGTCTATAATTTCAACCCATAACGATTTTTCCCTAATCTATAGATCGTTTAGGTAACCCATAGGGAACTGACAGTGTTATAACAATATAAAAATACAACATCCAGTCATCCAATATCAAAAATCAAACATCCATCACAATCATCATCCAAATTAACCAATAAACATCAATAGATAACTAATTATCATTAAAATGTATTAAATTGACAATTAAATTCAATATTAAATTAAACGATGATTAAATGCAATAAAAGTCAAATTTAACTAGAATGACAATTTAAACCTACCAAATATCAATCAATAAATTTCAAAATCACATCATAAATTTAATTTAACTAACATAAGATAATCTAGAAGTTGTGAGTGGGTCAAAACACTCACCTTCGATTTCAAATCAATTTGAAATCCAAAACAGGGCCCAAAGTTCATCAGTCAGAATTCATCCAAACCAGTTCCAAAATGTCCGGAATTTCGATACAATGTCAACAAAACAGACAGTGCCCAAGAATTTGCATGCAAAAGATATGATTTAATTAGCATAGACGAATATTTAGAAGTTATCAAACATATTAAAAATAATGTTAAATAAAAGAACACGTTACCATTGCTTCCACGTCACCGCCAATATCCTAGGCTACAGCAAAACCCAGTCGAGCAATTCACCCAACATCCACAGTCTTTACGAGCCAAACGTCGCCCCCATCGGCAGCTTCGCCCTGATCGGCTACCACCTTTGAACTTCCCCTGGTCCACCACCCCTACGCCTAAAAAGATGTCGCCTCCCATCATGCTTCGAGGCACCGCCACTGTGAACCACCTACAATTAATAACCATCAATTTCTGGAGAAATGATCGCCTGTAGACCACAGTGACCATATGGATGAACGCTGCTCGACGCCCTCTTTCAAACGCCACTCCTCGATCGTCTAATGGTCGACGATCCACCGTTGGATCATGAAACCCTAGAAACGAATGGTTGAGAAAGATCACCAATTTCTAGCCAAACCATGAGCCCGATTGAAAAATGAATCACACCAGAGAATTACACTCGTCGAGTGCTTCAAATTGATGTATTATTTGTCAAGGTTTGAAGGAGTTTAAATTTTGAAATTGATTTGGGGATCGAAATTTAGGGTTTGAATGTACATTGGGTTTTTACCACTTGAGGAATCGAGAAGGAACAGTCAGATAGAACTATACGTATAGGAACAAGAAATAAAAAGGTTGCTAGGGTTAGAACAGAACAATATATACTAATGAGGCCTGATAAGAAATGAGTAATACCCGTAATGATTTGAAACTACAAATACGACCCGAAAAGCCCGTTTTGTTTGTGGAACGAAAGTAGGTTATTCCATATATCAAAATAGACGTTCTAAATATTTTAAATTCAATGGAACAGGTTCCAAGTACTTATTCCATCACATGTAGAACTTAGCTTAAAAATCAGCTTATTTCAAATTGATTCCAATTGAATTTAATTAAATTGATTTTTACACATTTCGAGCCCGTACGATCAAACGACAAGTCTGAATGAAATTCAAAACCTTACAATAATTCACTGTTATGTATCCGATGAAACTGGTTTCGCTGAAATCCGAGACAGTGGCCAAAATGGCTGTTTTCACATTAATTAATTAAATTAACATTAAATTAATTAAATCACTTTTTAATTTCAAATTTGATAACCAACAATTTTCATCAATTTTGATTACTTGACCATTTACAATAATTTAAAACAAAATTACATATCAATTCGGTGTTAAATATTACACTAATTGCAGTGTTCAATTTCAACTGTAATTAAATCTAATTAATATAATTTAATTTCAATAAATTGATTTAATTTGGTTTCAATCTTTTTATTCAATCAATCATTACTCTATGGGCATAGTTAACATTGTTTTACATTTTTTTACACTAATAACCTACAATTATCATCCTTACCATATTAGTTGCAGTACTTCAATTACATTGAATTTTTTTCAATTTTATTATAAAACAAAAATCCCATTAAATCAATTTATCTTTGTTTCACTCTTTTCATTAAATCAGTTATTGCCATGTAAATATAATTGACATTTTTATACATTTTATTTCATTCACCCTTTTACAGTTATCATTTTACTCACATCACGTAACATTTAATTACATTTATTTGAAATTGATTAAATAAATTGGTAAAACTAACAACTGTCACCATTTCTACGTTTAATAACATTCGCAGGTTTATTATTTGCAGACAAATTTTATAACGGCTTACCCTATACTAATTCTATCCAATTACAATTTATTGCACATTATTTCATTAATTAACCAGTATTTAAATTATCAATTACCCTTGTAATCCAATTATCAATTAATATACACATTATTACAATTAATTTACAATCTATATCCAATTATAACCTTTTAATCATTTCAATTAATTGGAATTACATTTAAAGCAGTTATCAGTTACCTTAAATTAATACTATTACATTTCATTCCAGTTACATTCCTTTTATTAAATCAAAAATTTTAATTTATTCCACCATACAATCAACAAACTTTATTCAATTAATGATATTTTAATTATCGAAAATTATGGGTCATTACACTCTCCCCCACTCAAAACTTTTCGTCCTCGAAAAGGGAAGGAAGGAAATGGAGGAATTAAGTAATCAGTATATCTTATTGAAAATATTAAATTTATGAACAATTAATTTACATAATTAAATAATTTAAATAAAATATATCAATTTATAAACAATTAAATCCTTTATATTCAAGTTAATGAAAGTTTGGAAAACATTTCACAAAATTTTTGTAAGTCCAAAATTCACATAAAATTTCGGCAGAGTCTCCTTTGTACGGAGAGGTCTAGGAGAAATAATAATATCGATAATAATAATATATCACATATTTTCAAAATAATACATCCCAAACCACGGAAAAACAATATAATATCGCTATAAAACAGTAATCCGAGAGCATACTTATTTGTCGGGCAAACAACGCTTATTTATGAAACCAAAAGCAGTAGCTATTACTTCCATAACCAGTATTTCACTTGTATAATTCAAAGAAGTTGAAAATTATATAAAAGAGAAATATTGAAGTTATCTCAACTAACTAACAAACAAAACAACACAATAGAACAACAATTATTTACAAACAAATAATACAATCATCACATACAGTCAAAGAAACCATTTATTCATCCATAGTAGTCAAAACAAAGGTTTGTTCAGGTTTAGAAACTTTTAATTGTATAAAAATGTGCATTTTTATACAGTTAAAAGTATCCCTTCCAAACCAATTCATAAGCCAAACAAAAATAAATTCAAACAATATTTAAGTTTTATTCTTATTACTCTTTCATTTTTACATTATCCACTGTTCATTTTCATTTGTTTATACGATGCTTGTTTAATTTCTATACATTTATCACTTATAAAATTTCATTTTCCATTCATTTATACAGTACCATTTTTCTTTTCATTACTTTACATTCATTGGTTACATAAGTTATTTCCATTTCAATTATTAGATTATTTATCATGTAAATCTCTTTACAATTTATTTCTCCATTAATGGATTATTTCTCTTTCACATTCATTCTCCCATATATAGTATTATTGAATATTAAATCTAATCCTAAATTATTTCAATGCCTTTTGAAGTTATAACCATTCAAGTAACGTAATACTCATTTTAATTATAAATGGCTTCAACATTAAGTTTAAGTTTATAATTATTTACTTGCATTATTCACCTTTTACTATTCAATCAGATTATAAATAGCTTTAAAATGTTAATTTAAGTTTATAATTGTTTTTCTTTCATTATTCACTTTTCTATTACATTTGATTAGCAGCATTTCAAACTATTAACCAAAGTTTATAACAATTTATAATATCAGAATTCTTACTTCTAAAGTAATTCCATTAAACGCTTTCATTTATAAAGTTTACTTGTATAGTATTCTATTACATATTCTTATTAACATTACAACTTTTAACATTTCGGTAATATATATATGTCTTAAGAATGCAATTGAAAGTTACACAAGTTCATCTTGTTCATTATTATTTTTTCAAAGTTCAGTAATTCATCTTCTATATTTTCATTATTCTTAAGTCTACGAGTTTCCAATTTCTCATATATACCATCAAGCACTTAGCATCTAATTACTTATATTTTTCTTCATTCTAGGAACTTCCAATTATTAAAATAATTAAGATTTCGTTTATTTCAATAATTGAATACTACTAATTATTAGAAATTTTAAGAACTAAACTTCGGGTTCATTTTAGTCACTTAGAAAATAATATATATATTTATCCTTTATAGATCGGATCATATTTAGAAATTCAAAATTAATGTTCTATTCATCAAAACAGATGTGTAATAAAACTACTACAGCAGTCTCCCCACTTTGAAACTAAAAAATGAACGTCGATGATGCTTGCACACATCACCGAAATTATTTTCGACGACTGAGAGGGGTGTACAAAACTTATTTCCTTTAAAAGTTCCCTTTAAAACTTTCTTTCAAATTATCTTGAAATATTCATATCAGAATATACTTCTAAATACTATTCATATTATGTTCCAAAACCTTTTGAAAGAAATTTCAAAAATCCCAGAACTTCAGTTCTAAACTTCCAATTTATATTTACTTTATTTGTAAATCATATCTTTCAATCAGTATTCATAAAAAAATTCTACCTAAAAAATAACATATTACATCCAACTATATCATTTATAAAATTTATTATTTTATATACAAAATATATAATAGGCAAAATTATTTCAT
The DNA here is from genome assembly GCA_030765085.1 of Allium cepa. Taxonomy (NCBI): domain Eukaryota; kingdom Viridiplantae; phylum Streptophyta; class Magnoliopsida; order Asparagales; family Amaryllidaceae; genus Allium; species Allium cepa. Next base: position 915,122,746 of record CM060932.1, read on the forward strand.
TTACCTATATTTCAAAACAAATATTGTGTTGGTCTTCCCTATTAAGTGCTTAGAAATCCCTATCGATGTCATAGCATCTTACGCATCGACCAGAATTTATAAATATAAAACGGAACAAATTAACACAATACAAAACCTTTTATAACACTAACAAACACGCTCTCTCATATATATACACTCAACGACTCATTCTAGGGTTTTACCACTGTATTTCTAAAGAGTCAAACCCCACAAAGCTAAGGTTATCACTAAACCAAAGCTTGGAAAGCAACTGTAACGACCAGTCTTTTTGGACGGTTTAAATCGACGATAAACCACACACGTCAGACTCAAACCATTCAAAAGGGAAGATTGTTATGGAGTAAATAAGAAAAAGGAGAGAAAGAAAGAAAACAGATACAAAATCTTGTCGTGGAACGACAAAATATTATAATCAAATAAACAGTTCATGCAGCTGTTTACAAATAACATTGATTATAACTTTAGAATACAGATCAGAGTTACATACAACAAGAATAAATAGTAAATAAATGCAGCGGAACAATATGATGCAATGGAATAAATATAGTAAATAATAGTAGTATAAAGTCTTCGTCTTTGTCCTCCAGAAAGCAGTGTTCGATAAATTGAAAAGCTCAGGCTGACCCGAGCGAAATGAAAAGACAAAATACTCCAGTCAGAACTAAAAGATCTTATGTAAGTTAAATCAACAATAAATGAATATGAGTGTAACGGCGTCGGAGGTGTTTACGGGGTTTGACTTCTCCTATCTAGTGTCAGCGTGAGTGTAATAACTCAAGACATGTTCGAGATTACCATCTCCTAAGGATCCGTTAAACCATCTACTATGTAGTACAATATGTTATTATAATAGTGTCTGCAGTAAAGTAAAGTATTAAAATAGCGTTAAGGTGTTTCCCATATCCCCCTTAATACATTTTATATATTCCCATAGTCTATATAGTACCGTAGGATCCTCCGTGAAGTTTACCCAAAGGGCACTCCATAGGTATGGCATAAAATAAAATCGTAGAAGGCACGATAGGGCATGTGAACACGGTACGAGTTCCAATGCTAGGGTAGATATACCAATTGTGGATTCGGACAGGTGGTAACGCATAGCAGCTACTACCGCCCACCATGGAACACACTCCCATAATCAAAATCTAGGGGTGGCCACCAAATCATAACAAAGTCATAATATGGTATCGAAGAAATGTATCCAATCGGAGGTGCGACCTCACTTGGCCTGGTGTGGCTCCTGTTTTAGTCACATCTAAGCTGACTCACGGGAGTCAAGGTCACGTAAATACCTCATATCTAATTGTACACCAAACCATCCTACTTCATTTCTAGAATCTCCACCACATGTAAAGTTGTTAAAGTGGTTTCGGTATTAGTAGAGAGGATGAAAATATCCGATCCCGGTCTCTTTAACAACCAAATGCTTATTACACACCGGATGGTTCTTTTACATTTCCAAAAGTCAATTCACAACTGATATCAAAATATCATATTCTCAAAACCATATCACATCGAAATCATATTCACTTTCAAAGCCATATTCACTTTCAAAATTCATATTCACTTTTGACATTATCAATAAGATAGGTTAACTAAATCCTCATTCCAAAACCATCATATTTACTCAAATATGTCATTTTACAAAAAAGGTATAAATTTCAAATTCCAAGTTAGGTTGTATCATCATCATCAAGGATTTAAATATAAATACTTCAATTTTACATAGTCTGAAATTTTAGAAAATAGTTTAGATAGTCATAAATAGGTTTAATAGTTTAAAAATAGTTTAAATAGATTAAATTAATTTAAATAATAAAAATAGTTTAAATAGATTAAAATAGTTTACATAGTAAAATAATTTAAATATATTAAAATAGTTTACATAGTAAGATAGTCTAAATAGATTAAAATAGCCTACATAGTAAAATAGTTTATATAGATCTAAATTTGATTAAATTGGATTAAATAGGTTATAATAGATTAACTAAATAAATTAAATTAGTTTAAATTGATTAAAATAATTTAAATTAATTAAAAAATTAAATTAGTTTAAAATATATTTTAAAGTTATATCCAAACATTCAATAACTCAATTCCGATAAATTCATTTATATTTTCCATTTTAACTTTGAAATTGCAATTTAAATCCATTGAACAATTCATTAAATCAGTTCCAATTTCAGCATTAACGCTTGGATTATCGAAAATAATTCAGTTTATATAAATACATCTCTATTTCAAAATGCCAGTTAACTGAATTCAAAATTTAAAGAATTAAAAATCATTTAATTCAACCAATCCAGTGTCCGTATATAATTTTCTGTCCTATGGCCATTGATACGGATATTTATCATTTCAATCCGCAATTTAAAATTTTATGGTTATACATCATTTCAAACCGCAATCCCAAACTAAATAAAAATCCATAAAGTCGCTCGAGTCTATCGTTTCAATCCATAGGGAACTGGAAGTGTTATAACAATATAAAAATACAGCATCCAGTCATTCGATATAAAAAATCAAACTCCATCACAATTATTATCTAAATCAATCAATAAACATCAATAGATAACTGATCATCATTAACAGGTATTAAACTGAAAATTAAATTCAATATTAAATTAAACGATGATTAAATGCAATAAATGTCAAATTTAACTAGAATGACAATTTAAACCTACCAAACAACAAACAATATATTTCAAATCACACCATAAATTTAATTTAACTAACATAAGATAATCTAGTAGTTGTGAGAGGGTCAAAACACTCACCTTCGATTTTGAATCACTTTGAAATCCAAAATAAGGCCTAAAATTCAACTATCTCGAAATTCGTCCAAACAAGTTCTAAAATGTTTGGAATTTCGATATGATCCCAGCGAAACAAACTGCGCCAAAATCCGATTTCGTATGCAAAATTTAATTAGCATAGACGAATATCTATAAGTTATCAAACATATTATAAAGAATATTAAATAAAAGAACACATTACCCTTACTTCCACATCAGTGCTAATACCCTAGGCTGCAGCAAAACCCAATCGAGCAATTCACCCAACAGCTGCCGTCTTTACGAGCCAAACGCCGCCACCTCGGCAGCTTCTCCCTTATCGACCACCACCTTTGAACTTCCCCTGGTCCATCGCCCCCACACCTAAAATGATGCCGCCTCGGATCATGCTTCGAAGCACTGTCGCCGTGAGCCATTACGGCTAATAACCGTCAATTTCTAAAGAAATGATGGCCTCTAGACCAAACTGACCGTATGGATGAATGCTTTTCGAAACCCTCTTCCAAACTCCACTCCCCGATCGTCGAATGGTCGATGATCCACTGTTGGATCACGAAACCCTAGAAACAGACGGCAGAGAAAGATCGCCAATTTTTAGCCAACCATGAGCCCGATTGAAAAACGAATCACACCAAGGAATTATGCTCGTCGAGAGCTTCGAATTGATATATAATTTGTCAAGGTTTGGAGGAGTTTAAATTTTGAAATTGATTTGGGGATCGAAATTTAGGGTTGGATGTAAATTGGGTTTCTGCCATTTGAGGAAGAGAGAAGAAACAGTCAGATAGAACTGTACATATAGAATAAGAAATAGAAAGGCTGCTAGGGTTAAAACAGAACAATATATACTAATGAAGCCCGATAAGAAATGAATAATACCCAAATTGATTTGAAACGACAAATACGACCCGAAAACCCCGTTCTACTTCCGGAACGAAAGCAGGTCATTTCATATATCAAAATAGATGTTTTCGATATTTTTTAACTCAATGGTACAGGTTTCAAGTCCTAATTCCATTATATGAAGAAGATAGCTTAAAAATCAGCTTATTTCAAATTGATTTGAATTGAATTGAATTAAATTGATTTCTACACGTTTCGAGCCCGAGCGATCAAATGACAAGTCCGATCGCTATGAAACATGAAACCTTACAATAATACACTGTTACGGATCCGATGAAACTACTTTCATCGACAGTGGCCAAAATGGCTATTTTCACATCAGTTAAATAAATTAACATTAAATTAGTTAAATCACTTTTTAAGTTCAAATTTGATAACCAACAATTTTCATCAATTTTAATTACTTGGCCATTTACAATAATTTAAAACAATTTTACATTTCAATTCGGTTTTAAATATCACACTAATTATAGTGTTCAGTTTCTACTGTAATTAAATCCAATTAATATAATTTAATTCCAATAAATTGATTTAATTTAGTTTCAATCTTTTTATTCAATCAATCATAACTTTATGGGCATAGTTAACATTGTTTTACATTTTGTTACACTAATATTCTACAAGTATCATCCTTATCATATTAGTTACAATATTTCAATTACTTTGAATTTTTGTCAATTTTGTTACAAATTAAAAATCCCAATAAATCAATTATCTTTGTTTCATTCTTTTCATTAAAGCAGTTATTGCCTTGTGAATATAATTGATATTTCTATACATTTTATTTCATTCACCCTTTTACAGTTATCGTCTTTACTCACATTACGTAACATTTAATTACGTTTATTTGAAATTGATTAAATAAATTGGTAACAACTAACAATTGTCACCATTTCTACATTTAATAACATTCGTAGATTATTCGCAAACAAATGTTATAACAACTTACCATGCACTAATTCTATCCGATTACAACTTATTACACTTTATTTCATTGATTAATCAACATTTAAATTATCAATTACCCTTTTAATCCAATTATCAATTAATATACACGTTATTACAATTAATTTACAATCTATATCCAATTATAACCTTTTAATCATTTCAATTAATTGGAATTACATTTAAAGCAGTTATCACTTACCTTAAATTAATACTATTACGTTTCATTACAGTTATATTCTTTTTTATTAAATCACAAATTTTCATCTCTTCCACCATTTAATCACAAAACTTTATTTATTTAACGATATCTCAATTATTGAAATTACGGATTGTTACAAAAAAAACGATCTACAATGATGTAAACCTAACATTATGTAAATATATATAGTTTTCCACTTACCCTTTAGCTACCTAAATCTCCAGATCTAATCTTTGTTACTCTAGTTTAACTCCTCTTTTTCTTTCTATTTGGATTCATACACTACAAGCGTGCACAAATTTATTAGAGATTTTGATTAGAAAAGAATTGGAATTTGATTTATATTTTAGATCCAAATTTACAATTTTCCTTGGCTTTGGCGATTTGATTTGAACCCAGTCTCTTTCTCAATCATCTTCTACGATTCTTCAATGGTATATACATATAATCTTTGACTATTTCTAAGAATTTAAAATTTGGAGGAGAAAAGAATATGGCAGAACTCCGACGTTGCTCTAAAAATATGAGTTTAGAAGTGAGTGTCTAGGTCAATATTTATAGAGGTTCAAATCAATGTCAGTCGTTCAATTAAACTGTATTAAATCCAGACCGTTTGGACCATAATTCACTATCGATTCTAGAGTACTAATGGTCGACCACTAACCCATTATGGTCAACCGCACTTGTCGACCGTCATGTATTTGGAGTCGACCGATTGGCTGTTGATTTGTGAATGTTTCTGCAATGTTTGATTTTGTTTCATTTGATTACTTGTTTAACTGATTACATCATTTATTTCCCACTTTATACATTTCCTGAGATTTGATTATCATAATTACATACATAATTATTTCCGATTCAAAAACTTCAAACGTTAATAACTTTTTGTTTGAATTTCTATTAGAAAATTTATATATGAGAATTGATATGAAAATCACTATGAATCCAATGGTGCAAATTTCATAGGAAAATTCTGACGTTTGGAAAAATTCTACTTTTCAGCGTTGTCATTTATTAACTAATTATGATAAAATTACACGGTGTTACATTCTCTCCCCTAAAAGAATTTTGTCCTTGAAATTCCTCAAGGATTGAACAATGTAACATAACACACAACCACTCTAAACTAGTTGGCGCGCAACTAATTTTATAGCCAATCATGCACAAGTGTATAGTATATCACAATACATATGATGTATGTGAAGTGATTCTAATCTGCACCTCCTATATAAATGCATTCTAATAAAACAGTTTTGAAAGTATGATGTAAACAACCTAAATATACTGGTAATTCTATATATACGCTAATTTTCTTTAATAAAAAAACCTTGTTTTACATCCATATTTTTCTATGCTTCCACAAATGGAAATATAGTCCAACCAATTTTTCATCTTATTCCTACCATCCAAAATCCTTGCACATCGTTGCATACATCCAAGTTTTAAAAAAATCCAGTTTTCTAAACTACATACTTATGTCGAAAAAGGTTTGGATGGAAAATTCCATATTTCCGTCCTTCTTTTATATGCCCTTTTTCCATTATAACTTGGAACCTTCTCTTTTGCCCTCAATTCTCTACCAACTTTTCCAAGTATAGTCCACATAAGTAATTTTTATTTTAAATCTTTAATTTTTTAACTAGAGCTATTTTAAAACCTATTGAGTTCACATATCAACAAGGTATGAAGAAACTGATTCCATAGTTAAACAACTTTTTCTCTTGTCTCTAACCATGTTTTGTTTTACTATAACTTCTATTATATAATAAAATCTATACTAGCTAACCTATCAACTATTCCCCCTTTTCAAGTATGTAGCGGTTATCTGTCCTTTTGGTCGATTATATTCCTATTGATTGGGCAAGTTAGAACTGACGGTAGACAAAGAAAATAGTCTAGATGGATGATCATGGAGTTCAGAGATCAAGTGCATAAATGGCGTGAAGCAATGATCGGGTGAGAGCAAGAGATAAACTCTTCAGAATATTCTAAATATGAATCAACGCATGGCCAGGGGATCGATACCTCTCACTTAAACTAGGCAGGGGATCAGATCGTATTACTTCCCCTAGGCAGGGGATTGGATCGTTCACTCCCACTAGGCAGGGGATCGAAACGTATCAGCCCAGCAGTTTAGCTCAAAAAAAATCTATCGATATCTCCAAAATCATGAAGGAAACTACGCAAACAACTTTGGAAACATGAAGCTAGCATCAAGACAGACCTACATGAGGGATCGCATAGGACCACAAGGTCATCTCGACCAATTGACATCCTTTATCCTTGAAATTTGGACCAAGAAACTTTTTGGGTGACATCGTTTACATCATAAGATTTTACCTTCGAAATTTCGAGAAGATACCCAGTCATCTTCCCTTATAAATGCATCCAACGTTCTCCATAAGGTGGAGCTATCTTTCTGCTGCCAAGGCTTTGCCACTGCTATTCTTTGTTCTTGTACTACTAGGTCCTAGCTAATCTAAATCTCTTATAATCAAACAACTAGTGCAAGATCAATAAAAGAATTAAGTGGACGTAGGCCAAGATTGCTGAACCACTATAAAAATTTATGTTAGATTTACTTTTTCTACTCCGTTTAAATTATATTCTTCATTTAACCTTCACTAGAACTCTACTGGGTGTTTGCGACCGATTTTGATCCAAATTTTTTGGTGCTTTCATGGAGAAGGTGATTCTCAACATCTTTGGATCCCTGTCCCACCGTTGGATTGCACAAATCTAAGGAAGAGATCCAGATTCATTTTCACAAAGTTCCTATTTTATTCGGACTTGGAAAAAGCCTACCAGGAAATTACCTATAACGCCTCCTAGAAAGGAGAAGGCTAATGATACCTCTTCGTGACCTGTTGATGAAGCAGTAGAGACATGGAGGTCGCTCTTTTGAATGATGGAGCACAACAGGGAGTCCCTGGCATGCAGGTCCTTCTGAAGTGATTACTAATGTTGATATGGAAAGACTGTGGTGAGAGCTCCTTGAGACTCATACAAAATCGCAGAAACAAATCCAAGAGAACAAGGTCCTCATAATCCGCCTCTCGTAGTCCCCTCGATCTAACTCGTCATCCCATTCTCTACTTCTCAAAATATAGCCATCCATCATCAAAGTCGTGCTTCCCATCATGGAACCCCCATCGTCAAGTCATGAGTGGCCGTCGTTGAAAATAATTGAAAACCGTCGTAACGGTCATCCAGAAACTCACTTCAGGGTTGATTCGAAGTTAGACCTGAAGTAATCACCCATTTGACTTGAAGCAAACTTCAAAAATTCTTGCTTGAAGTTAGACTCTGGAAAAACTAAGATTTTCTCCTAGCAAACCTCAATTTGACTTCAATTATTGCATTGCCATACCATACTCTCGGCTTGGTATCGAATCCCAAGGAACATGCAAAAGACTCCAAGCATCATTCGTCGTCGACCCATCACTTCAAATTTTTATGACTCTAAGCGAACCAAGTGCTGACTCCAAGTAAATAACAAATTTTCTCAGGTTGGACTCCAAGTAAATTACCGTCGATCCACTAACACTGATCCATCTTCCTTTCCTCGTAACTTGAGCATATGAACTCCAAATGACTTAAAATTTGAAATATAGCCTTATGGGGCCTTCCTTATAATCGCATATCGACCTCATCCAGTTTGGGACAAAAATTAAGGATAGCCACCGGTCCTACTCTAACAATCCCTCAAATTGGAGGTCATCCCTTCATCCATCACAATTATATGCAGCCCTCTCATTTTGGATTCGAAATTAAACTTAAAGATGGTGCATTTTCTCTACTCCTTAAGACTGGCCGGGGTGCCGGAAACCAAGAAACAGCTACTGAATTGCCTCCAAGGAGCGAACAAAGAAATGTTTCTCAAACGGTACTCCTAGAAGCCGTCAAACCAAGGCGATGTGGAACAAACAGGGATAGATTACCAGGCCAAGATTTTGGGGTAAATGACGACTACTGCCAACTAACCAGCTTTCAGACACCCGACTTGGTGGCCATGGCACTATGACTCGTAAGAGAAAGCCAAAACCAAGACGATGATGAATGTGGAGAGTCCCAAAGCCATAATATTTTTACCGAAGCCATTCAGTGTGTGGAGTATCCCCATAAATTCAACATGCAAACCATACTAGCATGCTCATGGAAAACCGACCCTGGACTACATCTCATGAAATATGAATGGCACATGGATTCCGCCAGAGCAACGGACGTAATCAAGTGCAAATGATTTCCCATCTTTCTTAAAGGAGCAACGACCATGTGGTTTACACGACTACCACCCAGGTCTGTCTCCTTGTTCGACTGGCTAGCACAAAAGTTCATTGAGCAATTTCGAATACAAGCACTCACCCCAAGCATGTGATGTCGCTGTCAAACCATTTCCAAGCATTGGGGAGCCGCTCAAAGACTTCTTGCAAAGGTTCAATGTCGCCATAACCTAGATGAGCAATCCCAGTGAGAATACCATAATGGTGGCATTGATAAGAGGAATCGATTGCGAGAGAAAATTTTGCGGCAGGTTAGTTGAAAAGCCTCCTATTACCTTGGATCATTTTTTGTAACGATCCCGATTTTTAGTAAAATTTGGTAATTAATGTTAGATTGTGAATTTAATGATGGATTAATTCAAAATTTTCCAAATTTATAAAGATATGTTTTGTTACTTATTTATATTTATAAATTTATTTTAAATTGAATCTTGGAATTGAAATTCAAAAATTGAAAATGTTATAAATATATTGGATTTAAAAACATTATATTTTCAATTAATAAAGATTTGTTTTCCAAATTACATTAAATAGACATTTGATTTGGAAGTTATATTTTGAAATTAATACAATAATTTTTGAATTGCTATTTGAAAGTTATAAAAGTATAAAATATAAAAAGGGAATGTTTTGTAAATACATAAAAGTATAAATGAGAAAAACATAATGTATATCAATTTAAACATTGTTATGACATTCGTATTTTAATATTCTTTCCTTTTAAAATAAAAAATGTGATTTGTATATAGTGTAAAAACATTTAATTACATGTAAAGGGCATGTGTAAATATTTTAAAACTTGTGAATGAGAAAATGTAAATTTTAATAACATAAGGGCTTAAAATAAAATTTGATTAAAGGGTTTGAACATAAGAATGTTTATTTTTAACAAATGTAATCTTCGTAACAAAAGAATTAAACAAGTGGAAGACATGAAGAGAAAAATAAAACAAGTGTCATGTTTGATTTTTTTTTTAAAATCAATGAATAAAAAAGAGAATAAGTTCCCCTCTTTCCCTCATTTCTTTTGATCTATTCAAAAACTTAAACTACAAACCAGGCTTCATCAATTCTTTCACAAACTTACAAGCCTGTAACAAAAAGGAAATCAAAAAGTAAAACCCGAGAATGAAACCAGAAAATAAAATAGAGAAGAAGATCAAAAGGAAATTAGATCGAAAGCAAATCAAGTCTGGAAACAGGAAATCAATGCAAAGATCAGAGGAAAAAAAAACTTCAACCTGATTCAGATTGCACAACTTCAGTTGCAAATCTACAAACTAAAAGAAAAAGCTTCAAAGAAATCTGCTCAAACTCAAAAGATCTGAAGCAAACCAGAGAAAGATCAAAGTATCAAAAGCCTCAAATCCAAATCTGAAGCCATGATCAAACTCAAAAAAAAATCAGATAGTCTTCAATTCCAGTTCAAACTTCAAATCTGGAGGACAAAATCCGATGAAAAAAAAAATCAAAAGCAGGGTCTCTATTCTTTGCTTTCATTTCCCAAGTGAGTAAACTCCATTTTCAAACCCAATTCTCTGTGTTTATCTATGTATGGGATGATGGATAAGATTGATAACTTGGAAATAAGTTTACATGATTGGTCCTGTGTTGCGTGTATGTATATATAAGGTATATGTGTGTGTATGTTTGGGTACATATACTGGGTATATGTATATATACCTATGCTCTGTTGATTTACAGGTTCTAACCCTTAAATTAAAAATTCAATTTCTCCCTATTTAATTGTTTTAGGTTACGATATCTAAAGGAAAGATAATTGAAATAGGACAACAACAATATTAAAATTAAATTCAAAATTTTACATTGAGAATTTACTGTAGGAGCAAGAGATAACAGTAGAAAATCAAAAATAAATCCAAAATCAAATGACTGGATTTCAAGATTTAATTATAAGGATGTATTCATATTCCAAAATCATGATTTTTGATAATCGTTTCAGAATTTTTAAATTTATAATTAATGAGAATTTTTAAGTTGAACAGAAAGCTTGTTTTCATCGATTCCCATTGATCGATGACGAATTGGATGACGTGATTATTGGTGAAGGAAGTTGGTGTGATGGGATTCATCAGAAAAATGGCTGGAGAGTTTTTAAGTGGTCGTGGCGGCGGTGTGCCATCGATATAGGGTTTTAAGGGTTGATCGAGGCATTTGCGCTTGCGAGGAAAATGTGCCGTCCATGGTGGATTATAGGTGATCGGACCGATGGGAAAGGGTTCGTGGATCATCAGAGCGGCTGGGGTTATGGTCTCGAGGCGTCAGGTGGTCGGGTTTGGCATGGCGAGGTGGTTTTCGACGAACAGTGTTTGTTCCACGTGTAGCTCTATGGCTCGTTTTCGATTCTCGGTAATTTCGTCGGAGGTGGAGTACTGGGATCATTGGTAAGGTCGACGGCGACGTGTTGATGGTCGAAGTCGCGTAAGATCACCATGCATGTATACTGTGCACCTTTTGTGTATATGATTTAGGTGAGGTTTGGGAAGAAGCCTGGACTCGGTGATTATCTCGGGAAAATTTGAGATTTGCTCGAGTGGGTTATCATGTTTGTACGCGAGAGTTTATATGAACAGGATCTTAAAATTTAAATCAAAACAAGTTTGAAAAAATAAAAATAAAGAAGGAGCTCGGGTGTTGTCTCGAGGTTGAGCTCGTGGATTAAGTATGTGGGCTCGGGTTTTCTTGTGCAAGCTAATAAGTTTTTCAAAAGCAAAAGAAACCAAGTTTTTAAATTAAAAACAATACAGGTTTAAAAGTAAATTTTTAACAAGTTTTCTAAAACAAGTTTCAAACATGAATTTTAAATTCAAATATGATTTGAAAATAATTTGATGTGGTTTTGAATAAATTTTATATTAGATTAATTATTAAATCTCTGAGAGTTTTTAAATGTAATTAATTGATGTGATTAAATGGATAATCAAGTAATGATTTAGCTTTAAATCTTGAGTAATAAAAGACTGATTGATTACTTAATAACAAAAGGTTAATTGATTAATTAAAGGTAATTAATTAAGGGTAATTAATTACTTAAAGAAAATTACTTAATAAAAGTAATTTAGGATAATTAATTTATGATTAAAAGCTTATTTATCAAGTTATTAAAAAATAATTAATTAAGGATAATTAATTAATTAAGGACTAATTAATGAAAGTGATTAGGGAAAATCACTTATTGTAATTAATTAAGGGTAATTAATTTAATGGTAATTAATTGAGGGGGAATTAATTAATATAATTAATTAAGGATAATTAATTAAAGAATAATTAAATGATTAAAGGTAAAATATTTAATGATTTAAGATTGATTTAATTATTAATTAAGGTTAATTAATTAATAATTTTAGGTTAATTAATTTATTATTAAAGGTTAATTAATTCAAATAATTTTTAATTAATTAATATTAATTAACTTGGATTAGTGATTAATCTGATTTAAATTAATCAGATAACTAATTGATCTTACTTAGGAATGATTGAATTATATTGAATGCCTTGAATAGTTTGATATCCCTGATGTGTGATGCTCTGTTTTGATTTGAGCTTCGACGAATGTGATTTATTTATCTACGATGAATGTAATTTATTTATCTCTGTGATAAATTTATATTATTTATCTGTGAATCTTGGAATGAAGATAAGCGTTATAGGAATATACTGCTTGTCGATGCTGATGTGCTTGAATCTGTGATGATTGATGATGTTGCACTATTGTGTAAACCCCCTGGACTACACCATACACACACAAATATGGATTTCATGGGAAATCGATTAAATTACAGATATTTTGAAATTAAATATTATTTGTTTTAAAGGTAGAATTTTGAATCCAAATAGTTTTGGAAAAGGAATCGAATTGAATACGGAAAGCTTTAGGAAAGGAAAATTTGAAATTAAAATTTAGTTTGAATAGAATATATCTTGTTTAAGACTTGAAAATTATTTTGGATAATATGGTTTGAAAAAAGGTAATACAAGTTATATAATATATATATGGTTTTTTTAACCATCTTTAGAGTATTTTAAAAGTATTATTTTGGGAATTTAAAATTAACCCAATTTTATACTTTAAAGACTATAACTTGTGCATATTTGATCGGATTTGTCTGAAACGAAAATATTTGTTTTCAAATGATAATAGCTTTCAAATAACAAAGAATTTCAAATTTTTGTTAAAAAGATTTCAAGTTTGAAATAGAATTGTTTTGAAAGCTATGAATAAATCTTTGTGAAAGATTGTTGAACTTTGTTTTGAAATTGAAGAGGATCTTAAAAGTGTATCTTTTGTATATAAGATTTGGAATGAAAATGGTTTTGAAAGCTATGACTTGAGTCTTTAATTGGATGAGTTAATCCAATTTGAAAGGGAAATTGTTTTGAAAGGCTATGAATGAATCTTTGTGAAAGATTGGTGAACTTTGTGAAGTGAATCTTTTTGTTTAAAAGATTTGGAAATGGTAATTTGTTTATACCATTTGAAAGAAAGGTTTTAGGTAATAAGTTATGACTTAACTGAGATCCTAATATCCATATGCTTCTAAATTAAGCGCTCACAATTTGGTTTAGCTGGGAGAGGACTTTGTGTCATAAAACCCATTCTGAATAGTGATACGACATAAATGGATAGCATTTGAAGACCGGTGGTGAAGACCGGGTATTTTCGAGAACGAAAAGGATTACCCGTCGAATGTCTCTGCATTGAGTCACACCGGTATAAAGATCTCCATATATGATGGGGAGTCTGATCGGGATTGTGAATACCCAAATTGCAAGGGCTTCTTTGAAGTGCCTTCGGTTCTATTCGAACCCGGAACAGACTTGTATGGACATGTGTTTGACATTACACTTTGATATGTAAAGTTGGTTTCTATCAAATACATTTCTGTTTGGTGGTGGAGAATTTATTCTCTTAACTTAACACCCTTCTCTGAGACGTACGAGCTCAGAGGTTATGTAGTTAATGGTTACTAGTGATACATTCCCAATTTGGTAATGTGGCATACGAAGTGCTGCCGATCATTTGTTGATGAAAGCATGGCTTTTGTGTAAAGTGTAGCTTTGTGGACGAGACTTCGTCGAGCCTCATAACCTTGTAATGGTCGAAACAGGAATTGTTGCAGCAAGGTTATTTTGGGGTAGTGCCCCCTGAGGGTATGTCCACTTCCTTCAGGATAAAAGGTGGTATCATGGTATGGAGCCCAGATATTTACCTATGTGGTTGCTGCAAACTTATTGTTTTGTGGTTGTTGATGTAGAGGTACCTCGCATAAAGGTTAGTAACGACCGAGGGATGGCATGCGCGTGTCAGTAATTACCTAGTTACAGAGGTAACCGGGCCTTGTGTTGGCAGAGATCCGGTTAGGTTCTCGGAGGCTTCTCTCCAGAGGCGTTCCTTTTACTGGAAATTGTTGGAAATACAATCATCCAATACGCGCCTTGTGTGGTTTTAGTTGTATAACCTGCCATTTACTTATGGTGGTCACCACTGTTTAGATAGTAGCTATAGTAGGCACAGTTCGAAATGTCTATGCTAGCTAAGATTAATATTATACTTTCGAAAAGTTTTCTACACTATGCATTAATAATAATATCAAAAGGATTTTGCGTAGTAATCATGTTTGACAATCATAAGGAGAAATCTCCTTCAATTCTGCGTTTGCATTGTGTGTGCGGCGGAAGGCCTTATGGTAGTTTCAGTTTCTAAACTGCACAGCGGATTTCCTTTTTATTTCTTTTGTTGTGTGTTGTTTAAAACTATCATAAGGAGAAATCTCCTGCAATTCTGTGTTTGCATTGTGTGTGTGGTGGGAGGCCTTGTGGTATTTTCATTTTCCAAAAAGCATAGCGGATTTCCTTTTTATTTCTTTTGTTGTGTGTTGTTTAAAAGATAAAACTATTTTCGTTTGCTCACACTAGTCCCATGACTGGTCTGGAGTTTATTATTCCCTTCCTAAACTCTGGGTGCCCACAAATTTTCCACACGGGCAGTCTAGATTTGGGATTTTCAGGTAATCAAATAATAGATATAGAGTCGAGTATATCCCTAAGATATCCGTCTGAATGCCTCAGTAAATTCTCTTTATATCCACTGATAGTGAGTATGAGTGTAAGAAGACGACAAGACAGGGGACGGAGGAATACCACTACAAATGGTGAATACCTTGCAACAACGGGAACAACTTTTCTATCAATCTCTTTGATCATCATCCGATTTAAATTCTTTTGGATAGCTTCGTGGCAGCCGACGGAGAAGCTTCGGTGATGGTGGTGACCTTGCGAATCGTTGTATAAAATTCTTACTTCGTATCTTCATCGATTTCTTATCAATATTCTCGTTTTTAACTTCAATAAAATTGAAATTCTATTTGAAATAAATTGGATAAGTAGACTGAAGTTAAATTAATTTGTATCGATAAAATGATTTCCATTAAAAACCAAGGTTTGAAATTTTATTGTAACTTCTTGTAAAGATCCAAGTCCGAGATGGACAAGCTAGTATATACTTTAGGATATTCCAACCTAGATTGAGTATCCTTTGTTATTCTATTAGGTCCAGATATATTCTACGAATGGTTAGTTATCCTTCGAACTAATCAACGCCCTTGCATATTTCGTAGATCTGATGACCTGAGTGCTTTATGAAGTATTGAATAGATTCATTTTCATATCTATTGATGTTATTCTGATTTGGTAAGCCAAATACAGAATAAATATTCAGTTTGATCTGGAAAGATATCTCTCTATCTTTCATCTGTTCTTTGTTGTCTTCCCGTCCAGCAAATTTCGAGAACGAAATTTTCTTAAGGGGGGAATTTGTAACGATCTTGATTTTTTGTTAAATTTAATTTGGTAATTAATTTTAAATTATGAATATAATGGTGAATTAATTCAACTATTTCCACATTTATAAAGATTTGTCTGTTATTTATTTCATATTTATAAATTTATTTTAAATTGAATCTTGGAATTGAAATTCAAAAATTAAAAATCTTATAAATATATTGGATTTGAAAACATTATAATTTCAATTAATAAAGATTTGTTTTCCAAATTACATTAAATAGACATTTTGTTTTGGAAGTTATATTTTGAAATTAATACAATAATTTTTGAATTGCTATTTGAAAGTTATAAAAGTATAAAATATAAAAAGGGAATGTTTTGTAAATACATAAAAGTATAAATGATAAAAAGATAATACATATCAATTTAAACATTATTATGACATTTGTATTTTAATATTCTTTCCTTTTAAAATAAAAAATTCGATTTGTATATAATATAAAAACAGTTAATTACATGTAAAAGGCATATGTAAATATGTTAAAACTTGTGAATGAGAAAATGTAAATTTTAATAACATAAGGGTTTAAAATAAAATTTATAAATAAAATTTGATTAAAGGGTTTAAACATAAGAATGTCTGTTTTTTACAAATGTAATCTTCTTAACAAAAGAATTAAACAAGTGGAAGACATGAAGAGAAAATTAAAACAAGTGTCATGTGTTATTTTTTTTTAAAATCAATGAATAAATAAGAGAATAAGTTCTCTTTCCCTCATTTCTTTTGGTCTACTCAAAAACTCAAACTACAAACCAGGCTTCTTCAATTCTTTCACAAACTTACAAGCCTGTAAACCAAAAAGGAAATCAAAAGGTAAAACTTAAGAATGAAACCATAAAACAAAACAGAGAAGAAGATCAAAAGGAAATTAGATCAAAAACAAATCAAGTCTGGAAACAAGAAATCAATGCAAAGATCAAAGGAAAAAACTTCAACCTGATTCAGATTGCACAGTTTCAGTCGCAAATCTGTAAACTAAAAGAAAAAGCTTCAAACAAATCTACTCAAGCTCAAAAGATCTGAAGCAGACCAGAGAAAGATCAAAGCATCAAAAGCCTGAAAATCAAATCCAAAGCCATGATCAAACTCAAAAAAAAGAAATCAAATAGTCTTCAATTCCAATTCTCAAACTTTAAACCTAGAGGATAAAACCTGAAGGAAAAAAAAACCAAAAGCAGAGTCTCTATTCTTTTCTTTCATTTCCTAGGTGAGTAAACTCCATTTTCAAATCCAGGGGTTCGTGGATCATCAGAGCAGCTGGGGTTGTGGTCTCGAGGTGTCAGGTGGTCAGGGTTGGCATGGCGAGGTGGTTTTCGATGAACCGTGTTTGTTCTAGGTGAAGCTCGATGGATCGTTTTTTATTCTTGGTAATTTCGTCGGAGCTGGAGTATTGGGATCATTGGTGAGCTCGATGGCGACGTGTTGATGGTCAGGGGAATGGTCGGAGTCACTTAAGATCACCGTGCATGTGTACGGTGCACCTTTGGTGTATCTGACTTAGGTGAGGTTTGGGAAGAAGCCTGGACTTGGTGATTATCTCGGGAAAATTTGAGATTTGCTCGAGTGGGTTATCATGTTGGTACGTGAGAGTTTATATGAAAGGGATTTTAAATTTTAAATCAAAACAAGTTTGAAAAAATAAAAATAAAGAAGGAGCTCGGGTGTTGTCTCGAGGTTGAGCTCAAGGATTAAGTATGTGGGCTTGGGTTTTCCTATGCAGGCTAATAAGTTTTTCAAAAGCAAAAGAAACCAAGTTTTTAAAGTAAAAACAATACAAGTTTAAAAGTAATTTTTTAACAAGTTTTCTAAAACAAGTTTCAAACTTGAATTTTAAATTCAAATATAATTTGAAAATAATTTGATGTGGTTTTGAAATAAATTCTATATTAAATTAATTATTAAATCTCTAAAAGTTTTCAAATGTAATTAATTGATGTGATTAAATGGATAATCAAGTAATGATTTAGCTTTAAATCTTGAGTAGTTAAAGATTGATTGATTACTTAATAATAAAATGTTAATTGATTAATTAAAAGAAATTAATTAAGGGTAATTAACTACTTAAAGAAAATTACTTAATAAAAGTAATTTAGGATAATTAATTTATAATTAAAAGTTTATTTATCAAGTGATTAAAGAATAATTAATTAAGGATAATTAATTAATTAAAGGTTAATTAATGAAAGTGATTAGGAAAATCACTTATTGTAATTAATAAAGGGTAATTAATTTAATGGTAATTAATTGAGGGCCAATTAATTAATGTAATCAATTAAGGATAATTAATTAAAGAATAATTAAATGATTAAAGGTTAATTATTTAATGATTTTAGATTGATTTAATTATTAGTTAAGGTTAATTAATTAATAATTTAAGGTTAATTAATTTATTATTAAAGGTTAATTAATTAAAATAATTTGTAATTAATTAATATAATTAACCTGGATTAGTGATTAATCTGATTTAAATTAATCAGATAATTAGTTGATCTTACTTTGGAATGATTGAATTATATTGAATGCCTTGAATTGTTTGACATCCTTGATGTGTGATGCTCTATTTTGATTTGAGCTGTGACAAATGTAATTTATTTATCTGTGATGAATGTAATTTATTTATCTTTGTGATAAATTTATATTATTTATCTGTGAATCTGTGAATGAATAAAAGCATTATAGGAATATACCGCTTATCGATGTTGATGTGCTTGAATCTGTGATGATTGATGATGTTGCACTATTGTGTAAACCTCCTGGACTATACCATACACACACAAATATGGATTTCACGGGAAATAAGTTAAGTCACAGATATTTTGAAATTAAATATTATTTGTTTTAAAAGTTGAATTTTGAATCCAAATGGTTTTGGAGAAGGAATTGAATTGAATATGGAAAGCTTTTGGAAAGGAAAATTTGAAATTAAAATTTAGTTTGAATAGAATATATCATGTTTAAGATTTGAAAATTATTTTGGATAATATGGTTTGAAAAAGGGTAATACGAGTTATAATATATATATATATATATATATATATAGTTTTTTAACCATCTTTAAAGTATTTTAAAAGTATTATTTTGGGAATTTAAAATTAACCCAGTTTATACTTTAAAGATTATAACTTATGCATATTTGATCGGATTTGTCCGAAACGAAAAGTATTTGTTTTCAAATGATAATAGCTTTCAAATAAAGAAAGAATTTCAAATTTGTGTTGAAAATATTTCAAGTTTGAAATAGAATTGTTTTGAAAGCTATGAATAAATCTTTATGAAAGGTGGTTGAACTTTGTTTTAAAATTGAAGAGGATCTTAAAAGTGTATCTTTTGTATAAAAGATTTGGAATGAAAATGGTTTTGAAAGCTATAAATTGTGTCTTTGATTGGATGAGTTAATCCATTTTGAAAGGGAAATTGTTTTGAAAGGCTATGAATGAATCATTGTGAAAGATTGGTGAACTTTATGAAGTGAGTCTTTTTGTTTAAAAGATTTGAAAATGGTAATTTATTTAAACCATTTGAAAGAAAGGTTTTGGGTGATAAGTTATGACTTAACTGAGATTCCAATATCCATGTGCTTTTTAAATTAAGCGCAAACTATTTGATTTAGCCGGGAGAGGACTTTGTGTCACATAACCCATTCTGAATAGTGATATGATGTAAATGGATAGCATTTGAAGACCGGTGGTGAAGACCGGGTATTTTCGAGAATGAAAAGGATTACCCGTCAAATGTCTCTACACTGAGTCGCGCCAGCATAGAGATCTTCATATGTGATGAGGAGTCCGATTGGGATTGTGAATACTCAGATTGCAAGGGCTTTTTTGAAGTGCCTTCGGTTCTGTTCGAACCCGAAACAGACTTGTATGGATGTGTGTCTGACATTACACTTTGAGATGTAAAGCTGGTTTCTATCAAATACATTTCTGTTTGATGGCGGAGAATTTATTCTCTTAGCTTAACATCCTTCTCTAAGACGTACGAGCTCAGAGGTTATGTAGTTGATGGTTTCTAGTGATACATTCCTAATTTGGTAATGTGGCATACGAAGTGCTGTTGATCATTTGTTGATGAAAGCATGGCTTTTGTGTAAAGCGTAGCTTTGTGGACGAGACTTCGTCAAGCCTCACAACCCGGTAATGGTCGAAACAGGAATCGTTGCAGCAATGTTATTTGGAGATAGTGCCCCGTGAGGTTATGTCCATTTCCTTCTGGATACAATATGGTACCATGGTATGGAGCCTAGATATTTACCTATGTGGTTTCTGCAAACTTATCGCATTGTGGTTATTGGTGTAGAGGTACCTCGGATAAAGGTTGGTAACGACCGGGGGATGGCATGCTCGTGTTAGTAGTTACCAAGTTATAGAGGTAACCTGGCCTTGTGTTGGCAGAGATCTGGTTAGGTTCTCGGGGGCATCCCTCCAGAGGCGTTCCATTCGGTGTGGGAAGTTCCTTTCCCTGACCATTATTGCAAATCCAATCATCCAATACGTGCCTTGTACAGTTTTAATTGTATAACCTGCCATTTACTTATGGTGGTCACTACTGTTTAGATGGTGGCTATAGTAGGAAAAGCTTGAAATGTCTATGCTGGCTAAGTTTAATTTTATACTTTCGAAAAATTTCTGCACTATGCACCAATAATAATATCAAAAAGATTTTGCGTAGTAAGCATATTTGACTATCATAAGGAGAAATCTCATCCAATTTTGCGTTTGTATTGTGTGTGCGGTGGGAGGCCTTATGGTAGTTTCATTTTCCAAAAAGCATAGAGGGTTTCCTTTTTATTTCTTTTGTTGTGTGTTGTTTAAAACTATCATAGGGAGAAATCTCCTCCAATTCTGCATTTGCATTGTGTGTGCAGCGGGAGGCATTATAGTAGTTTTATTTTCCAAAAAGCATAGTGGATTTCCTTTTTATTTCTTTTGTTGTGTGTTGTTTAAAATATAAAACTATTTTCGTTTGCTCATACCAGTCCCATGACCGATCTGGAGTTTATTGTTCCCTTACTAAACTCTGAGTGCCTACAAATTTTCCACACGGACGGTCTAGAGTTGGGATTTTCAAATAATCACATAATAGATATAGAGTCAATATCTTTGAAGCCTTTGGATCTTGGCGATCACATTTGCTTCATTCTGGAGTTATCTAGTTTTCTTAATACAACGTGATGGGGTTTCTCGCTTCGCATTTGGAAACATGTTGGTGGTTCTAGCTTTTGGAGTCTTTGGAACTTTTGCAATTGAGTCGCTATATGTTGGAATATCTATCTTGAGGACATCTGAAGATATTTTCTTTTGGAGTTATTTCTTTCCGTTGTATCTTGTATCTTTAATAATATTGATCAATTAGTTGTATCATTGTTGTAATCAACTGTTGTATATCAATGATGTATATTCTTTTTCTTCCAATGTGTTGTTGTACTTAATGTGTTATAAGCTTCGGCGAATCGATTCGACGTTTAGATATGCCGCATTCAAATAAGGGTGATGTATTCAGTGCCGATTTTTGAAGGTCGAATCAGGGTCATTATAATTGGTATCAGAGGTGAAGGTTGAACTTTAGCTCAGGAGTATAACACATTAGGTGACTCATTAGAGATATGGTGAAGTATACCCTAGAATGAGTATGTCCCGAAGATATCCGTCCAAATGCCTCAGTAAATTCTCTTAATATCCACTGATAGTGAGTATGAGTGCAAGAAGAGGACGAGATAGGGGACAGGGGAATACCACTACAAATGGTCAATACCCTGCAACAACGGGATAACTTTTCTATCAATCTCTTTGACCTTCATCCGATTTCAATTCTTTTGGATGGCTTCGTGGCAGCCGAGGGAGAAGCTTCGGTGATGATGGTGGCCCTACGAATCATTGTAGAAAATCCTTACTTCGTATCTTCATCGGTTTCTAATCAATCTTCTTGTTTTTAACTTCAATAAATTTGAAATTCTATTTGAAATAAATTGGATAACTATAATATGAAGTTAAATTATTTTGTATCGATAAAACGATTTCGATTAAAAACCAAGGTTTGAAATTTTGTGGTAATTTCTTGTAAAGATCCAAGCCCGAAGAGGGACAAGCTAGTATATACTTTAGGATATTCCAACTTAGATTGAGTATCCATTGTTTGTTCTGTTGGGTCCAGATATATTCTACGAATGGTTAGTTATTCTTCAAACTAATCAATGCCCCTGCATGTTTCGTAGATCTGATGACTTGAGTGTTTTATGAAGTATTGAATAGATTCATTTTTGTATCTATTGATATTATTCTGATTTGGTAAGCCAAATGCAGAATAGATATTCAGTTTGATCTGGAAAGATATTTCTCCATCTTTCATCTGTTCTTTGTTGTCTTCCCGTCCAGCAAATTTCGAGGACGAAATTTTCTTAAGGGGGTAATCTGTAACGATCCCGATTTTTAGTTAAATTTAATTTGGTAATTAATGTCAAATTGTGAATTTAATGGTGAATTAATTTAAATTTTCTCTAATTTATAAAAATATGTTTTGTTATTTATTTATATTTATATTTTTTTTAAATTGAATCTTGGAATTGAAATTCAAAAATTAAAAATCTTATAAATATATTGGATTTGAAAACATTGTATTTTCAATCAATATTTTTTTTTTCTAAATTACATTAAATATACATTTTGATTTAGAAGTTATATTTTGAAATTAATACAATAATTTTTGAATTGTTATTTGAAAGTTATAAAAGTAAAAATATAAAAAGGGAATGTTTTGTAAATACATAAAAGTATAAATGAGAAAAACATAATACATATCAATTTAAACATTGTTATGACATTTGTATTTTAATATTCTTTCCTTTTAAAATAAAAAATGTGATTTGTATATAATATAAAAACATTTAATTACATGTAAAAGGCATGTGTAAATATTTTAAAACTTGTGAATGAGCAAATGTAAATTTTAATAACATAAGGGTTTAAAATAAAATTTATAAATAAAATTTGATTAAAGGGTTTAAACATAAGAATGTTGTTCTTAACAAATATAATCTTCTTAACAAAAGAATTAAACAAGTGGAAGACATGAAGCAAAAAATAAAACAAGTGTCATGTGTGATTTTTTTTTAAAGCAATGAATAAAAAAGAGAATAAGTTCTCCTTTTTCCCTCATTTCTTTTGATCTATTCAAAAACTTAAACTACAAACCAGGCTTCATCAATTCTTTCACAAACTTACAAGCCTGTAAACCAAAAAGGAAATCAAAAAGTAAAACCTGAGAATGAAACCTGAAAACAAAACAGAGAAGAAGATCAAAAGGAAATTAGATCAAAAACAAATCAAGTCTGGAAACAAGAAATCAATGCAAAGATCAAAGGAAAAAACTTCAACCTGATTCAGATTGCACAACTTTAGTTGCAAATCTGTAAACTAAAAGAAAAAGCTTCAAACAAATCTACTCAAACTCAAAAGATTTGAAGCAATCAGAGAAAGATCAAAGCATCAAAAGCCTGAAAATCAAATCTGAAGCCATGATCAAACTCAAAAAAAAAAACCAGATAGTCTTTAATTCCAGTTCTCAAACTTCAAACCTGGAGGACAAAACATGATGAAAATAAACCAAAAGTAGGGTCTCTGTTCTTTGCTTTCATTTCCTAGGTGAGTAAACTCCATTTTCAAACCCAGTTCTTTGTGTTTATCTATATCTGGGATGATGGATAAGATTGATAACTTTGAAAAAAGTTTACATGATTGATCCTGTGTTGCATGTATGTATATATATAAGGTATATGTGTGTATGTATGTTTGGGTATATGTATATATACCTATGCTCTGTTGATTCACAAGTTCCAAACCTTAAATTAAAAATTCAATTGCTTCTTATTTAATTGTTCTTAGATTATGATATCTAAAGGAAAGATAATTGAAATAGGATAACATCAATGTTAAAAATAAATTCAAGTTTTTATGTTAAGAATTTACTGTAGGAATAATTAATAATAGTAGAAAATCAAAGATAAATCCAAAGTCAAATGACTGGATTTCGAGATTTAATTATAGGGATGTATTCATATTCCAAAATCATGATTTTTGATCATCGATTCAGAATTTTTAAATTTGTAATTAACAAGAATTTTTAAGTTGAATTGAAAGCTTGTTTTCAATGATTCCCATTGATCAATGACGAATTAGATGACGTGATTATTGGTGAAGGAAGTTGGTGTGATGGGAATCATCAGAAAAGTGGTTGGAGAGTTTTTAAGTGGCTATGGCGGCGGTGTGGCGTCGATATTGGGTTTTTAGGGTTGATCGAGACATTTGGATTTGCGAGGAAAATGTGT
Organism: Allium cepa; assembly: GCA_030765085.1. Classification (NCBI taxonomy): domain Eukaryota; kingdom Viridiplantae; phylum Streptophyta; class Magnoliopsida; order Asparagales; family Amaryllidaceae; genus Allium; species Allium cepa. Next base: position 915,147,083 of record CM060932.1, read on the forward strand.
CGTCCCTGGTGGATTATAAGTGATCGGACCTATGGGAAAGGGTTCGTGGATCATCAGAGCAGCTGGGGTTGTGGTCTCGAGGCGTCAGGTGGTGGGGGTTGGCATGGCGAGGTGGTTTTCGATGAACTGTGTTTGTTCCAGGTGAAGCTCGATGGCTCGTTTTCGATTCTTGGTAATTTCATCGGAGCTGGAGTGTTGGGATCATTGGTGAGGTCGACGGCGACGTGTTGATGGTCATGGGAATGGTCGGAGTCGCGTAAGATCGTCGTGCTTGTGTACGGTGCACCTTTGGTGTATCTGATTTAGGTGAGGTTTGGGAAGAAGCCTGGACTCGGTGATTATCTCCGGAAAATTTGAGATTTGCTCGAGTGGGTTATCATGTTGGTACGTGAGAGTTTATATGAACGGGATTTTAAAATTTAAATAAAAACAAGTATGAAAAAAATGAAAATAAAGAAGGAGCTTGGGTGTTGTGTCGAGGTTGAGCTCGTGGATTAAGTATGTGGGCTCGGGTTTTCCTGTGCAAGCTAATAAGTTTTTCAAAAGCCAAAGAAACCAAGTTTTTAAAGTAAAAACAATACAAGTTTAAAGTAAATTTTTAACAAGTTTTTCAAAACAAGTTTCAAACTTGAATTCTAAATTATATGATTTGAAAATAATTTGATGAGGTTTTGAAATAAATTTTATATTAGATTAATTATTAAATCTCTGAGAGTTTTCAAATGTAATTAATTATTGTGATTAAATGGATGATCAAGTAATGATTTAGCTTTAAATCTTGAGTAATTAAATATTGATTGATTACTTAATAATAAAATGTTAATTGATTAATTAAAGGTAATTAATCAAGGGTAATTAATTACTTAAAGAAAATTACTTATTAAAAATAATTTAGGATAATTAATTTATGATTAAAAGTTTATTAATCAAATGATTAAAGAATAATTAATTAAAGATAATTAATTAATTAAAGGTTAATTAATGAAAGTGGTTAGGGAAAATCACTTATTGTAATTAATTAAGGGTAATTAATTTAATGGTAATTAGTTGAGGGCCAATTAATTAATGTAATTAATTAAGGATAATTAATTAAAGAATAATTAAATGATTAAAGGTTAATTATTTAATGATTTTAGATTGATTTAATTATTAATTAAGGTTAATTAATTAATAATTTAAGGTTAATTAATTTACTGTTAAGGTTAATTAATTAAAATATTTTGTAATTAATTAATATTATTTAACCTGGATTAGTGATTAATCTGATTTAAATTAATCAGATAATTAATTGATCTTACTTAGGAATGATTGAATTATATTGAATGCCTTGAATTGTTTGATATCCCTGATGTGTGATGCTCTGTTTTGATTTGAGCTGTGATGAATGTAATTTATTTATCTGTGATGAATGTAATTTATTTATCTTTGTGACAAATTTATATTATTTATCTCTGATTCTGTGAATGAGGATAAGCGTTATAGGAATATAGCGCTTATCGATGTTGATGTGCTTGAATCTGTGATGATTAATGATGTTGCACTATTGTGTAAATCCCCTGGACTACACCATACACACACAAATATGGATTTCACGGGAAATCGTTAAGTCACAGATATTTTGAAATTAAATATTATTTATTTTAAAAGTTGAATTTTGAATCCAAATGGTTTTAGAAAAGGAATTGAATTGAATATGGAAAGCTTTTGGAAAGGAAAATTTGAAATTAAAATTTAGTTTGAGTAGAATATATCTTGTTTAAGATTTGAAAAATATTTTGGATAATATGGTTTGAAAAGGGGTAATACGAGTTATATAATATATATATATATATATATATATATAGTTTTTTAACCATCTTTAAAGTATTTTAAAAGTATTACTTTGTGAATTGAAAATTAACCCAGTTTATACTTTAAAGATTATAACTTGTGCATATTTGATCGGATTTGTCCGAAATGAAAAGTATTTGTTTTCAAATGATAATAGCTTTCAAATAAAGAAAGAATTTCAAAATTGTGTTGAAAAGATTTCAAGATTGAAATTGAAAGCTATGAATAAACCTTTGTGAAATATTATTAAACTTTGTTTTGAAATTGAAGAGGATCTTAAAAGTGTATCTTTTGTTTAAAAGATTTGGAATGAAAATGGTTTTGAAAGCTATGAATTGAGTCTTTGATTAGATGAGTTAATCCAATTTAAAAGGGAAATTGTTTGAAAGGCTATGAATGAATCATTGTGAAAGATTGGTAAACTTTGTGAAGTGAATCTTTTTGTTTAAAAGATTTGAAAATGGTAATTTGTTTAAACCATTTGAAAGAAAGGTTTTGGGTAATAAGTTATAACTTAAATGAGATTCCAATATCCATATGCTTTTTAAATTAAGCGCTCACTGTTTGACTTAGCCGGGAGAGGACTTTATGTCATATAACCCATTCCGAATAGTGATACGACGTAAATGGATAGTATTTGAAGACCGGTGGTGAAGATCGGGTATTTTCGAGAATGAAAAGGATAACCCGTTAAATGTCTCTGCACTGAATCGCGCTGGTATAGAGATCTCCATATGTGATGGGGAGTCCAATCGGGATTGTGAATACCCGGATTGCAAGGGCTTCTTTGAAGTGCCTTCGGTTCTAATCGAACCCGAAACAGACTTGTATGGATGTGTGTCTGACATTACACTTTGAGATGTAAAGCTGGTTTCTATCAAATACATTTCTGTTTGGTGGCGGAGAATTTATTCTCTTAGCTTAACACCCTTGTCTGAGGCATACGAGCTCAGAGGTTATGTAGTTGATGGTTTCTTGTGATACATTCCCAATTTGGTAGTGTGGCATACGAAGTGTTGGTGATCATTTGTTGATCAAAGCATGGCTTTTGTGTAAAGCATGGCTTTGTGGACGAGACTACGTCGAGCCTCACAATCCGGTAATGGTCGAAACAGGAATCGTTGCAGCAAGGTTATTTGGGGATAGCACCCCCTGAGGGTATATCCATTTCCTTCTGGATAAAAGGTGGTATCATGCTATGGAGCCTAGATATTTACCTATACGGTTGCTGCAAACTTATTGCTTTGTGGCTGTTGGTGTAGAGGTACCTCGGATAAAGGTTGGTAACGACCGGGGGATGACATGCTCGTGTGAGTAGTTACCTAGTTACAGAGGTAACCCGGCCTTGTGTTGGCAGAGATCTGGTTAGGTTCTCGGAGGCGTCCCTCCAGAGGCATTCCATTCGGTGTGGGAAGTTCCTTTGCCTAACCATTATTGGAAATCCAATCATCCAATACGCGCCTTATACGATTTTAGTTGTATAACCTACCATTTGCTTATGGTGGTCGCCACTGCTAGGATGGTGGATATAGTAGGCATAGTTCGAAATTTATATGCTGGCTAAGATTAATATTATACTTTGGAAAAGTTTTCTGCACTATGCACTAATAATAATATCAAAAGGATTTTGCGTAGTAAGCATATTTGACTATCGTAAGGAGAAATCTTGTCCAATTTTGTGTTTGCATTGTGTGTGAGCGGGAGGCCTTATGGTAGTTTCATTTTCCTAAAAGCATAGCGGTTTTCCTTTTTATTTCTTTTGTTGTGTGTTGTTTAAAACTATCATAAGGAGAAATCTCCTCCATTTCTGCGTTTGCATTTTGTGTGCGGCGAGACGCCTTATGGTAGTTTCATTTTCCAAAAAGCATAGCAGATTTCCTTTTTATTTATTTTGTTGTGTGTTGTTTAAAATATAAAACTATTTTCATTTTCTCACACCAGTCCCATGACCGATCTGGAGTTTATTGTTCCCTTACTAAACTCTGGGTGCCCACAAATTTTCCACACGGGCAGTCTAGAGTTGGGATTTTCAGATAATCAAATAATAGATATAGAGTTGATATCTTTAAAGCCTTTGGATCTTGGCGATCACATTTACTTCATTCTGGAGTTACTTAGTTTGCTTAATACAACGTGAAGGGGTTTCTCGCTTCGCATTTGGAAACATGTTGGTGGTTCTAGCATTTGGAGTCTTTGGAACTTTGGCAATGGAGTCGCTATATGTTGGAATATCTATCTTGAGGACTTCTGAAGATATTATCATTTGGAGTTATTTCTTTCCGCTGTATCTTGTGTCTCTGATAATATTGATCAATTAGTTGTATCATTGTTGTAATCAACTGTTGTTACCAATGATGTATATTCTTTTTCTTCCGCTATATTGTTGTACTTAATGTGTTATAAGCTCCGGCGATCCAGATTTGACGTTTGGATCTGCCGCATTCGAATACGGGTGATGTATTCAGTGTCGATTTTCGAAGGTCGAGTCAGGGTCGTTATAATTGGTATCAGAGCTGAAGGTTGAACTTTAGCTCCGGAGTATAACACAGTATGTGACTCATTAGAGATAGGGTGAAGTATACCCTAGAATGAGTATATTCCTAAGATATTCGTCCGAATGCCTCAGTAAATTCTCTTACTATCCACTGATAGTGAGTATGAGTGCAAGAAGTGGATGAGATAGGGGACATGGGAATACCACTACAAATGGTCAATACCTTGCAACAACAGGAATAACATTTCTATCAATCTCTTTGATCATCATTCGATTTCAATTCTTTGGATGGCTTCGTGGCAGCCGAGGGAGAAGCTTCGGTGATGATGGTGGTCCTGCGAATCGTTGTAGAAAATCCTTACTTCGTATCTTCATCGGTTTCTTATCCATCTTCTTGTTTTTAACTTTAATAAATTTAAAATTCTATTTGAAATAAATTGGATAACTAAAATATGAAGTTAAATTAATTTGTATCGATAAAACGATTTCGATTAAAAACCAAGGTTTGAAATTTTGTGGTAATTTCTTGTAAAGATCCAAGTCCAAAGAGGGACAAGCTAGTATATACTTTCGGATATTCCAACCTAGATTGAGTATCCATTGTTTTTTCTGTTGGGTCCAGATATATTCTACGAATGGTTAGTTATTCTTCGACCTAATCAATGCCCCTGCATATTTCGTGGATCTGATGACCTGAGTGTGTTATGAAGTATTGAATAGATTCTTTTTCGTATTTATTGATATTATTCTGATTTGGTAAGCCAAATGCAGAATAAATATTCAGTTTGATCTGGAAAGATATTTCTCTATCTTTCGTCTGTCCTTTGTTGTCTTCCCGTCCAGTAAATTTCAAGGACGAAATTTTCATGCGGGGGTAATCTGTAACGATCCCAATTTTTAGTTAAATTTAATTTGATAATTAATGTTAAATTGTGAATTTAATGGTGAATTAATTTAAAATTTTCCAAATTCATAAAGATATGTTTTGTGATTTGTTTATATTTATAAATTTATTTTAAATTGAATCTTGGAGTTGAAATTCAAAAAATAAAAATTTATAAATATATTGGATTTGGAAACATTATATTTTCAATTAATAAAGTATTTTTCCCAAATTACATTAAATATACATTTTGATTTGGAAGTTATATTTTTTAATTAATACAATAATTTTTGAATTGCTATTTGAATGTTATAAATGTATAAAATATAAAAAGGGAATGTTTTGTAAATACATAAAAGTATAAATGAGAAAAACATTATACATATCAATTTAAACATTGTTATGACTTTTGTATTTTAATATTCTTTCGTTTTAAAATAAAAAATGTGATTTATATATAATATAAAAACATTTAATTACATGTAAAAGTCATGTGTAAATATTTTAAAACTTGTGAATGAGCAAATGTAAATTTTAATAACATAAGGGTTTAAAATAAAATTTATAAATAAAATTTGATTAAAGGGTTTAAACATAAGAATGTTTGTTTTTAACAGATGTAATCTTCTTAACAAAAGAATTAAACTAGTAGAAGACATGAAGAGAAAAATAAAACAAGTGTCATGTGTGATTTTTTTTAAAATCAATGAATAAAAAAGAGAATAAGTTCTCCTCTTTCCATGATTTCTTTTGATCTATTCAAAAACTTAAACTACAAACCAGGCTTCATCAATTCTTTCACAAACTTACAAGCCTGTAAACCAAAAGGAAATCAAAAAGTAAAACCGGAGAATGAAACCAGAAAACAAAACAGAGAAGAAGATCAAAAGGAAATTAGATTAAAAAAAAATCAAGTTTGGAAAAAAATCAACGCAAAGATTAAAGGAAAAAAACTTCAACTTGGTTTAGATTGCACAAATTCAGTCGCAAATCTGTAAACTAAAAGAAAAACTTCAAACAAATCTGCTCAAACTCAAAAGATCTGAAGCAAACCAGAGAAAGATCAAAGCATCAAAATCCTGAAAATCAAATCTTAAGCCATGATCAAACTCAAAAAAGAATCAGATTGTCTTCAATTCCAGTTCTCAAACTTCAAACCTGGAGGACAAAACCCGATGAAAAGAAAATCAAAAGCAGGGTCTCTGTTCTTTGCTTTCATTTCCCAGGTGAGTAAACTCCATTTTCAAACCCAGTTCTCTGTGTTTATCTATATCTGGGATGATGGTTAAGATTGATAACTTGGAAATAAGTTTACATGATTGATCCTATGTTGCATGTATGTATATATAAGGTATATGTGTGTATGTATGTCTGGGTAAATGTGTATATACCCATGCTTTGTTGATTTATAGGTTCCAACCCTTAAATTAAAAATTCAATTGCTCCTTATTTAATTGTTTTTAGGTTACGATATCTCAAGGAAAGATAATTGAAATAGGATAACATCAATGTTAAAAATAAATTCAAGTTCTTATATTGAGAATTTACCACAGGAAAAAGAAATAACAGTAGAAAATCAAAAATAAATCCAAAATCAGATGACTGGATTTCGAGATTTAATTATAGGAATGTATTCGTATTCCAAAATCATGATTTTTGATAATCGTTTCAGAATTTTTAAATTTATAATTAATGAGAATTTTTAAGTTGAACAGAAAGCTTGTTTTCATCGATTCTCATTGATCGATGATGAATTGGATGACGTGATTATTGGGGAAGGAAGTTGGTGTGATAGGAATCATCAGAAAAATGGCTGGAGAGTTTTTAAGTGGCTGTGGTGGCGGTGTGGCGTCGATATAGGTTTTTGGGGTTGATCGAGACGTTTGGGTTTGCGAGGCAAATGTATCGTCCGTGGTGGATTATAGGTGATCGAACCGATGGGAAAGGGTTCGTGGATCATCAGAGCAGCTAGTTTTGTGGTCTCGAGGCATCAGGTGGTCGGGGTTGGCATGGTGAGGTAGTTTTCAATGAACTGTGTTTGTTCCAGGTGAAGCTCGATGGCTCGTTTTCGACTCTTGGTCATTTCGTCGGAGCTGGAGTATTGGGATCATTGGTGAGGTCGATGACGACATGTTGATGGTCAGGAGAATGGTCGGAGTCGCGTAAGATCGCCGTGCATGTGTACGGTGCACCTTTGGTGTATCTAATTTAGATGAGGTTTAGGAAGAAGCCTGGACTGGGTGGTTTTCTCGGGAAAATTTGAGATTTGCTCGAGTGGGTTGTCATGTTGGTACGCGAGAGTTTATATGAACAGGATTTTAAAATTTGAATCAAAACAAGTTTAAAAAAATAAAAATAAAGAAGGAGCTCGGATGTTGTCTCGAGGTTGAGCTCGTCGATTAAGTATGCAGGCTCAGGTTTTCGTGTGCAAGCTGATAAATTTTTCAAAAGCAAAAGAAATCAAGTTTTTAAAGTAAAAACAATACAAGTTTAAAAGTAAATTTTTAACAAGTTTTCTAAAACAAGTTTCAAAATTCAATTTTAAATTGAAATATGATTTGAAAATAATTTGATGTGGCTTTGAAATAAATTTTATATTAGATTAATTATTAAATCTCTCGGAGTTTTCAAATGTAATTAATTGATGTGATTAAATGGATAATCAAGTGATGATTTAGCTTTAAATCTTGAGTAATTAAAGATTGATTGTTTACTTAATAATAAAAGGCTAATTGATTAATTAAAGGTAATTAATTAAGAGTAATTAATTACTTAAGGAAAATTACTAAATAAAAGTAATTTAGGATAATTAATTTATGATTAAAAGTTTATTTATCAAGTGATTAAAGAATAATTAATTAAGGATAATTAATTAATTAAAGATTAATTAATGAAAGTGATTAGGGAAAATCACTTGTTGTAATTAATTAGGGGTAATTAATTTAATGGTAATTAATCGAGGGGCAATTAATTAATATAATTAATTAAGGATAATTAATTAAAGAATAATTAAATGATTAAAAGTCAATTATTTAATGATTTAAGGTCGATTTAATTATTAATTAAGGTTAATTAATTAATAATTTAAGGTTAATTAATTTATTATTAAAGGTTAATTAATTAAAATAATTTTTAATTAATTAATATTAATCAACCTGGATTAGTGATTAATCTAATTTAAATTAATCAGATAATTAATTGACCTTACTTAGGAATGATTGAATTATACTGGATGCCTTGAATTGTTTGATATCCCTGATGTGTGATGCTCTGTTTTTATTTGAGCTATCACGAATGTGATTTATTTATCTATGATGAATGTAATTTATTTATCTCTATGATAAAATTATATTATTTATCTATGAATCTGTGAATGAAGATAAGCATTATAGGAATATACCGCTTATCGATGTTGATGTGCTTGAATCTGTGATGATGGATGATGTTGCACTATTGTGTAAACCCCTGGACTACACCATACACACACAAATATTGATTTCATGGGACATCTGTTAAGTCACAGATATTTTGAAATTAAATATTGTTTGTTTTAAAAGTTGAATTTTGAATCCAAATGGTTTTGGAAAAGGAATTGAATTGAATATGGAAAGCTTTTAGAAAGGAAAATTTGAAATTAAAATTTAGTTTGAATAGAATGTATCTTGTTTAAGATTTGAAAATTATTTTGGATAATATGGTTTGAAAAGGGGTAATACGAGTTATAATATATATATATATATATATATATATATATATATATATATGGTTTTTTAACCATCTTTAAAGTATTTTAAAAGTATTATTTTGGAAATTTAAAATTAACCCAGTTTATACTTTAAAGATTATAACTTGTGCATATTTGATCGGATTTGTCCGAAACGAAAGTATTTATTTTCAAATGCTAATAGCTTTCAAATAAAGAAAGAATTTCAAATTTGTGTTGAAAAGATTTCAAGTTTGAAATAGAATTGTTTTGAAAGTTATGAGTAAATCTTTGTGAAAGATTGTTGAACTTTGTTTTGAAATTGAAGAGGATCTTAAAAGTGTATCTTTTGTATAAAAGATTTGGAATGAAAATGGTTTTGAAAGTTATGAATTGAGTCTTTGATTGGATAAGCTAATCCAATTAGAAAGGGAAATTGTTTTGAAAGGCTATGAATGAATCTTTGTGAAAGATTGATGAACTTTGTGAGGTGAGTCCTTTTGTTTAAAAGATTTGAAAATGGTAATTTTTTAAACCATTTGAAAGAAAGGTTTTGGGTAATAAGTTGTGACTTAACTGAGATCCCAATATCCATATGCTTTTTAAATTAAGCGCTCACTATTTGGTTTTGGCCGGGAGAGGACTTTGCGTCATATAACCCATTCCGAATAGTGATACGACCTAAATGGATAGCATTTGAAGGCCGGTGGTGAAGACCGGGTATTTTCGAGAATGAAAAGGATTACCTGTCGAATGTCTCTGCACTGAGTTGCGCCGGTATAGAGATCTCCATATGTGATGGGGAGTTCGATCGGGATTGCGAATACCCGGATTGCAAGGGATTCTTTGAAGTACCTTCGATTTTGTTCGAACCCGGAACAGACTTGTACGGATGTGTGTCTGACATTACGCTTTGAGATGTAAAGTTGGTTTCTATCAAATACATTTCTGTTTGGTGGCGGAGAATTTATTCTCTTAGCTTAACACCCTTCTCTGAGACGTACGAGCTCAGAGGTTATGTAGTTGATGGTTACAATTATACATTCCCAATTTGGTAATGTAGCATAAGAAGTGCCGCTGATCATTTTTTGATCAAAGCATGGCTTTTGTGTAAAGCGTAGCTTTGTGGATGAGACTTTGTTGAGCCTCACAACCCCGTAATGGTCGAAACAAGAATCATTGCAGCAAGGTTATTTGGGGGTAGAGCCCCCTGAGGGTATGTCTATTTCCTTCTGTATAAAAGGTGGTATCACCATATGGAGCCCCGATATTTACCTATGTGGTTGCTGCAAACTTATTGCTTTGTGGTTGTTGGTTTAGAGCTACCTCGGATAAAGGTTGGTAATGACCGGGGGATGGCATGCTCGTGTCAGTAGTTACCTAGTTACAGAGGTAACCCGCCTTGTGTTGGCAGAGATCCGGTTAGGGTCTTGGGGGCGTCCCTCCAGAGGCGTTTCATTCGGTGTGGGAAGTTCCTTTGCCTGACCATTGTTGGAAATCCAATCATCCCATACGCGTCTTGTACGGTTTTAGTTGTATAACCCGTCATTCACTTGTGGTGGTCACCAGTGTTTGGATGGTAGCTACAGTAGGCACAGTTCAAAATGTCTATGTTGGCTAAGATTAATATTATACCTTCGAAAAGTTTTCTACACTATGCACTATTAATAATATTAAAAGGATTTTGCATAGTAAGCATGTTTGACTATCATAAGGAGAAATCTCCTCCAATTCTGCATTTGAATTGTGTGTGCGGCAGGAGGTCTTATGGTGATTTCATTTTGCAAAAAGCATAGTGGATTTCCTTTTTATTTCTTTTGTTGTTTGTTGTTTAAAACTATCATAAGAAGAAATTTCCTCCAACTCTGTGTTTGCATTGTGTGTGCGGCGGGAGGCCTTATGGTAGTTTCATTTTCCAAAAAGCATAGCAGATTTCCTTTTTATTTCTTTTGTTGTGTGTTGTTTAAAAGATAAAACTATTTTCGTTTGCTCACACCAATCCCATGAATTACCTGGAGTTTATTGTTCCCTTCCTAAACTCTTGGTGCCCACAAATTTTCCATACGGGGAGTCTAGAGTTGGGATTTTCAAATAATCAAATAATAGATATAGAGTCGATATCTTCGAAGCCTTTGGATCTTGGCGATCACATTTGCTTCATTCTAGAGTTACCTAGTTTGCTTAGTACAACGTGACGGGGGTTTCTTGCTTCACGTTTGGAAACATATTGGTGGTTCTAGCTTTTGGAGTCTTTGGAACTTTGGCAATGTAGTCGCTAGATGTTGGAATATCTATCTTGAGGACTTCTGAAGACATTATCCTTTGGAGTTATTTCTTTCCATTGTATCTTGTATCTTTGATAATATTGATCAATTAGTTGTATCTTTGTTGTAATCAACTTTTATATATCAATGATATATATTCTTTTTCTTTCGCTATGTTGTTATACTTAATGTGTTATAAGCTCCGGTGAATCAGATTTGATGTTCGGATCTGCGGCATTCAAATACGGGTGATGTATTCAGTGCTGATTTTTGAAGGTCGAGTTGGGGTCGTTATATTTTTACTACAAGGAGAACCAATATTTATGTAAGGAGTGGGCAAAGCTGACTGGGAAAAAGAACAATGCAGGCCCATTGGCCGAAGAGGTTCAAAATAAAATCAATAGTGATGCCCTAGATGAGGACTTGGATTCTAGGAGACGGCCTATGATCCTGAAATTCTATGCACACTCCATTGAATGATTCGAGCAGAAACATCCACTTGAAGACTCGTGACTCAAAGCAATATAGGAAGCCTGCCTCAAGAGAGTCCAACGAAACCCAAAAGAAATCCGAAAATTGCAATATTTCATGAGACATATGGTCATAACACCGGCGATTGCAGACACATCGGAGATGTGATCAAAGAGTTGATCCAAAAAGGAAGCTTCAATGGTATGTCCATGCTCTATAGGATGGCAGACATGGAACGTCCAACCCATCCAATAAAGACCTTTGGTTATCAACTGACCATAAATAGTCGACTTCTAGTTGAGAAGGGCCGAGCAAAGTGGAATAGCGAGCACATGACACTGCTTCACTTATCAGCAAATTTTTATTTCAATTTGCTTTGAACTACTTCATTAAATAGACTTTATTATTTCTATTTTGAATAAAATGTCCCTTCGGTCGTGTAATTCTATCTTTATATAATTATGTTGTAAACTATGACCAACTTGAATTAAACTATATGCAAACGATGCAGGTAGCCAAGTACCCGAAGTTAGGCACTAAACAACCTCCACAGACCCTGAGCGGACCTTGGGAGTTTCAATAAGATGAGCACGATTCGACCGCTCATCAGCTACTATAAACCCCTGACTTAGGGGCAAGAAATCAAAACAGAAAGTGGGCGTGACTTGACTATCCACCTCTTATTCTATGCTTTAATTTCGATAGAACATCTATGCCTTGTTCAGAGCATGGCAAGGTCTAACTCCAATACAAAGTAGATGCGACTGACCGTCCACTCATCGACCTCTGCACTTGACTTGGAGACCAAAGAAAGACTTGGAGTGATGTGATCCAATCATCCTCTTCCTACCTTGTACTTGAAGTTTTCCCAGATACATATGTCTCTCTCGAAGCTCAGCGAGACCGAGATTCAACTAGAAGTGGACATGACTTGCCCGTCCACACATCGACTCTTTGCTTGGATAAAGGGGACAGTTCGGAGCTTGACCTAAAGTAGGTATGACTAACCGTCTACTCGTCAACCACTGCCCTTGACATAGCGGCACAACTATAGCTTGAGGTGGAAGTGACCTGATTGTCCACCCAACAACTCTCTCCCTCGACTAGCCAAAAGGAGTACGAAGAAAACTGGACATTATTCGATCGTCCAATTCAAGAAGGATGTGATCCGCCTGTGACCTTGCTCGCGCCTGAAGTTTGGCGAACATAGACATCGACAAGCGCAAAATCCAAACCCAAAATTAGAGGCGATTTGACCATCCGTCACCAATCTGGCCTCCCAGTGCGGACAAGAGTATAAAAATCATAGGCATGTTTCAACCGTTTATTGACCAACTGTGGTCTTCAGAGTGCGGACTAGAGTATAAACACCAAATGAGTATAATTGACTACATGTCAACAAACTCGGTTCCCCAAGTGCAGACCATAGAATAAACAACAAAATCGGGTTTGAGCTGACCACTTAGTACAAAGCTGACGCAACACGACCGTCCATGCGTCGGTTCTTGTCCTTGACACAGGACCATAGCATAAATTAATGTAGATTGGCTCCGACTATACAATACTAAATTTCTTCCTTAACTTGATAGGAAGAGCCAGATTTGCGAAACAGATGTGACTGACCATTCGATTCTGAATGGATGTGACTGCCCATCCGACCATAACTGAACATGACTTGACCATTCATTCGCCAACTTCAATCTTTACCTTGACAGATGGAGTATAAACTCACCAAGTGGACGTGGTTCGACCATCCACTCACCGACTCTCGCTTTTGGTTCGACAGAAGGGGCCTAAATCAAAAATGGGCAAGACTTGCAAAAATCACCTCAACACTTGACATGTGCCATAGCCGATCCCCAAATATTTGAAGAATTAAGTCCAGTTTTATACTTCACTACTGATCCATGCAGAATTAGTCCAATTTTTCATAATTAATTGAAGAAAATAAACGTTGCCATAAGATGCAATTTAAAATCGTCAAGCTGAAAATAACTCAAACATATTACTTGTGTCATCCAAAATTAAAAACTGCTGCATCGGGAGGAGAGTTGAGATGGTTCATGGAGACGTTTGTTTTCATGGTGGAGATTGATAGGTTCTACATGGACTGGGTACTTCGAACACTTTATTGATGACCGTTGGCCTTGCCGGAGTTCGTCAGCAGAGTGTAATGGGTGATGGCATTGCCGAAGCTCTTTGGGTAAGTATCCATCGCTTGAAGCATAAAGATTTAGATGGAGTTAGAAGGCTTGTATGGAATTTGGTATTAAGGTAGAGATTGTTGGAAGTTGGCAAATAATTCAATGCTTGAAGACGCAGAAGCAAAGGTCGCTCGGTGGTGTGGAAGACCGGACGAGAAATCTCATCCGGTGGTAGCTGCTGCCACTCCAGCTGGAGTGGTAATGATAGAGAAGGGACCGAACCAAATTTTTGGTTTGGTGAGGAGATGCAGAACCAAAAGTTTGGTTTGGTGGAGAGTGACTTCGGTGGAGAAAAGAAGTTCGTTCGGTGACAAGGAGGCCAGATGAGAAATCTCGCTCGGTGATTTGTTGAAGCATGCCGGTCCAAACTTATGTAGTAATGCCGAACCAAACGAAATGCCGAACCATGCTATGTCGAACCAGATGTTGGGTTCAGAAATTGGGAGATGCCAATCCAAATCTTGTTGTTTGTCGACCCAAATCTTTCCGAACTAGATGGATGTCAAACCAGATGTCTGGGCTGCTATATAGCAGCTACCCTCCTTACTTCTTCACTCTATAAATAGGGGAGCTTTCGGAAAACAATGGCAGCTGAAATTGAGACCTAATTTCAACCAATTTCAAAGCCATGCTATACAGCTGAAACTCTGCAGAATTTTTTTGTATTGTAAATTCTACTTATGTATTGCTTCCAAAAGTGAATCAATCTTGTAACACTAATTTTTCAGTGAGTAATAAAATCTCCTCTCCCCAAGTGGATGTACACTGCCTCGTGGTAGTGGAACGACAATAAATACTGTAGTTTTTTATTTTTTCTGCATTGCATTGATCTGTGACTATCTGTTCTGATGTTTATCTCTGTTTGTTCTATCTCACTATAATCACGATCTAGTTTGTTGTTTTTCCGCTGTGTTGGATTTTTTGTTCCCTTAGACTGATCATCTGAAGGGATTTTCGTCAACAATATGATGTAAGTGGACCTACGAAGTCAAGAAGAATCCAAATGGGAGCATACCTAAATACAAAGTCAAACTTGTGACAAAAGGATTCACAAAGAAGCATGGATTGGATTTCAAAAAAAACATTCTCTGCTGTAGTAAAACCTACATCTATCAGAATTATGCTCACTATAGCAATTCATACGAATTGAGAACTAAAACAGCTTGATGTGAACAATGCCTTCTTAAATGGTGACTTAGAGGAGGAAGTCTACATGATTCAACCTGAAGGATTTGAGCATGGCAAAAGAGTGAGTTGGTGTGAAAATTGAATAAAGCCATATATGGATTAATGCAAGCTCCTAGAGTATGGTTTGAAAAGCTCAAACATATCCTTACTACAGCAACAAAATCTGACAATTCAGTGTTTGTCAAAATCACTTGAATCACCACTGCATACATACTTGTATATGTAAATGATTTTATCATTACTGGCAATGATTACCTAAATATTTCCAAGGTTACTCAATTTCTTGATCATAAGTTATGTATAAAGGATTTGGGTGAGCCTAAATATTTTCTGGAAATAGAAATACTAAAGAAGAATGATTCTGAAATTTGCTTGTGTAAAAAGAAATACATAACAGAAATCCTATGCAAAGCAAAAGTAAACAATGCCAAATCTCTGCCTACACCAGCGATAAGTAATCTACACCTACCTAAAACTAATGGAGATCCTATGGAAATCCAAATCAATATAGAAGCATAATTAAAGCACTATAATATGCAACAATCACTAGACCAGAGATTGGTTTTAGTGTCAACAAGGTATCTCAGTTCATGCAGAATCCACCTACCGAGCATTGGAAAGCCACCAAGAGAATTCTAAGATATTTGAATAGAACCCTAGATTATTGTTTTAGAATTAGTACAAGCAGGTCACAAGTTTTTGCAGATGCTGACTAGGATATTGATGTTGATGATATAAGATCAACTTATGGCTTTTGCAAATTTATGGGAAACAACCTTATTTCATGGAGTTCAAAGAAGCAAGCAACCATATCAAGGTCATCCACTGATCATGATTGTAGGCTTTACGGCTAAATTAATGTGGATACAATCGCTGTTAGCTAACATAAAAGTAGAAACAACGAACAAACTAATAATTTGGTGTGAGAATTTAAATGTTGTTTCCTTGTCATCCAACCTTATTCTTCGCTCCAAAACAAAGCATATAGAGTTAGACATCTACTTTGTGGGAGAAAAAATTGTAAAGGGAAGATTGTGTGTTAATCGTGTACCAGCTACTCATACGTATTGACAAAATCTTTGAGCTTGAAATACTTTGCAAAACTAAGGAATGCCCTAATTGTGTGCATCACTGAAGATAATGCAGAAGGAAGGAACCAAATCATGATGAAGAAAAAAACTAAGGAAAAGAAAGAATGCAAGACTAAGAGACTCAAGAGGATTAATGCAGAGGAAGAGAACAAGTACAAAAATTGGGGAGGGGGATGTTAAAGCGATTGAGTACTTCAGATTTGATCTAGTCCAACCAGTTGAGCAGTTAGGATAGTTATTAGCTTTGTGGAAATGTTATCAATCTTTGCATTTAGTTCTTAATAATTGGCTTGTAGTTCTTGAGTGGTCGATTTCAGTTCTGTGTTAATACTAGGAGTCATCTACGAGAAATTAATGCTCAATTGTTGATGTGTTCTTGTCTTGACCATTGATCAACTTCTTTATCAATATGGGGAAGGTTAGTTGTGATATTGTCATCACTATTATAATCTGAATCAACATTATGATGATTTAGTTCCTTATCATCATCAGGCTCTGATACAAATGCGGTAGGTCCATTTGTATTCAATTGATTTCTTGTACTAATAATGGAAAAAATGGAGAAAGTCCAATTTATAGGTGCTGGAGTGTAATTTAAAAAGGAACAAAGGATTGCTAGACTGAAGAAGAACAAAAAGAAGTGAGAAACGATGTGATAAAGAAGAAATAGAAGTGAGAAAGGATGTGACAAAGAATGAAAGATACTGGTATCATGAAGAAAACTATAGGAGAATATCCGAGGAAATAATGTGATGTGAGTTCACAAGAAGATAACAAGATGGGGTTTGAGAATAAGAAATTTTTTATTATCATTATTAGATTTTACAAAGAAGTGATTCATATGAAAATTTTGAAAAGAATGAAGCAGAATTTTATTGGTTGAATATTAGAGACAAGTAAGTGATATTTGAAAAAATGAACACAATAGCAGTGTACAATTGTCTATAATATATACAGTATTACGATAATGGGCCAGCTGAATCCGTAGCCCAATTCTCTTTAAAGTTTCATAAATGATGGCTGAATTGTATCCGTTGATCTTCAGTATGAAAGGCTGTGATTGCAGAGGAAATAATAGTCCTTCTTTATATTCACAGATATGTTTTCTGGTATATTCTAATTCTCTTCCTCAAACCTTACTTTGGCTAGGGTTTGCGGTGATTTACTCCTCTGTTCTTGATCGATCAATTTATGTAAGCTTCTTTTGAAAATTTGTCCAGAAATTTGAGTGGAGAGAAGAGATCTGAGGAGATGCTGCTTTGTAACGAAATATGAAAGAATTTGACATGCGATTCTCTGATCGTAAAAGTTACAGTTTGCACCTCTTTGCTTAGTTATTATGCTTGAAGGCTTGAGAATCATCTTGAAAGTCTTCATCTTTGTTGCTTTTCTGATTGAGAGTTTGTGAACTATTGTCAAAGCTTTTGACTTTGAGTCTCTTTCTGAACCATGTGAAGTTTTTATTTGACAGAGGTTTGGTTAGAATATCGGCGGTTTGGTAAGTACAAGGTATGTGATTTACAGCCAGTTTTTCCTTACTTACCTGCTCTCGAACAAAATATAGATCCAATTCAATATGCTTTGTTCTTGCATGAATAATAGGGTTGGCAGTTAAGTGTGTTGTACTTAACTTGTCACACCAGATGGTTGTTTTGTTCTCTGTCTTGATTTATAGTTCACTTAAAAGTGATTCTATCCACATAATCTCGGCTGTAGCATTAGCTACGCTTCTGAACTCTGCCTCTGTGCTCAACCTTGACACAATTGATTTCTTTTTTGAACACCACGAAACTAGATTCTGACCTAAGAATACAGTAACCTGTAGTTGACCTCCTATCATCTGGGTCTGTGGCCCAGTCAGCATCGGCATACCCTATAATGCTTATAACTTTGCTTGCTTCTAAGGTTAGACCAAAGTTTAGAGTGCCTTTGAGATATCTTAAGATCCTTTTTACTGCCTTCCAATGAATATCTGTTGAACTTTGCATGTATTGGCTTGCCTTATTGAAACTATAACTAATATATGGTCTGTTGATCGTTGCATATTGAAGAGCACCAACTATGCTTCTGTACTGACTATCATTTTGAATAGTTTCACCTTTGTACTTAGACAAGTGAACATTGCTCATCATTGGTGTAGAGATTGAATTGGCTAGATTCATTTTGGCTTTGAGCAGTATTTCTGTGATATACCTTTTCTGATTTAGCTGAATAGTTGTATCAGATACCCTTTTAACTTCTATGCCTAAAAAGTAGTTCAGATTACCAAGGTCCTTGATTGTGAATTCTTGGTTTCTATGCTTTATTAAATTATTGGTTTACTGCTCACTGTTACCTGTAATAATAAAGTCATCAACATATATTAGTACATATATTATTAAGTTACTGTTGAATTATGTAACTAATGAGTTGTCAGATTTTGTTGGATAATATCCCAATTTGATCATTGTATCCTTTAGCTTTTCGAACCACACTCTTGGTGCTTGCTTTAATCCATATATAGCTTTATGCAGTTTGCATACATGATCTTATTTTCCTTTCTGTCTGAAGCCATGTGGATGTTCCATATATACCTCTTCTTGCAAAATACCATTCAGAAAGGCATTGTTAACATCTAATTGCTTGATGCTCCAATTTCTATACGAGGCAATTGTAATAACAATTCTGATATTTGTAGGTTTCACAGCAGAAGAGAAAGTCTCATTAGAATCAAAACCATGCTGTTGTGAATAACCTTTAACTACTAGTCTTGCCTTATACTTAGAAATTGAACCATCTGCATTTCGTTTTAACTTATAAGTCCACTTACAGCCTATAATATTTTTATTTTTTGGCTTGGGAACAACATTCCTAGTCTTTTTCTTCATTAGTGCCTCATATTCATCAAGCATAGCTGTTTTCCAGTTTTTGTTTTGCATGGCTTGATCACGTATGCTTGGTTCTACTATATCTAGAACTGCATTGAAATTTTTTGGTTTGAATATACCACTCTTTGATCTTGTAATCATATGATGCCTGGTACCATCTGTATTTTGCTAATGACTGGTCCTCTCTGTTTCTGATTGAGTGTCAGTATCACTAATTTGTGAATTGACTTGAGTTTGATGAGATGTAAGTTGTGCACTTGCTCCTTGTTGAGACAATTGATCAGGTACAGAGACCGATTCAGTTTGAGTGTTTGCTGATTCATGTCTGAACTCATGACTTTGAGAGTTAGGATAGCTTGCTTTCCTGTATGTTACTCTGATAAGCAGCTTCTCCCTAAGACTGTATTACTACCAATGGTGGACTAGATATTGGTGGTAATGACTCTTTTGTACTATACACTTTACCTGTGGTTTTGATATTCTCTTCTCTAAAAGGAAAAATCTTTTTATTGAACACCACATGTCTAGAAATAAAAAGTTTACCATTTCTATCTAAGCATTTGTATCCCTTTTTATTGAAAGCATATCCTAAGAATGTACATGGTGATGACTTAAAATTTAATTTATGGACATTATAGGATCTAATGTATGGAAAGTATAAACACCCAAACACCTTAAGATTGGGATAATCTGGATTAATATTAAATAACACTTCAATAGGACATTTAGAATTAAAACTTTTGATGGCAGTTTATTAATCAAGTAGACTGCATCAGGCCAAAATTTTAATGGCATAGATGCTTGTGCCGATAAGGTAATCCCAGTTTCAACAATTTGTCCATGTCTCCTCTCAATAAGACCATTCTGTTCAGATGTATGGGGGCATGTTGTTTTGTGATTAATTCCCTTTTCTGAAAGAACTCCTTTAATGGAAAATACTCTATTCTACCATCAGATTGAAAAAATTTGACCTTGCGGTTAGTTTGATTTTCTGCATGTGCTATGAATTATAAAATGAGTTTCAGATTTAGACTTTAAAAAATATATCCACACATATCTAGTATAAGCATCAACAAAAGAGATATAATATTTATATCCATAATCGGTGTGCATTGGGGCAGGACCCCATAGGTCAGTAGCCACCAGTTCAAGTGGTTTGTTGTATTGAGTTTTTGAATCTATGAATGGTAGCTTATGACTCTTGTCCATCTGACAATATGTGCATATGTATGGTAATAAAATATTATCAACAGAAATATTATTCTTATTCAGTAATGCTTAACAATTGTGACATTTGGGTGTCCAAGTTTACAATGCCATTTATCAACTGTCTCACTAGTTTCATACTGTTTGACTTCTGAATTGTTATACCAATTTCTTTTAAAGCCTGATTTTCTTGAATTATCCACACCGAACTTGTACAGCCCCCTACACTGTTTACCCTGCAAAAGTATTTCCTTAGTTATGATATCCTTAACTAAGCAGTGATGTGGGTAAAATTCAAAGTAGACATTATTATCTCTTGCAATTGGGACACACTTAGTAAGTTCTTTTTGATAAGTGGTACCCTCAACAGATTAAGATACATTGTCTTTTACCTATGATATAAGACCTACCAGTGTGTGTAATTGCAATAGATTTGCCATTACCCATATGTATTGTATTCATACCTTTGTACTCCTTGTTTCCAAGATTGAGATTAGTCAAGTTGTTGGTGATATAATTCGTTGCTTCTGAATCAAGGTACCAATCTTCATCCTGAATAAGTTTTGCTCTTGCTATTTCAGTTTGTGAAGTTTTCGTATCTGATTGATTGCTTGTATCTTGTTGAAAGTGTGCCATATTGGCACTGTAGTTTGAGTTTCTTTGATTATTGGACCCTTGACCTGGAACATAATTAAAATTCAGTCTGAAATAGCATTTTTCTGCTGTGTGACCGAGTTTTTCACAGATCTGACATTTGGATCGGTTATTGTTATTCCATCTGC
Organism: Allium cepa; assembly: GCA_030765085.1. Classification (NCBI taxonomy): domain Eukaryota; kingdom Viridiplantae; phylum Streptophyta; class Magnoliopsida; order Asparagales; family Amaryllidaceae; genus Allium; species Allium cepa. The sequence goes on from CM060932.1 coordinate 915,168,066, forward strand.
CCCTTCCTCTTGATCTGTTTGAATATGCTCCTCTTTGAGTGGACTGTTCACCTTTGCTATTATTCTGGCCTTTGCTCTTATAATTTGCAGCAAAATTGGCAGATAAATAAGATTCTTGTGGTTTCTCTATATCTATTCTTGCCACATGTGACGGCAAAATAGAATGCACATCATATTTTGATGGTAAATTTCTTTGAGATGTTATAATAGCCACCACAGCTTCATATTCATCACCTAGCCTATTTAGTATAGTCATGATCTACTCTGAATCAGAGACCTTTTGATTAGCTACTTCTAATGTATCATATGTAGACTTAATCTTGAATAGATACTCTTTCATACTGTGATTATCTTTCTAGATATTGTGAAGCTGTCTTTTATGAAACAGTACATTTGCTGATGATTGTGGGTTAAAGACCTTTTCAATAATTGACGATATATCACTTGCAGTTTTACAACCTATTACATGTGTGCATTTATGGAGGTAACATCCATGAGCATATAAGTCTGTCTTGCCTGTGATGTGAACATAATCCTCATTGCTAAGAATCTTGTTTTCTTGATCAGTGATACACTTTGGGGTAATAGGAAGGGTTCCAAGAATGAATCTTTCAAGACCATATCCTTGAATGGTTGTCTCCACCTGCAGCTTCCACAATAGATAATTGTCATCATTTAGGTGTATTGTAATTAGTTGACTTTGATGACTAATTACAGTTTTAACCAGTTTCTCCACATTTGAGGTGATGTGTAGAGATTCGCTTCCACTAATTGGGATTTCTGAATGTCCTTCTGACATGATGATTACAAATGTTCACCAGAGACAAAGGAAAAGAAGACAAAAATAGTAGCTTCTTGATAAGGAACAGGATCAAGAATTAGAGGCTGATCACAAACAGGTTTGTTGCACCCTAAAGATCTCAAATGATGATACCTTTTCTGAGGAGTTCTTTTACGGAATGACGCTTTCTTTGATTTGTGTTGATATTTACTGAATTCTTGACTCTGATTTCTTTGATTTTTGATTCTATTCCAAACTTAGATTCACTGATGAACATTGTTGCAGCCAGATGATCAGAACTGGCGAGTCAATGATATTTGTTGGTTGAATCTTCTTCTCAAGTGATGATATCTAATCTGATGAGAAGAAAAGATTTATTCTGCTGATGATTTCCTATCTTTGATTTTACGTAGAGTCTTCTTGATGCCGTTAGGCATATTGTGGCTCTGATATCATATTAGATTTTGCAAAGAAGTGATTCATATGAAAATTTTGAAAAGAATGAAGCAGAATTTTATTGATTGAATACTACAGACAAGTAAGTGATATTTGATACAATGAGAAAAAATGAATACAATAGCAATGTACAATTGTCTATAATATATACAGTATTATATGATAATGGGCCAGCTAAATCCGTAGCCCAATTCTTTTTAAAGTTTCATAAATGATGGCTGGATTGTGTCCATTGATCTTCAGTATGAAAGGCTGTGATTGTAGAGGAAAGAATAGTCCTTCTTTATATTCACAGATATGTTTTCTGATGTATTCTAATTATCATGTTGGCTACTTACCTTAAAATTACAACCTTTAGTACACTTATACAGCCAAAATCAAACCAGATTAAGTTACACATTTCTTAGCAATACTCTAACCAATAACCTGAAGTAGTGAAATTTGAATATATGTATGTGATTATGTGCACACGTGCACACAAGTTGCACATAATTATTTCTTTTATTCGGTCTGGATCTCTTCAACACTAAATGTACCAATCCACTACCTTAATTTGCAATTTCCTTAACAACCATGGCAGTTACAACACTCATTTACGATAAAATTTCTTGTGAACTTTCTCTTGGGGAGCCTGAACTGATTTTAATAGCATGTAACTTATTCATCTTCGTGAACTTAGTGTAGCATTCATGTAGTTGAGGTCAAGGGAGCACCAGAAGAGATGCTAACAATAAGGACATGGAAATGTCTGTGAGTGCGATAGGATTAAAGTTGAGCTGAAGTGAAGCTGGGTATCACGTTACTTCCAAAGTTATTGAGTCAAGTTATACTGCATATTAGAAATTCACTTCTAAACCAGACTATCACGTAAATAATACTTGCTAAACTGTTTGTAAAGTGTATTATGTGTTATATATTCAAATTCAGTATTAAAGAAATTGATCTCTTTAAATCATGCTCAGTTGCCATGCCTGGACTGTTATGATTTAAAAGATATAACAGTAGCATTTTCAAAAGAAAAATGAGTAATATAAAATTTATCATTTCGCGATGGAAACGAAATCCCAAAAATAATTTTTTTTATTAAATTTTGTATAGTGAAAGAAACATTAAATGAACCGGGTTCGAAGACAAAATCTTGAGTTTATTATGAAAAAATATTTTGTATGACAACAATTATTTTTTCACTTGTATGGGCATCAATTATATGGTAATGGTTAATGGTTATTGTTAACACCACAGGGAAATCATTATTATATCGATTCCATCGGTAAGTAAAACTAAAAATCGTTGCTGCCGTTGATACCATAGTGCACCGATAACTGTTATATTGATATCGGTTATCATTGATCGATAACGATAGACCTAATGTTAGGTACCCGCTAATTAAAATTTAGTTACATCTATATGTATACTCCTTTACAAACAAATTATTCAAATATATTTCAGTTAATAATTGGTATACTGATACATATTTCAATGTATTGATATATGTTTTAAGTGTTACACGATGTTGAATTGAGTCAACATATATAGCTTAAAAATACATCGAAATCTCTAATAAAACAAAGCCTGAAAATTTGTGAAATAAACAGCATTACAATATCATCGAATGTATCGTATATCATCTTAAATTTTATTTTAATTCTATAGTAACAATTGGAGGTGGATCCTTGATGCAACAGTTAGGTCACCTGCATGGTGATTTGAATGTGCATGTTCGAGTCTAGAAACAGGCTTTTCGCAATGCGAAGAAAATGCTACGTACATTATCAACGTCCCCAGAGCCCGCTATTGTGCAGGAGTCTCGTGCACTGAATTTACCTTTCTATAGTAACAATTGATTAAGATTAATAAAATATATACATTAATCATTTGGTAGGTTTATCAACTTATAATCGTTAATTTACTCGTATGTTCGAACATTTACTACTAACGTACCAATAATGCAAATATACTGGTTTTATTTGTTTTTTGTCGCCAACGTTTACATAATAATACAATGATTGATGGTGAAGTTAACATTACAACCGCCAGCAATGGACATGTATAACAACCCATATTTTAGAGATTAGTAGTTAAATGAAATCAATCATTTTTATTGAACTAAATGATTAATAACCTTGAAAGCAGAATTTTTAAAGATGAAGGAATTAGGATTAGAGACATATTCAATTGCGTCTGTAATGTCGTTTATATATGAATTAAGTATAAAGTTTGTTAAAATAAAATAAAATTACTAAAATGAGAAGAAAGAGTGGACAATGGAAAATTGATCTTTTGGCGAAAATTGCCTTTACGATTTTGAAATAAAGCCGTCTCTTTCTTCATCTTCTTCTTCTTCTTCTTCTTCCTCTCTAACAGAGAATAACAAGAATTTTAAAAGAGAAATCATCATAACTCCTGATCTCATTTGTAAAAATTTCCAAATTCAAAAGCTAAATTCAAGTTATGAGACTCGCACAAATACATACCTTCAGTTCACATTTTGGAGAAGTTTGGAGCCGAATTTCGAAAGTCAAAGGGAAGTTTCAAATTAGATTTCATTGAAGCTTAAATCTTTATTTTGGGTGAGTAAGATATATACTCTTTGATGTATTATCATTAATTATGCTAAAATCATAATAAATACCCAAATGTTGGTTAGTGCTTGAGTAATGAGCTTGAATTGGGTTTTAGAGATGAGAATTTTGTCAATGAGTATTTTGAAATAGTTGATTATAGAATTGAGTGTGTTGAATAACTTATTACGAAAATTTTTATGTTTGGCTTGATTGTATGATTGATTGTTGGTTTGGAATTAATAGAATAGTTAGTAGATGCTTCATGACACCTGTAGTCATCATTGTGAATAAAATATGGAGTCTAAATGTTGAACCTAGTATTTAAACTTAAATAATTGTAAAAAGGTTCATTACCTCAAAGTCGTTCATCGATTGCAAAGTTGCACTCGTTTGAATGCCAAATGACTTACAACAAGGGAATGAATTCATATTGAGCGATGTTGTTGCATAGTGCCTTTGTTACACATAGCCGAATGTTGAAGATGGAAACGAGAAAGGAAAGCAAGGTAAAGGTGGTGATAATTTCTACTAAGTGATGCTCCCAATCAAGGTTCAGGCTCATGAGCATCAGACATTCAGACGTCTGAATGTCATTTTTAAACATCTGAAACTCAGGAAAAGTCATCCTACAATACTTCAATGTATTTTTTATGTTTTCAAACGTCTAAAATTTTGTGTTCAAACGTATGAATACCCTATTCAGACTCTAAAGCGATGATGGCTGGACAGTTGAGTTTATGTTTTGAATTTTGAGGTTTTGGGATCTGGAGTTCATTTCGGGGACCAGTGTGATGCTCATAAGTTACGGTGTGACTATTGAGGAAGATGATAAGTACGAAGATAGTACAACTTAACGTCTGGTGTAACTATAGGGCAAGATAATGAGTTTGGAGATGGTAGGCCTTGTCTTGGGAAATGTGTCGGGTGATGTCAAACGAGATAGAGACTTGGCAATGGTTCAAGATGCGATTCGGTCGTATGGTGGATATTCTAGAGTTACCTGGTGTTTCTGACACATGACGACTAGAATTTTCTGATATACGATTCCATACGATATTCTCTATACGGAGTAAGTTGTATCCTTTAGCTACGACTTTAGGATTAGATATTTCTAGACCATATATAGCATGAGGTGGTTGTAGCCTCGATTATGCGTCTTTGGACGGCATCGATTCTAGAGGATAGAAGACATTCTATTTGGTAGTAAAGGCGATGAGCTCGGGCTATGTTGTAATGGTCGTAAGCCTCAATCCCACTAGTTAGAGTTTTCGTGATAAGCAAATGGTAGCTTTTAGGCACGTGTATATCGATTCTGGTTCAATACAATTGTTGGTGGTGAATGATGCACTGAGGCATCATGGTGTTGTTCATACATCAGTGACCTTGCTTAGCAGGTTTTGCCATTATCGGAAGGCACGAGGCCCACTAGCCTAGTTTGTGACTGTTAGGTCATGATTAATGTCATGATGATCAGTATTAAGTCTTATCATACAGTGTAACACTATAGTAGAAATGTATAAATTAGTTGGATGCAGGTGAAGATATAGGTAGAGGTATGGTTTCATTACCTTGAGTATTACCATTTGGTATTGTTCATGATATAGCAGCGTATTGGTAATTATGCAGATTAGTAATATTTTCTTTTCATCGGACTTTACGTCCAACGTCTCTTTATTGCCTCTTTTGTTATCATACATTTGAGTGGGTGGACTAAAGATGGAGATTTCCACCCGCTAAGATGATACAGATCCCTAGTTATTTTACCGTTATGATTATCTATCTAGTGTCTTGGAATATTAACATGAAGACCATATAATTATCTTGAGATATGTTGTACATGAGATTTGATGTACCACTAGCCTAGTTTGTGACTGCTAGCTTGCTTGTTGAGAGATAATGTTCATAGAATATTTTTTATAATGACGTCTACAACATGATGTGCATGAGGTAAAAAAGAACATGATTTAGGTCATCAAGAACATGAACAACAGTTGATTTATTCCTTTTTCTCCAAAAAAGCTAGGAACAATGCATGATATCGGGCAATTATATGCTAAGGGAGATTGCAAAACCATCTCTCAATACAAAATTTTGAAGGGACGTTCAAATGCTAGAGGATACTAATGATTGCAGCGCACTCATGAATCAAAGAACTCGTTGTATTACAAAAATACTGTTAGTTATTGTGTAATGCTGTTGTTTGCATTAGGCTTTATACACTATAGGTGTTGTAGTTTGTTCAATTTTGTTATGTTACATTTAAATTTTAATGGTGTGGTAGAGAAGTTGTATAATTTATTAATTATTGTCAGTTTGTAATTATTAAGCTGAATTCTTATTCAAAAAAGCTAAGAACTTCACTTTAGATTTGTATTTAACTATCATGTAACATAAACGTTAAGAATAATAAAAAAAACATTTAAACTACAAAAATGATGGAACTAATTAACAAGGTTAACACCCAAGTAAGAGGCTTGAGTAAAATTGATGTGGGAAATTTTAAACCATTGCAAAAGAAGCTCCCGTGCATTTCAAACCATATGCAAATACATTCCAACATATAGGCATATCCCAGTGATTTCATACCATGAAAGAAAACATAACATAGTGTCTGAAACGGGACATTAAAAAAATGCAAACATTTCAAGTAACAGCAATTCATAATTTATAAACACTTCAAGGCTGTTGCTAAAGATGAAACCATTTCAAACTAGATAATTCAACAACAATTCATAACAGAAACAATTAAGTACATGGATCTAAATAGAGCTAGACAAATAATAGTAGTATAGATAACAGTGATTCATTCTGAATCGTTGGGATAGGACGGTAAGATAAGTTCGGCTTTGGGAGAAACACGAGGGAACCTAATAAGCTCCGTGACAATGGTAAATAAGTCATTGACATCTTTGTTATCTTGAAAATAGATCTCCATTGTCTCAAGGGCTGGTGCAGTAGCAAGAAGAAACTTGACGAACTTAAGCTCAGATTTGATTCCAGTGAAATTAGTTAACCATACTTCTTGCAGATGATTGAAGCAGAAACCGAGATCCAGTTCTCCTTTCCATAATCCATTAGCTAATATCCTCGCTTCTTTCTTGTTAGAACAAAACTACACAACACGATAATTTTTAGAGATGATATTGTGTATAAATTTATTTTGACCGTTGATTTCAAATACAGCTTTGAATGATTTAGAAGTTTCAAAATGATTCAAATCAAATCTACAAAAAATTTGTTTCATTTCAGTAACTTTAAGCACAAAAGAATGAAGGGGGTTAAAAGGGATAAATAATAAGAGACATGGATCCTTCCGAATATATAATACACACACAAGCAAGCACCTGTGTGTTTTTCAGGAAATATTAATTACCAACACTCTTGAAGGATAATATAAGCAATTAAAGAATAAGCATAAATCTGCCAAAGCGCCTTTTTATACAACCCGCATTATGTATGTAGTCAAACAAGTAGGAAAAAAATAAATTTCTCGAAAACACATTTACCGTTAAGTCTAGCGTTTGTACAAAAGGGGAACTTCTGAACATGCAAAAAGCAGCCAACACTTCTTGTAAATCTTCAAAATTGATGCAAACCATCAGATGTCTGATCGGACATACTAATGGAAGACGCTCTGGAACATCGCCAACAGCCAAATGCTAACAAAAACATCAAGTTATTAGCAGCACAATCATTGATAATTTCGTTAATAACATTTCCAAATATCCAACGCTACCAACTCTCAATTCGCAAAATTAACTTCTATAAATTTGGTAAATTTTTGCCACGAAAGTAATACTGATCTCAATTACAAAACTTGCCCACCAATTTTTATCATTTAGCATTATATTGCCTAACATAGCAGGTCAACCAAAAGAGTAAATTTTTCTTTCTTTTTAACGGTAAGAGCGGTATTTTGTTCATGCAGAGTATTCGTTATGATGTCTCGGTGGTTCAAACCATAACCTCTAGAACCTATGTTTAGGATGTCATACTAGTTGAGCTAGTAATCCTTGACGTAAAACATTAATAATTTTAAAAACAGTTTAATGAGTAGAGAACTTTAGTGCCTAAAAATTAAATTGCCCTCAATGTTACAGATCTTCCATAAGATAAACCAGTTATTCTAAAAATTAAATTGCCCTCAATGTTACTGATCTTCCACAAGATAAATCAATTATTCATGCTAACCTTTTTATATCTACAATATAGAAGAGCACGCCTTACCTGCAATGCGTAGTCATAAAATTCAAGGCTCTGAAGATTTGGCAAGGAACCAAGAAGTTCGACTATTTTGCAATCTGCATTACTTGCAGTATGTGAAGATGTACGATTTTTCATCCCAAAAGAAGCATAGGTCAAAAGTGGAGTATACTTAAACTGAGAATAGGAATAAAATGTGTTTATATGAAGCATCAGAAGGTTAGGAGCATTGATTGTGAAAGAGGGAGGAGGATGAACTGCCACCAAACTTAAGCTACTTAGACGTGGACATGAATTTAGTAAATTCTTAAGCCCCTTATCTGAAATGACAACTCCATCGAAATCCAACTCTGTCAAATTGCCAAAAGGTCTAAATGTAGCAGAGGGAGGCTTAAATATACAGTCAACAAGTTTTAGATGCGTTAGATTGGAACATGAAAAAATAAAAGAGGGAAGACTGTAGGGCGCTCCCACCCGTTTGTTTATGATCAACTCTTTTATGCCATTTCTTGATAAATATAAGATCCATCTATCGATGTCATAACAAGTTTCTAAGTTTATGTTGAGTGCAAACTTGTCAACTGGTCCACAGTGGGCCAAGAGAATGCAATCAATGATTTTCACAATTTTATTAGCAAACTCTGGCTGCGAAACTTGAAACATGTCATCGTGATTTATGTCAATTTTCGAGAGAGAATGCCATTGATATCTCCAACTACGTGATAGAATGCTTGTGCGCACAGCTTCCAAGATCGGTAGACGAGTTAATATAGAATCAATGATGTCTTTTGGCAAAACACTTATTCTATCCACCATAACAGTGGAGTTCATCTTGCTCGTCTCTAAAATTAAAATTAAAATTAAAACAACAATTATACAAAAATGAGCATGCTTAGCAATAATTTTAAACCATTGCGCAAAGTGAGCTAGAAAATAAAACCCAAGAGTGTGGTATGGTAGAGTGAACATTGAGTAGCCAACAGTCGTTTTGGGTGGAATTTTTCTAGAAGTAGTTACAAATGCAAATATATATAGAATAAGAAAAGAAAATACATTTAACATTCTAAACCACAAGGTTTAAAATTTTGAACACAAATTTAAAATATGTTGACTTACAACTCATCTACCCTACTTGTGGCATTTAAACAATTTCTTCAAACTTATATTTGGGAACAATTTAGTTTCTTGCCTGTTAAGTTATTTAATTATTTGAGAAGCAACTAAATTTTTATGAGCAATAAGTCAAAATATTTGCTTCATCATTGTAGTGTATGTTTTTTTTGTCATGAAGACATGAACAACTGCAATCATACTGTGCCCTACTCGCTCTTCTATTCACTTTCACTTGCTACATATTATAAATAAGGTCATTTATGAAACTTTTACTTCCACTTGAAAAATTATCTAAGGTTACCAGATTCAAAACTAGAGATATATAGAGAAGTTCCCACCAAAAATATGTGATTCACCACTAACTCCAAAATTTAATTTTCAAATGTATAAAACGTTTCAGTGAGTATGATTTGTAAGCTTGAACGTTTATTTTCCATATTCGTCAATAGGTATATGTTCTAGTTCCATCCTGTAATATAGTTGATCACTCAAGTCGTGCTCAAAATTTTCGGACATAAACGTATACTTTAATCAAGCATAAATATCAGCGATGCTCTTTCATCAAAATGCTGAAGCTAAAGGTCAAATCCTAAATTTTAAATCCAGTTTACAGAAGCTTCCTGACGAAATATATAAGCCAAAGCACAATTTCGGATAAAAAAATCAAAAGGATAATTGATAAGCATGTTGGGGGAAGTTTGTGGATTTTCATACCTTGCGACTGGGTTGCAAACAAACAGGCAAAAGCTGGCACGATTAAAAATGAAACCCTAGTTTTCCGACAAAGTTAAGAGAAAACAAAACCCTGGATATTCTGCTTCGTTCTGCTTACATCAAAGCAGCGGCAGTAATGGTATTGCGAAGGCTGAATCCTTAAGTACTCATTATTGTCCTACCACGCCTGCTGTCTACGCCAAAAAACATAAAAGTACTCGGTTTACACCTTGTACGAAAATTTTGATTTAATTTCACATGGTTCAAATAATTATTTAATTTTATTTTGAAAAAGGGTATATTATAAACTACAACCTAATACGATAAACAAACATTTTCCTTCAATGATTCAATTTACAATTTTTGAAAGACTCTAAACATTAGGAAGGTTTTCATTCTAGTTTTCATCAAATAAACAATGTCTAAACTTAAGCTGTGATGCCACATACCACGAGTTTTACTAAATCGTTTAATTTCTTTTCCGCATACGCTCGAAAAGTGCAAATACATATATTTTATATAGAAAATAATTTGTTTGAGAAAACTAGTTTTAAATCATTTTAGAAATCGTTTTGAAAAACAAATCTTTGAAATTCTCTTATCATAGAAGGTGGGAAGCTACAAAGGAGATAAAATTGTGAAAGATGATGTGAGAAAAGAAATTTGACTAGTTCTATTGATATAGAAATTTGACTAGTTCTATTGATATATCCTATTTTGTTTTACACGCACTCAGAATTAGCATAAAACTTTGTATACCTTTTTTTTTACATACATATGAAATTTTCAATTATAACCTTATTAAGTTTTAGTATTTTATAAATTCATCTCTTCTCTTCCAGAATTCATGTACAGATTCAAATAGAAATCGGGTTGTCTAGTGGGGCGGGAAGGAAAAAATCCATCTTAGTGGAGCAAATACGAGAAAAAAAACGCATTTCTAGTGGGGCTGCTATGGGGAGAATAAATTCCTAGTAGGCTCTTTGCACAATTCTTCTATGTATCGCGTACAGTAGTTGTGTTCATTGCGAATTCAAGCATCCCCTTCCTTACTGTAGAAAAAAAGGAAAACAATTATTTTATCTATTTTTCATATTTTACTCCATGATCATAATACTCATCTATCCCTAATACAAAGTCATAAATTCATTTGATTCCAACCCTACATCAATTTCTTTTTCCCAATTTTCATTGTTGGATAATATAAAATTGGCAAATGCTATTTATACACCAACAATCACATAACATACACTAGTATCTCACTAAAAATTTTTATTATTAAGTTACCCTTCTTTTTCTTAATTCTAATTTAAGTCTTTTACTTATAACCCATTAAATATAAACATTAAAGTTAATAATAATTGATTAAATTTATGCATTTTTGATAAAGAAGTTTATGATTTTTTACCATCAAACACGTCTATTCAAAAAATGAATCAACACCCAAAAATCATACGAAAGCACCAGTTCAGATAAAGGTAAAATAAAAAGGTAGAAAGTAGACAAGAAAACACAAAAGTTTTTGTAGTGGTTCGGCGTAATCTCCGTCCTACGTCCACTTCAATATATTTTATTAGTTGTTCTCTCTCTGTATTACAGCTAGTTTTCTTAAAATCTGAGCATAATCCTGTGAATCTCATTTACAATAGAACTTCTAGGTTGTTTATGAGTCACTTATGCTAAGAGCCTACCGATCTAAGTCCTAGAACATTAAATAATTGTTTCCTAGTTGACTCTAATGGAGGAGATATGAGAGATGAAGAAGTATCAGAGTATCCGTGGTTAGAGAATCCTGATCTTGTTTTGGTTTCTCTATGGTTTGTATTTATAGGGGAAGTAGGCATGATTGATCAAGAACCTACTTGCAGTGAGGTCCAGATATCAACCCAAAGTAGTGTGAAAAGTCGTAGGGTCCTACATCTCATGGTTATAATTTGATACCGAGTTATCCCTTGTAACTCGGTACTGAGTTATCCCCTTAAGGGAAACTCGTTCTTTTCTCTTAGATCATGCTCTTTGCTTCATTTTGGGGTGCCCCTTATATTTTCATAGATCGTTGACTTGTTTTGATGATCGTTACTTCATAACTTGGTTTGTTCAACAGTCAATTCTTCAATTCTTGAGATAAGTCGTATGGAACTCTACGAGATCACTTGAGCATGCATGAAAGAGCTAGAGGATGTATGAAGTTTGAGGCTGTGATGTTGAAGCATTAGAACTCAGTACCGAGTTATAAGGCTAACTCGGTGTCGAGTTATGTATTTAGCATATTTTTGGCCCAATTTTTCCCAAGCTATTTTCTTTGTCCATCTAAGCACGCCTACTAATTTTCAAGTCGTTTCATCATCATTTGGATCTTTTAAGTCTAGTTGAAATTTGTTTTGGCTCAAAAGTGGGTTAACATTTTCCCCCTAAAGTACACCTTTCGATTGTAGTTGTGCTTTGCTCAAGAATAAATTCCAGTAATTAGTCTTCAATAGTTGATCTCTCTAGCTATCCATCGATCCTAATCTTGATGAATCATCTATTTCCTTTGGATTCCCTAGCAAATCAGAGGTCGCTCCAGGCTCGGTTTAGCTAAGAACTATAGCTCTTGCTTAAGTATTGCTTATACATCTTTATCATTCTAATTTCATTCGGAGTTATTACATCACATATTAAAATCATCCAATGTTCATCCAAGATTTTAATTGTTTTACTCTAATTACAAGGCTTTCAAATCCTTTTATCAAATATGTAACATTTCTAAGGCTCGGTCTCTTCAGATCATTTTGCATTCAATCTAAAGTTTTGATCCCTCTGGGTCGTTCTACATTCACCTTAGCGCAAGATCTCTCCAGATCATTTAATCTCCAATCTAGGGTCTGACCTCTCCAGGTCGTTTAACATTGCTTTAGGGGGACGATCTCTCTAGATCATTTGGCATTTTATTTGGGAGGCGATCTATCTGAATGTTTTGGTATTCACTTTAAGGGTTCGATTTCTCCGGATCGTATATTGCTTAGTCTACGTTTTGATCTCTTTGAATCCTTGCTAAGTCCGCTTGCTCTCCGGCTTACTCTTCGATGAAGGGACTTTTAAGGGTTCAATCTCTCTGGGTCTATCGCTTAATCTAGGTTTTGATCTCTTTGAATCCTTGCTGAGTCTGCTTGATTTTCGACTCACTCTCCGATGAAGGGACTTACTTTTCGTACATGCCCATCCACTCACTCTTCGGTGAGGGGACTTACTTTTCTACAAGCCTATCCACTCGCTCTATAGAAAGGGAGCCTGCACTCCAGTCCCGTCTCTCCAGACGGGACTTAAAGCGACCAATATCGTGCATGTTCATTCGCTCGTTCTCCAACAAGTGGGCTTGCACCCTACACTCTGGTTCTGTCTTCTCGGACGTGACTTAAAGCGATCAATTCTAGTCAGCATATTCATGCGGATTTTTTTCAATATTCAAATCAAATCAAAGAAAACAAGCAGACATTCTAAGTGTTCATCCTAGACATCAGACTTAGACTATGCCTAGAGACCAATCTAGGTCTTGTACATGTGTAAGCAATCCAATGTTATTATCGTTCAAAGTAGTCATCTCAAGCATGTGACTCAAAGTGTGCCTAGAGACCGTTCAGGATCCCATACACATGTAAGCAGTCAGAGGTTATTATTATCTTTATTACTTAATGCATAAAGAAAAGTACGGGAAAAGAAACAAAAAGGCAGAATGTGAGAATCAGATCTGATTCATGTTCATCCCAATCATGGGATTTCTAGATCCATGATTGTTCCTTGATGCATTTGATGCAGCTCGTGGTTGCTCCAATCGCACCATCGTAGTTGGGTTCGTCACGTACGGTTTTAGCTGGTTACTCCAAACCAATTCTTCTATTAGATCATGAAGGTGTCGACATTCGTTCGTTTCATGTCCGTCCAACTTGTGGAAGATGCAGAACTTTCCAGATCTTTTCTCTTGATCAGTGGGATCTCTCGTAGCTGGCTTTTGATAGAGGATATTCCCTTTAGTGTCCAAATATATCTTCTATGGGGTTTCAGTTAAGTTGATGTAGGAAAAGAAATTCGACTCCCTCATTTTTCATTTCGATTCCCTAAAGTTGTCATCAGTTCTCCTTTTTTCCTTTGTCTTTTCCGTTTCCCACTCCGGACGGTCCTCTTCATCCACAATATTAATTTCAGCATCCACAATTTCAGGGTCTTCTTGATGCAAATATCTCTCGGCTTCATGGTAGAATTCCAAAAGATCCATCAGTGAATCCCTTTCCAGTGTACCTTTGAACTCAGTCTTACTCGTGACTCCAAATTCTGCCCCATTAAGATTAATGGTGGATCGGCTTGTCCATTGCAGATGCTGCTGCACTGAATCTTGTCAAATAGCTCTGCATGGTCTCTCTAGGTCTTTGTTTCACACTTGAAAACACTATTGCATTCTTCGGTCATGGGATGTGAACTCTGAACTGCTAAGAATATGCTCACCAATTTGGTTTAGAGCTAATGGAACCATTCTCCAACTGCATGAACCACATCACCGCCATGTCGGTTAAGTATAATGGAAAACATCATCCCATTACCTCCTCAGAAGCACCCAATATCACCATATGTCGGAAGAATCTCATTAGATGAATGGTTGGACCTGTCTTTCTGTCGTATATTTCCCACATCAGAAGCTTGAAATCGAAAGGATTTCTTGCGTTTCGAATATTAGAAATGAATGGATTCATGTTCACATCCTCCAAACCCTGATCTAGGGGTCCGTCTCTAATTATTCTTATTACCAACTTAGCAATTAGGTTTTCACCATCCAATGAAAGTCTTTTTTCCAAGATGTTCTTTCTCCTGCTCTTGTTGGGGAATTCCGGCATATATTGTTGCGCATACTCCGCTGACTATACATTAGTTTTTTGTCCTGCTTCTTTGGTCGCATTCTGTCCTTCGATCCTACGGTGTAGCTCTGTCACATATTCATCCAGTTGTTGTGCATTTGCATTTTGATTCGCGTTTCTAACTCCAACATCATTTTTTCCTAGCATTCCAATACATCCCAAACTCACATTAGTGTTGCCTTCGAGTATAGGTCTCTTGGTAAATAGTTGATTTGGGTCGGTACCGAGCTATTTAGTTGGTGGGGGCATCGTTCCAATTTCTTGTGCTCCAACTCCAGATGCTCTTGCATTAGCTCCTTGTCTTTGATTCTAAATTCTAGCAACTCTAGCTATTCGTTGTTGTTCCCTTTTTTTAGAAGATCCTTCAAGATTTTCCTACTGTCTAGTTATCACTCCATCCCACATATCCTTCATCATTTTCTCTATCTTTTCTCAGGTCAAATAGATGAATTGATAAGAATTTGAGGACATCTTCTGGCTGCCCCTAGGTTCTAGTTGACTTGCTCCGGTTTTTGATCTAGTATTAGGCTTCTTCATCTTCTTCAAATCTCATATGCAAGCTTTAAGTTTTTTTTATCTAGTTCTTAGTTCTCAGTGAAAGCACCAAAATGTTTATCCAAAAAAATGATCAACACAAAAAAATCATGTGAAAGCACTGGTTTAGATAAAGGTAAAATAAAAAGGCAGAAAGCAGACAGTAAAACATAGAAGTTTTTATAGTGGTTCAGCGTAGTCTCCGACCTACGTCCACTTCAATTTATTTTACTAGTTGTTCTCTCTCTAATACAACTAGTTTTCTTAGATCAGACCACAATCTGGTGGATCTTAGATTTAAAATAGAGTTTCTAGGTTGTTTGTGAGTTGCTTGTACTAAGAATTTACTAATTAAAGTCCTAGAACAACAAATAGTTATTTCCTAGGTGACTCTAATGGAGGAGAGGTGAAGAGTAGCAGAGCTACCATGGTCAGACAATCCAAATCTTGTTTTGGTTACTCTGTGTTTTGTATTTATAGAGGAAGTATGCATGATGGATCAAGAGCCATCTTCCAGTAAGGTTTAGATATTAGCCCGAAGTAGGGTGAAAAGTCGCAGGGTCCCATAAGTTACAATTATAACTCAATATCAAGTTATCCCTTATAACTTAATACCGAGTTATTTCCTTAAAGGGTAACTCGTTCTTTTCTCTTAGATCGTGCTTCTCGCTTCATTTTATGGTGTTTCTTATGTTTTCGTAGATCGATGATTTATTTTGATGATCATTCCTTCATAACTTGGTTTGTTCTACGGTTCACAACAGTCAATTCTTCAGTATTTAAGATAAGTCATCTGGAACTTAATGAGATCACTTGGGCATGCATGGAAGAGCTAGAGGATAGCTTTTATAAAGTTTGAGATTATGCTGGTGAAGCATAATAACTCGGTGGGGAATTTAGGGATAACTAGGTGCCGAGTTATCTACTTAGCATATTTCTAGCCCAATTTCTCCCGAGATTTTTCTTTGTCCATCTAAGCATGCCTACCAATTTTCATGTCGTTTTGTCTTTTTTGGGATCTTCTAAGTCCAATCAAAATTTGATTTGGTTTCAAAAGCAGGTTAACAAAGCCTAAAATATCAATTAAGACAATTTTCATAACTAATTGCACTCATTTCGAAAGAATTTAATATTATTTTCTTTTTCCAGAAGAAATTCAAAAATTAGAGTTAAAGAAAAACTAAAGAAATTACGATATAGCGCGAGACATTAAAGATCATTTTTCTGAACTAAACTTAATTTAGTACTAGAATTTCTAGTTTTATATAAAAGATTTTCAAGTTTTAAAAAGGGCAGACGATGAAGATGAAAATAAGGGTAATTTTGTAAATGTTATGGTGTATGTAAAGTAATTATTGGTATATGTGATTTATTATACTTTTTGTATATGTTAAGGGAGTTTTGATATATGAAAAATTATATATTAGGGTTCAATGTCTTAAATAGTAAACCGTAAAATAATTAAAACATGCTACTTTACATACACCATAACTTTTAAAAAATCATTCATCCTCTCCCCTCTTTCTCTCTTCTTAAAAAAGCTTTTCTCATTTAAAATCTAAACTTAGTGTCTCAAAAAGCGTGCAAGTTATTTGAATTTCCATGTAGCATGCTGCATAATTTAAATATTAGTAAAAAAATTCTTAAATCATAATGTACTGATCCCAAAAAAATAAAATATGTTTTTCTTACATTTTAATCCTCTTTTAGTCATCCATTAATGGATGATTTGAGAAATACACTATTATGGAGGGCAAAAAGTAATATGCATAACCATGGAAAAAAGTAATATACAATATTAGTTAAACAATATCGATTATCATACGAATAATAGAATTGTAGGCTTTATTCATAATATCTAACCTCTAGTAGTTGATTTGGTTTATTCGCTTGGCACTTCTATTGACTTTATTGGTTCTATTAACATTTGATTTCATCAACAAGTCTTAAACCATGTATGCTTTTGGGTACACGAGTTAGGTCTTAGGTTTAGGGAAGGGTTTTCTTTTTCATATTTGTAGAGGGGTTTTCTTCTGTCATTCAAATAATAGAATTGTAAGCTTTATTCATAATATCTAACCTCTAGTGGTTGATTTGGTTTATTCGCTTGACACTCCTATTGACTTTGTTGGTTCTATTAACATTTG
Source organism: Allium cepa (assembly GCA_030765085.1). Classification (NCBI taxonomy): domain Eukaryota; kingdom Viridiplantae; phylum Streptophyta; class Magnoliopsida; order Asparagales; family Amaryllidaceae; genus Allium; species Allium cepa. Next base: position 915,185,464 of record CM060932.1, read on the forward strand.
ATTTTATCAAAAAGTCTTAAACCATGTATGCTTTTGGGTACACGAGTTAGGTCTTAGGTTTAGGGAAGGGTTTTCTTTTTCATATTTGTAGAGGGGTTATCGCTATCTATCAGGCTTGCTGGCAGCTTCTTTTGTGAGTGTAGAGTAAAATTATATGAATGTTATCCTCCTATGGAGGATCACTCATTTTTCTCAAAAAAATATCGTAAGCTGTTATCCACATAATTTCAATATCAAAAGTAATGTTATAAGTGATAGTGTCGTAAAGGAATCAGTGTCGCTAGGTTCTAGGTCGGAGGTCAACAGTGCCGCGTGAGGTCGCTAATGTGTATATATGGTGCCACCTCTCTTTGGTGTCACCTCTCATCCACCCTTCACTTCATCATATCATAATCCAGCAGCATCACATTCCATTAATAAAGAAAAAAGGAGAACGTCACACTTGATCGAAGTCGCATAGGTTTCACACCCTCTATTGTCGAAGTCATACGGTGATGAATGCAATACTATTTCAATGACACACCTATTTAGTGTCGTTACTCCTTAACACCATCATTCAAAGCCAAAGTGTATATCACACCTAATCAATATCGCCGTTAAGGATCAACGTCGCCACTAAGCAAGTTCGCTTCTAACCACTGTCGCATTTTCTTCAATATACTACATATCACGAAGCCTTTTTTCCACACTGGTTGTTAACAACACTGTGCTCTATTGACTCACATGTCATCAATGCCATCTCGTCTTTAATAACGCCTTATGTCAATACATCATCTGGAAGATTGTCGTTGTTAACCATCCATGCGACGTTGATGACGAATATCGTCAATATTCACATAAAAGCTAACTAATGCTGCTGAGCAACGATGTTGCCATGTTGGTTTTGTTACGTGATTGATGTCGCCTCTTATTAATTAAGCATGTCAAAGATCATCCAAAATAAAACAAAGGAACCTAACGTCGATGATAGTTTTGAGGGTTAAGCATGACAACGATTGAGCGTATTAGAGGCGAGGTCGAACTGCCAAGCCAGTCCCCACTACCCCTATGAATACGACCTAGGGCTAGCAAATCAGGACGATTATTTCTTTTCTCCATTCTCAAAATCAAAGTCATGTAAATCCTAAATTGAATTGGGAAGAAAATATATTTGACTATAATCATGCATAATTTATATGAATAAGGACATGAACATGCCTTTTTTTTACTATGCCTTTTTAAATATTATTGATGTGGACGTGCATATATTCGAATCCTCTAAGTTCAAAACTTAATTATTAAAGAGAAATTTGGACTAAGACAAGAATGTGCATGCACAGTTACATGAACATGGACTTTGAATATAAGAACGAATTACATAGTCCATTGTCGAGCTTAATGGGTTATTGCACTTGTCTTCCTTTCCTCCTAAGAACATATGACTTAACATGGTCCCTTTTTGGAACATTTTCTCTTGAAAGCCCGTATGGACACTTGAATCCCCATGACCTCAAGAAAACTCGAGCGCAATATTCTGAGAAAACAGATGGACTTACGTATATTTCACCCCAAAGGCCTACTAACATCATAAATCCATCCTTTATTGATTACAACTCACGTTAAATCACAAGTGATAAATTGGCCCTTGATGACACTATTATGTTGATTAAGCTATGCTTAATCAAATACAAATCAAGGATTAATTTATTATAATTGGCTTTATGGGTATTATATCAGTTTTTTGGTCTAACATTTTTGACGCAAGAAGAAGGGTCCAAACCTCCACGTATGCGAAGAATGACCAAAATACCCTAAAGGGATTTGAATTACATATTTTGAAATTTTCTTTAAATTCTTTCATTATTAAATTTAAAAACTGAAAGCTAGTCGTCGTCGTTTGGACATTTGCATGAATATAAAAAACATATGCTCTATTCTGCTTCAAATGCAATCGACGTCAACTTACTTACAACATGGCCAACCAAATTTTCAATTCTATCACGTGATCTCATATTCTGTATAACATTGACGCTCTTCTCTTCGATAGTCCAACTCATTCAACTGATTTGACTTTGGAAATGTCTAATATTAAGATCGGGAATAAATTGTGCCTCAGCTGATTTTAAATTTGAATGAACACAGGTTCTTAGATCCAAATATTATCGAATTTGTGGATCCAGACGATGCCAAATCTCCAGATCTAGATGTTATTGGGGTCGTAAATCTGAATGATGCGTAGTTTTCAGATCTAAGTAAAAGCAAGGATCCTTATATTTATAGGAATACAACAACTGATGCCGTAGTTGATAATATGAGAGTAATTGATGCGATGACCGACGTTGAGAGTAATCGATGCAGTGACTGATGCCAAGAGTAATCGATGCAGTGACTGATGCCGAAGGTAATCGATGCGGTTACTGATGTCGAAAGTAATCGATGCGGTAGCTGATGTCATGAACGATGTTGAAATATTTGATGTTGTGGTAATTGACATCGAAAAATGATACCAAAGCTATTTATGTCGAGATTTGTGATGTTAATACTACAAGGATTTCAATGCCACATGGATACCTATGCGATAAGTCAGTTAATTAGTGTTGGGGATTTTGTGGTTCGAGACAAATTTGATGGCGATTGCGAAGAACATAATGCTGTACTTTTCGACTTCAAGGATCTATGCAATAGATTCTTTCAAACAATAGTTCAACCCACCAGTTACAAACGGGTTATCGAACTATCGACTTTCATGATTCAATGAAGCCCTATAACATCGTAACCGAATTTAAAGTTTGTACGGCTTTGATCCAACCAAGAACACTTTAGTAACGGTTCCTGATGATGCAATTTGTATAATATAGAACGAAGAGGAAGAAGAGAGCAATTCTGTGATGTTTTTCTGATTTTGCAACACTTTGGAGGCGTCACAAAACAGAGCAATGGTGGCGTAGTGTTTTGTAACACTTTCTGGCGTCGCGAAAACTGCCCTGTGAAGAAGAAGAAGAGTCGGAATAAAATTGTATTTCCAACGTTTTCTGGGCGTCACTATTTATAGTGGTAGCACTATAACAAAATGACCTTATTACAACTGTAATTTTACAACTGTCATAAAATGCCAGTTGTAATAAAGATTTTTTACAACTCTTTTATTTTGCCAGTTGCAATAAACTTATTTTTAACAACTCTTTTATTTTGCCAGTTGTAATAGATACATATTACAACCTTTCTTTTTTATCAGTTGTAATAGATGCCTATTTTCAACAACTATTTTATTTTGGCAGTTGTAATAGAAGCATAGTACAACCTTTCTTTTTTGCTAGTTGTAATAGGTGCCTATTTTCAAGAACTCTTATTTTTTGCCACTTGTAATAGATGCCTACCCTTTTTTATTTGCCCTTGTAATAATAAATTAATAATTATAATTAAATAATAATAAATAATAGTTAAATTATTAATAAAAATTAATAATTAATAATAATTACTATTAAATTATAAAAATTTATAATTTCTATAAAGTATGACATAATTACTATTCAATAATTAACAATTAACATACTAATTAATAAATAAGAAATAAATATTATTATTAACTAATTAATAATTAACAAATAAGAATTAATTTTTAATAATTAGTAATTAATAATATTAATAATAATTAATAAGTAATACTTAGTAACTAATTTTTGATAATTAGTAATTAATGATTAATGATTACCAAGTTTTTTCAGAAAGTTGTATGAACGTACTTTCAACGGCTTTTCTTTTACCAATTGTAATAGAGGTCTATTAAATATTAATAATAATAAATATTTTATAAATATTTTTGATAATTAATTAATAATTAATCTGAAATATAGTATAATTACTATTAATAATTAGCGATTAGTAATTAATTAGTAAACAATAGTAAATAATTAATAATAAATATTTAATTTATAATTTATAATCTATAAACAATAAACTATCAAAATAAAAGTAACAAATAATTAATAACAAATTTTTTATAATAAATAATAATTAATAAAATAATAATAATTAAAACTGAATTTTTAATATTAAATAATATTGATAATTAATAAATAAATTTACATAATAATATTTAATACGAAAATTAGTAATAATTAAATAAATAGTACTTTTAAATAATTAAATATTAATACATAATAATTAATAACTACTATTATACAACAATAACTAAAATGTGAAATAGTTCCTATTAATAATTTTTAGTTAAAAATTAAAAATTGATTAATAATCAATAATCAATAATCAATAACCAATAAAAAATAAAAAAATAATAATTAATCATTAATAATTTATAAGTAATCATTATTATTAAATAATTGTAACTAGTAATCTATAATTAATAATTATTTTTCATATTTGATAATTCATTATACTTAATCATTAATAATTAGTAAATTATAGCAAATATTTATTAATTACATTTAATAATTAATAAATGTAATTAATAATTAATATTAAATTACTAACAACTATATTTTATAATAATTACTATTAGTATTTAATATATTAAATAGTTATTATTAATATTTAGTACTTAATTTAATAATTAATAAACAGTAATTATTATTATTTTATCTAATTTTTAATAATTAATGATTAATATGTAGTATTTAACAATGAAGAAGTAATACTTGTTATTTAGTATTTAATATTGATAATTATATTAATAAACATTACAATGTAAGCTATTACTTTCATATGCTTATAGATATTTTCATTTGTAACTATCTATTTTGTCATATACAACTCGAAATAAAGAAAATAGGCTCCAATCTAAATTTTTGGCTCCACGGCGAATTTTTGTTTCCCTCCAATCAAACTTTTGTTTCCGTCAATCAAATTTTAGCTCCACAGCAAGATAATTTGGCCTCCTCCCATATAACAATACCAATTTATCAATCATCCATTTCCCCATCATTAGCTAATTTCGCTTCGCCTTCCACCAGATCCATACCATCTCTCATCAGATTCAACCCCCCCTAGACAGATCCTCCTCGTCAGCCATCCTAAAACGTGCCAACATGCCTCATCTACCACTACCACACAACTAGCTTCACCAAATAACTTCCTACCTTCAGATCTGCTATAGTCAACAAGTTCCTACCTTCAAATCGCAAATTCCAAATTAGAATTGAAATCGAAGAATGGAGTTGTGGAATAGGTTCATGAATTGGCTGCGATTTTGGGTTTCATGATTTGCGGTTTGTAGAGGATGGAGGCGATTGCTTGGTTTGGGTTGAAGGGGTTGTGGTTTCTTATTTATTGCTGTAGGCTCGGTGACGAAAGGCATATGTCTGTAGCGGTTAGTGGAATCGGTGAAGGAGAAGAGAGGTATTGGCTATGGAGAAGGGGAGGCAACTAAAGTCGGGTGATTGCAGTAAAGGAACGGGTAGTGTGAAGAGGCTGGAGGATGGTATCTCTTGCATGCTGTTTTCAAATTGACGATACATACAGTTGCATTGTGATTTTATAGGAAGGGGAGTGGTAAAAGCAATTTCAACAGAAAATGGTGGTACAGAAAGTGTTGAAGTGAGGAAAGGTGATATCTACAAGCTGGAAGAGGGTACTGTTTTCTATGTATAGAGCTACCTTGATCCGCCAAGAAAAGAAAAGCTAAGGGTTCATGCTATTTTTTACCCCATACTCTGCTTTGAGGACAATCCTTTGGTATGATGATCTATCATTTATATTTTAAAGTCTCATCTTTACGCAATAATAACTCAAAAGGAGGTGCATGCATTGTTTAAAAACACACGTTATTGAGTACATGGCAATTTTCATGAGAAACAATGGCCGGAGTGTGTATAATTAAGCTGTTCGTTAAGTTCATATACTTCACGTAAACCTATAAAATGAAATGAGGGAGAGATGTCTGTGGTTTTATTAACTACTGCTGTCAATTTTATCAAATGCATGTAAAGGTAACTTACTATTTGAATTTTGAATCATCATAGTTGTACTCTTTTGCAGGGTGCTTCAGTTGGAGCTTACTCTAATATCAGCGACTTGGTTTGAGGTTTTGATGATGAGATTCTTCAAATGGCCTTTGGTGTAAAATATTTCATAATCAATTTTTTTTTGTTTTTATCTGATATAGGATGAAAATTACTTAATTATTATTTATGTTGAACAATTAGGCATCTAAGGAAGATATAAGTGGAATCAAATGGGTAGAGAAACCTCCACCAATCATCCATGTGGAGCCAAAAAATAAAACTAAAGAAATGGAAGAAACTGATTGGAAGGATGAGATATTTGAAGCTCTTGTAGGAAGATGTCCCCTAAGCTTTGTTAATGGCAAAAAGAAGAAAAAGAAAGAAAAGAAGGAGAAGTCCCGTACATTCAATATCTTTGATGCAGAACCTAACGTGGAGAATTGCAATGGACGGAGCATTTCAGTGACCAGTGATGATTATAAGCCTTTACTTGATTTTGACGTTGGCTTCTTTATGGTTAACTTAACCAAGGTCGGTGATATTTGTTTTAGTTATTCAACTGCTCATTAATTAGTTCTGAATTCCACAACATAATGTGTGTTTTGAAGGGTTCTAACATGGGGCCACATTGGAATCCAAAGGCAACAGAGATTGCTGTAGTCGTCCATGGTCAAGGCATCGTCCAAATTGTGTGTCCATTAGATCCATCTGGGTCTGAAAGCGAAGCTTACAAATGTAAAAACACAAAGTTTAGAGTCAAGGAAGGAGACATATGTATATTGACAAGATACCATCCAATGTCGCAAATATTGTACAACAATAGCTCATTTGTATTTGTGGGATTCACGACAATGGTGAGACAAAATCAACCGCAGTTTTTGGTAGGCCAAAGGTCGGTGCTCTAGGATGTATGTGCTGTGGAATGAGTGAGGCAAAGGGAAGATGGTTTGTATGATGATTGTTGGTTGTAGAGTTTGGTTGGACTGTGGTGGGAGATTGTTCAAAGCAGGTGGTAGGAGTTGTGAGATAAGGAGGTATTTAGAGGAGATGGTGTTGGTGTTCAATTAGGAGGAGGTAATGGCAGAAATGTTACTGTTTTTTAGAGTGCAGTGTAAAACCGTTGGACTGAGGAAAGAGGATATGTTATGTGCACTGAGTTGCGCAGATTTTGGTATTGGAGCAGTTTGGTTGGACAGATATGTAGATTATTGTGGTTGTTTGGCAGGGAAGTGATGGTTGATGGTTGGAAACTGACAGTGGTGATTGTTTTCCCCTGCTACAACATAAAACACACACCACACCATCATCTATACTTCACTACTTCCACCCATACCCCTGATTCACTACCATTACAACAGAGCAACTACCCTCTGACCCCCACACACCACCCTAAACATTACACCATCACAATGTCCTCACCACCAAACCCACACTTTTCATTACCCTGCTCTGTCATTAAACTTCATTGCTACAACATTTTTCACCTCGGCTGCAGCAAAACTGCCACTTCTCCTATAAACACGCCTTTGCAAATTCACATTCACCTCACTGTGCCATCATCAGTTCATCATTAACCAACTGCAACCTCCCCTACCAGTCTATACCTTAACCACCATTCATTCATACTTCCCCTGCTTCCTGCTCCCTATTCGAACCACAACATCACTACACACCCTCCCTACTCCATAATCACTGCCCTTCACCTGCTCAACCACCATCTCCACTTCCCTGCAAAATAACCAATCCGTCCATATATCATCTCCAACGTTACTTCAACAACTTCACTTCATAAAGACAAACACCGTCAAACTAGTGTACATCAACATTCACAACAACTCCATCATACTAACCACTGTTCCACACAACAGCTACATCACCCTATACATCAACTACAATCCACATACAAACTGCCTTCATCATCCTAGTGCCACTTCCTCCATATCTTGCTGCTGCAATCATACTCAACCGCTGCTTGTATCATTTTCCTTTCACTGTCACATTTTCTATCACAAAAACCATCCTTCACAAAATATACAATTCCCTTCCCCTATACCACACTACAAATAGCAACCGCGTCCCTGACACCAGACTGGTTCCGTTGCCTCTTCTATCAATCCAACCGACAACAACCTCACCACGACCACAACCAGAACAACCCCAATACCGCAAACCTTTCCTCCCACCACATCCCAATACCCAACTCGACTTCATACTCCATGAACAATTCACTAACCGACAACCTATCCACGAACCCCTCCACCCATCCACTTCATACGTCTGTACTATTGGGCAAGCGGTTTGGATGATTGTTGCTTAGCACGGGGAATTTATCTCTTTTAATTAGTACATATTTATATTTATATTGACATATGTTATGGATTTAGTTATATTTTGTAATAAAATTATGAATTCAAAAATGGTGTACAATTGAATTGTTTTAGCTTTTATTAAATGTGAATGGTTCATGTTGTTTCAAGTAATGTTAACGATTATAATTATTATTAGTGAAATATCGGTTTTAATTATAATGTTGTGAAATTTAAGGTTAATGGCAGTTGTCAGAAGATGAATTGCAATTGTTGGTAGCAGTTGTAAAAAGATTTAATGCAACTGTCAATAACAGTTGTAAATGAATCTATTACAACTGCCAAAAGCAGTTGCAAAAGCTATTGTTGCAACTGCTATTAGTAGTTGCAAAAGAGACCTATTACAACTGTCAATTTAACAGTTACAATAGACTTTACCACAACTTTCAAAAGCAGTTGTAAAAAGATTTTTTACAACTACTCCTGCAATTGTCGGCAACAGTTGTAAAAATATTCAACTCTATTAGAACTCCGAATATTAAGACTGGTGTAATATCCCGGAATTTTTGACAATATCAATTTAATAATCTGCATTAAAAATTAAATTAATATTGATAATTTTGTTAATAATGATTCAAATTGATTTAATAATCTTATTGAATAAATATTAAATCGGTAGATTTTATCTTTTACAGCTAAAAAATTGGTTTCTATTTATAATATAAATATATATTTTATATTGTAAATAGATTAGCTTTGTTTTTAAATTTAATAAAAAAAGCATATTTTCTAATTCTAATATTTTTATTAATTTGGAAATTCGTATAAAGCTTTTCAAAGTTATTGAATAAATAAATCTTGGTTTAAATTTAATAAATGAATCATTATTTAAAATTCTAATTTGGAAATTTTGATTTAATTTAATATTAAGTTTTTCAAAACTATTTAATAAATAAGTATATGATTTTAAATTGATAAGATAGATGTTTAAATGTTTAGAATGATTTTGGCTTGAGTTTTAAATTTAAAATTAATTAACAAAAAGGTTAGTTTTGTTTTTTTAAAACATAGCTTAATAGAATAAGTAATTTATTAATAAAGACATAATTTCTTTTATAATTATTTTAATTTAATAATGAGTTATTTCTAAAAACAATATTAATAATGTATTGTTTTACAATTAGATTTTGAATAAAAATAGCAATTGTTATTTCAAATTTAATTTGTATTTATAACTTGATTTTTAAATATTAGATTTTAGAATTTGATTTGAATTTGAATATGAAATTTTAAAGCCAAAGTATAGATTTTTAATTGTTTTGATTTTTATATGCATGAGCTTTTATTTATAAGCATAATTTGTTTTTATTTCTTTTAAAATTTTCTATACATATTAAATACTAATTTACAAATTAATTAGGCATAACTATTTCATTAACATTTAAAATTAAATACTAATTACTTTAAATAGGACATGTGTTGATTTCTTAAAGCCTCTTATAACAAATGTTAAAAGGTAAACATATTAAATTGACAAATGTTGAAATTTATACAAGTGTCACATTTTGTTTTAATTTTCTTTTATTTTATAAAATCTGAAAATTTTCCTATATAAGTAAACATTTTTCACTCTTGTTTCTTTTTCTCATTTCCTAATCAAAAGAAAACTTCAACCTTTTTCATGCATCAGTAAAACTCCTCATTTTCCAAAATCTGTTAACAATTTTGCATTTTCAAAACAACTCTTCAACCCAAAATCCAAAAATCCAATCTTCAAAACCAAATCTATTGCAAAACTCTTCAGATCAAAATTCTAAATCCCAGTAATCATCTTCAAAATGGAAATATGCAAATTTCAAATCTGTAGCCTTCCATTTCAAACAAAAACAAAGACATTTTGTTTTCAGCAACTCAAATTCAAAAGCAACTGCAGTTTTAAAAGTATCAAAATAAAGGTGTTTTCAAAATCTGGGAAGCTCTGCCTTCTTCTAAAAATATGTGAGTAACTTTTTAAAATCTAAAGTTTAAAAACTGGTTGCATGCTTATATGTTGAAATGAATAAGTATTATATGTGTTTATAAGTAAATGTCTGAAGTAGATATTATTTGTGTGCATGCTGTATTCTGTTCTGTCTTGTTTCCAGGCTCAATTTTTTTTATTTAAATCCTTACCTCTTGATCTAGTTCTGATAGGATCTGATTCACAAACAAAAGTTGTTTGTTTTTAACATAGGTTAAGTTTTAAAAAAATTAAGTAAGTTAAAAATAAGCCTGTTGTCTCTGTAAACCAAACACCTCTGTGCACGTTTAAAATCTAGTAATACTCAAACCTTGTAATTTGTAAATCCAGTATCATAAACGAAATACATAATCAAAAATATGATTTTTAAAACAAGAATTATAGTTTTTAGGCTTGGGTTGAAGGCACAGTAATGAGATGAACTGGAATGGGGATATTTGAATTTTCTGGTGATCTATGTGACTGGAAGGCTCGGGGTTCTTCCAGGTGATGGAAGAGGGTTAGGAGTTGCTAGGAAAAATCATTGTTGGTGATGAAATTCATGGTGGAAGTTGCGGCAGTAGAATCCTTTCTAGAACCCAAGTTTTAGTCAGGTTTAGGAATTTGATCACTACAGGTTCTATGATGGATCGAGTGATTCAATGTTTAGGGAGATGGAAGCTTGGACATATACAAGGTCATGGCCGGAGATGTAGTATTTCTGGTGGTCGGAGGATGAACGGCGAAGCATTTCCAGGTTTGGGGTTGGTGATGTTTCAGCTGTTCCAGGTTTAGTATTTGTGCTCGAATTTGATTTCTGGGAGTTTGTCTCGAATTGATGGTCGTGGTGGGTTGCTGAGTTGTGTTCTGATGAGCTGCGATCATCTCTGGTGATCAGTGGTGGCCGGAGCCACCGTGCGTATGCGCGGTGATGAGATGTGTTTGATGATGTTTTGGTTAAGTTTGGAAATAGGGGAGGTTGCTAGAGTTTCTCGAAGCAATAGGGTGGTTTGCTCGTGGAGTTTGAGCATTGAACTCGAAGCATTTTGGTGTTGTCTCGGGTGTTTCTGTATCTACAGGTTTTGAGAAAACCTGTTTTGCTATTTTAATTTTTTTTAAAATTGAAGATTTAAATAAAAGCTAAAGTTTAAATCTAGTATTAAATCCAAGATTTGAAATTTAGAATTCAAATTTAGTTTTTAAAATCTCTGTTTTAAAATAAATATAAAAATAAAAATAAAGTTTTAAACTTGAAATTGTTAAACTACTTTATAACGGTAAGTAGTTTGAATTTTTAAAAATGAAGTTTTAAAAAAGATGAGTGAGTTTCTAAAGTTAAGTTTAAATCTGGAAAATCAAAGATTAAATATGAATTTCAGTTTTTGAAATAAAAGAAGTTTTTAAATTTGAAAGATTTAAACAACTTTGTATTTTAAAGTGTAAATTTAAATTATTAAGTTTAAAAATGAATTTAGTTTAAACTCTTATGAATTTCTTTTATAAGACAAGCACTTGTTTGCCTTGTAATTTAAACAGGTTTAAATTGTTTAAACTCTGTTAAGTTAAAGTATATTCATTTTAAATCTTGTATTTGAAATGAAATTTTAAAGTAAGGTCAAAAGTAAATTGATTTCAAATAAATTTGTTAATGACACTTTAGTCATAATTAAGAATGTTTATCTTAAAATTTAATTAAGATTAATGATTTGAAGTTAATTTGATTAATGGAGTAATTAAGGAATAATTAGTTAATTTAATTAATTAATTGATTTGGGATTAATAAATAATTGATTAAGGGTTAATCAATTGGTAATTAAGATCATTAATTAGATTATATCTTAATGATTAAAGATTTATTAATTAAACAATTAATTTATAATCAAGATTAAATTATTTAAATAATTAGGGATTAATTAAGTTTCAGTTAACTCTTAATTAATTAAATAGTTAGAGTTTAATTAATGGATTATTAGAGATAAATTAAATTAATAATTGTTAATCTAGGAAAATTTCTTAATGGAAGTAATTAAATAATGGTTAATGAAGGTCATTAACTAGGATTATTTAATAATTAATTAATGTGATTAATTTTAATAATTAATTAGATTAATTAATTTAATGATAATCATTTGCGTATTGTTTAAGTGTAATCACTTAATGGAAGTAATTAAGAAATTAATTACTTAATGTAATTAATTTAGTTAGTATGATTGTTTAAATTGATTAATTAAGTTTAATTAATTTTAAACACTAAATGATTTGATGATAATTACTTAATGTAATTAATGGATTGGAATTACTTAGTGAAGTAATTAACTGGTAATTACTGAATGTAATTGATTGAAGATGTTTTAAGAGTGGAAGTAATTTGAGTATAATTACTTTGTAATTAATCAAGGGATTGATTAAGAAATTAATTAAGGAGTAATTTATTTATTTTAATGAAGTAATTAAGGATAGTTAATTGCTGAATGTGATTAATCCGTAATGATTAATAATTGTGGTTAATTACTTATTGTAATTAATTTAAATGAAGTAATTAATTAAAATATAATTAGGGATCATTAATTAATATAATTAATGATGTAATTAAGAATTAATTAATTAGGATTAATTAATCAATTATAAATGATTAATGGTAATTAATTAATATAATTAATTAATGTAATTAATTATAATTAATTAATTAATGAAATAATTAAAGGTTAATTACTGTTTTTGGTTAAGGATAATTAATTGGTGAAATTAATTAAAAGATAATTACATGAATTTAATTAAAGGATAATTAATCAAGGTGATTAATTTGAATGATTGATTAATTGATTTGTAATCAATTAAATGGTTAAGTAAGCAGGATTTAATGATGAAGTAATTAATTTAATTTATTTTAAATTAATTAAAGATGAAGTAATTAATTTAATTCACTTTAAATTAATTAGAGATGGAGGTAATCAATTTAATTCATTTTAAATTAATTATATTATGATTAAGTAAATCTTTGCTTATGTATGAATGGATGATATTGATTGCCTTGAATGGTTGTGATCTCAGAAATGAGATAAGTAATGCTATGTAATATGAATGCTTTGGTTGCATTGTGATGATAATATAGATGATCTATTTTGATGATAGTATGAATTATCTGTTTACAATGATAATGTGGATTACCTGGTTATTATGATAATGTTGATTATCTATTGTGTTTGGTGAGTTACCTATCTATGTGTATATAGATACTGTATTAAATTGTTTTAAACCTTAAAATAACTCGGCCTTAAAAGACACGTTTTGGATTTCGATGAGACTGAGATCGAGTTTCCATATTTGGATATTCGAAAACTACATCGATCCAAATTAACGATAGGTCGTGAATCTCAAGTGAAGATGAAGATTCAGAGTGCAAGGGTTATCGTCGTTAACTCTGAGGGTGATTCCAAAATGAGTGTAACGAGATAATGCCTTCGGTTTCGCTCGAACCCGGAACGAACTTGTATGGATTGAATGCTTTCAGAACATCATTAGGTGGACGATGAGCATTCTAAGTGATGTGTTCTGATTAAAGGTAATCGTAGCCTCAAGTCTCATCAACCGGGAATGGCTAAAACAGGGGAGGTGCAGCAAGGCTAAATGGGTCATGCCCAAGTAGGACGAGGTTTCCCCCCTATCTAGAGATCCCTTTTATTTCGGCTGTGTGGACGGTTGTGAGCTCCAATTATCGGGGTTGTCTTGTTCGGGACAGTCCAGTAAGGGATGGTTCCGGCCTTGTGTTGTAGGGGATTGGGAGTGATCCTCGGTACGTTGATTTAGGCCACGTACTGTGACGGGCGGTACCCGGTAGACCTGCCATTGTATGGAATTCAAAATCCAATAAGTGCCCTTGGTTTGGATTGTATTACCCACTTTTGTGGCTAGTAGCTGGAATTTAATGAATGTAACAATTTCGGCTATTTTCTATTTACTTGAAAACCCTAGACACTATTATAATATCACTGGATTTCCTATCAAATGTTTTGGTTAGCGTAAGGTAAAAACTTTTCCATGCTTATGTGTGGGAAGTCTTACGTGATACCTTTCTTTTAAAAAGGTTTTTGAAAGTTAAGCAACCTTAACCTGTTACTCACGCCAGACCCATGTCCGACCCAGAGTTTATCTTCTGTTTTCTTAAACTCTTGGGTACTCAAATTTTTACGAGTAGCCAAGGGATTCAGGTTAGTTTTGACGAATTGTGGAGGAGCAATGGAGCAGGAGGCTTCTGCGTGTAGATATATAGTTTTCCGCTGTGTTAGTTTCTCTGAGTTGTTTTCCTTGTACTGTATTGAGTTGTATAACTAGACAGTTGTTTATAATTGTCTTGTATGTGATGTGTAATCTGTGTAACTCTGATAATGGTTGTAACTATGTAATATTTATGTTATTAATATAATTTATTCGTTCCGCTGTTGAGATTTTGATGTTGTTTCTTCTTTCTTCTCTTTCTTTTCTATCCCTTTTTTTCTTCAAGGTGATACGATTTTCTATGGTGAGAAAGTCGGGTCGTCTCATTTGGTATCAGAGCATTAGGTTGAGTGAATACCTAGGCTCTGAAGTGGTGTCTATCTTGAGAGAGCGTATTTGTAATTTTAAATATATTAATATATATTATTTTCTACTTATTTATTGGGTTACCTGTTCAGGTTTTCCAATATGAGTGATAAAGGTAGATGGGGTAGTGGTGTGTGTAACGCGACTACCATTGGTTGGAGTTTGAATATTTGAGGTTGGAAGTGTATCTGTCGAGACTGTAGACCTAATACTGTCTCGAGTGAGCTTTGCAGTGATGAAGAATTTCATCGATCTCTGAAGGAAACCTATTAAGGTTCGGAGTTTATCTTTGAAGTTGAGTGAGTAGAGTTTGGATCTGTCGGTTGAACAGAAGCGAGTGATGGTATCTTGATACCTCAGGGAGTAGTAGCTGCGTGATGAGATGCAGTGATTATGGATGTTCCCGAAGATGTTTTCTTTGGAACAAGTTTAAGGAAGTGTGTCTGCTTCGGTGTGTGGATATGTTCAGCATTGTGTTTCTGT
Organism: Allium cepa; assembly: GCA_030765085.1. Lineage (NCBI taxonomy): Eukaryota > Viridiplantae > Streptophyta > Magnoliopsida > Asparagales > Amaryllidaceae > Allium > Allium cepa. Next base: position 915,200,772 of record CM060932.1, read on the forward strand.
TTGATTTGAGGTCCGAGTTTCTCGAAGAGCTTTGGATTAGGAGATCTTTGGCATCTGTGTCAGCAGTGCAACTCGGAGTGTTCTGCATTGACAGGAAGTCTTCTGGCTTAGCAGTTTTTCTAAAGGAGGAGTTCAGAAGCAGCAAAGTGGACCCGTTTCTTCGGTGGATTGGCTAGTTAAGTGTAAGCTGTTCTGTTTGGAAAAGGGAGAACAATTTTTTTGGATTTGGTATGGATTGATCGCAAAAGTGGCTTGCGATAACTGAGTGTTCTCTTGGGTTATCAGAGTTTTTCCGGATGTCTTCAGAGAAGTCAGAGGTTTGTCCGCATCTGGAGATTGAGTTTTCTTATCGACTAGGATTCCAAGAGTGGTACCGGTGGTTCAACTTAGTGGAAGGATGGTTCTTAGAGATAGAGTTTGATGGAGCAGCTCAGGCTTTGGTGGAGCTTCAGAGATTTTCTTTATGAATCAGATGAACCATATTTCCAGGATGGGTTGTCCAATTTGGTTTGTGCTCGTGTTCTTCTTCAGCATTTTCATCTACTTCGGATCAGAGTTGTGCAGCGAAAGCAGTTTGGAAGTGCATCTTCTTTTCTTTTTCGGATAGGAGAAGTTGTTGTCTTCTGATATTTGAGGAGTAGATTTTGTGTTCTTGATCTTGAGGAGATCATTTTGTTGATTTGATTGGTCTAGTTTGTTTCTAGAGACATCAGCATAGGTTGAGCTGATCAGTAAGGGTGTAGGCAGCCCAGGGTCGTCCGGAGATTTTTGTGGATGAGAGACGGAGGAATTTGGATTCTGACGTCGGAGATTTGATTTGGATAAGTTTTCTCCGATCAAAAAGGGAGCTATAAGATTGCGTAAGTCTGGGAAGTTAGCTCTGAAGTGTTTTGGATCTTTTCTGTGATCTTGGAGATAAGTGATTGATCTTCAGGATTGAATTGCCATTTTGGATAACTGGGATTCGATGAGTTTCACGTATCTCTGAGGGAATACGTGTATGATCTATCTCTGGTTTTGGAACCAGCAGTTCGGGAGTTTTGGTTGTTGAGTCAGACTCGTCTGTAGTCTGATATCCTATCTAGTGTTATAGATATAGTTGAATAGGAGTTCTGAAGCTTGGTAGTGTTGATTGTTTGAATTCTGTAAAGCGAGTATCCCGGTGTTTATAATTGGGGAAACTCGAGGAAATTTTATCCAGAATTTTGCCTGGATAGTTAGATTTGTTTGATTGGATGAATTAGTTGTTATGGTTGTTAGCATATGTTTAATATATGCTTGTGTTTTAAAATTAAATCTTTAATGAGATTATTAAATTACCTTTGTTTTAAATTTCGGGGACGAAATTCTTTTAAAGGGGAAGGATTGTAATATCCCAGAATTTTTGACAATATCAATTTAATAATCTGTATTAAAAATTAAATTGATATTGATAATTTTGTTAATAATAATTCAAAATGATTTAATAATCTTCTTTAATAAATATTAAATTAGTAGATTTTATCTTTTACAGCTAAAAAATTGGTTTCTATTTATAATATAAATATATAGTTTATATTGTAAATAGATTAGCTTTGTTTTTAAATTTAATAAATAAAGCATATTTTCTAATTCTAATATTTTTACTAATTTGGAAATTTGTATAAAGCTTTTCAAAGTTATTGAATAAATAAATCTTGGTTTAAATTTAATAAATGAATCATGATTTAAAATTCTAATTTGGAAATTTTGATTTAATTTAATATTAAGGTTTTCAAAACTATTTAATAAATAAGTATATGATTTTAAATTGATAAGATAGATGTTTAAATGTTTAGAATGATTTTGGCTTGAGTTTTAAATTTAAAATTAATTAATAAAAAGGTTAGTTTTTTTTTAAAAAAACATAGCTTAATAGAATAATTAATTTATTAATAAAGACATAATTTCTTTTATAATTATTTTAATTTAATAATGAGTTATTTCTAAAAACAGTATTAATAATGTATTGTTTTATAATTAGATTTTGAATAAAAATAGCAATTGTTATTTCAAATTTAATTTGTATTTATAACTTGATTTTTAAATATTAGATTTTAGAATTTGATTTGAATTTGAATATAAAGTTTTAAAGCCAAAGTATAGATTTTTAATTCTTTTGATTTTTATATGCATGAGCTTTTATTTATAAGCATAATTTGTTTTATTTCAATTAAAATTTTCTATACATATTAAATACTAATTTACAAATTAATTAGGCATAACTATTTCATTAACGTTTAAAATTAAATACTAATTACTTTAAATAGGACATGTGTTGATTTCTTAAAGCCTCTTACAACAAATGTTAAAAGGTAAACATATTAAATTGACAAATGTTGAAATTTATACAAGTGTCACATTTTGTTTTAATTTTCTTTTATTTTATAAAATCTGAAAATTTACCTGTATAAGTAAACATTTTTAACTCTTGTTTCTTTTTCTCATTTCCTAATCAAAAGAAAACTTCAACCTTTTTCATGCATCAGTAAAACTCCTCATTTTTCCAAATCTGTTAACAATTCTGCATTTTCAAAACAACTCTTCAACCCAAAATCCAGAAATCCAATCTTCAAAACCAAATCTGTTGCAAAATTCTTCAAATCAAAATTCTAAATCCCACTAATCATCTTCAAAATGAAAATCTGCAAATTTCAAATCTGTAGCCTTCCATTTCAAACAAAAACAAAGACATTTTATTTTCAGCAACTCAAATTCAAAAGCAACTGCAGTTTTAAAAGTATCAAAATAAAGGTGCTTTCAAAATCTGGGAAGCTCTGCCTTCTTCTAAAAATATGTGAGTAACTTTTAAGATCTAAAGTTTAAAAACTGGTTGCATGCTTATATGTTGAAATGAATAAGTATTGATGTGTTTATAAGTAAATGTCTGAAGTAGATATTATTTGTATGCATGCTGTATTCTGTTCTGTCTTGTTTCCAGGCTCAATTTTTTTTATTTAAATCCTTACCTCTTGATCTAGTTCTGATAGGATCTGATTCACAAACAAAAGTTGTTTGTTTTTAACATAGGTTAAGTTTTAAAAAAAATAAGTAAGTTAAAAATAAGCCCGTTGTCTCTGTAAACCAAACAGCTCTGTGCATGTTTTAAATCTAGTAATACTCAAACCTTGTAATTTGTAAATCCAGTATCATAATCGAAATACATAATCAAAAATATGATTTTTAAAACTAGAATTATAGTTTTTAGGCTTGGGTTGAAGGCACAGTAATGAGATGAACTGGAATGGGGATATTTGAATTTTCTGGTGATCTATGTGACTGGAAGGCTCGGGGTTCTTCCAGGTGATGGAGGAGGGTTAGGAGTTGCTAGGAAAAATCATTGTTGGTGATGAAATTCATGGTGGAAGTTGCGGCAGTAGAATCCTTTCTAGAACCCAAGTTTTAGTCAGGTTTAGGAATTTGATCACTACAGGTTCTATGATGGATCGAGTGATTCAATGTTTAGGGAGATGGAAGCTTGGACATATACAAGGTCATGGCCGGAGATGTAGTATTTCTGGTGGTCGGAGGATGAACGGCGAAGCATTTCCAGGTTTGGGGTTGGTGATGTTTCAGCTGTTCCAGGTTTAGTATTTGTGCTCGAATTTGATTTCTGGGAGTTTGTCTCGAACTGATGGTCATGGTGGGTTGCTGAGTTGTGTTCTGATGAGCTGCGATCATCTCTGATGATCAGTGGTGGCCGAAGCCACCGTGCGTATGCACGGTGATGAGATGTGTCTGATGATGTTTTGGTTAAGTTTGGAAACAGGGGACGTTGCTAGAGTTGCTCGAAGCAGTAGGGTGGTTTGCTCGTGGAGTTTGAGCATTGAACTCGAAGCATTTTGGTGTTGTCTCGGGTGTTTCTGTATCTACAGGTTTTGGGAAAACCTGTTCTGTTTATTTTAATTTTTTTTAAAATTGAAGATTTAAATGAAAGCTAAAGTTTAAATCTAGTATTAAATCCAAGATTTGAAATTTAGAATTCAAGTTTAGTTTTTAAAATCTCTGTTTTAAAATAAATATAAAAATAAATTTTTAAACTTGAAATTGTTAAACTACTTTATAATGGTAAGTAGTTTGAATTTTTAAAAATGAAGTTTTAAAAAATACGAGTGAGTTTTTAAAGTTAAGTTTAAATCTGGAAAATCAAAGATTAAATATGAATTTCAGTTTTTGAAATAAAAGAAGTTTTTAAATTTGAAAGATTTAAACAACTTTGTATTTTAAAGTGTAAATTTAAATTATTAAGTTTAAAAATGAATTTAGTTCAAACTCTTATGAATTTCTTTTATAAGACAAGCACTTGTTTGCCTTTTTATTTAAAAAGGTTTAAATTGTTTAAACTTTGTTAAGTTAAAGTATATTCATTTTAAATCTTGTATTTGAAATGAAATTTAAAAGTAAGTTCAAAAGTAAATTGATTTCAAATAAATTTGTTAATGACACTTTAGTCATAATTAAGAATGTTTATCTTGAAATTTAATTAAGATTAATGATTTGAAGTTAATTTGATTAATGGAGTAATTAAGGAATAATTAGTTAATTTAATTAAATAATTGATTTGGGATTAATAAATAATTGATTAAGGGTTAATCAATTGGTAATTAAGATCATTAATTAGATTATATCTTAATGATTAAAGATTTATTAATTAAACAATTAATTTATAATCAAGATTAATTTATTTAAATAATTAGGGATTAATTAAGTTTCGGTTAACTCTTAATTAATTAAATAGTTAGAGTTTAATTAATGGATTATTAGAGATAAATTAAATTAATAATAGTTAATCTAGGAAAATTTCTTAATGAAAGTAATTAAATAATGGTTAATGAAGGTCATTAACTAGGATTATTTAATAATTAATTAATGTGATTAATTTTAATAATTAATTAGATTAATTAATTTAATGATAATCATTTGCGTATTGTTTAAGTGTAATCACTTAATGGAAGTAATTAAGAAATTAATTACTTAATGTAATTAATTTTGTTAATATGATTGTTTAAATTGATTAATTAAGTTTAATTAATTTTAAAACATTGAATGATTTGATGATAATTACTTAATGTAAATTAATGGATTGGAATTACTTAGTGAAGTAATTAATTGGTAATTACTGAATGTAATTAATTGAAGTGTTTTAAGAATGGAAGTAATTTGAGTATAATTACTTTGTAATTAATCATGGGATTAATTAAGAAATTAATTACGGAGTAATTAATTTATTTTAATAAAGTAATTAAGGATAGTTAATTACTGAATGTGATTAATCCGTAATGATTAATAATTGTGGTTAATTACTTATTGTAATTAATTTAAATAAAGTAATTAATTAAAATATAATTAAGGATCGTTAATTAATATAATTAATGATGTAATTAAGAATTAATTAATTAGGATTAATTAATCAGTGATAAATGATTAATGGTAATTAATTAGTATAATTAATTAAGGATTAATGTAATTAATTATAATTAATTAATTAATGAAGTAATTAAAGGTTAATTACTGTTTTTGGTTAAGGATAATTAATTGGTGAAATTAATTAAAAGATAATTACATGAATGTAATTAAAGGATAATTAATTAAGATGATTAATTTGAATGATTGATTAATTGATTTATAATCGATTAAATGGTTAAGTAAGCAGGATTTAATGATGAAGTAATTAATTTAATTTATTTTAAATTAATTAAAGATGAAGTAATTAATTTAATTCCTTTAAATTAATTAGAGATGGAGGTAAATAATTTAATTCATTTTAAATTAATTATATTGTGATTGAGTAAATCTTTGCTTATGTATGAATGGATGATATTAATTTCCTTGAATGGTTGTGATTTCAGAAATGAGATAAGTAATGCTATGTGATATGAATGCTTTGGTTGCATTGTGATGATAATATAGATTATCTATTTTGATGATAGTATGGATTATCTTTTTATAATGATAATGTGGATTACCTGGTTATTATGATAATGTTGATTATCTATTGTGATTGGTGAGTTATCTATCTGTGTGTATATAGATACTGTATTAAATTGTTTTAAACCTTAAAACAACTTGGCCTTAAAAGACACGTTTTAGATTTCGATGAGACCGGGATCGGGTTTCCATATTTGGATATCCGAAAACCACATCGATCCAAATTAACGATAGGTCGTGAATCGTAAGCGAAGATGAAGATTCAGAGCGCAAAGGTTATCGTCGTTAACTTTGAGGGTGATTCCAAAATGAGTGTAACGAGATAATGCCTTCGGTTTCGTTCGAACCCAAAACGAACTTGTATGGATCGAATGCTTTCAAAATATCGTCAGGTGGATGATGAGCATTCTGAGTGATGTGTTCTGATTAAAGGTAATCATAGCCTCAAACCTCATCAACCGGGAATGGCTAAAACAGGGGAGGTGCAGCAAGGCTAAGTGGGTCATGCCCAAGTAGGACGAGACTTTCCCCTGTCTAGAGGTTCCTTTTATTTCGGCTGTGTGGACGGTTGTGAGCTCCAACTGTCGGGGTTGTCTTGTTCGGGACTGTCTAGTAAAGGATGGTTCCGGTCTTGTGTTGCAGGGGATTGGAAGTGATCCTCGGTATGTTGATCTAGGCCACGTACTGTGACGGGCGGTACCCCGGTAGCCCTGCCATTGTATGGAATCCAAAATCCAATAAGTGCCCTCGGTTTTGATTGTATTACCCACTTTTGTAGCTAGTAGCTGGAATTTAATGAATGTAACAATTTCGGCTATTTTCTATTTACTTGAAAACCCTAGACACTATTATAATATCATCGGATTTCCTATCAAATGTTTTGATTAGCTTAAGGTAAAAACTTTTCCATGTTTATGTATGGGAAGTCTTACGTGATACATTTCTTTTAAAAAGGTTTTTGAAAGTTAAGCAACCTTAACCTGTTACTCACACCAGACCCATGTCTGACCCGGAGTTTATCTTCTGTTTTCTTAAACTCTTGGGTACTCAAATTTTTATGAGTAGCCGAGGGATTCAGGTTAGCTTTGACGAATTGTGGAGGAGCAATGGAGCAGGAGGCTTCTACGTGTAGATATATAGTTTTCCGGTGTGTTGGTTTCTCTGAGTTGTTTTCCTTGTACTGTATTGAGTTGTATAACTGGACAGGTGTTTATAACTGTCTAGTATGTGATGTGTAATCTGTGTAACTCTGATAATGGTTGTAAACTATGTAATATTTATGTTATTAATATAATTTATTTGTTCCGCTGTTGAGATTCTGATGTTGTTTCTTCTTTGTTCTCTTTCTTTTCTCTTTTCTATCCCTTTCTTTCTTCAAGGTGATACGATTTTCTGTGGTGAGAGAGTTGGGTCGTCTCAACTGGCGGCCGCCCGTTGTAATAGATCTATTACAACTGTTTTTGGCAGTTGCGAAAAGGTATTTTTGTTGTAGTGTAGAGAGGTGCCTATTCGCTAAGCGTCACAACCGTTTGCAACGGTTCACAACTATAACGAATGGCTATATCCATTCAATATTTAAACTTCGCGTCTATTCATTTTGCAACGTTCAGAAAACGCTACAAATTTTCCTCCATTTATTCAAATTCAGGAATTTCGGTTTTGGGTCCTTAGTGGGCTTAAATCTGGCCCGTTACTGTTCACATATGATCCAAAAATATTTTCGGATTCGAACCCGAAACCCGACCCGGCCCGGTCGGACGGATGGACGGCGGCGGCGCGCGTATGGTGTTGCGTGACTTCTCTCCTCACAACAAAGCAAACATGTGGGAGCCCCAAGACCCCAACATCCACATGAGAAAACTATATTTACACGAATATAGTCCTTGATTTTCGAGCATGTGGGACTTATCTTTTCTTTCTTCCCTCTTTACTTCTTCTCTTCCAAATCAAAACCCAAAGCCCCAAAACAACATTTGAAAATTTTACAACAATCCCCCACAATTTTCAAAATAAATAAATAGGACAGATGAATCACTAGAGTGACTTCCTACATGCCCAAGTGGGATCAAGCCTATGTAGTTCTAAGATCAAGTTTTGCATCATCGTGAAAACCAACACATAAATAAAAGGTATCCTTTGGATTTGAACCTTTACTTAGTGTAAACCATTCAAAGCCTTATCGAGATTCTATGGTGAACGAATCTTGAACCAAGTATTCCTAACGTTAAAACCGGAAAATAATCGCACATATTGATTTTCTTAGGTAAAGTGTTCTGTATTGCTTAGTACGTTAATGGCCATGTGCTTAAATCCTGGTTCATGAGTCTACTTAGAAAACGGTCTTATTTTCCTAGGAAACGGCCTGATTTCCATACTCATATAGGTAAGTCTCTTAAGGTGTTTCTGTGATACACCTTTTAAGGTTTCTAGACTTATTAAGGATATATATCCATCTTTTGTTCTTGCAAAATCCAACACTAAATATTATGGGATTATCGATTTAGTGTTCCATAATCATTCTCTTAACTTGTTGGTACCCATTGAACTTTGTCTATCGTTTTCAAGACATAAGTTGGGTTTCTGTTAAGGATGATCAACCTTCATTCACAGATCTTAGTCCCATTTCTTGTGACTTTACAAAAACCATTGCCTTTGGAAGATTCTTTGTAAGTGGGTCAGCCAAGTTTTTCTTAGTTTCTATGTAGTCAAAAGTTATAACTCCTCTTTTGAGTAACTGTCTCACCATTTGATGTCTTAGACTCACATGTCTAGACTTTCCATTATATGTCTTATTAGGCACATTGTATATCGTTGCTTGATTGCCACAGTTAATCAAGACTGCTGGAGATGGCTTCTTCCATAAAGGGATTTCCATTAATAAATTTCTAAGCCATTCCGCTTCTTTACATGCATCTGCTAATGCAATCAATTCTGACAACATTGTTGAGTCAGAAATACAGGTCTGCTCCTTGGAAGCCCAAGACACATCAACGCCTCCTAATGTAAAGATCCATCCAGTAGTAGACTTGGATTTGGATTCTATATTGTTCCAGGTTGCATCACTATATCCTTCTATTACAGCTGGATATCCTTTATAAGATAAACCATCTTTAATGGTTCCTTTCAGATAAGCTAAAACTCTGGAAATAGCTTTCCAATGTTCGAAACCTGGATTACTCGTAAATCGACACAATACACTTATAGCATGTGCGATGTCTGGTCTAGTGCAATGCATATCATACATAAGACTCTCAATAACACTGGAATAATATAGTTGAGAGATAGTACGTCCAGTATTCTTTTCTAATTTAATACTATGATCTAAAGGAGTTGGTGCTAGTTTGTCATCGTAATGACCATACTTTTGTAGGAATTTCTCTATGTAATGAGATTGAGTTAGTAATAACTCCCCCTATTTCCTAACAATTTTAATTCCCAAAATTACATCAGCCTCTCCTAAATCATTCATATCGAATTTAGAGACAGAAACTTTTTAGTTTCATTCACACAGGATATATTGAAACCAAATATTAGCATGTCATCAACGTATAAACATATTAACTACCGTTGTTATCCGATTTGCTATAAATTTATCAGCATCATTAACAATGAATCCATATGACAGTGCAACTTTATCAAATTTCTCATGCCATTGCATGGGAGCTTGCTTCAGGCCATAAAGAGATTTCATTAATTTGCAAACTTTATTTTCTTGGCCCGGGGATTTGAAACCTTCAGGTTGTTCCATATATATCTCTTCTTCTAAATCTCCATTTAGAAAAAGCAATCTTTACATCCATTTGATGTATGACTAATTTATGCATTAATGCAAGTGCAATTAAACAGCGTATTGAAGATAAGCGAGCAACTGGAGCATATATATCAAAGTAATCTACTCCATGTCTTTTCTTATATCGCTTAGCAACTAATCTGGCTTTAAACTTATCAATGGATCCATTTGTTATTCAACTTTTTCTTGAATATCCATTTACATCCTGTAGGTTTAGCACTAGGAGGTAAATCAGTTAAAACCCAAGTTTGGTTTAACAGTATGGAACTCATTTCTTCGTTGATAGCTTCTTTATAGAAATTGGAATCTCTGCAACTCATAGCCTCGGAATAAATTTTGGGTTCATCACGATGTTCATTACATATTTAGTCATATTAAGGACTTCGTCCTTACTACCTTCTACTAGATATGTAATGAAGTCAGGACCATAGTCCTTCTCTATTCTCGCTCTTTTACTTCTCCGTTGTTCGGTACTATTATCGGGTACTGATACTTCCTTGCTATTTTGAGTAGGAGCATAATCATCGTCATTGATATCATTAGCAATACTAGGTTCTGGACTAGATGATCTCAATGGGATCTCAATAGTTTGATTTTCAAAAAAATCTACATCAACAGATTCTATAACTTCTAGGGTGTCAGAATAAGGAATCTTTAAGTTATACTATTAAGTGAATATCCTTTGAAAATACATTTAAATGCTCTATTTCCTAAATTTGGTCGTTTAGGGTCTGGTTTTCTAACATATGCTAAGCAACCCCAAAATTTAAGTCTAGTTAGGTTAGGTTTCCTATTAAACCATAATTCATAAGGGGATTTTTTTTTTTAAGTGGTACTCTATTTAAAATATAACATGCAGATAACATAGCATCACCCATAGGTTATAAGGTAAATTAGAACTTATGAGCATGGCATTAACCATTTCTACTAAAGTTCTATTCTTCCTTTCAGCGACACCATTTTGTTATGGTGTATATAGGGCAGTACATTGGTGAACTATACCTTGTTGTTTACAATAGGTGAATTCATTTGAGAAATATTCACCACCATAATCTGAATGTAATATTTTAATTTTAACTCCTAATTGTGTTTCAACCTCCGCTTTGTAAATTTTGAATTTATCAAAAGCCCCATCTTTAGTTTTCATTAGATACACATATGCATATCTAGTATAATCATCAATGAATGTTATATGGTATTGGCTACCACCATAGGTGATATGACTTTTTAAGTCACCCACATCACTATATACCAAATCAAGCAAACCTATTTTCCTTTCTACGGATTTAAACGATTTTCGGTGTATTTTTGCTTGAACACATATTTCACATTTAAAGATGGTATCGAAATCACAATTAGAAATTAATCCTAATTTATTCATATTTCTAATGGAATTATAATTAACATGTCCTAATCTATCATGCCATAAATTAATAGAATCAACAATATAAACAGAAAATTTCTTTATTGGATTCAACTTAATATGTCGTTACAAGAGTATCCTTGTCCAATGAATTTACCATTCTTAGACAACACTAGCTTATCAGACTCATACACCATCTTGAATCCTCCTTTGTTAAGAAGGTATCCAGAGACCAAATTCTTACACATATCACGTACATAAAATACATTGACTAATGTAAGAACTTTTCCAGAGGTGAAAGGAAGTTCTATAGTGCCTTTTCCTAGAACTTTGCTTGGAACCTTATTTGCTCCAGTAATTTCGCCGGCTTCTCCTTTATTTTCTTCGTAACTTTTGAACAGATTACAGTCTTTGAAAATGTTAATGGTTGCTCCAGTATCGAACCACCAACCATTATCATTGCCGCTAACGGAGTTCGCCTCTTGCACTACAGCCACAAATGAGTCTTCGACCACATTCACTTTTTGTTGTTTCTTCCACAGACGGCAGTCTCGGGCATATTGGCCGGGCTTGTTACAAAAATAACAAGCACCTTTCTTTTTGTTGTTGGTTTTGGAATGATTTTTCTTCTTAATCTGTGTCTCATTCTTTGGCTTCAACTTATCAGCAATTTCAACATTATTCGCCTTAGAATGGGACTCAGTTTGCGAATTATCATCTAGATCGCGTTTGTGAGAGTCTTCCTCAATACGAAGATGACGCTGTAAACCATTTAAATTATAATCCGTTTCCGCATGCTTCATCTTTTTCTTATAATCATTCCAACTATGTGGAAGTCTAGAAATTATAACTCCAACAACAAAAGATTCAGGGAGATCAATTCCGTCATCTTTAAGTTGATTCACCAACAACAATATTTCGCTTACTTGTCCAATTATGGATTTATTGGTGACCATTTTGAAATCCATAAAAGAAATAAGAAACTTTTTATTACTTGCCTTGGATATGCGGTATTTATTCTCCAGTACAGTCCAGAGCGCCTTTGCTATTTCCAAGGTCCTATGAGCATTGTATACTGGGGTAGATAGCGCATTCAGAATATGGCCTCTGTATAGAAAATCGTCCTCTTTGCGCTTTGCACGTTTAGCCTTTAGAACAGCATCATCCTTATCGGTTTCCTCCGGGATTTCTTCCAAGTCATCTTCCAAAATGTAGAACAAATTGACGGTGACCAAGAAAAATTTCATTGTCTCTTGCCAACGAGTGAAATTGTCGCCATCAAAATGCTCCAATCGAGTTAGATGCTGATTCATAACTTGTAGAGCGCTCGAACCTTCCATGGTTGAGAAATATTGTCTGAAATTTGTTGGGGATTTTGTGGTTCGAGACAAATTTGATGGTGATTGCGTAGAAGATAATGTTATACTTTCCGACTTCAAGGATCTATGGAATAGATTCTTTCGGACAATAGTTCAACCCACCAGGTACATACGGGTTATCGCACTATCGACTTTCAGGATTCAATGAAGTCCTATAATAGCGTAATCGGATTCAAAGTTTGTACGGCTTTGATTCGACCAAGAGCACTTTAGTAACGGTTTCTGATGATACAATTTGTATAGAATAGAACGAAGATGAAGAAGAGAGCAATTCTGTGACGTTTTTTTTTGAGTTTGCGACACTTTGGAGGCGTCACAAAACAGAGCAATGGTGGCGCAGTGTTTTGTAACACTTTCTGGCGTCGCAAAAACTGCTCTGTGAAGAAGAAGAAGAAGAGTCAGAATAAAATAAAATTGTATTTCTAAAGTTTTCTGGGCGTCACTATTTATAGTGGTAGAGAGGTGCCTATTTGCTAAGCATCACAACCGTTTGCAATGGTTCACAACTATTACGAACGGCTATATCCATTCAATATTTAAACGTCGTGTCTATTCATTTTGCAACGTTCCGAAATCGTTACAAATTTCCCGCATTTATTCAAAATTCAAGAATTTTGGTTTTGGGTCCTTAACGGGCTGTAATCTGGCCCGTTACTGTTCACTTATGATCCAAAAATGTTTTCGGATTCGAACCTGAAACCCGACCCGACCCGGCCCGGCCCGATTCGGTTCGGTCGAAAGGACGAACGGTTGCGGCGCGCGTGTGGTGTTGCATGGCTTCTCTCCTCACAACAAAGCAAACATGTGGAAGCTCCAAGGCCCCAACATCCACATGAAAAAATTATGTTTATACAAATATAGTCCTTGATTTTCTAGCATGAGGGACTTATCTTTTCTTTCTTCCCTCTTTACTTCTTCTTTTCCAAATCAAAACCCAAAGCCCCAAAACAACATTTGAAAATTTTACGACAATTGGTGATCCTCGATTTGATAAGATTGATGTCATTGAGTATTATGGCGATGTCAAAGTAAGGAAGCAATGTTATCTGATATTAAAGGTAATTGAAGTTGGCTATATTTCAACACCATAAGTGGTCGATGCTACAATCATTTCATGCCACCTACATCCTGGCGATATGAATCATCTAACGCCACGAGTAAATAATAATGTCGCTGATAAAGGATGCCGAGAATCTAATGTAGCAATTGACAGTAATCAATAATCGACGCCGAAGCAATGGAATCAGCATCTAAGTTTAAATCAACACCTTAAATCACCAGATCGAAGCCAAAACAAAGGGATCCAAGCATAGAGCTCCTTTTTGAGTAATGGCTTCACTTTTAAAAAATCCTAGGTTTCAGAAGTTGATTATTTTAAGCTTCAAAGGGATAAGTTTTCAAAAATTTCAAGTTTTCAAATTTTAAAAGAAATTTATAATTCGTTTATCACTTTTGAAAATAAAAGGATTTCAAGCTTATTGATTTCAAAAATAAGGAATTTCAAAGAAATTTGATCTCAAAGTCATAGTTTAAACTTCCAAAAGTAAATATGGATTCAGCTTTCAAAACATAATAGATTCATGATTTACGCATTTGGGATTTTTAAAAAAATACCAGCTTTATGTGTACCGTTTGTTGAATGCATGAAACTTTAAATGTATTAGTGTGACGACTCACCTTTTTGGACGGTTTAAATTGACAATAAACCATACATATCAACTCAAACCATTCAAATGGGAGGATTGTCAATGAGATAAATAAGAAGATAGGATAAAAGAAGGAAAAACAAAAACATAGAATTTCCCAGTGGAACGCAAAATATAATAATCAAATAAACATTTCATGATGTTGTTTTATAATATATAATTGATTACACAATTTTTACAAAATCAAAGTACAAATAATGACATATCAATAATGATGCAATGGAAAATTATTAATAATATAATATAGCAAACTCCATCATTGTCCTCCAGAAATAAAGTCTTCAACATTGAAATGCTTAGGCTAACCCAAGCATAATGAAAAGACAAAGCACTCGAGTCAGAACTAAAAGATCTTATGTAAGTTAAATTAATGGTAAGTAAATATAAGTGTAATGGCTTCAGATATGTCTACGGGATTTTACATCTCATGTCCAGTGTATAACGTACGTGCAATAACTTAAGAGATGTTTCAGGATTTTCCATCTCCTAAGGATCCGTTAAACTATCTATATGTAGTAATATATGCTACGTATGCAGTATCTGTCAGTAAAGTAAAGTATTAAAATAGTGATAAGGCGTTACCCATATCCCCCTTAACACATTTTTATAGGCATCGTAGTCCGTACAGTACTGTAAACTCCACCATAAACTAGTAGGCTATCAGGGCGCACTCCATAGGTACGACACAAACCAAAATCGTAGTAGGCTCGATAAGGCATATGACAAGGCATGCAAGACAATGCCCAGAGTAGGATTCTACCATTTTGCACTCTCGGACTGGTGGTAACACATTACAGCTACTACCACCTACCTCAAAACACACTCCCATAATCAAATCGAGGGTAGCTACCAATCAATCGCAAAGTAACAGATATGGTATCAAAGAAGCGTGTTCGATCGGAGAAGCGACCTCACTTGGCCCGGTATAGCTCCTGTTTTAGTCATATCAAGCTGACCCAAAGGGTCAGGGCTGCGTTCTTACTTCATACCAGTAGCGTTTGCAAAACCATCCTACTTCGTTCTGGATTCTCCACCACGTGCACAGTTGTTAAAGTGGTTTTGGAATTGGCAAAGAGTATGACAATACCTGACCCCGATCTCTTTAACAACCAAATACTTATTTCACACCATGGTCTTTTCATAAAACATTTTTAAAAATAAATCCAGGAAATAGTTTATACCATTATATCAAGATATCCTTATACTTATTCCAAAAGTATACATATATTCATAAATACCGAGGAAGATTTGTTTCAATTAATTTCTGAAAATGATATATAAATCTCTCTTAAATCATTTATAAACTATTTATATGCTTTAAAACCATTTACAAATCTATTTATAAACTCCAAAATAGTTTACAGCTCTTCCCTTTTCATAAAATTCTACGCAAATTCCTTTAAACGCTTCCAAATCCCTTTATACAAGTTCTTTTATAAAACCCTTTATAAAAATCCTTTAAAACTTTTATAACTCCTTTATAAAACCATTATAAAATCCTTTATAAAAATCTTCTATAAGAATCATTTTTTAAAATCCATTATAAAACCTCTTACAATTTTTTTTATAAATTCCTTACAAAACCTTTTACATTTTTGCTTACTAAAATTATTATAATATATATATATATATATATATATATATTATATTAAATTGAATTTAAATAAACCTCTTAAAACTATATTAAATATTTTATTTTATATAAATCTATTAAACCTGTGTTAAATATTTTATTAAATTAATTTAAACCACTTAAAGTATATTTTAAAAACTAAATAAAATTATATGTAAAAATTTTAGATTTACTTTTTAAACCATGTAACGGCCCGAAATTTTCGTCTCCGAAAATTCCAGATTGTTAGAGAAAAGAAGAAAAGAGATAGAAAAAGAATAAAAACAAAACACAAAATCTCACATTTGCAATGGATTAAATATAATAACAAATAATAGCATTTACAAAGAAAGATGTAATTGTTAAGTACATCTAATACATCAGAGTTACAGTCATTTACAAATAGACTTTATAATTATCAACCTGTCCCAGACTACTATCAATACAACTCTAATACACAGCGGAATACTCCATACATCCTGCCATCCAGCTCGCCTCCTGAGCTCCAGAACGTCCTAACCTGGAAATCTGTAATACTCTACATTAAAGTAACACCCGGATCTGGCTAGAAACCATCATGAGTAAACCCATAAAACAAGAAATGCTAATGCATAAAACTTTCTTAAAACCCAGGGTAACTCGTACTTCACTACAAGTTCATAACTTGTTATAGTCAATACTTATCTCACACACAATCCTTTAAGTACCATTACATAATTTTAATGGTCCAATTACTTTAATTATTCCATTCCAGCCTATTGATTCCAACGTCAAATCCATAAAGAATTATTATAGACTACAAATCGAAGTGGTTTCGGGTATGTACTGATACCCGACGATGGTCTCTTCGAATCCAATGTCATCTTAACCCAAGTTATTCAAGTGAATACAATACAAATTTTAACTACAGGATGTCACTTTAACACAACAATTCATCATCGATAGATAACCGCATTATCACTGTACAACCCAAGCATATCATATCACAAAACATTTTATATCAGAGATATCAACCAATTCAAGGCATTCATATAATCCAATCATCCATAAACAAGATTAATTAGTTACACCATTTCTAATTAATTTAAATAAATTAAATTAATTACTTTAATTACCTTTAAATCCCACTTACCTAACATTAATTGATTATAAATAAATAAATTAATCATCCTTTAATTATCATCTTTAATTACATAAAATGTAATTAGCCTTTAATTAATTACACAAATTAATTAACTTCGACCATTCTCATTAAATAATCCTTTAATTACTCTAATTAATGAATTATCCTTTAATTAATTTCATTAAGGAATTACCCCTTTAATTACATTAATTAATTATTTTATAATTACTCAAGTTAATTAATTAACCCATAATTACTTATATAAATTGATTAACTATTAAATTAATCACATTGATTAATTATCCATTAATTAATCAAGATCTTCATCAATTTAAGATAAACCATTATCTTACTTAATTATCATTATTTAATTTGCTTTTGAAACACTTAAGAATATAACCTGTTATAAAATTATACTATATCAATATGAATCAAACAAATTCATTTTAAACACATTTCTAAACTTAGCTAAACATTTCTCACTTGAAAACCTGTTTCATTTTTATTTATCTTTGAAACATATTAAATATTTTCTTTTCTTTTAAACTTTGATTTCCTCTGCTTGATATAAATCTGGGTTTTTTTATTTTAAATATCAAAATCTGTACATGTTTTATCTAAAAACCTTTAAACCTGGAACAAACAAAATCGATCGAGCCCAAACCCTCAAAACCCATGCCAACTAAAATATTTCCCCGAGTCACATGTGAATCACCTCCCATCTCAAGACAAACATAAGGAAAAACTCGAGTAAACCCGAGCCACAACCTTCTTCCCCAAAGCTAACACTACCCAGACACATAAGTGTACCATGCACGCGCACGCATCTCCGACGGTGCTTCAATCGACTGCGTCGATGCCTTCCGTTGCCGACAACCCACCTGAACTCTTTGACCACCTAGATCTTCCAATTACGACGGAAATCAAAGTTCGAGAATGTCGATAACATAGGAACGCAACCCAGAAACACACCATCACCTAAATCGATCTTGCACCGCCGCTGTAGACCACCGGACACCATGACGTCCACCCTGAACCTTCGCCAGAGCCTCATGTTCCCAATCTACCTTCCTCACCCAAGTTCGATGCACCAACGAACTCAAAATTACCTCGCGAATGACATTGATAAATCAGGCTCCTAAAACCCTAGCCTCACCCGACCACCACAACATCAGAAAAATCAAGCTATTAATTTTCCCATGGCTTTGACCCACGACCTTACCCCTGCCACAACCCTAAGGCCCAAACTATTACCGATCACCAGAATTTGACTAATTTGCAAATCCCGATCATCTTGGAATTTCCCACGATTTACCAAATTAATAGTCTTGATTTTTATCATAAAATTCATGGTTTATGAAGACAAATAGAATCATGCAATCAAAACTCAAATTTTAATCAACTAAATTTTGAACAAAATTTGATTTTATTGTATTTTTAAATTTCCCAGTAAACCCATTTATTTCTTATACTTAAAAATATTTTTGAAACTAAAATCTTGCCAATTCGAACACGTTTTAATTAGACATCAAAGTCTATAGAGGATAACATTTTGATTTTTAAACAGGTTTTGAACCCTGTAAACCTGGAATAGAGCAAGTGATCTTATACCGAACATGCACCGTCATATCCACACACATATACATATACTTATTTGTATGTATATGCAAACCATTACAATTTTACTTCAAGCATGTTTCCAAACACAAATAAAAATCCAGATTTGAAAGAATTTACTCACCTTGAAAACAGTGAACCAGATTGTCCTAAAACCAGATTTTAAATGTGAACTGATTTTGATGGTTGATTTGAGCCTTGTCTGATCTCTTTAATGTATAAGTTGAATTTGAATCTTGCTGAGTTGATCTTGCTCTTGAATCAATTATGTTTGCTCAGGTTACAGGTTGAAACATATTTTGATTTTTATTGTTAGTTTAATTGTTTTTTTAGTTTAGAAGATGAAAGTAAGAAAAAGAGACTGGAGAAGAAAATGAATATACAGCCTGAATTAATCTATATATTTCCAAAAAAACCAATGACACTTGTCTTTACATGTTTTATAAAAGCTACAAATGTTGATCTCATGAATCATAAAGCTTACAAATGTCTAGAGCTTTTATTTATATATGTATCTAATGTTTTTGTTGATATATGACTTTATATTTATTTTTATATGTTATATTTGCTATTTACCTTTATACTTATATATGTATATATTTAAAGAAATATGAACCTTTATTAAATCCTATTCGAAACTTGAGCTACCATATTTAAACTTAATAAGTACTTATCTTTAGTATTTATAAATATAAAAATTTAACTTTAAATCTCCTTTGAGAGTTTAATATATTGAATTCAAATCAATGCCCTCAATTCACCAAACATATATATACCCTTATATACTTATATATGAACACGCTTAAAATTTTCAACATTATTAAGTTTGCACATCACCATTAATATATACATATATAAATTTACTATAAGATATATCATGTCCAAATATTTATATTTCAATATTTATCATAGTTTCAAATCCATCCAAATATCTTTTATTACCAGAATTTATCTGCTCAACTGAATAAACCAGTTAATTATCACTTATCAGATGTCCAAAAATCCAGGTTATCACATTCCTCTCCCCTTTGAATCTTTTCATCCTCAAAAAGAAACGAAGCCAGAATTTATTTAATACTTAAAATCAGATAAATCACTCTTTTATCATTTTAAAAATACTTTAAAATCTATATAATATTACAAAAATAGTTTTATAAAACTACTTTTTATAACTCGATGTTTCCACAAGTCCATCTTCGTTCTCACAGAAATTTGGTCATACGTTGATCAGGTGTAGGACTGAAAATCTATAAGTACTTAGCAGACTTATTTTCAACACTCAGTGAAAATACTTGGAAAATATTTTGTTGAAAATATAGATAACATTTTTGAAAATAGAGGAAACATCTTTGGTGAGAATGCTCTGGAAATCATCACACCCATCTATGGTCACAGTTAACCCAATGGTTACATTGCCACCCCGGCAAAATCCATAGATAACTGTAGGCACTCTGCGCCCCTCGATTACACTGTGGAACCCGCTATAGATCACAGCTACATCTAGGGTTACGTTGCTATCACAGCAAAAACCATATAACTATAGGCATCAGCGCCCTCGAATTCCGCTGCCAAAAGAATGAAACTTCTCCACCCGACCATAGATCTCAGTCTACCGATGTTACGTTTCCATCCCAGCAAAATCAAACGTAGACTGTTGACACTCACCTCCACACTATTTCCGCTATGGTTCACAGTAGATCGCAGCGACATCGAGTTACACTATCGTCACAGCATAATTCAAATGCCTCTGTAGGCATCAGCGCCCTTGACTTTCGTTTCCTAATAATCCTCAAGAACTTCAGTTTTTTCGGACTTCCTCACAGGATCCACTTTTGGGCATCCCTCTTGGGGCTCAAGGCAGTACCAACCTATGGTACTCTTAAGAAGTTCATTTCAAGGGAGCACCTTTTTCTCCAGAGTCATTTTCAAAATACTTTATACTATACACATATAGTATCTTCCAAATCATACACCTAGTATGAATCCCATATAAGTCTCCTTTATCAAAATCGATTATCCCAAATTCGATAATTCTCAAACTAGGCTTTTCAAATTTTCAAAATTGATTTTCCCCAAAAGTCAAAGCCTTTCCAAAATCCATAGGTTCCAAAAACCTTTTTTCCCAAAATCATTCTCATAAGATCCTTTATATATATATATATATATATATATATATATATATATAAAATCTTGAAAAATCTTTGGATCGCTTCATATTTGTATAAATTTCCTCTTTATACTTCAAATACTTTCAAAAACCTTTCCTTTGGCTATAGATTCAACAAGGGGAGTTTATCAATTATATATACATAACTTTGTTTATGCCAAAACAATATCCAGGCTTGATTACTTTATAAAGTCACTTACCATATTATTTACTTCCATAAAGTAAATTGCTACCATAGAAATATCCAATTTCCACTTTATTTCATCATATATTTCATAAAATATAATTTTCATTTCAAAAATCATCTTTCAATGCTCTCAAAATTTCCAATATCAATTTCATTTAAGTACTTACGATGTACATATACCATTCGTACACTATATCAATTTAATCGCTCACTTGATCACACAATTTCACTTCCGAACTAGTATCGTCCACCCGACTTCCTAATGCGGACTCAGATCTGGTTTCTTGATCGGAAACCGTCATTCTCCTTGCATAGCCTAACTATGATAGAGTATTTCCAGAACCAATCAAAAATCCATATCCAGGTTCACTGTCGAAAATCGAGTGGAAAAATCTCAACTTGGATCGATATACTATCTCGAAATTCTATGCTCGAATCTGGATCAAATCACTATGTGAATAGAATAATATACGTACATCCTTCATATTAATCTTTATTGATTATTAACTAAATCAATTTCTCCTTTCTATTCACATTCCCTTGGATCTTTATTCATGTATTCACAATTGCCTCAATGCCCATTTGGATTATCACCTCAATTCTTATCTCAAATGGATATTTAATCATAAATAGTTTGCACTCTGACCAGCTCAAATTTAGAAAATATCTTGAAATGTTAAAAATAGATAAGTAGTTGAAAAATAATTATTAGTTTGTAAAATAGCTGTAAAATAGTTAAGTAGTTACAAAATAGTCAAATGGTTATAAAATAGTTAGATAATTGCAAAATATTTGTAAAATAGTAATTATTTATAAAGTAGTTAAAAAATAGTAATTAGTTTATAAAATAGTTGTAAAATAGTTAAATAGTTCCAAAAATAATTGTAAAATAAGTATAAAATAGTTTGGCTTTAAAAAGAAAGATTGTATAATAAATAGCTCGGAAAAATAGGTTTATATCAAAAAAACTTATTTTGAAAATAGTCTAGGGCCAAACTGTACAACTTCCCAATCTTCATTTCCAACCAATTTCCCATCCTATTAAAATTGATCCAATCCCAATTCAAGTTGAATTAACCTCAATTTATTTTCTAAATTCAAATCATTTTCCATTTGAATTTACTTATTCAACTTTAATCACAATTTTAATTAATTCAAATAAATTCCAAACCGAACCATTTTCAATTCATTTCAATTCCAGTTTGAATTAATCCCAATTCCAATCTCCACTTTTAAATCATCTCGAATTATATAAATTTGAGTTAAATTTTCAATTGCTGATTTAATTTATTTAAATCAAATTGACCTTTACTTCTTCACACACTTATTTCTAGGTTCAAATCATATTTCAAATTCTTTTTAAGAAATTTAATCTTTGAAATTCAATTTATTACCCAATTTCAATCTTGAAACCAACCCTTAACCATTTCAGTTTACATGTTCATTTTAAACACTCAAATCTTAATGTTCAAAGTGATCTCATTTTCACAAGTTCAATTTTTATCATTAAAATCAAAATTACCTAAATAATTTCATATTAAAGTTTAATTCCATTAAATTCCAATAATGGAATAGATATTATCTCAATCTACTTCTTAATTCATTTTAAACAAACCAATTCACAGTCTATAGATTATTGATAACAGCAGGATGATATTAGGATAAGTCAAAGTAAATAAACATCCAATTTATTTAAAACATCCACCAATAGCATCTATTGCCCATTCCCAGAACTCAAACCCATTTGAGACCTTATATATCTCCCTTGTAAATCAACTTATTTAACTTCCCTAAGTTAAATCTCAATTTCATCTTGAAATTTCCAAATCAGATTATTCATTCAATCTTATTTAACTTCCTCCAAGTTAGATTCAATTTAATCCCGTTAATCTTACTCAAATTTGAATCCTCCATTTCAAATTTTAAATTTCTATCAATATTCTTTCTTACTTATAAGTTCAAAGACTTATTACTTTGGGTTTCCATATCACATTCCAAGGAAAAATTTAAAACTCAACACTTAGAGTTTATTTTCAAATCATCTTTGATATCATGTATATCCCTTATACATACAAAGTTATTTCCTTTGCACACCAAGTTATACCTTAAAATTTAAACCACCTTTGGTTTTTAATTCAAAACAAATTTTCTTTAAATTTTCCAAACATCTCTTATTTTAGAATAAGATCATATTCAAAATAGTCTGAATAATATCATTTCTTTTAACATTTTGAAAACAATTTTAGATGTTTCTAGACTTAGGATTCAAAATTTCACAATTTAAAACCCACTTTAATTTGTAAGTTATACTCATCTAAAAGTTTACTTCATTTTGATTACTCATTAACAAATATTTCATTATTAAACACAATAACCATTTATGATAATACCCAAGATTATCATATCTGGATACCAATTCATTTTTATCTTATTCTTACTTCTATAAATTCAGGATTTAGTTCCAGTTTGGATCTATTTCAAACTTATCTTCATTTAATTTCAATTTGGTTGTATTACTGTTACCACTTAGTTCTCATTATTTTATTTTATTCTAATGATCAACAACCAATTTCTTAGTATTTATAATAATTAGAAAGAAATATTGCTTTATATATCAAAATATAAACTTGTATAAAAGTAATTTATTTTTAAAACCAATTTTAAACCTTTATATAAGAAAATATCAAGTGCACTCTCATACACACACACACTCAACTCATTCTAGGGTACCACTGACCCTATCCTCAATGAGTAAACCCACCAAAGCCAAGGTTCTCGCTTAGCCTTTAGCTCTAATACCAAATGTAACAGCCCGAAATTTTCGTCTCTGAAAATTCCAGATTATTAAAGAAAAGAAGAAAAGAGATAGAAGAAGAACAGAAACAAAACACAGAATCTCACATTTGCAGCGGATTAAGTATAATAACAAATAATAGCATTTACAACGAAAGATGTAATTGTTAATTACATATAATATATCAAAGTTACAATCATTTACAAATAGACTAAACAGTTATCAACCCGTCCCAGACTACTATCATTACAACTCTAATACACAGCGGAATACTCTATACGTCCTGCCATCCAGCTTGCCTCCTGAGCTCCAAAAAGTCCTAACTTGAAAATCTGTAATACTCGGTGTGACCCGAGCATTACATTAAAGTAACACCCGGGTCAGGCTGGAAACCAGTGTGAGTAAACCCATATAAAAAGAAATGCTAATGCATAAAGCCTTTTTCAAAACCCGGGGTAACTCGTACTTCACTACAAGTTCATAACTTGTTATATTCAATAATTATCTCACACACAATCCTTTAAGTACCATTACATAATTTCAATGGTCCGGTTACTTAAATTATTCCATTCCAGCCTATTGATTCCAAAGTCAAATCCATACAGAATTATTGTAGATTACAAATCGAAGTGGTTTCGGGTATGTAATGATACCCGACCACGGTCTCTTCGAATCCAATGTCATCTTGATTTAAGTTATTCAAGTGAATACAATTCAAATTTTAACTACAGGATGTCACTTTAACACAGCAATTCATCATTGATAGAAAACCACATTATTACTGTACAACCCAAACATATCATATCACAAAACATTCCATATCAGAGATATCAATTAATTCAAAGCATTCATATAATCCAATCATCCATAAGCAAGATTAATTAGTCACACCATTTCTAATTAATTTAAATAAATTAAATTAATTACTTTAATTACCTTTAAATCCTGCTTACTTAACATTAATTAATTACAAATAAATTAATTAATCATCCTTTGATTATCTTCTTTAATTACATAGGGTAATTAGCCTTTAATTAATTACAAAATTAATTAACTTCAACCATTCTCATTAAATAATCCTTAATTACCCTGACTAATGAATTATCCTTTAATTAATTTCATTAAGCAGTTACCACTTTAATTACATTAATTATCTTATAATTACTCTAGTTAATTAATCAACCCTTAATTATTATATAAATTAATTAACTATTAAATTAATCATATTGATTAATCATCCATTAATTAATCAAGATCTTCATTAATTTAAGATAAACCATTGTCTTACTTAATTATCATTATTAAATTTGCTTTTGAAACACTTAAGAATATAATTAGATAATTAACCTGTTATAAAATTATACTAAATCAATATGAATTAAAAAAATCATTTTAAATACCTTTCTAAACTTAGATAAACATTTTCTTACTTGAAAACTTGTTTCATTTTTATTTAGCTTTGAAAATTATAAATATTTTCTTTTCTTTTAAACTTTGATTTCCTCTGCTTAATATAAATCTGGGTTCTGTTTATTTTAAATATCAAAATCTGTACATCTTTTAAAAACTTTTAAACCTAGAACAAACAAAATCGACCTAGCCCAAACCCTCAAAACCCCAAGCCAACTAAAATATTTTACCGAGTCACACGCGAATCACCTACCATTTCGAGTGAAACACGAGGAAAAACACGAGTAAACTCCGAGCCACAACCTTCTTTCCCAAAGCTAACACTACCTAGACACATAAGTGTACCGTGCATGTGCACGCATCTCTGACGATGCTCCGATCGACTGTTCCGATGCCTTCCGGTCGTCGACAACCCACCTGAACTCTTTGACTACCCAGATCTTCCAATTACGACGAAAATCAAAGATCAAGAATGTCGATACCATAGGAACCCAACCTAGAAACATATCATCACCTAAACCGATCTCGCACCGCTGCTGTAGACCACCGGACACCATGACGTCCACCCCGAACCTTCGCCAGAACCTCGTGCTCCCTATCCACCTTCCTCGCCCAAGTCCGATGCACCGACGAACTCAGAATTATCTCACAAATTTGTCTAATTCCGTTCTCCAGAATTTGATTAATTTTCAAATCCCGATCATCTCGGAATTTCCCATGATTTACCAAATTAAAAATCTTGATTTTGATCTTAAAATTCAGGGTTTATGAAGACGAACAAAATCATGTAATCAAAACTCAAATTTTAATCAACTAAATTTTGAATTATTTTTTGATTTTACTGTATTATTAAATTTCCCAGTAAACCCATTTATTTCTTATACTTAAAAATATTTTCGAAATTAAAATCTTGCCAATTCGAACACATTTTATTTAGACATCAAAGTCTATAGAGGATTAAAGGATAAGATTTTGGGTTTTAAATAGGTTTTGAACCCTGTAAACCTGGAACAAAGCAAGTGGTCTTATGCCAAACATGCACAGTCATATCCACACACACATATATATTCTTATTTGTATATATATGCAAACCATTACAATTTTACTTCAAGCATGTTTTCAAACACAAATAAAAATCCAGATTTGAAAGAATTTACTCACCTTGAAAACAGAGAACCAAATTGTTCTAAAACCAGATTTTAAATGTGAAATTGATTTTGATGGTTGATTTGACCCTTGAATCTGATCTCTTTAATGTATAAGTTGAATTTGAATCTTGCTGAGTTGATCCTGCTCTTGAATCAAGTATCTTTGCTTAGGTTACAGGTTGAAACAGATTTTGATTTTTATTGTTAGTTGATTGATTTTTTTTAGTTTAGAAGATGAAAGTAAGAAAAAGAGGCTTGAGAAGAAAATGAATATACAACCTGAATTAACCTATATATTTCTTAAAAAAACCAATGACGCTTGTCTTTACATGTTTTATAAAAGCTACAAATGTTGATGTCATGAATTATAAAGCTTACAAATGTCTAGACCTTTTATATATATATATATACACACCTTATGTTTTCATTAATATATTACTTTATATTTATTTTTATGTGTTATATTTGCTATTTACCTTTATACTTATATATATATATATTTAAAGATAGTATGAAACCTTATTAAATCCTATTCTAAACTTGAGCTACCATATTTAAATTTAATAAGTACTTATCTTTAGTATTTATAAATATAAAATTTTAACTTTAAATCTCCTTTGAAAGTTTAATATATTGAATTCAAATCAATGCTCTCAATTCACCAAACATATATATACACTTATATACTTATATATGAACACACTTAAAATTTTCAACATTATTAAGTTTGCACATCACCATTAATATATACATATATAAATTTACTATAAGATATATCATTTCTAGATGTTTATATTTCAATATTTATCATAGTTTCAAATCCATCCAGATATCTTTTATTACTAGAATTTATCTGTTCAACAGAATAAACCAGTTAATTATCCACTTATCAGATGTCTAAAAATCTGGGTTATCACAAACTATATATTAACTTATAATTTGAAATTTTAGAACATATAAAATAAATTATTTTCCAAATATAAATTTTAAATAAAATCATTAAATAAAATTTAAAATCAGATTTATAAATCAAACATACTTTACTATTTTGAAAATAATTTAAAACTGACCTACGATGTCCATATATAAATTTCTACCATATGGCCATGTTAGCACCAGAATTGGTCATTAACACCCTAGAATAGATTTGTATAGAGAGATTAATGAAGATAGTAAATTAAAATAGAGGAATATCACAGTAGAATGCAAAAACAACAACAACAAAAAGAACATCAGATTTATAGTGGTTCGGCGTAACTGCCTACATCCACTTTTAATGTGCTCTTTATTGCTTTTTTAAATAATTGAAAACAGATACATCCATAAACAAGCAGCTTGAATACAAGTTTGAGTAAGAAGAAATTGAGTATAGAAAATGGCAGAGTCTATCTGGAGTTCTCGAAAAAAGGTTCCTCCAACTGTACCCTTACCCCTCTATTTAAAGATGAAGATAGGCTGGATACCCTGGGCAGGCCCACGACCAAGGTAGATCGGCCCACAATTGACGATTCAGGTTGACCGATCCAAACAAGCCAAACCACAACTACCGACCTACATACGCCAATCCTGAATCCCGTAGGTGCTAATTCGGAGTAGACCTCAACCGTGCTCGAAGCAACTCGACCTTTTCCCCGAAGCAACTCGTAATTACACTCATGCCAACCCTTTTTCCTACTCACAACCTCCTGCTATGCCCACTGACCCACTACGGTTGAACCACTTTGTCTATCCTCCCTGACCAACCTTATCTGACTGGGCGACATATACCGAACCATGCATGACCGGTCCACCTTAGCCTTCACACCATGACCGAACGACATGGCCTACCTTCCTTTGCCCGACCAACCCTCCTTAGCTTTTACAACATGACCCACCTAGACTGAGCCATGAAATACCTCCCTCTTTAGTCCGAGCCATGCGTAACATGTATACCGACTCATACATGATTTTCCATAATAATCATCTACCGATCCAATATGAAAGTCGACCCCAATCATATCTTATTTTACTATTGTCTCGTAGCCGAACCAAGTAGCCAGGTAACATTTTTCCCTCCCAAAGTGCGTCTTGTGAATCAACATGTGGCGCTTTGAATCAGCGAATAATTCCTGCTTTCAAAGGCTTGCCCATTCTGAATGGTAACTGACTGTCGCTATTCATTGGCCTTAGACGAAGCTTCGTGTCGTTTGAAAGAAACTCATAAAATCCTGATACAACTTTTCAAAAGATGAATGTATACAACCTTCTGAAGGCTGAACCACGGTAGATTTTCAAATCCATGTCCCTTTCGGCAACATCGGTCTCTTTTCCAGATTATCACCCTCAATCAATCTTATAGATGTATACTGTAACGATCCTGACTCGACCTTCGAAAATCGGCACCCGTACTTCACTTGTACTCGAATGCCGCAGATTCAAACGTCGAATCTGGCTCGCTGGAGCTTATAACACATTAAGTACAACAACACAGCGGAAGAAATGAATAATATCATTGATATACAATATCTGATACAACAATGAATACAATAGAATGATACAATAGATATCAATACTATCAGAGATACAAGACACAGCGGAAAGAATATCTTCAATAGAATACATCTCCAAAAGAGTCCAACTCCATAGTGCAAATGCAAATCCATCTCCAAACTAAAGATAGCTTGAACCATCATCACGATGCAATAAACAAACTAGATAACTCCAGAATGAAGCGAATCTGATCGCCAAGATCCAAAGGCTTCAAAAATATTGAATCTACTCCTACTATCTAAAAGACCGAACTCTAGACTGCCCGTGTGGAAAATTGTGGGCACCCGGAATTTAGAAAGGGAACAATAAAATCCAGGTCAGTCATGGGACTGGTATGAGCAAAAAAAAATGGTTTTTATCTTTAAAACAAACAACAATTTTTTTTAAAAAAAAATTGAAATTTACAATGCTTTTTGGAAAATGAAACTGCCATAAGGCCTCCCGCCACACACATAATGCAAGCGCAAACTTGGAGGAGATTTCTTCTTATGACAGTAAAAAATGCTTAAGACGCAAAAATCCTTTTTGATATTATTACTAGTGCATAGTGGAAAACATTTCTGTAACGACCCAGAATTTCTGTCATTTGAAATTCAGATATTTAATTTATTTTAAATATTAACAAGTAAAATTATAAGTTGAATAATTTATTTTTCGAATATCTAGGTTTAATTGGATAATTAAATCGACAATTTAATATTTGAAATTACAGAAAAATTTGGAATTTGGGTTTAATGTGATTAAAAATGATTTATAAAGTTATATTAAATCATATTGGAGTTAGAACGATGTTTGTGAACTTTTAAAATTGAATTAAAAGTTAATTTGTGAAAATTGAATATTTTAATATTTAATCGACTAGTGAAAATAGTCATTTTTTCAAATAGTCTTGGATTTCGACGAAACTAGTTTCATCGGATCCGTAATGTTATATTATTGTAAGATTTCAAATGTCGTGTCAATCGGATTTACGGTTTGTCCAAGGGAAGCCAAAATGCATAGAAATTTATTTAATCGATTTAATTTAAATTTGATCTTTTATTTCCGTAACTCGCACATATGATCGAATTGGCTCTCGATACCTATTCCATTGTGTCCAGAACGCAGTTAAAACCGTGGAAACGTCAACCGGCACGCTTCGTTTAGAGTTCGAATTTTTTTGGATGAATAGTGTTTTGGGTAATTTTCTATATAAAAGGACATAAAGTTTGCTATTTTCACAAACTAAAACCTAACTAGGGTTTCAACCAGGAGCCACCGCTTCTAACAATTCCAATGGCTGAAATTTTCTTACCTTCTTCCCTTAATCTCTCTAAATCCACAAACAATTAGCTGAATCTCTCAACTACAACATTGTAGAGGGTGACGAGCTCTTCGAATCTATACAGAGATGATGGGATATGGCGCGACGATGAAGGAGATATCGGCCTGCGTTCGCATGCGTTTCATAAACGTTTCTCGAGTGCTACAGGGAGCCGAGCTCTACCTAGCTTCGGCCGAGTATAGTATTGGTGATGGGCTTCGAGATGGAGGTTGCTGATCAACTTCTCAATGCTCGTGGTGGCCGTGGTGTTTAACCCTAGAATGTGATTTCATGGGTTCGGTTTCGTTCAAATACCTGGGAAGCTTTACGCGTGGGAGAAGACAAAGAAGGAGCGGCCTGGATTTGAGGGTTCTGAAGTGGACGGCTCCGATTAGTTTAGGTTTGAAATATTTAAAAAAATGTAAATTATTTATATTTAAATTCGTGTAAACTTTGAAATAACATAACTCTTTCATAAGAGGTCGAAAAAGCATGAAAGAAATTGCGTCGGGTTCGTTTTGTCGAACACTGCGCAATGGAGCTGATTTGGAGTCGTTTGGAGCTAGTGATAATTTCGGGGTTGTTTGGAGCTAGTGATAATTTCGGGTAAAATTAAACGTACGCTTAATTTTATTCGAAACAAAACGCTACAACTGTTATCGGAAACTCAAGGTGAGAACTTCTCACTCAATCGAATTGTTTCGATTTAAATTTTAAATAGTTAGATTTAAAATTGTTTGATTGTGTGATTGGATGATAATTATATCTATTGTTTTGAAATAGACCTTATACACCGTATATTAAGCGGATGTTATTTATTAAACACATATACCGCGATAATTCCAACTTGAATGGAATTGGTATTTTATATGTACTTGGAGTTGATTTCCCGCATTATATAGCGGATGGGACCCTATTGCGCCGCATAATAGCGGATAATATTTTATAAATCCCATATACCACGATATTTCATCTCGAAGTGGAATTGGTATTGTGCTAACATCTTTGGATGCAAGGAAACAGGTTGGAGGGATCCAACTGGATTCCTCAAACATTTGAATTTATTTCATATGTCGTGTGTTGGTTGATTTATAATCCGTGTGATTATCTTTGTGATTGAGATTGTTGAAGGCTATAGGTTAGCCGAATATATTTTTGGTATCATTGGATACCGAAAATAGATAAAAAATTGGATTTTTGAAATTTCAAGTTGAAAGTTATAGTAAAAAAATTTATTTTTGAGAATTGGATAAGCTAAGAAGGAGTTTTAAAAAGACAAAGTTATTTTTGAAACCATATTGAATAAAATTCCAAATTACGAAAAAAAAAGGGCTAAGTAAATGGATTTCGATTTATATTATTATAAGTCAAAGAAATTTATTTTTTAAAAAGAAATGATTTTGTAAATTCATTGGAAATTTATTAAGCAGAAATTAATTGGTTTTGATAATTAATTAAGAATAATTAATCAAGTATTAGCTATTAATTAAGAGTTAATTAATGATCAATGAAACAATAATTTATTAAATGTTTTTAATTGGCTATTGATTTACCATAATTAGCAAATTTTATTCATAGAAATTTATTTGATTTAAATTAGTCAGATGATTAAATTTATCCTACTTATGGATGTTTGAATTATATTGGATGTTAAATTGTTTGATATCTTTGATATGTGATGCTTTGTGATATATCCTGATGTGTGTTGTGATCCGTAATTTGTTTATCAGTGCTATATATATATATATATATATATATATATATCTGTGATCTGTGAATGAAAGGTAAGCGTTATAGTTTACACCGCTTATCAAATATATTGTTATATTTTGACCTGTGATGGTTGAATGTTGTTGCACTATTGTGTTAAACCCTTGGACTACACAATACACACACAAAATGTGGATTTCACGTGAAAATCAGTTAAGTCACAGATTTTTAACAATTCTAAAGATTGAATTTTTGAATCCAAATTAGTTTGGAATTGGAATTGAAAGTTTTTGAAAATGAATTTCAAAAATAAGAGTTATTTTAAATAACTTAATTAAAATTGGAATTTAAATCATTTGATTCAAATTTTGAATTCAATATTTGAAATTGAATCCAATGATTTAGGAACTATGGTCTAAAAGATTGTACAAGTTATAAAAGGTGTTTATATGGGTTTTTAACCATTTAAAATATAGTTTTGGAAATTTTAAATGTAAATCCAAGTTTATACTTGAGTGGCTTTAACTCATGAAAAATTGTAATCAGTTTTTCCCAAAATGAAAACTATTTGTTTTCAAATAATAATAGCTTTCACATAAGAAAAGAAATTCCCATTTGTGTTAAAAGAATATAAATTTGAAATTAAACGGTTTTGAAGGCTATGAATTAATCTTTGTGAAATGTTGGTGAACTTGACTTGAAATAAAGGAGTATTTCAAATGGTGTATCTTTTATATTATAAAAGACTTAAATTGTGAATAGTTTTGAAAGCTATAAGTTAAATCTTGATTAAAGATTTAATGAGTTAATCCAATTGAAATGGAAATTTATCTGGGAATCTGGAAATAAATCTTTGTGAAACTGGGTAAACTTTGTGAAGTAAATCTTTTTGTTTAAAGATTTAAAATGGTAATTTGTTTAAACCATTTGAAAGAAAGGGTTTGGGTAATAAGTTGTGACTTAATTGAAATCCCAATATCCATATGTTTTGAAAATATTGCGTTCACTATTCGGATTAGCTGGGAGAGGACCTTTGTGTCATATAACCCATTCTGAATAAGTGATACGACGTAATGGATAGCATTGAAGATCGGTGGTGAAGACCGGGTATTTTTGAAAACGATAGGATGACCTATCGATTGTCTCTACACCGTTAGCTACGGTATGGAAATTTCCTTTGTGTTGGGAAATTCGATCGGGATTGTGAATACCCGGATTCGCAAGGGCTTCTTTGGAAGTGCCTTCGGTTCTGTTCGAACCCAGAACAGACTTGTATGGTTACGTGTCCGACATTACATTTTGAGATATAAAGCAGATTTCTTTCAAATACATCTCTGTTGGTGGCCGAGAATTTATTCTCTTAGCTTAACACCCTTCTCTGAAGCGTATGAGCTCAGAGGTTATGTAGTTGAAGGTTATCAGCGATATACTCCCAATTTGGTAATGTGGCATGCTGAGTGTTGCTGTGTGGTTGTTGCTTTGTGATCGAGGGCCCTCGGATAAAGGTCCCAAAGGACCGAAGGGTGGCATAGTCATGTAGTAGTTACCTAGTTACAGAGGTAACTCGGCCTTGTGTTGGCAGAGAGCTGGTTAAGTTCTCGAGACGTCCCGCCAGAGGCGTACCCATGTGGCAGTTGGAAGTTCCTTAGCCTGACCATTTGTTGGAAATCCAAAGAAACAATACGAGCCCTGTACGGTTTTAGTTGTATAACCTGCCTTTTACTTATGGTGGCGCTCCACTGTTTAAATGGGAGCTATAATAGGCATAGTTCGGAATGTCTATGCTGGCTAAGATTAATATTCTATTTTCAAAATGCTTTCTACACTATGACTAATAATAATATCAAAGAATTTTTTCTCGTATCAAGCATGTTTGACTATCATAAGGAGAAATCTCCTCCAATTCTGCGTTTGCATTGTGTGTACGGCGGTAGGCCTTATGGTAGTTTCATTTTCCAAAAGCATTGCGGATATTTTTCACTTCTCTTGTTGTTGTTGTTTTAAAGACAAATAACTATTTTGAGTTCTCACTCCATTCCCATGACTGGCCTGGAGTTTATTGTTCCCTTCCTAAACTCTGGATGCCCATCAATTTCCACACGGGCAGCCTAGAGTCAGGTTATCAAGTCATTCTGGATTCAGAAGTGCTATGGAGCTCAAGAGACGAGCTGGATGGCGAGACATATTACTTATATATGATATTATCTTTTCCGCTGTGTGAATTCACTTGTAAGGGCATGTTTGTATAACTGTCCATTGTTTTGTTGTGTTGTATTGTTGTTGTACACTCTGATGATGTAATGTATAAAATGTACAGTTCTTTGTTTTAAAGATTATTCATCTACAACGGCGTCCTCTACAACGGCTTTAACAAAGTTAAAACAATTTCATGGCGTCCTCTACAACGACTAGTTCTGTACCCATTCTTTCTGCTTCCTGCTCTCCTCCCCTTCCCCCGTCGCTGTCAGCCTCTCTCCCTCTTGTGCCTACTCCTCCTCCACCTCTCCCTCAACCTCCACCGGCCCCGTCTTTTCCCATTTCCTCGTCGCCCCTCCCCTCTCTTCCTCCACTAGTTCCTCCCCGTTCTCCTTCGGCGTCATCTTCTTCTGCCTCCCCTCCTTCCTGGACTTCCCTGTTTGCATCCAAACCGAGGAACTCAGGCTCTTATTCTCCCACGGATTTCATCCTTGATTATCAAGGGAAGCCTCTTCCTCCACCTGACATTCTGGTATCAGAAGGTAAAACCTACTGAGATGGGTATTTAGTCGGATTTTTTCTCGGATACCCAGTAAACTACATGGTTGTTGTATCACATATCAAAAAAACTTGGAAACTGAAAGGGTCTTATGAAATCAAATCCAATGGAGCCAACTTCTTTTTCAAGTTTAGCTATCCTGAAGACAAGAAAAATATTCTTAGAGCAGATCCCATATTTATTCACGGACAAATATTTGTCATCACAACGTGGAAACCAGCTTTCGATACTGTTCAATCACAAGTGAAAACGGTTCCCATATGGATTCATCTTTACAACATCCCACATATTGCCTGGACTCTAATTGGTATTAACTGGATTGCTTGCCATCTGGGGAAACTGGTATGCTTCAATAAAGCCACTGAAAGGCGTGAGAGAATGGAATACACAAAATGCTTGGTTGAAATTGCTCCTGATAAAGAATTACCTGAATATTTACTGATAGGAGATGGAGAGGACACTTGCCAAAAAGTCTACATAGAGTACTCATGGAGGCCACTTATTTGTACGTCATGTAAAGTATTCGGACATTCAACAAATAATTGTGATATGGACAATAATAATGCAGGCGAGAAAGTAAACAAAGAAAAAGAAGTTGTGGCAAATATTGCAGCTCCTTTAGCAAAAATTAAAGCCTCAGTTCCACGTAAAACAATGTGGATAGCATGAAGTCGAAGCAACAAAAATGGAAACTAAAAGCTACTCAAGTTAACCAAAAAAGGGCGGAACCAACCAAAAGAAAAGTGGTTATAGACTTGGATTCAAATAAGCTAAAGGGGAAAGAAGCAGCAGATGTATCCAATGCAGGCCAGTCACAAAAAATAACATATGCTCCCGTTG
This sequence comes from Allium cepa, assembly GCA_030765085.1. Taxonomy (NCBI): domain Eukaryota; kingdom Viridiplantae; phylum Streptophyta; class Magnoliopsida; order Asparagales; family Amaryllidaceae; genus Allium; species Allium cepa. The sequence goes on from CM060932.1 coordinate 915,236,151, forward strand.
AAACAAATAATGTTTTCTCTATACTCTCTGATGTGGAGGAAGGAGAATTGATAGAAGAAAATGAAGGAGCAAAAGGAACCATGCAAGTTGAAGCAGACATTAATATAAATCAGCAATCTAAAGGAAACACAGATATTACAATTAATACACAAAGGATACAAGACCAAGAAGATTTAAATATAAACAACAATCAGCAGCAAATTGACAAATAAAGCAAATACAAAGAAAAGGAGACAATTATACAAAATCACTCTGCTAATCCTGAGAATACTAAAACTATTGCAGTTGCTTCATCTTCTCGGAATGCTACTTTAGTTACTTCAAACAGTCCATATTCTAAATTAAAGCCTCCCCATGATATTCCACTGTATCCACCAGCAAATGATAACAATGCTCTATCCGACTTGGGTACACCATCAGACTCTGATCTTGTGTCCGAAGACGATATGAACGAAGGCAATGAATTCAATCACGAACAAATTCTGGCCAAGCTCAATCCAAAGAATTCCAAAAAGAGTGCCCAAAAATCTTTTTCTAAGAAACAAGTTCAAAATTCAAAGAACGACAACAAAGAGTCACACGACAATCGGCCAAAAAACACAAAAAGTAGCGATGATCGATAATATTGGTTATTGGAATATACGCAGTCGGCATGATGATGCCAAAGTATATGAAATTAAACAACTCTTCAAAGGAAACAAATTGCGAATCATATGCCTCAGTGAAACAAAATATTCAGAAGAAGAAACATACTCATTTGCTAAACTTATTGCCCCTGGTTGGGCTTTAATTCACAATCATGTTGCTGCCCCATACGGTCGTTTAATGATTTTGTGGAACCCCCAAGTTTATTCCATTAACACTAATGCTACCCACAGACAATTCATACATTGCAACATGAATCACTTAGCTACTAATTTCAATTTTAACTCTACTTTGTTTTATGCAGATAACAACAAAGCTGATAGACAACAAAGCTGATAGACAACTCATTCTTGACTTACTTCCTACTATTCACTCTACTAATCCATGGATTTGTTTAGGGGATTTTAACTGTATGCAAAACTCTGAAGATAAGCTAGGTGGCTTACCTCTATCCTTTGATGTTGCTCCCCTGAATAACGCCATCCTCCTCTCTCAGTTGCATGAAGTTCCTAAAACATGTGTTTTTTATTCTTGGAACAACTGTAGCAGATCTGGTGTTAGAACGTTTTGCAAATTGGATCGATCTTATTTTAATACATCTGCTTTTAATGCTTGGCCTGCTCTTATTTCCTTTTTTCCCACTCCATCTATTTCTGATCATAGTCCTATCATACTGGACTGTGGCACTAGGAATGACAGAGGTCCTTCCACATTTAGTTTCTTCAACAACTGGATTTCTGATCCTGAATTCTTACCTTTGATGATTAAGTCTGGGCCTTTCCCAAATTTGGCAATCCCATGTTCATTCTGCAATCAAAACTTAAAGATTGAAAAGCTTCTATCAAAGCTTGGTCTTTGCAAAAATATGGTACTGGTAACCTTCTATCTACTAAATTAAGAACTGAACTTAATGCCATACAAATTCTGATGCAGAATAATCCCTGTGATTTAGCGCTTTCGGATAAAGAGCATGAGCTAACCAAAAAATTGAAAATAGCTATCAAAACTGAATTACTTATGCTCCGTGCTAAAAACAGGCTCAACTGGGATATAGGAGGTGATAAAAACACTAATTTTTTTCATAATTCATTGAAACTAAAAAAGGCTTCTACCTTAATTCACATGACTAAAGATATGCATGGTTTTGAAGCGAACACACAAACGAGTATAAAGCATTCCTTTCTTAGTTATTATAAGCATCTATTTGCTCATAATAACACAGATCCTAATTTCCATGTTTTAAATGACTTTACGCTTAAAACTATCACTAATGAGCAATTTGAAAATTTAATTAAACTTATCACCTCAGAAGAAATCCATGAAACTATTTCAAAAATGAAAGCCACAAGCTCTCCTGGTCCTGATGGTTTTATAGCACCGTTTTTTCAAAAATGTTGGCATATTATAAAAATGTTTTTTGTAAAGCTATACAACATTTCTTCAAAACCAACACTTTATTGAACGGCATTAATCATACTAAACTTGCTCTTATTCCTAAGGTTAATCTTCCCCAAACTGTATCGGATTCAGGCCTATTGTCTGCTGCAATGTTATTTACAAATGCATTGCTAAAATTATCTCTACTCGCATGAAAAACTGCCTTTCCGATTTAATTTCTCCTAACCAAAATGGGTTCATAACTGGGAGATCTATAACTGATAACATTTTGCTATCGCAAGAACTTATAAAAGGGTACAACAGGAAAAACACCTCTCCTAGATGTTTCCTAAAGTTAGATATTCAGAAAGCTTACAACTCTGTACGATGGGATGCTATCATTTCTATTATGTCTAGGATGAATTTTCCCTTACCTTTTTTAGCCTGGATATACACATGCATTTTTACCGTCTATGTGTCTTTATCTCTCAATGGTGAATTATTTGGTTATTTTAAAACTCAAAAAGGAATTAGGCAAGGGGATCCTATCTCCTCTTCTCTATTCATCTTAGTTATGGAAGTCTTACCTATTTGATTACTATGGAATGTACTAAAAAAATATTGACTTCCACCCTAAATGTCAGAAACATCAAATTTCTACTTTGATGTTTGCTGATGATCTCTTGATTTTTTATAAACCAAATATTAAATCCATCACCAACATTTTCTCCACACTTCAAATCTTTAATCAAATGACTGGTCTCCACATAAATAAAAGCAAATCTCAAATTAATATTGCTGGAGTTCCAGAAAATATTTACCTGAATATTCTTCATGCTTCTGGTCTTCAGGCTATGGATAACAATGCCATGTACTTAGGTGCTCCGATGTGTAGGTCCAGAATAACCAACGCCCAATGCCTTCCCTTATACGAAAAAATAACATTTAGGCTCAAAACATATAATGGTGATAAACTATCACAAGCTGGCAGACTAGTGATCTTAAAAAGCATCGCCATTTCTATGTGTACGTACTTTTTTAGGCTGTTCATCATTCCTATAAAACTTATTAACATGTTAAATCGTGCATTTAACCATTTTCTGTGGCATGGAAACATTTATTCTAACAAACTTATTCCGACAGCTTATAAAAAGATTATCTCCCCTTATAATATGGGAGGCCTAAGCATGATTAATCTTAGAATTTGGAAAATTACTACTACCTCTCATCATGTTAACACATTACTTAGCAATAATTAGGGGTTGTGGGCTGTCTGGAATAGACACTACAATCTTAAAACTTGCAATTTTTGGACCATGAACGTTACCAATGATGCTAGCTATCTTTGGAAAAGACTGATTGAGAATAGAAGACATTACATGCCTTTGGTTCGATGCAGCACAAACAACTCCTTTTGGCACTCCCCTTGGTGTGCAACTGGTATGATACTATCCCACTCGATCGATTATAACCTCATTAATAATTCTGGAATCCCTCAAAACGCTAAAGCTGGTTTTTATATTAACAATGAGGGAATACGTATGCCTCATGTCAGTTTTCCCACCCTGACGAATCTCTGGACTTCGATTAGAAACTCATATATGCCTTCTGATCAGCCAGGACTAAGCTGGAACACCAAGCAACATAGCATATCGGTGGTTTATAAAGCAATCATACACAGTTATAATAGCTTTCCTTTTCCTTGGCACGCTCGTATTTGGAAATCAGGATCGAAACCAAAGCACAATCTTCTCTTGTGGAAATGCCTGATGAATGCTGTTCACACTCAAGATAATCTTGTTAGAAGACATTTTATCGAACACTCGTCGTGTATTCTATGTAATCGTGCTGCTGAAAATGTTGGGCATCTTTTCTTTAGCTGCTTATTCTCTTTCCAGCACTGGAAACGCGTTCTACATCACATACACGAGACTCCTCCCTCCAGAGATTACAAGCTTGAATGGATACATATCTTCCAAGAAACAAGGTGGAAATCCACTTCTACCACTCGTCTTCTCAAATTTCTCAAGCTAACGGTTGCTGCGATATGGTAGGAGAGGAATAAACGAAGATTTATGAGACTAACTCTAGTATTTCCGCTTTGTTATGTAAAATTTTGTCGTGAGAAGATGCAGTATCAAATGCGCATAACAAGCTTGTGTTTTTGATGCCGCATCTTCCAATTGACCTGCTTAGTTTCTACTAAGTGTTTTTGTATTTTGGTTATGTTTTTTAATAAATTGTGGACTGTCCACTATAAAAACAGGCTGGCCTTGCCATAAAAGATTATTCATTTATCTATTATATGTTGTTCCGCTGCGATATGTGAGATTCTGATATTGTTTCTGTTGTTCTTCTTTCGTTCTAATTTCTTCTTCTTCTACCTCTTCTTTAAACCCTAACGGTACGGTTTTTCGGCATTCGATTGCTCGTCGGTTGATACAGTGGACGTATTAATGTCGACTTTCGTGAGTCGAAAATCCCGTTCGTTACAATGCGGTATCAGAGCATTTGATTAAGTGACAACCTTGGCTCTGTTGGGGATTACTCATTAAAGATAGAGTCAGCAGTACTCTAGAATGAGTTTAGTGTAATAATAGATATGAGAGCGTATAGTGAATATGAAATTATTTTGTATTGTGTTGACTTATCAGTTGATTGTTTATAGATTCTGGTCGGTGCAGTCTAGCTAACTGTATCGATAGGGGTTTGTAAACTCTTAAACGAGATAAACCGACATAGTATGGTTTTAAATTGGGTAAATGAAATAATTTTACCTCGATTATATTTTATATATAAAGGAATAATTTTTCAGAATTATCAAAGTGTACGTAAAATTGAATTGTTTGATTGTTGAAAATGTAAGAAAATATATAAGTGAATCAAAGTTGTTCGAATAATCTGAATAAAAACAACAATTGTGAAAGAATAAATTATATAAAAGCAACAATTGTATAAGTATAGAATTATAATTGAAATGATTTACAATTGTGGAATAATTTTGTATATGTAAAGTTAAATAGTGAAATTCTATAACAAAATATTTATAAATATGATTTATAAATAAAAGAAAATTTTGAAAGAACAAAAAAGCACTGAATTCACTACTGTTGCTGGGGAATAATAAGGGTGATGACTGCAGCATCATCAATATCATTTTCGAGTTTCTGTGTGATGGATTTGCTACCATAGTAAATTTAAATTGAATTTTGTTGCGATAAATAAATTTGAAATTAAAATCCAAGTTGTAATTGATAAATAAAAGTGAAATAAGTTTTGTAATATGAGATAATAAAAGATTTAAAATAGTAAAGTTGAAATAAATTTGAATTAGTATGATAAAATATATGATGTGAAATTTAACTAAAGGAAGTTAAATAAATTAAATCAGAATTGGAAGTTGAATAATAAGTTGTATAACTTATTAAATGTGAAGATGTAAGTAAAACCAATTATTAAAATGGTTAAACAACTTTGTTAAGCAAAACGAGGTATGAATCTGTATAAGTGATAAAATTGACTTTGGTAAAAGTTAAATAGAATTTACTTTGGAGTTGGAATTTGAATTGGATTTTAACTGAATTAGATATGTTGTTGAAATGGAAATTAAGTTAAGTTAAACAAATGATGTTTAAAAGGAATATAACTTAAGTGATGCTGAATGAAGTTGATTTTGGCATCGAAGTAAAATAATGAAGTGAATTAAATGGATGTGAACTTGAATTATATAAAGGAGATTCAACTTTATTTGTAAAATAAATTAGTAATTGAACTAATGGATTGAAAGTTAATCAATCGAATGTAATGAATTGATATAGAATAATGGATATAAGTGTTAATTCATTTAAGGCTAATTGAATGTTAAGCCAAATTGAAGGTAAACAAAGTGAATATGAATGATGAATGCAAAGTGAATAAATTCGATTGTATTGGATGTACATTGGTTGTTAGAATATTGTTAATTGATTGAATAGAAATTCATATGCAATTGAATGAATAAAATTGAAAGCTAAAGCAATTAAATTCAAATTGGAAGTTAAGTAAATTTAAATTGAATGGAAATTGATTTGAATTGAAAGTGAACAAATGTGAATGTAAATTAGTGAATGTAAACTAATTGAAAATGAATAAATGAATGTCGTTGTATATAAATTGGTTGTATACAATTACAAGTAATGTCGAAATCATATAAGTTGTTTATAAACCTTGCTTAGTATGCGTTTCTTTTAATATGCATAGGTTGTATTTGTTTAAAAGAGTAAAATGTTAATAACTTCTTATATATGTCACTTACGTGTTTATATTGAGTAAGTACAGGTACCGGGGCAACCGTTAGCGGGATTTGGTTACGCAAAATTCTAAATAAATAACTGCTTTGCTTAAAAATGCTAAAAAGGCACGCCTACACAATAAAAATAGGAAATATGAACTGTTTTTCGTGTGTGTGGGTCGATGTATATATATTTATATCTATTGTGATATTGTAAAAGCTCCTCCGTACAAAGGAGGTTATGGCGAAATTTTCTGAAAATTGAAGGCGTTAGAAAATTTTCGGGAAATTTTGGAAATTTTTTGTGAAAACTAAGTTTTGATTTGAAGTTAAAGGTTAAATGATATAGTTGATTTTGAAAAGATAACTATATATGGATTTGAAAACTTAGTAAATATTTTGTAAGAAGTTTAACTATTGAATTTTTGGAAAAGTTAAACACTTAAGAGATTTGTAAATCAAATTTGAACGAATTGTTTTGAAAAATTAATGAATTTGGGGCATTTTTCTTACTTAGTAATTTCGAGGACGAAATTCTTTTAAGGGGGAAGATTGTAACGACCCAGAATTTATGTCATTTGAAATTCAGATAATTTAATTGATTTTAAATATTAACAAGTAAAATTATAAGCCGAATAATTTATTTTTCGAATATCTAGATTTAATTGGATAATTAAATCGACAATTTAATATTTGAAATTACAGAAAAATTTGGAATTTGGGTTTAATGTGATTAAAAATGATTTATAAAGTTATATTAAATCATATTGGAGTTAGAATGATGTTTGTGAACTTTTAAAATTGAATAAAAAGTTAATTTGTGAAAATTGAATATTTTAATATTTAATCGACTAGTGAAAATAGTCATTTTTCAAACAGTCTCGGATTTCGACGAAACTGGTTTCATCGGATCCATAATGTTATATTATTGTAAGATTTCAAATTTCGTGTCGCTCGGATTTACGGTTTGTCCGGGGAAAGCCAAAATGCATAGAAATTTGTTTAATCGATTTAATTTAAATTTGATCGTTTATTTCCGTAACTCGCACATATGATCGAATTGGCTCTCGACACCTATACCATTGTGTCTGGAACGCGGGTAAAACCTCGGTAACGCCAGCCGGCACGCTTCGTTTGGAGGTCGGAAAATTTTGGATGCATAGTGTTTTGGGTAATTTTCTATAAAAGGACATAAAGTTTGCTATTTTCACAAACTAAAACCTAGCCAGGGTTTCAACTAGGAGCCGCCGCTTCTAACAATTCCAATGGCCAAAATTTTCTTACCTTCTTCCCTTAATCTCTCTAAATCCGCAAACAATTAGCTGAATCTCTCAACTACAACATTGTAGAGGGTGACGAGCTCTTCGATCTATACAGAGATGATGGGATATGGCGCGACGATGAAGGAGATATCGGCCCACGTTCGCATGCGTTTCATGCACGTTTCGCGAGTGCTATAGGGAGCCGAGCTCCACCTGGCTTCGGCCGAGTATAGTATTGGTGATGGGCTTCGAGATGGAGGTTGCGGATCAACTTCTCGATGCTCGTGGTGGCCGTGGTGTTTAACCCTAGAACGTGATTTTATGGGTTTGGTTTCGTTCAAATACCTAGGAAGGTTTACGCGTGGGAGAAGACAAAGAAGCAGCGGCCTGGATTTGAGGGTTCTGAAGTGGACGGCTCTGATTAGTTTAGGTTTGAAATATTAAAAGAAAATGTAAATTATTTATATTTAGATCCGTGTAAACTTTGAAATAATATAACTCTTTCATACGAGGTCAAAAAAGCACGAAACAAATTGCGTCGGGTTCATTTTGTCGAGCACTACGCAATGGAGCTGATTGGGAGTCATTTGGAGCTTGTGATAATTTCGAGTAAAATTAAACGCACGTTTAATTTTATTCGAAACAAAACGCTACAACTGTTATCGGAAAATCATGGTGAGAACTTCTCACTCAATTGAATTGTTTCGATTTAAATTTTAAATAGTTAGATTTAAAATTGTTTGATTGTGTGATTGGATGATTATTATATCTATTGTTTTTAAATAGACCCTATACGCCGTATATTAAGCGGATGTTATTTATTAAACACATATACCGCGATAATTCCAACTTGAATGGAATTAGTATTATATATGTACTTGGAGTTGATTTCCCGCATTATATAGCGGATGAGACCCTATTGCCCCGCATAATAGCGGATAATATTTTATAAATCCCATATACCGCGATATTTCACCTCGAAGTGTAATTGGTATTGTGCTAACATCTTTGGATGCAGGGAAACAGGTTGGAGGGATCCAACTGGATTCCTCAAACATTTGAATTTATTTCATATGTTGTGTGTTGGTTGATTTATAATCCGTGTGATTATCTTTGTGATTGAGATTGTTGAAGGCTATAGGTTAGCCAAATATATTTTTGGTATCATTGGATACCGAAAATAGATAAAAAATTGGATTTTTGAAATTTCAAGTTGAAAGTTATAGTAAAAAAAAATTATTTTTGAGAATTGGATAAGTTAAGAAGGAGTTTTAAAAAGACAAAGTTATTTTTGAAACCATATTGAATAAAATTCCAAATTACAAAAAAGGGCTAAGTAAATGGATTTCGATTTATATTATTATAAGTTGAAGAAATTTACTTTTTAAAAGAAATGGTTTTGTAAATTCATTGGAAATTTCTTAAGCAGAAATTAATTGGTTTTGATAATTAATTAAGAATAATTAATCAAGTATTAACTATTAATTAAGAGTTAATTAATGATCAATGAAAGGATAATTTATTAAATGTTTTTAGTTCGCTATTGATTTACCATAACTAGCAAATTTTATTCAAAGAAATTTATTTGATTTGAATTAATCAGATGATTAAATTTATCCTACTTATGGATGCTTGAATTATATCGGATGTTGAATTGTTTGATATCTTTGATATGTGATGCTTCGTGATATATCCTGATGTGTGTTGTGATCCGTAGTTTGTTTATATGTGGTGTGTGTGTATATATATATCTGTGAATTAAAGGTAAGCGATATAGTTTATACCGCTTATCAAATATATTGTTATATTTTGATCTGTGATGGTTGAATGTTGTTGCACTATTGTGTTAAACCCTTAGACTACACAATACACACACAAAATGTGGATTTCACGTGGAAATCAGTTAAGTCACAGATTTTTGACAACTCTAAAGATTGAATTTTTGAATCCAAATTAGTTTGGAATAGGAATTGAAAGTTTTTGAAAATGAATTTCAAAAATAAGAGTTATTTTAAATAACTTAATTAAAATTGGAATTTAAATCATTTGATTTAAATTTTGAATTCAATATTTGAAATTGAATTCAATGATTTAGGAACTATGGTCTAAAAGATTGCACAAGTTATAAAAGGTGTTTATATGGGTTTTTAACCATTTAAAATATAGTTTTGGAAATTTTAAATGTAAATCCAAGTTTATACTAGAGTGGCTTTAACTCATGAAAAATTGTAATCAGTTTTTCCCAAAACAAAAACTATCTGTTTTCAAATAATAATTGTTTTCACATAAGGAAAGAAATTTTCATTTGTGTTAAAAGAATATAAATTTGAATTTTTGAAGGCTATGAATTAATCTTTGTGAAAGGTTGGTGAACTTGACTTGAAATAAAGGAGTATTTCAAATGGTGTATCTTTTATATTATAAAAGACTTGAATTGTGAATAGTTTTGAAAGCTATAAGTTAAATCTTGATTAAAGATTTAATGAGTTAATCCAATTGAAATGGAAATTTATCTGGGAATCTGGGAATAAATCTTTGTGAAACCGGGTAAACTTTGTGAAGTAAATCTTTTTGTTTAAAGATTTAAAATGGTAATTTGTTTAAACCATTTGAAAGAAAGGGTTTGGGTAATAAGTTGTGACTTAATTGAAATCCCAATATCCATATGTTTTGAAAATATTGCGTTCACTATTCCGATTAGCCGGGAGAGGACCTTTGTGTCATATAACCCATTCCGAATAAGTGATACGATGTAATGGATAGCATTGAAGACCGGTGGTGAAGACCAAGTATTTGTGAAAACGATAGGACGACCTATCAATTGTCTCTGCACCGTTAGCTACGGTATGGAGATTTCCTTTGTGATGGGAAATTCGATCGGGATTGTGAATACCCGGATTTGCAAGGGCTTCTTTGGAAGTGCCTTCGGTTCTCTTCGAACCCGGAATAGACTTGTATGGTTACGTGTCCAACATTACATTTTTAGATATAAAGCAGATTTCTTTCAAATACATCTCTATTGGTGGCTGAGAATTTATTCTTTTAGCTTAACACCCTTCTCTGAAGCGTATGAGCTCAGAGGTTATGTAGTTGAAGGTTATCATCGATATACTCCCAATTTGGTAATGTGGAATGCTGAGTGTTGCTGTGTGATGATTATTTATTGATCATTTGTTGATCAAAGCGTGGCTTTGTGAAAAAGCGTAGCTTTGTGGACGAGACTTCGTCAGACCTCACACCCCGGAAATGGTCAAAACAGGAATATGCGGCAAGGTTATGAGGGTCGCTCCCTTTAGGGTACGTCATTTCCTTCTGGAAAAGGGTGGTGTCAGGTATGGAGCACTAATGCTTAACCTATGTGGTTGCTCCAATCTCATTTTCTGTGTGGTTGTTGCTTTGTGATCGAGGGTCCTCAGATAAAGGTCCCAAAGGACCGAGGGGTGGCATAGTCGTGTAGTAGTTACCTAGTTACAGAGGTAACCCGACCTTGTGTTGGCAGAGAGCTGGTTAAGTTCTCGGGATGTCCCACCAGAGGCGTACCCATGTGGCAGTAGGAAGTTCCTTAGCCTGACCATTTGTTGGGAATCCAAAGAAACAATACGAGCCTGTACGGTTTTAGTTGTATAACCTGCCATTTACTTATGGTGTCGCTCCACTATTTAAATGGTAGCTATAGTAGGCATAGTTCGGAATGTCTATGTTGGCTAAGATTAATATTCTATTTTTAGAAATGCTTTCTACACTATGCACTAATAATAATATCAAAGAATTTTTTCTCGTATCAAGCATGTTTGACTATCATAAGGAGAAATCTCCTCCAATTGTGCGTTTGCATTGTGTGTGTGGCGGGAGGCCTTATGGTAGTTTCATTTTCCAAAATCATTGCGGATATTTTTCACTTCTCTTGTTGTTATTGTTTTAAAGACAAATAACTATTTTGAGTTCTCACACCAGTCCCATGACTGACCTGGAGTTTATTGTTCCCTTCCTAAACTCTGGGTGCCCACCAATTTCCACACGGGCAGCCTAGAGTCAGGTTATCAGGTCATTCTGGATTCAAAAGTGCTATGGAGCTTAAGAGACGAGCTGAATGGCGAAACGTATTACTTATATATGATATTATCTTTTTCGCTGTGTAAATTCACTTGTAAGGGCATGTTTGTATAACTGTCCATTGTTTTGTTGTGTTGTATATTGTTGTTGTATACTCTAATGATGTAATGTATAAAATGTACAGTTCTTTGTTTTAAAGATTATTCATTTATCTATTATATGTTGTTCCGCTGCGATATGTGAGATTCTGATATTGTTTCTGTTGTTCTTCTTTCGTTCTAATTTCTTCTTCTTCTACCTCTTCTTTAAACCATAACGGTACAGTTTTCTGGCATTCAATTGCTCGGCAGTTGATATAGTGGACGTATTAATGTTGACTTTCGTGAGTCGAAAATCCCGTTTGTTACAATTTCTAAAGTATAATATTAGTCTTAGCCAGCATAGGTACCATTATACTATGCCTACTATAGCTACCACCTGAGGTGGCAGGTTATACAACTGCAATCGTAAATGGCGCGTATTGGATGATTGGATTTCCAACAAATGGTCAGGCAAAGGAACTTCCCACACAAAATGGAACGCCTCTGGAAGGACGCCCCCGAGAACCTAACCGGGTCTCTGCCACACAAGGCCGGGTTACCCCTGCCCGGAAGTAACTACTGACACGAGCATGCCATCTCCCAGTCGTTACCAAACTTTATCTGAGGCCTCGACACCAACAACCACGCAGTAAAGTATCTTGGCTCCATACCATGATATCACTTTCAAAATCAACATAAGTAAATATCTAGGCTCCATACCATGATACTACTTTTTATCCAGAAGGAAATGCTCATACCCTCAGGGGGAGCTACCCCCAAATAACCTTGCTGCCACGATTCCTGTTTTGACCATTACCGGGTTGTGAGGCTCGACGAAATCACGTCCACAAAGCTACACTTTTTCACAAAGTCATGCTTTGATCAACAAATGATCAGCAGCACTTCGTATGCCACATTACCGAATTGGGAATGTATCACTAGTAACCATCAACTACATAACCTCTAAGCTCGTACGTCTCAAAGAAGGGTGTTAAGCAAAAGAATAAATTCTCCACCGCCAAACAGAAATGTATTTGATAGAAACCAGCTTTACGTCTCAAAGTGTAATGTCAGACACACATCTATATAAGTCTGTTCCGAGTGTGAACAGAACCGAAGTCACTTCCGAAAACGCCCTTGTAAATCCGGGTATTCACAATCCCGATCGGACTTCCCATCACTTAGGGAATCTCTATACCGGTGCGACTCAATGCAGAGACAATCGACGGGTTATCATTTCATTCTCGAAAATACCCGGTCTTCATCATCGGTCTTCGAATGCTATCGATATCGTCGTATCGTTATTCGGAATGGGTTATATGACACAAGGTCCTCTCCCGGCTAAATCGAATAATGAGCGCAATATTTAAAAACATGTAGATAATGGAATTTCAGTTATGTCACAATTTAAAACCCAAAAACCATTCTTTAAATGGTTTAAACAAATTACCATTTACAAATCTTTAAACAAAAAGATTTACTTCACAAAGTTTACCAATATTTCACAAAGATTCATTCACAGCTTTTCAAAACAACTTCCTTTTCAAATTGGATTATATCATCCAATTATTAACCCAAAGACTCAATTTATAACTTTCAAAACTATTTCCAAAGAACCGTTCATAACTTTCGAAATAATTCCTATTTCAAATCTTTTATATATAAAAGATGCACCATTTAAAATCCTCTTCTACTTCAAAACAAAGTTTAACAATCTTTCACAAAGGTTTCTTCATAGCTTTCAAAACAATTCACACTTTCATTTAAAACTTGAAATCTTTCGATACAAATTGGAAATCCTTTCTTTAAATGAAAGCTATTATTATTTGAAAACAAACAGTTTTCGTTTTGAAAATAATCCAATTATATTTGCACGAGTTAAAACCCTTAAATCTTGTGTTAAATTTAAATTTTCAAAAACAATACTTTTAAAATGGTTTAAAACCCATATAAACACATTTATAACTTGTATAATCTTTTTAAACCATAATTTTTAAGCATAGAATTCAATTTCAAAATTTGAATTCAGATTCAAATCAAACTATTTAAGTTTCTAAACTTTATCAAGTTATTCAAATTAACTTTATCTTCAAATTTTCTTTTTCAAAAGCTTTTCACATTAGCCCAATCCCATTTCCAAAACTATTTTGGATTCAAAATTCTCATTTCAAAACCATTTCAAAAATCTGTGACTTAACCAATTTCCTCGTGCAATCCATATTTTTGTGTGTATGGTGTGGTCCAAGGGTTTTACACAATTGTGCGATATCGACAATCATCACATCATAGATTAAAACACATCAACATCGATAAGCAGTATATTCCTATAACGCTTATCTTTGTTCACGGATTCACAGATAAATACATAAATGCATCATAGATAAATAAATTACATTCGTCACAGATAAATTACATTCATCACATCTCAAATCAATTCGATTCATATCACAAAGCAGCACCTATCAGGAATAACTAACAATTCAACATTCAATTGAAATCCAAACATTCATAAGTAAGATTAATTAATATGTGATTAATTTAAATCAGATTGATTACTTATAAATAAATTACAAATTTTGGTTAATTAATATTACTTAATTACTAATCATTTTGATTAGTAATTATTTAATCATTTATTAATTAACCATTAATAATTAATTAACCTTTAGTTAATAACCCTTAATTAATTACAATAATTAATTAACCCACAATTAATGGATCATTCCTTAGTTACTTTTATTAATTAATTAATATTTAAATTAATTAATTATCCTTAAATTAATTACCTTAATTAATTAGTCATAAATTTTGTTTTTATTTTTATTATTAACACATCAATAATAATCCTTTAATTAAGTCGTTGATTTATCAAGATAAATTCTTATCTTAACGATCACTTTATTTCAACATTTAAATCTCATTAAAAATAAAGACTTCATTTAAAAATAAAGGATATATATATATATATATATGTGTGCATTAAAACACTTTAACTCTATTTAATTAAAAATGATTATTTTCAAACTTTAACTATTTAACCAAAACTGGTACAAAACCTTTAATTAAGAAAGTGTTTTTAAACTTGATTTAAATTTAAAATTTGAAAGACTTGTTAAATTTTAAATACAAGAACTATTTACAACACACCCGAGACGACTTCGGGTTTTAACCCGAGTCAGATATCCATTTCCCCAAGCCAAATCTCGGCTCACTCCCTCTTCTTCTTTCCCTTTTCTTTTTAACTTTTTCTAAATTTAAATTTGTCAAACCCACTTACGTTCATTTCGAACACCAACCTGAGCCATCAACTAGTTTTCTCGAGCACAAACCCGAGGCATCTTCTTCCTCTCAGCATCAAATCTAACCTGATGCACACTGACACCACGTGCACATGCACCATGATCGCGGCGACTTCCACCATCAATGCCATCGCCGGCACGTCGTCGTTCATTTGCTTTAACAAATCCGGCCACTCAGAACATCTAAATAAGCCAGAAATCAAAACGAGCAGCCCTGGTACCCTTTGAATCAAAACTAGATTAACACTATCACCCTGAACTTCCACCTCTGGCCATCTGAACCGCCGTCGACCCACCCAAATCCTCGTCATCATTCCACAAATCAATTCCCCTTAGATCAGATGACTCCAATCATCCCACATCGAAACACGAGCACGCTGAACAGTACTGACCAAATTGGGTTCTTGAACCCTAAAACGTTGCCGACTTGCCACCACGTCCAATAGAAAAAACTCCGGTTATTTTTCCGATGATCGTTACCCCTCAAATTACCCTCGACAAAACTCACGACCCACAATTCGACGTGAATCGCCAGTATTTTGAAAAAATGCGAATTCCGTTCAACCTATGAATTCTCGGAATATACTTACTTAAAAATCATGAGACTTGTTTCAAAAAGCACTATTTCGTAATACAAACATGATTATGCAACCAGATCTTTAAAGATATTCGTTTTTGCTGATATATATTGATTTTACTGTAAATTGTTATTTTTCAGAATAATTACTTAATAATTTTTACTTAACATTATTTTAAAAAATAACCTTACCTTGTTATCTCCTTTCAGGAATCGTACTCTAAAATGTTTTAAATATGAAGATATGACTGTTTTTCTCTGATGGATTTTGGGTTTGTTACACAGAGCATATACATATATACATTCACAGTCATGCACAACACAATCCACACCATATATCATCATTTTTCACAACAACCACATCACAATCATAAAAATGTACTCCAATTCAAACTAGAACGGGTCAGTTTACTCACCTGAGTTGTTTAACAGAGAAGAAGCAAAGCCTGGAACTGTTGAGACAAAGGATTTTGCTTTTGAGTTTGAATACTGGCATTTTTGATCTGTATCCTTACTCGTTGAAGTCAATCTTTGCATTGAGTTTGTAGTTTTGTTTACATGTTATCATTTTCTGGTTTCCAGATTTTCTTGATTTTCCAGATTTTGCTTCTTTATTTCCCAGGTTTAAAGATTTTCTCCTTTGATTAAGTTTGTTTACAGGTTGAATTTGCATTTTGATTTCCAAGTTGAAGCTTGTTGATTGCTTCAGATTGATTTCCCAGTTGAACCTTTGCATGTTTTTTTCTTTCAAACTTCCAGGTTTTGTTTTTAAACTTTTCTTTGATCTGGATTTTGTTAACATTGAATATGTTATGGTTTTTTTAACTTTTAGGTTTCTAGAAAAAAAATGTTTTTAACTTTGGAACTGAAATGAATAACCAGTTTTCTATTTTTGTATCAATATTTTCTATAATTTCTAAATAAAAAAGAAGTTTATCTTTGCCATTTGTCTTTCTTTAGCTAACACTTGTCTATGTTATATTAACACTTGTATTTACATATTATTACTTATTTTACAAATGTCCATTTCTATCTAAATTGTGTTTAAACCCTTTTTTTATAAATTTATTATAAATTTTGTTAAAACTCTTTACTTTATAGATTTAACTTTAAACCCTCTCATTAATTCACTTATATTTTTTTAAGTATTTTTACTTACATAACTTTTAAAGAAAAATGAATTGGAAACAATGTATACACCTAATGAATAATCATACACACATACATTTTTAAATTCCATTTAGTTACAAAATATTTATTATTTGAATTCCAAATCAAATTTCTATTTTACAATTTCTTTTTTATATATTGATTTCCTAAATATTTATTGAGTTTAAAAATCAAATTCCAAATTAAAAATCCATTTATATAAATAAATAAACATACATCTTATTCAAACACGATATATTTTTTATTCAATTCCTCAATCCAAATTTACTTTTAAAATTTACTTACAATTTATTCCAAATATTCAAATTAATTCTCAGTTAATTCAAAATTAATTCCAAATTAAACCAAAAATGTATATTAAAACTAATTTAATTCTAGCCTAAAAAACAGGAATGTGACAAATTCCCCCTTGAGAAAATTTATTCCCCGAAATTTGCCAGGGAGATAACCAAAG
Organism: Allium cepa; assembly: GCA_030765085.1. Lineage (NCBI taxonomy): Eukaryota > Viridiplantae > Streptophyta > Magnoliopsida > Asparagales > Amaryllidaceae > Allium > Allium cepa. The sequence continues at coordinate 915,253,338 of CM060932.1, forward strand.
AATAGATAGACACACAAAGATAGAAAATCGACTCATAAATCAAGCCGATTATCTATTTTATATTTGGCCTACTAAATCAGAATATCACTAATAGATACGAGAACAAACTCATTCAATACTATACAAGATACTGGGGTCATCGGATCTACGAAGATATACAGGGTGTTGGTTAGTTCAAAGGGATAACTAACCGTTCGTAGAATATATCTGGACCCAACAGAACAACCAATGGATACAATTTAATTCAGGTTGGAATATCCTAAAGTATACACTTGCTCATCCCTCTTCGGACTTTAATCCTTACAATAAAATTTCAAACTTTGGTTTTAATCGAAATCGTTTTATCAATACAAATCTTCATATTCAACTTCATATTTAATTTACCAATTTATTTCAATAAAATTTAATTTTGTTAAAGTTGAGACAATAAGCTGATAGGGAACCGATGAAGAGAATACGAAATAGGAACTTATCTACAACGATTCGCAGTGCCGCCATTGCACCAAAACTTCTTTCTGGAGCTGTCACGAAGCAATCAAAGAATCGAAACTGAATCAAAGGAGATTGATAAGAAAGATTATTTCCGTTGTTGTTACAGGGAATTGACCATATAAAGTGGTACTTCCCAGTCCCCTATCTCGTCCTCTTCTTGCATTCATACTTACCATCAGTGAATAGTAAGAGAATTTATTGAGGCACTCGGACGGATATCTTAGGGATATACTCATTCTAGGGTATACTTCACCCTATCTCTAATGAGTTACCTAATGTGTTATACTCCTGAGCTAAAGTTTCAACCTTCAGCTCTGGTACCACTGTAATGATCCTGACTCGACCTTCGAAAATCGGCATCCATACTTCACTTGTACTCGAATGCCGCAGATTCAAACGTCGAATCTGGCTCGCCGGAGCTTATAACACATTAAGTACAACAACACAGCGGAAGAAATGAATAATATCATTAATATACAATTTATGATACAACAATGAATACAATAGAATGATACAATAGATATCAATACTATCAGAGATACAAGACACAGTGGAAAGAATATCTTCAATAGAATACATCTCCAAAAGAATCCAACTCCATAATGCAACTGCAGCTCCATCTCCAAACTAAAGATAGCATAAACCATCATCACGATGCAATAAACAAACTAGATAACTCCAGAATGAAGCAAATGTGATCGCCAAGATCTAAAGGCTTCAAAGATATCGAATCTACTCATACTATCTGACTATTTGAAAAACCCAACTCTAGACTTCCCGTGTGGAAAATTGTGGGCACCCAGAGTTTAGGAAGGGAACAATAAACTCCAGGTCAGTCATGGGACTAGTATGAGCAAACAAAAACGGTTTTTATCTTTAAAGCAAACAACATTTTTTTTTTAAATTTGAAATTTGCAATGCTTTTTGGAAAATGAAACTGCCATAAGGCCTCCCGCCACATACACAATGCAAGCGCAAACTTGGAGGAGATTTCTCCTTATGACAGTCAAAAATGCTTGATACGCAAAATCCTTTTTGATATTATTACTAGTGCATAGTGGAAAACATTTTGAAAGTATAATATTAATTGTAGCCAACATAGGTACCATTATACTATGCCTACTTATGCTACCACCTAAGGTGGCAGGTTATACAACTGCAATCGTAAAGGGCGCGTATTGGACGATTGGATTTCCAACAAATAGTCAGGCAAAGGAACTTCCCACACAAAATGGAATGCCTCTGGAGGGACGCCCCCGAAAACCTAACCGGATCTCTGCTACACAAGGTCGGGTTACCCCTGCCCGGAAGTAACTACTGACATGAGTATGCCATCCCCCGGTCGTTACCGACCTTTATCCGAGGCCTCGACACCAACAACCACACAGTAAAGTATCTGGGCTCCATACCATGATGCCACTTTCAAAATCAACATAAGTAAATATCTAAGCTCCATACCATGATACTACTTTTTATTCAGAAGGAAATGGTCATACCCTTAGGGGGAGCTACCCCCAAATAACCTTGCTGCCACGATTCACGTTTCGACCATTACCGGGTTGTGAGGCTCGACGAAGTCACATCCACAAAGCTACACTTTTTCACAAATTCATGCTTTGATTAACAAATGATCAGCAGCACTTCGTATGCCACATTACCAAATTGGGAATGTATCACTAGTAACCATAAACTAAATAACCTCTGAGCTCGTACGTCTAAGAGAAGGGTGTTAAGCTAAGAGAATAAATTCTCCGCCACCGAGCATAAATGTATTTGATAGAAACCAGCTTTATATCTCAAAGTGTAATGTTAGACACACATCCATATAAGTCTGTTCCGGGTTCGAACAGAACCGTAGGCACTTCCGAAGAACCCTTGCAAATCCGGGTATTCACAATCCCGATCGGACTTCCCATCTCTTAGGGAATCTCTATACCAGCGCGACTCAGTGCAGAGACAATTGATGGGTTATCCTTTCATTCTCGAAAATACCCGGTCTTCACCACCGGTATTCAAATGTTATCCATATCGTCGTATCATTATTCGAAATGGGTTATATACACAAGGTCCTCTCCCGGCTAAACCGAATAATGAGCAAAATATTTAAAAACATATGGATAATGGGATTTCAGTTAAGTCACAATTTAAAACCCAAAAACCTTTCTTTAAATGGTTTAAACAAATTACCGTTTACAAATCTTTAAACAAAAGGATTTACTTCACAAAGTTTACCAATATTTCACAAAGATTCATTCACAGCTTTTCGAAAGAACTTCCTTTTCAAATTGGATTATCTCATCCAATTATTAACCCAAAGACTCAATTTATACCTTTCAAAACTATTTCTAAAGATCCATTCATAACTTTCAAAATAATTCTTATTTCAAATCCTTTATATATAAAAGATACACCATTTAAAATCTTCTTCTATTTCAAAACAAAGTTTAACAATCTTTCACAAAGGTTCCTTCATAGCTTTCAAAACAATTCACACTTTCATTTAAAGCTTGAAATCTTTCGACACAAATTGGAAATCCTTTCTTTATATGAAAGCTATTATTATTTGAAAAAAAATAGTTTTCGTTTCGAAAAAAATCCAATTATATTTGCACGAGTTAAAACCCTTAAATCTTAGGTTAAATTTAAATTTCCAAAAACAATACTTTTAAAATGGTTTAAAACCCATATAAACACATTTATAACTTGTATAATCTTTTTAAACCATAATTTTTAAACATAGAATTCAATTTCTAAATTTTAATTCAAATTCAAATCAAACTATTTAAGTTTCTAAACTTTATCAAGTTATTCAAATTAACTTTTATCTTCAAAATTCCTTTTTCAAAAGCATTTCACATTAACCCAATCCTATTTCCAAAACTATTTTGGATTCAAAATTCTCATTTCAAAACCATTTCAAAAATCTGTGACTTAACCAATTTCCTCATGCAATCCATATTTGTGTGTGTATGGTGTGGTCCAAGGGTTTTACACAATAGTGCGATAACATTAATCATCACATCACAGATTAAAACACATCAACATCGATAAGCGGTATATTCCTATAACGATTATCTTTATTTACAGATTCACAGATAAATACATAAATGCATCACGGATGAATAAATTATATTCGTCACAGATAAATTACATTCACCACATCTCAAATCAATTCGATTCATATCACAAAGCAGCACCAATCAGGAATAACAAACAATTCAGCATTCAATAGAAATCCAAACATTCATAAGTAAGATTAATTAATATCTGATTAATTTAAATCAGATTAATCACTTATAAATAAATTATAGAAGTTGGTTAATTAATATTAATTAATTACTAATCATTTTGATTAGTAATTCTTTAATCATTTATTAATTAACCATTAATAATTAATTAACCTTTAGTTAATAATCCTTGATTAGTTACAATAATTAATTAACCCATGATTCATGAATCATTCCTTAATTACTTTCATTAATTAATTAGTTATCCTTAAATTAATTACCTCAATTAATTAGTCAAATAAATTTATTTTTATTTTTAGTTTTATTGTTAACACATCAATAATAATCCTTTAATTAAGTCCTTGATTTATCAAGATAAATTCTTAACTTAACGATCACTTTATTTCAACATTTAAATCTCATTAAAAATAAAGAGTTCATTTAAAAATAAAATGTATATATATGCATTAAAACACTTTAACTCTATTTAATTAAAAATGATTATTTTCAAACTTTAACTATTTGACCAAAGCTGGTACAAAACCTTTAATTAAGAAAATGTTTTTAAACTTGATTTAAATTTATAATTTGAAAGACTTGTAAAATTTTAAATACAATAACTATTTACAACACACCCCGAGACGACTTCGGGTTTTAACCCGAGTCAGATATCCATTTCCCCAAGCCAAATCTCGGCTCACTCCCTCTTCTTCTTTCCCTTTTCTTTTTAACTTTGTCTAAATTTAAATTTGTCAAACCCACTCACGTTTGTTTCGAATACCAACCCGAGCCATCAACTAGTTTTCTCGAGCACAAACCCGAGGCATCTTCTTCCTCTCAGCATCTAATCTAACCTGATGCACACTAACACCACGTGCACCTGCACCAGTGATCGCGGTGACTTCCACTATCAATGCCATCGCCGGCACGTCGTCGATCATTTGCTTTAACAAATCCAGCCAGTCAGAACATCTAAACAAGCCAGAAATCAAAATCGAGTAGCCCTGGTACCCTTTGAATCAAAACTGGATTACCACCATCACCCTGAACTTCCACCTCCGGCCATCAGAACCGCTGCCTACTCACCCAAACCCTCATCACCATTCCTCATCACTATTCCACAAATCAATTCCCCATAGATCAGATGACTTCGATCATCCCACGTTGGTACGTGAGCACGCTGAACAGTACTGACCAAATTGGGTTCTTGAACCCTAAAACGTTGCCGACTGGCCACCACGGCCAATAGAAAAAACTCCGATTATTTTTCCGATGATCGTTACCCCTCAAACTACCCTCAACAAAACTCACGACCCACAATTCGACGTGAATCACCAGTATTTTGAAAAAAAGCGAAGTTCGTTCAACCTATGAATTCTCGACATATACTTACTTAAAAATCATGAGAATTGTTTCAAAAATCACTATTTCATAATACAAACATGATTATGCAACCAGATCTTTAAAATTAAGATGTTCGTTTTTGCTGATATATATTGATTTTACTGTAAGTTGTTATTTTTCAGAATATTTACTTAATAATTTTTACCTAATATAATTTTAGAAAATAACCTTACCTTGTTATCAAAAACTTCCTTTCAGGAATAATACTTTAAAACATTTTAAATATGAAGATATGACTGTTTTTCTCTGATGGATTTTGGGTTTGTTACACAGAGCATATACATATATACATTCACAGTCATGCACAACACAATCCACACCATATATCATCATTTTTCACAGCAACCACATCACAATCATAAAAATGTACTCCAATTCAAACTAGAACGGGTCAGTTTACTCACCTGAGTTGTTTAACAGAGAAGAAGCAAAGCCTGGAACTGTTGAGACAAAGGATTTTGCTTTTGAGTTTGAATACTGGCATTTTTGATCCGTATCCTTACTCGTTGAAGTCAATCTTTGCATTGAGTTTGTAGTTTTGTTTACATGTTATCATTTTCTGGTTTCCAGATTTTCTTGATTTTCCAGATTTTGCTTCTTTATTTCCCAGGTTTGAAGATTTTCTCCTTTGATTAAGTTTGTTTACAGGTTGAATTTGCATTTTGATTTCCAAGTTGAAGCTTGTTGATTGCTTCAAATTGATTTCCCAGTTGAACCTCTGCATGTATTTTTTTTCAAACTTCCAGGTTTTGTTTTTAAACTTTTCTTTGATCTGGATTTTGTTAACATTGAATCTGTTTTGGTTTTGTTTTTTTTCTTTTGTTTTTTTAAATTTTCTGGTTTGTGGAGAAAAATATTTTTAACTTTGGAACTGAAATGAGTAACCAGTTTTCTACTTTATTAATCAATACATATTTTCTAAAATTTCTAAATAAAAAGAGAAATTTATCTTTGCCACTTGTCTTTCTTTAGCTAACACTTGTCTACGTTATATTAACACTTGTATTTACATATTATTACTTATTTTACAAATGTCCATTTCTATCTCAATTGTGTTCAAACCCTTTTTTTATAAATTTATTATAAATTTTGTTAAAACCCTTTTGCTTTAAATAATTTATAGATTTAACTTTAAAACCTCTCATTAATTTACTTATATTTTTTTTAATTATTTTTACTTACATAACTTTTTAAAGAAAAATGAATTGGAAACAATGTATACACCTAATGAATAATCATACATACATACATTTTAACTTTAATTTATTTACAAAATATTTATTATTTGAATTCCAAATCAAATTTCTATTTTACAATTTCTTTTTTGTATATTGATTTCCTAAATATTTATTTAATTTAAAAATCAAATTCCAAATTAAAAATCCATTTATATAAATAAATAAACATACATCTTATTCAAACACAATACATATTTTTTTATTCAATTCCTCAGTCTAAATTTACTTTTAAAATTTACTTATACATTTAATTCCAAATATTCAAATTAATTCTCAATTAATTCATAATTATTTCCAAATTAAACCAAAAATATATATTAATACTAATTTAATTCTGGCCTAAAAACCAGGAATGTTACATATACAATCTAGTATGTACAGTTCATTTTATTATCTACATTCTCATTATTTTACTAATAATAAATTTCTATCTATTACCATTATAATTATTTGTTATTTTGTTATTGTTATTATATTTAAAAAAAAATCAGTGGGTGGATCGGCATATGAAGGCCAACCCACTCGATCGGTTATCTGGGCTGGATCGGCGAGTTGCCCAACCGACCTGCTAAGGCATGGTGACCGGGTCATTAGGGAGATGCTTGTTCACCTTCCCCTCACTACATGTAAAAACTCACACCTTCCTCTTCCTTTCACTTTTTCGCAAAAACTTCTGATTTACCTCTTCTCAAACCTCAGCCAACACTCCAACTTCCCTTCCTTCTTCCAAATCCAAGACATCCACCTCGTGACTCCCATTGCTAGTGAACCCAAATCAACTTTACCCTAAATCCAATAGTTCCCATAAGCTTCAATCCATTCTTGTAGGTATAAACCTTTCATTCGATTCATTTCCGTAAGCTAGGAGTCTCGTGTGAAGTCGAGTTCATGGGCTTTCTTCGGGCTAGGTCCAGTAGGAATCAACGAAATAAGGGGGACGAATTAGAGATGGGACGTGCCTTAGGCTAGGAGCTTGTTTAAGGATTATTGAGGGAAGTATAGCTCCATCCTTGAGGTCGGCGGTGTGGAGTGTTGGAAGTGGAGTCAGTAGGTGTTTGGAGCAGGGCTAATTAGGTAAACCCTTGATAGGAATAAGGCTCGGTATTTTTGAGAGGAACTAGTTCGGTATTGAGAGAAAGAGAGCGGGTCGGTACGATCCCTACAGTGGAGCGGTAGGTGGTGCTCTCGCTGTGGAGTGGTTCGGTGATTCGAGGGCCAATACAGTCGGTTATTTTGAGCGAGCAAGAATGTGGGACATCACCTTGTGAGACGTTATGTGTAGGTACTAGCCTATAGGAGTGGGTTGGTATAAACTTAGTGAGGCTGGGTCGGTGTTGAGAAAGAGAGAGAGGGATAAAGGAGAGCAAATAGGTCGGCATAGACTTAGTGGGTCGTTCGATAGTTTGGAGGAGAGTGGATCAGTATCGAGCAAGGCAGTGTGGCTTGGTATATAGACATAGATAGACGATCGATATTGGGTATGAGGATCAGCATTGGCAATCAAAATTACCTCATCTTAAACATAGAATATATCGGGACCATACATTCTCACGCCCGAGCATAAAACAATGGACCTAAAAAAACCAAAACATAGGAACATACAGACCTAATTCGGACAAACAATTTCATATTTTAACAACCGTAAATGCGAATTTAACCCAATATAAGCAAGTAACAACCTTCATAATATATGATGCCAATGTCTGATCCCAGGACTTCTGCTACCGATCATAGGATAAACTTTGGTGACAGTCAGTGATGACGGTATCCAAAGATGACAACTCAAAGCACCAACATGCTATATTAGTTTTTAGAACTTTAATATACCTGTACTCTTTGCTTGAATCATCGCACTACCTCACACACCACATGGAGGAAGATTTTGCTACTATATCTGATATCTACTATCTTTCAAGTATAGCTTAAACATGTGTCTATTCATACCAATAGCTTTTTAGAGATGTCTAAAAAATAAGCTCTGTAAATGTTTCTAACAAGCCTAAGCCAAGTTCTCGACAAGAGGCTGTGGGGAAATCGAGCCCATCGTTAGCCCTAATTCGTTGCATCCCAAATCCACATGCCGTAGTCATAGGTCCAGCTCCCGATGCCGTAGACGAAACCGTTGTTTTGGATGACCCCATCACCTCTTAAGCTTTGAAAATTAGCGAATTTTCTCTCCATCAATTATGCTCTATCCACGGGATCCCCTTCGAAGCCATTCTAGTTCCATCGGCACAAGATCGGCCTTACCTACCCCAGTTGAGTATACTGCATGCAACAAGCTTATATGCTGGGCCGGAAGTGTGCCACCCTTCAATTCTTTCATCCTCGATGTAATCCTGTATATTGGGATTGCCTAAGGTACAACTACATCCAAATAGTCACGCATTCATCCATGGTACTTACATCTTTTTCATGAACATCTTATTCAGACCCTCAACTCCCGAAGGCATTCGTCACATCTATCCCTTCAAGAGACGTACCGATAGTCGATCCTACATATTCCTCAAGGCGCACCCTAAATGTCAAGTCTTGATCGGTGCTTGGAATAAGTTTTCTCAGTTCAAACAAGAGTGGTTCTACGTACGCTGTCCTCCCGTCTTCGCGAGAAGATGGCTAGAAGGACGTAAGTCTCATCTTTACCCCAATCTTTGTCTTAAGGCTTGAAATTCATCTTTTTCGAATTTCTTCCAACTCCTACAAGTATCCGCTCACAACCCGAAGGCGTTAGGTACTTTGAGGCAGTTGAGGCCATCCGAGCCACCTCCATGTGAGATCGGGACATTAAATCTGTAATACCAACGAACTACTCTCGAAGTTCGGATTACTATAAGAGGGTCACGAGACTAGCCTTTCAATTGTTGCCACTATTGCAGGAATGACCGTGGGAGCTAACAAAGAACGAACTAGACCTTCGGTGCCTCCTATTAAAGGGGCTCGTGATACTACCGAGGAAGGCGAGGTCAAAAAAACTGATGATAATATAGGTCTTCGGCAAGCACCGGTGGCCGACGCAGTCGGCATTGATTATCCATCGCCTCCCTCGAAAAAGAAAAAGAGTCTTGCTTATAAGCCGGAAAAGAGGAAAGTCGGCGGAACTTCAAAGGTCATAATAACTCTGATCGATAAAAAGCCATCTTCCCAAAACTTAGAAGGCTCATTAAAGGGCCTATCTCACTTGACCATCCCCAATGATATACTGAATTATGGCTCAAATAATCCCGAGGCTATGGGATTTATTTCGCGTGCGAGAAGGGATAAAGGCGCTCAGGCTCATCATCACGGAGAGAAAACTCCAACGAGTAAAGTGAAAAACACTGGTCCGTCAAGGGGATACACTAGGACACACATGAACACTTACACTCCACCATGCACTCGAATTCCATTCATCATGTGACTCCTACTAACTCATCCTTGTTTGACTTTATGTGTAGGTGAAATGCGGCGTACACATGGCATTGACCGCCTTCGCGGATCCTCCATCTTTTACCATTCCGGTCGAGACTCGGGATCGGGAAAATGGAGACACAGGGACGAAAGCGATGATAGAGACTATCACTCCAGAGAGTCATCATCGTCTTCCAAAAGGATAACTCACAGCCATTCTTTATATCCAAACGATCCTCCCTATCATCCGACGTGAAATGGGGAGAAGTCTGCTCAAAAGGGCTCCCAGTCCGAAGTCCCTTGCGACCAATATTCCAGCTCTTCGAGTACCAAGAACTCCCACGAGCCTTATAAGATATTCATGACTCCGGTTAGGTAGACTCCCCCAGCCTCCGCTCATGATCCATCGACGGTGGAAAAATTAGCTGTGCTCGAAGCTACATTTTTGAAGATCTGTTTCGAAGGACAGAAATTTCTCCTTGCAATCCATCTTATCCCTTGATATGTCAAACATAGCACTATTGCTGCAACAATGATGTATATTTTCAGCGTGATGCATTCATACACTTGGTGGAGAAAGTTTCAGAGGTCTCTATTGAACGACAACATGAGATTGATCATCTCAAAATTAAAGCTATTCATGACAGAGACATCATTAAGAACCAAGATGAAGAGCTATCCTCATACAAATATCAGCTCGAGACTGACTAGAAAAATGTTGAGGAGACAGCCAAGGCACTCACAAGAAAGAAATCAGCGAGGCAATCCAACACAGTGGCGCTCTAGCTTTAGAGAAAGACTCTATTCAAAAAGAGAAAGACACTCTCGCTCGACGAGTCTAGGAACTAGAGAAGCTGCTCTTTAAAGAGAGAGAAGAGAAAATTGTAGCGGAGGAAGAGTCACAAAGATACCACAATGAAATCGTCGAAACACGGCTTCTAAGACAAAACTCGATAAAGACATGTCCATGGTTGAAGCGCTAAAAGAAGCAGCTCATGAGGAAGGCAAGAAGATAGCACTCACAAAGGCCAGCTCTCGACTCGAGATAGCTATCGAGGCCGGTAGAGAAGAGATCAAATGTATATTCATCCCACTCATTGCCGAGTTTAATGCAAGAGTCCTCACGCATCGTGACTTGTCTTTCTTGGGCGAGAATATCTCAAGTCATTCGCCGAAGCATGGGATACTTTGATTAGGATTAAAAAAGTGGAGATGGGTGTCAAAGAGATTGATGAATAAGAACTGGTGAGGGAAGTGCTTCGAGGCAACGAACCCTCATATTTATCTATAGTGAAGCCCTCTTCAAGGGAGGCTTCCGTCCATCAAAGGAGAAAGAGGAGGATGCCGTTGGCTCATCTGGCTCCGAGCCCTAGATTCCTCCTCCCGTTGACTTGACCAAAACTCCATCGCTTAATCCCCCCGACCAACATGTGGGTTACAATCCAAAGAAGCCTGGACTTGGCATCCACATTCTATCCCCAATTTCGAGGGATGATATTCCTGAGACGACTGAGAGCCAAATGGAAGCTAGTATGTGACCCCACCTTCTCAAGTTTATAGAGTCATTTCTTTTGGCGAATAACTATCGTATCTTAACATTCACTTCTAACAAATTTGTATAGGTCATTCTAGCCTTGAACCGACTCCAAGGAGCGATGTCGCCACGAAGCGGGAAGAAAAAGAGACCAAAGTACTCCGCACCGGCGACACCCTTGGTCCTCATGCTCAAGTAATAGGGGCGCTTGAGGAAGATAAGTCTAAAGATCCTTCACCCGTAGAGGGGCACGATGATGTCGAAATCATATTCGCTTTCGACATACTTCCCAGCTTAGCATGAAGGAGCAACTCGAGGAGGAGGAGAAAGAGAGAACCAAAGTTAAGAAAGAATCCTAGGTGGTGGAACTCGATGATCCCCTAAATAAGATCATTCTTCCTGGTGGGACCGCATCTCTGGAAGTCCCCTCTCCTTCCTCGGATACCAATTGCTTGGAAGCAAAGGGTCCACGAGAAAAATGCTCAGCTGAGAAAACTTCGGAGAAGCCAACGAAGGAAAGAAAGCCAAAGAAGTGCTGTCGTCCATTCATGCCTCGCTTAGCTTAAATAAGTCAACACCATGTAGTCATTTCCCTTTTCCTCCTTTTTTTCTTTTGTCGGTACTCGTTGTAGATAGACTTGGTCTCCGCACTTTTTAGAGAAGTTGTAAAGAAAATATTTTTTGAGAAGTAAATAAAATATTGTTTTTTTTGCATTCACAGACTCTCACCACTTAGCATATAATTTAGAGCGGATCATGTAAACTCCTGTTCGCTTAAATAAGACTTGGATATTTTTGAATCATTTATATTCTAGTCTCCACTTTGGGGACTTTGAGATTTTTGAATCATTTATACTCTAGTCCACGCTCTGGGGACTCAGAGTACTGTAGTCCACCCTTTGGGGACTTGAAGATTTTTTGAATCATTTATACTCTATTCTACACTCTGGGGACGTAGAGTAATCAAGTCCGCACTCTGGGGACGTAGAGTTTTTTTTGAATCTTTTATACTCTAGCCCACACTCGGGGACTCAGAGTATTCAAGTCCGCACTCTGGGGACTCAATATACTCAAGTCCGCACTTTGGGGACTTAGAGATTTTTTGAATCATTTATACTCTAGTCTGCACTCTGGGGACTCAGAGTACTCAAATCTGCACTCTGTGGACTAAGAGATTTTTTAAATCATTTATACTTTGGTCTGCATTCTGGGGACTCAAATTACTCTAGTTTGCACCCTAGGAACTTAAAGATTTTTTGAATTGTTTATACTCTAGTCCGCACTCTAGGGACTCGATGTATTCAAGTCTGCACTCTGGGGACTCAGTATACTCTAATTCGCACTCTAGGGACCTAGAGCTTTTTTGAATCTTTTGTGCTCTAGTCTGCACTCTGGGGATTCAGAGTACTCAAGTCCACACTCTGGGAACTTAGAGATTTTTTGAATCGTTTATACACTAGTCCGCATTCTGGAGACTCAGAGTACTCTAGTCCGCACTTTGGGGACTTAAGAGATTTTCTGAATCATTTATACTCTAGTCCGCACTCTAGGGACTCAGATTATTCTAGTTCGCACTTTGGGGACTTAGAGATTTTTTGAATCACTAGCTGATCGAATTTTAGTTTTTGTGTGCATTCATAAGCCATATAGATTAATGCAATTTAATTTTTCCATGAAATTATAAAACACGGCACACCAATAGTTCATAGAAAAACAGCTTCAAGCCTTTATTGATTGTAGTAAATAGGGACAAACTGAATTGTCTTATTACATGTCGGAAACAGAGAACAACAAAAGAAATATATACTGAAAACAGTTGCTACTAAAATGCAAAAGAAATAAACTAAGTATAACAATGACGCAAATGCTCACTATTCCATGCTTTGGGGAGTGTCACGCCATCAACAGTCGCTAGCATGAAGGTTCCTTCTCCAAGCCTCCGTTCGATAACGTAGGGACCTTCCCATGTGGGATTCATATGTGATGGATCGAAAAAACTCGCTTCAAAACAAGTCGCCCACATCGAAAGTTTTAAATCGAACTTTTTTATTATAATATCGGGTGATTCGGTGCCTATATGCGGCTGCCCTTAAATCAGCTTCTTCACGTTTCTTATCGGCAATATCCAACGACTCCAGTAAAAGATCTCGGTTCATTCTAGAATCATAATGAGTCATCTAGTAAGAAGGAACTTCAAGTTCCATGGGTATAACAGCTTCAGTGCCATATGCCAAGGCTAAAGGAATGTGGCCAGTCGTGGACTTGTGGGTGGTTTTGTAGGCCAAGAGTGCAGTCAGAAGCTCATGCACCCACTTGCCTCTAGCCTTCTACAAACGTTTTTCAAGATGGACTTGATTATCTTTTTTACGGCTTCAACTTGCTCATTCTCTTTAGGGTGAGCGACTGCTGCAAAACTTTTCTCAATGCAATATTTTTGGCAGAACTCTTTGAATTCTCTACTCTCAAATTAAGTTTCATTGTCAGTAATGATAGTCCAGGGAGACCACACAACAAAGTTAACTACCTTTTTGGTGGTGATCATAGATAATGGCTCTGCTTCTATCCACTTGGTGAAGTAATCGACCGCGATGATTGCGTATTTCGCACCACCTTTGGAGATTGGCAAAGAGCCGATTATATCGATCCCCATATTGCAAATGGCCATGGACTAACCATTTGCGTGAGTTCCTTCGACGGTGCTCTAGGGATCTTTGCGTACTTTTGACATTTGTTCAATCTCCTTACTTAGTCCGTGGCGTCCCGATTCATGGTCAGCCAATAGTATCCATAGCAGAGTATCTTTTTAGCTAGTGTCTTCCCCTCAGTATGGTCGCTACATTCTCCTTCATGGACTTCTTTCAAAACTCGCTTTATCTCTTCGTGGGCAATGCACCTAAGAAAGGGAACGGAGTATCCCTTCCAATACATCATTCCATCTTGCATTATGTATCGTGAGGCCTTGCAAATGACTTGTCATCTCTCGTTCTTTCTCTTAGGCAAGGTTCCGCGTAGCAAGTATTCTTTGAACAGGGTCATCCACGACTCCCTTTCAGTTTCCGTCTCTGACATAAAATCTCCCTCCATCTCATTTATACTCGGGGGGATGTAAAGTTTCAACGAAAACCAAGCCCATCTCTGTCCATCACTAGTGCATGCAAATTTTGCCAAGGAGTCGCCTTCCCCATATTGTTCGCGTGGAATGTGCGAAATATCATAGTATTCAAGGTCTGCCAACAATAATTGAACCTGAGCAAGGTATGGACTAGCCTTTTCCCCTTTGCCTGATAGTCTCCTCGTACTTGGCACACCACCAATTGTGAGTCACAAAAGATTTTAACCAATTTCACTCCAAGTTCTTTGGTAAGCTTCAGTCCAGCGATTAATGCTTCATACTTGGCTTCGTTGTTCGTAGCGGCGAAATTAAGTTTCAAAGCATAACAAATCGATCGATTCTCGAGAGTTACGAGAATATTACCAGCCCTAGAACAATGACCTTTGGATGCCCTATCGATATATAACTTCCATCGAACAACGGGAACCACATCACTTCCACTTGGCTCATCTGATATGGTGAACTCTGCAATGAAATATGCTAGTGCTTTCCCCTAGATAGCCCTCCGTGGCAGTAGGTGATGTCGAACTGACTCGGCTCAATGTTCCATTTGAGTAGCCTTCCAGAAGTCTTCGGTCGTTGAAGCACCTACCGCAAAGGTTGTTCAGTATAAATACCGACCGGATATGCCTAGAAATATGGGCAGAGCATGCGTGATGCAATCACCAAACAGTAAGCCAGCTTCTCAATCTTAGGATAATTTCTCTCAACTCTCGTTAAACACTTACTAACATAGTACACTGGCTTTTGTATTCGGTCCTCCTTACGAACCAGATCTGCATTGATGGCTTGCTAGGATACAACTAAGTAAACATACAACTCCTCATAGTCTATGGGCTTCGATAGAACTAGGGGCCTCTCCAAGTGTCTTACCAAAGCTCGGAACGCATCCTCACAATCCGGTGTCCATTCAAAATTTCTTTTCCCTTTCCTTATCACATCAAAGAAAGGAATACACTTGCCGGTTGCTTTGGATATAAATCGAGTCAATGCAACGACTTTCCCATTCAGGATTTGTACTTGCTTTATAGTTCTGGGTACTTTTATGTCTCAATTCGCTTAAATCATTTTTGGGTTGGCCTCGATTCCCCACGCGTTGACAATAAAACCGAAAAACTTCCCCGATGCAACACCAAAGGAATATTTCAATGGTTCATTTTTAGTCCGTAAAATTTGAGTATATCAAACAACTCTGCTAAGTCTCAAATGTGGTCATTTTACCGTCGTGACTTCATGAGCATATCATACACATAGACTTCCATCGTTCTACCAGTCTAGTCTTTAAACATCTGATTCACCAAATGCTGATAAGTTGTCCCTGCGTTCTTCAACCCGAAAAGCATCACTACATAACAGTACAGTCCAATGTTCGTGAAAAAACAAGTATGCTCCGAATTCGAAATGTGCATCGGATTTGATTGTATCCCGAATATGCATCAATAAATGACAACAACTCTTGTCTTGCTGTCGAGTCGACCAGCTGATCAATTCTGGGCAATGGAAAACTATCCGTAGGGCACGCGTTGTTTAGGTCCGAGTAATCAACACAGGTCCCCCACTTTCCGTTTGCCTTCCTCACTAGTACTGGATTAGATATCCATTCAGGATAGAGGGCATCGCGGACGAACCCACGGCTTTGAGTTTATCCACATCCTCTTTAAGAGCAGCGGACCTCTTTCGGTCCATGCCTCTCCTCTTTTATTTCACCGGCACATACTTCAAGTCAACGTTCAATATATGACTTGTGATGGCAGGATAAATCCCACACATATCAGAACGGGTCCAAGCGAAAACATCTAGATTCACTCGGAGGAAATCAATAAGATCCCCTATCATTGAGGGGTTGAGCTATGATCCAATCTTAAGCACCCATGATGGGTCATCATGGCTGACTGGAATGTCAATCGTCATTTCAGCCGGTGCCGCCTTTGCCTTCTTGGGTTCTTCATCATCATCTCTTGGATCTATATCTTTATAAATCTGATTGTGTTGCCCAAGCAAAGGCTCAGGTGCTACTTGTCAATTTTCAGCAACATGGATGCAGATAGGGTTTTCCACACCCTTTCCCTTCTCTCTTCCATGGGCCTCTCTCAGCTCAGCCACATAACAAGCATGACCAGTCGCTTGATCGCCATGCACTACACCAGCTCCACTATCCGTTGGAAATTTTAGGGTCAAACACCATGGGGCCAAAGCTGCCCTAAACTCCTCCAAGGCCGATCGACCCTAAAAACATTATACGGAGAATCAACATCCAAAATAATGAACGGTAGGATCCGTACCCTCTTGCGTTCACCTCCCCCTAGTTCAAATGGCAATTCAACAAAATGTATTGCATCAGTAGCTACACTATTAAATCCGTGAATGTGGGCTTTAGATGATTTCAGATCCTTCGCCTCCATCTTCATTTGGTCATATGCCTTTTTGAAGATAATATTAATCGAACTCTCATAACTAATTAGTATTCTTCTAACAAGCGCCGGTCAAGTCATAGCTGAGATAACCGTTGAGTCAATGGTAGGTGCCTCCACGTGATCGGCATCCCAATTCCTAAAAACTATATCATCGGTCATCATTCGTGCTGTTTCGCTCGAGTCCCATCTTCTGTGTTCGAGCATCATTCAAAGCCTGTATGCTTCAAGGAACTAGCATAGCGTTCCATTTCTCACCAACTCTTGTCTTCCGGATGAGGTCCACCAATTATCGTGTTTATGACCAGCCTTCCTTTGGTCCGAGCGGGATCCTCAGGTCGATGTGAAGCTTGCCCTTGATTGGGGTCGGATGTCCCTTGTCCACCTTCCTGCGGATTCTTAACAAATTGCTGTAACTTCTTCTAGTGAATCGGCTTTTCTATAGCATCATGGAGGTGTTTGCACTCTTCAGTACTGTGCATATAAGTCTCGTGAAACCGATAATACTTTCCAGTCTTCTTTTGCTCCTCAGTCGATTTCTTTGGGCGCGGCTTTCATATTGGAATGCATTACATGTTGATAGATAAATATTCTCTAAAGATGTATTCAGAAGCGTATATTCGCTATAGGTTGGGATTCTTGGTTTCCACTTTCCTACTTCCCTCTTTCGTCCGGAATTTTCTCTTCCGGATCCTTTAGACTGCTCCGACTTATTTTGAACATTGATTTGGATTTTACTAGAGTTTTCGCCAGATTGCTTTACTACAATGTCGCTTTGCACCACTTCCTTGCTGGGCCCTGGCACATTGCTCTTTCTTGACCACCTGGCCTCTTCCCTTCTCATGAATGGGTTCGCCTTTGAATAAAAACGTTCTAGGGTAGTCGATGGTTTGCCTGCCAGCTAATCACCAAACTCTAAGTCTGGATACATTCCTCGCATCATGGCCATAAGGTTGGCATGGTCATTCGGATTCCTAACTTTGGTAGCTGCAAAGTGAAATCTTTACAAATAATCCTTCAAAGACTCCCCAGGAGCCTAGATCACAATGCACAATGACATCACGTCCTTTGGGAAGGTGGCATGGATCCTAAACTGCTCCACGAACTTCACCGCTAACTCATCAAACCTGGAGATCGATCACGGGGGAAGTCGGTGAAGAAAGAGGAGACCCTGAATCTCAATTAGACTAGGGAGTTCCACTAAGAAAGAATACAAGCATAGCTCATAAGATAATATCTAATATAGATAAGTTCCCCGTTATAGCCATGATTCCATAAACTCACTTATCGAAGGTTCACCACATGGAAGTGATTCCTGATAGGTTATTGGGAAGCATCTGCATTTAGTCACATCATTTGACATAGCCGAGTCCATCATCCACTCGAATCTCATTATGTACTGTCGGGGGTCAGTCTTCCCTTCATAAGCTGGAATAGTAGGCATGCTGAATTTCCGAGGGTACGCAGCTTGTAGGATGGTATCTGTAAACGGAGTATGGCTTCTCAATATGCGCCAATCATTGTTGGTTAAGCCCTGATTCTCCCTCATCAGTTTCCTGACCATAGCTGATAAATTCGAAGTTTGGATGGGAGGTGACAAGTCGGTATCCATCCTGTGCGATGGCTTCGGCTGGTGCCTCCTTGGTAGGCATTCTCTTAAGTGTACATCCTAAGGACTCGCTTTGCTACGACCCAGAGGCGAGGGGGTGGACCAGCTCCCAAGCTGCTCCAGATCCTAAGTTTCCCACTCCAGGTTAGGAGCGGCTCCCTTGGTGCAGTTGAGGGGCCATGGTTCCAGCTAAGGAGTCTGGACCATTTCCGTTGGTTTGTTCTTGGCAAGTCGTCACCAATTGCTCCATTGCTCCAGTTTGTGCCATTTCAATCCTACGGCGTCTACACTGGGGTATTCATTTGACGAAGTGGAGCTGTCGGATGATGAGTAGGAAGCAAGGCTTCCTCCAACGTTCTGATGCTGCTGCCGAGCGATCTGGGTCATCAGGTTGGCATTTGTTTGAACTGCTCGTTGAGCTATCTCCTACTTTCCATGAGCTCCATCATCAACTCATTGAACTCTGCCTTGGTGACTTCTTCTGCTTGGTTTGGGATAATGGAGGATTCTGCATGAGCATTATCTTGCCGTTTGCTGGGTCCCACTTGCTAGATGCTGGCGATCTCATTTGCATCAGCGTTGTAGGAGGCAGATCTGGTACGTGGTCTTGTCATCTTAGAGTTATCCGTAGGAACTCTGAGTAGATCTATGAACTCTTTAGAATGAACTTAGATCCCTTTCGAGGGATTCCTCAATCCAGTAGCAACAAAGTAGATCCTAACAGCTTGAAAATGTATTTTCTCGGTGAAAGCACCAAAATGTTGGCACCAAAATTGGTCATTAACACCGTAGAATAGATTTGTGTAGAAAGATTAATGAAGATAGTAAATTAAAACAAAGGAATATCACAGTAGATTGCGAAAACAATAACAAAAAAAAACAACATATTTGTAGTAGTTTGGCGTAGCTGCCTACGTCCACTTTGAATGTGGCCTTTATTGCTTTTCCAAATAATTGAACATAGATACAATCCGTAAACAAGCAGCTTGAATACAAAGTTTGAATAAGAAGAAATTAAGTACAGAAAATGGCAGAGTCTTTTTGGAGTTCTCGAAAAAAGGTTCTCTCAACTGTACCTCTGCTCCTCTATTTATAAACGAAGATAGGCTAGATCCTCTAGGCAAGCCCACGACCAAGGTAGCTCAGCCCACAAGTACTAATTAAGGCTGACCGATCCAGATAAGCCGAACTACAACTACCGACCCACAAACGCCGATCTTGAATCCCGTAGGTGCTGACTCAGAGTAGACCTCAACCGTGCTCGAAGCAACTTGATCTTTTCCCTGAATCAACTCGTCCCTATACTCATGCCGACCCCTTTTCCTACTCACAACCTCCTGCTATGCCGAACGACCCACTATGGCCAAACCACGTATGGCTCATCCATATGTTCCAATCCCCTTGAGGCCAGAACCATACATACCGAATCACTTTGTCTTACCCTCCCTGACCAACCTTATGTGACTGAGCTACATATACCGAACTATGCATGACCGACCCAACCTTAGCCTTCGCACTATGACCAAACGACGTGGCATTCCTTCCTTTTTTCGACCGATCCTTCCTATCTTTTGCAACATGACCCACCTAGACTGAGCCATGCAATACCTTCCTCTTTAATCCGAGTCATGCGTAACATGAATACTGACCCATACATGATTTTCCATAATAATCATCTACAGATCCACATATGCAAGTCCACCCCAATCATACCTTCTGCTACTATCATCTCGTAGCCGGGCCAAGTAGCCAGGTAACAAGTCAAGTGATAGGGTATGTATCATTTCAACCCAAAATAGTTAAATTTTTCGGGTATATATTATTTCAACCCATATCTCGAATCAACAATTTCGAAATCAATAAAATCGCTCGGGTATGTATCATTTCAACCCATTAAAATTTCCTTAATTTATAAGATCATTTGGGTATGTATAATTTCAACCCACAGTGATAACAGAGACATAAACTTCCAATCATTCAAAATGTCAACAAATAACATCCATCACAATCAACATCCAAATCAGCCAATAAATCACAATAATTAACTAGTTATCATTATCAAGTATTTAACTAACAATTTAAATTCAATATTAATTTAAATGGAAATTAAATTCAATATAAATTCAAATTAAATTTAAATTACAAAATAGCAATTAATAAATTTCTTATCATATCATAAACTTAATTCAACTAACATAAGGTTTAGTATTTATGAGCGGGTTAAATCACTCACTTTTGATTTATAGCCCAATTTAAATCCAATAAAAGCCCAAAAATCCAACAGTCTCTAAATTCAACCGAACTAGATTCATATTGTCCGAAATTTTGATATGATCGCAACGGAAGATACTGTGTCCGAATTCGAGCTCATATAAAAAAGTTATTAGCGTTTGAAATTTAAAATTTAAATTTAAAATAGAATAAAAAGGCATTGCCGTAATTACTTTCTCTTCCTAACCCTAACAACAGCTCCAGTTTGAACCAAACCCTCAGCCACCACGCTCATGCGCCAAATGCCACTACTTCCTTCGCCTAAACGCCGATCAGACCATGCCACCTCGCCCAGAGCCGCCCCTCTGGCCAAGCGCTGCTACCTCCGGCCCCCACCCTATGCTCCACCATTGCAAATATTCACAGCCCAATTATGTCGATTTATGGCACTATTGCGGCAAACGAACCATATGGATGAACGCTGCTTATCATCCTCTTCCAGAAGCCACTCCCCGATCATCAAATGGTTGACGATCCACCATCGATCGTGAAACCCTAGCTACAAATTGTAGAGAAAGATCATTAAATTCAGGCCAAATCGAGACTCAAATGTAGAAACGAACTGCAGATGTATATTGAGCTCATCGCAAGCTTCGCAATGATTTATTATTCGATAGGTTTTAAGGAGTTTGAATTTTCGATTTGATTTGGAATTAGGGATTTAGGGTTTTGATGTCTGACATTGGGAAGAAGGGAAGGAGCAGATGGGAAATACGAAGTTCGTATAGAAATTGGAATAGGCTGCTAGGGTTTTGGAACAAAAAACTATTTATATAGACAAAGATGGATAAAAATGAATGGACAGATCGAATTGGGTCGAAACAACAACAACAACAACCTGAAAAGCCCATTTCATTCCCGAAACGAAAGCAGGTCATCTTATATATAAAAATATAGGTTTTAGATATTTTAAAACTCAATAAAACTAATTTCAAACCCTAATTCCATTGTATACAGAAGTTAGCTTTCAAAATTTAATATTTTTAATTAAATTCATTTAATTGATTTCTACGCGTTCAAGCTCGCACGATCAAACGATAACTTCGATCGCTACGAAACTTGAAATCCTATAATAATTCACAATTACGGATCCGATGAAACTAGTTTTGTCAAAATCCAAGACAGTGGCCAAAATGACTATTTTACACGTTAATTAAATAAACTATTATTAAATTAATTTAACACCTTTAAATTCAAATTTAAAAGTTAACCATTTTCATCATTATTGGCTACACAGAAATTTATAGTCCTTCAAAATAAGTTTTCCATGTTAAGTCCAATATTTAAATATTGCACTAATTTTAGCGTTCGATTACAACTGTAATAAAACCCTGATTAATTATATTTTAATTTTAATCAAATTCTTTATTTCTATTTACACTCTTATTATTGAATCAACTATTACCTCAGGCATATGATTAACATCAGTTTACATTTTATTGCATTTATATTCTACATTTATCATCTAACTCATATTAACGACAATATTTTATTATATTAAATTCACGTTGATTTCCAAATTATTACACATTAGTAATTCAAACACATTTCTAATTTTATTGTTACAAACAAAAGCTAATAAATTTATGTACTAATTAATTTATTTCATATTCTATAATAAACCTATTTCGAATAATAACAAATAATTTCAACATTAAATCTAACATTTAATTTATTCCTTATTTACAATTATAACCAAATTAACTTCACAATTATTTCAATTGATTGAAATTACATTAAAATAGTTGTCAAAAACATTCAAACAATATTATCAAATCATATTCTAATTATTTCTCTCCTTAATAAATTATAAATTTTAATTTCTCCCAGTATTAAATTCTAAAATTTTATTTAATTTAATAGTTTTAATTATCAAAAATAAGGTCGTTACAAATAGTTTCCTAAATATATATTTAGTTTCAAAGCTTTGAGTATGCTTGGCTTTAGGAAAATATAAATTTTCCCATACGTATATTTAGTTTCGGGTATATCAGATCTTTAATGTATAAGTCTTGAATAAATACAAACTTCAAGTTTATTTTATTTTAATATACATAAAATGTTTACTATGTGTATAGTTTCTTATATACATGAGTTTTAAAGGTGCATACTGAGTTTAAATATATAAGTTTTGAACAAACAGAGAATTTTGAGTATATGTGTGATGACATACCATTTTGGACGATTCAAATCCATAATAAACCGCATGTCTAACTAGAACAATCCAATTGACATATTATCAATAGGGTTAGAAATAAGAATATAAGAAGAGAAGAGAACAATACATAGAATTTCACAGTGGAAATGACAAAATATAATAATTCCTTAAATAGTTCATAAAGCTATTCTACAATATAGATTAATTTTTTTTACAATAAAATCAGAGCTATACATTTAACAAAACAATACAGTGGAAATAACATAGATACATTAATAGTTCAGGAAGCTACTAATTAAGTTTACATCAGAGTTTAAAAATAAATGGCATGGTGGAAGCACAAATGTTTACTACTCGAGAACAACAGATATAGTGAAATAACTAAAGTCTTCAAATCCCTCTTTAGCTCCATAAAATAATAGTCTCCAAATCATTGAAATACTCAAGTAGACCCGGGTATAATGCAAAAACACATACTCGAGTCAAAACTAAAAATTCTTATGTAAGCTAATTCAAAGCCAGGTGTACAATGCAAATTAACTTAAGAGATGTTACAGGGTTTCCATCTTCTAAGGCTCTGTTAAAAAATCTATACGATACTAGGATACGCTATATATGTAATCCTACTAGAAGATAAATATTAAAATAGAGTTAAGGAATTACCCATATCCCCTTAACAAATTTTTAAGCATGTAGTCTACGCAAGTCCTGTAACACCAGTAGTAATGTCAGTAGCTGTCAATGAGTCCTCTATAGGTATAATAAAAAGCAAAATTGTAGTGATCTCTTATGGAATAATCGTATTATAAGACACGTGAGGCAATGCCTAAGGTAAGATACCACCATCTTGCATTTTTGGACTGCTGTAACCCCTAATGGCCGACCGCGTCTATCAATCCCAAAATAAAAGGTGCACCAATCAAGTCCAAAATAAAGATAGTAATATGAAGGAACAATGTCCGCTAAAGGTAGCTAATCCCTTGTCCCGATATGGCTCATGTTTTAGTCGTTTCAAATTGTTACAAATATTGAGGTCATCTATCATCATCCTCTTACTATATATCAGCAAGCGTTCGCCAATTCAAGCTCTACATTCTAGATAACATCCACCACATACAGAGTTATTAAACCGGTTTCGATATTGACATAGTGTAACACCCCTAAGTTTTGATAACATTATTCAGGAGAATTAATTTATCCAATTAAATAGAATACTGTAAATAATAATAGTGATAATAGGATTGAGATTTGAAAATAAAAATATGGGTCGTGCTTAATTGTTTAAATGGGCTTAAAAATGGTTTATAAGAAAATTAATTTACATAAGGGCTTATAAGGAAATAGCCACGCATAATCCATCACCTTTATATATTTTTGTTTCCATCTATTCATGTTCATTTTAGCAAAACAAAAACAAACGTATAACATAAGAGGAGCCAACCATTGCTAAGGAAGAAAAGAAGAGAAATTCAATCTAAAGCTAAGGATTCAAGCTTGGGAAATTAATCTCAATCCAATCTCCTTATCCTAAGCAAGGTGAATAATAATCTATATCATTTCTATTTTTATGATCATTGGTTTTCGGATTTAAGATTAAATCCATTTTTATGACATTTTTATTATGTTTTGGATGATGATATGCTTAGATCAAACATGTTTGATTTAAACAAGATTGTTTAAATATGATTTTATGCGGTTTAAGGGCAAAATTGATTAAATTAATTTCGAATGCCATGAGAAAATTTTATGTAAAGTAAGATATAATTTTGGAGTTAGGTTTCAATTTTTGTAATTTTTCAAGCTATGGAAGATTTAATATGAATTTTCAAAGGAAAATATGTATAATTGGGTTTAGAAATTAATTTCAGTTATCTTATGAAGAATTTGGATCTGAAATTCTTATACATCAGAAAACATAATGAAACACAATTTCTATGATTTTTGGGGATTTTTCTTAAGTGACCTACCATGAGTAAATTATTTTGAAAGGACCCCTAAATGATTTAATTATGTTGCTTAATGAAGGGTTTATTTGTTAAATTAATCTTAATTTAGATCAAAAATTATGTGGAACTTTTATTTGGAAAATAATTTGAAATGTTTTTGGCAACCAATTAAATGTTTACAAGTAGGCAAGTTAGTTATAAAGTTATTGCTTTTGTTGGCATTAACCAGCTTTTACTCAGAAAAGTGGGTTCCGCCTCTTTTAGAAGCACCTTTCGACTCATAGCTTCTGCCTTCAATCAAATTGAAACCTCCCAGGTCGAAACACACGAAGTCGAAACCAATACACAAGGTATTAACTTCGGTACGTAGTGGATTTGAGAAACGCGGAAGGTATGGTATCCAAACATAGCTTCCACTGGGAACGAAACCTTTGTTTTGCTTTCTAAAGAAATGTGCTTGCCAGTTTTATTCAATGCTTTCAAAGGTGTCAAAATATATGCTTTCAAAGGGGTCTTTTGAATAGCTTTCGAAAGGGGTTTGCCACCATATTGTTTAAAGTATAGCTTTCGAATGAGTTACTTAGTTTCCAAACTAATGATTTCAAAAGGGGTAGTTTTGACCTAACCGAAACACTTCTTCTAACCTTATGCCTTTTAAAGAAATTGAAGATCAATGCTTTCGAAAGGAATCCCTTTATTGTGTAAATATGAGTCACTTCCTAAGGCTTTCAAAATGGGTCAATGGTTTCGAAGGCATAGGTTTTGAAAGGGTTTTTAAAGCTACCTTCAAATGTTTTACTTATAAGGTTTAAGCTTTCAAAAGGATGGTTCCGACGCCATCAAGTTTTCCCCAAACACTTTTATACGATAAATAATGGTTTTGAAAGAGATATTTTCATTTACGTTCACTTTGACCTAAAAGACACTTTAAAGATAAACCCAATAGTTTCGAAGGATGCTTTCAATGGTTTCGAAGCTATACTTCTAAGAGTAAATAAATATTACTTTAACACATCCAAAAGGTTTCGAAAGAAAGGAATTAAAGTGTTTCGAAAGGCTAGGAACTAGTGTTTTGAAAAGAATATTTTATTGCTTTTGAAAGGAAGTTTCTAATGTTTCGAAAGTGTAGGTTTAAGGGCTTCGAATGCCTTAGCTTTCAAAATAAATAACCCAATCTCATTTTAAAGGAACCCATGGCTAAGATAAAGGAGTTTGGAAATGGTTTTAAGTATGAAGTTTTAAAGAAACTTTTACTTGATAAAATAATAGGTTAATGGGATTAACCATGCTTTATATGAAAGTGATTTCATAGATATCAAACCACATGTGCTGGTATTATTATGTTATTACGTTTGCTTCTTCTAAAATATATATTCGCATAATAATGGACCTATAACTACATTTTAAGTGGAAAAGAGCAGAATAACTAGCTAGGTAACTTAGTAGTGAATACAAATTGAATTAATTCCTGAATGAGTAGAATTGCATCCATGAGGTCAAATAGACCAGAATGTAGGATGCATAAATATTGAAGTTGTCAGATAGACAAGTTCATAGTAAACCCATGAAAACTATGTTTAGGAAAAGTTATTGGCAGGTGCCAATAGGTTCATAGTAAACCGATGAAAACTATGATTAGAAAGAGTTATTGGCATGGGCCAATAGATTTGCAGTGGATTCATTAAAACTATATCTGAATTAAGTTATTGACATATATCAATAGATTCCTAGTCAACCCATGAAAACTAGGATAAAATAGAAATTGGAGACACCAATAGATTCAAGGAGAATCCATGAAACAATGAAGTTATCGGCAAGGGCCAATAGGTTTTTAGTGATCCCATGAAAACTATAAAACTAGATAGGGAGTCCTTAAGTGCTAAATAGGTTAATAGTTAGCCTATGAAAACTATTAGGTTAATAGTGACCCTAGAAACCATAATTGAGATAGATAGTCAAAAAAGAATGGGGATGGGAAACCCAGAATTGATCACTTGTTTGCATATCACCATATTATTTTGAAATATCATATTTTCACCATTGTGGATGCCGGAGAACAGTATATGGTTTTATAAAGTTTTAGGATATTAGCAAAGGGAAAACTCGTTCCGCTAAGCGGCGGATTCTCACTTAATATATGAATGGTTTGAGATGGTAGATTATTATTCATACCGACATTCATGTCCAACTCGAAGTTTATGTTTTCCACTTAGACTCTTGGGCACTTAATTAATTTTGAGTAGTTTGAGAGTTGAGGTTTTAATGTACATATTTAGACAAATAAGCTTCCAGATACGTGTAGGAGGCATGATAACGTTCTTTCCTATTTTGATTTCGATGTGCTTTGTTATGAAGGCAAAGTTTTCAATTGTCTATTTATATACTTTGATCATCTAAGGGGGTATCTTCATATGTCGCTCTTGGCATATGTTGTAATAATTATATTTCCCTGAACGTGGTCAACGTATTTAGGATTATGTTATGAATTTGAAATGTGATTTGGAATGGAATGAGATGTTTATTTTAAATTGTTTTAAATCTTTTCAATATCCATGTAATTCTATTATATCAATGTATCTAACATTACCATATTTTGTCACCATAAGTTAATAATATGGATGAGTGCAGCATCTGTAGCGCTTAGATATTGGCCTCAAGATAGGGGATGATACAAGTTGGTATCAGATCATAGGTTTATGAAAACTTAAATGAAATTTAAACCTAAAAGATTTTCAGACATAATCCAATGAATCAGAAAATAAGATCGGGGTTTGGGTTAAAGCTATAGTAATGTACTCGTATTTGGTATGTATATATATGTATATATATCTCTGTGTGTGTTGTGTGTGTATATAAGTACGTATTACCCTCTCTCTTAAACCGTTCTTCTGTATCTTACTAAGGCTTGTATGTCGATTTACGAGAAATAAGATATGGAAGCAGGAAATGGAAGGAGAAATCTCGGTGGAGGAAGCACCACAACCTACGAAAATGTTAGACCCACCTGGAGGAACCCAGGTCGATAAGCTAATGCTAATTGAAATGCAGATGCCAATGTGGGTACTGGAATCCACCAGTGGATGCGGAGACGATATATCAGTTTTCCATTAATATGATGCAAAGTGGAGCTACTGCTGGTGTTGCTGGAAATGTTAGAGGAGATAATCTTGTGGCTCCAATTGGGAATAATTATGCTAAGCTGAGCAGGGATTACACCAATCTTGGTGGGAAGCCATTCATGGGAACAAAGAATGTTATCGCAGTTGAGAATTGGTTGTTGCATTATGATAGAATATTTACCGATTTGGGTTTAGATGATGAGCAGAAGAGGAGATTAGCCTCTAGGCAGTTGCAAGGGTCAGCACTTCATTGGTGGAACAGTGTTACTGCCGGAGTTTCGGATGAGGAGTTGACTTAGGCAGATTTTAGAAGGAGATTTGAGCAAGGTTTTTGTCTAAGGTTAACAAGTCGGCATTGCCGAGGAAGTTTGTGGATCTTTTGCAGGGAGAAATGTTGGTAATTGAGTATGCCACTAAGTTTGATGAGTTGTCCCCTTATTGATATGCTACTATAGACACCATCATCAGGAGGAATGAGAGTTTCATTCCACGATTGAGGCTCGAGATTGCTAGGGCAACCCTGCCACATCCTCGTGATCCTTGTAATGTAGTTGTGGAGATGGAAATCCGCCAATGAAGAGATGCTTTCTATTTGTGCTAGAGAGAAGCGAGTTGAAATCCAGGGTTCTCAAGGGAAGAAGAGAAAGTTCCTTAAGAAGAAGAGAGACCAGATGGGAGATGCTGCCAAGAAGGCAAAGGCTGATTTAGTTTGCCTCAAGTGTAACAAGAAGGGTCATTACGCTCATGAGTGTTGGTTAGGCAAGGGGAAGAAGGCTGTAGAAAAGAAGAATGTGAAGTGCTTTAATTGTGACTAAGTGGGGAATTATAAGAATCAGTGTGCAGAACCAGTCAAGGTGGGTAAGGGAAAGGTTTTTGCTATTGGACCATCATCTGCTAAGCCAACCACAGCTGAAAAGGGGAATAATGTGATAAAAGGTATGTTTTTGATCCAGAATATACCAGTTAGGGTACTACTTGATACCGGTGCATCACATTCATTTATATACCAGAATTTAGTTTATAGGTTATTTTTAGGACCCACATACCTTATTACTTCATTAAGGGTTGGGAATCCAATAGGAGGGTATGCAACTCTAGGGTTGAGATTCAACCAGCTAGAATTAGACTTGTTAGGTTATAAGTTTGCATGTAGTTTATATGTTTTTGATTTCATAGATTTCAGAATCATTTTGTGTATGGATTGGTTTAGTAAGTATGAGGCTAGGATATTTTGCTAGGATGGGGAGATATCAATAAGACACCCTGATAGTCATAACCGAATCATATTCTCAATGGAGAATTCTAACTGGAGTAGTTGTGCTTTGTTAAGTGCTATGGAAGTGGGAGAAGTGCTAAGTCAGGTTCGAGTAGCAAGAGAATCTACAGATATCTTTGAGCTATTTACAAGATTACCATCGAAATGAGCTGTTGAGTTTTAGATAAATCCTATGCCAGGAGCTGAGCTTGTAAGTAGAATACCTAGTATGATGACGCCGACCGAGATGAAGGAATCAAAGGTGTAGCTAGTGGATCAGAAGGAAGGAATTGTATTAGATCAAGCAGTTCACATTGGGAAAAGGCCATGGTATTTGTGAAGAAACCAGATGGGTCGTTTAGGATGTGTATCGACTATCGTAAGTAGAATGAGAGGACGACTAAGAATAAGTATCCTTTGTCGAGGATTGATGATCTATTTGATCGGTTGTGTGGAGCCAGAGTGTTTTCCAGTTGGATTTGGCGACAGGTTTCCATCAGTTAAGGGTGGCATAGGACAACATTCCATTGATAGCATTTCGAGCTAGGTGTGGTTTGTATGAGTGGTTAGTAATGCTATTCGGGTTAACGAATGCATCTGCTTTCTTCGTGGATTTGATGAACCGAGTTTTCTAAGAGTACTTGGATAGATTCATGTTAGTGTTTATAGATGAAATTTTAGTGTACTCTAAAGGTAAAAGAGAGCATGAGGATCATCTTAGAGTAGTGCTTGAGACGTTGAGGCAGCATCAGCTGAAGGCGAAATTTTCCAAGTGTCATTTTTGGATGAAAGATGTTAAGTTTCTTGGTCATGTGGTTTCAGAGAAAGTGTTGTCTATCTATCCATATAAGATCAAAGCTGTTAATAATTGGAAGAGACCAGAGATGGTGACTAAGATTAGAAGTTTTCTTGGACCTGCTAGTTATTATCAGAGATTCATCAAGGATTTCTCACGGATAGCAGCGCCTTTGACTAAGTTAACTAGGAAGGATGTGAAGTTTTTCTGGTCTGACAAATGTGAGGAATCATTCCTTAAGTTAAAGCATTTGTTGACCAACGCACCTGTTTAGTCGTTCCAGACAGAAACTAAGGTTCGTGGTGTATACCGATGCATGTCGGACTGGATTAGGAGTTGTATTGTTGCAGAAGGGTAAAGTGATTAGCTACGATTC
Organism: Allium cepa; assembly: GCA_030765085.1. NCBI lineage: Eukaryota > Viridiplantae > Streptophyta > Magnoliopsida > Asparagales > Amaryllidaceae > Allium > Allium cepa. The sequence continues at coordinate 915,283,673 of CM060932.1, forward strand.
ATGATGGCTTAGACCCCTGAAGTGAACCCTACTTATGATTTGAAGTTGGCAGCGATGATCTTTGCATTGAAGGTTTGGAGATATTATCTCTTAGGGCAGAGGTTTGAGCTATATACAGATCATAAGTCATTAAGGTATTTATTCTCTCAGAAGGAGCTGAATATCAGACAATAGAGATAGCTGAAGTTTTTGGCTGCTTATGATTTTGGTATAGAGTATACTCCCAAGAAAGAAAATATGGTAGTGGATGCTCTTAGCAGAAGACATCAGAATGTAGTGTTAGCTATGTTGGCAAAATAGAAAGATTTATAAAAGCTTTGACTACATGTAGTGTGCAGTTGAGATCGATTGCTAGTTCTAGTCAAAGTACCGCCATGTTGTCCTTTTTACAAGTTCGATCACTATTAATCGAAAGGATTTCTTATAAGCAGAAAGAGGATCCTGTATCAACTGAGAGGATCATAAGGCTTGAGGTTGGAATCGAAATCGATGATCTAAAAGATTTTAGTCTTGAGCAAAGGGGTTGGTTGAGAAAGAAAGGACAGTTGTGTGTTCCGAATGTTGAGGACTTAAGGAAAGAAATTCTAAGAGAATGTCATCGATCAAAGTTTACGATTGATCTTTGAGGGACCAAGATGTATCAAGATATGGAGAGGAGCTTCTATTGGGAAGGTATGAAGAGGGATATTGGCTTTTGGTTTAGACAGTTTGCAAAATGTCAACAAGTGAAAGCCGAATATCAGAAGCCGAGTGAATTTCTTTAACCTTTAGAGATTCCAGTTTGGAAACGGAATTTGATATCCATGGATTTTATAGACGGTTTTCCAAGGTCAAATTAGGGAAATGGAAGTATATGGGGAATAGTGGACAGACTGATCAAGAGTGCCCATTTCGTTCCAGTTAAATCAACCAGGATGACACTTATTTTAGCAAAGTTGTTCATGAAGAATATAGTCATATTACATTGGATTCCTAGTAGTATAGTTGGTGATAGAGATGCTTTGTTCATTAGCATATTCTAGAAGAGTCTACAGGATGTGTTTGGCACTAAGCTCAAGTTGAGTACTGGATATCACCCTCACACGGATGAGCAGACAAAGATAGTCAATAAGGTACTCGAGGATTTACTAAGAGTATTGGACTTTAGTAGATCTTGGGAAGATCACCTATACTTAGTGAAGTTTTCCTATAATACTAGTCATCAGACTATTATAAGAACGATGCCTTTCGAAGTTTTGTATGAAAGGCCATGAAAATCACCAGCATGCTGGTTGGAGACTGGAAACAGATTGGTCTTAGGTCCAGACCTAGTTAGACAGGCGACAGAGAAGATTGAGTTAATCCAAGAAAGAATGAAGAAAGCTTAATCCAAACAGAAGAGTGTGGTATGATTTGGAAAGTCAGAAAAACTGGCACTGAGATATGTTGGTCCATTATAAATTATAGAGAGGATTGGAAAGCTTGCATACAGAGTAGAGTTACCAAGCGGTATGGCAGGTGTCCACAATTTATTTCATGTATCCCATCTTCACAAATGTGTGCATGATCTAGAGACTACTATTCCTATGACAGGGTTCGAATATTTGATAGTAGATCCTAATTTGACTTTTGTTAGGCAACCATTTCGGATTGCAGCGAGAGATGAGAAAAGATTGAGGAATAAGACAGTCAAGTTGGTGAAAGTTCAGTGGTGTGCAACGAAAAGAACTGTAATTGGGAGACAGAAGACTTGATTAGAGATAATTATCCTGATCTGCTTTGAGGGTAGTCTATATTAGCTTCATATAGATAAGTTGCTGGTCAGGTAGGCTGGTATGATTGTTAGGAGTAGTTACAAATGATTGCTACGTTTTGTATTTAGTCTTTACTGAATTTCGAGGATGTAATTCTTTAAGGAGTGGAGCATGTAACACTCCTAATTTTTGATAAAATTACTTAGGAGATTTAATTAGATAAATAAAACAGAATAATGTAAATAATTAGAGTGATAAGGGGATTGAGATTCGAAAATAAAATTACGGGCTATGTAACTATTTAAATGGGCTTAAGAATAGTTTATAAGAAAATTAATTTACATAAGGGCTTATTAGGAAATAGCTACGCATAATCCATCACCCTTATATATTTTAGTTTCCATCTATTCACGTTCATTATAGAATAAAAAACAAACGTATAACATAAGAGGAGCCAGCCACTGCTAAGGAAGGCAAGAAGAGAAATTCAATCTAAAGCTAAGAATTCAAGCTAGGGAAATTAATCTCAATCCATTCTCCTATCCCAATCAAGGTGAATAATAATCTGTATCATCTCTATTTTGTTTTATGATCATTGGTTTTCGGGTTTAAGATTAAATCCATTTTTATGATGATTTGGTTGATGTTATGCTTAGATCATAACATGTTTGATTTAAATAAGAATGTTTGAATATGGTTTTATGCGGTTTTAAGGGTAAAACCGAATAAAATTAATTTTTAATGCCATGAGAAAATTTTATGTCATGTAAAATACGATTTTGAATTTGCGTTTAATTTTTTGTTATTTCCAAGCTATGGAAGATTTAATATAAATTTTCAAAGGAAAATATGTATAATAGGGTTAAGGAATTAATTTCAGTTATTTCTTGAAGAATTTAGATCTGAAATTTTTATATGTTAGATAACATAATGAAAGGGAATTTTGTAATTTTTGGGGATTTTCGCTAAGTGATTTACTATGAGAATTAAATTATTTTGAAAGGACCAAAATGATTTAATTGGTTTGCTTAATGGAAGGGTTTATTTGTTAAATTAATCTTGATTTGGATCTGAAACTATTTGGCAGTCTTACTTGGAAAATAATTTGAAAAGTTTATGGCAACCAATTAAATGTTTACAAGTAGGCAAGTTAGTTATAAAATTATTGCTTTTATTGGCATTAATCAGCTTCTACCTCAGAAAAGTGGGTTCAGTCTCTTTTAGAAGCACCTTTCGACTCATACCTTCCACCTTCAATCAAGTCAAAACCTACAAGGTCGAAACTCACAAAGCCAAAAACAATACACAAGGTATCAACTTTGGTACATAGTGGATTGGAGAAAAGCGGATGGCATGATGTCAAAATAGAGTATTTAATGGGTACGAAACGTTTGTTTTATTTTCTAAAGAAATGCGCTTGTCTGTTTTATTAAATGATTTCGAAGTGTCGAAATATATGCTTCTGAAGCGGTCTTTTGAGTAGCTTTCGAATTAGGGTTGTGGCCTTATTATTTAAAATGTAGCTTTCGAACGAGTTACTTAGTTTCCATTCTAATGATTTCAAAAGGGGCAGTTTCGACCTAGCCGAAACCCTTCCGCCGATCTTATGCCTTTCGAAAGAATTGAAGATATCATTACTTTCAAAAGGGAGCCCTTTGTTTTGTAAATATGAGCCACTTCCTAAGGCTTTCAAATGGGGTCAATGGTTTCGAAGGCATAGGTTTAGAAAGGTGTAACAACCCGATTTTTCGACGCCCGAAAATCAATATCAATATGTCCACTGTATCAAATGCCGAATAATCGAATGCCGAAAAACCGAACCATTATGGTTAAAGAAGAAGGAGATAGAAGAAGAAATAGAACAAATATCAGAATCTCACAATCGCAGCGGAACAATATATAATAGATAAATGACTAATCTTTAAAACAATAGAATTATATCTGTTTATACATTACATCATCAGAGTACAACAAACTTCATAACACACAATTGGACGATTATCATAACCTGTCCTCACAATACTGACTATCCAGTTAACCAAACACAATGGAATATTCATCAAATACATTTGATACGTTTCACTGTCCAGCTCGTCTCCTGAGCTCCATAGCATCCTTTCCTGCACTCTATAATACTCGGTCTGACCCGAGCATTATAGTTAAATAACACCCGAGTCAGTCTGGAAAGCCAGCGTGAGAAAACACACTCAATTGGAATCAAAGGTATCTCGTAATACCATGCTACACATAAACATGCCAGGTTTTTACCTTACGAAAACCAAAACATTTCTTATAAAGTTCTCTGATATTATAGTAGTGTCTATAACAAATACTTAGTCAAATAGCCGAAATTGTTACATTCATTAAATTACAGTAATACTAGCCACAAAGTGGGTTCTACAAACAAAACCGTAAAGGCATGTAGGGAGAATGGATTTCCATCAATGAAAGGGCTACTGGGGTACCGCCAGCCGCAGTAAGTGGTCTAGATCACCGTACCGAGGATCCACCCTGATCCCATGCATCAGAAGACCGGAGCTACCACTTACTAGATAGTCCGAATAAGATCACCCTCAGTTGGGATCAACAACCGCCCACACAGCCGAAATAAAAGGACCTCTAGACAGGGATGACCTTACCTTAATTGGTTGCTAGCCACTTAGCCTTGTGTGCACCTCCCATATTTTAGCCATTCCCGGTTGATGAGGCTCGAGGCTATGCATTACCTTTTTAGCACACATTCACTTAGAATGCTCACCGTCCTCCTGACGATGTTCTGAAAGCATTTGTCCATACAAGTCCGTTCTCGGTCCGAACGGAACCGAAGGCACTGCTCTTATTACATCCATTTTGGAATCACCCTCAGAATTAGTAGCGATTAGCCCTTGCACTTCACTGCTCCATCTTCGACTCCAAGCTCTTGTCTTCCTCATGAAAACGTTCAAACCGGATTGAAGTGGTTTTCGAGAAATTAATCCTAATCCCAGTCTCTTCGAAACGATCAGTGCATTGGCCAATATTGATAGTCGGTTATTTAACTATCAAACAACATTCACAACCAATCATCAGATTTTAAATAATTTTCCAAATTATTTATTTATTTATTTCAAAATATCTTCGCAAGATATTTTCTACACTTCAACCTTTTGAAATCAGTTTTCAAATTACTTTCCTCTCGCGGAATAAATTTTCAAATATTATTTATTTCCATTGAAAGTTACCAAGTCAATATACTTAGAATTTATAATAATTAAAATCACTTTATCCAAATATATATACACATACTTTAAAACATTTAAAATAAAAACTAATTAAAATACTTTATGCAAATACTAACTATGAAACTTTCTAAAATTCTCAAGTAAAACATAAGCCAAAACTAATTTTAAATTAAAAAATAAAAATTATGAAATTCTGTACAAGTTTACAAATAAAAACTTTAGCCTAACTATCTTTAAAATAAAACTACTTTACGAAATATAAGTATTAATAATTATCTTTTAAAATCATAATACTAATTAACCTTTTAAAATAATTACTACTATAAATAATTTAATAAATATTTACCTTTAAAATTTTAAACAACTTAAATAATAATTCCTCGAAAACAGTCTTCTAAAACAACTTTAAAACTTCTAACTTATACTCAAAAATCTGCTTTGAAAACGTACTTGGCTTTTCAGGGAAATACACTTTCTTTCACTCCTTTTTAAAAATCAACCACTATTTTTTAAAACAAATACCCATTCCTTTATAGATTCCCACCGCGAATTTATACTTCCAAATATCCACCGATATCATATTTCACTTTATAAACCCAGTTTATAAATTCCATAGTCTCATTCTCCTTTTAAAACACAGTTTCAACACTTCATCAGTTTTCAAATCAATTATCAAATCCGACTCCATTTTAAAATAATTTTTTTACTTATCCAAATTTATTTCAAAACTAATTAATTTCAGATTTAACTTCTTTATTATGATTTAAAATCCTATTTAAACTGAATATACCAATTTCATTCTTTTTTCCAAATTTCTTCTTTATCTTTTCCGAACAAATTTAAAACTTTAAAATTTAAAATTTTGAAATTTAAAAATTAAAATCTTTATTGCTTGAAATAATATCACTTAATTTTAAAAAATTCATTTACTCCTATTTATTCAAAAACCTCCTTTCCCATGCTTGGAATTATTTATTTGAATTTAAACATCAAAATTTATTTTTCCCAAGTCCATTCTTCAATTTATCCAAATTATTTATAATTATTTTACTTTTAAAATTCTCTCTTTTACTTTCCTTTAAAAATTAAATCTTTATATTTTTGATATCTCAACATACCCAAATATATATTCAGTCAAACCATAGTATTCAATAATTTCAATTATCAATATAATCAATCACAGTTTGTCAATAAATCATATCATAGAATATGAAATCAGTTCAAACATTTGAGGAATCCAGTTGGATCCCTCCAGCCTGTTTCCTTGCATCCACAAATGTTAACGCAACAATTTAAAATACCAATCCCGCTTCGAGGCAGGATATCGCGGTATAAATGGTCATTCGTTATTATGCGGGGAGCATAGGGTCTCATCCGCTATATAATGTGGGAAATCAATTGCTCCAATATATATATACACTATATATAACATATCACATCCAAGCTGATAATAATTTATCAATTCAAGCAAACAAGCAATTATTTAAATTTTAACTATTTAAATTTAATGGTATTCCAAATGAGTGAGATTAACTCACCTTTGATTTTTGTTGCAACCCACTTCCAATCCGGCTTGCTTCTTTTCAGATTTATGACCTTGTACAAACATTATATAATTATTAATATTTGAAATAAATCGAACCCAAAAATACCATTTAATAATTCAATTTAATAATGATTTAAATTAAGTTAATTTTCTTTTAATAATTCTTAGTAACCAAAATAAATTAAATAAATTTATGAAATAAATTAATCAACCCAAATACATATTTTTAAAATTAATTGGTAAGTTAAAAATGTATATAATATTTATTTCCTTTTAAAACCACACACACACACACACACATATATATATATAAATAGTCTATATTGATTTAAAAATCTAATTTTATATAAACTTCCAATTATTACAAAATTCCTATATTTTTCTTCCTTTTCCCAAAATCATATCTATTAAATTAAACAAACTGTTTAAATCTAATTTGTCTAAATAAAAATTTGTTATTATTTCTTTTTTCTGTATAAAGTTTATTTCCTAACCTATAGATTTAAAACAGAATTCATTTTTACTGAATAAACACATAAATAAAAATTAAAAGGCAATTATCTTTTACCTAATAGAAAAGATATGAACCTAGGATTTGTCAACCCCTTTGCCAAACGTGAAGTTGCTTGTGAACACTCCCTTCTACCTCGCATTCGACTCGCTTGGCCCAAAATGCCATGCTCGAGCTTCTCTAGGCCATCGACGAGCCCCTTAAATCGCGCTGCCCTAGAGTAGCCGAACCTCAAATGCGTTGCTCGACTCTCCCATCTCCGGAATCGACCCTGACGCCACCAATCCCACGTCACGCCAAAATCGCTGAACCCAATCGTGACACTCCCCTCCGACTGCATGTGTTTGAGAAAGCTTCCTATCGGCATTCGATTCGAATCCAAATCGAGATCCTAGCAAGCCGTGAATCTCCCTCGCGGTTGCTTCCAATATGAGTGTTTGGACGCGGTTAACCCCCTCATTTTTATATTAGAATCGAATTCGAGAAGAAGATACAAGAAGGAGAAGTCGATTCCGAAGCGGCTATTTTGAGGAATGAATTTTGTTTGAAACCCGAGAATTCGATTTGGATAAAAAAAGATGGCCATCTCTTTTCTTTGAGGATTCGATTATGATTTTAAAAAGAATTGAACTGAGAAGAAATCGTTCATTTTGGTTTGATTAATAAAAAGAAAACAAAAGAGAACGAGGTCTGAGTGACAGATGGCGTGTTGGAGTTGAAACGTGTATGGTTGTTTACTTTTAAGGGGACACGTGTTCTAAGGGAGGAAATGTGTTAATTTGTCTACATTGCCTATATATATTTAATTTAAATTCAAATTCAAATCGTCTCGATATTCCGCAACTCGTAATCTCGATCTCCAATCGAGGTATGCCGCTAGGCGTTTATAATCTTATACCCCTATTCTGAATGTAATGGAAAATGTTTCAAGTCCTAATTCGATCGTATGGAGAAGATAGCTTTTTGGACTCAGTTATTATATTGAATTTTCAATGCAGATTTTAGCGTGTTTATATATCGTACGACCTCACGACAACTCTAAACACTACGAAAATTGAAATTCGATAATAATACATTATTATGGATTCGATGGAATTGGTTTCATCTAATTCTGAGACTATGCCTTGGATGGATATTTTTAAATATCAATCTAAACAATATATTTTTCAAAACTGAGCAAAACATTTTCAAACTCAAATTTAAAACTTCTATTATCTCTAGTATTATAAATATAAGTTTTCCAAGCCTTTGAATTATTTTTAAATAGCTTAAAAATAAAGATTCAATATTTTACCCAATTTCCAATTGTTAAATCCAATTATTTAATTATCCAAATAAATAGTGATATTTGAAATTCAGGTTAAACTAACTTTCAAATATTTAAATCAATTAAATATTTCAATTTCAAATATCCAGAAATTCCGGGTCGTCACATTCCTTCCCCCTTAAAAGAATTTCATCCCGAAATTACTAGTTAAGAAGTATGATCCACAACCGTTAGTTTTTCTTTCCAAAATTAACTGTTCTAACAACATCCCAAACCCATCTTTTTATCAAGAACACACTAACACCCTTACTAACTTCCTAAACTCATCCAAAAATTCCAAACAACATTACTTATCTAACCATTTTAAAATTTTAATTTAAAACCAACTTTAAATTATCAAATTTCTCAAAAAAATTCTAACTCCCTAAAATTTTGAAAAATTTCGCAAATGTCTCATTTGCGCCGCTAGCTCGGTACAACTACAAAATGCCTCTACGAGCCCTCAGATTTCAAAAGAAAACAAAAGGCCAAGTGGCTAGACAAGAAAATCATCAAATTTCATACAGAAATTTAAATACATGCCTTTTGTCGAGCAATTTCATTTATCTTCTGAAATAAAAAATTCCAATTTTCTTTGCTTTTAAAACACCTGTATATCCTACTTAGCTATAATGTCCAATCACAACATTCAAAATCATTTTATATACTTCTTTACAAAAGTTTCAATATCTATTTCATTCAAGTCCGTATGATGTATATATATCATCCGTACGCAATTTCAAATTCGATCGCTCACTCGATCACACAATCTTACTTCCGAACTAGTATCGTCCACTCGAATTCCTAGTGCGGACTCAGATCTTATTTTTTGATCGAAAACTGTCATTCTCCTTTCATAGCCATTTCTATGATCGAGAATTTCTAGAATCAATCAAAAATCCATATCCAGGGTTTGCCGTCAAAAATCGAGTGAAAAATTCCAACTCGGATCGATATAACTATCTCGAAATTCTATGCTCGAATCATTAGGCGCATAAAATAATATACATATATCCTATGTATTTTACCCCAATTGATTATTTTCTATGTCAATTCTCTTTTTTTTCACATTTATCTTGATTTCCATTCACTTTTTCACAAGTATCCTTTCTTACCACCCTTATTAAAACTTCTTTCAATATTAACTTAGAATATTTTTCCAATACCTATTCTACTTAAAAATTTCACCATCCCTTTCTTAAACTCAATATAACTATTTTATATACTACTTATATTCATTTTCACTTTATCACTTAAGCCTTTATATCTATTTTTACTTAAACTAATTTTCAATTTCATTCTGAATTCAATTTACCTCCCAATATTAAATATTGAATTCAATTCATCTCATCTCAAACAATACTTAATTAATCATTCCTTTAATTAGTTCCACTTACTGATTTATTTTTAAATCTCAATGCATTTTATTTCCAAACTTAATTATTTTTAGTCCATTCGAACAAATTCTATACTTCATTTTACACAATTTAAATCAAATATCATCCCAATATTCAATTTCATTTCATTTGCTTACCATTTAAATCAATCAGTTTATTTACTAATTTTAATCTCAAAACTTTGTCTTATTTAGTCCAACCTGACTAATTTCTCATTCAAACTTAATTCCAACTAATAAATTATATTTTCAATAACTTATTTCATTTAGCCTACTTACATTTATTTCCTCAACATTCACTTTTTATTCAACTTTATAAGTTTCTAAACCTGTTTATAATCCATAAACATTTTTAGTTAAACTTCCAGAGTTTAAACAATTTTGCAACATTTCAAAAATCATTTTTGAAATCAAATATATACACAATTCGTCTGCATATCAAATTATCTTTTGAATTTTAAAACTAATCCCAGTTTGCAAACCACTCCAATTTAAAACATTTTTGTAGCAATTCCTCTCTTAGATACTCGAACATGAACGTCGATGATGCTGCAGTCAACCAAAGTTATTTCCCAGCGACCGAAGTGATTTCAATGCTTTTATTCTTTTCAAGAACATTTTCCAATATTTTTGATTCCAAATCCCGCCAGATTTCAAATCCAATTCAAAAATACTTTCGAAATAATATCACTATTATTTCTCCAAAACCTTTGAAAACCATTTCCAAACCAAAGGAATTTAAACTTCTCACCAAAATTTCAAATTTCAAATCCTTCAACTCATATTCAAAAATTACTCTGGAATTTTATTTCAATTTATAAATTATATTTATAATCTATATTTCAAATTCCATTTTATTATATAATTTCCAGTTCTTATTCAATTTCCACTGAATAATGATAATAATTTAGTATTATCGTCTTCTAACAACCATGCAACCATATAACTATAAAAATTTACGGAAAATTATTTCTTTTATATAAAAAAATAATTCAGGTAAAATTATTTCATTTACCCTATTTTAAAATAATATTGTGTCGGTTTATCTTGTTTAAGAGTTTAGAAACCCCTATCGATAACATGACATCCTATATATCGACCAGAATCCATAAACACTAAACCGATAAGTCAACAGAATATAAAAACAATTTTTATATTCATTAACAAATACGCGCTCATTTCTATTAATACACTCAAACTCATTCTAGAGCACTATCTTTCCCAACTTAATGAGTAATTCGCACCAAAGCCAAGGTTCTCGCTTAACCTTCAACTCTGATACCAATATGTAATGACTCGATTTTTTGACACTCGTAAATCGACATCAATACGTCTACTGTATCATATGCCGAACAATCGAATGTCGAAAAACCAAACCATTAGGGATAAAGAAGAAGGAGGTAGAAGAAGAAATAGAATAAATATCAGAATCTCACAATCACAACGGAACAATATATAATAGATAAATGACTAATTTTAAAACAAAAGAATTATATCTATTTATACATTATATCATCAGAGTACAACAAAATTCATAACACACAACTGTACGGTTAACATAACCTGTCCTCACAAAACTGACTATGCAGTTAACCAAACAGAGCGGAATATTCATCAAATACGTGTGATACTGCATCCAGCTCGTCTCTTGAGATCCACAGCATCCTTTCCTATACTCTATAATACTCGGTCTGACTCGAGCATTATAGTTAAATAGCACCCAAGTCAGTCTTGAAAACCAGCATGAGAAAACACACTCAATTGGATTATTAAAGTTTTCGAAAATCGTTTTGAAATCAAAGGTATCTCGTAAGACCATGCCATATATAAACATGCCGGGTTTTTACCTTACGATATCCAAAACATTTCCTATAAAATCCTTTAATATTATAGTAGGGTCTATGTACAAATATTTATTCAAATAGACGAAATTGTTACATTCATTAAATTCTAGCAATACTAGCCACAAAGTGGGTTCTACAAACAAAACCGTAAAGGCACATAGGGAGAATGGATTTCCATCAATGGCAGGGCTACTGGGGTACCGCCCGTCACAGTACGTGGTCTAGATCACCGTACCGAGGATCCACCCTTATCCCCTACATCACAAGATCAGAGCTACCTCATACTGGATAGTCCAAATAAGATCACCCTGCGGTTGGAATCAGCAACCGCCGAAACAGCCAAAGTAAAGGGACCTCTAGACAGGGATGACCTTACCCTAATTGGTTGCTAGCCACTTAGCCTTGTATGCACCTCCCCTATTTTATCCATTCCCGGTTGATGAGGCTCGAGGCTATGCGTTACCTTTTTAGCACACATTCACTTAGAATACTCACCATCCTCCTGACGATGTTCTGAAAGCATTCGTTCATATAAGTCCGTTCCGAATCCAAACGGAACCGAAGGCACTACTCCTGCTACATCCATTTTGGAATCACCCTCATGATTAGTTGTGATTAGCCCTTGCACTTCACTGCTCCATCTTCGACTCCAAGCTCTTGTCTTCTTCATGAAAACGTTCAAACCGGATCGAAGTGGTTTTTGAAAAATTAATCTCGATCCCGGTCTCTTCGAAACAATCAGCGCATTGGCCAATACTGATAGTCGGTTATTTAACCATCAAACAACATTCACAACCAATCATCAGATTTTAAATAATTTTCCAAATTATTTATTTATTTATTTCAAAATATCTTCGCAAGATATTTTCCACACTTTAACCTTTTGAAATCAGTTTTCAAATTACTTTCCTCTCGCGGAATAAATTTCCAAATATTGTTTATTTCCATTAAAAATTACAAAGTCTAAATACTTAGAATTTAAAACAATTAAAATCACTTTATCCAAAGATATATATATACTTTGAAACATTTAAAATATAAACTATTTAAAATACTTTATAGAATACTAACTGTGAAATTTTCTAAAATTCTCAAGTAAAACATAAGCCAAAACAAATTTTAAAATAAAAGATAAAAATCATGAAATTGTATACAAGTTTTCAAATAAAAACTTTAGCCTAACTATTTTTAAAATAAAACTACTTTATAAAATATAAGTATTAATAATTGTCTTTTTAAATCATAATACCAATTAACCTTTCAAAATAATTAGTACCATAACTAATTTAATAAATATTTACCTTTAAAATTTTAAACAACTTAAATAATAATTCCTCGAAAACATTCTTCTAAAACAACTTTAAAACTTTTAACTTATACTAAAAATCTGCTTTGAAAACGTACTTGGCTTTTCAGGGAAATACACTTTCTTTCACACCTTTTTAAAAATAAACCACTATCTATTTTTAAAACAAATTACCCATTCCTTTATAAATTCCCACTGTGAATTTATACTTTCAAATATCCACTGATATCATATTTCACTTTATAAACCCACTTTATAAATTCCATAGTCTCATTCTCCTTTTAAAACATAGTTTCAACACTTCATCAGTTGTCAAATCGAATTTCAAAACTGACTCCATTTTAAAATAAATTTCTTTACTTACCCAAATTTATTTCAAAATTCATTAATTTTAGATTTAACTTCTTTATTATGATTTGAAATCTTATTTAAACCGAAAATACCAATTTCATACCTTTTTCCAAATTTCTTCTTTATCTTTTCCAAACAAATTTAAAACTTTGAAATTTAAAAATTAAATTCTTTACTCCTTTAAATAATATCATTTAAGTTTAAAAAATTCATTTATTCCTATTTATTCAAAAATCTCCTTTCCCATGCTCGGAATTATCTATTTGAATTTAAATATCAACTTTTATTTTTCCTAAGTCCATTCTTCAATTTGTCCAAATTCTTTGTAATTATTTTACTTTCAAAATTCTCACTTTTACTTTCCTTTAAAAATTAAATCTTTATATTTTTGATATCTCGGTATACCTAAAAATATATATTTAGCCAAACCATAGTGAAACGACCAGCAGTTCTGTACCCCTTAAGTCGACACTATTATCCATCAATCAACTCTAGATGTATGGAAATACGAACCATTTGGGTTAAAGAAGAAGAGATAGAAGAAGAAGAAAATAGAAAACAACATCAGAATCTAACCATCGCAGAGGAATAAAATATAATAGATAATAACAGATCTTTACACAAAAGAAAACTATATCTGTTTATACATTACATTTCCAAAATACATCATCAAAATTCAACAACATTAATAACATACAACTGGACAGTCATATAAACCTGTCCTCAGAACTGAATACACAGCTAATCAACACAGTGGAATATCTAAAACAAGCATGTAATTACGTATCGCCATCCAGCTCCTCGGCATCCTTTCCTGTAATCTAAAATACTCGGTCTGACCCGAGCATTATAGTTAAATAACACCCGAGTCAGTCTGGAATACCAGCGTGAGAAATCACACTCAAATTGATTATTAAAGTTTCAAAATCCTTTTGAAAACAAAAGCATCTCGTAAGACTACGCCGCAAATAAACATGTCGGGTTTTTACCTTACGATAGCTAAAACATTTTTTATTAAAATCCACTGATATTATAATAGGGTCTATATACAAATACTTATTCAAATAGCCGAAATTGTTTTACATTTATTAAATTCCAGCTACTAGCCACAAAGTGGGAAATACAAAAAAAAACCGTAAAAGGCGCGTAGGGAGAATGGATTTCCAACTAATGACTAGGCACTGGGGTACTACCTGTCACAGTACGTGGCCTAGATCACCGTACCGAGGATTACTCCCAATCCCCTGCAACACAAGACCGGGACTACCCCTTACTGGATAATCTCGAGTAAGATCACCCTACGGTTATGATTAACAACTGCACCACAAAGCCGAAATAAAACAGACATCTAGACAGGGATGTCCTCACCCTGAAATGGGTGCTACCCACCTAGCCTTGCTGCATAACCCCTGATTTTCAGTCATTCCCGGTTGATGAGGCATGAGGCTAAGCGTTACCTTTTGGAACGTTTCAATTAGAATGCTCATCGTCAATCTGACGATGTTCTTAAAGCATTCATCCATACAAGTCCGCCTCGGGTTCGAACGGAACCGAAGGCACTATTCCTACTACATCCATTTTGGAACCATCCTCAGGATAAGTAGCGACTATCCCTTGCGCTTCACTGCTCCATCATCGACTCCGAACTCGTTTTTCCATGAAAACGTACAAATTAGATCGAAGTGGTTTTCGAGAAATAAATCCTGATCCCGGTCTCTTCGAAACGATCAGCGCATTGGCCAATATTGATAGTCGGTGATTTAACTATCAATTTACATTCACAAACATCCATCACAAAATAAATAATTTCCCAAATTATTTTTTTTGTCTTAAAATATCTTCGCAAGATACATTTCCACTTTTCAAACCTTTTTGGAAACAGTTTCAAACTATCTTCCTTTTATAGAATAAATTTCCTAAATATTTTCTATTTCCACTGAAATCACCAAGCACAAAACTTTAGATTTTTAAAATAATTTGAAAAAGCTGTATTGTAAAATATGCTTTAACATTTAAATTTAGAAAAACTACTTTAATACTTAATTAAAAATAATACTTTAGGAATATTTAAAATAAGGTTACTTTATAAAATATAAAACTAGATTTTCTCCTTTAAACAAATTACCAAATCATCTTTTAAATAATTATTACGATAATAAATTTTGAAAAATACTTACTTTAGAATTTAAATATTTAGAAATAATAAATTTTCTAAAACATGCTTTTTAAAACAACATTAAAGCCTTTAACTTATATTTAAAAGTTTACTTTGAAAACGTACTTGGCTATCCAAAGAAATACACTTCTCTTCACATCTTTTAAAAATAAATCACTATTTATTTTATTTAAACAAATTTTCCATTTCTTTAATAAATTCCCACCGTGAATTTATTTTTCAAATATCCACTAATATATTGATTTACTTTTATAAACCCAGTTTATAAATTTCTTCTTTATCCTTTCAAATAAAATCTAAACCATGGATTTAAAGTAAATTCTTTTATTCCTTTAACTAATATCACTTAAGTTTATAATTCATTATATTTTCTTCTGTTTATTCAAATCCCCTTTCTCCATACTCGGAGTTATTTATTAGAATTTTAAAAATACTTTTATTCTTATCTAGTTCATTTTTTAATTTATTCAAATCTTCTATGATTATTTTACTTAAAAAATTCACTCTTTTATTTTCTTTTCAAAAATCCAATTCTATATATTTTGATAGCTCAGTGTACCGAAATATATTCAAGCAAACCATAACATTCAATATTCCAATATAATTCATCACAGAATATCAAATAATCATAATAGAGAATGTTAAATAATCTAAATAAATGTTGAGGAATCCAGTTGGATCCCTCCAACATGTTTCCCTGTATCCACATATGTTAGCACAATACCAATTCCACTTCGAGATGGAACATCGCTGTGTATTGGATTAATATAATATCATCCGCTATTATGTGGCGCATAGGGTCTCATCCGCTATATAATGCGGGAAATCAATCATTCCAAGATATATTATATACTACTATATATAATATGGCACATCAAATCAATTCAATCAATCAGAACCAATTATTTAAATTTAACCATTTAAATTTAAATAGAAATCCTGAAAAGTGAGATTAACTCACCTTTAATTTTTGTTTGGCAATCCAATTTCATCTCGACCATTATCTCCCAATTTTGGACCTTGTATAAATATTATACAATTTATTAACATTTGAGCGAATCGAATGATCACTTACCATTTAATAAATTTAATTTAATTTAACAATTGATTAGATTTTAAACTAATTGCCCTTTAAAGGTCTTTTAGTAACAAAAATAATTAACTAAGTTTACTAAATAAATTAACCACTATGATCATTATTTAAAAAAATAAACTAATAGGTTTAAAATGTAGATAGGTATATTTATTTTATTTTCATTTTCATACTGCATGTAAAATGATCTTTATTGGTTTAAAGATCTAATTTTACATAAAATTTAAACCCTTATTTTTTTTCAAAATCCTATATATATATATATATATATATATATATATATATCACTGTTTGTAAATCAGCAATCCAAACTTACTATTTTCAAATAAAAAACATTTTAAAATAAATGTTAATATACCTTACTGCCACTATATTTTTTTCTCTATATTTATTTTCAAATCAACAAATATGATAAAAGAGAATACCTTACAGATCCCTCAAAGCCAAAGACTGCCCTAAGCGAACCCCGGTCAGAAATCAACGCAACCCAAATCGAATTCACCCTCCAGAACATGCGTCGACGAGCCACCTCGAAGTCACCCACCTGCCTATACACTGCATCGCGACCACCACCACTTCGCCGCACACCCTCCCTCGCCCGTCGCCCACATGAGCAGCCAAAACCTCCCACGCGCGTGAGCTCATTCGCGCTTCCTCACCGAAGCCTCAGCATCGCCGGGCTCGAGAATGGCTCGCGAGAGTGCAAGCAACCCACGCGCAAATCGATCGCATGCCGCACCCTCTATTTCGTATTAGACTGATTTTGCTCTGGAAGGCTTTCGATTAACTGAAGAATGAAGGTTCATTATATACGAGATGATTTCGATTTTGGGGTAAAAATAAACTCGGCTTCGAGTTAAAATGAAAAAAAATGAGATAGATGGCTTCAAATTACAAGAGGAAGAGGGGAGAACCATTCGCGATTTAAACTGGTCACTTATTCAATCTGATTTTTTTTCGACCAAGATTTTTATCAGTTTTGAATTTTTTTTATCTGAATGAAGAAGGTGGAAAGGAGGAGTGTGGTTTTGATTTCGAACGGGGAGGAAAGGAAATAGGTATACGAGATTGCCTGCTTTGAATTGGGAAAGAAATAATTTCTGTGAATTTAAAGAGATCATCCATAAACCTTTTCGAGGAAGACATCGATGTTTTGAAAAGGGGAGACAGCGTGCCAACAATATCAGGCTACAGTGCCTTGAAATAAAGAAAAGCTGAAGCAAAAAAAGGGTTGATGTAGATATAAATTTTAGCTGATGTTGACCAAATATAAATATAAATTTAAATTGTCTCGATAAATGCAACTCAAAATCTTGGCCTCCTATCAAGGCATGGCGCTAGGCATTTATAATGTTATATCCCTATTCTGAACGCAATGGAAAAGGTTTCGAGGCCCAATTAGATTGTATAGAGAAGATAGCTTTTTGAACCCAGTTATTATATTGAATTTCAACATAGATTTCAGCGCGTTTATATGTCGTACGCTCACACAACTACTCCACACACTACAAAAATTGAAATCCGATAATAATACAATATTACGGGTCCAACGGAACTAGTTTTGTCAAAATCCGAGACTGTGCCGCGGAAGGCTATTTTTAAACATCAATTTAAATGATATAATTTCAAAACTGAACAAATCACTGTTAGATTCAATTTTAACACTTCTATTATCTTCATATTATTCATATAAATTTTATAAGCCTTCAAATTATTTTTAACAGGCTTAAAACTCCAGATTCAACTTTTTACCCAACTTAAAATTATTTAATTTAATTATCAAATAAATAGTGATATTTGAATTCAAGTTAAAAATTAACTTTTAAATATTTAAAATCAATTAAATATTCCGTTTTAATGCTAAAAAATTCTTGGTCGTCACATTCCTCCCCCCTTAAAAGAATTCCGTCCCCGAAATTACTAGTTAGGAAGAATGGTCCAATACCCGTTTACCTTTTTCCAAAATCCAAACAGTTTCTAACAACTTCCCCAAAACAATCTTTTTATTAAGAACACCCTACCACTGTTCCTAAATTTCCAAACTTCTCCCATTAGGTTCCCACCAATATCATATACCGAACCATTCAAATTTCAATTTAAAACCAACTTTTAAATTTTCAAAATTTCTCAAAAATTTTCTAACTCCCTAAATTTCCAATAAATTTCGCCCGCGTCTCCTTTGCATAGCTAGCTCGGAACAACTACAAAATGCCTCTACGGGCTCCCAAATTCTAAAAGAAAACAAAAGGCAAGTGGCTAGATCAAAAACCCAATCAAATTTCATACAGAAATTTAAACACATACCTTTTTTGTCGAGCAATTCAAATTTATCTTCTGGAATCAAACCAATTTTCCATTCCCTTTATAATACCTGCATATCCTACTTACTAATAATATCGTATCACAACATTCAAAACATTTTATTGACTTTCTTACAGAATGTCAATATACATTCCATTCAAGCCGTAAGATGTACATGTATTTCTATTAAATCTTCACTTAAATGCTTATTCAATGTATTTTCCTGACACCCATCTTACTTAAGAATTTCACCATTTCTTCTTAAGTTCAATGTAAGTATTTATATGCCTCTTATATTTATTTTCACTTCACCACTTTAGTTTATATCTGCTTCTATTCAAATTGGTTCTCCCATTTCCATATGAATTCAATTTACCTTCAACTCTGAATATTGAATTTATCTTCCATTTATAACTGATTCATATCATTATTTTAAATTATTTTCATTCCCTAATTTATTTCAATTTCCAGTTTGAAATCGTTTTGTCGCTAACCAAAAATTTTCCAAAATTTTCAAAAAAAATTCTAACTCCCAAAATTTTAGGAAAATTTTGGCAGTCTCCTTTGTACGGATGAGCTTTTGCAATTTGACAAGAGATATAAATATATACGTCGACCCACACGGTCGATAAAACAAAAACAGTTCATATTTTCTATTTTATATTGCGTAGGCGTATCTATATTTAGCATTTTTAAGCAAGCAGCTTATTATTTTAGTATTTTGCGCGATCAAATCCAGCCAAACGGCGTCCCAGTACCTGTACTTACTCAATTTAAACATATAAGTACTAAATATATGCAGTTTATTAACATTTCACTTACTTTCAATAGCTAACACATAAATTTCACATATAATGCATGTTATGTAATTTTCACAAGCACATACAAGGTTCCGACACTTATTACAATTGCTTACAACCAATTCCCAAACCATTCCGTTCAGTTTAAGTGATTTACAACTTACTCGCTTATAGTTAATTCATTCTAAGCAAAACAAACTCATATTCATTCAATTGATTTCAAAATCATCCTATTTCACTTCTAATAACTCATAGGATTTTATCTAATCTCGTTTACATCAAACGATCCATTTTCTTATGCAATTCGACAATATTAATGTGAATAAATGATTACTTAAGCTTTATAACCATTTAAATTGATCCCAACTCAATTTACACTTGATTCTCGAATTAATTTAATCCAAACTTTTATTTAATGAACTTTCATCCTTACTCGAAGTTGAGCTTCTCTTATTTTTAACCTAAATTAATTTACTTCAATTTATTTCAACTTCAAAACTTAAGCTCCTTCCATTTGCGAATAAATTTTCTTTTTCACTTTAACTTATCAAATCTCATTCCAATCTACAAATCTATTTGATTAGTTCTTCTGTTTTGTTCGCTTTAAATTTTAAATTTCCAAATTCAATTCATTCACGACTCATTTAATTCAATTAGCCATTCTCAATTCGTTAAAATAATATCCAAGGCCATGTTTAATTCATGTTTAATTCACTTACAATTCCAAGTAGAATTTCTATTTATAACTTGGGTTTCATTTACAAATCCATCATTAACTCAAATTTCAACTCTTATTTATCCAACTAATGTTCCATTTCCAGATTTCATAATTAATTATCCAGTTAGCTCACTTCCAATTTACAATACAATCTTTGATTTTTATCTTCAAAAATCACTTTATTACTTTACTTGAGTTCAATCTAATTTATAATTCGAGTTCAGATTTCTATTTCACTTTCCAAAATACCAAATACATTTTTATTTTGGCTTACTCCTTCCAATATCCAATTTCAGTTCATTTACTTACAATTATAAATTCATTTGTTCATTCACAAATTTATTTTCAACCAATAAATTTAATTTCCAAACATTAATTATTTTTAGTCCATTTGAACAAATTATACACCTCATTTTATACAATTTCAAATCAAACATTATCCAATATTCAAATTTCATTTCTAACTAATAAATTTTAATTCATTTACTTATTTCCTTTAGCCTACATAGATTTATTTCCTCATATTCACTTTTTTTTTAACTTGGTTTAGTTACATTCTAATTTAATTCAAATTTTAAGTCTCTATAAGTTCACCAATTTACTTACCTTCTGTTGTTAACTTCCCTTAATTCACTTAAATTAATTGGCTTACATTCTAACTTACTTTTGTTTTCTTACTAAATTTTTTTAACCTTTTTCAAGTTAAATTTTTCTACTCTAAACAAATCTTTAAATTTTATAAGTTTCCAAACTCAATCATTATTCCAGAACATTTTTAATAAGATTCCAGAGTTTTTGCATAAACATACCTAAACATTTCAAACCAACTCCAGAGTTAAACCATTACTACAATGTCCAAAATTAAAATTTTGAACACATGTATATCTAAACTAAACTATTCCTTTTCACTTTCAAAATCAAACTCAATTTCTTAAACAAACATTAATCTAAAACATCCAGGTAGCAATCCCCCTCTTGGAAACTCGAAAATGAACACCGATGATGTCGCGATCATCATCGAAATTATTTTCCAGCAACTAAAAGAGTTCAATGCTTTTATCACTTTAAAAATCTCTCTAGATTTCAAATCCGATTCAAAAATATTTCTCAAATATATATCATTTTTCCCAACTTTTTAAGAATCATTTTCAAATTCAAAGGAATTTAAATTTCCAAATTTTCAAATCCCCCAATTCTTTCAGAAACATTTTCAATATTTCTCTGGAATTCTATTTTAAAATTATAAATCACATTTATAATTCACATTTACAAATCCCATTTATTTTATTAATTTATTCCTTCATCTTTGGTTATTGTTTCAATTTTTTATTCAATTTTACACATTGATGATAATAATTTAATATTATCATTCCTAACAACCAAGCAACCATATATAACTATAATAATTTATGAAAAATTATTTCCTTTATATACAAAAATAATTTGGGTAAAATTATTTCATTTACCCTATTTAAAACAATACTGTGTCGGTTTATCTTGTCTAAGAGTTTAGAAATTCCTATTGATAACATGGTGTCCCACACATCGACCAGAATCTATAAACACTCAACCTATAAATCAACATAACATAAAAACAATTTTATATTCACTAACAAATACGCGCTCATATTTATTATTGCACTCAAACTCATTCTAGAGTACTACAGACTCTATTCTATGAGTAATTCCCACCAGAGCCAAGGTTTTCGCTTAACCTTCGGCTTTGATGCCAAATGAAACGACCTGCAGTTCCGTACCCCTTAAGTTGTCACTATTCTCCATCAATCAACTCTAGATATACAGAAATACGAACCATTTGGGTTAAAGAAGAAGAGGTAGTAGAAGAAGAAAATAGAAACATCAGAATCTGACCATCGCAGCGGAATAAAACATAATAGATAATAACAGATCTTTACACAAAAGAAAACTATATCTGTTGTTATCCCATTTTTTGGTCAAAACTAGAATATCAACAAATTTGTAAGGAATGTTGGATATCGGGGTTAAGCTCCGATCAAGACAAAATTGATTGGAGATGATGATGAGGATTAGGAGAGGCTACGTTTCAAATTTCAGGTTAATCAGAGTTCGTATGAAGGAGATATGATCGATGCAAGGTAGGAGGGACATACTATTCGAACTCCACATGGCTCATTCGGCATTCTCAAATATGAAGGCTCATTCGGCATTCCCAACACAAGGGATCATTCGGCATTCTCAGTATAACATCCATTCGGTAGTACTGAGACCGAACCAAAGTACCACCGATCCAAACCCTCTCCAAGCAAGGCCGGTCCAAAGCATAGCCGAACCAGACCTCACCACTCCACTACCTGCCGAATCAAACCCAAAGTGCCACTGCCGAACCAACTCCTCTACCCTCCACTGCCGAACCAACCTACCTCCAATCACCACCGAACCAGCCTCTACCGAACCATGCTACCACCGGTCCAGCTCCATCTCTACGCTACTACCGGTCCAACCTTCCACCGAACCAAACTCATTCCCTACCTACCACCGGTCCAAACAACATACCACTCACCGCCGAACCAAGGTGCTGCCGAACCAGCACTGCCAGGCCAGATTGCTTCAGCCCAGGCCCACCAGCAGCTATATACATCCAGAACCCCTGCCCCCAGCCTCACTCTATAAATAGAGGGGCAGGGGTACAACAATGGGGGACAAGTTGGAGAGCTCAAGCCTGGAAGGAACTTTCAAACAACTTTGATATACTTGTAATCAAAGCTTTTGACTTGTAATCGGATCGGAAAAGGAGAATAACATATAAAGTGGACGTAGGCACATTCTGGCCGAACCACTATAAATCTGTGTGTCTTTTACAGTTTAGTCCCTGCTTTTTACGTATTTGCATAAACCACCCAAATCACTACGAATAACATAAAATCAACTAAATCATACAACTTGGAGGTGTTTGCCCATTTTTTGTGCAAGCATTCTTGGGTTATTTGCTGAGATCTGTGATTTGTGTTTGAATATCGCTGATTTGTATTCATACACTGGTGCTTTCACGGTATTTGGGGTTTGTGGCCAATTTTTGCGCAAACATTTTGGTGCTTTCACTGAGAAGAACCAGCACCCGCTACATCGGATAGAAGTTTGGATTTGGAAGACAATGACTAGGAAAAATAGTAGAAGGCAAAGGGCTGAGTGAAGCCAACCGGTAGGAAGTCAACAAGCATCCTCCGGAGCTGAGGAAGGATCGACTTCGATCTACATAACCCGGGAAGAAATGGAAGCCATAACAAATTCACTGCAAGAGAGGTTGTTGAAGAGTCAACAGGAGATGATGCAGACTTTCTTAGAGCAAATGAGAGCTGCAGGGACCCAGAACTTAGGAACAGCTACAACAGCCGTGGATGCAGGACAAGAAGCTAGGGTTATGGAACCCAATGGAGGACAGGATGCAGAGCCAGAGGGCAATCGACAAGGGCTTGGGGGCAGGCCCGCAGGATCCAACACAGGAGGACCTTTGGAAGGAGTTCAACAGACTTGAACCAACGTTGCTGCTAGCGAGCCACATGAAGAGTATGTACCGGAATTCCCTCGGGGGCCACCCCCGACAGACAACGCTGGATTGGTAGATATAATCAGGAAGACCGTGCGAGGTGGTTTGACCAACGGAGACTTGGAAGGAGTGAACAGGAGTCCGTTCACTCGGGAAATAAGGATGGCTCAGAATCCACCTAAGTTCAATCTACCTAGCGTGGAGGTATATGATGGCAAGGCAGACCCTATGGATCACTTGATGAGGTACACCAGACACATGGAGGTGCTGGGGGCATCGGAGGAAGTGATGGGCCGATGCTTCCCCTTGTACTTGACGGACTTAGCTGCGATGTGGTTTAGGCAGCTGGAAGAAGGATCTATCAGGACTTGGAGGGAATTGGTGGAAAGGTTTTTGGGACAGTTTCGGGTTCATGTCAAGAGACCAAAGAACGTGATGACATTGACATCGGTAAAGCAAAGGATGGATGAATCGCTTAGAGCTTTTCTAACTCGATTCAGTGTCGTAGTTGCTTCGGTGGATCGGCCCGATCCATCGATGGTTTTAATGGCAGCAGTATCAGGAGTCAGGGAGAATTCGGATTTCAAGGTATCTCTGATACGAGATCCCCCACGGGATCTCGACGAATTCTTTCACGAGGCAGAAAGGTTCCTTCGGCAAGAAGATGCGAGTACGGATTTAAAGTTGAAAAAGGTTAATGCAGTTGAGGTTGGAGGACCATCCAACAAAGGTTTGGATAAAGACAAAGGAAAAAGGAAGTTGGACGATTGTTCTGAAAATGCTAGGAAGCAGTGAAAGGATCCAAAGTTATCCACATACACAGGATTGAACGAGACGCTGGAACGGATATACCTGGATACTCGGAATCGCCTTCCCTACCGGAGGCCGGCTAGGAGAGAACCAACAGAACGGGAAAGGACATCAGGAAGGCACTGTCTCTTCCATGATTTGGATGGACATGACACCAACAGCTGCAGGCACTTAAAGGACATAATTGAGGAGCATGTAAGGAATGGACAGCTGCCACAATATGTTGGACCTCGGAATGCTACGGCGGGGCAGGAGCAACCGCCGCCTACCTCAAGCTACGATGGTGGGAGACCCAGGAATGATGGTCGGTTGATCATCCATTGACCAGGTTAATATGAAATAAGTAGCGAACTATTGGCAAGCAACCGAGTCATTTACACATGTACGGGGACGGAGATAGCCCCTAGGCATGCTCTGAATGATGATAAACTGCAATGCTATGGTTTGTGAAATTTATCTCTTGCCTTTGGATTGGACACTGCTTTTCTTTTTGATTTTCGGTTTTGGAGCTTGGATTGAGCTCCTGGTTTTTCTTGCTTTTTGATTTAGATTTTCCTTTGGATGATTGTTTTCGGTTTTGGATGCTGGTTTGGATTTCTGGTTTTCTGGTTTTGGATTTGGATTTTGGATTTGGATTCTAGATTTGGATTTTGGATTGGATTTGGATTGAATTTTTATCTGATTTTTGATAAACGGTCGTCGGGTATGGATTATGCCTGGCAAGGGGTGAGTCGCTTTGCCCAAACATGGTAAATTGACTCATTCAGGTCGTCGAGTATGGACTATGCTCGGCAAGGGTCCGGAGTGACTAGGATTTGGCCTAGGACTTAGGCCCTATATTATCAATTGTTATTTTCAGGTCGTCGAGTATGGACTATGCTCGGCAAGGGTTCGGAGAGACCAGGATTCGGCTTAGGACTTAAGCCATGGCATCGTACAGCGTCCAGGGACACTGGACCAAGGTCGTCAAGTGTGGATTACGCTTGGCAAGAACCCGGAGAGGTTAGCTCAACGTCCAGGGACACTGGACCAAGGTCGTCAAGTGTGGATTACGCTTGGCAAGAACCCGGAGAGGTTAGCTCAACGTCCAGGGACACTGGACCAAGGTCGTCAAGTGTGGATTACGCTTGGCAAGAACCCGGAGAGGTTAGCTCAACGTCCAGGGACACTGGACCAAGATCATCAAGTGTGGATTACGCTCGACAAGAACACGATGAGGCTAGCTTAACATCCAGGGACACTGGATCACGACCGTCAGGTGTAGATTGCACTTAGCAAGAGCCCAGAGAGATTATAGATTTGGATATCGACCCGGAGAGGTCCTGGATTCGGTTATCGGCTATTGGATAAGGATGGTTTGGGATTCGGTTGCCGAGTTCGGATGGACATGGAATTGGCTCAAGCTTTGGTTATTGGATTTGGAATTGGATATCGACTCGGAGCAGTCAAAGATAACATACTCGGGCAATATGATTATGGACTTTGGATATTGGGCTCGGAACTATTCAAAACACGCCTTGTTATCACAAGGCATGTTTTGGGGGGCAAAGTGTTATCCCATTTTTTGGTCAAAACTGGAATATCAACAAATTGGTAAGGAATGTTGGATATCGGGGTTAAGCTCCGATCAGGACGAAATTGATTGGAGATGATGATGAGGATTAGGAGAGGCTAAGTTTCAAGTTTCAGGTTAATCAGAGTTCGTATGAAGGAGATATGATCGATGCAAGGTAGGAGGGACATACTATTCGAACTCCACATGGCTCATTCGGCATTCTCAAATATGAAGGCTCATTCGGCATTCCCAACACAAGGGATCATTCGGCATTCTCAGTATAACATCCATTCGGTAGTACTGAGACCGAACCAAAGTACCACCGATCCAAACCCTCTCCAAGCAAGGCCGGTCCAAAGCATAGCCGAACCAGACCTCACCACTCCACTACCTGCCGAATCAAACCCAAAGTGCCACTGCCGAACCAACTCCTCTACCCTCCACTGCCGAACCAACCTACCTCCAATCACCACCGAACCAGCCTCTACCGAACCATGCTACCACCGGTCCAGCTCCATCTCTACGCTACTACCGGTCCAACCTTCCACCGAACCAAACTCATTCCCTACCTACAACCGGTCCAAACAACATACCACTCACCGCCGAACCAAGGTGCTGCCGAACCGGCACTGCCAAGTCAGATTGCTTCAGCCCAGGCCCACCAGCAGCTATATACATCCAGAACCCCTGCCCCCAGCCTCACTCTATAAATAGAGGGGCAGGGGTACAACAATGGGGGACAAGTTGGAGAGCTCAAGCCTGGAAGGAACTTTCAAACAACTTTGATATACTTGTAATCAAAGCTTTTGACTTGTAATCGGATCGGAAAAGGAGAATAACATATAAAGTGGACGTAGGCACATTCTGGCCGAACCACTATAAATCTGTGTGTCTTTTACAGTTTAGTCCCTGCTTTTTATGTACTTGCATAAACCACCCAAATCACTACGAATAACATAAAATCAACTAAATCATACAACTTGGAGGTGTTTGCCCATTTTTTGTGCAAGCATTCTTGGGTTATTTGCTGAGATCTGTGATTTGTGTTTGAATATCGCTGATTTGTATTCATACGCTGGTGCTTTCACGGTATTTGGGGTTTGTGGCCAATTTTTGCGCAAACATCTATTTATACACTACATCTCCAGAATACATCATCAAAGTTCAACAACATTAATAACATACAACTGGACAGTCATATAAACCTATCCTTAGAACTAAATACACGCTAATCAACACGGTGGAATATCTAAAACAAGTACGTAAGTACGTATCGCCATCCAGCTCCTCAGCATCCATTCCTGTAATCTATAATACTCGGTCTGACCCGAGCGTTATAGTTAAATAACACCCGAGTCAGTCCGGAATAACAAGTGAGAAATCACACTCAAATTGATTATTAAAGTTTCAAAATACTTTGAAAACAAAAGCATCTCGTAAGACCACGCCACAAATAAACATGTCGGGTTTTAACCTTACGATAGCTAAAACACTTTTTATTAAAATCCTCTGATATTATAATAGGGTCTATATACAATACTTATTCAAATATCTGAAATTGCTACATTTATTAAATTCCAACTACTAGCCACAAAGTGGGTAATACAAATAAAAACCATAAAAGGCGCGTAGGGAGAATGGATTTCCAACTAATGACTAGGCACTGGGGTACCACCTGTCACAGTACATGGCCTAGATCACCGTACCGAGGATTACTCCCAATCCCCTGCAACACAAGACCGGGACTACCCGTTACTGGATAATCCCGAGTAAGATCACCCCACGGTTGTGATCAGCAACCGCACCACTAAGCCGAAATAAAAGGGACATCTAGACAGGAATGACCTCACCCTGAAATGGGTGCTACCCACCTAGTCTTGCTGCATAACCCCTGATTTTCAGTCAATCCCGGTTGATGAGGCTTGAGGCTAAGCGTTACCCTTTAGAACGTTTCACTTAGAATGCTCATCATCCACCTGACGATGCTCTGAAACCATTCATTCATACAAGTGCTTCCCGGGTTCGAACGGAACCGAAGGCACTATTCCTACTACATCCATTTTGGAATCATCCTCAGGATTAGTAGCGACTAGCCCTTTCACTTCACTGCTCCATCTTCGACTCCGAACTTGTTTTTCCCCGAAAACGTACAAACCGGATCAAAGTGGTTTTCGAGAAATAAATCCTGATCCCGGTCTCTTCGAAACGATCAGCGCATTGGCCAATATTGATAGTCTGTGATTTAACTATCAATTTACATTCACAAACATCCATCATAAAATAAATAATTTCCCAAATTATTTATTTATCTCAAAATATCTTCGCAAGATATATTTCCACTTTTCAAACCTTTTTGGAAACAGTTTTAAACTATCTTCCTTTTACAGAATAAATTTCCCAAATATTTTCTATTTCCACTGAAATCACCAAGCATAAAACTTCAGATTTTTAAAATAATTTAAAAACACTTTATTGTAAAATATGCTTTACTATTTAAATTTATAAAAACTACTTTAATACTTAATTAAAAATAATACTTTAGGAATATTTAAAATAGGGTTACTTTATAAAATATAAAACTAGATTTTCTCCTTTAAACAAATTACCAAATCATCTTTTAAATAATTATTACGATAATAAATTTTAAAAATACTTACTTTAGAATTTAAATATTTAGAAATAATAAATTTTCTGAAACATTGTTTTTAAAACAACATTAAAGCCTTTAACTTATATTTAAAAGTTTACATTGAAAACGTAATTGGCTATCCAGAGAAATACACTTCTCTTCACATCCTTTAAAAATAAATCACCATTTATTTTATTTAAACAAATTTTCCATTTCTTTAATAAATTCCCACCGTGAATTTATTTTTCAAATATCCACTGATATATTGCTTCACTTTTATAAACCCAGCTTATAAATTTCTTCTTTATCCTTTCAAATAAACTAAACCTTGGATTTAAAGTAAATTCTTTTATTCCTTTAAATAATATCACTTAAGCTTTATAATTCATTATTTTTTCTTCTATTTATTCAAATCCCTTTCTCCATACTCGGAGTTATTTATTAGAATTTTAAAATTACTTTTATTCTTATCCAGTTCATTCTTTAATTTATTCAAATCTTCTATGATTATTTTACTTAAAAAAATTCATTCTTTTATTTTCTTTTCAAAAATCCAATTCTATATATTTTGATAACTCAGTGTACCGAAATATATTAAAGCAAACCATAGCATTCAATACTCCAATATAATTCATCACAGAATATCAAATAATCATAACAGAGAATATTAAATAATCTATATAAATGTTGAGGAATCTAGTTGGATCCCTCCAACCTGTTTCCCTATATCCACAAATATTAGCTCAAATACCAATTCCACTTCGAGGTGGAATATCGTGGTATATGGGATTAATATAATATCATCCGCTATTATGCGGCGCATAGGGTCTCATCCGCTATATAATGCGGGAAATCAATCATTCCAAGATATATTATATACTACTATATATAATATAGCACATCAAATCAATTCAATCAATCAACCAAATATTTAAATTTAACGATTTAAATTTAAATAAAAATCCAGAAAAGTGAGATTAACTCACCTTTAATTTTTATTTGGCAATCCAATTTCATCTCAACCATTATCTCCCAATTTTGGACCTTGTATAAATATTATACAATTTATTAATATTTGAACGAATCGAATGATCTCTTACCATTTAATAAATTTAATTTAATTAGACAATTGACTAGATTTTAAACTAATTTCCCCTTTAAAGATCTTTTAGTAACAGAAATAATTAACTAAGTTTATTAAATAAATTAACCACTATAATACATTATTTAAAAATAAACTAATAGATCTAATATGTGGATAGGTACATTTATTTTATTTTCATTTTCAAATTGCATGTAAAATGATCTTTAATGGTTTAAAAATCTGATTTCACATAAAATTTAAACCCCTTTTTTTCAAAATCCTATATATATATATATATATATATTACTATATTACTGTTTTGAAATCAACAATCTAAACTTACTGTTTTCAAATTAAAAAACATTTTAAAAAAAATGTTAATATACCTTACTGCCACTAATTTTTTTTATCTCTATATTTATTTTCAAATAAGCAAATATGATAAAAGAGAATACCTTACGGATCCCTCAAAGCCAAAGACAGCCCCAAGCGAACCCCGGCCAAAAATCAACGCAACCCAAATCGAATTCACCCTCCAGAACATGCACCGACGAGCCACCTCGAAATCGCCCACCTGCCTATACACTGCATCGCGACCACCACCTCTTCGCTGCACACCCTCCCTCGTTCGTCGCCCACACGAGCAGCCGAAACCTCCCATGCGTGCGAGCTCGTTTGCGCTTCCTCACCGAAGCCTCAGCATTGCCAAGCTCGAGAATGGCTCGCGAGAGTGCAAGCAACCCACACGCAATCGATCACATGTCGCACCCTCAATTTCGTATTAGATTGATCTTGCTCTGGAAGGCTTTCGATTAATTGAAGAATGAAGGTTCGTTATACATGAGATGATTTCGATTTTGGGGGAAAAAGAAACTCAGCTCCGAGTCAAAATAAAAAATAAATAAATGAGATGGATGGCTTCAAATTACAAGAGGAAGAGGGGAGAACCATTCGTGATTTAAACTGGTCACTTATTCAATCTGATTTTATTTCGACCATGATTTTTATCAATTTCGATTTTTTTTCCTCTGAATGAAGGAGGTGGAAAGGAGGAGTGTGGTTTCGATTTCGAATGGGGAGGAAAGGAACTAGGTATACGAGATTGCCTGCTTTGAATTGGGAAAGAAATAATTTCTGAGAATTTAAAGAGATCGGCCATAAAAAATTTTGAGGAAGACAGCGATGTTTTGAAAAGGGGAGACAACATGCCAATAATATCAGGCTACAGTGCCTTGAAATAAAGAAAAGCGGAAGCAAAAAAAAGGGTTGATGTAGATATAAATTTCAGCTAATGTTGACCAAATATAAATATAAATTTATATTGTCTCAATAAATGCAACTCAAATTCTTGGCCTCCTATCAAGGCATGCTGCTAGGCGTTTATATTGTTATATCCTTATTCCAAACGCAATGGAAAAGGTTTCGAGTCCCAGTTAGATCGTATGGAGAATATAGCTTTTTGAACCCAGTTATTATATTGAATTTCGACATAGATTTCAGCGCTTTTATATGTCTTACGCTCACACAACTACTAAAATACTACAAAAATTGAAATCCGATAATAATACAATATTACAGATCCGATGGAACTGGTTTCGTCGAAATCCAAGATTGTGCCTCGGAAGGCTATTTTTAAATATCAATTTAAACGGTATAATTTCAAAACTGAACAAATCACTGTTAGATTCAATTTTAACACTTCTATTATCTTCAGTATTATCAATATAAATTTTATAAGCCTTCAAATTATTTTTAACAGGCTTAAAACGCCATATTCAACATTTTACCCAACTTCAAATTATTTAATTTAATAAGTTAATTATCAAATAAATAGTGATATTTGAATTCAAGTTAAAAATTAACTTTTAAATATTTAAAAGCAATTAAATATTCCATTTTCAAATGCTCAAAAATTCTGGGTCGTCACACATAGCATTTAATAATTTCAATTATCAATATAATCAATCACAATTTATCAATAAATCATATCACAGAATATGAAATAAATTCAAACATTTGAGGAATCCAGTTGGATCCCTCCAACCTATTTTCCTACATTTAACACAACAATTTAAAATATCAATCCTGCTTCAAGGCGGGATATCGTGGTATAAAGAGTCATCCGCTATTATGCGGGGCGCATAAGGTCTCATCCGCTATACAACGCGGGAAATCAATCACTCTAATATATATGTATGTATATATATGACATATCACATCCAAGTTGAAAATAAATTATCAATTCAAACAAACAACCAATTATTTAAATTTTAACAATTTAAATTTAATGGTATTCCAAATAAGTGAGATTAACTCACCTTTGATTTTTGTTGCAACCCACTTCCAATCCGGCTTGCTTCTTTTCAGATTTATGAGCTTGTATAAACATTATATGATTATTAATATTTGGAATAAATCGAACCATTAAGTACCATTTAATAATTCAATTGACTAATGATTTAAATTAAACTAATTTTCTTTCAATAATTCTTAGTAACCAAAATAAATTCAATAAATTTATGAAATAAATTAATCAACCCAAATACATATTTCTAAAATAAATTGGTAAGTAAAAAATGTATATATGTATATTTAATTCCTTTTAAAACCACGTATATATTTATAAAAATAATCTATATTGGTTTAAAAATCTAATTTTATATAAACTTCCAATTATTACAAAATTCCTATATTTTTCTTCCTTTTACAAAATCATATCTATTATATTAAACAAACTGTTTAAATCTAATTTGTCTAAATATAAATTTATTATTATTTCTTTTCTCTGTATACAGTTTATTTCCTAACCTATAGATTTAAAACAGAATTCGTTTTTACTGAATAAACACATATATAAAATTAAAAGGGAAATATCTTTTACCTAACAGAAAAGATACGAACCCAAGATTCGTCAACCCCTTTACCAAACGCAAAGTTGCTTGCGAACACTCCACTCTACCTCGCACTAGACTCGCCTGGCCTCAAATGCCATGCTCGAGCTTCTTTAGGCCATCGACGAGCCCCTTAAATCACGTTGCCCCAGAGTAGCCAAACCTCAGCTGTGTTGCTCGACTCGCCCATCTTCGGAATCGACCCTGATGACGCCAATCCCATGTCATGCCAAAATCGCTGAACCCAAACGCGACACTTCCCTCCAACTGCATGCGTTCGAGAGAGCTTCCTATCGGCATTTGATTCGATTCCAAATCGAATCCTAGCAAGCCATGAATCTCCCTCGCGGTTGCTTCCAAGATGAGTGTTTGGACGCGATTAACCCCCCTATTTTTTATATATTAGAATCGAATCCGAGAAGAAGATACAAGAAGGTGAAGGCGATTCCGATGCGGCTATTTTGAGGAACGAATTTTGTTTGAAACCCGCGAATTCAATCTGGATAAAAAAAGCAGCCATAGGAAATCGTTCATTTTGGTTTGATTAATAAAAAATAAAAGAGAACAAGGCATGAGTGACAGATGGCGTGTTGGAGTTGAAACGTGTATGGTTGTTTACTTTTGAGGGGATGTGTGTTATAAGGGAGAAAACGTGTTAACTTGTCTATATATATTTAATTTAAATTCAAATTCAAATCGTCTCGATATTCTGCCACTCACAATCTCGATCTCCAATCGAGACATGCCGCTAGGCGTTTATAATGTTATACCCCTATTCCGAATGCAATGGAAAAGGTATCAAGTCCTAATTCGATCATATGAAGAAGATTGATTTTTGGACCCGGTTATTTTATTGAATTTTCAATATAGATTTTAGCGTGTTTATATATCGTATGGCCTCACGATAACTCTAAACAATACGTAAATTGAAAACCGATAATAATACATTATTACAGATCCAATGGAACTGGTTTCATCTAATTCCAGGACTGTGCCTTGAAAGGCTATTTTTAAATATCAATCTAAACAATATATTTTCTAAAACTAAGCAAAACATTTTCAAACTCAAATTTAAAACTTCTATTATCTCCAGTATTATAAATATAAGTTTTCCAAGCCTTTGAAATATTTTTTAGCGTAAAAATCAAGATTCAATATTTTACCCAATTTCCAATTGTTAAATCCAATTATTTAATTATCCAAATAAATAATAATAATATTTGAAATTCAAGTTAAACTAACTTTCAAATATTTAAATCAATTACATATTTCAATTTCAAATATCCAGAAATTCCAAGTCATCACAAAAGGGTTTTTAAAGCTAACCTTCAAATGTTTTGCTTATATGGTTTAAGCTTTCGAAAGATGGTTCCGATGCCATCAAGTTTTTCCCCAAAAATTTTTATCTGGTAAATATTGGTTTCAAAAGGGATACTTTCGTTTTTGTTCACTTTGACCCAAAGATATTTTAAAGATAAACTCAATGGTTTCGGAAGGGGAACTTTCAATGGGTTCAAAGCTATGCTTCTAAGAGTTAATAAGTATCACTTTGATACATTCGAAAGGTTTCAAAAGAAAGGCTTTAAAGTGTTTCGAAAGGCAGCGGCCTAGCATTAAGAATAGAAGATTATAATGCTTTTGAAAGGAAGTTTCCAATGGTTTCGAATGTGTAGGTTTAAAGGCTTCGAATGCCTTGGCCTTCAAAACAAATTACCCAATCTCATTTTAAAGGAAAACCCATGGCTAAAATAAAGGAGTTTTGAAATAGTTTTAAGTATGAAGTTTTGAAGAAGCTTTTCCTTGATTAAAGGGATTAACCATGCTTTATATGAAAGTGATTTCCAAGATATTAAACCATAGTTGTTGGTGCTCATACATTATTATGTTTACTTCTTCTAAAAATATATATTCACATAATAATGGACCCATCACTGCATTTTGGGGAGAATAGAGAAGAATAACCAGCTAGATCGACTCAGTAGTGAATATAAATTAAACTAACTCTTGAATTGGTAGAACTGTATCTAGGAGGTCAGATGGACTATAATATAGGATGTCTAAATAGTGAAGTTATCTGATAGACAGGTTCATAGTAAACCCATGAAAACTATGTTTAGGAAAAGTTATTGGCAGGTGTCAATGGGTTCATAGTAAACCCATGAAAACTGCGATTAGAAAGAGTTATTGGCAGGAGACAATAGGGTTGTAATGAACCCATGAAAACCATATCTGGATTAAGTTATTGAGAGATGTCATTAGGTTCCTAATTAACCCATGAAAACTATGATAAAAGGGAAGTTATTGGAGATACCAATAGGTTCAAAAAGAACCATGAAATAATGAAGCTATTGGCAGGAGCCAATGGGTTCTTAGTGATGCCATGAAAACTATAAAATTATACAGGGAGTCCATAAGTGTTAAATAGATTAATAGTTAGCCTATAAAAACTATTAGGTTAATGGTGACCCTAGGAACCATAACTGAGACAGATCGTCAAAAATGAATGGGGATGAGAAATCCAGAATTGATTTACTTGTTTGCATATCATCGTATTAATTTGAAATGTTATATTTTAACCATTGTGGATGCAGGAGCATAGTATATGGGCTCATAAAGTTTTAGGATACTAGTGAGGGGAAACCCGTTCCGCTAAGCAGCATGGTCCCGCTAAATATCTAAATGGTTTGAGATGGTGGATTATTATTCATAGCAGGTTTCATGTCTGACTCGAAGTTTATGTTTTCCCCTCAAACTCTCGAGTACTCAATTGATTTTGTGTAGTTTGAGAGTTTAGGTTTTTAGGTACCTCTTCAGACGAATAAGCTTCTGGAGATGTGTAGGAGGCATAATAGCTATTTAGAGTTGTTTCCTAATTTGTTTCCGTTGTGTTTTGTTGCAAAGGCAAAGTTGTTAATTGCCTAATTATACACTCTGATCATCCAATGGGGCATCTTCATATGTCGCTCTTAGCATATGTTGTAGTGATTATATTTCTTTGAATGTGGTCAATGTATTTGGGATTATGATATGAATTTGAAATGTGATTTGGAATGGGATGAGATGTTTACTTTAAATTGTTTAAATTTTTCCATATCCATTTGTTTCTATTAATCAATGTATCTAGCATTACCTAATTTTGTCACCAGAAGTCAACATAATGGATGACTGTAGTATCTGTAGCGCTTAGCTTGTGGCCTCAAGATGGAGGATGTTACACACTGAGTATGAGTATGACAATATATGTCCCCGGTCTCTTTAGTAACTAATCGTTCGATATATGGATGTAGGTCGTTTTTCTCTTTTTAATTTTTATTGAAAAATCTGTCAAGAATCTCAAAAAGTGTTCAACGTAAAAATTATTTCAATTCACTTCATACGCAGAAAGAGTTCCAGAAATTTTCAACAATATTTATTATTTTTTAAAAATTTAAATACATCAGATTTTACACTAATTAAATTATAAAAAGCCTAAATATTTGCAGTAAAATTCCAAATTAAATTTTAGAATTCTTAAAAAATTATTATAGAATTTCTAGTAAAGTCCAAAAAATTTCCAAATCAATTTGTTAATTTTCCCAAATTTTCAAACAGCTAGTTTCGAAGATTAAATTATTAAAATTATAAAATGACCGAAATAAATATAAGTTTCTTTAAAACATATTCTCCGACAATATATAGGTTCTATAGAAAAAGTTTCAAGTCAAAATAATGTTTTTACAAAGTTTTAAAATTTCAATAATCATATTTTTCAAAGAATAAAATATAGAAAATACTATGTGATAGATATAAGTTTCTTTAAAAAAAATACCGAGATAGAGTTATAGGAAAAAATTTCAAACTAAAATAACACAACTTTTCAAAACATCTATTTATTCATATCTAAATAAATAATTTATTCGAAAAAATCTACATATAAATTTTCCGACCAAATTTTAGACTATACTATTCAAAATATCATTTACTTTAACATATTAAAAAATTAGAATAAAATACATACATGAAATTTTTTCAAATAAGGAGAAAACAACAAAATTTGTCAAAAATCACATTTTATGCCAAAACAATAAAACTACCTATTCTAACTTTTTCCACAAATCAATATAAGATGTCCGAGGGTTTTTATATCACCATTCTATATTCAAATGATCCACATTACAATCAATGCAACTTTAATAGTTCACACGATGTGGTAGAAGGAATAACAATGGTCGAGCATATATATATATATATATATATATATATATATAATCACAATATCATCAATTATTATCAACTTATAGGCCTATATATACAATCAAAATTTTAAATCAACTTAATTAAACATATATCACAACAATCATCAATCATAGAATATCAAGATGTTCAACCAGCAATAGAATTCAATTTTAATGTCAACTCAAGTTCACAAATATCAAAAAATAAATTATCACAACATAAAATTGATTAAACTTGCAATAGAATTTATAGTATTTTGTGAGTTAAAATACTCACCTTTTAATGCGGATTGAAAAATGATCAACACGACAACTATCAACTTTTCACTAACTTGGTTTTTCAACAGTTTCAAAATCAACAAAACTAGTTCCATGTTGTTTAGAATTTCTCCATGAATTCAACGGAAGAAACCACACTTGGATCGGAGTTTGTAAGTAAAACTTATGACGATTGGAACTTGTATAGTTAAAATGGTAATTAAATTAAAACATTGTGGCAAATTTATAAATATTATCACCTTCCAAAACCCTAGACTACATAACTGAACCCCTTAGTCGGTAACTTCACAGCCAAATCAACGCTAATCTGGGCCATCGTACCTTGATCCTATCACCCAGCCGAGCTCCCTACACAGAGATGCACCGCCCGACTCTACCTCAAGCAACACCGACGCCACCCACGGCCCACTGCCGCAATCGAGACCCAGCCTAAATTGATTTTTGGTCCAAATCCAAGCGCTATCCTCTCGATCCACTTGGTAGATTGACTCCTTTCATTATGCTCTATGTAGTGGTAACTTCCAATTGTCCCATGGTCGAAGTTTAATCGTTGATCTTGAAATCCTAGAATGGACGGTTATGCATTAATCACCAATTTTTGATCAACTAGAGCCTTTGATTGAAAAACGAATTTCAGATGCTTCTTCTTCTTCTCAAATTCTCTCTAAGATATATAATTTGATAGGATTTGGACGGTTTGATTTTTCAATTGATTTATAATTAGTAGATAGAAATTAAAGATAATCTCTGTTAGTAAGGAAAAGATTAGATATGAAAAGAAAGATTAAATCTAAAAGAAATCACAGGAGAATAGGACGGAGGCTCTAGGGTTTCACTGTAACCGTATATTTATGGGCAAAAGGAAAATCTATCAGGCCAAAGCGGTCATAAAGGCTTGAAAATATTTTTCGCCCTCCGAACAAAAATATGTTATCCTATATATCGAAATATGTTTTTCAATATTTCTAAACCCACTGAAACTATCAAAATACTGAAAAACATGATTATACTCAAATTTTCCTTTGGCCATCAAATTTCTATTTTTAATAAATATTTAAAACTTTATAGTTAATCGTGACAAATATGCGGGTCATTACACCGCCTATTATAAAACGGCTAAAAAATATTGTTTCCAATTTCGGTTCTTTTCTTTTTTCTAAAATTATACTTAACTACAAAATGAAAACGTTCATTTTATTTTATCAAAACGATCCTTTGTTTTCATTAAAATGCCTTTTCTATTTTAACACCAAATGTGCGTTTCTTAAATTAATTAAATTTACTTCTCTTTCTTTTTAATTAAAAGATTAAAATAAAATTAATTTCAGATGAACCCCCAATTATTAGGAAGAAAATAAAACAACTGATTTCTCTTTTAATAAAACATTCATTCCATTCTTTATTAAAATTAACAATTATTATTCTAATTCGTATTATTAATTAGATATAGACCAATATCATTAAATTATATTTCAATATATTGCCATTTTTATTATTATCCGATATTTTGACCCGGCTATATCCAAACTGATTGGATAAGTTAGACTTATTGACTATCATCAAGGTCAGTAAGCCCAAAGCAATGATTATAGGGTCCAAAAAAAATACAGATGGTAATATAATGCCGCTATCGAATGAAA
Organism: Allium cepa; assembly: GCA_030765085.1. Classification (NCBI taxonomy): domain Eukaryota; kingdom Viridiplantae; phylum Streptophyta; class Magnoliopsida; order Asparagales; family Amaryllidaceae; genus Allium; species Allium cepa. The sequence goes on from CM060932.1 coordinate 915,322,603, forward strand.
TTAAGAGATATGCAATGCAAGATGTTTAAAGTATGGGATATAGTTTAGTCTAGAAAAGGGATCGACTATAATCCATATAATGCCTCTCAATCATTACGATCGGCCAACTTCATCCAAATAAGTGTAAATCAATGGAAAACAGTCGATATCTCCAGACCCATGCGTCCAAAACATATGAAACTTTAGGAGAAAGATGTGGGGACCCTAGGGAATCTACCCTAGGTATCGCACCTCAAAAGTACTAGGCAATTATGATCGGCTTTCTTCCCTCCATAGAGATCAACCAGAATTAGGATGCAGAATATGTTGCAACAAGGATTGATTAATAACTCAAGTTTTATTAATCCAATTGGCATGAAACTTGAAGGATATGCATAATAAAATATGGAGAAGCTACCATTGGGATCGCACCTCCAAAATCCTCGAAAATAGGTATCGACCTCAATCCTTATTCCTTGGGGTTTGGGTCATGCGATCCCTTCTATATGCCTCTATGGTTTTGGAGATCCTTCTACTGAATATTCAACGAGATATTTCACCATCTTTCTCTATTAATACAGGCTTGATTGTTAATTTTCAAGATCTTTATGTTGCTTGTTGCTTGTTGCTTGTTGCTTGTTGCTTGTTGCTTGTTGCTAGTTGCTCTATTATAACTAAGGAATTACATCCGATCCCTTTTGTACTCAGGTTACAAAGTGATTAAAAAAGCTTTCTCTTTAAAGTGAACGTAGACAAATAACGCCGAACCATTATAAATAATTGTGTTCTTGTTATTGCTTTGATTTTATGTTATTTAATTGCTTATTTCCCCTGTTTTCATTTTACACCCTTTATTTATTTCTCTACAAATTCTCTATTTAGAGTTTGTGCTAATTCTTAGTGCAAACATTTTGGTGCTTTCACTAAGAGATTATTAGCTCTATTTGGATTGCTTTGGTGCTAATGGATTGCATAAATCCTCAAAAAGGATCTAGAATTATCTTCAAGTAGTTTATCCGCTCTATTCAGATTTGTAAAAGTCAAAGGAAAACTATCAATAATAGTTAGGAACACCACATCTACGTCTCAAAACGTCGAAGGAAACGAAAATGCTGGCATCTTGCAAAAAGGTCAGAGCAATCTATCAGCATATGTTAATGCTACCAATCCATTTGATGTCTAGATTCCAACTGATTCCATGACAAGAGCTGATTTCAAGAATTTGATGAAAGAGCTCGTGGATAGCCGTTGACAGTTGAACCGACAAATTCAAGTCAATATCGATTTAATATATCGACTAAGAGACCATCAACGTAGAAAAGCTAGGAGGGAGCCAGCTCCCTATTTTGTGCCAAAGTGCTCTACTTCATTAAACTATTATCGCAGACATTGCAGAACCGACGGATATCATGCAAAGCTTTTAGAAGTCAACAAACAAGCCTCCCTGGGAAACCAGGATCGATCAAGCCCGATCCCTCCTCCAGAGGAGGAAGCTTGCCTTTCATGTTGGAGCATAAGATGGAGCCACTATGATTGTTCTAGATGCCGAAGTTCAGGTGGATGTAGACCAGTTACCTCTTTGGAATGACGATGAAGTAAATGCTCATGATATGCATCGAGTGGATTTTAAGCCAAAAAGGCATGGAATATTCTGTAGACGTCGGCCAAACTATTCACATGAGGTGGAGCATGAGTACCGTTTGGATCCAACTATCCAAATGTTGGATTTGTTGGCTATGGTTAGATAGCTAGTCAACGAGAGCCAAGGCTTGTGCAATGATGATTGGCAGATCTCGAGGAGCCATACCTCATTCACCGACAATATCCTATATGCGGAGTATCCAAGGAGTTTCAGCATGCCGTCAATGCCTGCTTATGAAGGAAAAACCAATCCTAGGCAGCACATCATGAGATATTAATGGCTAGTGGATTCCACGCAAGCTGATGATGCCATGAAATGCAAATATTTCCTATTACTCTCTCCGGCATAGCAACGATATGGTTTATGAGATTACTTCCACGGTCAATCTCTAGATTTGACGTTTTGGCAACTAAATTTGTGGAGCAGTTCCGTATGCATGCAACTCGACACAAAGATGTAATGTCCTTATCAATCGTGATCGAAGCTCCGGGTGAATCGCTGAAAGATTATTTAGTGAGATTTCATACAGCCATCATGGAAGTCAATAATTTGAATGACCATTTAATATTGATGGCGGTAACAAGAGGGATTGACCTAGAATCTAACATTAGAGATCCGTTAGCTAGCAAACCACCGCAACGTTGGAGCATTTCTATGCAAAAGCAGCTCAACATTTGAGGAAAAGGGAAGCTAGATGCTCTGAGAAGAAGAATGTCGTGGAATGAGTGGAGAGGAGTGGAGAGTAACATTGCAGTGATATAATCCAAGGAAAATTCCGAAAAAGTTCAAGTATATGTCCAAAATAAACCGAATCAGCAAAAGAAAGTCATTGATAGGAACTATGAGCAAAAGAGGGATTTTGAAAGAGGAAAATCGAGGATTCCAATGTATGATACCTATACACCACTGAATACATCCCTAGAGAACATCTACTGGTCTACCCCAACACCACGTTGTATAGGAAGACACCTTTGAAAGAATCGATGGAGAAGTAGAAGCAGACTAGAAAATATTGCAGGTTCCACGAATGCTGGGGTCATAACACGAATAAATGTAGGCATCTCCAGGAAGTTATCGAAAAATTGATTCAAAAAAATAAAACTATGCAGTTTTTAAAGCCTCACAAGAGAGCAGAAAGGGGACATCCGACCCTAACCGAGGACAAGGACCGCACGGGGCCGAGGAATCTGCACAGACTGGTGAAAGATTAGTAATCAATACAATAGTCAAAGGACTGCATCCAGCTGATAAGTTGCTAGCATGAGATGGAGAGCTATGACAGCATGATGAAGCATATGAATTTTGAGTGTTGTTCAAGTACAGAAGATGCAGCCCTGGCCAAACAATAGCGTATAATGGAAGATGACATTATATTTAGAAATAGAGACGCTGATAAGGTGGAGGCGCCATGATGGACCCAACGGTCATTTTGGTCGTGATTGGACCTGCCTTAGTGAGAAGGATCTTAGTTGACTGAGGTAGTTCTGTGAATATAATTTTCAAAATGTCTTATGATAAGATGAGGATGGAAGCCAACGAATTGAAACCATCTAAATCCTGCATTTGTGGATTTAAAACTACTACAATCGAAGCGGTCGATTATGTCGAATTTTCCATAAAGTTGGGAGACGGTGGCCGCAGGTGAGTGCGGATGTTGCCATTTGTGTTGTTGGATGTTGGCTCTCCATACAATGCTTTTTTGCGCCGACGAGCCCTAACTGAATTCAGAGCAGCTCTTGCCCCATAGTGTTTGATTTTGAAGTTCCCAACTGATAACGATGTTGGAGTTATACATGGTGATCAGGCGGCCGAACATGCCTGCTATATGGCTGGATTAAGTGGTGCTATATGGCTGAATTAATCCCACTAAGTGATGTGACAGACCTAATCAAAAGCGATCGTGACACGACCGATCACTCGCTAAATCAAACTCTGAACTTGGGAAAAATCAGGCGATTAAAGGAAGTACGATCCGCCAATTTTTTGAAATAACTCTAGGTTCCCAGAGTGTGGGATGGAGTATAAACACAAGTTGGGTGCGATTCGATCACTCGCCAACTAATTCCGATTCCCAAAGTGTGGATATGAGTATAAACAAACAGATGAGTGTGGTTCGACCACTCACTATTCCATAAACTCTGGCCTGAAATCGATATGAGAAGTATAAACTCGCTAAGGATGGAGTTCGACTGTCTACTGCCTAATTCCATTAACCCATGACGGGGGGAAGGGGTATAATCACTTAAACTATTGAATCTAACATTGTAACACTTAGACTCGAGCCGGTGTTTGGTACAACATGAGGCCACCACCACATGGAGGCCTTGAGAATAAATTGACGGATGATTATTCGAATTAACAAGCGACAAATTTCAAGTTCATTAAATGAAAAAGTAATAACTCGACCACTTAAGCAAGTTCGTGTAAGAATTGAATAGAAAATAAGAACTTTTATTTACGCATTAAACTTGGAAATCGTATTACTAGTTTATTCGAAAGCAAGGGTCATACCCACAAATGCACAGTCAACAAATAGAAAAATAGATACATAAGCTACATACAAACTAAGCTGTAGTGATGGCTACTTCTTTTGCCTTTTCTCTCTTTTGGATTTCTTGGGATTGGTTCCACTCCAGCCTCCACCTGTCCTTCTCTTTGATCCTTTACCCCCTTGGCTAGAGAGCTTTCAGAGGTTGGAGGGAGTTCTTTGGGAATCGACCGACCGGGTGGAATGACTTGTAGTGGGACAAGATTCAGATCATCGATGTCCACGTCAACTGGTACAACTTTAGCTTTTTCCTTCAATGACTCCTCTCTCTCGATGCGCTCCTTTAAGCTGAGCTCATCAATGTGTTCGAAGGCACCTATGATCACAGCATCATCAAATTCATCCAACATAGCTAACACCACAATGTCGAAAGCTCTTTGTCGAAAGCTAGCAGGCATATTTTCCTTAAAACCGAATCAAAGATTCAACTCTTTCGAAATCTCTAACCGTTAGTCCCTAAATCTTTCGACCCCTTTCAATTCACTACGTACCAGTCGCCTGATACCATTTGCATTGAATTTTAACCTAGTCAAAAGGTTTGATCCTTTCGACCTTGTCGGAAGGTCTGGAATGAAGGCGGAATCCCTTGTCAAAAGAGTCAAAAGAGTGAAAATTGTACTTTAAAGCGGTTCTTTTGTACCCCACCTGCCTTGTTTGTCTAAATCTGATTTGATTGCCAGAATTTTATATTCAAAATTGCGGTCGACTTTCCTTATTTGAAAAATTAAATACATTTTGAAAAAGCCCCTTTCTCCTTTATAATTATACGAAACATTTAAGTCTCATTCCTTAAATAATGTTATAGAACTATTAAAACATCATAGATAATCTAGGAAAATTCTAGAAAATCATTTAACATGTTATCTTCAACATATTAAAATTTCAAAGCATATGAAGGTCGGAACAACTCAAAATTTAACCAAAATCGAATAAAAAGTGTTAATTAGCTCATTAACATTTAAAACACCTATGTCTTATCCGAACAAAGGTTTACATGGTTATATTTTGACCACATCACAAACATGAATTGGGTATAACCCGTAGCCAATCCAAACAAATAAAAAATAAGATGATAAACTTGATTATTCACCTTGATTATTTGATTGGAGAATGATAATTTTCCAGCTTTAATTCCTTAGCTTTTTCTTCAATTTAAACTCTTCCTGGAGCTTTTAACGGCAGGCGAAAAGTTGGTGATGAGTTACGAATGAGAGAGTGAAAATTTATTAAAGTGGAGGAAGAGATACTAAGAAATGTAGATCCATTTCCAAGTTTACCCCTTAGGAATTCCTCTTTATAAATTTAGTTAAGTCTTATTTTAGTTCATTCGTTAAGACATGTTCACTAGATTTATTAATCCCATCTCCCTAATTATTCACATTATTCTATTTAACTTATCCAACTAAATATCCCGAATATTGTTAATTAAAATTCAGGGGTATTACAGACTCCTCCCTTAAAGAATTTCATCCCTGAAATTTGGTAAGGATAAAACAACAAGCATATAGCCCATGCAAGCAAAGCTAGTAAACCTACCAGCCAAATTCTATATAAACCGTATATGGAACTTACCATCTAAAACAACCAGGAAAAGTAGCCCTAATCCTGTCTTCTGTCTCCCAAGTACAGTCCTCCATGTTGTCGCTCTACTGAACTTTCACCAACCCGACTGTCTTATTCCTTAACTACTTCTCATCTTTTTCCACAACACGAACCGTTCGCCTTACAAAAGTCATATCTGGTTCAAGCACTAAGTCCTCCAGTGCCATCAAAGCGATAGTAGTTTCCGAATCGTTAACATACTTCCTAAGTCGAGAAACATGAAACACATTGTGGACCCCGACCAAACTGCTTGGTAAATCTACTCGGTACGTGAGTCTCCCAATCCTCTCTGATATAGGAAATGGTCCAGCAAATCTTGGTGCTAGCTTCCTAATTTTCCCTAACCAAACCACGCCTTTCATCGGTGATACCTTGATGAAAATTCTATCACAACCGAGAACTCTAGGTCCTTACGCTTCTTGTCTGTGTAACTCTTCTGTCTAGACTGAGCTTCCTTCATTCTTTCTCGTATCAACTCGATCTTTTCTGTCGCCTCTCTAACCAATTCTGGGTCAAGGACCAATCTGTCTTCGGTGTTTAACAAACATACTGGTGATTTGCATGGCCTTTCATACAAAGCTTTTAAAGGCGCCATTCCTATAGCAGTCTAATAACTATTATTATAGGAAAACTCAACTAAGTGCAAGTGATCTTCCTAAGAACCACTAAAATCCATCACATAAGCCCTCAATAGATCTTTAAGTACCTTATTGACTCTCTCTATCTGTCCATCCGCCTGAGGATGATATGCGGTACTCATATTGAGCTTAGTGCCTAACACACTTTGTAGTCTCTCCCAGAACTCGCTAGTAAACAAAGCATCTCTATCACCGACGACACTACTAGGAATTCCATGCAGTCTAACAATGTTCTTCATGAATAATTTAGCCAAAACAGGTGTCGTCCTGGTTGACCTTACCGCAATGAAATGGGCACTCTTGGTCAATCTGTCCACAATGACCCATATACTTTCATTAGCTCAGTTTTTCCTTTGCAACACATCAATAAAATCCATGGATATCGAGTCCTACTTCCAAACTAGAACATACAAAGGCTGAAGCAAACCACATAGCTTCTGATGTTCAGCTTTTACTTGCTGACAGTTCAAACATTGTTTTACCTATAAGCCAACATCCCACTTCATATCTTCCCAGAAGAAACTTCTCTTTATATCCTAATACATCGTGGTTCCCCTAGGATGAATCATAAACTTTGATCGATGACATTCCCTAAGAACTTCCTTCTATAGTTTCCAACAACCGGAACACATAACCGCTCCTTCTTTCTCCACCAACCCATGTGGTTAAGAATAAAATCCTTTAAATCATCAATATCGGTTCTAGCTTCTAACCTTCTAATTCTCTCAACTAACACTAGATCCTCTTCTGCTTAGAAGCAATTCGTTCGATCAGAATTGGTCGAACTTTCCAACAAGACATCATGCCGATATTTCGACTAGACTAACAGTCGACCTCAACTGCACACTACAAGAAGCCAGTGCTTCTAAGTCTTTCCGTTCTGCTAATATAACTAACACCACATTCTGATGTTTCCTACTAAGCGCATACGCCACCTTACTTCCTTTTCCTAGCGTATACTTAATGCTAAAATCATAAGCTGCAACAAACTCCAACCATCTCTGTTGCCTCATGTTCAGCTTTTTCTTAGAGAACAAATACCATAGACACTTATGATCCGTAAATAGCTTAAAATTTTCTCCCAAAATATAATTTCTCCACGCCTTCATTGCGAAGATTACCATTGCTAACTCCAAATCATGAGTACGGTATCTCAATTCATGCAGCCTACGCTATCTAGAAGTATAGGCAATAACCTTTCCATTCTGTATTAGTACAACACTTAACCTAGTACCACGTTCACCGGTGTAAACTACCAACTCCTGATTCCCATCTGGAATTACTAACACGGGTGCATTGGTTAACAAATGTTTCAATTTAAGGAATTCCTCCTCACATTTGTCAGACCAAACAAAATTCACGTCCTTTCTGGTTAGAATAGTCAAGGATGCCGCTCTCTACTAGAAATACTTAATGAACCTTCAGTAGTATCTTGCAGACCAAGAAAACTTCTAATCTCACTTACTGTCTCTGGTCTCTTCCAGTTGTTAACAGCTTCGATATTATCTGAATCAACTGCTAACCCATCCTTGGAAACTACATGACCAAGGAACATCGCTTCCTTCTTCCAAAATGGCACTCGGAGAACTTCACCTTAAGCTGATGTTGCCTTAGTGTCTCTAACACTATTATAAGATTATCTGCATGATCCTTCTCATTCTTAGAATACACCAAAATGTCATCAATAAATACCAAAACGAACCTATCCAAGTGCTCTTGGAAAATATGGTTCATCGAATCTACGAAGAAAGCCGGCGCATTCGTAAGCCTGAATGACATAACCAACCATTCGTAAGACCTATATCTGGTCCTAAACGCTGTCAAAGAAATAGTGTCCTCTGCCACTTTTAGTTGATGGAAACCTATTGCTAAATCTAGCTGGGAAAACACTATGGCTCCACTTAACTGATCGAATAATTCATTGATTCTTAGCAAAAGATAACTATTCTTGATCGTCCTCTCATTCAACATACCATAGTCAATACACATCCTTAACGACCCATCTAGCTTCTTCACGAATACCACCACCATTCCCCAAGGTGAACGGCTTGCCTGGATGAAATTCTTTCCTTCCAATTCCACTAGCTGCACCTTCAATTCCTTCATCTTGGTTGGTGACATCCTGCTTGGTGGTCTACTTACGGGTTCATCTCCTTGTATGAGATCTATCTGACACTTGATTCCACTTTTTGACGGCAAGCCCGAAATTGGTTCAAACACATCCGCAAACTCTCTTGCAACATAAACCCGCTTCAACTCTGCTTCTGTTCCTATGGCACCCAATAATGCATAAGCATTTCCATCCGAACTCCTTACTATGTAAATAACTAGGTTACGGCTATTAGGGTGTCTCAATGATATTTCCCCTTCCTGGAAAAATATCCTAGCATCATATCTATCTAGCCAATCCATACCCAATATGATCCTGAAACCCACGAAATCAAAAACATATAAACCTCATGTAAACATATGACCTAACAAATCATGTTTTAACTGGTCATATCTCATTCCCAGAGTTGCATAACCTCCTATAGGATTCAACACCCTTAAAGGAGTAATAACGTATAAAGGTTTCAGACATAAGCAATTTATTAAATACTAAGATATAAATGAGTAAGACACACTGATATTGAATAGTATCCTAACCAGAGTACTATGAATCATAAGCATACCTTCCTTCTTAGCTTTTCCTTTCTCAATAGCTATTGGTCTAGAGGATGATGGTTCCAACACAAAGACCTTTCCCTTTCCAGCCTTAGGAGTCTCGGGACACTTGTCCTTGTAGTGCCCTATCTGGCCATAGTTGTAGCACTTCACATTTGGCTTTACTGCAACTGCTCTTCCATCACCCAAGAGACACTCATTAGAATAGTTCCCTTTCTTTTAACACTTGTAACAGAAAATATCAGCCTTGCTCTTCTTGGCTGCTACCCCTGACTGGGCACCTTTATTTTTAAAGAACTTTCACTTCTTACCCTGAGAATCCTAAACCTCAACTGAGTAGAAAGCATCTCTTCATTCCGAATAGCCATCTTGACAACTATATGACATGGATCCTGAAGGTTTGGCATGGTTGCTCTGCCGATCTCAAGATTCAACCCCTTGATAAACTTATCATTCCTTTGAATGACAATATCTACAGTAGCATATCTGTAATGGGATAGCTCATCAAACTCTGTAGCATATCAATCACCGATTTAGCCCCTGGACTAAATCTGCAAATTTCCTGAGCAATGCTGACTTGGCAAACTCTGATAGAAATCTTTATTCGAACCTCCTTCAAAATTCAGCCCAAGTCAGATCTTCCTCTGGCTCTCCCACGGTAACTTAGTTCCACCAAAACAATGGAGCTCCCTACAATTGCCTTGAAGCAAGTCTTCTATTCTGCATATTCATGAAGCCAAGATCTGCAGATATCCTTTCACGATGCAATAGCTAGTTCTCCACTCCTACTGCAACTTCGGTTCTAAGAAAAGGCTTCCCTCTAAGACTAGCATAATCTCTGCTCGGCTTGGTATAATTATTACCAACTGAGGCCATCGGATTAGCTCCTCCAGCATTCCCTACAGCCACTCCCAGAGCTACTCCAACTTGCGTCATATTCATGAAGAACTAATGCATTATCCCTATATTAACTGGCGGAATCTTAGCACCAACATTAGCATTTGCATCTGGGTTTGCATTTTCCTGTCCACCTTGGCTGCTCCTAGTATTGGGTCGAACATTTCCACTTGTTGCGGTGCATCTCCCACCTTGATTCACTCTTCCGTTTCTTGCCTCCATATCTTACTTCCCTGCTACCTAAAACCAATCTTGGTAAGATATAGAAGAATGGTCTAAGAGAGTGGGGAATGCATACTTAGGTATTTATAGCAAAATATATAAACCACTACTGATGTTGCAACCATCTGTACTTGTTATTTCTTAGCGACCAAATGCGGCATAATTAATATCGATACACAGAGACACAAGAAAATAAAAAAAATTAAAGTTCTAAAAAACAGAATTTATCATTTCTTATGAACAATATTCAGATTTAGTTACATATTCCTAAACGTTAACCACGTTTAGATCACATATACATGTACAAAATACGATAAGAGCAACATATGAAGATGTCCCCATATGATGATCATAGAATTAATAATATGAACTTTACAGTTTTTAGTACATCACATCGGAAAACATAAAATAGCTCCTATATAGCTAACACCGCCTCCTGCACGTCTCTGGAAGCTTACTCGTCCAAAAACCTGAAAGTCTAACGGAATGGGTTAACCCCTTACTAGTATTTAAAAAACTTGCAAATTATTTACTATGCTCCTACACCCAAAATGATTAGTCTTAACATAATATGAAATAAAGCCATAAATCATACGTGTTGGGTCTCTCATCCACCCAATTACTAGATATCCCATTTATAATCAATTTATTAGATTTTCCATTTAAAATCAATTTATTGAGTTCCTGCTAAAATCTTTAAAATGACTATCCGTCATAATTTAATAGTACTATCCATCCCAAATTCATTTAAAATAAATGCATATTATCCACCGTACAATGTTTTATAAAAGATGGTGTGGGCTATGCACTGCACACTCCATAATTTTCCTAGGATGACTATAAACCCTTTAGTGCCAAATCCTGAGGCTAACCACCTTTGTCAAACATTCTTTACTTTAGAAATTTGTTGTGGGATATCCACCACACATTCCATGGTTGTTCTAGGTTAACCAAGAACCCATCGCTTGGCTAATTAAATCATCACGATCCCCATGATTATTTATAAAAGTTCATGATCCCCATAATTACTTATTTTCTTCAGGTGTTCCACTTGTTTAACCTATTCCCATCGGTAACCCAATTAGATTAAATTAAATAAAAACATATTGATACCCCTAATGTATATTTTTGAAGGCATATCTCTATTTATAACCCGAAACTATATATCGAAAACATAAAACCTACCCCGGTGTCCCTAAGATTTAATAACATCAAATTTATATAAGGATCCCCTTACATATTCAAAATAAATAAGTATTTTATGTTATAACACTTCGAAGTAAGCCGTTCAAGCTAGCAAAATTTTACTTCAGGAAAAATAGCTCAAAACAACTATTTAAACCCCTTCGAATGAAGTCCCATTCGAAAGCAAATAAACATCCGAAGTTATCCCCTTGAAAGCTTTCCTTTTCAAATCATCACAAAACCATACCTTTCGACCTTGTCGGAAGGTTTCTTTTTGACCTAGTCGAAAGGTTTCACCTTTTAACTTTGTCGAAAGCTTGGAGTACCCCCATAAAACTATTTATAAACCTTTCAAAAGCAATGAAACTTAAAAACTTTTGAAATCACTGAAACTCAAAGCCCTTCGCAATCATTGAAGGTAACCCCTTCAAAACCTTTCGAAAGTAATGAATTGTTAGTGTTTGAACCAATCCTTCAAAAACAATGGAGAGAGGCGGCAAGTTTTAGAAAACAAAAGATAACCTTTGACTCCATCTGAGTCGAAAGGTTTGGAAGCGCCAACTATGCTTCCGATCATGTCGAAAGCTATACCTTTCGAATTTTTCGAACGTTTCATTTAAAATAAGAAAGCGAACATATCGAAACCTTTTTCTTTAAATCATTTGACAATGTCGAAAGCTCTTTTTCGACAGCTAGCAGGCGTATTTTCCTTCAAACCAAATCAAAACTTCATCTCGTTCGAAAGCTCTAACCATTCATCCCTAAACCTTTCGACCCCTTTCAATTCACTATGTACCAGTTGCCTGATACCATATGCATTGAATTTTGACCTAGGCGAAAGGTTTAATACCTTTCGACCTTGTTAGAAGGTCTGGAATGAAGGCGGAAGCCCTTGTCGAAGGAGTCGAAATAGTTAAATTGCACTTTAAATTATTTCTTTTGTACCCCACCTGCCTTGTTTGTCTAAATCTGATTGGTTGCTAGAATTTTATATTCAAAATTGCTTCCAACTTTTCTTATTTGGAAATTTAAATAAATTTGGTTAGCCCCTTTCTCCTTTATAATTATACAATACATTTAAGTCTCATTCCTTAAATAATTTTATATAACTATTAAAACATCAAAGAAAAATCTAGGAAAATTCCAAAAAATCATTTAATATGTTATCTTTAACGTACTAAAATTTTAAAGCATATGATGATCAAAACAACTCGGAATTAAACCAAAACCGAACAAAAACGTGTTGATTAGCCCATTAACATTTAAAAAACATATGTCTTATCCAAACAAAGGTTTAGATGGTTATATTTTAACCATTACAAACATGAATTAGGTATAACCCATAGCCGATCCAAACAAGTAAAAGTGAGATGATAAACATGATTATTCACCTCGATTAGTTGATTGGAGAATGAGATAATTTTCTAGCTTTAATTCCCTAGCTTTTTCTTTAATTTAAACTCTTCCTGGAGCTTTTAATGGCAAACCAAAAGCTGGTGAGGAGTTATGAATAAGGGAGTGAAAATTTATAGGAGTAAGAGATTTATACTAAGAAATGTAGCCACATTTCCAAGTTTACCCCTTAGGAATTCCTCCTTCTAAATTTAGTTAAGTCTTATTTTAGTTCATCCATTAAGTCACGACCATTATATTTATTAATCTCATCTCCCTAATTATTCGCATTATTCTATTTAATTTATCCAATTAAATATCCCAAATAATGTTAATTGAAATTCAGGGGCATTACAATATATGTGTTCAGTTGACTTTCAGTTGTCGCCGGACTGCTTCATTCTTGAATAGGAGTTAGCACATGTCATTTATAACTGGGTCTGTCCGTATCATAGCTTAGATCCTATCCTAGGCCAAGTGAAATTGATGCTTCGGCTGTTTGAAGTGAAGTGGAACCTTTGGGATCAGACTTCGAAGTTTCATCGATGTTTTTCCCTTTATCGGAGGGTGCCAATATATCAAAGCATCTAAGCCTTGCAACGGTGAGATCTAGAGGTTCGTTCCCATGGGGGATCTCCCATACTAGTTCCTCCTCATCCAAATCAGCTTTGCCAAGGGCTTTCTTCTTCATTTCAATGACATATTCCCAAGCATCGGCGAGCGATTCGAGGTAGCTCTCTCCAAGAAAACTCAAGTCATAATGGATTGGGACTTAAGCATTGTATTTAATAATCAAAGGATCAAACAAATCCTTAATCCCATTTTCGGCCAGCCTCTTTAGCATCTTCTAGATGGGACTCAATTTTTTCTTTAATTTTATTACGGCCAACTTCCCTTACCTCTTCCTTGAGGACTTCGATTTGAGCGAGTTGTTTGTCAAGTCTAATTTTCAGCCCCGAGCTTCAAAGGCCTCTTCACAATACCTTTGAGACTCCTTCCGAGCTTCAATTTTTTTTTCTTCTCTTTCTTATGGAGTTCTTCTTGTTCCTCATTGCAAAAGGCTAGAATGTTTTTCTCCTTTTGCAGTGTGCCCTTCTCTTGAACAAGCACACCGTTGCGGTTAAAGGCAACATCATGCTCCTTTTTGCGAGTCATTTCCAAACAACTAACAACCTTGAATGTTTCTTTAGCGCTCTTCTCTATCACAGTTAGCATTGTTGTCAACTCCATGATCTCATCATCTTGGTGTTTGATTATGACTTTATCATGGATCGCCTCCAGCTTAAGGCGATTGATTTCATGTTGTCTTTTAGTAAACGCCACATAGATTTTCTTGGCTAAATGATGGAATTCTTCATGTTGTACAAAAAAATCATAGGCACATGCAAGTGAACTCGCTTTAGCACTCCCTGAAATTGTGTGGATGGAAGGAAGTAACTTTAGCCTATCAAAGAAGATTTTTGGAAAATCAACCTTAGGTTCGGCCAATCTTTATTTTGTAGAGGCATCAGAAGCTGTAGTAGGTTGTTGAGACAGATGAACATGAATATTGCTTAGGAGGCACAACAGTTTGGAGAACATAGGAAGAGTCTGGTCGCCATTGTGTATAGGAGGATTGGGCTGAGATTCCTAGTGAGATAATGTTGATTTGGACTTGTGTTTAGAAGATGAAGACTCCCTTGAACAATAGCTTTTTTCGAACTTCCATCCCTTTCACGATGCCCGCCCGAGTCCTGAACAACGACTGGATCCATATTGTTTTGAGGAGCCCCTCAAGCGATTTAAAGGCACGGGAATGTGACAAAGCACCTTTAAACCAAACAAGGGCATGTAAGTAACCATCAAATAAAAGATAGATAAAAATCCTGTAGTGAAGCGCTCGTGATTGTGAGTGTCCTAGTGTCCCCTCGACGGACCAATTACTATAGCCTAGCTCATAGGATTATTCTTCCCTTTTCTAGTGGGAGGAAGTCATCACCAGTCCTTATGGAAGAAGTAAGCCACCCAACACTAATGTTGGGAAAGTTAAGGGTCATGATATCGTAAGGGATTGGGAGAGTGGAGAATCCTTCCATAGAACTTTATAAAGGCTGAGAGTAAGACTCTTCTTCTGCAGAGGTGATGATGAACTTGGGCTTTCTAGCAGTTTTTCTCCTATGGAGTTTGTACACTAGCTTTTTTCCTTTTCTTATTGGTATATGAGACTTCGTGCCTAGTGATGATTTGAATACTGACGCGTTGCCCCGATCCACATTAGGCTTCATCACCTCTAATTTCACCCTCTTCAACATCATCCGAAGCTTATTCGACTGGGGGCATGATATGGATATTAGTGCCGCCTTCTTATTCCACAACATTCCTTGGTGGTGCAACACTTCCTTGATACCCGATGTCGTGACCTTCTTCTAAAAGCCAAAAAGAGATAGCCATTCATCAATTACAAGGGATATGATGTCCCTATCTTCAATTGGGTAGAATGGATTGTAGGAACCGCCCTTAAAAACTATCGCCTTTTAGACATGGATGGACACCTATAAATTTTCAAAGTATATGTTAGTTCAAGATTTGACTTGGGCTAAAGAATTTGAGAATGAAATGAAGGCAACACGTACTTCCTTCCAACCATCGCCTCATGAAGCCAGGTGGACAACTAACATAGAACCATTTGTCTTTAAAGATACTGAGCTTGTTCCAAGCACCAGTCAGAACTTGAAAATTGGGCGAAGACTCGAGAGAAGTATAAGAAAGGCTTCTCGTCCGTCGGTTGAAATTGTAGATAAATTAGATGTCTTCAGGAGATGAAGAGTGGAACAGAATATCCACAAATAGCAAGAAAGTGCCATAAAGAAAAGCATAGCTGTTCGGATATAGCTAAGTAGGAGCTATTCCTAGATAATTTAGCATCTCTAAGATAAAAGAATTAAAAGGTGGCACGCATTCAGCCCATTACATAAATTTACTACATGGCTTATACCCTTATGGGGGAAGATGAGCCCCATCGTTCGCTGAAGGGACTAGAACATCTCCAAATGAGATCCCATGTTTAGAGCACAACCTATGGAGAGTAGTCTCACCAATTCTGGAGGCTTAGGAATCCATCGGGTTATCCAAAAATATAGCACTCACTATAGTGTCAAGGTAAGATTATCTCATCCACCAAAGGGTGGGAGCATTAGAGAAGAGGTTAACTAATGGCCAAAAATCTCTGGTTGTTCAGTGTGATGTTCAGGAGAAGGTCTACCGGATATAGTCGCAGAACTCGATCCAGCACCTGGATTACTGGGTTGTGAAGGTTGTCTTAAAAGCATTGCAGCTAAATGCCCTAAACTTCTGGAGCCTATATCAACTAAACTCATTAGATAATCAAGATTATAAAAATTAACCTATCCTCTTGTGCTAGGCGTAAACTAGTATGGTGCAGTGTTGTACTATGGAGAGATAAACAATTCAAAATTAAAAGCAAGCAAGAGTAAGTGATGAAACTTTAGATTCTGACCAAAGTGGTCGTCATCACTGACCATCTCAAATGGCGTTTAGATTGATCGGTTGTGTAAGCTTTGGGATTGACCATCAACATGTCGAATATTGAAGTCCATATATTATGATTTAACTTGTATTCTAAGTCCCAGTAGTTTAACGTTTAGTTTCAAGTTCGATATTTGATATCCAAGTCTTGTTGTTTGTTATAGTCATATGTTCAAGTTCATTAAGAAGGGATTGGTTTTGATTGTTCATGCGAGTTTACATGGAGTAGTTTGGTCAAGTGTTCAAGCTCAATTCAAAGACTTAGAATTGGCTAAGTCCCCATAGTCGATCCCATCATCTTAAAACAACCGATCCCTCTCGAAAAGCCAATAACTGATCCTTCATCCACCAATGCAACCGACCCCTTCCTCCTAAAACTTCAATACAGATCCCTTTACTTCGTCGCTTTCTCACTCCTCCATCCCATTTATGAAAATAACTGATCCCTCTCCACAACTAGCCATGACCAATCCCTCTCAACTCGAGTAATACCAATCCCTTCACTAAACAAACTTCCATGCCTTGTCTCCATGAGTCTCTTTGCACTTTCTCCTCTCCCACCACTTCATTGAACCCAACATCGTTGTCGTTCTCATCTTGTATTCTTCTAATTCAACCTATGCTCGAAGCAAGAAACTCAACCGAATCCATCATCTCATGACAAATTAAAGGTTTAGAATTCAAACGGGAAGGAGAGGGTTCGGGGTGAGCTTCGAGGAAACAAGAGAAAAAGCAAAATGTAATGAAGTAAAGAGATAGAGGTATATGGTATCGATTTATATATGAATAATAATAAGGATCAGCTTACCTTTTCATTCCATGAAGCCAAAAAAATTAATTTCCCAACATAAGAAGGGATTGAGTACGATCCTCGACTTAAGATCCAATCTGATCCCTATTATAAAAAGGGGGATCTGCTAAAGGAGACTTCCGATCCCTATTATACTAAAAAAATGAGGGGAGAGGCAAGAGATTGGGTACGAACCCTATATGCATGCAAACCTGTACCTATATACTGTATAAATTAAATAAATACAAATTGTATCAAATTCAATGAAAATTTTCGATGATCCGTGAGCATGCAAACATGTCCGAAAGCCAATGGTATGAATGTGTGCTTGAATGTGCACATGTATATTCTAAAAGTTCAAAATTTAAAATCGATATAAATTGAATTCAAACCTAAAACTTTCAAGATCAAGGCTGGATTAGATAGCCAAAGCTTACTAGTCTCGTAGAACCGGACATAGGTAGCAACTGATAGAATATAATCCTGAATATATACTATTGGAGATCGACCAAGTGTCATGACGATCAAAGAGAGATATGACACTTTGGGAAAATAATCCGATGGAAGGATAGAGGCTATTTAGAAAATTGGACGAATTTCTTTTCGGCGACTCAAACTATCTTTGATTCAAAACATGTTATGTTCAACACAAGACATACTTTGGGGTTAAGTGTTATCCAGAATTTTGACCCACTATTTTCGAATTGATTGGACAAGTTAGACTCGACCATCATCAAAGTCAGTAAGCCTAGAGCGATGATTGCGATATCCAAAAATAAAGTACAAATGGTAATATGAAGCCGTGATCGAACGAAATTGAGAGATATGCAATATAGAATGTTCATAGAATGGGATATAGTTTAGTTTAGAAAAGGGATCGAATATAATCTCTCTCAATCATAGGGATCGACCTACTTTATCCAAACAAGTGCAACTCAATGGAAAACAGTTGATATCTCGATATCATAAGTCCAATACATATGAAACATTGGAAGGAAGATGTAGGGACCCTAGGGAGTCTATCCTAGGAATCGCACCCTAAAAGGACTAGGCAAGAGGGATCGGCCCTTTTCCATCCATAGGGATCGACCAGAATCATGATGCACAACATGTTGCAATAAGGATTGATCGATAACTTAAGTTCTACTAATCCAATTGTCATGAAACTTAAAGGCTAGGCATAATACAATGTGGAGAAGCTCCCATAAGGATCGCGTTAATCCTTGAGATGATGGTTTTGATGACAACAACCTTAGTACTTTTTCTAAAATATAAATACTAACATTATAGTTTAGATATATATGTATATGCAGGATTTAACCATGCAGGTACCAAGAATGAAGACTGTACAGTATAGAGATTCAAGATTGAAGATATCAAGATTGAAGACTCATGAGTATCAAGATATCAAGAGTTCAAGATTTCAAGAGTATAAGATAAGTATTGAGTCTAGAATTATGTTAAAACTTCTTGAAAGCATTTACATCTTTATTCGAAATTTATTCGTGGAATGGAATCCACTTCGAGCTTGTTAAAGGGATGGAACCCTAATGGGGTGGAACCCACGATAATATCTAGTGGAACATATAGTGGTCCAATTTTGATATCCACTAATCTTAAAAAAATGTTTTCCAAAAAATATATCTCTTGTTTTCTAAAAAATGTTTTCAAAACTTTCTTTCCAAAAAGACATCTCTCTTGGTTTTGAATATTCTAGCCTCGAAACAATTTTTATCATTTTTAAATATTTCGATTTCAAAATTGTCCTTGATTTTAAACTATCTCTTGTTTTAAATACTTAGCTTTAAAATATTTATACTCGGATTTTAAATCACTTTATAAATTAAGATTATATATTAAAAATTACTTTCTAAACTCTTTTATATGTTTAAACTATATTCAAATATATTTATAAAAGTTTAGAAATTGTTTTGAAAAATTATAGAAACCAATTTTAATAAGAAAATCAAAATCACCATTTTTTCCTAGAGCATGTCAACATACTCATACCCCTCATGCCAACATGGTGCCCGTTAATATTCAAAATTCAATTTTTCAAAAGAAGTGTCTATTCATCGTATCCTTTCATGAATACTTATGGTTGTTGATCTTCAATAAAAATCAGTAGTTCTAAATGAATTTTTAACCAGATTTCACTTGTTTTCTCTCCACTTCATCTTCCACATTTATTCTCAAAAAACCCCAAACTATACTCTGCCAAAATATCAAGTGAATCAAACTTGATTATCTCTTGTTTGATTCTCTGTCACTCTCTCCATAAGATCTTTGTGCTATTCTGAGTTGTAGGATTATTTGTAAATCAAACTAATGAGTAAAAGGTGCCGTTGGGCCTTGAAATCAATTGGGAGTGATTGTTGCCCCGAAAATCGATTAAGTGATCCTGTGGCCTGGTAAATCAAGAGAGTTTGCCCCGAACTCGAATACAGGAGGGTGTACCTTGTGGCCTTAAAATCGAAGGTGTAATCCGGGAGATTATTTTTGAAAACAATTTCGTAGAGTTGTGCGGGACTACATGTAGGGTAACTCCAAACCAGTATAAAATCCTGCAATGTTCTTACTTTTACTGCTTTTATTTACTATTTGCATCTGTGTCTGATTCTGTGATTACATCTGTGTCTGTGCATTGCATTTGTGGATGATTAAATTACATAAGTTTCAAAAAAAAAATAGAAAATCCACAAAACACTATTCACCCCCCTCTAGTGTTATTCTAGCCTTAAGATCCGTAATCCACATTTCTCATATTTGGTATCAGAGCATGGTTTTCAAAGTTTTCATGATCTGAATTTCTTAAAAATAAAAATGGCTATTTTTGGCAATTTTGTTAACCCTAGTTTAAATCTGTTCAAATCGTCATTGTCTCATAAGTCTGCATATATTTATTATAGAAAATCAATTTATCTACCAAGTTTGTATTTTGTGCAGGAAGATGTAACGACCCGAAAATTTCGATCCCGAAAATTCCAGATAGTTAGGGAAAAGAAGAAAGAGATAGAAGAAGAAGAAGAAGAAGAAACATAAACACCAAACACAGATTCTCATAATTCGCAGTGGATCAAAATATAATATCAAATAAAATAGCAGTTATACAAAGGAAAACTGTATCTGTTAATTTACATCAATACATCAGAGTTACAACATTTACATAATCACTTGGACAGTTAAAATAACTTGTCCCAGATAAATAATAATATACCATAGTTGTATACATTCCATACGTTCCTGCCATCCAGCTCGCCTCCTGAGCTCTAGAACGTCCTTACCTGAAAATCTGTAATACTCGGTCTGACCCGAGCATTACATCAAAGTAACACCCGGGTCAGGCTGGAAACCAGCATGAGTAAACTCATTTATCATGAAATTTTAATGCATAGAACTATTAACAATCCAGGATAAATCGTACTTCTCTACAAGTTCAAACATTGTTATAATCTATACTTATTTCGCAAAACAATCACTAAGTACCTTTACTTAGTTACAAAGATCCAGTTAACTTGGATTATTCCTTTCCAGCCTATTAATTACACATATCCAATTTATAAAGAATTTTAGTAGATTTCAAATCGAAGTGATTTCGGGTATTTACTGATACCTGACCCCGGTCTCTTCGAATTCCAAGACATCCTAACCCAAGTTATTCATGAGAAATACAATTCAAATTTTAAATTCTGGGTGTTATAGATATTCATCATAGATAACTACATTATCACTGTTCAACCCAACATACCATATTACAAAATATTTCATATCACATAGCATCGCAACTACATACCAGGGATAACAAACAATCCAAGGCATTCAATATTATACAATCATCCGTAAACAAGATAAATTAGTCACACCATTTTTACTTAATTAAATTAATTTCGTAAATCAATTAATTACTCAACCTTGCTTACTCAATCGTTAATTTATTATAGACAAATTAATTAATCACTTCTTGATTACCTTACTAATCAATTAATTAATCTCTAATTACCGATTACTTATCCTTTAATTATCAATTAATAAACCTTAGTTATTAATTATCTCCTTCAATACAAAGTAATCAATCCTTAATTACCTTTAAATCAATTAATTAACATTCAATTAACTGATCAATTATCCATCAACTATTACTTAATAACCTTAATTATTAATTAATAAAACCTAATTACAAATTAATTAATTATTAATTAATTAATCCTTAATTACCAATTAATTAATCTCTAATTACTTAATTAATTAATCACTAATTATAACTTAATTATTTAATTTATCAATTATTAATCCTTAATTAATTAACTACTAATTATTAATTAATTAACTTTTATTAATTAATTTATAATTCTCAATTACAAATTAATTAAACCCTTAATTATTCAATTTAAAAATCTTTAACTATTAATTAATTATTTACTTAATCAATAATTAAAATAATTAAATACACTTTATTTAATTATCAAAAATCTTAATTACTTTTAAGTTAATCGTTTTCTTTGTTAATTACTTAATCATATCATCAAAACATTTTCCTTTAATTAACATAACTTTATTTACAAAAATAATTAAGTGTAAAATATTTTTAAGTTTTAACAAACTTAAATTAACAACCTACAATTTCTTAATGAAAGTTTAAGAGACATTTATAAGGGAAAGAACTTATTTAAGAAAGGATTAAAAATTCCATTTCTTTAAATTTCCAAAAGAACTTTATTAAATCAGGTTTTAAAAACTTGATTTCTTCTGCTTCGGGTTAGACCAGATGATAACTCATCTCTGCTTCGAGTTACCTTCTTCTTCCCTTATATTTTAAATTTTAAACTGTTATACTAATATACTCACGCAATCACCCAAATAAAACTCGAGTAAAACCCATCTTTTCCCCTAGTTAACCCCGAAGAAAACATCGTCACCCAAAATCAACCTGTGCACAAACCCGGTGCACATGGACCAACGACCGGCGACACTCCGACGCCTCTGACCATCTTCTACAAGTCATCGATCGACTTCTCTTCCTATCGCAACAACCCAAATACCCAAACCCATCTCGAATCGAAAATCGATCATCGAGATTCCACTGGACAGAAAAAACTAGAACCAAATTCTCCTCGACGCTTCGATTCTAGCCATTGGAATTTCCTACCTACTGTCCATAACTTCGCCTTGACCCAGGCTTCATTTCCCACTCGTCCCGATCCACTCGATGCTCCGTCGTAGACACGGTCATAACATCGTTCGATGCCGACTAAAACCCACACTAAACCCTAGTTTAGACCATCTCCGACAAATGGAAATCACACTGAACGTTTCTCTCGACTTCACCAGTTGCCCAGCTAGCTCCGACCGAAACACCATCATCCAATTTACCTCCAATCGCCAGAAAATGGTTAAAACCGCTTTTTCGTTCAAGTACAAACTGCTCTTAACATACTAAACTAAAAATCTCCATTTTAATCTTAAAAATCATATTATCCAGAGAAGATTCGAAATATATATTTGAAACAACAAATTACTATACTTGATTTAACCCAATATAAAGCTTTTCACTGTTGTTTCTAATTTCCAGAGAATTTCAGGCTTAAATCTTATAATTTAAATTTTAAAAACTAAATTATGTTTAAACACTCATATTATATTTGGAACTCAATCCCTAACCATGATCAGATAAGGTGATTTTGAAATTTTCTTCTCTTTTTTTTTAAAAAACTCTGTACTTAGGAGACAGAGAAGAACAGGCATCCAACATTCACAGATCACATACAAACATATATTCAGAGATTCAAACATATATATATATATATACATGAAAAGCACAATATCATCCATAAATCACATGCACAGATTTAGTTATACTTAAGTCTTTAGAAAATGTATTTACTCACTAGAATGATGTGCAGAGACTAAAATTTGTGATGATAGACTTTGCAAACTGGAAAGATTAAATTTTTTTGATGATCTTTAGACTGGAACTTGATGTTGTTGAAATGACTGACTTTTGAAAAAATTACTGGTTGGAACTGCCTTAAGCTTGAATTTGATTTTAAGCTTCTTGCTTTGATTTTGCTTTTAAACTTATGTGTAGTTTGAGAATTTATTTTAGGTTTTGAAAAAGAGTACAGGCTTTAAGAAAAACGTTTAAGTTTCCTTTGTTTCTGATTTTAGAATAAAGATAGGGAAAAGATATGAGGATGAAGAATAGGTGTTATGTGAGCTAAAATTAATTTTATCAAAAATAAAAGAAAATCTAAATTGATGATGACACTTGTCATCCTCCTCGATTATCTTGTTAACACATGTGTTTAGATAGTATTATTAACTTACATTTGTAATACTACATGCAAAAATAAATTTATAAATATAAATAAAGCTTTTATTAATTAATTTCCTAATAACTAAATACCTATTCTAATTTATAAAAATGAAAACCCTTTTAAAGTAAATAGAAATAAACAAACTAAATTTATACAAAATCATATTACATATTTTTTTAAATAGAAAATATATATTAAGATATATATCAACTCTTTTGAAATCTAAATATAAATTCAATTCAATTTTTAAATACAGTTTAAAATCAAATTTAAAAATCAATTTGATATATATATATAAACAACCAAAATTTCAAATTTCAAAATAATATTCTACTTAAAATCTTATTCATATATATATATATATATATACACACACACATACACATTACATTATTATTGTTGAAATAACAAATTTGCAAATTTTAATTAAATTTATAAAGGAGATTATCACTTTGAATTGCCTGAAATTTCCGAGATATCACATTCCTCCCCCTTTGAATCTTTTCGTCCTCGAAAAGGAACGAAGCCAGAATTATTAAAATGCTTAAAATCAGATAAAATATTTTTTGACCATTTTTAAAACACTTTGAAAATCTATATAATATTACCAGAATAGCTTTATATAAAAATACTTTTATAACTCCATGTCTCAACTAGTCTATCCTTGTTCTCACAGAAATTCGGTCATACGTTGATCAAGCATAAGACTGAAGATCTATAAGTACTTAGCAGACCCATTTTCAACACCCAGTGAAAATACTTAGAAAACATTTTATTGAAAATATAGAAAAAATTTGAAAATAGAGGAAACATTTTTGGTGAGAATGCTCTGGAAATCATCACCCTCATCCATGGTCACAGTTACATCCTGGGTTACGTTGCCATCGCAGAAAAAGTCCATGTAACTGTAGGCACTCCGCGCCCCTCGATTACGCCATGGAACCCACAATAGATCGCAGTTACATTTCAGGGTTACGTTGCCATCGTAGCAAAAGTCCATGTAACTGTAGGCATCAGCGCCCTCGATTTTCGCTGCCAAATGAAACTTCTCCACTCCCACATAGGTCGCAGTCTACCGATGTAAAATCAAATGCAGATTGTTGGCTCTCAGAAGCACACACGACATTCGCTATGTTACCATAGGTCGCAGTCTACCGATATAAAATCAAACGTTGACAGTTGGCTCTCAGCGGCACACACGACTTTCGTTATGGTCTACAGTAGATCGCAGCGACATCGAGTTACACTGTCGTCATAGCATACCCAAATGCCTCTGTAGGCCTCAGCGTCCTCGACTTTCGCTACACACTACACATAATCCTCAGGAACTAGTTTTGTCCGGACTCCTCACAGGATCAACTTTAGAACCTCCACCTTATAGGCTCAAGGCAGTACCAACCTATGGTACTCCTAAGAAGTTCATTTCAAGGGAGCACCTTTTTCCCCAGAGCCATTTTCAAAACACTTTATACTATACACATATAGTATCTTCCAAATCATACACATAATATGAATCTCATATAAATCTCCTTTCTCAAAATCGATTATTCCAAAATCGAAAATTCTCAAACTAGGCTTTCCAAATTCCAATATTGATTTTACCCAAAAATGAAAATGTCTTTCCAAATCCAAAGGTTCCAAAACCTTTTCTCAAAATCATTCTCATAAGATCTTCTACATATATATATATATATATATATATATATATAACTTTAAAAATCTTTGGATCACTTCAAACTTGTATAAATTCCCTTTTATACTTCAAACACTTTCAAAAATCCTTTTCTTCTGGCAAAAGATTCAACAAAGGGTGTTTTGTCTTATATAACAAAGATATATAACTTTGTTTATTTCAAATCAAATGTTCAAATTTGATTACTCTATAAAGTCACTTACCATATTACTTACTTCCATAAAGTAAATTTTTACCATAGAAATATCAAATTCCCACTTTACTTCATCATATATTTCACAAAATATACCTTTCATTTCAAAAACCATTTCACATTTCTTATCTACAAATTCCCAGTATCAATTTCATTCAAACCCGTACGATGTACACATATCGTCCGTACGCTATACCAATCTGATCGCTCACTCGATCACACAATTTTACTTCCGAACTAGTATCGTCTACCCGACTTCCTAGTGCGGACTCAGATCTGGTTTCTTGATCAGAAACCGTCATTCTCCTTGCATAGCCGTAACTATGATAGAGAATCTCCAGAACCAATCAAAAATCGATATCTAGGTTCGCCGTCGAGAATCGAATGAAAAATCCCAACTCGGATCGATAATACTGTTTCGAAATTCTATGCTCGAATCTGGATCAAATCACCATGCAAATATAATAATATACGTACATCCTATGTATTTATCTCCACTAAATATTAACCAAATCAATTCTCTTTTCTATTCACATTCCTATAGGTTCTTATTCATTTATTTACCATTTCCTCAATCCCCATTTGGATTATCATCTCAATTCTTATCTCAAATGGAATTTTAATCATAAACAGTTTGCACTCTGACCCGCTTATATTTAGAAAATAGCTTGAAAAGTTAAAAAAATATAAGTAGTTGAAAAATAATTATTAGCTTGTAAAATAGTTAAGTGATTGTAAAATAGTTGGAAAATAGTCAAATATTTGTAGAAATTTTAAATAATCGCAAAATAGTTGTAAAATAGTAATTAGTTATAAAGTAGTTGAAAAAAACAGTAATTAATTTATAAATAGTTGAAAAATTGTTAAATAGTTCCAAAAATAATTGTAAAATAAGTATAAGATAGTTTGGCTTTAAAAAGAAAGATTGTATAGTAAGTAGCTTGGAAAAATAGATTAATATTAAAACAATTTATTATGAAATTAGTCCAGAGTCAAACTGTTCAATTTCCAATCTCCATTTCCAATCAATTCAATTTAAATTTCCACTTCCATTTAAATTGACTCAATTCCAATTTAAATAACTTCAATTTCCATTGAAATTGATTTAACCCCAATTCAAGTTGAATTAATCTTGATTTCTATCCAAATTCAATTCAAATTCCATTTGAATTTACTCATTCACTTTTAATCACAATTCCAAATTATTTCAAATAAATTTCAGATTGAACCAATTTCAATTCATATCAATTCCAGTTTGAATTAATCCCCATTCCGATTTGAATTTGAACTCATTCAACTTTATTTCATTTCAAATTAATCCAATTCAAATTTTCCATTTGAATTTTTAAACTTATCCATCTTCAATCACAATTCCAATTAATTCAAATTTCAAATTCAATTTGAACTTATTCAATTCAAATTTCAAATTTAAACCATCTCGAGTTATATAAATTCGAGTTAAATTTTCAAATGTTGATTTAATCCTTTAAATCAAATCAACTTTCAACCATTTCATTCTGAATCCAAATTCCATTTTTAACCCATTTCAAAGTTCAAATAATAATTCAAATCCTTTTTAAACAACTAAATCTTTGAAATTCAATTTATCACCAAATTTTAATTTTGAAACCAAACCTTTGAAGTTTTATCTTAAACATTCAAATCTTAAGTCCAAAATGATTCCATTTTATCTTAATAATGGTTATATTACCATACCCCATTTCTTCATTCATTTAAACAAATCCAATTTCAGCTTAAAGATTATTAATAACAACAGGATGGTATCATTCAAATTATTTTAAAACATCCATCCGTTTCCAATTTCTAGATCTCAAACCCATTTTGAGATCACACAAACTCCCAATTCAAATTAACCATTTAACTTCCCAAGTTAAATCCCAATTTCATCTTAAAATTTCCAATTCAGGTTGCTTGTTAAATTTTTTAACTTTCCAGAGTTAAATTCAATTTACTTAATCCAGCCAACCTTACCCAATTTGAATTCCCATTTCAAATTCTAAACTTCACATTAATAATCTTCCCACTTATAAGTTCAAAAACTTATATCACTTTGGGTATCACATCACATTCCAAATTTAAAATTCAACATTTAGAGTTTATTTCAAACCATCTTTGATATTATGTATATTCCTCATACATACATATTATTTCCTTTACACACCAAGTTACTTTAAATTTTAAACCACCTTTGGCTTTAAATTCAAAACAAATTCCTGTAAAATTTTCAAACAACTCCTGTTTGAATCAAGCTCTTTCATTCAAATAATATTATTTATTATTTCTTTATCACTTTGAAACAAATTTCAAATTTCTGGACCTAAATTTAAAACTTCACAATTTAGATCATCTTCAGTTCCAATTTATAGGTCATACTTACCCAAATGTTTTACTTCCCTAAAACATTTCATTTTGCTTACTCGTTAATACACATTTTATTATTAAACACAACAACTATTTATGATAATCACCTAGATTATCATATCTGGAAACCATTCATTATCATCTTATTCTGAAAACTCTTTTCCAAATTCAAGATTCTAATTTCATTTTGAATCCATTTCAAACTTGCCTTCATTCAATGTCAATTTGGTTGTATTACTATTATCACTTAATTCTCATTATTTTATTTAATTCCAATAGTCAATAACCAATTGTCTTTATATATTTATAATTGGAAAAAAATTCTTATATAAAAATCATTCAATTTAAAACCAATTTCAAAATCTTTATATAAGAAAATAACAAATATGCTCTTATATATATATATACACTCAACTCATTCTAGGGAACCACTGACCCTATCCGTAATGAGTATTCCTCACCAGAGCCAAGGTTCTCGCTTAACCTTCAGCACTGATACCAAATGTAACGACCTGAAAATTTCGATCTCGAAAATTCTAGATAGTTAGGGGAAAGAAGAAAGAGATAGAAGAAGAAGAAACAGAAACACCAAACGCAGATTCTCACAATTCGCAGCGGATCAAAATATAATATCAAATAAAATAGCAGTTATACAAAGGAAAACTGTATCGGTTAATTTACATCAATACATCAGAGTTACAACATTTACACAATCACATGGATAGTTAAAATAACTTATTCCAGATAAATAATAATATATCACAGCTGTATACATTCCATACGATCCTGCCATCCAGCTCGCCTCGTGAGCCCCGGAACGTCCTTACCTGAAAATCTGTAATACTCGGTCTGACCCGAGCATTACATCAAAGTAACACCCGAGTCAGGCTGGAAACCAGCGTGAGTAAACTCATCTATCATGAAATTTTAATGCATAGAATTATTAACAATCCAGGGTAACTCGTACTTCTCTACAAGTTCAAACATTGTTATAATCTATACTTATTTCGCAAAACAAACACTAAGTACCTTTACTTAGTTACAAAGATCCAATTAACTTGGATTATTCCTTTCCAGCCTATTAATTACACATATCCAATTTATAAAGAATTTTAGTAGATTTCAAATCGAAGTGGTTTTAGGTATTTACTGATACCCGACCTCGGTCTCTTCGAATTCCAAGACATCCTAACCCAAGTTATTCATGTGAAATACAATTCAAATTTTAAATTCCGGGCATCATAGATAACTACATTATCACTGTTCAACCCAACATATCATATTACAAAATATTTCATATCACACAGCATCACAACTACATACGAGGATAACAAACAATCCAAGGCATTCAATATTATACAATCATCCGTAACAAGATAAATTAGTCACACCGTTTTTACTTAATTAAATTAATTTCTTAAACAAATTGACCACTCAACCTTGCTTACTTAATCATTAATTAATTACAGACAAATTAATTATTCACTTCTTGATTACCTTACTAATCAATTAATTAATCTCTAATCACCGATTAATTATCCTTTAATTATCAATTAATAAACCTTAATTATTAATTATCTCCTTCAATACAAAGTAATCAATCCTTAATTACATTTAAAATCAATTAATTAACATTCAATTAACTGATCAATTATCCATCAACTGTTAATTAATAAAACCAAATTACAAATTAATTAATTCTTAATTAACAATTAATTAATCCTTAATTACCAGTTAATTAATCTCTAATTACTTAATTAATTAATCATTAATTATAACTTAATTATTTAATTTATCAATTATTAATCCTTAATTAATTAACTACTAATTATTAATTAATAACTTTTATTAATTAATTTATAGTTCTCAATTATAAATTAATTAAACCCTTAATTATTTAATTTAAAAATCTTTAACTACTAATTAATTATTTACTTAATCAATAATTAAAATAATTAAATACACTTTATTTAGTTATCAAAAATCTTAAATACTTTAAAGTTAATCGTTTTCGTTGTTAATTACTTAACCATATCATCAAAACATTTTCCTTTAATTAACATTTAACTTTATTTATAAAAATAATTAAGTTTAAAATATCTTTAAGTTTTAACAAACTTAAATTAACAAGCTACAATTTCTTGATTAAAGTATAAAAGACATTTATAAGGGAAAGAACTTATTTAAGAAAGGATTAAACAATTCCATTTTTTTAAAATTTCCAAAAGAACTTTATTAAATTAGGTTTTAAAAACTTGATTTCTTCTGGACCCAATGATAACTCATCTCTGCTTCGAGTTATCTTCTTCTTCCCTTATATTTTAAAGTTTAAACTGTTATACTAATATACTCACGCAATCACCCAGATAAAACTCGAGTAAAACCCATCTTTTCCCCGAGTTAACCCCGAAGAAAAGATCGTCACCCAAAATCAACCTGTGCACAAACCTGGTGCACATGCACCGACGACCGACGACACCCCGGGGCCTCTGACCATCTTCTACAAGTCATCGATCGAAATCTCTTCCTATCGCAACAACCCAAATACCCAAACCTATCTCGAATCGAAAATCGATCATCGAGATTCCACTAGACAGAAAATCCCAAACCCAAATTCTCCTCGACGTTCCGATTCTAGCCACCAGAATTCCAACCTACTGCCTATGGCTTCGCCTTGACCCAGGCTTCATTTCCCCCTCGTCCCGATCCACTCGACGCTCCGTCGTAGACACGGTCATAGCATCTTTCGATACCGACTGAAACCTACACTAAACCCTAGTTTAGCCTTGTCCGACCATCTCCGGCAAATGGAAATCACACTGAACATTTCTCTCGACTTCACCAGTTGCCCAGCTAGCTCCGACCGAAACACCATCATCCAATATACCTCCGATCGCCAGAAAATGGTTAAAACCCCTTTTCTGTTCAACTACAAACTGCTCTTAACATACTAAACTAAAAATCTCCATTTTAATCTTAAAAATCATGTTATCCAGAGCAGATTCGAAATATATATTTGAAACAACAAACTACTATACTTGATTTTAACCCAATCTAAAGCTTTTCACTGTTGTTTCTAATTTCCAGAGAATTTCAGACTTAATTCTTATAATTTAAATTTTTAAAACTAAATTATGTTTAAACGCTGATATTATATTTGGAACTCAATCCCTAACCATGATCAGATAAGGTGATTTTGAAATTTTCTTCTCTTTTTTTTTAAAATAAACTCTGTACTTAGGAAACAGAGAAGAACATGCATCCAACATTCACAGATCACATACAAACATATATTCAAAGGTTCAAACTTATATATATACATGAAAAGCACAATATCATCCATGAATCACATGCACAGATTTAGTTATACTTAAATCTTTAGAAAATATATTTACTCACCAGAATGATGTGCAGAGACTAAAATTTATGATGATAGACTTTGCAAACTGGAAAGCTTAAATTTTTGGTGATGATCTTTATATTGGAACTTGATGTTGTTGAGATGACTGACTTTTGAAAAAATTATTGGTTGGAACTGCTTTAAGCTTGAATTTGATTTTGAGCTTCTTGCTTTGATTTTACTTTTAAACTTATGTGTAGTTTGAGAATTTATTTCAGGTTTTGAAAAAGAGTACAGGCTTTGAGAAAAAATGTTTAAATTTCCTTTGTTTCTGATTTTAGAATAAAGATAGGGAAAATATATGAGGATGAAGAATAGGTGTCATGTGAGCTAAAATTGATTTTATCAAAAATAAAAGAAAATTAAAATTAACGATGACACTTGTCATCCTCCTCAATTATCTTGTTAACACATGTGTTTAGATAGCATTATTAACTTACATTTGTAACACTGCATGCAAAAATAAATTTATAAATATAAATAAAGATTTTATTAATTAATTTCCTAATAACTAAATACCTATTCTAATTTATAAAAATGAAAACCCTTTTAAAGAAAATAGAAATAAACAAACTATATTTATACAAAATCATATTACATATTTTTTTAAAATAGAAAATATATATTAAGATATATATCAACTCTTTTGAAATCCAAATAAAAATTCAATTCAATTTTTAAATACAATTCAAAATCAAATTCAAAAATCAATTTGATATTTATATATTTAAACAACCACGATTTCAAATTTGAAAATAATCTTCTACTTAAAATCTATATTCACACACACACACATATACACACACATATTACATTATTATTGTTGAAGTAACAAATTTGCCAATTTTAATTAAATTTATAAAGGAGATTATCACTTTGAATTGCCTGAAATTTCCGGGATATCACAGAAGAAAAATGTTATACAGCCTTTGAAGAATCCACTCTCAATGGACAAATTGTACAAATCAAGAAAATAAGTGGATACTCGATAGTGGATGTTCAAGGCACATGACTGGTAATCCAGATATGTTGAATGATATTATCTACAAAGATGGATGATTGGTTAATTTTGGAGGCAACTCAAAAGGATATGTGATTGGCATCGGCAATGTCGGTAACTCTAAAACTCCTACTATTTCTAATGTTTTATTAGTTAAGAATTTGAAACACAATCTAGCTAGTATTAGTCAACTTTGTGATAAAGGTACAAAATTAATTTTGAAAAAGATAAGTGCCACATCAAAGATAATAATTCAATTATTATATTTGAAGAAATTAGGAAGAAAAATATTTATATTCTGAATATGAAAATCTCAAATGATAATCTATTTCTTTTGGCTAATACAAGTGACCCTCGGATTTGGCACAAAAGATTTGGGCATTTGAATTTTAAACTCTTATCTAGACTTTCTAAACTTGATCAAGTAAGAGGTCTCTCTAGAATGAATTTTAAAATAGATAGTATATGTGATGCTTGTCAATTAGGAAAACTTAGGAAGAGTTCTTTCAAATTAAAAGATAAGATTTCAACTGCAAAACCTCTTGAGTTAATTCATCTAGATTTATTTGGTCCATCTCAAATTCAATCAATAAATCTTTGTAATTGTAGATGATTATTCTAGGTTTACATGGACAATTTTTATGAAACATAAAAGTGATACTTCTGATTCATTTAAATTTTTTACTAGTCTTCAAAACCAACTTTCTTTAAAAAGTATAACTATCCATGGTGATCATGGCGGGGAATTTGAAAATGAAAATTTTAAAAGATTCTGCAATAAAAAGGGAATAACTAATAATTTCTCTTTTCGAAGAACTCTATAACAAAACAGAGTGGTAGAACGTAAAAATAGGACGATTCAAGAGTGTGCTAGAACAATGGTTTCAGATAGTAATTTACTAAAACATTTTTAGCCTGAAGCAGTCGCTATAGCTTGCTACATTTTGAGTGGAATATTAATTAGACCGTTAACTGATAAAACACTATATGAATTTCTTTACATAAAGAAACCAAAGGTATCTTATTTTAGAATCTTTGGAAGTAAATTTTTATTCTAAATACAAAACATAATTTAGATAAATTTGATCCTAAATCCGACCAAGGAATCTTTATCAGATATTCTAATAGAAGTAAAGCATATAGAGTTTCCAATTTAAAAACTAATACCATTGAAGAAACAATGCATATTTCGTTTGATGAAAATTTCAAAGATGTTGAACAAATTAATGATGAAGAAGATTTTGCTACCCTAAATAATGAATCAACTGAAACAAATAATGAACTCATTCATCCAAATAAAAAGGTTAAGCTTTAAAAAAATCATCCAATAGAAAATATACTAGAAAATATTGAATCTATTGTTAGAACTAGAAATCAACTAAATAACATGAGTAATGTAGCTTTTATATCATCAATTTTACCTAAAAATCCAAAGGAAGCATCGTCTGATGATTCATGGATTCTGGTTATGCAAGAAGAACCGAATCAATTAACCAGAAATGATGTTTGAGAACTTGTTCCTAGACCTCAGGATAAAACTATAATAGAAACTAAATGGGTTTATAAAAATAAAATGAATGAACTAGGTGAGATCGTTAGAAATAAAGCTCGATTAGTCGCACAAGATTATTGTCAAGAAGAAGGAATAGGTTTTGATGAAACCTTTGCACCCGTAACAAGATTAGAAGTAATTAGAATTCTACTTGTTTTCAAAATTGCAATAATTTTAAATTATTTCAAATGGATGTTAAAAGTGCTTTTCTAAATTGATTTGTTAAAGAGGAAGTTTATGTTGAACAACCTCTACTCTTTGAAGATGAAAAATTTCCAAACTATGTTTTCAAACTTGAGAAAGCTCTATATGGTCTGAAACAAGCTCCTAGAACATGGTATGACAGACTAAGATCTTTTTTATTATAATCAAATTTTCAAATTGGTATAGTAGATAATACTCTTTTCATTTAAATAAATAAAAATGATATCCAACTAGTACAAATTTATGTATATGATATTATTTTTGGATCAACTAATCATGAAATGAATAAAGAATTTTCTAAAATAATGACAAAAGAGTTTGAGATGAGTCATATTGGTGAACTAACTTTCTTCTTAGGTTTACAAATAAACTAAATTAGATAACGGTATTTTTATTAGTTATGAAAAATATGCTAGGGATGTAGTTAGTAACTTTATTATGACTATTGTAAATGGAAAACCCACTCCCATGGCAACCAATGAAGATTTAAATAAAGAAGATCTTTCAAAAGATGTAAATCAAAAATTATATAAGGGAATAGTTGGATCACTACTCTATATCACTGCGAGTAGACCTGATATCATGCATAGTGTTTATCTCTGTGCAAGATATCAATCTCAACCCAAAGATACTCACTTAAAAGCTGTGAAACGTATTATAAGATATGTTAAGCATACTATTGACTATGGTTTATTTTACCCTAAAAATGATTTATTAGATTTAATTTCTTATTGTGATGCTGACTATGCTGGTTGCAAATCTGACCGAAAAAGTACAAGTGGAACGTGTCACTTTTTGGGGCATTCTCTGATTTCATGGTTTAGTAAAAAGCAAAATACTGTTTTTTACCAACGACTGAAGCAAATATATCTCTGCTGCTTTGGCTTGCTCTCAAGTCATCTATATGCAACAAACCTTAAAAGATTTTGGATTAACAATTTCAAAATCATAAATTTATTGTGATAATACTGGTGCAATAAATTTATCTAAAAATCCTACTCATCATGCTAGGACTAAACATACTGATATCAGACATCATTTTCTCAGAGATAATATAAGTAAAGAGATTATTTCTCTTGAATTTATCAACTTCGAGGATCAAATTGCTGATATTTTAAACCAACTCTTAAGCAGTCTATATTTACTAAATTAAGAAGAGAAATAGGCATTTGTTCAATAACTAAGATATATAATATAGATATACTAACATTTAAACAAAGGTATAAAAGAAAACCATATTTTTCATAGGTATGTCGACATACCCCTACCACCCATGTCGACATACAACGGCAAATTTTGAAATTTTGATTTTCCCTCTAAAAATAATTTGGTAGTTATATAAACCTATGTATTTCGAATTTTTCTGTCTTCTCACTTCTCTTTCTCTGTATTAAACTTTTGAAAATTAAAACTAATGGCCTCCTCCACTAAGTCAAACCAAAATGACACAATTTCTTTTCCTTCTCCTCATTCTGGTCCATTTCAATGCACTACACTGGCACGTGTGATAGAGATTGAAGAATCTTTAAAGGATGCCATACAAATGTTGACTGAACTTCAAGTTGTGCAAATAAAGATGGCAAAAGAACAAGAAAAGCAAGGCAAAATTCTTTGGAATTTGCAAAAATTCCTAATGGATAATCATGAAAATCCTATACTGATTGAAGAAGATTCTCTCAACATTCAAGTGCATAACCCTTTAGAGCACAGCGAAGAAGCAGAAGAAGAAGAAGAAGGGGAAGAAGCACCTATGGAAGAAGATGACAAGGTGGTCTGCGTAGGCAAAATTTGTTTTGACAAAGATGGGGATTGGGTTGAACAATGTGGAAATTTTTGATTTCATTATCCACAATTTTCAATTCACAAATCACTAATTATCAAAAGCTCTCGTTAGAAGTGTAATTCTATAATTTATGTACTTAAATATATTTGTGTGTGCATAAACCACACACACACACATAAACACACACACACACACACACACAGATATATATATGTAAATATAACAATGTATATAATAAATTTTTGTTTCGCTTGTTATACTTCCTTATTAGTATTTAGTTTAGATGGTATTAGATTAAAGGGGAGTTATATATATAAGTATAGGATTAGTTTTTGTAGATGACAAAGAGGGAGAAATGTCAAATAGAGTAGTTAAAGTAGTTAGGCTTAGATTAAGGAGGAGTTATAAGTTTTAGGGGGAGTTATTGTGAGAGTGAATTATATTTTATAAACATAGGTTGTCATCGTCAAAAAGGGGGAGATTGTAATTCATTAGATGAAGGTTTTGATGACAACAACCTTAGGACTTGTTATAAAATATAAATACTAACATTATAGTTTGTATGTATGTACATGCAGGATTTAACCACGCAGGTACCAAGAATGAAGACTGTACAGTATAGAGATTCAAGATTGAAGATATCAAGATTGAAGACTCATGAGCATCAAGATATCAAGAGTACAAGATTTCAAGAGTACAAGATAAGTATTGAGTCTAGAATTATGTTAAAACTTCTTGAAAGCACTTACATCTTTATTCGAAATTTATTTGTGGAATGGAATCCACTTCGAGCTTGTTAAAGGGATGGAATCCTAGAGGGACGGAACCCACGACAATATCTAGTGGAACATATAGCGGTCCTATTTTGATATCCACTAATCTTATAAAAATGTTTTTCAAAAAATATATCTCTTGTTTTTTTAAAAAAATGTTTTCAAAAATTTCTTTTCAAAAAGACAACTCTCTTGGTTTTAAATATTTTAGCCTCAAAACAATTTTAATCATTTTTAAATATTTTGATTTAAAAATTGTCCTTGATTTTAAACTGTCTCTTATTTTAAATACTTAGCTTCAAAATATTTATACTTAGATTCTAAATCATTTTATAAATTAAGATTATATATGAAAAATTACTTTCTAAACTCTTTTATATGTTTAAACTATATTCAAAAATATTTATAAAAGTTTAGAAATTGTTTTGAAAAATTATAGAAACCAATTTTAATAAGAAAATCAAAATCATCATTTTTTCCTAGAGCATGTCGACATATTTATACCCCCGTGTCGATATGGTGCCCGTTAAAATTCAAAATTCAAATTTTCAAAAGAAGTATCTATTCGCCGTATCCTTTCACGAATAGATATGGCTGTTGATCTTCTATAAATACTAGTAGCTCTAAACGAATTTTTAACCAGATTTCACTTGTTTTCTCTCCTCTTCATCTTCCACGTTTATTCTAAAAAAATCCCAAACTATACTCTGCCGAAATATCAAGTGAATCAAACTTGATTTTCTCTTGTTTGATTCTCTTCCACTCTCTCCATAAGATATCAGTGCTATTCAAAATTATAGGATTATTTGTAAATCAAACCGTTGAGTAAAAGGTGGCGTTAAGCCTTGAAGTCAATTGGGTGTGATTGTTGCCCCGGAAATCGATTAGGTGATCTTGCGGCCTGGTAAATCAAGAGAGTTTGCCACGGACTCGAAATAGGAGGGTGTACCTCGTGGCCTTGAAATAGAGAGTGTAATCTTGGAGATTATTTTTGGAAAGAAATCCGTATAATTATGCGGGACTGGGTGTAGGGTAACTCTGAACCAGTATAAAATCCTGGTGTGTTCTTTCCTTGACTGCTTTTATTTATTATTTGCATCTATGTCTGATTCTGTGATTACATATGTGTCTGTGTATTGCATTTGTTGGTGATTAAATTACATAAGTTTCAAATAGATTTAGAAAATCCACAAAACACAGTTTATCCCCCCCAGTATTATTTTAGCCTTAAGATCTGTAATCCGCATTTCTCACAGATCGCATCTCCGAAATCCTATAAAATAAGGATCCACCCTAATCCCTATTTCTTAGGATTTGGTCCATGCAATCCCTCCCGTAGGCCTCTATGGTCTTGGAGTCCTTCTCCCGAATTTTCAGGAAAATATTTCGCCGTCTTCCTATATAAATATAGGCTTGATTGTTCATTTTTGAAATCTTTACGCTGCTTGTTTCTTCGTACTCTATCATAACTAAAGATTTTTATCCGATCTGTATTATACTCAGCTTACAAACTGATTAAAAAAGTTATCTCATCAAAATGGACATAGGCAAACAATGCAGAACCACTATAAATCGTGAAGTTCTTGTTATTGCTTTGATTTTCTATTATTTAATTGCTTGTTTCCTCTATTTTCATTTTACATTCTTCGTTTATTTCTCTACAAAGTCTCTATTGGGTGTTTATGCTTATTTTTGGTGTAAACATTTATTTTTTTTGTAATCTATTTCGTTGAATAGTTCAATTTAAGATCATAATTTACATCCTAATAGATTTTACACCAATAAAATCATAAAATTTTCATTTCTAACAATTTTTATTCAAAAATTTCATTTAATGTAATTTTTTTAAATAGTTTAATAGTACGGGAAAATAGGCACAAGGACAAACTTAGAAAAAATTTAGGTTTAAGGACAATAAGTTTGTTATTTAGGCCGAAGAACAATGCTAGTTATAACTAGCATTTTGTATAGTGCAAAACTGAATATAATGCTAGATATAACTAGCAATTTTATAACGTGTAAAAGTTGAATCAAATGCTAATTATAACTAGCATTTGTCATTCAGCCTAAAAATAAGACTTCATGTCCTTTAGCCTAATTTTTTCTTCAAAATTTGTCCTTTTCCTTGATTCACCTCTTAAAAATATGGGTCGTTACAATCTCCCTCACTAAAAAATTTTGTCCTTGAAAAGGAACTAAGCAAAGAGTCTAGAATTTTGATATATTTTACCTAATCAACTTATAAATGTTTAAACTTTCTTTCATAGTTTTACTATAAATTTGAAAATAATCATAACTTTTTCAAGTACCTTTCAAAGTACCGCTTGATGTTTTAATTGATTTATCATATATTTCTTGCTTTCGGAACCCAAAAATGAACACCGATGATGCTGTAGTCATCATTGGAATTATTTTCAAGTGACTTGAGTGAGATCTGTTAATATCAACAGTTCCTGGAAGGACGTTACATTTATCCTTGTTCTTAGAGAATTTAATCCATACGTTAGCTAGACGCATGCCTAAAATCTCAAAGTACTTGGTAGACCGATATGAACACCAAGTGAAATACTTGAAAATCCTCTTTAATAAAAAAAATCAATTTTTTTCCAAACATATCATATTATAAATAATAACTTTCTAAAGCATTTCTTCCATATGATAAAATTTCAAAACGGACAAATTTTTATATATAACTCTTCTGCAATCTCTCTAAATTTTACATTTGAAGAGAACTTATATAAATCTCATTTATACCAAAAAGCAATAATCTTCTAAAATTTTGAATACTTTATAATCATTTGCAAAATTCCTTACTTCACGTACGGTAAATATCATTTAAAAATACCATTTAAACATCCATCTTAGACATCATTATAAATATAAGTATAATATTTGAAAATAATTATTAACGTCATTACTTATTTTAAAAAGATGGCCATTTAAGTTATTAAATCCATTATTTGAAAATTTGAGCGAAATTCTTTGAAGAAAGTGGAGGGACATAACGACCCGTAATCTCATCATAAACAAACAACAAATAAACAATCCGACACTATTCAAGATATTTACAACTACCAAAAGTTAATGTTTGTTCAGATTCATAACCTTCTAGATTGCTCAAAGATAGAGATAACTTCCTAACCATGCCATTATGTTCATCGACGTTTGGTTATTACTTAGAAAATTAACTACTCTATCTTAGAATAAAACTGAAAGTTATTCCCTAAACTTCCCTAAGATAAGACACACTAAAATTTTAAGCCATATGATGTGCATGAATTATTTATTCACAATGTCTGATATGATTACTTGCTCAGATACAAATACTTTTTATCCAAATTATTATAGATCACTTTAACTTCTCTAATGCGGACCTTGATTCGATCCTTTTATTTAATACCATTGTTTCCTTGCATAGTTGTAACTAATATAGAAAACATCTGCATTAACTCAAGAATCCATCTTAAGTGCCCACCATTGAGAATTTAGTTAAATACATAGTCCAAACCAGTGTAAATCACATAGAAACCCTGTACTCAAACTACAGATCAAGTGCGATTATGCGAAAAATAATTCATGTTCAACTTATGGTACTTACCGCTAAGAACAACCTATTTATTCAATCTTAACCTTAACTTTTTTTCATATATATTTATATAAAATGTATCTTTTTTACTACTAAAATCATTTATGAAAACATTTCGTAAATATAACTTAGGTTTAGACTCGTATGATACTTTACTATGTCCTAAGAGTATATACTAAATATCAGTTTTAAATTTTTCCCCAAATGAAAGCCCAATAGCATCTAATAATTTATACAATCTAAATGTAGAATGAAGACATGGTTTATACAAGACAATGTTTATTAAAATCTTCTCATATAATTTAATATATATTAAAATCTAGTTTAAGTGATTCATTTATAAATTTTAGAATTAACATAACCTATATCAAATTTTGTATAACTAAAACACATTATATCAAAAAAAAAATTCAAACCATGTTTCATAAACCATACTTATAGAAAATATTTACAAAAATTATTTAACTATCATGAATGAAATGACTATAAAAATTACTTAAAATCATTTACTTTTTAATAAACAAATAACTTCATATCCTTTATAAATGGAATTAATATTTTCATAAATATTCGACATAAAATGAAATTAATATTTTCAAAACTATTATCTCTATGAAACAGAATTAATATTATAATGATAAAATCAAATTATTATTTTCACAAATATTCTCATATTTCAAATTCTTGAGAAAACTCATTAATTTAGAAGTATTAGTTTTCTAAAATCATAAAACATAGTCTTTAAAGTTTTCTTTTCAAGGTAAATATCTTTTCTTAACATTTTAATAAACTTCCTTTATTTGTAATCTTCATTATATAAATTTCATGCAAACAAAGTTTTAAATCTTTGTTCAAATTATCCTTTTCCTTTAAAATAAAGTTTCATTTTATAAATGATACTTATATAAATTTCCTTTATAAAACATCTTCAAATTTTATAGATAATTTACAAATCCTTTGTAAAATTGTTTACTAAACACTATAAGATATCCTTTATGAAAACTATTTCGTAAATATTCATTTATTAAACCTAATTTTTCTATACTATTAAACGTCATTTAAAATCGTTTTTTTTAATATATAAGTATATGACCAAAATATCTCATTTAGAATCAATAGTTAATAAAAGATAAGTGGCATTACCAATGTTAATAGGACATTATTATCTCTATATTTCTTTTCATTTATTCTTAGATTTTTTCTATTCTTATTTTTCACTTCCAAATACCTTTTATTAAAAACCTAAGTATATTCATAAGCAAATAATATTTACTGAAAATATATTTAAAATAGATGTATATGAGAAACATATGTTTCGGTAAAACTCTTCTTCTTTTATATTTATATTCCATGTTGTATATTTAAATGGAAAATATTCCAAATCAAAATATAAGCATTTCTGTAAACTATTTTTATTAAACCAAGTTTCACAAATTCGAAATATGAAGACGTTAAAAATAAATGCTATTGAAGGAATTCAACTACAAATAACTCTTTAAATATTAACTTATAATTTGTATCATTTTTTATTCCAATTAAATTTTAAAGTAAACTTAAATAGTTCAAATATTATTATAATTTTGTGCAAAGATCTCTTGACTTGGAATTTTTTATTCAAAAGGTGTTAAAATAATATCTCACAATATATAATGTTATTATAAAAAAAATGCATTCAATTTTTTTAAAACAAGCTTTAAAATAAAATTTATTTAAAATCCAAGGATTCATTATTTAAATAGGTCAAAACTCAAAGTTGTTGAAAACATGTTTAATTGGTTTTAATCATAGAATTAAGACTTACAATGTACTCAATCTTCTATAATAATTACTCTACTTTGAATTAAGAGTATAAATTTTAATATATTTATAAGTAATTAATAAATAACCACTTAAATATTTATTTTTAAATCATTGGAAACACTTATCTTAAGGTTGTTATTAGAACATACTTGTGCAAAAAAACAAATATGCTCTCTCATACTATACTCTCCACTTGCAATAGGGCATTCCATTACCCTATCTCTTAATGAGTTTACCCCAAAAGGCTTAGGTGTTCGCTCAACCTAGCTATGATACTAACTGTGACGATTTGCCAGTTTGGACGATTCAACTCGATTATAAACCATGCATGTCTAACTCAAACAATCCAAAATGATAGATTATCAATTAGGTTTGAAATTAGAATATAAGAAGAGAAGAGAACAAAACATAGAATCTCGTAACGGAAATGAAAAAATATAATAATGACATAAATAGATCTAAAGCTGTTTTACAATATACATTTGATTTTCTTATACAATAAAATTAGAGTTATATGTCTAACAAAACAAAGTAGTGGAAATAAAATAGATACATTAGTAGTTCATGAAGCTGGTTTACATCAAAGTTTTAAAAATAAATAGCATGGTGGAAGCTCAAATGTTTACTACTCAAGAACAGCAGAATATAGTGAAATAACTAAAGTCTTCAACTCCCTCTTCATCTCTACAAAATAATAGTCTGCAAATCACTAAAATACTCAGGCTGACCCGAGCATAATGAAAAAACACATACTTGAGTCAGAACTAAAAATACTTATGTAAGTTAATTCAAAGTAAATGTAACTTAAGAGATGTTATGAGATTTTTCATTTTTTAAGAATCGGTTAAACTATCTATATGCAGTAAGCTAAGCTATATATGTAATGTCTATCAGTAGATAAATATTAAAATAGCATTAAGGCGTTACCCATATCCTTCTCATTACATTTTTAAGCATGAAATTTATGCAAGTCCTGTAACACCACAAGTAACGTCGGTAGTTGTCAGTGAGTCCCTGTAGGTACAATATAAAAAATCATAGTGGTATCGTATGGAATAATCGTATGATAAGGAATATGAGGCAATGCCCAAGTTAGGATACTACCGTTTTGCATTCCCGGACTGGTCGTAAACCTTAACCGGCGACGACCACGTCCAACAATCCTAGAATCGAAGGCGCACCAATTGAGTCCAAAATCAAGATGGTAATACGAGGGAATGATTCTGCTAAAGGTAGCTAACCTCTTGGCCTAGTATGGCTCCTGTTTTAGTCATTTCAAGTTGACACAAGTGTCGGGGTCATCCATTATTGTTCTTCACTTCATTCCAGCAAGCGTTCACCATTTCAACCTCTACATTCTAGATAACATCCACCGCATACACAGATATTAAAGTGGTTCTAATATTGACAGAGAGATGCCAATATCCACCGCATACACTTTAAAATCCAAGGATTCATTATTTAAATAGGTCAAACTCAAAGTTGTTAAAAACATGTTTAATTGGTTTTAATCATAGAATTAAGACTTACAATGTACTCAACCTTCTATAATAATTACTCTACTTTGAATTAAGAGTATAAATTTCGATATATTTATAATAATTAATAAAATAACCAGTTAAATATTTATTTTTAAATCATTGGAAACACTTCTCTTAAGGTTGTTATTAGAACATACTTGTGCAAAAAAACAAATATGCTCTCTCATACTATACTCTCCACTAGTAATAGGGCATTCCATTACCCTATCTCTTAATGAGTTTATCCCAAAAGGCTTAGGTGTTCGCTCAACCTGGCTATGATACTAACTGTGACCATTTGCCAATTTGACCGACTCAACTCAATTATAAACCATGCATGTCTAACTCAAACAATCCTAAATGACAGATTATCAATTGGGTTTGAAATTAGAATATAAGAAGAGAAGAGAACAATACATAGAATCTCATAACGGAAATGAAAAAATATAATAATAACATAAATAGATCTAAAGCTGTTTTACAATATACATTTGATTTTATTATACAATAAAATTAGAGTTATATGTCTAACAAAACAAAGCAGTGGAAATAAAATAGATACATTAGTAGTTCATGAAGCTGGTTTACATCAAAGTTTTAAAAATAAATAGCATGGTGGAAGCTCAAATGTTTACTACTCAAGAACATCAGAATATAGTGAAATAACTAAAGTCTTCAACTCCCTCTTCAGCTCTACAAAATAATAGTCTACAAATCACTAAAATACTCAGGCTGACCCGAGCATAATGAAAAAACACATACTTGAGTCAGAACTAAAAATTCTTATGTAAGTTAATTCAAAGTTAAATGTAACTTAAGAGATGTTATGGGATTTTTCATTTTTTAAGAATCGGTTAAACTATCTATATGCAGTAAGCTAAGCTATATATGTAATGTCTATCAGTAGATAAATATTAAAATAGCATTAAGGTGTTACCCATATCCTTCTCATTACATTTTTAAGCATGTAATTTATCAGGTCCTGTAACACCACAAGTAACGTCGGTAGTTGTCAGTGAGTCCCCTGTAGGTACAATATAAAAAATCATAGTGGTCTCGTATGGAATAATTGTATGATAAGGCATATGAGGCAATGCCCAAGTTAGGATACTACCGTTTTGCATTCCCGGACTGGTCGTAAACCATAACCGGCGACGACCACGTCCAACAATCCTAGAATCAAAGCTGCACCAATTGAGTCCAAAATCAAGATAGTAATACGAGGGAATGATTCCGCTAAAGGTAGCTAACCTCTTGGCCTAGTATGGCTCCTGTTTTAGGCATTTCAAGTTGACACAAGTGTTGGGGTCATCCATTATTGTTCTTTACTTCATTCTAGCAAGCGTTCACCATTTCAACGTCTACATTCTAGATAACAT
Source organism: Allium cepa (assembly GCA_030765085.1). NCBI lineage: Eukaryota > Viridiplantae > Streptophyta > Magnoliopsida > Asparagales > Amaryllidaceae > Allium > Allium cepa. The sequence goes on from CM060932.1 coordinate 915,367,266, forward strand.
CCACCGCATACACAGATATTAAAGTGGTTCTAATATTGACAGAGAGATGCCAATATCTGACCTCGGTCTCTTTAATAATCAATCATTCAATATATAAAAGTATGTCATTTTATCTGTTTTAATTTTCATCAAAAAATATTTTAAAAATCACGACAAAGTGTTTAAAAAAGTCTTTCATTTTACTTCAGGATTTCGCAGAAAAACATTCAAAAATTTCCAGCAGTATTTATTATTTAAAAAAATTTAAATACATCAGATTTTATACTAATTAAATTATATAAAGCCTAAAATTTACAGTAAAATTTCAAATTAAATTTTAGCATTATTAAAACATTATTTTAGAATTTCCACAAAAGTCTCAAATTTTTTCAAATCAATTTGATAATTCTCCCAAATTGTCAAATGACTAATTTCAAATATAGAGTTATTAAAATTATAAGATGATCGAAATAATTATAAGTTTCTTTACAAAATATTCTCCAATAATATGCAGGTTCTATAGAAATTGTTTCAAATCAAAATAATGGTTTTGTAAAATTTCAAAATTTCAATAGTCCTATTTTTAAAAGAATAAAATATAGAAAATACTAAACAATAGAATTTGATATAGGTTTCTTTACAAAATATTTTTCCTTTACTGGGTGGAGTTAAAGAAAAAATTTAAAGCTAAAATAACACTATTTTCCAAAACGTCTATTTATTTGTATCTAATTAAATAGTGCATTCTAAAAAATCTACATGTAAACTTAAGACCAAATTTTAGACTATACCATTCAAAATATCATTTATTTTAACATATAAAAAATATAGAACTAAAGATGTAACGACCCCGGATTTTAATTAAATTTAAATTGATAATTTATCGAATTTTTGAATTAAAATTGTGAAATGTATAGATGGATTGATGCGAGTTTCCCCGATCTCAAATAAAAATGTGTTAAATTATTTGAATTTAAATCTTATATTAATGGTTTGAAAAATAAATATTAAAGTATATACATTGACACAAGTATGAAATGAATAAATAGGTGAATTGTTAATTTATTATTGATGGTTAAAATATATATAATAAATACAAGACAATAAATAAGAAGTAAATAAAATATAAGATATAACAATATAAAGTAAATATATATATATATATATATATATATATATATATATATCTTAATCTCATATTAATACATCAATACAAGATAATACAAATGGAGTAGGCTGCAAAAGTAATAAGAGTAAAATAAAAATAGAAGTTCACTTATTTTGTAAAGTAAAATAATTTATACTTAAGCTATGAATAAAAATAAGAACATTGATATATAAAACAAAAACAATAAGTATAAAACAAAACTAAAAAGAATAAGTATGCAAGTATGCAGGCAAATAAGCATGGAATGAAACAAACAAAAGACAAGTACCCAAAGCAATACAAGAGCTTGGGAATAAAAAAATATAAATAAACAAAGCCAAAATACAAAGTTGTAGCCACAATGCAAGCTTATATCAGCTGAGATTATCTCAGCATAGTCAAAGCAAGAAAGAATAATAAAGTATATGTAGTAAACCTGGATAAGTAAGGAAGTATACAATGTAAAGTAAACAAATACATAAGTAAACTAGGCAAATGAAATATATTAGCCAAAATCATAACAACCTATTAACTATAGAAATACATTTATATTTGAATAGAAATAAGACCAATGCAACATGCAAGATATTAGCTGAAATAAATATAAGTACAAAATCATCTCAGCCGAGTAATGTAAGGCAAGCAAATAGATATGTAGGCTGAGAAAACAAATAAGGCTAAAGCAAAGTACAATCTGCATGAACATAAACAAAGCAAGTAGAATGGTACAAGGCAATTAATGCAAATATATACATCAGCCACCATATGATGTTTCAGCCACCAAACGTTTGCAAAGTCAACAAAATCAATTCGACCTATTTTTAAAATCAATTCAGCCTACAAAGAAAGAAAACTCTGATTTTATTTTGTACAAACCAAATAATACCTCACCCAGTTGTACAAACATAACATAACATCAACCTGTAAATTCATTCTTTTATATATCTTCTTCATCATAGTTCGAAAACACTGAAGCATGCCATTTAAAGAAAAAAAACTTAAATAAACATCAAAGAAATAATTTTTGCAACAATCTTCAACCTGACTTGATCAGTAAATCAACAAGCTTCAGATTTAAGAGTTTTAAAGTTCAAACCCAAAGTAAAGATTCGAATGCAATCATTTCCAGGCATGAATCTTCACTGTTTCTGCTTTATAATTTTGAGGTGAGTAACTTCCTTTTTAAAGCATTTGAGAGGGTTGCAAGAGTTTATCTAGAAAGTATGTTATTGCAATCTCCTGTATATATATATGTTGATGTATGTATGCCTGTGATTGTTGTATTGCCTCTGTTTTATTTTCATTTTTTTCCAAAACCCAGATTTATAAAATAAATCTCCATCTCTTTATCTACTCACTGTTAGATCATGGAATATAAACAAAAGATGTTTGTTTGATCATGAACTAGGATTTAAAAATTTATTTAAGTTAAAACCATTTGTGTATGGCTCTGGAAATAAAATTTAAAGCAGGAAACTCAAGTCCCTGTAAAAATTCAAACCTGTTAATTTTACAATTCAGGTATATGAGTGAAATCATCACACTTTAATATGATTTTCAATGCAAAATTTATAATTTTTAGAGGTGGGGTTTAGGGGTAGTTCGAAAATAAACAAAAGGTATACTTCGACCAATTTCCGGCGACGTATTAATCTCGGGATGCTAGGGGTTCTTCGTGTTGATGGAGGGGTGATCGGGGATGCTGGGAAAAATGGTAGGTGGTGATGCAATTCACCATGGAGGTCACGGCAGTGGGTTTCCTTTTGGAACCCTAGTTTTTTGGGTTTGGCAAAAATTGGTCACCTCGGCATTTGTAGATGATCGAGTGCAATATGGCTCTGGGAGGTGATAGAGGAGAGTTAGTCGCGTTCGTGGCCGGAGGCGTTGGCGGTCTGGTGGTCGGAGTTGATGGCGTGGCGCGTTGACAGGTTGGGGTCGCGATGGGTTCGAATGTTCCAGGTTTGGGTTAGGCTACGCAATTTTGTTTCAAAGTGCTGCAGTGGTTTTTGGGGGTTGTGATGTGGTCGTGGGGTGATTAACGATGGGAAGCGACGCTGGTGGGTGGCCGAAGGCGAGCGGCGGCATGGTACACGTGCACACGTTGAGGTTCGTGCATCAAGAAATGTTTTAATTGAAAGTGAAGAAAGGGAAAAAAAATATAAGTTTAAACTTAAGTAGAAAGAGAAGAAGAAGAAGAAGGAGAGCGTACAGGGAGGCTCGAAGAAACGCACGGGGATTTGGTTGTTTTGCTCGAAGCAGGAAGGGGCGCGACTCGAAGCAAAATGATAAGGGGCTCGGGTCAATGTTAGTCCAGGTTTTATAACAGACCTGTTCTGTTTTCTGGATTTTTAAAAATCAAATTTTAAAACAAGCTTAAACAAGTTTAAAAACAGAAGTTTAAATATAAACTCGGATTAGTTTGGAAACTTTCTTTATTTTCAAATTGTAGTATTAAATTAAAAGTGGTTAAACAATGAAGTGTATTCAAAGGGAAATTGAATTTAGAAAATGGTATTTGAAATTGTAAAGGAAGTTCTAAAAAAAGTTTAAAATCAACATTTTTAAACCTGGATTTGAGTTTAAATCTGAAGTTAAGATTTTGGAAATAAAATGAGTTTTATAAATTTAAATGTTAATAAGTTTAGAATATGTAAGTATACTCTGATATATGAACTTAGGAGGAATTTGATTTCAAACTCTTTTAAATTTCTTTATAACAAAAGTAATGTGATAAATTTTGATAACAAATTAGATTAATTAAATCAATTGTAAATCGTAAATTACTTAATGAAAGAAATTAAGGAGTTAATTACTAATTGTAATAAAATTTGGATATTCTGATTAAATCAATGATAAAGATAAATTGGTAATTAATGATTTGTTATTATGAGATGATTGCTTAATGACATAAAGAGTAAATTTCTTGAAATAATTAATTAAGAAGTTAATTAATTATATAATTGGTTCAAAAGTCAATTTAATTAATATGATTGATTAAGAATAATTTAATTAATTAAAGTGTTTGGTAAATTAATTTATATCAAATGATTTGGAATTAATAAATCAGAATTGGATAATAAATTCATAAGTAATTTATTAAATTGGAAATGAATTGAATTAATTAGGCTTAAAAGATTAATTAATCCTTCTTATAAATGTTTATTAACTGCTTGACCTTAATACTTATGAATGATTGTATTGTATGAAATGCCTTGAATTGATTGTCCTATCTGATCTGTGATATTTTGTTCTGTAGATTGTGGTATGTAAAATTTATTCATTTATTAATGATACCTCTGTATATTATCTGTTAATCTGTAATGATTGAATGTTGTTGCACTATTGTGTGTTAAACCCCTGGACCACACCATACACACACAAATATGGATTTCACGAGGAAATCGATTATGTCACAGATTTTGAAACGATTTTAAATAGACAATTTAAATCCAAATGTTTTGAAAATGAGATTGAGTTTAAAGTGAAAAGCTTTTAAAATGGAATTTCAAAGATGAAATTTATTTGAATGACTTAATTGAGTTTTGAAATTTAAATATTTTGATTTAAATTTGAATTCAATATTTGAAATTGAATTCTATGATTTGAAAACTAGGGTTTAAAAGGGCTAGTCAACTTATGAATGAGTTTATATGGTTTAAACCATTTTAAAGGTATTAATTTGGGAATTTGAAATTAAGGCTGTAACTTGTACAAATGAAAAATTGGATTTTTTTTCTGAAACGAGAACTATTTGTTTTCAAATAAATAAAAGTTTTCACATAAGAAATGAACTTCCAATTTGGTTAAAATGATTTCTAGTTTGAAATGAAGAAATCTTCCAAGTTATAGAAACGGTTTGAAAATTATAAGTTGAATCTTTAATTTAAAGATTTAACGAGTTGATCCAATTGAAATGAAAATTGTTTTGAGATCTATGAATGGATCTTTATGAAACGGGTGAACTTTGAGAGATAAATCTTTTTGTTTAAAAGATTAAAAATGGTAATTTGTTTAAAACCATTTGAAAGAGTTTTTGGGTAATAAGTTGTGACTTAATTAAAATCCCATATCCATATGTTTTTGAAATATTGTGCTCACTATTCGGTTTAGCCGGGAGAGGACCTTTGTGTCATATATCCCATTCCGAATATGTGATACATCGTTATGGATTGCATTTGAAGACCGGTGTTGAAGACCGGATATTTTTGAAAACGAAAGGATTACCGTCGAATGTCTCTGCACCGAATGGCCCCGGTATAGAGATCTCCATATGTGATGGGAAATCCGGACGTGATTAGGGATTATCCGGATTGCAAGGACTTCTTTGGAAGTGCCTTCGGTTCTGTTCGAGCCCGGAACAGACTTGTATGGATTGTGTGTCTGACATTACAAATTGTGATATAAAGCAGATTTCTTTCAAATACATTTCTGTGGTGGCGGAGAATTTATTCTTTTAGCTTAACACCCTTCTCTGAGACGTACGAGCTCAGAGGTTATGTAGTTGAAGGTTATCAGCGATATATTCCCAATTTGGTAATGTGACATGCTAAGTGTTGCTGTGTAATGATCATTGTTTGATCATTTGTGATAGGATCATTTGTTTGATCATTTATCTTTGTGATCATTACTTTGATCATTTGTTGACCCAAAGTATGGCTTTGTACCAAAGCGTAGCTTTGTGGACGAGACTTCGTCGAGCCTCACAAATCGGTAATGGTCGAAACAGGAATTGTGCGGCAAGGTTTCAAGGGTAGCTCCCCTAGGGTATGACCATTCCTTCTGGAAAAGGGTAGTATCATGGTATGGAGCCCAGATACTTACCCAGATACTTACTCATGTGGACACACACTATATTTATTTCTGTGTGGTTGTTGGATTAGAGGTACCTCGTTTAAAGGTCCCAAAGGACCGGGGGTGGCATATCTGAGGGTTTATAATATCCCTTGGGAAAAGGGGTTCCCGGCCTTGTTTGGCAGAGAACGGTTTGGTTCTCGGGGCGTCCCGCCAGAGGCGTTCCCATGTGGCAATAGGAAGTTCCTTAGCCTGACCATTTGTTGGAAAAATCCAAAGAAACAATACGCGCCTTGTAAGGTTTTAGTTGTATAACCTGCCATGGAATGTGGCGGTAACCTGCTATTGAACATGGTAGCTATAGTAGGCATACGATAATGGTCGTATGCTGGCTAAGATTTATATTCTACTTTCGAAATGCTTTTCTGCACTGTGCACTTATAATAATAATATCAAAGAAATTTTCTGCATATTAAGCATGTTTGACTATCATAAGAAGAAATCTCCTCCAATTCTGCGTTTGCATTGTGTGTGTGGCGGGAGGTCTTATGGTAGTTTCATTTTCTAAAAAGCATATCGGATTTTCTTTTATAAATCTAGTTTTCTTTAAAAGATAAACTGTTTTTGTTACTCACACCAGTCCCATGACTGACCCGGAGTTTATTGTTCCTTTCCTAAACTCTGGGTGCTCACTATTTTCCACACGTGCAGTCTAGAGTTGGGTTTTTCAAATAGTTAGGTTTGGTAGATTATCTGGAGCTAGTTCAATTTTTGGATATGGACGAGACTTGCTTGTCTTAGTGTATTGTGATGATGGTTCAAGCTGCTGCTGGAATTCTTCCTTGGAGACTATCTTAGAGTTATTTGTTCCGTTGCTGTTGTTATCTATTGTCTTTCCGCTGCTATTTTATTGTATCATATCTCTGATGTATATCGATATCAATTGTATCATCTGTTGTATCAGGATGTTGTATCAGATGTTGTATATTGATATTCTTTATTTTTCCGCTGTGTTGTTTACTTAATGGTGTTATAAGCCCCGGCGAATCGAATTTGAACGGTCGAATCTACGGCATTCGAGTACGATGTAAAGTATGGATGTCGATTTTCGAACGGGAAAAATCCGCTTCGTTACAAAAGACATACATACTTGAAAAAATTTCAAATAAGGACAAAATGACAAATCACATTTTGGGCCAAAATAATAAAACTATATATTTTTACTTTTTCCACATATCAATATAAGATGTTCAAGGGTTTTTATATCACCATGCAATATTCAAATGATTCATATAACAAACAATACAGCTTCAATATTTCACACAAGATGGTAATAGCTATAATCGACGGTCAAGCATATAAATAATCACAATATCATCAATTATTATCAACTTATAGGCCTATACATACAATCAAAATTTCAAATCACCTTAATTAAACGTATATCACAACATCATCAACTATCGAATATTAGGATGCTCAGCTAGCAATAGAATTCAATTTTAATGTCAATTTAAATTCACAAAACATCAAAATAAATAATTTGTTACAACATGATGTTGATTCAGCTTGCAATAGAATTTATAATATTTTGTGAGTCAAAACACTCACCTTTAACTCTGATTGAAAAATGCATGACAAGATAACTACCAACTTAGCACTAACACGCTTTTTCTACCAATTTCCAAAATCATCAAAAATAGTTCTATGTCGTCCGAAATTTCAAAACGAATCCAACGGAAGTAACCACGCATGAATCAGAGTATGTATATGTATATGAAAGTTATGATGATTAGAAGTTGCACAATTAAAATGGTAATTAATTTAAAACACATGGACAAATTTGTAAATACTATCACCTTCCAAAACCCTAAAGTACACAATCGAAACCCCTCGGCCCCCAACTTCACACCCAAACCACCACCGATCTGTGCTGCTGCACCTTGATTCCATCACCCAGCCGTGCTCCCTACACAAAGGTGAGCTGCCCGACTCCACTTGAGGCAACCCCGACGCCACCCACGGCCCGCCGCCGCACTAGAGACATAGCCCTAAATTAAAATTTTGGTCCAAACCCAAGTGCTATCCCTTCGATCTGACTTGATAGATTGACTCCATTCATCATGCTCTGCGCAGTGATTACTTCCAATTGTCCCATGGTCGACGTTTCACTGTTGATCATGAAACCCTTTAATGGATGACCGTGAATTAATCATCAATTTTCGATCAACCAAAGCCTCAAATTGAAAAAAAGATTCCAGACGCTTCTTTGCCTTGTCGAGAGCTTTTCAATGATATATAGTTTGACATAGTTTGGATAGTTTGATTTTTCAACTGATTTGTAATTAGTAAATAAAAATTAGGGATAATCTCCATAAGCAAGGAAAAGATTAGATCTAAAAGAAATTATAGGAGAATTGGATGGAGGCTTTGGGGTTTTACCATAATCGCATATTTATAGGCAAAAGAAAGATCCATTGGGCCAAAATGGTCACAAAGGCCCGAAAATTTTTTCGCCCCCTGAACAAAAATATGTCATCCTATATATCGAATATATGTTTACGATAATTCTAAACCCAATGAAACTTTCAACATAATTCTTCTCTTCCTTTTGCCATCAAATTTCTTTTTGCAATATCTATTTAAAAATTTATAATTAACATGACAAATATGCTGATCTTTACACCATCTATTATAAAATGGCTAAAAAATGTTGTTTCCAAATTCATTTCTTTTCGTCTAAAATTATACTTAACTTCAAAATGGAAACATTCATTTTATCTCTCAAAATGACCATTTATTTCATTATAATGTTCGTTCTATTTTAACACAAAACGCATGTTTCTAAAATTAATTTCAATTCACTTCTCTTTCTTTTTAACTAAAAGATTCCAATAAATTCAATTGCAATTAATTTCAATATTAAATTTTAGATGAACCCTACTTATTGGAAAGAAAATAAAACAATTGTTTTCTTTTTTTTCATTCTATTCTTTATTAAAATTAACATTTATTATTCCAATTCCTGTCATTAATCACATGTTGACCAATATCATTAAATTATATTTTAATATATGTTACCATTTTTATCTTATTGTACTGTTTTTCATTTAAGAGTTTCATTTATGATCATAACCTACATCATAACAGATTTTGCACCAATAAAATCATAGAATTTTCATTTCTAATAATTTTTATTCAATTTTTTTTCTAATGCTATATTTTTTAAACAATTTAAAAATATGGGTCGTTACAATATGTGTGATTTCTAATGTATATAGATTCACATATACATATAAGTTTCAAGTACATTAGACGCCATACGTATATGGTTTAGACATATCAATTCACATATATATATGTATAGATATATTTGCATATATGGTTTTATATATTTGGTTTTAAATGTACATTTCTCAAATGTATGCGTACTACGCATTTCAGATTTTGCTTTGGGTATGTATAAATTTGAGAAGCTATAAGGCAGCAGGTTTGGAAAATTGGGCACTTTAAAAGTGCATGGTTTCAAATGTTTATTGCGTAATATATCAAAGTTCTAAAAACGTAAATATTCACACAAACATACACAAACATATATAGATTTTAAAATGCATGAATTAATTTCAAATGTGTATAAAGTCTTGTATATATTGTAATTCGAATACAAGCATAAAGGTTTGAAAAATACATATAAGTTTTGAATATATGATATATGAGAATTCGTGTATGCATACACTTAGTTTCAAATATCCAAATGTAGGATTTGTCAAAAAGCATATACATATTTGACAATACATATCAGATTTTTGAATATACGAAGTTTTTTATGCGTAAGAAAGCTAGTTTTTGAAGAGTTTCAGACTTTATATACTCGTACTGTTCTGTTTTAGATGCATAAATGCACAATTTCAATTGTGGAGACTCTTAGATGATTATCAGTTTTATATATGAGCCCATGGGCCGTATTTGTATTCACTATCAGTTTCTAAAGGCATAGAGCTTTAAATACATATGGCAAGTTTTAAAGTATTAGATTTCAAGTGCACATCGGTGACAGGCTTTAAAGCGTACAAGTTTTTGTGTTTATGTATACATGTGGTTTAAAAACCTCAAATAAACTTGGCTTTCAAATGTGTATAAGCTCCAATGTGTATATTTTGGCTTGGAAAAGAAGAAAAAAAAGAAATTCTATGCATATGTAATTTACTAGCTCATGTACGAATCTAGTTTTGAGCGTGTTAGATTTATGAAATGTGAGCTCTAAGTATATTTGGATTTCAAATGTTTTAGTTTGAGGAAACACAGTTTGAAGTATATTTGGTCTTTCATGTACAAAGGCTTTCGAATAAATGTAACTTCATATATATATACTATAAAGCAAAACCTTGAGTCAAATGGTCAAAATGAAGCCTTTTTAGAACTTCCCAAAATAGCCATATTACTTCTTTTGGATAATTGGTTACACTAGGATATTAATGTAAATTCCTAAACTACGTGGTGGATACAATCAGTGGATACAATCTGCTTTCACGTTCTCATCCATAACACAAGTTGCTTTCTCTCTTAAATGTAATAGCCGCAGGGTGATTCAATGGTGGAAAATACTGGAAAAGCTGCAATATTGCTCTAACATATTTCTCAAGTGTAAGATCTTCAACACGCTTTAATTATTTGATTTCTACGGCTTTGTTTTCATTATCTTAGGATCGATTTTAGTTTGACGATTTTATATCTACACAATTTTATGTAAATTTGACTTCTTTAATTTCATTTTGCTCTCTTCCATTTTTCGTTTTTAGATAACTAACTACAGATTTGGTTCATCTTCCTATTTCTATCACAAAAGATTCCAAATCTGGGAAGTTTTCCATTATTCTTATTGTTGCAAAGTGATTTTACTGCAATGGCTGTAACAGCACAGGAGAGCCAGCCGAAAAAACATTTTTTCCCCCATTTTTTTATTCGCTCCTCAATTTTCATGCCAAACATAAGTGATCTTTTTCTCCTCTCCCAAAATCATTTCACAGAAGCGGCAGCTTGAAATCGAAGATGAGTCCAACTCCGATGAAAAGAGGCATAAGCTTCAAGAGTAATAAGTTTACTTTTAGAGGGTTTTGCATTTAATTGTACTTCTGTTTGTGCGTGGATTTAATCTTTAATTTGTTTTTTTATTTTCTTTCATAGAGCCGTATTGGACATTTTGAAAATGAATCGACTATAGAATTTGTTAGGTGCTTTGGTAGGAATAACCGCAGAATTGTTTGCTTCTGAAATATTTGTAGTATGCAGTATTGAAAAACTACTTTAGTTATAAACAATACCGATGATGCACAATGATGGTACCACTGGAACAGATGTTCGATTATCATCTATTTCGAAATTGAATTATACCACAGTTTTCCAATTGATGGTATTGATACTATACTTTTCTTTATTATATAATTAATTATATCTTTTCATCAACCGCCTGATGCAGTTTTGAGAAGGACACCTACATTGACACCGTAATCGTCGAGGACAACCATGCAAGCATGCCGTGAAATCTATCAACAATTTCAGGCAAGTTATACTCACATATTTTATGGTTAATTTCTATGCCAAAAGGTTTGATTAATAATTTCAATTTTATTAATATTTAGATATTTTGATTTCAGTACTATATTGACATTTGATTAATAGATAAGTTTATATTTGTATTAATGATATGATCATCTCTTTATCTACTTTCCACATTTTAGCAGTTCCGTTTTATCAACGGTTAATTTTCAATTCTTCCTATTGGTCGAGCATAAATTATGTCTTCATCAATTTCAAACACCATGCTCGAGAATAATACTTTACGTTCTCATGTGTTACAAGCATGTTTTATTAATTAATAATCCAGTTAAACTATATGATAGTTAAATTTTTTATCATGAATAAGGAATGCTCCATGGAAGGTCAACGTAAATTGATAGTAAACCATATTGAACATTTAAGGCTAAGGATTTCATATTATGCTTTGAGTTTACAAAATCTGAACATATATTCAATAAAGGAGAATTGTTGAGTGGGTAGTTTATTTGTATTTAAGTAACCCATACCTTTGTTTTTGCTGACATAAAAAGTCATATGTGAAGAGTTATATTCAAAATTGGGTCTTCCAGAATGTTAGATTTGATTTTTTAGCTTTCTGGATTTCCGTTCTCTACTACAAATAATTTAATCTCAATGCATTCCTATTCTTGCTAACAATTTATGCTTGACTAGCTCTTCTCTATTTTTGATTGATAAGCCAACTTATTTACTCCCTTAGTGTGTTGAAATAAACTATAGTGAGGGTTGTCATTGATTGAATTGTTGATATAAAGCTTTGCATCACTTGAATTTTGCATATGACAGTATTGGATATTCTTAATTATAGTATAGGAACTTTGCATGTTTTTGCGACTTGGAGCGTAAATTTTATGGACAACCAGGAAAACTACTAAGCCACATAGCCAAGTGTAAGATATTACCTATATTTTTCATTATTTTACATGCACATGATCTTTAAGTTGTGTTCTTTATAAAGTTATTGTTTGTAAATCAACGCTAAATCAGATTTTGTTTACCTAAAGTAGTAACTTAATATGTTGAGGACGCAGAGCATCCATTATATGAGTTTCAAGGTGAAAAACATAGTTTTGACATTTTGAATTCTTAGAATTTTATCCTCGGCTTTGATACCAAACTGATATATTTTACTTTTATTCTCTACAACTGTAACAGATCAGGAATACTCACCATTAACCTTCTCCTCTTCAAATACCCAAATGAACGATCTTCTCAAATAATATTCCATTATTTTTCTCATATTTTCGAACTAATATTACGAAACTTGAAAATCAAGTGAGCATAGCTTCAATATGAAGTGGGCAATACCAATTTGAACTTCAAACTTCAAATTTTAGTACATTTAAAATGCACTTCTATGCTAAAGTTTATTTTAAATGATTAACATCGCATAATTTTTTTAGACAATCTACATGCTTCTTCTGTCCTCAATTTTTTCTTATCATAATTTGAAATTCTATTTTAGTGCTTGATATAATTTATCTATAAATTGGTTTACCCTTTACCCGACTTGGTGTTATTCAGGCTTTGGTGGTTATAATTTTGATAGTTTGAGTCAATACATTCATATTTATGTCGGATAAACATTCACTATTCCTAAAGACGTGATCCATTCACTATTTCTGCACACATAAATGTAGTGAAACCAATATCTCTGTTTGTTCAGGTAAACATAAACCTCTGTAATCAATTAGTTTTTCCCGTCTTATTCTTCTTCGGCACAAGTCGTTCATCCTTCAAGTAACAATCTCCTATTTAAAAGAAATTATAGACTATGCTGCTATTTTTTTGATGGATTTCGCTATCTGCTGTTGTGAATCTAGGTGGATTTAATGGGACCTAAATTATTCTATATTATAATTCAATCCACACATTTTGATCAATTTTTTCTGTTCTGGGTTACATTTAAAAGAACTATGTGATTTATACATTGGATATCTAAAAGGGTTTTAGGTTTCATAGTTCCTTTTGTGATAATATAAAATTGAAGTTCTGTTGGGTTTATATTGCTCAGATCGTCCTGTTGAGTTCCAATGGCGACGAGTTTGTATATCTTGATTTATTTTTCCCCACTGTGTATGTTATGCTTTCATCTCCACTTTTATATTTGTATGCACATAAGGTGTTTGCGAAAATGTTCCAAGTTCTAATGAATGCCTATTCACGTTTTTTCTTTCTTTTCTTTTACTTCTTTTTCTGTGCACATAAAATGGTTGAAACTATGGTCTAACTAACTTTTTTTCCATTCCTAATGCGGGTTTAAGCAAGGACGTAAATAATTTGCAGGTGCTCAAAGAAATTTTTTGCACTTCATGCTACTTCAATGCCAAAATTGATTTGCAGGTAACAGCTTTTCCTTATTACAATGGTTTTTTTAGTCTTACTGCCTTCTAAATTGTCAAAATTTTGATTTGAAAATGAAATTAGTTTGGCAATTGTGGTATGCGTGAACACATATTTCTACTAAGTTCAAACTTCATGTGCCTTGCTAATTCTACCTATGCACATTTTCATGTATTATAGTCTGCGTTTTTAACTGCTTTTATCCTTTCTGTTTATTTTTGTACAGTGGTATCGTTCTTTGTCAACTACAGCGTTGTCTAATCCATTATATATTTTATTGCTTGAACTTTATCTTGGGCAGTGCCACCCTGTATGTCTGCAGTGACAAGATAGTTCATTTATCTGGAATCTTTGTTTGCACCTAATATATAAATAGATATGTGGAAAAATCGAGTGTTCAATTTGAGATGCTAATTATTATTATTTTAATTAATAGTGTACCTTATTCACTATCACGTGAACAACCAATTTTTTTGTCTCATATGAAATAAGAAGTTTCATTTGAGATGCTAACTATATGAATGTTTTACTTGCGATTTCAGGTTCGGTATAGTCTATGGTTTGTTTGCGGTGGGGTTGTCGTTCCTTGGTTCGTAATGGTGAAGTTAGCACGGCAAGTTGTAAATTTCTTGATATATCAGTCATGGAAACAACAGTTTCATTTTATCTCTTTATTTATTAATGAAAAATGTGTACATATAAAAACTGTTGTTTTTGGGATATTATGTGAAACTGGAACTGTTGAAACATCGATACATATAGCCTTACAATGGATAATGCAAACATCCATTCTACAATGGCAAATGTTAAAATTTCAAGTTATGCATGTTTATATACATACATGAGTTGATGTGATTGGGTTGCAATCACTGTTGAAGCTTCTGGAGATTCATAAATGATAAATAGAGACTCATCTTTTTAATTTGAATTGAGATGAAATTTGTATATCCGTTACATTTGATGTGCTGTACTCTAAATTAAAAGCTAATTTGTCTACCGTTTTACTTTTGTTGTGAATTATATGAATGTGTACTACAACTATATTGACATAGATATGAAAAATTCTTTATGGAGTGGAGGCAAGTAGACCGAGTTTTTTACACCTTATTTTACCTTATTTACTGTACTTAAGTTTTAACATCGATCATCTAAATTTAAAATTCAAGTGATATATTATTTAACCATCTGTTTTTTTAATCTGGATAAGGATTTCAGTAAACTCTTTATGCAACCTCTACAATGATCAGACAAACAAAATTAACCTTGCACTAAGTCAAAATCTAAAAGCTAATATGCTTTAATTAATTTCTTATTAAGTAATCTTGAAGATATCATAGATTATTCACAGGTTGATATAACTCAAAGGTGCTTCATCATTATCAGGTTCACTTATCGTCTTTCTTACAACATCTTATTTTTGTTTAGTTTACATATCTTCTTCCTTTTTTTCTCATAAGTAACCAAAAAAGCACGACATCCTCTATAATAACAAACTCTAATACAGTCGAAACATATTACTAAGAAAAACAAGAAAAAAGCACCAAGTATGAACGTAGAAAACAAAAAAGATAAGCCCGACCCAAACTGGGTAGAAAAGAAACATCACTGCAGTCCAATAGCACCACCCAGCGCGACCCACGAAAACAAAGAGGAAACGACATCCAAAACATAAACCCTACTTCAACGCTAGCTCGCATCCTTCTATCCAGGGTCTTTCAGAACAATACTCTAATTCAAAAACTTGTTTCCTTCTGGCGATTGAATGGGGAGTTGTCGCAAAAGCCTTTTCAGTTGTAGGCGAATGTTGATTTCTATCAATTTTTCTCTTTGCTCCTTTGAACAGCTCTTTCCCTCGAAGCGACGCCTCACCCTTTCTAACCAGATGTGATGAATCGTAGTTGCAGCCGCAACGTAAGCCAAAAGCTGAGATGTTGATTTCGTTGCAAACTTTCGCCTTAGAGTGGTAATTTGTTGGCGCGGCGAATTATCAAGTGTTGGTTGAAGTTCTAGCTTAATAAGTAATGCCGACAATGATTAGTGCTAAACTCACACTCTGTGAAAATGTGTAGATGCGATTCGTTATATTTTATAGCGAAAATCGCATTGTAGATCTATATTCATTCCCCAAGTTATCAATCTGTCTGGAGTGGGCAGATGTTGGACATATGCCATAAAGGCTGTAAATGAAATTTTCTGGTGATTTTATTGTACCATATGAGTTTGTAGCTATCATCTCTATCTGCATGTAGTCGAATCGCATTCCACATCGAGGAAAATGTAAACTTTCCCTTGTTAACTATATTCCAGTGGTCGGTAGTCATTTCTTTAGATAGATTAACCTGCATAATATGAGATGCCACCTCTCTAGTATCAGGCAATAGCCGAAGTTGTAGTTGTTTATCTTGTATTATGCACCTCACCTTGTAGTTGGTCGTACTGCTTAGTGAAATCCTGTTCCAGCCAATTAAATCCACGAGGGGTTTGTGATTAACCCAAGGATCGTACCATAAATCTGTGTGTTCCTCATTGACAAATACGAGATATGATCTTAGCAAATAAATCACGTTGTCGTAGAATAGTTTTGATCGTACCAGAAAAATTGTTATTAATGGGCAAGACCCAAAAATTTGTCTTCGATAAATACTTGGTCTTCATTCACATGGACCATAGACTATTTGATGTTAGTAAATTCCAAAGTAATTTCAGTCTAACAGTTGTATTGAGATTAGAAAACTTTCGAAGCCCTATACCACCTTCCATTTTTGGCTTGCATAAGGTATCCCAAGATATTTTATGTAGTTTGCCTTTCCAAAAGAAATCTGCACATAAAGTATCTATTTTATTTAGAACCGAGGCAGGCAAATGATATATGAGAATCCAGTACATAATAATTGGAGTTATTATACCATGTATCAATTCAGCACGTCATACTATTGTTAATAAGTTACTGTCACATCCTTCTAATTTAGAACTGATCTTACAGGGAAGAACAATGGGCAACATGGATGCAGTTTGATGTTAATGGGACCCCGAGATATTTGACAGGTAAATCCTTCTCTGATGTTTAGAATACATGAGATATCTGATTTCCACATGGCACCTTTACTAAAAAATAATTGGGATTTAGTTTGATTAGTTCATAATCCAACATTATCCTCTATTCTAGAAAACATATAATTCATATAGGTAGCATTTTGTCTTAGAGCGACGAGGAAAATCATAACATAGTCGGCATATAGCAGGTGGCTAATAACAGGTTGAAACTTGTTAATATGCTCTAGATATTTATTTACAACGCCCTCATCCATTAGTAAAGAAAAAATTCCATAGCTTTGCAGAATAAGTAAGGGGATAATCGATCTCCCTACCGTTATCCTCTATTTGAAGTAACAAACCCATGAGGTCTTCCATCAATCAATATAGAAAAAGTAGGAGTTAAATACATTCGTGGATTAACTGTATAATAGATGTTGGGAAACCGAAAGACTTGAGCATATGGCACACAAAATCGCGGTTCACCATGTCATAAGCCTTTTTTAAATCAATTTTGATAGTTGATACACATTTTTGATTCACCACGTTTAGTGAAGTCCCGAACTTGTTCATGAGCCAACAATACATTTTTACCATTGTTTCTACCCAGTAGAAATGAAGATTGATTTTATGCAATTAACAGTGGAAGAAACTATTTAATTTTTATTGCATATAATTTTTGAATAATTTTATAAATACATTAGCACATGCAATAGGTCCATAATCGGAAATTAGTTGTGTGAGCATTATTAAAATCCTTTGTAGCTAGCCATGAAGACCTTATAGTAGAAGCGTCGATATATATATATATATATATATATATATATATATATATATATATATATATATATAGCATGTGTGTGTATATGTATGTAAATGTATATGTTTATGTATGTGTATAGGTTTTATATTAGGATTGTATATCTGTCAGATTTCAAAGAAAGAAGCTTTGAAATGCATAAACTCCCAAATATGCATATAAGTGATTCGATATATATGTATAATGGCTTGCAAATATGCATATATTAGGGTTTTAAATATACAGCTTTAGACATGTATAACTTTAAATCAAATACAAAATGTTCTAGATGATAACAGTTTTAAAGATTTACAGCTCTTATATGAATCTAGAGACATATGTCATATTTTATTAGTAATTATGAGTATTATTTTTTAAACAACGGTTTCGAAGATATGAAGGTTTATACACAGGTTTTTGAATATAAGCCAGCCTTATACATATAAAATTTTCCGAGTATAGTGACCCCAACTAAGTCTGTTTTTTAGAAGTAAGTCTATGTGCACAAGCTTTCATATATATATATATATATATATATATATATATATATATATATATATATATATAGACACACACACATACATACATATATGTAAGCCTTTAACAATATATTATTTTCAGGCACATATATACATAAGTTCCAAAAATATACGGTTTTGTATGTATAGATTTTTAACATATGACTAAACTTCAAATTCCATGCTATATGCATAAGTCCAATGCATATCAATCTATAAATGCATAATGGCTTGCAAGATATATATATTATAAGTATAGGATATCTATAGCTTCATGTATATATATAATTACAGTTTTGAGTGCATATGGCATTAAATATACACATTATTAAAACTTTGAATAATACAAGATTTTGGATATGTGTGAGTCTCAGATACATACAATAGTTTCAACATATGGGTTTCAAATACGGGTATCATCAAGTTTTAAATATATACAATTTCGTACATATATCATGAGCTTTACATATGAGTTCCAAGTATATAAAGTTTTATAATAAATTGCTTTCCATACATATCAATCATCCAAATATATATAATTTTTATATAAATATGAATTACAAATGAATACATGGACTATCAAAGACTATATATGGATTCAGACATGTAAAAAGCCTAAGCAAAGTATGAGTTATATATGACCAAGTTTCAAATGGACATAAATTTTCAAAGGAAAGGCATATATAAGATTTCAAGTTCAAGGAAAGCTCAGGGATACAATATGGATAAGTAAGATTGTATAAATCAAATAACACGCAAGTATCAAGGATTTTAGACATCCCAAGTGATATTGGATGACACCAGTAATGATCAAAGGTATTACTTATTGATTAATGTCACAAGTGACAAGTGATCTCGGCCATATCAGATAACATCTCGGCCCCATCAGTAAATCTGTGTGCGTGAAATGATTTAACACACACTGTTTGTTCTCTTATATACAATTTCTGATATGTATATATTTATTTACAAGCATGACTTCAAATTATAAATTCCTAAAAAAATCAGGCTTTCTTATACTAGTAAATTTCTAATGATATATAAAACTCTGATTCTGAATTAATGATGTAATTCTTTGTTATAAACCATTTTTCCAAAAAAAAATATGTCAAAGAAGGGATTCTTATATAAGATCATGTTCTTGTCTATAAAGTATATCATTTCATGAATTATGACTTTTCAGACTTATAAACGATATATTTCTTTTCACTGAGTAAGACATAATGAAGTACAATTTTACATTTTGTAAAGCCGTAATAATACACATCAATATTTTTTTTAGCAAGCAATTTTATCTAAAAAAGAATTTTACCTACATGCTTTTGAAAAATATTCTTTGCGAATCAAAGGAGCTATTAATGATTATTACATATGTTTATCTATTTTGAAAAGGAACTCTATTATGAGATTATAAGTTTTACAAAAATTTGTTTCAAACTTCGAACATTGAAAATAGGATCTCATATCCAAACCATAAAGATGCCCTAATCAACTTTTGAAGAATGGTAAAGCATCCATCGACAGCCAGAATGGAAAAATCCGTCAAATCGATACTTATGAGAAAGAAAAATTCCAAGGCTGTTAGTGAATTACTTCATAATCACTTCATTGTTCAAAAATGAGAAAATTTTACCCTTATTTCAAATAAGGAAAGATTCAAGAAAGGATTTTACATGGATTACCTTAGCCAAGTAAAGCAAAACAAAAGACAAGCAACCATTCACAATATGGTCATTATATCGAGACCAAATAAGGAGGAAATTCTAGTAAATCTGCAATCAAGCTGCAAGGGTCATACTAAATCTACAAAGATCACCCAAAAATAGGATAATAAGATTGCTAAGCGGAAAAGAATATCTCAAACTACGACTTGTTTCGAGTTTCGAAGCACTTGTGACATGAAAGCATATATGAGGACTTGGAGGAAAATTTGCAAAGAATGAAATGAAAAATGGGAAAAATGTTAGGAAATTTTATGTATACAAGGTGCATAAATTAAATTACTAAACTAACCCTAAGTACATAACCTCCGCTATATTCATGCCACATCATCCTCCTTGTCTCCCTCCCCTTCCTCACATGGATTATGTTCCCCCTCTTATTGACCCAACATGCATTTATACTTCATGTACTTAGTGTTTTGAGGATGTGATATTTTATGACTTCTGTTCCACTTTTATTTTTAAACTTTCATAAGATGTCACATCATTATTTTTATAAATTTAAGCATAAACGTATATACATATATTTTCTAAAATGTGCTAGCTTATATATAAATGAATGTGACTATTTATACGTAGGGTTCACAACGTTTCCAGCAAATTTTTAGACGATGAAAAATCAAAAATTCGAAAAACGATTTCCGGTTACATTTTCAATTTCTCTTCGAACTAATTATTTTTACAAACAAATTTTAAAACTATTTCACCATCATTAGTTGATATATAAAAGAGTTTTATTTTGAGTTATACTCATTGAATAATTATTAAAAATAATTTTAAATATCCATATTTAAAGTGATTAAATTTTGGGTTGTTACGACCCACCGTTAAAAGAATTTCATCTTGAAATTAGCAAACAAGAAGATAGTTCAAAATGACATGGAGCGAATATATTATGTATCATGTACTCTATATAAAAGACATGCACTAAGCACCCATAACACAATAGTGCATACATATTACATACGTCAAACAAACAACTATCCTAACATCAACTCAGGATAAGCTTACCTCATATGATCCACAGTCTCCCAAGTACAATCTTTGGGATCTTCGCTCTACTGAATCTTAACTAATTTCATCACCTTATTACACACCATCTTTTCATCCTGGTTCACAATATGACCTGGATGCCCAGTCACTGTCATCCACTGTAATTGTCTCCCACCAGGCTAGAGCATCCTGATGGAGTTGCCAAGAGGCTATCAATCGCATTTGATCGTCTTCCAACTTCAGTCCTCTAAAAATTCTTTCACATGATCGGATCTAGGCTTGGGCTTCGACAATAGACTCCATGTCAGTAAACGGCTTTCCACCAAGTTTGGAGAAACTTCGATATAGATCAGCTAGATTCGGCTGAATTTGAACAGGAATGAGTGCTGATGTTGCTGGGCCTTGACAAGTTGTTGTGGTATTTACCTGTTCCCTACCTTGTCCTCTTCTTCCGCTCATTCTCACTATTCGTAAATAGTAGGAAACTTGATTTAGGCATACAGACAAGATATCTTAGGGAATATCAACAGTTTAAAGAAATAGACCAAGAAATTCTAGGTTTTCGGTCTTTTGGGTTATACTCATTCTAGGGTATTTTTCACCCTATCTCTAATGAGCCACCTAATGTGTTATACTCCATAGCTAAAGTTCTTACTCAACCTTTAGCTCTGATACCACTTGCCACGACCCGAAATCCAGCGTTCAAAAATCGACATCAAATACCTCACTTGTATTCGACTGCCAAAGATTCAAACGTTGAACTCCAGTTCGGATGGAGCTTATAACAACATTAGATGAAAGTAAAACAGCGGAGAGAAGAGATGATTCCATTTATCACAACACAGATACATCACTGGGCACAACATCATCACAATTTTTAGTTACAACAAATCACCAACATCAGAGTGCTACATACAGAATACAATAACAGGACTATAACACCACAGTGGAAAAGACAATAGAGTCTTCAAAAAGGAAAGAGCGAGAATCCAAACTAAGCACCGCCTTCTTCCAAACTTCAAAGCTTCTAAGACTTCAAACCAAAAACTTCCAAAATACGACAGCTACCAAAAGACTTCTAGATCCACGCTAGCTCCAAAACACGGATAACATGCTTCTAGGCTGTCCGTGTGGAAATTATGGGCATGTAGAGTTTAGGAATGGAACAATAAACTCCGGGTCAGTGATGAGACTGATGTGAGTAAACAAAAACAGTTGTTTGAACAAAAACAATTTATAAAAGAAATCCGGTGTGCTTTTGGAAAAAGATCTCCCGCCACACACACAATGAAATCGTAGAATTGGAGGTGATTTCTTCTTATGATAGTCAAACATGCTTGATACGAGAAAATTATTTTTGTTATTATTATTGGTGCATAGTGTAGAAAATATTTCGAAAGTATAATATCAATCTTAGCCAGCATACGTACCATTATAGTATGCCTATTATGGCTTCCATGTTAAATGGCAGGTTTTACAACTAAAACAGTAAAGGGCTCGTATTAGATGATTGGATTTTCAACAATGGCCAAGCAAAGGAACTTCCTACACCGAATGGGTACGCCTCTGGAGAGACGACCCCAATGACCTAACCGGATCTCTGCCAACATAAGGCCGGGTTACCTCTGTAACTTGTAGCTACTGACACGAGTATGCCATCACCCGGTCGTAACCAACCTTTATCCGAGACGCCTTTCAACCAACAACCACAAAGCAATAAGTTTTGCAGCAACCACATAAGTTAAGTATCTGGGCTCTATACCATGATACCACTTTTATCCAGAAGAAAATGGACATACCCTCAGGGGGGAGCTACCCCCAAATAACCTTGCCGCAACGATTCCTGTTTTGACCATTAATGGGTATTGAGGTTCGATGAAATCTCGTCCACAAAGCTATGCTTTACACAAAAGTCATGCTTTGATCAACAAATGATTAGCAGCACTCAGCATGCCACACTACCAAATTGGGAGTATATCACTAATAACCATCAACTACATAACATCGGAGCTCGTACGTCTCAAAGAAGGGTGTTAAGCTAAGAGAATAAATTCTCCGCCACCAACAGAAATGTATTTGAAAGGAATCAGCTTTATATCTCAAAGTGTAATGTCAGACATACAACCATACAAGTCCGTTCCAGGTTCGAACGGAACCGAAGGCACTTCCGAAGAAGCCCTTGCAATCCGGGCATCCACAATCCCGTTCGGACTCCCCATCACATATGGAGATCTCTATACCGGAGCAACTCATTGCAGAGTCATTCGACAGGTTATCCTATCGTTATTATAGACATCCGGTCTTTACTACCATCTTCAAATGTTATCCATTTCGTCGTATCACTATTTGGAATGGGTTATATGACACAGAATCCTCTCCCGGCTAAACCGAATAGTGAGCACTTAATTTAAAAACACGTGGATATATTAATCACAAAGATTCACCATTAAGGTTCGATGTGGGTTTCGGATAATCAACTGGAATCCGACTCCCTATCGCATCGAAATTCAAATGCCGTTTTACGGGCCAAAGGGTTTTCACATTCACACGGTAATATATTCACAGATATCACAGCTCAACACAAAGCAATTCATATCACATATTATCACAATCACATATCAGGTGTATCAATCAATACAAAGCATTCAATAATAATCAATCATTTATAATTAAGATGAACTAATCGTGTGATTATAATCATTTAATCACCTAATTATTTCACAAATTAACCATAATTAATGATTCATTACCCTTAATTATAAATTAATTAGTACTTACTTATTAATTAAATAATCCTAATTAATAAATAAATTTAACCTTAATTATCATTTAATTAACCTTTAATTATTAATTAATTAATAAATTAATTAATCAATGTTTAATTATTAATTAATTAATCTTAATTACTTTTATTAATTAATTATTCCTTAATTATTTAATTCTTAATTACAATTTAATTAACCTTAATTATTTTTTTAATTAACCTTTAATATTAAGTAATTAATTAAGTAATTATTCTTTAAGCAATTATATTAACAAACCATTAATTACTTAATAAATTTAAAAGATAAATCTTTTTATCTTTATTAATTACTTTAATTATCTTTTAAACCTTATTTAATAAACCATCATTATCACATTAGTTAACTTAAAAGATTAAAGTTAATTTCAATAACATTTTATTTTAATTATCCTTTTTAATTACATTATTCATTAATATAAATAAATTTATAAAATAATGTGACAAAATTAAATCAATTAAATTTAATTACTTTTAAAAATATCTTACTTAAAACCTTAATTAATTCAAACTTAAATCAAAATCATCATTTGAAAACATGGATTAAAAATGTTTAAAAGTTTGAATTTTATTTTAAAGTAAAAACTGTTTTATAGGTCAAACTTGAGACCCCCTTCGAGTCTCACCCGAACAAACATGCCACTTGCTTCGAGTCATCCCCGAGCTAACCCCAATTTCATATTTTAACTTTAGTTTATTTTTTTTTAAGTTTTCAATACCTGGTGTACACATAAAATCACTTGATCCCAACTTCGAGCTAGCATCCTTAATCCTCGAAAACAACTTCGAGTCTCCACCCTTCCTTCCTCTACCAGGCTACTGATACAAAACATGGCGCCATGCACATGCACAGAGGCTCTAGCGAACTCCGATCGACGCTACGACCTTCTGCACCTCGGCGTCGATCCACATGGGCCTCACGAGCACCTAGAATCCCAAATCATTGATGAATTCGAAATTTTGCTATTGAGCCCAAACTGGAACAAGAACAATCGTCACACAATCGAATCGCACCGCGGCCTCAGGCCATCAGAGGCCACGAAATTTCAGTCAGAGCTTCGCCTACCTCCCTAGCTTCGATCGCCATCGACGCAATTGATTCTGATGCAACGACATCGCCACAGCAATCAAAAATCTATCCTCGACCAAACTAGGGGTTTAAACCCTAAATCCCTACCTACCCATCGCCTCAGTGTAATGTAAATCCATTAGACATTTTTCTGATGATCTCCGAGTCTTCCTCCATCTTCAGGAAAAACCCCAACCATTCTCATTACGTCGATGATCGACAATGACCAAAAGACCCAATTTCATTCAAGTTTGAATTTCTCAATATATAAGTTATTAAAAATCCTGATTCTTCCATTAAAATTTGTTGTTTTTCAAGATGAATTCAGTAATGTTGGTGAAACAACAAATTACGAGGTTCAGATTCAACATGGTTTTTTAAAATTTTACTGTAAAATTAAGTTTTCCAAATAAACTTAAACTTGTTATTCTCAAAAATAAAATTTAAACTTAGGACTTGATTTTACAAACATATTCCCTTCAGATTGTAGAACCTAACGTGAATCATATGAAGAGAGTTTTGATTTTTAAATAGGTTTCCACTCTGTAAAACCTGGAACAAAGGCAATTTTGCCTGCAACTGACATGCACACACAAATATTTGCAGATATATACATGCAAGCCTTTCTAACAACAAAATATTTATCATTAACCATATGCATCAAGAGTTCAACCCAGATTCAAGCCTTTAAAATAGTGTTTACTCACCTGTTAATCTTGATTTGAAAACAGAGAGGAAGTCTGTGTTGTAAAACATGAAGACTGGGAAAAGGTTTTGATTGTTGAACTTTGATCTGGGCTTGATCTTGTTGTTTTGATGATGAAAATTTGATTTGTTTAATTGAATCTTTGCTGAGTTAAACTTTGTCTTACAGGTTTGAGATGTTTTCCAGGCTTTTGAATTGTGAAAGGTGTTTTGATTTCTAGGTTTTGCTTAGTTTTTGTTTTGATGATTCTCTAATTTTTGATTTGTTTTTAACTTCAGATTTGTTAAAGTTTTAAAACCGATAAAAAATGAGAAAAAGAAGTTAAAATGGTTTATATAATCCTATTTCTCATTTTAATTAATTTTCTCAAAAATAAAAACAACAAAATGACACGTGTTAATAAATTGATAAGATTGTTACACTTGTAAACTCATGTGTTAAAAATTAAACACTTGTCAAATTGGATGTCTTATTAACTAACACTTGTAATTTTTACATGATTACATTTTTTTTAAATAAAATTTTGTATTACATTTTCTTAGTCGTATAAATATATACCTTTTATCATATATATAAAACTTTAAAATGAATAAGGTTTTAAAGCTAATTTATACATTAATAAAAATCATACATATATAATTTTCAATCCAAATTATCTTACTAAGACATTCTTTTAAATTTTAAATTCAAATTCAAATTCAAAGTCAAATTCAAATTTACATATATATACCTATACATATATATTATATTCAAATAATTTTAAAATATTTGGACAGGCGGATTCACATCTTTTACAACCTACACAGTCTTCCGTTCTTGGCGCGGAAGCAATTTGCTTAGCTTTACATCTTATTATTTTAAATTTTAAACTGAAATGCAAATTATACTCAAGTCAATGATTATCTGATTTGCCTGGAAAATTTTAAATTAAATTCAATTTAAATTCCAGAATTTCATATTGATTTCTAATTTTAAATTTGATAAAATTTGGGATGTTACAGATTCTCCCCATAAGAAAATTTCGTCCTTGAAATTTGAAAGAGAGAGAGAGAGACAAACAAAGAATATAAGAATATATAAAAGATAGAGACATGGCTAACCAATTAAGCCAGAATATTCACTCTGCAATTGGGATAGGACTTCTGCATGCTATACTCTGTTTTCCAAGTACAGTCATTTGGATCACCACTCCATTGCACTTTAACCAGTTTCACAATTTTGTTCCTCAGCTGCTTTTCATTACGATCAATTATCTTCAATGGATCTCTTTTTACCGCCAAATTTGGTGTGATCTCCAAATCCTGCTGAGCGGCTTCTTCAATGACACAGTCTGGATCGTGCACATATTTCCGAAGATGTGAAACGTGAAACGCGTCGTGTATGCTAGATAACCAGCTGGGTAGCTGCACACTCGATATGCCAAAGGACCAGTCCTCTCCAGAATAGAAAAAGGACCAATATACCACGGCGCCAGTTTACTAGTCTTCCCAAACCTCAATACTCCACGCAATGGAGACACTTTTGGGAATACAGAATCTCCAACCTGGAATTCTAGAGCTCTTCTCCTGTGGTCGTAATAACTTTTCTGACGACTTTGAGCCGTTTTCAACTTCTTTCGAATAAAATCAACTTTCTCAGTGGCCTCCTTTATCATATCTGGTCCAAGGACGAGTCTCTCACCTCACTCAATCTAATATGAAGGTGATCGACACGGACGACCATATAAAGCTTCGAAAGGAGCCATTTCGATACTAGCCTGATAGCTATTGTTATATGAGCACTCAACCAGATGCAAATGGTCCTCCCAATAACCACCAAAGTCAAGTATACAAGCATGTAATAGGTCTTTTAAAATTTGATTTATTCTTTCCGTCTGCCATCAAACTGCGGGTGATAAGCAGTACTGAAGTTTAGTTTAGTTCCCAATGTGGCTTGAAATGCCTCCCAAAATCTACTAGTGAAGATCGGGTCACGATCACTCACTATACTACTCGGTATACCGTGGAGATGAACAATCTCATTTATATATAGCTCCACCAAACTTGCCACTGTTCGGGTAGATCTTACTGGGATGAAGTTGGCAGTCTTGGTCAGACGGTCCACAATAACCCAAATTCCTTCATTTCCTTTCTTAGTTTGTGGCAACCCATCGATGAAATCCATCGATACTTGATCCCATTTCCACTTAGACACCTCCAATAGTTGGAGTAAACCCGCCATCTTCATCTGATTACTTTGGATTTGCTGACAAGTTGCACAACGACAGACATAAATAGCTATGTCCTTTTTCATTGTTTTCCACCAGAAAGTTCTTTTGATATCACGATACATCTTATTAACTCCTCGATAGATACTAAGTTTGGACTTGTGACATTCGTCCAAAACTTCACGTTTCAGATCCGGAATGTTTGGGACACACATCCTACCTTTCAATCTTATAACTCCATAACTATCGATTCCAAAACTGGAATCTTCACCTCGACGAATCCTTCCATAGATTTCCTGAAGAAATTTGTCTTCTTTCTGCTTGTTGGCGATTTTATCAAGAAGAGTAGGAGCGACAACAAAATGAGCAAGAATAGCATGTCTTCTACTCAAGGCGTCGGCTACTACGTTGACTTTTCAGGGTGTATACAGAATATCCAGGTCATAGGATGCCAGAAATTCCAACCAACATTGTTGCTTGATTTGGTGAAGAGATATTTCAGAGATTTATGGTTGGTGAATAATTCGAATTTTTCACCCAGAAGATAGTGAAGCCAAACTTTTAAAGCGAAAATAACAGTTAAAAGTTCCAGATCGTAGGTTGGGTAGTTTTTCTCATGCAGACGTAATTGTCTACTTGCGTAGGCAAATTACTCTGCCATTTTGCATTAACACTGCACCTACACCTTCACCACAAGCATAAGTATAAACAGATAAGCCTTGATTCCCGTTAATAATAGCGAGAACGGGAGTAGTAGTCAACCTCCTCTTCAACTCCTGGAAAGCCTCATCACACTTCAGAGTCCAATTAAATTTAGCATTGTTCATAGTTAGCTTAGTCAACAGACTAGCTATCTTAGAAAAGTCCTGAACAAACTTCCGGTAATATCCCGCTAAACCCAAAAAACTTCTAACTTCTTTTAGAGTTGTGGGTCACTTCCAGTCTAAAATAGCGGAAACCTTGCTAGGATCTACAGAGATTCCTTCTTCATTATCAATGTGCCCAAGTCTAACTTCTTTGACCCAAAAGTGACATTTAGAAAATTCGGCGAATAGAATTTTCTTTCTTAATTTCCAAAACAATTCTTAAATGTTCAACATGTTCTTCGGTTTTGGAATAGATTAGAATACCGTCAATAAACTCAAGAACAAATTTACTCAACACTTCTTGGAATACATGGATCATTAAGTCTACGAAGTATGCAGGAGCATTGGTTAGTCCGAAAGGCATGACTAATCATTCGTAGAATGTGTCCGGACCCATGAAAGCAGTTAAGTGGACACAGTCTTCAGCAATACGCAGTTGATGGAATCCTTGGTTTAGATCCATCTTTGAAAGAATCGTGCATCGTGAAGTTGATCTAATAAGTCGTCGATCCTTGGCAAAGGGAATTTGTTTTTTAGAGTTAGTTTAATGAGATCGCGGTAGTCCACGCACAATCTCAAGGATCCATTAGACTTGCAACGAACACCATGGCTAAACCCCAATCGAAAACACTAGGACATATTAATCCTTTTTCCAGCAAATCTCGGGTTTGATTGACTAGTTCAATTCTTTCTCTGGGTGCCATCCTACGGCTTGCATGAACAACAGGAGGAGCACTGGGTACTAAGTCAATTCTAAATTCAATTTCTCTATGTGGAGGTAAAGATTTGACCACTTCGAATACGTCTGGAAAATCCCAGACAATTGGTATAGACTTCAGACTTGGTTTGGGATACCCCAAAGTATACATCAGCTTATCTCTCTTAGGACTCGGATCCTCACAAGAGATTTCGATAAAATTCCCAAACTTTGTTTTAACCAAAATTGTTCGATTATTACAATCTAATTTAGCTTCGTATTTGGTTAACCAATTCATTCCGAGTAAGATTTCAAATTCGTTAAAGTCGAGAACATAAAGGTTGATAGGAAATTGATGGCGAGAATATGAGATAGGGACTTTCCTTCAATATAGACAAAGATTTACAGGACCACCAACTGGATTCATCACGCAAATGGGTTCATCAACAAATTTAGGTTTAAGTTTTAATTCATTTACGATTTGTTGGGAGATAAAGCTATGTGTAGCTCCCGTATCGAACAAAACTTTAACAAATCTATCATAAATAGTAAGGTTACCTTCTAAAACTCCTTTTCCTTTATCCGCCTTTGAAATTGAGGGGTCATCTTTTATCGCGTACATTTTCGCTACTTGTGCTTGTTTCTTTTTTGGGCAATCTTTAACTCCATGACCTGGCTTGTAACAGTAATAGCATTCCTCGATTCTTTGACTTTTCTTTACAAGTTGATCTTTCTTTACTTGTTTCTTTGGCTTCTTGCAAATTTTGCATGGCCTTTCTCCTGACAATTGTAACAAGTAATATTCCTAGCCGAGTTTTCCTGATTGTTCTTCTTCTCCGTGCCTTGGTATGGTTTCTTCCCTCCGAACTTTCTTTTTTTCCCATTCGGATTGCTCGTATTTCCTTTCTCCATCGGAACATCCTGCTTATCCAGGGTAGTATATCTATACCCCATATCAATCAGATCAGAAAAAGATTCCTTAACGTGGGCAGTCATTCTTTCGTGGAATTTCTTGCTCATTCCCGAATAAATCTTTCATTTTTCTTTAAAGGTGTGTTTACCAGCTCTGGACAAAAACGAGATAACTCGTTGAATTTTTCAAGTATTCCTCAAATGACAAACTCCCTTGCTTCAAGTCCATAAACTCCTGGTACATTCTAGAGATACCGGCAGATGGCATATAGCGTTTCTCAAACACCTCTTTGAATCGACTCCAAGTTAATTCATCTTCCGGCTCATCCACTGTAACTATCTCCCACCAGGCTAGAGCTTCTGCTTGGATTTGCCAAGAAGCTATCAATCGCATTTGATCGTCTTCCAACTTCAGTCCTCTAAAAATTCTTTCACGTGATCGGATCCAGGCTTGGGCTTCGGCAATAGACTCCTTGCCAGTAAATGGCTTTCCACCAAGTTTGGAGAAACTTTAATATAAATCAGCTAGATTCGGCTGAATTTGAACAGGAATAACTGCTGCTGTTGCAGGGTCTTGACCAGTTGTTGTGGTATTTCCCTGTTCCCTACCTTGTCCTCTTCTTCCGCTCATTATCACCATCTGTAAATAGTAGGAAACTTGATTTAGGCATACAGACAAGATATCTTAGGGAATATCAACAGTTTAAAGAAATAGACCAAGAAATTCCAGGTTTTCGGTGTATTGGGTTACACTCGTTCTAGGGTATTCTCCACCCTATCTCTAATGAACCACTTAATGTGTTATACTCCGTAGCTAAAGTTCTTACACGACCTTTAGCCCTGATACCACTTGCCACGACCCAAAGTACAGCGTTCAAAAATCGACATCAAATACTTCACTTGTATTCGACTGCCGGAGATTGAAATGTTGAACTCCAGTTTGGATGGAGCTTATAACAACATTAGATAAAAGTAAAACAACGGAGACAAAAATGATTCCATTTATCACAACACAGATACAACATTGGGTACAACATCATCACAATATTTGGTTACAACAAATCACCAACATCAGAGTGCTACATCCAAAATACAACAACATGACTGTAACACCACAACGGAAAAGACAACAGAGTCTTCAAAAAGGAAAGAGCGAGGATCCAAATTAAGCACCACCTTCTTCCAAACTTCAAAGCTTCCACGACTTCAAACCAAAAACTTCCAAAATACGACAGCTACCAAAAGACTTCTAGATCCAAGCTAGCTCCAAAACACGGATAACCTGCTTCTAAGCTACCCGCGTGGAAATTAGGGGCACCCAGAGTTTAGAAAGGGAACAATAAACTCCAGGTCAGTCATGGGACTGGTATGAGTAAACAAAAATAGTTGTTTGAACAAAAAAAATTATAAAAGAAATCCGATATGCTTTTGGAAATTGAAACTATCATAAGACCTCCTGCCACACATACAGTGCAATCACAGAACTGGAGGAGATTTCTTCTTATGATAGTCAAACATGCTTGATACGAGAAAATTCTTTTTGATATTATTATTAGTGCATAGTGTAAAAAACATTTCGAAAATATAATATCAACCTTAGCCAGCATACGTACCATTATAGTATGCCTACTATAGCTACCATGTTAAATGGCAGGTTTTACAACTAAAACTGTAAAGAGCTCATATTAGATGATTGGATTTCCAACAATGGTCAGGCAAAGGAACTTCCTACACCGAATGGGTACGCCTCTGGAGAGACGACCCCAAGGACCTAACCGGATCTCTGCCAACACAAGGCTGGGTTACCTCTGTAACTAGGTAACTACTGACATGAGTATGCCATCCGTTGGTCGTAACCAACCTTTAGCCGAGGCGCCTCTCAACCAACAACCACAAAGCAATAAGTTTTGCAGCAACCACATAAGTTAAGTATCTGGGCTCCATACCATGGTACCACTTCTATCCAGAAGAAAATGGACATACCCTCAGGGGGGCGCTACCCCCAAATAACCTTGTTGCAACGATTCATGTTTCGACCATTACCGGGTTGTGAGGTTCGATGAAGTCTCGTTCACAAAGTTACGCTTTACACAAAAGCCATGCTTTGATCAACAAATGATCAGCAGCACTCAGCATGCCACACTACCAAATTGGGAGTATATCAGTAATAAACATCAAATACATAACCTCTGAGCTCGTACGTCTCAGAGAAGGATGTTAGCTAAGAGAATATATTCTCCGCACCAACAGAAATGTTTGGAAAGAAATCAGCTTTATATCTCAAAGTGTAATGTCAGACATACAACCATACAAGTCCGTTCCGGGTTTGAACAGAACTGAAGGCACTTTCGAAGAAGCCCTTGCAATCCGGGCATCAACAATCCCGATCGGACTCCCCATCAGATATGGAGATCTCTATACCGGAGAAACTCAATGCAGAGTCATTCGATAGGTTATCCTATCGTTCACGAAGACACTCGACCTTCACAACCGTCTTCAAAGGCTATCAATTTCTTCATATCACTATTCAGAATGGGTTATATAACACAAAGTCCTCTACCGGCTAAACCGAATAGTGAGTACTTAATTTGAAAACACGTGGATATATTGATCACAATGACTCATCATTAAGGTTCGATGTGGGTTTCGGATAACCAACAGGAATTTGACTCCCTATCGCATCGAAATTCAAATGCCGTTTTATGGGCCAAAGGTTTTTCACATTCACACGGTAATATATTCATAGATATCACAGCTCAGCACAAAGCAATTCATATCACATAGTATCACGGTCACATATCAGGGTTATCAATCAATACAAAGCATTCAATAACAGTCAATCATCTATAATTAAGATGAACTAATCGTGTGATTATAATCAATTAATCACATAATTATTTCACAAATTAACCTTAATTAATGATTCATTACCCTTAATTATTAATTAATTAGTCCTAACTTATTAATTAATTAATCTTTAATTAATAAATAAATTAACCTTAATTATCATTTAATTAACCTTTAATTATTAATTAATAGATTAATTAATTATTCTTAATCAATGTTTAATTATTAATTAATAAATTAACCTTAATTACTTTTATTAATTAATTATTCCTTAATTAATTAATTAATTCTTAATTACAGTTTAATTAATCTTAATTATTTGTTTAATTAACCATTAATATTAAGTAATCAATTAAGTAATTATTCTTTAAGTAATTATATTAACAAGTCATTAATTACTTAATAAATATAAAAGATAAATCTTTTTATCTTTATTAATCACTTTAATTATTTTTTAAACCTTGTTTAATATACCATCATTATCACATTAGTTAACTTAAAAGATTAAGGTTAATTTAAATAGCATTTTATTTTAATTATCCTTTTCAATTACATTTAATATAAATAAATTTATAAAATAATGTGACAAAATTAAATCAATTAAATTTAATTACTTTTAAAAATATCTTACTTAAAACCTTAGTTAATTCAAACTTAAATCAAAATCATCATTTGAAAACATGGATTAAAAATGTTTAAAAGTTTGAATTTTATTTTAAAGTAAAAACGGTTTTATAGGTTAAACTTGGGACCCACTTCGAGTCGCACCCGAACAAACACGCCACTTGCTTCGAGTCGTCCCCGAGCTACCCCCAATTTCATTTTTTAACTTTAAAATTTTTGTTTAAGTTTTGAATACCCGGTGTATACATAACCTCGAGTCTCCACCCTTCCTCCCTCCAATTAAGGATCCCAACTTCGAGCTAGCATCCTTAATCCCCGAAAACAACTTCGAGTCTCCACCCTTCCTTCCTCCACCAGGCTACCGATACAAAACCTGGCGTCGTGCACATGCACAGAGGATCTGGCGAACTCCGATTGACGCTACGACCTTCCACACCTCGGCGATGATCTACATGGGCCGCACGAGCACCCAGAATCCCAAATCATTGATGAATTCGAAATTTTGCTATCGAACCCAAACTGGAATAAGAACAATCGTCACGCAATCGACTCGCACCGCCGCCTCAGGCCATCAGAGGCCACGAAGTTTTAGTCAAAGCTTAACATACCTCCCTAGCTTCGATCGCCATCGGTGCGATCGATTCCGATGCAACGACGTCGCCATAGCAATCAAAAATCTGTCTTCGACTAAACTAGGCGTTCAAACCCTAAATCCCTACCTACCCATTGCCACAGTGTAATGTAAACCCATTGGACATTTTTCTGATGATCTCCGAGTCTTCCTCCATCTCCAGGCAAAACCTCGACCATTCTCATTACGTCGATGATCAGCAATGGCCAAAAGACCCAATTTCGTTCAGGTTTGAATTTCTCAATAAATAAGTTATTAAAAATCCTGATTCTTTCATTAAAATTTATAGTTTTTCAAGATGAATTCAGTAATGTAGGTGAAACAACAACGAGGTTCGAATTCAACATGGTTTTTTAAAATTTTATTGTAAAATTAAGTTTTCCAGATAATCTTAAACCTATTATTCTCAAAAATAATTTTTAAACTTAGGACTCGATTTTACAAACATATTCCCTTCAGATTGTAGAACCCAACATGAATCAAATGAAGAGAGTTTTGATTTTTAAACAGGTTTCCACTTTGTAAAACCTGGAACAAAGGCATTTCTGCCTGTAACTGACATGCACATACAAATATTTAAAGATATATACATGCAAGCCTTTCTAACAACCGTATATTTATCGTTAACCATATGCACCAAGAGTTCAACCCAGATTCAAGCCTTTAAAATAGTGTTTACTCACCTGTTAATCTTGATTTGAAAACAGAGAGGAAGTCTGTGTTGTAAAACTTGAAGATTGGGAAAAGGTTTTGATTGTTGAACTTTGATCTAGGCTTGATTTTGTTGTTTTGATGATGAAAACTTGATTTGTTTAATTGAATCTTTGCTGAGTTAAACTTTGTCTTACAGGTTTGAGATGTTATCTAGGCTTTTGAATTGTTAAAGGTGATTTGATTTCCAAGTTTTGCTTAGTTTTTTTTTTTGATGATTCTCGGATTTTTGATTTGTTTTTAACTTCAGATTTGTTAAAGTTTTAAAACTGATAAGAAATGAGAAAAAGAAGTTAAAATGGTTTATATAATCTTGTTTCTCATTTTAATTAATTTTCTCAAAAATAAAAACAACAAAATGACACTTGTTAATAAATTGATAAGATCATTACACTTGTAAACTCATGTGTTAAAAATTAAACACTTGTCAAATTGGATGTCTTATTAACTAACACTTGTAATTTTTACATGATTGCGTTTTTTTTTAAAAAAAATTTGTATTACATTTTCTTCTTTGTATAAATATATTCCTTTTATAATATATATAAAAGTTTAAAAGAATAAGGTTTTAAAACTAATTTATACATTAATAAAAATCATACATATATAATTTTTAATTCAAATTATCTTACCAAGACATTCTTTTAAATTTTAAATTTTAAATTCCAATTCAAATTCAAATTTACATATATATATACATATATGTTAAATTCAAATAATTTTAAAATATTTATTATTTTAAATTTTAAACTCAAATGCAAATTATACTCAAATCAATGATTATCTGATTTGCCTTGAAAATTTTAAATTAATTTCAATTTAAATTACAGAAGTTCATATTAATTTCTAATTTTAAATTTGATAAAATTTGGGATGTTACACTTAAAAGGCCAAAGTTACCCAGGTGCTAACTTTCCATCCCTTCCAAATAGAACAACTCCTCGGATCGTGGAAATCTTCACAAATATAGAGTCTCCGATATCAAATTCCAATCTTTCTCCTTTTATTAGCATAACTCTTTTGTGGATCTCGAGCTTTCTTTATCCTTTTCTTGATCACTGCAAACTTTTCCATAGCATCTCGAATCATATCTGATTCAAGTACTAGCCGATCTCCAGTCTCAACCCAACATGTCGGTGACTTGCATGGATGTCCATAAAATGCTTCGTAGGGTGTCATGCCTATGCTTGCTTAATAACTATTATTGTAGAAGAATTCCACTAAGTGAAGATGATCTTCCCACGATCCTCCAAAATCTAGAATACATGCCTTCAAAAGATCTTCTAAGATCCAATTCACCATTTCCGTTTGTCCATCAGTTTGGGGGTGGTATGTTGTACTTAAGTTTAGAATTAATCTTAAAGCTACTTGCAGCGCCTCCCAAAACTGATTAATAAAGATGAGATCTCGATCACTTACAATGCTTATTGGGACCCCATGCAATAGAACAATTTCCCTCATATAAATTTCTGCCAATGAAGCTGCAGTTCTAATCGGCTTTACAGGAATAAAATGAGCACTGTTCGTCAGTCGATATACAGTCACCCACACACCTTCATTCCCTTTTCTAGTTCTTGGTAAACAATCAATAAAATCAACCTATATCATCTCCCTTTTCCAATTTTGGATTTCCAAGGGTTGAAGTAAACTGGCCTCTTCTGTTGATCGCCTTTTATTTGCAGACAGATCAAACCTTGGTTGACATATATTGAGATATCCCTCTTCATGCCTTTCCACCAAAACACCGACTTCATATCTTGATGAATCTTAGATGGATGGATATTCAATTTAGATAGATGACATTTAATAAAACTTCTTACCTAAGGCCATCGACATTTGGGACACAGATCCTCCCATTCATATGCAAAATTCCTTGGTTATCCATCTTAAAACTCGCACACTGCCTCTCCTCAACACCTTGATGATCTTCATTAAGCGCTTATCTTCCTTTTTCTTAGTAGCAATCCTTTCCAACAGTGTCAGTGTAACTTCCAAGAGGGACCAAACTTCATCCCTACTCAGAGTGCTTGTCACCATAGTTGCTTTCCTAGCGTATATAGAATATCCAAATTGTAAGCCACCAAAAACTCGAACCATCATTGTTGCTTCAGGTTCAGGTCCTTCTGAGTATGATACTTCAGGGACTTTT
Source organism: Allium cepa (assembly GCA_030765085.1). Taxonomy (NCBI): domain Eukaryota; kingdom Viridiplantae; phylum Streptophyta; class Magnoliopsida; order Asparagales; family Amaryllidaceae; genus Allium; species Allium cepa. The sequence goes on from CM060932.1 coordinate 915,404,403, forward strand.
GATCCATGAAAAGCTCGAATATTTCACCTATTTAAAGAAGGGAATTACTTATTAGGATTCTTAAAGATTAGAAATAAACCAAAGAGGAAAAGAAGAATTCTTATCCAGCAAGTAATGCCTCCACATCTTCAATGAAAATTCAATGGGTAACAGCTTCAAGTCATGCATTGCATAATTATTCTTATGAGGCTTTAACTGCCTACTCACATAAGCTAGTACCTTCCTATGTTTCATCAACAATATAGCCAAACAAACTCTACATTCATCCATATAAATGGTTAACCCTTGTCCTTCATCCATAATAGCCAAAACAGTGGCACTAGTCAATGTTTCCTTCAACTCAAGGAATACACTCCCATACTTCGGAGTCCATTCAAATTCAACGTCCTTCTTTGTTAACTTGTTTAGGTGAGAGGTGATCTTAGAGTAATCCTTCATAAACTTTATATAATAACCCGCTATCCCTAAAAATCTTCTCAGTTCTATGGGAGTTTGGGGTCTTTTGAAATCTTGCACAGCTACTATCTTTGGTGGATCAACTGAGATGAGATCTCCTGATACAATATGTCATTGGCATCTCACTTCTGACTTCCAAAAGTGGCACTTAGAAAACTTTGCCTTAAGAACATTTTTCTTTAAGGTTTCCAACACTACTTCCAAATGGTGTTTGTGCACTTCCTCGGTATTTGAGTAAATAAGGATGTCCTCAATGAAAACCAATACGAACTTGTTGACAACTTCCCTAAAAACATGATTCATAAGATCAAAAAAACTCAGTGCATTGGTTAGCCCAAAAGGAATGACCAGCAACTCAAAGAAAAAGTCCGACCCTTTTAAACGTAGTTAAGCATATACTATCATCCGCTACCCTTAACTGGTTAAATCTTGTAGCAAGGTCCGTTTGGGAAAATACTCTAGCTCGATAAAGTCGGTCAAACATATCATCTATGCGGGTTAATAGATTCTTATTCCCAATTGTCTGGTTATTCAACTCCCTATAGTCCACATACAATCTTAAAGAACCTTCAGACTTAGCCACAAAAACTACCACCTATCCCTAACTCGAATGATTCAGTCTGATCAGCCCTTTTCTTAAGAAATCATCAGTTTGACTTATTAGCTTTTGCTTCTCCTTTGGGCTATTTTACGTAAAGGTTGAATAAAAGGTCTCGCACCAGGAACTAGATCAATAGAAAATTCAATTTCCCGATGGGGAGGCAAACTGCTAACTAGCTTAAAAACATGAAGGAAATCTTTAACTAATAGTATAGGCTCTAGCTCTTCTTGAGATTATTCTAATGAATAAAGGAAACTACTCGTCTGATTATTTGGGTCCTTACACAATGTTTTTCCAATACCCTTCTAGTTTTGGCTTTCAACGCTACACTCTGATTAATGTAGTCAAGGATAACACTATACTTAACTAGCCAATCTATTCCAAGGAAAGCATCAAAACCTTTAAAATCAAGTGCAAACATGTTCCATGGGAAACGATGGGTAAGGTAGGAAATTTATACATCCTCACAAATTAAACATAGACTAGTCATATTACCAATGGGTTTTGACCCATAGATAAGGGTTTCTACCAATTCCTGGGTAAGTCCTAATCTGTCTACTAATTCTTTAGAGATGAAACTATGAGAAGCTCCGGTATTAAACAACACAAACAAAAATGCCATTAAAAAGTAAAGTACATTCCAAGACTTCCTTCCCTTTAACATCTTAAAAGGTTGAGGGCTCGTCCTTAATAGGATAAGCTTTAAATTGCTCTCCCTTTTTCATCAATGGGCAATCCTTAATCGTGTGCCCAGGCTGGTGGTAATTGTAACAAAGCATCGTCTGAACGATTGGAGAGATAGCCTTCTCCTATGGAAAGTGTGTTGAAATATCCCATTTATTCTTACAATTGTAACAAACAACATCTTTATACGTGTTTCCCTAATCTCCTCATGTGTTCCCTTACCCTGCATCTTTTTCCAGTTCGAGTTAAATTTCCTTTTATTTGGGTTAATGGCACCGCCATAGGGTGCTACTATGGTCGACTTCTTCTTCAAAAGCAAGTTATATCTTAATGCCATATCTACAAAATCCACGAATGATCCCTTAACATAAGCGGTCATCTTTTCATGGAACTCTTATCTCATAAACAACAGGAGCATCACGTTTTTCTTTACCGATGCGTCAATAAGCCTGGGGACAAAACGAGATAAATCATTGAACTTCGTTTCATACTCCGCCACCGACATGTCTACTTGCTTGAGATTTAAGAAACTTCAATATACGCGAGTTTTCCCCGCAGTTGGAATGAATTGATCTTTGAACACTTCTTTGAATCTAGTCCAAGAGAACTCGTCTTCTAGAACATTTGCGGTGACATAATCCCACCATGCAGCTGCACTCTCTTGCAATTGTCATGATTCCAAAAACCGTATCTATTCATCTGAGATATCCAATCCTTTGAAAATCTTTTCACATTACCTTAGCTAAGCTTGTACTTCAATGATGTTGTCAACACCCTTGAAAGGTTTCCCTCCTAGATTTGTGAAATCCTTGCATAGAGCTACAAAATTTACTTGAGGCTACACTAGGGTTGCTTCTTCCATGATTCCAACCCTTCTAACATTCAGGGTTCTACCATTTGTGATTGTTGTGCTACTGTTTCCCCTTTCTGATGCTATCTATTACTACCTGAATAAAGTAAGATATCTTTAGAGTACATAGACAGGATTATCTTAGGGAAAAAGAGTAAAATCAAACATATAAATGCTGATCGAAACTACACTAATATGCACTCTCAAAGACTAAATTCAATATAGGGTACTACTAACCCTATCTTTAATGAGTTAACCCCAATAAAGGCCTAGGTGTTCGCTCAACCTAAGCTTTGATACCAAGTGTGACAATCTGTCTTTCTTACACCCAAAGACGACACTTAATACATCCTCAGTATTTGTGTGCTGATCATCTAAGTGTCGAAAAGACGGGACGTGGGGTAAAGAAAATAAAAGACAAGGAAACAAACATAGATTTTTCTCACAACGTTAGAGTTACATATACATCATCATAGGATAACACATATAGTTAGTTACTCTAAAATGTTACATCAAAGCTACAATAAGTACTATTCCCAATAAAGGGAACTACATCAGCCTGCCTAAATTGTTAATACATAATATTCATACTGGAAATAAAGACAACTACTAGATGATGATGAAAGCTCCTACTCCATATTGCTTTCTGAAATGCTCAAAAGAAACCTGAATACTTGGCTACTTATAAAAATTTGAGTACCCAAGAGTTTAAGAGAAAAAATAAAATCTCAAGGTCAGACACGGGTCTGATATGAGTAAAGCATAAGTTTAACTTTATAAAAATCTTCAAACCAAAGGTATCTTGTAAGACCACTCCGCACATAAATAAGGACGGGATTTTGCCCTATGATAACTAAAACATTTCTATATAAAATCCTCTGATATTATCATAATGTCTAGGTTTAAAATAAATATGGAATCATAGCCGAAATTGTTACATTAATTAAATTCCAACATAATAGGTATGCAACTAAATCCGAAGGCACTTACTGGAAAATGGATTTCATTAGTGACAAGGCACTGGGGTACTACATATCAGAGTGCATCTCTGGATGAAATACACCAAGAGGCTTTCATGGACTCCTTGCAAGTCAAGACCCGCCCTATCCCTTAGTGGATAACGCCGAATATTTCACCACCCTAGTTGGGATCAACAACCTAGATGGGTCGTGCGCATACATAACTATAATATCGATCTAGATTGGGTGATGACCAAACCCTAATGGACATAGCCTTGAAGAATATCCCCTAATTTTAGTCATTCCTGGATGTAAGGATTGAGGTTACATTTACCATTCCTTCTAGAAGACTATCTTGCAATGCTACCAATTCTCTCAAGGAAACAATGCAATGATAGCATTCATTCATATAAGTTGTTTTAGGATCAAAAAAACATTTTGCATTTACTATCTTCCATTTTGCACCCTCAAAAAGAATAGTATAGCTTCATAACATACATCATAACGATCCATCACAAATGCTATTAGTTTGGAGTGGTTCAGTAAATCAAAATTATCTGAAAACTTGTGTCTCCAAACTAAGCAGTAATTCCTGGCTATCTTAATTATGGTTCTTTGAAAGTATGCAACCAGTATTCAAGTCCTCATCAGGGAACTTGAATGTATACAACATACATCCTGAGTTAAAACAGATCAAGTTATAAATAGCAGACAATCCGCTACGTAGGACAATTATACAGAGTTCGCATATGGATAACTATATACTCAATTAAACTTGACCCATTGATAAAAATTAACTTTCCCATATCTATAACGTTTAAGGTATTTCGTCCTTACTCTATCTCTCGTCTAGAAATAAATTCTAAATCTCACAAATAGAGGATCAGCCTAGTCATCGGCTTTAGTGATAACTATGGAATGACTTACTTCCTATAATGTGTCACCATGTTAGCATTTCTTTCATAATTGTTTGAGTTTACTTAAGGGTAATCGACAAAGCAATCCATTAATCTAAAACACTTTTGCAAAAGAAAGTTGCTTTTATACAAAACCCGATATTTAGAAATAAAGTGGCTTTAAATTTTAAAAACCTTTATCAATTAGTTAAATAATAATTTAAACCTTTATTAAATAATTAAATATTAATTAAGTTCTAATTTAAACCATAATTAAGTCCTAACTTAATTATTAATTAATTAATAATTAAACCTTTTATAAATAAATAATTAATTAAACTTTAAATAAATAATTAAATAATCATTAACTATTAATAAATAATTAAATAATGATGAACCATTAATTAATTAACTAATTACAATTAACTTACTTAATTAAAACTTAAGTACTAATTACCTTTGTTAACTAATGATTAAGTACTAATTACTTTGCTTAATTAATTATTTAAATAATCACTAATTAAATAATTAAGTAATTACTTTTTATTACTTAATATATGTTTGAAAACTCTTTTCAAAAAGATACCTAAGTGAAAACAAATTAATTTTGCAAAATTAGTCTGTTTTCGTGAACTGCATGCATAACGACTATCGCTATACAATTCATGATTAAAAAATTAGCATGCCAAATAGCTTCTAAAAAAACCTTCCATTTTATATTTAAACCTACTTTATAACTTTGTATGAAGCTTTGATAATTAATAAAAAGTAAAGCTAAAACTTCGTGGAAACTTTTTCGAAACCACGTAAGTAAAACAAATTAAAGCAAGGCATCTTTGATGTCACGCAAATCAAGCACTAATTTTTCTTTAGCTTATAACAAAATAAACAACATCACAGACATATATACATTCCATAATCAACACATGCAAGCAAAGATTATAACTTGCAAATTTAAACTTGATTTTACTTTTAATTCGAGTATATGCATCCAAGCACTTATACATACATACAAATCCACATTTGTTTTCACCCAAACAAGCATCATATTAACACCAAAATATGTATCATAATTAAAGTTGGAAACTTAATAAATTAGTGAGCTTTAATCACGAAAGATTAACCAAATCAAGCTAACTTCTACTAGAACTTGAATACGACCATGGCCTTTGTTTTAACTAGGAAAAGTTAGATATTTATAAGGGCTTGAGTGGTAATATGGTTTAGCTAGGGGGTAATAAGGGTTTAGCCTAGGTGATCATGAGTGGGTGTGGACTTTTTTGGCAAAATGAGATGTATTAATGGAAGGAGGAGGTTTTTAAACATGTCTTAGAGTTTTAAAAGTGATAAAAGATTAGATTTTCAATTTTAGAAATATGTGGAAGCCATGAAAGCATACATGAAGAAGTATAGAAAAATTTGTAAAGTAAGAATGAAATGGAAAATGGAAAAATTATTAGGAAATTTGTATATATACAAGGTGCATAAATTAAATTACTATAATGCCTCTAATTTTTAATGACATTATTCAAGAGATTCAATTAGAATAAATCAAATAGAATAATGTAGATAGGGAGATTGAGGTTGATTAATAAATATATAGTGGTCGTGCTTATTAAATTAAATAAACTTGTAAATGGTTAAGTGTTAGCAAATTAAACATAAGGGCATTAGGGTAAATGGCCCATATTCCCACCCTTATACCATTTCCCTTATCCATACATGTTCATTTTTATCACAAGTAAAATTTTAAAACGTAAGAAAGAGCAAGATCGGCCATTAGGAAGAAAGAAGAGAAGAGAAAACCAAAGTAAAGCTTAGGATTTAAGCTGGAAGAAAGCAATCTCAATCAATCTTCAATATCCTTATCCAATTTAAGATGAGTAATAATCACTGCATCTCTATTTTCGAATTTATAATCATATGACTTTGGATTTAACAGGTAAAATCATTTTTATGATGTGTTAAATGATAATATGCTCGAATTATGATTTATTGATTTAAAAAGATTGTTTAAATGAGTTTTTATATGATTTTAGGTCAAAACTAAGATCTCATTATGTTTAAATGCCATGGAAAAACTTTATGTTATGAGAAACATAATTTTGAAGTCGGGTTTCAATTTTGAGAATTTTCCAAGCTATGGAAAGATTATTATGAATTGTTAAATATTTCTTAGTTTAAGTATGAGAAAATGCGGCAAATTTTAGTAAAATAATTTGAAAGTTTAAGACAGCCAATCGGATGTTTACAAGTGGACAAGTTAGTGACAAAAAGTTTACTTTATTTGGTAAAAACGGTCTTTTGCTCAGAAAAAGCGGTTTCGCCTTCTTTAGAAGGACCCTTCGACTCAGACCTTCCGCCCCCAACCTAGTCGAAACCTTCTAGGTCGAAACCAGTAAACTAATACACGTGTTATCATTCCAATGGTACGTAGTGGATTGGAGAAAGGCGGAAGGTAGGATGTCGAGAGGTAGCTTTCGAAGGGGTTGGTTCCTTTGTTTTATTTTGTTTTAAAAGAAAAGCGCTTGCCTATTTATAAATGGATTTTGACATGGTCGAAACCTATGGTTGCGAAAGGTATTTCCAAAAGAGGCTTTCAAAAAAGAGATGTTGCCTTTGTTTTAAAGAAGTAGCTTCCAAAGGGGTACTTTGATTTTGTTTAAAGCTTTCGGAAGGGGTAGTTTCGACCAAGTTGAAACCCTTCTGTGAATTGATAACCTTCCGATAATATTGAAGACATCAAAGCCGTTGAAAGGTGTTGTTGTTTTTATACATGTAAGCTGCTTTCTAATGCTTTCAAAAGGGGTTAGGGGTTTCAAAGGCAATGGTTTCGGAAGGGGTTTTAAAGTTAACCTTCAATTGTTTTACCCATATGTTTTAAAGCTTTCGAAAGGATGGTTTCGACACTATCAAACTTCCCTAATACCTTTTGAATTAAAGAATGGTTTCAAAAGAGATGCTTTCGTCTAAGTTCACTTTGACGCAAAATAATGTTTTAAGTATAAACCCAATGCTTTCGAAAAAAGGACTTTCAATGGTTTCGAAGGGTAACCTTCATTGTTTTCGAAAGGATACCTTCAAATGTTTCGAAGTTGTGCTTCAATACTTTATGATAATACTTTAACATGGTCGAATGGTTTCGAAAGAGATATTTTAAAGTATTCAGAAGGCAGGAGCCTAGTGTTTTAAAGATGGATTTTTATGCTTTCGAAGGAGGTCATCCTATGAAGTCGAAAGTAAGGTTTCGAAGGTGTTGAAAGGTTTTAAAACACAAAATAAAATTTTAAAGGAAAACCTATGGCTAAATAAAGGTGTTTGAAATGACTTTAAGTGTGTAAATTTGAAGAAGTGTTACCTTGATAAAAATATAAGTTAAAGGGATTAACTATGTTTATATGAAATGTATTTCAAGGACCTTAAACCCACAGGAGTGTTATTGTTAAATTGTTATATTTTCTTCTTCAAATGAGTATATTCACATGATAAAGAACCCATAACTGTATTTCGGGAATAAAGGGGTAGAAGAACCAGCTAAGTTAACCCAGTAGTGAATATAATTTGATTAAACTTCTGAATTAGTAGAATTACATTCAGTGAGTTAGGGAGACCAAAGTATATAATGCTAAACCTTGAAGTTTCCGAGAGGTAGTTCATAGTAAACCTATGAATACTATGATTAGGAAGTTATTGGGAGTAACCAATATGTTTATAGTAAACCCATGAAAACTATGTATAAAGGATGGTTGGCAGGGGCCAATTGGTTTGTAGTGAATCCATGGAAATTATATACGGGTTAAGAATTGACATCAGTCAAAAGGTTCCTAGTCAACCCATGAAAACTAGGATAAGAAAAAAGTTAGGAGAGGTATCGATATATTCCTAGTCAACCCATGAAAACTAGGATAAGAAAAAAGTTAGGAGAGGTATCGATATATTCCTAGTCAACCCATGAAAACTAGGATAAGAAGTGAGTTACTAGATAAATCCATAGGTTCTTATTCAACCCATGAAAACTAGGATAAAGGATTAGTTATTGGAATGACTAATAGGTTCATGTGGACCTATAAATTAATTAAGTTAACTGGAAGGGGCCTATAGGTTCTTAGTGATCCAATGAAAACTATGAACTAGGACAGGGTGTCCATGTATTATGAAAGGTTACTAGTAAACTCACGAAAACTAATAGGTTAATAGCGACCCTAAAAAATATAATTATGACAGAGTGTCAACTTAAACTAAGGATGGAAAATCCAAAATGTTTTATACAGGCATATCATCATAATATTATGAAATGTATGTTTTTAACCATTGTAGATGCATGAGCACAGTATATGGTTTTATAAAGGTTTTAAGATACTAGTAAGGAGAAAACCCATTTTGCTAAGCAGCGTGGTCTCACTAGATATCTAAAAGGATTGAGACGTTAGATTATTATTCATACCAAGCTTTATATCCGACTCGAAGTTTTTTTTCCTTAAACTCTCGGGTACCCAATTGATTTTAAGTAGTTTGAGGTTTAGGGTTTTTAGGTTCTCTTCTCAAACGAATAAAACTTCCGGAGGCATGAAGAAGGCAGTTAGTTATTTAGAGTTATCTTTTTGGCTGTGTATTTTGGATGTAAAGGTAGATTTATTAGCCTTATTATATACTCTGATCAACCAAGGGGGCATCTCCATATGTCGCTCTTGGCGTATTTGTAATAATTATATTTTACTGAATGTGGTTAAAGTATTTAGGATTATGTAATGAATATCAATTTTTTTTGAATGGAACGTGGAAATGTGTTTTTAATTTTTAATTTTTTTTCCATATTCTTATGATATGTGTATCAATAAATCTAGCACCGCCGTATTTGATCGTCGAAGATTAATAAATATGGATGACTACAACATCCGTATCCGTTAGTCTTGGGCCTCCAAGTAGGGGGATGCTGTGCAGTTAATGCCTCACTATTATTCCGCTATAACCCTGCTTTATCTCATAGCAAATTTCTACTGCTACGATATTTCCATACAGCTCCAAATATAGCCTTTCTGCTTTAAGTCCCGCTATATCCCGTTATTCTCGCTATATTCTGCTATATCTTCTTTAAAAGAAATGAATTGAAAAATGACATTTATACATAATAAAAATTATGAAATAAATTTATTTAATATATTTTCAGAAATGAAAATACTCTAATATTATACTAAATTCAATTATGTTATATAATAGTTTTACATTTATTTATAGTATATTCACGCATGTTTTTATTTAAAATTATTTATGTATTAATTATAATTCAATTGAATGTTAAATTTTCATTTAATTACCATTTATATATTTGTAAAAATATTAAGTACGTATTTAATATGCTATTTTAGAGTCATCCGCTATATCCTCGCTGTATCCCTGCTATGATTCTTTGCACCTCCGCTGCATTGAATCTGCTGAGCGCTTTAACTGCACGGGGGGATGTTACAATTACTAAACAAGCTCTAAGTACATAACCTCCACTACATTCGTGCCATATCATCCTCCTTGTGTCCCCTCCTCTTGCTCACGTGAATCATGTTCCCTCCACTTATTGACCCAACATGCATTTGTACTTCATGTCTTAATGTTTTATTGATGTGATATTTTATTACTCCTTTTCCACTTTTATTTTTAAATTTATTTTAAACTTTCATAAGATGTCATATCATTATTTTTATTAACTTAGATATAAACATACATACATACATACATATTCTGAAATGTGCTAATAATTATAAATGAATGTGATTATTTATACCATAGGGTTCACAACGTTCTGATAAATTTTTAGATGCTAAAAAATCAAAAATTCGGAAAATGATTTTTCTTCGAACTGAATTTTAAAAACTATTTCACCATCATTAGTTATTATATAAAATAGTTTTATTTTGAGTTATAAAACCTATTAGTTAATCATTAATAATATATTTAAATATCCATATTTAAAGTGATTAAATTCTAGGTTGTTACACTTTTTGCACCATTATCATATCTTGAGCTATACCTTTCCAAATGCTATAAAATTTTATGGATGCTCAATCCACAAGTAGAGAATCATTTCTACAAAATTTAGACCCACTTCGATATCTACGGCCCTTTCAAAATCATATTTCAATTATTCATCATTCAAATATTTGTTTTAATCATACCTTAAATATATTATGCTACCTATAGTGAAATGACCCTAAAATTTATAGATATGATCCCCTATATGTGGATTGAACATCTAATAAAAATTTAGTAGTTGAACACATATATTTTTTGGCATTTGGAATAGTTGATTAAGTATGTATGTGTGTATATATATTAAGAAATATTATATATATATATATATATATATATATGCAAAATGACATATATGATTATAACATGAATTAAATAGATTTAAAATATACCTTTTACCTTGAGTATCCAGCCGAGAATCTAGTATGTCATTTATTGAATACTTCTTTTGGAGCTCTGATGTCTCCTCCTCTTCAGTTTGCAAAGCTATGAGTTGGCTCTACTAATGTTGGTAAGATACGTCGGCCTAGATCGATAGATAAACAAAGGAAAGTGTGAAAATGGTATGGGACATCGATCCTATTTATAGCCTTGAATCGCCACCTTTTTCTCCATTATATGCTCAAGATTCAAACCACTTAATTCAAATGGTTTGAACCCTCATTTGAACATGTTTGGCTGACCCTAAGGGAGGAGATATTTGTCTAGTCAAACACTTTATTAACCACTAGCCGAATCTCCAATTAATTAATTAATTCCATCTCATTTATCGAATGAACTATCATATAACTTTTATACATTATTTTGTTTGATTTTTAGCTATGAATTAAATAACTAAAACTTTCACAAAATATTAATACAACATTTATATAAAAAAATTAATTCATAACAATTATAAATCAATTTTACTCTCAATCGAATTCCTAAATAATTAATAATGCCTTTGTGTTGACTCTCTACTGTGAAATCAATCCATGAACAATATATAAACAATTTAAATATTGAAGCATGTATGGACTTTATTAAAGTATATTATAAGGTCAAGGTTACAGATCATTTAGGTGAAATCGTACTTTTGATGTAGTAAATACTCACTAAGTCACAATGATTACACGTATTCTTTTCATCTTCACTGTATCACTTAGATATCTAGAGTTTGGTCTACAGTCAGAAACTCTACGAAAATCCTTATTAATCTCGTAGGTAAATTGTAAAGTCCTTAGTTCAATCTTATAATGTTTATTGATTAACCTTTTTGCTTTGGCCGAAGGCTTTTACTTTAATTTAATTTATCAATTATGATGATACTGACCTTCTATAATAAAGGAGATGAGTCCTCCCTTAAGTAGTGGTCACTTCAAGTGTTTCAACATGTACCGACAGTAGTCATAACATGGTCACTATGTCATGTGGTTTCCCATAATCAAAGTACATGTTACACACTTAAATTTGACAATATTTTCAAGTCGGAAGACTGTTATACGTTGTTACCAAGAGATCCTCTGTTTTGACTAATTTATATAACCTTTAGAAGATTCTTGTTGTTTCGTTCTGTGATTATTCCAAACAACCACAGTACGTAAACTCTTGATGCTCTCGGTGATCACAAGTAAATCGAATGGAGAGCGTTATGGACAACAGTCTCAACAAATGCATTTAGATCCTTTTCTTAATACTTTTTAACTAGGAACATTTAAGGAATTTTCATTTTTGTATGTATCAATTTAATCTTATAGTTACGAACACTTCATAACTACAGTCGATAAAACATTACTCGTAAGAATCTTCTATTTATATAAATTTACTGTCTATAAACTCACACTACAAGGAAGATATTTCCGATGGCTGTGAGCCATCGGTAGCTGTCGGAAATGCCGTCGGTATAGAGCATACGCCTTTCGTCTTTTTCCGATGGAAACGACGATGTTTATTCGATGGTTTCCAATGGCTGCTTCGATGGCAATTTCGACATCCTTTCTGATGGTTAAGATGTCCATGTAGCCTGAAAAATCGTCGAAAAACCATCTGGAGCCATCGTTGATCTTTGGTCAATAAGCCATCGAAAAATGCCAGCGGTCATCGTTGATTTTTTGTTGATAATCCATCGAAAACCGTTAGGAGCCATCGAAAATCTGCTTGATTTTTTTTACAGCAGCCATTCGTATTCCAAAGAGCACATCAATATCAACATATATCACAACACATCAAAATCAATATCTATTAGATATATATGCTAAAATCAATATCAATAACAATATAAAACTCAAACATTACCATCTCAATCTTAAATTCAAACATTACCGTCGATACAAAAAAACCGTCCATCATCAATCTCACACACCCAACAGCAATACGCATATCCAACATCAATGTACAACATGACCACATCAAACGCCACATATCCACAAATGAACCTCACCATCTTTCATTGTATATACATACAAGTTTTAAAAAAAAAACACTGCAAAATGTACCTTATGACTCGTCGTCGGCTCCGAAACCACCAAACAAAGGGAATGCTCCATGTTGCTCCAGGTACTCGACCAAACGCTAGTTCAGTTGCTCCATTTGGGTTGCTCGAAAGCGGTCCTACTACTGCAGTTGTGCAATCTGTCGTTGAAGCTCGGTACTCTTAGCTTTGTCCTGAACCTTTTGATAAGCCTTTTGTGAGGCCCGAGCCTACAAAACAAGTCGAAATATGTTTAAGTTATTTACGTAACATTTATAAAAATTAAGCAATTTTTACAACTTAGTTAATTTCTATAAATTTCCACTTGACTGTTGTAGCCATAGCTCATATTTCGCTGTGTCGGGTCCATAACGGAGTCAAAGATAGCATGTGCATGCTTGCGTAAATCTTTCCTACAATGTAAAATTAAATACAATAAAACATTACATAACCTTATTATAATATTTCATAACTAATTAGTTAAAATGATCATCATTAATAACTTATAAATTAAAGTATACTTACATGTGCGGCGTATGCTTTAACATCCTTATGCCAGACATACGTCACTAATCCCTGTCCTGACGACATGGGTGTGTGCAAATACATTCATATACGAGACAGGAGCCACACACGCTCTTTTCTGCAATAATTGGTGTATACTATTGTTGTTCATACAAATTTATACAAAAAATGTAATAACTATTTGTAATTGCAATTAATCGATTTACCAGGTCCTTGTGACGATGTTGAAATGATTTCGAGCCACCACGGTGCGTGACTGGATTTTTCTGCCTGTTCGTCGAGTTCTTGTCTTGACTCCGCCTGCAAATTAAAAATTAAGATTTTATTTTACATGCATAAATTATGTATTCTCTATTGGACAAATTAAGGTGATATCTGATAGACTTACCCTGAATTCATCGCTTTCCTAACATGCGACCCAAGCATCCCATAAGCTGGCGCCCATCCCGCTTGGATGCTTCCTAGATTTTCTGATGGTAAACATCATATGCTAGTAATTCTTTACAACCTTAGAGTTTCGGTGGTGTTGGCAAAGAGAAACATCCTCTTCTTGTAGTTCTACCGCCCTTGTATGTTGAAAAAATAAAGTTATATATTAATACTTAGTCAGCAAATTGTAAAGTGATTATATATAATGATATATAAACTTACACTTACCAAGAAATCCTGCCAGATGCTCTCCTGTACGTGCTTTGGGATCCTAATCTATTTGGGCCAGCACGCAGTCATACAGCTCATATATGTCTGTTTAGAAATGTTGAGAACTGTATCTAAAGGCTCAAGCTCAAAACCTCTACATTAAATATGATACAAACAAATCATGACTAATATATCATATAAAATATTTATAATGCTGAAGTAAATTTAATACTTACGATTCATCTGCCTTTGGTAGCAATTTGAACATCGTATGCGGGGCGCCCCCTCGATGGGCCGCTGCCATCACCTCCACGGTGGACAGCCCCTCTCTGAGACGAAGAGGGGGAACCGGATTGCGAAGAACCCCGATGCCTGAAGAAAGACATCTATAATACCTTTCATATACATATTATTTTATTATAGCAAAACCTATCATTCATTTATGAGTAAATAAATCAATACTCTCAGAAATTACCTTTTCTCAATATGTATACTATTAACCAGTCCTCGTCGTTTTCTAATTCAGACTCAGTCTCATAATCTATATTGTTTTCCTCTATGGTCTCAAATGCTTATACTAATACATTTGATTCATCATTTAGAGGTCCAAAATCGGTTTGATGATCCGTTATTGTAATTTCGCCATTTTCCTCGATATCCGCTCGGTACGCTTGTTCATTTGGAATATTCTTTCCATCAATGGTAAATCTTGGCTTCGTTTTAAAAACTACCGACCAATCTGCTTTATCTCTTTTTATAGATGGATAAAGAGCATAATAAACTTGTAGGGCTTGTTTTGCTAGTATAAACGGGTCGTACTTATGATAACATGATGTATGCTTTATTTCAATAATATTATATTTTTGGTGCACGTTGGTTGCAGAACCTGGAACATTACTGAACCAGTTGCATCTAAACAAATAAAACTTCTTCCGTAGGTCTAGTAAAATATGTTAATTGCAACCAGAGTTAACATGTCATAAAAATCATTTATGTGATTATTTGGATTATCACTGCCTTTAACATATACACCGGTATTGTTAGTTAATTTTTCAGCCCCATATTATTTGGTGTTGAATTTGTAGCCATTGACAAAGAATATTGTTAGTTAATTTTTGAGCTCCATATTGTTAGCAGCATTCAATAAATCATAAAAAATTGCTCCAATACTTGGTTCTTCTTCAACGTTAACATCGTTACCATTAACTTCAATAGCAGGGAACATTAAACATGCTACATCTTCAACCATATCTTCTATGAGATTTGTTCAAACAATTTCATTATCCACCTCCTCCTCCGAATGTACGGGATTTGGTGCTATAGGTTCTCCATGACAATCCCATACCAAATAATTCGGCACGAAACCATATTGGTGCAAATGAACTATTACCATATTTGTTATCAAATGTTTCAATAATTTGCACCTACTACATGGATAATGAATTTCTTCATTATTCCCATCATTACTTAAAGCGAATTCAATAGAGATGTGTACACCATTTTGAAAATGTTCACTTATTGAGCCTCCAATTTCTCTTCTTTGTTGGTACATCCAACTCCAATCGATAGAATAATTTACCATTTTTCCTACTTTAAAACATAAAAACGTATTAATCATTTATGTATTGGCATTTTATTTTTCAATTAAATCATACATTAAATTTTTTGCAAATATATAATATTATTCTGTTTATTTTCAAATGGATTTACACAGATTATATGAATATAATCTTAAACTTTTAGGTTATTGTTTTACACTTTGATGGTTAGTCATCCAACTTTCCATTACAAATACAGTAGTAATTATATTTTGTAAATCATTTCATTTTAAATAATTCAACAAAATTTCGACGGCACCTCCCCTTTGTTCCATGTATCGTACACATATGCGTGTACACGGGGAACAAAAAGAAAGCGTTTTTCGAAATTTTGTGAACCGTTTAAAATGAAATGATTTGCAAAATGGAATTACCTTAGCGTATTTGTAACTTATCCAATACTGGGACAAATCCGACAAATATTGTATTAGGTGAATATAAATGTTCGTTCTGTGATAAAAACGAATATTCATATAACGATCATATACAATACTTGTCAGACGGGCCAAAAACTATCTAAGAGATTTACAAAAAGTAAAGCACATTATACAACAATTTTACAATAATTTATTTACATTCTAAGAAACTCATACACTAAATCGTCATTTCCATCATCTTAAAAACGCATACACTAAATGCTGAGCATCGACTCTAATTAATCCAAACTAGCCCTGAGGCGCATATGTATTAATTAATCAACACATATACACCAATTAATGCACATATACACTAAACAAATTATTTTTCTCAACATTTAAATGATAAACAATTATAATAAATAACATAATTAGCATTCAATAGGGTATAATAAATAATCAATCAGGTATTATCGACAACTATAACAACAAATTAACTTTAATTTACCAAATCAAAATTAAAAAGAGTTTATAAATTAAACCTTCTTGAAGAGCAACAGCCAATTGAGAGACTTAAAAATTGAAGATGGAGATAGTCTTGGAGGCGTGGAGGCTTGCTAACGGCGTGGAGGAGGTGAAGAGGTGGTGGAGGTGAGATTTAGGAAGAAAATTTGGGTTGTAGATAATGAAGAAGAACTGTCGGCCTGGGGTTGAAGTATTCGAAACTTTTCAACGGCTTCCGACCACCGCTGACTGGTGTTTTTGCGATGGCTGCGGGCGGCTAGTTTATTTTATTTTCAGTAATTCCACGGCGATTACTAGCTATCGAAAAAAATGACGAGCCATCGACGGTCGTCGAAAATGGACATCGTAATAAATAGTGTCTCTAGTAGTGTCGTTACTTATATCATAATATAACAAACACATATAATAGAAAAACAAAACCAAAGACATATTTTATTTTAAATAAGATTGTTTATAGAATTAGGATTACATAACAAATTACAAAATTGTCCCAGAACACACCTCTAATTTTATTGGGTACATCTATTGAGACTAGTAAATTTAACGCTCTCTATCTAATGGATGGTAATATACTCATGACCAATGGGGATACAAAGTTGTTATGTACTTATGGTTGTTTGGAACAACCACAGAATGACTCAATGAGAGTCTTTTGTAGGTTTATATAATTAAGTCAAAATAGAAGATCTCAGGGTAGTGATGTATAGTAGTCTTCTTAGTTGTGAGTGCTAGCGATCTTGAGTATGTAGACTATACTTTGACTATGTCAACCACATGGCATGGCGATCGTGTTACTACCATAGTTGGGTACGAGTTGACTACTCAAATGTAACACTACTTAAGAAAGGACTCGTCTCTTTCGTTATAGGAAATCAATATCACCATAATTGGTAAGTCAACTTAATGTTAAATCTATAATAAAAGTAATTTGTTCATTGATGAATATTATCGGACTAAAACAAGGACTTTAAAGTGACCAATGATTTTTGACCTTAGACCAACCTCTGTATATCTAGGTGATATACCAATTAAAAATAAGAATAAGTGTACAAACTGTCATTACTTGGTGAGCCTATGTTAGAACAAAAATACAATTTCCCCTAAATGATCGGTACGTGTGATGACCCACATTTCGAAAGGTTTAAATCGACAATATTCCACATATGTCCAACTTAAACAATCCGGAATATATATAATCAATGAGGGTTAATTAAGAGAATAAGAAAAGAAGAAGAAAAAACATAGAATCTCGTAGCGGAACGATAAAATATAATAATCAAATAAACAGTTCATGAAGCTGTTTATATTATACATTTGATTATGATTTATGTAGCATTTATCAAAGTTATATACACAACAGGAATAAATAAATAATGCAGCGGACAATATGATGCACGAATAATAATAGTAATAACATACCAAATCTTCGTCTTCGTCCTCCAGAATAAATCTTCAATAAGCTGAAAACTCAAGGTTGACCTAAGCGTAATGAAAAGACAAAACACTTGAGTTAGGGCCAAAATATTCTTATGTGAGTCAAATCGATATCGCATACAACATGAGTGTCATGGCATCAAAGATGTTTACAGGGTTTCACATCTCCTATCTAGTGTACAACATGCGTGCAATAACTCAAGAGATGTTATGAGATTTTAGATCTCTTTAGGATCTGTTAAAATATTTATATGTAGCGGAATACGCTACATATATAATGTCTAATTAATAAAATTAATATCAAAATAGCGTTAAGACTTTACGTTAAACCCCATTAACGAGTTTTAAGCATTATCCCACAGTTTGCATATAAAACACAATAAACCATCGGTGGATATGGATGCGTTGTGATATGACAACACTAAATCGAAATCGTAGTGGTCTCATATAGGAATAAAAGTATGACAAGGCACGTGAGGCAATGCCCAAGGTAGGATACTACCAGTTCGGATCGCAGGGCTGGTGGTAACGCATCATAGCCATGGTCTCCCACCACGTCCATCCATCCCATATCGAGTCAAAGGGAGGCTATCCTAAATCAAGGTGCATCAATCGAAACCAACAACCAGAATAATAATATGGACCGAGTCCAAGAAAATCGAAGAATGGATCTCTGCTAGGGGTAATTAGCCCACTTGGCCTTGTCAAGCTGTCCTGTTTTAATCATTTCAAATTGGCACAAGGGCCGGGTTCTATCCATCATCGTTCTCTTTCTTCAAATCTAGTAAATAATGCCAAATCCAACCACTTCATTTTGGATTCTCCTCCACGTACATAGTTGTTAAAGTGGTTCCAATATTGACAAAGAGTATGCCAATAAGAGGTCTCGGTCACTTTAACAACCAAACGTCATTTTGCACATCGGCTGGTACTTTTACATTTTAAAATTGATTTGTATTTGATATCAAAATATCATATTCGTTTCAAAATCAAATTCATTCAGAAATCACCATATTTATCCAAAATATGTTTTCATTTCAAAATCATTTTTGCCTTAATATCTCGATTTCAATTCTAATTCAAAATTGCTTCGAATTCCAGTTTAGGTAATAACTTCATTTAACCTAATTCGTATTTGAATTCATGATTTAAATATAAATAATTCCTACTCTGACTAGTTTGAATTTTTGAAAATAGTTTGGGGAAAAGTTTAAATTGTTTAAAAATAGTTTAAACAGTTAAAGTAGTTTGATATAAAGTGATTTAAGTATTTAAAATGTTTTATAAAATAAAATAGTTTGGAAAATAAAAATAATTTGAATATAGAAAAATAGATTTTAAATAGTTTATATCAAAATAATTTATTTGAAGATAGTTTCAAAGTCAAACTGGTTCGATTTTAAAATTTTCAATCCAAATCAATTTCAATTTCCATTTTAATAGATTCAATGCCGATTTCAAGTCGAATTTTGCTTCGATTACAAATTAATTTCAATTTCAATTCCTAATCAATTTCAATTTCAATTCCAAATTAATTTCAATTCCAATCCTAAATTAAAACCATTCCAATTCCCAATTTAAACCATTTCGATTTATATCAGTCTCGAGTTCAATTTTCAAAATATCGATTCCAAACACTTAAATCCAATTAACCTTCAATATCAAATTTAAAAATCCAAATCTTCAAATAAAATACAATTTCGGGCTCAATTTCGAAATATCATTTTATATCATTTTTACTTAATTAGCAATATTCAAAGTTTGAATAAAAATCCAATCTTTTAAAACAAATCAATTTTCAAAGTTCAAATCATAATTTCACAATCTCAACTTCGATTATTTAAACCATTTCTATTAACAAATTTAAATTTCAACATTTGGAGCTCACGTACGAAAATAATTCAATTTTCTATAAATTTGATTTTTGTTTCTTAAATTAAATCATTTAAATAATTTCAAATCAAAAAATTTAAAATCGTTTAATTTAACCATTCTAGTTTATGTATATAATTTTCTATCCTATGGCCAAGTGATAATTATTTCAATTTAATTCAGGGATGGATCTATATCATTCAACCCAAAATAATTGTCATAGGTATATATCATTTCAACCTATTTCTTAATTTATTCAAAATAATTCAATTTATGATTTTATGTACTGTAAATAATATATAGGATGATATAGTATTTATCAAAATAAACAAACATCCAAATCATCTAAAATATCAACCAATAGCATCCATCACAATCAATCATCCAAACAGTCAATATAATTCACAACAATTTCATAGTATTAATATCAGGTATTTTACTGGCAATTAAATTCCAATTTCAAATCTAATTGTCAATTTTAAGTTTTAACAGTTATTTTAAATGACAATTTAGATGACAGTTAAATTTATCAAACAACGATCAATAAATTTATATCACTTCATAATTTCAAACTTAACTAGCATAAAAAAACAAATTTAGTATGTTGTGAGCGTTATAAAACATTCACCTTTTATTTGAAATAGAAAATATTTCAGCTTCAAATAAATGCCACTTCGATTCCACACCAAAGCCTTCATTGATATGATTTCAATGCCGCTTGTTTCGTCTCAATCGGACCTCGTATGCAAATGATATACATTTTATAAGATTTCGATTTATAATATAATCAATTTACAAATTATTATTATTATTAACCTTCAATTAACCGTGGCCGTTCATCCAGGAGAGTAGATCAGAGCCACACGCGTTTCCTTCCTCATCTTCGTACTAGACAACTTACGCACGTGAAAAACACCCATAGTCGTCGTCCTTTGATCGAAATATACTCCCCCATCGTGCACTTAGAGGACGATCGAAGACCAGCGAGGGCTGCGCCCCACCCGGCTCTCCCTACGAGCAAGATCCGGTCCAACTCGGCTACATCTATGCTTTCGAAATCGCACATGAACACCTGACCTTCACCATCGATTTGCCGCCACGTCGTCGCCTGAAAAACCATCACCACCGTATGGATGTAGGGATCTCGTCGTGCTCTACCAATCTCTAGTTGAAAGATTTTGATATAAATGGATGGATCGAGTTGAAATTGATGAGAAAGATCGTTTTACTTTGGCCATTGAGGCGGCTAGGCATAAGCTAGGGTTTTGCTGGATGCTAGACGCGTATATATACCAGCACGTATATTATTTTATTATTTTATCTACCGTTCACACGACTTTTTGACGAACTCCAAACGAGGCATGCCGCCTGCCGTTTATAATGTTTTACCCCTATTCCAAACACAATAAAACATGTTTTGAGGCCTAATTCGATCGTATATGGACGATAGCTTTTCAAATCGGATTATAATATTAAATTTTCAATATTAATTTCAACGCGTTTCTATCCTCTACGACCAAGCGGTGACTCCAAACGTTACAACATTTAAAATCCAATAATAATATACTATTACGGATCCAATGGAACTAGTTTCGTCGAATTCTGAAACTGTGCTCCTGATCGCTATTTAATGCATCGATTAAAATCGACGATTTCAAAAACTTACGAAATCACTTCAAATTCCAGTTTTAAAAACTTATTTACTTAATTATAATACCAATAGAATTTATGTCGACATTAGTAATCGTCTCGATTCATATTCAACTCAATTTTCAATTATTCACCATTTCTGTACTAATTTAAATCTATTTCTCAAATTTAATCAACAATGCTATTTTCAAAATCAATTAATAATTTAAATACAACGTTTAAAATCATTTAAATATTGAAAATCAAACCACTAAAAATCCAGGTCGTTACAATAGCATCGAACGTGACCATATATTGTGCTTCAGCAAAGTTCATTCACACTTAGTATCTAAATTGTTTTAATATAGATTGTGGATCGAGTTCTCATACTAGAGAGTCGATACAACAATATTGTCAATTATTTCTAAGTTCAACCATGAATAAAATTAATTTATGAATGTTATAAATTAATAATAAATTAATACAATATTGCATTGATATTTATGGCTATTTTTGTTATTTATTAAAATCGGATAGTACGTTGTATAGAAGTTACACAATGGTTCGATCAATTTAGTTGCTAAAAATAATTAATTAAACAACAATTCAAAAGAAGTCAAATGAGTGTTTGATCATGCTAGTTAACATTATAGGCCGACCATATTAGGGGATTGTTTGGGACCCTACCAAGTCTCAATAGCTAAAGGATATGGTGGAGAGAATGGTGCATACCTTCAGCTATAAATACCATTAGCCGACACCCGAATTAAATATTGATTTTTTTGGAGTTGTGCCTCCGTCCATAGCCGACCCCTAACATTGGTGAAGAATTTCTTTATCTTTGCAAGGTGAAGGGAGAGGTGACAATGGTTCTCGAAGAAGACAAACTGAATAAATAGAAAACCTATTGACTCTCGCTAGGCTCATTTCAGGGAAAGGTATATGCTTTTGATTGATATCTATTCACTTTTATAAACAGTCATCTTTATCATCATATGATGGCAACAAGATCACTGTTGCATTCTACTTTACCGCAAATAATGAAAATAAGAAAAAGAGAGAGGTTAGAGGGAGGAGATGTAGAAATCTAAAAGAATAGATAATATTTCTCAACCTCCCATTTCATTTGCTGCAACTAGTTATATAGAAATTCTTACAATCATTCTTGGAGCTCTTATAACCAATTAAGGACATGGGGTCCGATACAACTATACTGCTAATTATTCAGTTCAAAATAAAATATATATGAAGGAGAATTCGTTATAACCATTCAGTCTCTAGGGCCTTGCTTTCTATAATTGAAATAATGTACTAATTTTCGTGTCTAGTTAATACAACCGCATTGTCAATTATTTCCGAATTCGACCAAGGATAAAGTTGATTATAAACGTTATAAATTAATAATAAATTAATATAAATGTTGCATTAATATTTATGGCTATTTTAGCTATTTATTTCAAGATTAAAATGGGGCAGAATAATTTATAGAAGTTACACAACAGTTCTAGCTAGCTAAAAATTAATTGATTAAATAATAATTCAAAAGGAATCGAAGAAGTGTTTGATCATTTTGGTCAACACTATAGGCCGACCATATTAGGGGATTGTTTGGGACTTTACTAAGTCTCAATAGTAAAAGGATATGGTGGAGAGAAATGTGCATACCTCCAGCTATAAATACCAATAGCCTCCATCCACAGCCAAACACCCTAACCTTGGTGAATCATTTCTTCATCTTTGTAAGATGAAGGGAGACAGTGGTTCAACATACAAATTACCGACTCTCGGTAGGCTCATTTCGATGAAAGGTATATGTTTTTGAGTGATATTTATTCACTTATATAAACATATAGTCGTCTTTATCCGCTCATCCATTGTTTGAAACTGGAAAATTCTATTTGGACACAATGTGCGGACACGAATTATGATACAAGAAATCTCTACCATTAAATCTCCTACTGAATTCCACATTTCATATAAAGACAAAAATTCCAAAGACTTATAATTGTTGTACCAAATTTTGTGTTTAATTTTGTGTCGCAGTACTCGCTCCTTTAAAAAAAATAGAAAATCAAATTTTTAATTTTTTAAATCCTTTTAAATAATAACAGAACACTTGTAATTTTTAAAAAATTTACACTCGCCTAATAGACTGTCATGGCAGAATTCAATGCAAGATTAAAAATTTTCAAACTTTTTTAAGTTAAGCCAGTTTATCAAGCTAATTACGCAAATAGACCACTTTTGAAACTATTTACAAATATAAGTTACTTTTGACCATATCAGCACCACGTTGGCGAAAGTGTACTGGCAACATTTCAAATGTCGCTGGTATATATATTTGTTGGAAGTTTATACAGATGATATTTCAAAACGAGCCAATATTTTTAAAGAAAATAGCATATGCAAACAGCTTGCGCCATGTCAACATGGCGCTCAAATGACCAAAAATCAACTATAAGTGTAAATACTTTTCAAAACCATTCTAAATTTTAAAAATTCTCCTTTCCTCTCTTTCCTTTTCTTTTCAACGTCACCATGGTCGTTCTTTTTCACACGTAGTGCGTGAATATCACCCTGATCTTCTTCAATGATGGGCACCATGTTGTTAACCTATCATACAAAGGTGACTTGTATTTTGGGCTTCAATCATACATAAATATTGTGAAGAAATCGGTTATATCTCCATCAGTGTCTTCGATGAAACAACACAGAAAAACCCGTTCTTGGAGCTCTAGAAATTAAGATCATCGCTTTTGTTACAAACGTGCCTATAAATTTCATGTCGGCAAGGATTGTCAAGACCCAATATGTTGCTTCATCTGCAGGGTTTTTGGACACAATTTTTTTCATATCTGAGACTGATTATTCCTCCTTTAGCTAAGTCCCTAAGCATGTGAGAACATGGATTCTATTTCAATTTAGAATTTCTGAAGACTAGACAAATGTTTGTTGAAATTTGCTCTAACAAAAAAGATGAAGGGTTGTATTTCATAAGCTTTTTTGGCATTACAATTCTTATACAGACAGCCTGTCTCGAGCAGCCTCTTTATACGAAAGAAACAAGGCATTGTCGATTGATCCAAAGAAAGTGGTGAAAGCTAATGATGATGGCATGTCTAATAATATTCTGCAATGGTAAAGAAAAATGATGGGTATGAGGTAAATTCTAACTTTTACATCTAGGAATATTTTCTAATATGTTCTTGAATGATAAAATTGTGGATGTTGCCAAGACAAAATTTAGTTTACCCACTAAGTTTTTGGGTTCAATCAGTTCTTTAATGTGACTATTAGTGATGGAATGGTTTCGAATGAAAGATTAAATGAAAGTAATATGTAAATGATGGAGAATTGTGCCTTGGCAGATACTGATAATGGGGGTTTTACTGTTGCATTTTCTTTTAATGCTAAGAAAACTGAGAACAAAGTTTTTGATATTGAGTGCCATAATAAATTTTATGTCCTAGCTTTTGAAGTTTATGATAACGCTGATGTTGTAAAAGGTGAGACAGGTTGTATTACATTAGAAATGTGCTTGGAAATTGATAAAGATAGAAGCTTGGTGGTATATGAACAATGTGTAACAGCCCTAGTTTTTAGCTATTTATTTCTTTTAATTTTTTTGTTTTTAGAAATATAATTTATATAAATTGTGTTTACCAATATTGTTTAAATATTTAATTTAGAGAATTAAACTCGTTAATTTAATATGATTTTTGTAACTAAATTTAAGAAGAAAAAAAAAAAGGAAATTTTTATAATGTATAATGAAGTGAGTAGTAACTAAATGTTTTGGATATTATCATAATATCTGTTGTTATACCCATTCCCTAAAAATAATGAAAAGGAGAAAATTTGTAACATATTAAAGTAGTTAATTAATTATGTTAATTTGGTAGGTTATGACATGCAAATCATGTTGGTGGAATATTCTCAATTTTGACATATTAATTATGTTAGCAGTGAACATTGTTAAGCAATTTAAAACAATGAAACTTACAATCAATTTATTTGATAAATCTACCTTATTCCTAGTTAGCAATTCAAAACTTGAATAAAGGCACATACGGATATTTTAAAATGGAGTTAATGACAATTAATAGATATTTCAAAAAGAAATTTATGACAATTAATAGAGAAATTAATTGTAAAATTTCAGTAGTTGACCAGAATTAATTTATTGAATAATTAATGCAAATTAATAAAATTGATGAAAGATAAATAAGTTAATTCTTTTGGTTAATGGCATGAGGACACGAGGTTAATCCCCATTTTGTAGGAGAAATCTGCCCGTGTAACCAGTCCGGCTACCAGTGCCTACAAAGCGGACGGATTAATGTGAGACGTCGCAGGATTGATAATTAACAAAAAGGGTTAATTAACTAATTAAGTTAGTAACCAAATTTGAGTATGTAATTAAAGGAGGATAATTAATTGGTAATATGGTAATTAATTGAAATCAATTAAGGAGGGTAATTAAAAGGGATAAGGTAATCAATTGAAATCAATTAAAGGCAATTAAAGGGGAATTAATTGATTAGAAGAATATGGAAATCAAATTTGCCTTCCTTTGCGCGTGACACAAAATTTTATTCTTTTAACATTTTGACATTTGCCTCTTACCATTTGTTTCTTGAGCATGTCACTGTATTCATTTATTCACGCAGCCTTATCCACAAAAATATCAACTCTTCCAATTGCCATTTTTCCTCTCACCTAAATTAAATGCATTCAAAATTTAATCTTGCCTATCTTTGCAAATTTTCGCATACCCATTATATCTCTCTGTTTCCACTGCGTTTGTTTTGCAATAAATAAATTTTTCGAACCATTGATCAAGTAAATATTTATGTAAGCATTTATTACTTTTGCCTTTTCAGTTAAAAGCTTTTTCATTGCTTACCATAAATCACGCAAGAGCTCAAGTTTTGCTTCCTCAATCAAATCTGTTCAAATTTGCAGTAACGCATGCTTTAAATTTAGATTATAACTGGTATAAATCACGCAAGCTATCTAAAAAAAAAAATCCAAAAGA
This sequence comes from Allium cepa, assembly GCA_030765085.1. Classification (NCBI taxonomy): domain Eukaryota; kingdom Viridiplantae; phylum Streptophyta; class Magnoliopsida; order Asparagales; family Amaryllidaceae; genus Allium; species Allium cepa. The sequence continues at coordinate 915,430,935 of CM060932.1, forward strand.
GTGATATCGTTCAAACATAAAACTGGAAAGAGAAATCAACGCATGCATTTATCACAATTTTCGTGTAGCGTTCAAACAAGAAGAACTGGAAATAAATCTCTTGCCTAAACGCATGCACTCAAAAATCAACGCTTGCATTTATTTCTTACGTTTTCAAACCTGCCTATTTATCTCCCCTTTTTATTTCGCAAGTTTATCTATAAATACTTTGCCTCATTCACATAAGTTTTCATATCTCCTTGTTTGTCCCTCTCTGGTACAAGCTTCTATCAGGTAAATAATTTGCATTGTTTATTTCTTTGCTTCTTCCAATTTTCCTTCCTCCTTCTTGTGTTCTCTGATTTCCTTGCTCGGCTACTTCCCCATCATGCCGTGCCATTTATAAATACATATAGAACTTTGTTAGTAGTAGGCTGGAAGAAATGATATAAATTGATTGTAGGAAGCTAGACTATGGAATTAGTGTAGTTATGATGTAGTTAGTGGTATTGTGGATTTGGATAAGTGCAGTTTGAAGAGGAAGGCATAGAAAAAAAAAATTACAATTTAATAATGGAGAAGATAAATTGATAAGGAGAAAATGATATGAAATGTTGTTTAATTCAAATAAACAATATTGTATGAATAAATCTTGGGTGAATATAATAAAATGACATTTATTTCAATTTTTAATGGTTGAAATAAATTTAAGATGGTTAAAAATAAATTTAACTACTTATTTGAGAATTTGGGTGGATAAATATCAATGGATTGTATTTATTATGGTTAATAAAAGGATATTGGTGATGTATACCAATAATCACCTTTTAATGTTTAATAATAAAAGTAAAAGAAGAAATAATTTGCCTAAACATGATGAACATGTATGTGAAATAAAGTATTATTTAATGAATTCGAATGTAGTTAGTGGCTACATTTGATTAAATCGAATAATTTGAACAGTATTGTGTTTGTTGCCAATATTGTCATTTTATTTAAATAAATATATATGAGAATGAAAATAATTGATCATGATAAATATGATTAAAAATGTGAGAAATAATTTAATAATGTCTAAACATGTATTTGTTTTGTTTGGGTGCATAACATCTTTTTATTCAATCAATTGTATTAAATTTGCAATTTATTTTGCAATTTATTCAATTTATTTTATGCATGCGTACGGTTGAAGTATGGGCCTAGGATATGTTGAGACGGTTAGCGGGTTGTAGTAGTCGAGCAAGTTGAACTAAATTTCTTTTATTCTATTCGTTCCAGTTGTTCTGAAATTTTGCTTTGACCGTAATTTTTAAATTCGCATACTTGGTATTTGGATCTTATAGATTTAAGTCAAGGCTTTGCATCCGCCGAAGTTTGATCGTGCTTTCCGTTTTTTTTTCCGAAGTAGATACCGTGTTTGATTTAGATCCACTGCAGCGTTTAAGGTGAGTATTCCTCACCAGACATATGTACATATATTTTGTGAATTATCGCAAGTGTATGTGTAAAAATTTAATTTAAATATTATCTGTCTGTAGTATAACGTAGAATGATGAATCCCATTTAAATTGACACCTCATCAGTTATTATCTGTTGTATTATTTCTGCAGTTATATTATATTATTGTTTATTTACTGCTTAAATCACCACTGCAAGTTCCCTGTTAAATTTAGATTGTTGTGGGCTGAAATGATAGGCCTAAATGATGATTACTGTGCTATTATTATGTTAACTGTTTAACTGTTAACTTGGGATTGCGGGTTTGAAATGATAGAACCCGGGGTTTGTAAATTACGGATTGAAATGATATAAATCCGTATCACTTGACCTAGGCTAGAAAACTATATACAGGCCCGTGGTCCTTATAATATTTTCTGAAATATTTAAAATTATTTTGGAAGTTAAATATTTGATTTAATATCTTTAAAGGATTTTATATTGATTTTGAATGAGTTATAAATGTTAATAAATAAATAAATAAATATTTGAATAAAATTTTGGAATATAACTTATTTTGGAAATTCTGGATTTTTGAAAGGATAAGATTTCAGTTAAGAAATATATATATAAGTTATATTTGGAAATATTTATTAAGTTAAACAATCTACTAAAGCATTTAAATGCTGTCTTTTGAAATTGGACTAGTTTTACCCGTAACTTTAGGTAGCATTTCCTAAGTGCTATAGAATCTGGAATTTGATTGTTTTGAAATTTAAGGAATTTGATAAATTATATTTATGTTTAAGTTTTGGAGACCTTTAAGATATGAGATTTATAACTGGATTTTTCTTAATAAATTTAAGATGAACATTCTAGTGTTAAGTAAATTTTGAAATTATTTAATGGCATAATTTTGGAGTTTTATCTATGGAATTTATGGGAATATTCAAGACGAAATAATAAACACTAATTTGTTGAAAGAAAAAAACATCCAACCTTAGTTTTGAATATTAATACTCCAATTGGATATATATATAGGAATTGAAATGGTCTTGGGAACATGAAGTGATATTTAAATTATGGTTTAAAATAAAGAAATATATTTGTAAAGCTATGTAAATTATCTTCTTTACAAAGTAACCATAAAGTTAAATCATTTATTCTATATACCGTTGAATGTCCAAACCATTGTGTTTGGGAGTTATGGTTTTAAAGTAAAATTTCCAAAATATTATGTTTTGAAGATATAATTTAAATATTTGGTTTCCAGATATTATAAATTTTAAGCAGTATGGTTTTTGGAAAAGAATTATACTTGAATATAACGGTATCATATTGTTTTGGGTTTTGAATGATATCGTGTTTATAGTTTGAAATAGAAATGTTTATTTTGGTTTTAAAGTATAAACTGTTTTAAAAGACCACGGTGTTATAATAACGATGGGTTGGCAAAGAGACCGGGATCGGATATGGACATACTCTCTGTCGATACCGAAAACCACTTTGACTAACCGTGTACGCGGTGGAGATTCCAGAATGAAGTAGGTTGGTGGCGACGTTTCCTGTAAGGTAAATACGTGGACCCGACTCCCGTGAGTTGGCATAAGGTGGCTAAAACAGGAGCGATCGGCGGGTTAATGAGGTCATTCCTCTGATCGGACACTCCTCTTCGATATTATACTATGACTTTGGATTGATTCAGTGGCCACTTCTATTTTGATTTGGGGAGTTGTTTCGAGGTGGGCGGTTGCTGCGGCTTCGCGTTACCATCGGCCCGGATGCGTAATTGGTATATCTACCCTGGCATTGCCTAGTTGTGCCGTGTCACCTACCATACCGCGCCTTGTACGAGTTTAGATTTCTCCCGTAGCCCGTGTGGTATCCTCTAGTTGCTTCCCGATCAGGAGGAGCTATGATATTGGATGGACTACTGGGACTATTACGTGTTAAGGTGGAAAATGTAAAGCCTTAACGCTACTTAAAAGTAAGTTTATTTTATAAATAGACACTAGTATAATAGCGCAATATACTACATAGTAAATAGTTTGACGGATCCTTAGAGGATGGGCGGTCCCAAGCATCCTTTAAGTTACTTGCTCTATATTACAGTACACTTGAATTAGCTTACATTATATAAGTATGTATGTCCTGACTCGAGTGTTATGTTTTATTTTTACGCTCGGGTCAGCCTGAGTTGCAGTTTCAGTTTCTCTCCGGAGTTATGTCATCCCGTAGATCATTCATACTGCCGGAAGCCTTTCAGTCTTTATCTTATTTGCAATCAATCAAATTGGAAGACTCTGTTTCTATTTATGTCTACAGCTGTATTGCAGATTCTAAACTATGTAAATTCTATTTGGTTAAAGTTTTATAGTGGCTTCATGAACCACTGTATATTTTATTTCCGCTGTGAGTTCTGATATATGTATGTGATTCTGTGATTTATTTACTACATATTCTGAGTTTTGCCAAATTTATTTTACAACGCAGTATTTTGAACAATTCAAGTCCGACATGTGCGGATGCGAAGGGTTGAAAATACTGGGTCGTTACATTTGGTATCAGAGCTTTGGTTCTAGGCAAAACTTAGAATGTATGGTAAATTTGATTTACAGAATCACGTTCATTCGAGATTGAACCACTCTCTTTTCGAATTTTGGAACATTCCCTACGGTTCCAAAGCTCATTCGTATCCCTCACTTTTTCATCTGCTTTAGATTCTGGAGTATCTCATAACTCCACTTCGGATGATCTTTATTGTAAATTGGCGGTCTCGCCATTATTCTAATAAAGGGGTGAAACTCCTTTACCATTAGCATTGATTCACCGGAGATTTATATTTATCCTCGGTTTATATGCTAGTATCTTTGGTTATTCCAAATTCTATCTCTTCGGATCAAATGTAGATTTACCCCAACCACATCGATATGGCTCTTTAAGTCACGGATGACTAGGTCAAGGTTGTCCGCGACTTATATAGACTTACCCAGTTTCCTTATTCTGATCTTCTGATTTCAATTTATCTTGAATTCTATTTGATTTGAGTTCATCAAATTTGAGTCTCTATCCTGGTTTGAGAAGTTTATTCCTATATTTGAAATTAAAATCTAATATTATATATATGAGTATAATTTTCAAAATTTTATAATTAATTTAACTAGTTGTCAAGAGATAATAGTTTTGATTTTATTTATGGTGTTGTAAGCCATGTGTTTGTCTAATAAATAAGTGAATATAAAACAATGGTTATAAATTAATTTGGAAACAGAAATGAATTTAAAACTAAAACTTGAGAATTAAATTTCTGATGATTTCAAACCTTGTGTTTAAATTTTAAAAGGATGTAATAAGTATTTTTGTATAGAAATTTGTTTCCAAAGAAATTTTAAAATTAGTGCTTTTCTCTTTGTCGCTGGAAAATAATTTCGGTGATGACTGCAGCATCATCGACATTCATTTTCGAGTTTCGAAGTGAAAAGACCATTCTGTAGTCTGGCTACAGTGTTTCCTTGAGATTTTAATTGATTTGAATTTCTAAAGTATGACTTAATATATATAGATATATAATTTAAATTTGATTTGACATATTAGGTATATATATTTAGTTATCTCTAAATGGTTTGAAGGGAATCAGGAATTTAATTCTTAAAGTTTATCTTGAGGAAGGAAAATAAATATAATAACAAAAATTTGAATAAAAAGGTTCCAATTGGAGATAATTAAATTGAAAGTTTTATTTGTATAACACCCAATTTCATTTAATATAACTTACCTTGATTTTCAAAAGTTAACATATAATTGGATAATATACAATATAAAAGGATTTTATGAATAAAATTTGAGTGGTTATAATAAATATTATACACTTAAATTTTAGTTATAAAAGATTAATGGGGATAAATAAGGAAAAGGAATTTAAGGAATTTTATTCAAATGTCTTAATAATCAAATTAATTTAATATGGATCCGTAAATCTAACCAAGAGATTTTAATAAAAGGTTATTTCCTGAAATGAATATGTTTGTGTAATAAACAAGGTATCTTTGAATAAGGAAAATATATTTGAAAGGGATATTTTTGGAGTAAGGATTATATATCTTCAAATCATAGTTTAATTGATGTCTAAATAAATAGTTAAGACGTATTCTAATATCACTAAATTTTGATAATTGAGAATTGGTTTTCAAATGGAAATTCAAGGGTAACTTATTGAAGGAATATCTTATTTATAAGATAAGTATTTTTAATAAAGTGTTAGGTTATTTGTTAAAATTCAGAGTTAAGTACATAATAAACTGATTAGGAATACTATTATATCTACTATAGCATATTATGAGTGCTGCTGTTTCTAAAAATAAAATGTTTTGGAAATTTTTTTTATAAATGAACTTAGGAATATTTCAACCTTGAAATGAATATTGTTTGGCATTGAATTTAAAAGGTATAAATGAAGATTATTTTAAAGGTATTATGATTTTAGTAGCATGATTTCCAAATTTATAAATTTAATGATTTCAAAGCATTATGATTGCAAATTTATTATCTTATTTGTTTTCAAACTATCTTTAAGTGTCCTTGGTTTCCCTATCTGCTACAGAATGAGGAGGCTATTGCTTATACCAGTCTATTTAGAAATCTTTTCCATAATCTTTAAAAATCTTTGTTACTCATCGGGGCCTGAGCACCGCTTACCACCCATAGACCGACGGTCGAACTGAAAAGAGTAAAACCGATTCTAGAAGATCTTCTTCGTGCTTCAAATCCGGAACTATTCGTTTAAAGTTCTTGTTTATCTAGCTTATCTTCCTTTGTTTCTTTTCTTTTGTTCCTTTTCGAGGACGAAAAGTTCTTAAGTGGGGGAGAGTGTAACAGCCCTAGTTTTTAGCTATTTATTTCTTTTAATTTTTTTGTTTTTAGAAATATAATTTATATAAATTGTGTTTACCAATATTGTTTAAATATTTAATTTAGAGAATTAAACTCGTTAATTTAATATGATTTTTGTAACTAAATTTAAGAAGAAAAAAAAAAGGAAATTTTTATAATGTATAATGAAGTGAGTAATAACTAAATGTTTTGGATATTATCATAATATCTGTTGTTATACCCATTCCCTAAAAATAATGAAAAGGAGAAAATTTGTAACATATTAAAGTAGTTAATTAATTATGTTAATTTGGTAGGTTATGACATGCAAATCATGTTGGTGGAATATTCTCAATTTTGACATATTAATTATGTTAGCAGTGAACATTGTTAAGCAATTTAAAACAATGAAACTTACAATCAATTTATTTGATAAATCTACCTTATTCCTAGTTAGAAATTCAAAACTTGAATAAAGGCACATACGGATATTTTAAAATGGAGTTAATGACAATTAATAGATATTTCAAAAAGAAATTTATGACAATTAATAGAGAAATTAATTGTAAAATTTCAGTAGTTGACCAGAATTAATTTATTGAATAATTAATGCAAATTAATAAAATTGATGAAAGATAAATAAGTTAATTCTTTTGGTTAATGGCATGAGGACACGAGGTTAATCCCCATTTTGTAGGAGAAATCTGCCCGTGTAACCAGTCCGGCTACCAGTGCCTACAAAGCGGACGGATTAATGTGAGACGTCGCAGGATTGATAATTAACAAAAAGGGTTAATTAACTAATTAAGTTAGTAACCAAATTTGAGTATGTAATTAAAGGAGGATAATTAATTGGTAATATGGTAATTAATTGAAATCAATTAAGGAGGGTAATTAAAAGGGATAAGGTAATCAATTGAAATCAATTAAAGGCAATTAAAGGGGAATTAATTGATTAGAAGAATATGGAAATCAAATTTGCCTTCCTTTGCGCGTGACACAAAATTTTATTCTTTTAACATTTTGACATTTGCCTCTTACCATTTGTTTCTTGAGCATGTCACTGTATTCATTTATTCACGCAGCCTTATCCACAAAAATATCAACTCTTCCAATTGCCATTTTTCCTCTCACCTAAATTAAATGCATTCAAAATTTAATCTTGCCTATCTTTGCAAATTTTCGCATACCCATTATATCTCTCTGTTTCCACTGCGTTTGTTTTGCAATAAATAAATTTTTCGAACCATTGATCAAGTAAATATTTATGTAAGCATTTATTACTTTTGCCTTTTCAGTTAAAAGCTTTTTCATTGCTTACCATAAATCACGCAAGAGCTCAAGTTTTGCTTCCTCAATCAAATCTGTTCAAATTTGCAGTAACGCATGCTTTAAATTTAGATTATAACTGGTATAAATCACGCAAGCTATCTAAAAAAAAAAAAAATCCAAAAGAGTGATATCGTTCAAACATAAAACTGGAAAGAGAAATCAACGCATGCATTTATCACAATTTTCGTGTAGCGTTCAAACAAGAAGAACTGGAAATAAATCTCTTGCCTAAACGCATGCACTCAAAAATCAACGCTTGCATTTATTTCTTACGTTTTCAAACCTGCCTATTTATCTCCCCTTTTTATTTCGCAAGTTTATCTATAAATACTTTGCCTCATTCACATAAGTTTTCATATCTCCTTGTTTGTCCCTCTCTGGTACAAGCTTCTATCAGGTAAATAATTTGCATTGTTTATTTCTTTGCTTCTTCCAATTTTCCTTCCTCCTTCTTGTGTTCTCTGATTTCCTTGCTCGGCTACTTCCCCATCATGCCGTGCCATTTATAAATACATATAGAACTTTGTTAGTAGTAGGCTGGAAGAAATGATATAAATTGATTGTAGGAAGCTAGACTATGGAATTAGTGTAGTTATGATGTAGTTAGTGGTATTGTGGATTTGGATAAGTGCAGTTTGAAGAGGAAGGCATAGAAAAAAAAAATTACAATTTAATAATGGAGAAGATAAATTGATAAGGAGAAAATGATATGAAATGTTGTTTAATTCAAATAAACAATATTGTATGAATAAATCTTGGGTGAATATAATAAAATGACATTTATTTCAATTTTTAATGGTTGAAATAAATTTAAGATGGTTAAAAATAAATTTAACTACTTATTTGAGAATTTGGGTGGATAAATATCAATGGATTGTATTTATTATGGTTAATAAAAGGATATTGGTGATGTATACCAATAATCACCTTTTAATGTTTAATAATAAAAGTAAAAGAAGAAATAATTTGCCTAAACATGATGAACATGTATGTGAAATAAAGTATTATTTAATGAATTCGAATGTAGTTAGTGGCTACATTTGATTAAATCGAATAATTTGAACAGTATTGTGTTTGTTGCCAATATTGTCATTTTATTTAAATAAATATATATGAGAATGAAAATAATTGATCATGATAAATATGATTAAAAATGTGAGAAATAATTTAATAATGTCTAAACATGTATTTGTTTTGTTTGGGTGCATAACATCTTTTTATTCAATCAATTGTATTAAATTTGCAATTTATTTTGCAATTTATTCAATTTATTCAATTTATTTTATGCATGCGTACGGTTGAAGTATGGGCCTAGGATATGTTGAGACGGTTAGCGGGTTGTAGTAGTCGAGCAAGTTGAACTAAATTTCTTTTATTCTATTCGTTCCAGTTGTTCTGAAATTTTGCTTTGACCGTAATTTTTAAATTCGCATACTTGGTATTTGGATCTTATAGATTTAAGTCAAGGCTTTGCATCCGCCGAAGTTTGATCGTGCTTTCCGTTTTTTTTTCCGAAGTAGATACCGTGTTTGATTTAGATCCACTGCAGCGTTTAAGGTGAGTATTCCTCACCAGACATATGTACATATATTTTGTGAATTATCGCAAGTGTATGTGTAAAAAATTTATTTAAATATTATCTGTCTGTGGTATAACGTAGAATGATGAATCCCATTTAAATTGACACCTCATCAGTTATTATCTGTTGTATTATTTCTGCAGTTATATTATATTATTGTTTATTTACTGCTTAAATCACCACTGCAAGTTCCCTGTTAAATTTAGATTGTTGTGGGCTGAAATGATAGGCCTAAATGATGATTACTGTGCTATTATTATGTTAACTGTTTAACTGTTAACTTGGGATTGCGGGTTTGAAATGATAGAACCCGGGGTTTGTAAATTACGGATTGAAATGATATAAATCCGTATCACTTGACCTAGGCTAGAAAACTATATACAGGCCCGTGGTCCTTATAATATTTTCTGAAATATTTAAAATTATTTTGGAAGTTAAATATTTGATTTAATATCTTTAAAGGATTTTATATTGATTTTGAATGAGTTATAAATGTTAATAAATAAATAAATAAATATTTGAATAAAATTTTGGAATATAACTTATTTTGGAAATTCTGGATTTTTGAAAGGATAAGATTTCAGTTAAGAAATATATATATAAGTTATATTTGGAAATATTTATTAAGTTAAACAATCTACTAAAGCATTTAAATGCTGTCTTTTGAAATTGGACTAGTTTTACCCGTAACTTTAGGTAGCATTTCCTAAGTGCTATAGAATCTGGAATTTGATTGTTTTGAAATTTAAGTAATTTGATAAATTATATTTATGTTTAAGTTTTGGAGACCTTTAAGATATGAGATTTATAACTGGATTTTTCTTAATAAATTTAAGATGAACATTCTAGTGTTAAGTAAATTTTGAAATTATTTAATGGCATAATTTTGGAGTTTTATCTATGGAATTTATGGGAATATTCAAGACGAAATAATAAACACTAATTTGTTGAAAGAAAAAAAAATCCAACCTTAGTTTTGAATATTAATACTCCAATTGGATATATATATAGGAATTGAAATGGTCTTGGGAACATGAAGTGATATTTAAATTATGGTTTAAAATAAAGAAATATATTTGTAAAGCTATGTAAATTATCTTCTTTACAAAGTAACCATAAAGTTAAACCATTTATTCTATATACCGTTGAATGTCCAAACCATTGTGTTTGGGAGTTATGGTTTTAAAGTAAAATTTCCAAAATATTATGTTTTGAAGATATAATTTAAATATTTGGTTTCCAGATATTATAAATTTTAAGCAGTATGGTTTTTGGAAAAGAATTATACTTGAATATAACGGTATCATATTGTTTTGGGTTTTGAATGATATCGTGTTTATAGTTTGAAATAGAAATGTTTATTTTGGTTTTAAAGTATAAACTGTTTTAAAAGACCACGGTGTTATAATAACGATGGGTTGGCAAAGAGACCGGGATCGGATATGGACATACTCTCTGTCGATACCGAAAACCACTTTGACTAACCGTGTACGCGGTGGAGATTCCAGAATGAAGTAGGTTGGTGGCGACGTTTCCTGTAAGGTAAATACGTGGACCCGACTCCCGTGAGTTGGCATAAGGTGGCTAAAACAGGAGCGATCGACGGGTTAATGAGGTCATTCCTCTGATCGGACACTCCTCTTCGATATTATACTATGACTTTGGATTGATTCAGTGGCCACTTCTATTTTGATTTGGGGAGTTGTTTCGAGGTGGGCGGTTGCTGCGGCTTCGCGTTACCATCGGCCCGGATGCGTAATTGGTATATCTACCCTGGCATTGCCTAGTTGTGCCGTGTCACCTACCATACCGCGCCTTGTACGAGTTTAGATTTCTCCCGTAGCCCGTGTGGTATCCTCTAGTTGCTTCCCGATCAGGAGGAGCTATGATATTGGATGGACTACTGGGACTATTACGTGTTAAGGTGGAAAATGTAAAGCCTTAACGCTACTTAAAAGTAAGTTTATTTTATAAATAGACACTAGTATAATAGCGCAATATACTACATAGTAAATAGTTTGACGGATCCTTAGAGGATGGGCGGTCCCAAGCATCCTTTAAGTTACTTGCTCTATATTACAGTACACTTGAATTAGCTTACATTATATAAGTATGTATGTCCTGACTCGAGTGTTATGTTTTATTTTTACGCTCGGGTCAGCCTGAGTTGCAGTTTCAGTTTCTCTCCGGAGTTATGTCATCCCGTAGATCATTCATACTGCCGGAAGCCTTTCAGTCTTTATCTTATTTGCAATCAATCAAATTGGAAGACTCTGTTTCTATTTATGTCTACAGCTGTATTGCAGATTCTAAACTATGTAAATTCTATTTAGTTAAAGTTTTATAGTGGCTTCATGAACCACTGTATATTTTATTTCCGCTGTGAGTTCTGATATATGTATGTGATTCTGTGATTTATTTACTACATATTCTGAGTTTTGCCAAATTTATTTTACAACGCAGTATTTTGAACAATTCAAGTCCGACATGTGCGGATGCGAAGGGTTGAAAATACTGGGTCGTTACACAATGCAATTCTACTGATCAGTTGTCTTCCTAGGATATGAATTTTGTTCTACCTTTATTGCGTTCGTATTGCGTTCAAGTCAGGATTCGAAATTGTATCAAGTAGACTTTAGTTAGATTTAGCTTGAAAATGGCGGGAAGACATAGATTCAGCTTGAAAATGGCGGGAAGACAGATTCAGCTGCACGCACTATTATAAAAGATATGCGTACAATGTGTCGAATGATTTTAAGATGGGCTCAAATAAGAAATTTTTGTCTTATAACAAATGTGGATGTGATTCGGGTGATTTTATATATATGAATTTGAAATCTCTGAAGCTGGTTGTGATATTGTTAATGTTCCCAGTGTAATGGTGATGAAATTATGACTATGCTAGTTTCAGAGAATGACGTAGAATGTGCATGGGGTTAGAGCTTATGCCCGTTTTAGAAAATGCATGGGGCGGTCGAAATGTGGAGCAAGAATTAAAAAGTTATGTTCTGAATATGACCCCAAAATCAAAGAGAAGGAAAGTAGTGGTTGTAACTTGGTAGAGGAAGTTATTAGTAATGATAAGAAATGCGATGGGGTTGTTTTCCCTGTGTTGGGTTATGAGAATGAGGTGGCAGATAGGGTCGATAGTGGAAGAGAAGTAAAGAACGATGCGTCTGTTTTGTTTCACGATATGTAGAGCTAGGTGATTTGGAGTTGTTACACGATATGCAGAGGGGGACATGGATTCCCTAGCTTTTAGGAGAACGCTCCCAGAAAAAGCCAAAGTTCAATTAGTTCATTGTTAACTGTAACTTCATTGAGTTACTACTAAGCAATAGACGATTCTCTTGATCTAACAATATGAAAGCACCTTCCATCATACTATGATCAATTTAGGTGTTTTGAATAATCCATTTATAAAAGAGAATATTTTGAAAGCCATAAATGATATGTCCAATGATAAATTGCTTGAAACCAGATAGGTTTCTTATTTTGTTTTATAAATTTTTTTGGAATGTTTTAAAATATGACATAGCTAAAATATTTAATGAATTCTATGATGGTTCTTTATAATTGGTATGGTTTAATTTATTCATTGTAATTTTACTACACAAAAAAGTAGGAGTGGATGTTGAACGACTTTAGACCTATTTTGTTATTAAATTATTATTTTAAAATTAGTTCTAAGTTTTAGCTAATGTGTTAGGTACTAAATTGAACGAATTAATTGATAGTATGCAAACTGATTTCAGGAAGAATATAAATATTACGAATAGGGCAGCCGTAGTTCAAATTTTTATTAATTATAATTATAAAAATAATATGATTTATGCACTTTTAAAACTTAATTTTGCAAAAAAAAAAAAAAAATTGATTCAACTGATTGAGATTTTCTTAATGATCTATTACCGTTAGGGGTTTCGGTGTTAGATGGGTAGATTGGATTATGTCCTTACTTAAAACCGAAAATTCTTTTATTATAACTAACGGTATGTTAGGAAATAAAATCAAAGAACTGTGGAGTTATGCATGCGTAGCGATCTGTAATTTTTAACGTTTCGAATGAGAATATTTAATCTATTTAAATATTCCAATTTGATTCAAAAATTAAAGTAAATAACAAGAAAATGAATTGTTAGTAAAATGGCTTAATTTTTAGTGACTTTTCTAATTGAATTTATAGATTTTTTTAATAATTTTTAATTTGAAAAATATTTATTATCGTTCGAAGTATTTACGCCAAACGTTGGTATTTTTGAAATTTCATAGAATAAGATAACCAATGTACATTATTGGTTTTTTGTGATCATGTCTCATTGTTATGCGTGATCGTATTTTTATTTCTGTCATTCGCGGCTTGTACGCGAACGTGATATTGTGTAGCGAAGTACCGTAAATTTTAACCTAAAAATCGTACTCCTTCCCTCTTCTAAAACACATTTCATTTTCCTCTTTCCTTTTCCATTTTCATTTTATAGTAAACACGAAAACCCTACCTCCACCATTAAAAATCAAAACCTTGAGCTATGACTAACGAAAATTAAAATCGTCGAATTCATTAAACTCATACGGAGAAAGCTTCCAATTTATATAGGGATTGAGGGGTGTGGCCGTCATTAGAGGAGATCAACGTATGGTGGTCGATGCTTGGGTTTCGTTTTGTCATCGATTGAGGAGGAATTAGGCCATGACGATGGGTGCATTGAACACGGGGTGGCAAGACGAGTTTGTGGTGACCGATTAGAGTGATGCGGCTTCAACTTTGGAAACATGACTTTGGCCCTATCGTGTTCGGGGCATCGGGTCGCAAGTGGAGGGAAGTCATCGAGTTCCCTATGGTGGTGACCTTCGCGGAGCATTTGCAAAAAGGAGCTTGATGGAAGCGACGGTTCATCGTTTCATGGAGAGGTGGGGGAGATCGAAGAAGAGAGAGGGTGTGTCGGTGGGTTTCTTTATGCATGGTGGTGTGTACATGTACATGTAACCAAAGAAAGGGGAAGAAGGATTTAGGGGTAATTATGGTAAATGATAATTAATTATTTAATTAATTAAAGTTTTAAAATTCAAAACTTGTAAAATTCATATCTTCTGTAGACGAGGTCTAATCGAGACGCAATCTTTTGCGTTGCACTCATAAGAGTTTATCTACGCACTAGAGTAGATTTCATCAAGTTTGGAGCAAGTAGGAATTTGGGCTAAAATCGAACGTCTTTCAATTTTAAATCGAGCAGGAATGCGTAAGTGTCAGCTGGAATTTTGCTGAGTTAACTCACCTTTGGATGAACTATATATGATATATAGTAAAATATAAATTATTGTTTACATGCCTAAATGATTTATTTGTTTGGTTAGGTTGAATTCTCGATTTTGGAAATCGGGATGGCATATAAAATGAAATATAGGAAACTCGAAATTTTTTGTTGAGGAACCCTGATTCCTCGCCATTATTGATCTTAATTTCATTTATATATATATATATATGTTGTATAAATTGTTGAATGTCAAAGTTCGGTCATATTGGATGTGACTTTGATATGTCACAAAAGTTGAACATTTTTAGTGTGGATCACTTAAAACACTTATTAAGTGATATGGTAGCTTTATGCCTCATTATATAGTATTTTTAAAATACTATTATTTGCTGTTTGGATTTGAAAATGGTTTTAATTTGGAGAATGATTTCAAACGTGACTTTTCGAATTTTCTATGATATTTTATTTAGAAATAGTTTTGAACTTCTCTATTTTTCTTCAACCTTTTTATTAGTCTCTTCTAATTTATACGAAAATGTTTTAAAAGTATTACGAGAAGTACTTATATTATTGAAAAGCTAATATAATAGTGGATGTTTATTTTAAAGGAAAAAAGGGAATTTACCTTTTATAATAAAGTGATTCTGTTTTTTAAGAAAGTAGAAATATTTTGTAATAAATATTTGTGAAACGCTTTATATAAAATGTTATGTAGAAAGAAAGATTCATAGATGGTATTTTATAAATAAAGAATATATTTACAAATGGTATTTTATAAAAGGTAAATGATATCATTTTGATAAAATGAAATAATAAGTCACATTTGTAAATTTATAGTGATATATGGAATGATCGTTTTATGAAAAATATTTAGTCCTATCTTGAAACCGAACATTTAAAATAAGTATATGAGATTTAAAATTGGGAGATTTATAAAAGAAGTTCTAAAACATAAAAGAGATTTATAAAAGGAGTTTTATAAATAGAAAGGAGATTTAAAAAAAATAGAAAATAGATTTATAAAATGAGTTTTGTAAATATAAAAGAGATTTGTAAAAAGGAGTTTTATAAAACGAATGAGATTTGATTTTTATAAATAATCACTTTAAATTATGGTAGTATGGAAAGTATTTTTTCCATACTTAACACAAAATTCTAAGGTAGGGAAACTTGTCCCTATTCTGAAAACTAAGAATGTATGTCGAGAGAAGGATAGCACGCTAACTTGTCCAACTACATTGTTAATCGAGGGATAATACAAGTTTGAAATCGGAAAGTAGGGGTAAGTATACTTGGTCTAATTTTCATATGATCCATTTATTTACAACAAAAGGAAGTGTTTTAAGTGTACTGTTATCTATGTTTTAAATGACATTTTTTTTTAGCCCAAATAAGTATGGTTTTGGAAGTGAAATCTTTCTTAAGATTTTGTGAATATACTTATACCGTTGAGATAAGTATATATAGATTTTTCTAAGTAATGAAAGCAAAATTGTCTTTGAATATACTTATACATTTGAGGTAAGTATATAAATATTTTTTGAAGTATTGAAAAAGAGAGGAGAGGGTCAGTGAATATATCTTTCGCAAAAGGTATTTTAATATGAATGAATATGTGAAAGGAGATTTTAATTAATTAAAGGATTAATTAAGAGGCTTAGTGGTTGCTTAAGGCTTAATCATGCCAATTAAATTTCTTGTTTGATTAACTGCTTATTTGATAGTTAAATAACGGATTATCAAATCTCGCCTAGTTTTGAAACTATGGTTTGTCGGTTCGAAGAGACCGGGGTCGGATATGCTATCCAAAAATCACTTCGCACCAGCATAAGAATTTGACTTGAAGACATCTTGAAGAAGATCGAGGATGAAGTTCTTTGAAGTGCAAGGGCTACTTGCTACTAATCCTAAGGCGATTCCAAAAAGAATGTATTAGAAGTAGCGCCTTCGGTTTGTTAATATCCTAAAAAACTTGTATGGATGAATGCCGACATTGCATTAGTCCCCGGAGAGCAGTGTAAGCATTCCAAGTAGGATTTGTTAAAGAGGTAAAACATAGCCTCAAGCCTCACACCTAGTAATGACTAAAACTGGGGATATGCAGGTTATTTGGTTTGCTACCATTATGGTATGGTCATCTTTCGATCTAGATCGATATTTATGAATTTATGTATGCTAGTGACTCGGTACGGTAGTTGACCGCTACCAGGTGAAGACATATTCGGTACTGTCTAGGAAGGGGTAAGCCGGCATGTGTTGGCATAGGCTCCATATGAGGCCCTCAATATATTTTTCTAGAGGTTTACTATGATAGACGGTAGCCCAGTAACCTTGTCATTATATGGAATCCATTTTCCAATACGTTTTTTACGGACTTAGTTATGCCCAAATATGCTGGAATGTGAGATGCAAGCATTTCAACTATGTTATATATTTATTTTAAACCCTGTACATTATTATAATATCATTGGATTTCGTAATAAAAATGGTTTGCTTATCGTAGGGTAAAACATGTCTGTGTTTATTTACGGCGTGGTCTTACGGGATTCCTTTATTTTTGAAGGGCTTTATTTCTCACATTGGTTTGCCAGACTGATCCGGGCGTTATTTTCTTTAATGCTCAGGTCAGCCTAAGCATATTTGTAGATTTAGTTATCGATGCTTTGGAACTTCAGGAGATAAGTTGGATGCCTTCAAGACATATTCACATATGTTTATTTCCACTGCATTTCTTGTTTTTTATTTATCAGCATTTGTGAGGATAGGCTGTTATAACTGTCCACACTAATAATAGGTTAGTTTACTCTGATTGATGTATGCATATAAAAAAATTATTTTGTAACGATCTACTGTACATTATATATTACTCATCACGATGTGGGATTCTATTTCATCTTTTCTTTTCTTTTACCCCAATAATCTATCGTTCCAGCACTTGGTTGTTTGGCACATGAATACCATGGATATATTAGTATCGACATTTAAGGAAAGGCGGGTCATTGCATCATGTGACTCATTGTCACCTCTTTGTTTAATTTACTTACTAGCGTCATTACAATCAACCACTTCTAATGGGATTTTAGACAATGTAGTAAGTGAGATAATAAATGGTGACCTCCCTGTTCTGTAATTTGCGGATGATATCATGCTCTTTGCATTTCATTTGCATCGAAACATCATTGTGCATAAGTTTATTTTATACATCTTTGAGTTACTTTTTGTATTAAGGATTAATTTTGATAAAAAAATTGTGCTAGTGTTGAATGACTTAGATAAGGTAAAGAATCAAGTTGTTTGTATGTTGAATTTTTAATTATGAAATTTCCCATAGACTACTTGGGATTTTGATAAAGCCAAACAAACTTGAACATTACGATTGGTTGGCTATAATTAATAAAATTAGTAAAAGATCATTTAAAGGGAATGGTAATTTTTTCGAGCGAAGGTAGGATAGTTCTTGTAAGTTCTGTTTTATTAGCATTACCTATATATTTAATGTCTTTTTACCTTTTTGAAAAATTGGTAGTCGATTAAATTGAAAAAATTGGAAGAGACTTTTTATGCTGTGGAGATAATCCTAGTAGTAGTTCAAAATGTCTCGTTAGTTGAGAAATGTTATGTAAATCAAAAGAAGAGGGAGAACTAGGAATAATTCATATAAATAATTTGAATGTATCACAATGGAAGTAATAATATCAAATCAATTTTATGGTGGTACTTATAATTTACATCATATTACTTCTAGTAACAGTAAAAAAATTCACACTTTCGAAAATCAATTTTAAATATTTTTGATACTTTTGAATTAGGAATTAATAACATCGTTCAATTAGGGAATAACATATCATTCTGACATGATTGTTGGATATACGATATACCACTTAAAATAGAGTCTCGAGAATTATGGTATTTGTAATTTTGAAAATGTTTTAATTTTAGAGGTTTTAGACCAAATGAGATTTTCCTTAAGAATTCAATTTTAATCGTACACTATAATGAATAACTTTCTTACAGTTTTCTTTACTTTATTCTAAGTTAGAATTATATAATAATATAGATAATGATAATAATATTAAAATTTTGTATTAGGATAAGAGTATATTTTTTTACATCTAAGTCATTTTACAAATTTTTTAATTTTTCGGGAACTAAATCAAATTTAGTTGGAAAGCGAATGCACTGTCGAAAGCTAAACTTTATATGTGGATTACTTTACATTAGAATTCAAATACTATAGAACTTCTAAAGAAGAAGAAGGTGTTTGTTGATAGAAAATGTATTTTTTGCGATATGAATTTGGAAAATGTTATGCATTTATATTATGACTGTCATTCCTCTAGATTCATTCTCCTAAATATCTTTAGTATTTTTTTATTGATGTAACTAACAATGGAAAATATTATGCATTTATATTATGACTGTCATTCCTCTAGATTCATTCTCCTAAATATCTTTAGTATTTTTTATTTGATGTAACTAATAATGGAAAATATTATGCATTTATATTACTATTTTCATTCCTCTAGATTCGTTCTCCTAAATATCCTTAATATTTTTTATTTAATGTAACTAACAATGATATTAATTGTGATTTATTGTTGTGCTTTTAGATTTTACTATGCTAGTGGTCAAAGGTTTTAAATAGGTACTATTTTCACTACCAGATGTTGATATATTTGGTTTGAACGAATTTTTTTTTAATACTGTTAGTGTGCATTTAAATTTTTTGGTTTATATAATTGTTTTATTAAGTTTAAATTGGATTTTGAACCTTTTTTATAAACTAGCTAACAATGTTTGATTTAAAGAATTTAATAAAAGGTAAAATACCGTATTACTTTTCTGAAAGAAAAAATCATTTTCAATAATAGAAAAACTATTAATGCTCTAATTACTGTTTTGGTAGATGTTTTTGCTAAAGACTCTTCTGATATTCTACGGTTACTAGGAAACTAGCTTAGTTTTAGAGTGATTTTTTTTTATGTCTCTTAGCTCTTTGCTTTTTTCATGATTCTATTTAGTCTATTTTAGTTTTTTAGGCTTAGTCGTTTTGTTTATTTTTGTTCCTTTACCTCCTCATTGATCTTTATTTATTACCGATTAGTTTGAGTGGTTTGGTCATATTGGTTTTTTAGTTCCTTTACTTTCATTCAGTTTGGCTTCGTTTTATAGTCATCAGTTATTTATCATTTTTGTTGGATTCTAGGGTATTTACGTTTTAGTGTATGTTTCTTGTTATTATTTTTATTTTTGTTATGGACTTAAGTTATTAGGATTGAGGGGATTTTTATTTTCATTGTACGAGGGTTGGGGGTGTGCATCACATTTTAGTGTGGTCTATATATAATTTCCAAATCTCCCTCGATTCCACTATCGTATTAGTGTCATGCACACATTTCCTTAAGTGCGGCATATGAAAAACATTATGCACGCCTGCCTTAATTGCAAACTCTACTTCCTTTTTTTCTTATCGGCATAAACATCTTGATTGCATAATTTTCTTTCTAGCGTGAAAAAAATTTATCTTCCTAGTAGCACATCTTTCCAAGTCCGGTCCTAACATGAGTCCATCTTCTGTGTCCAACCAACAAATAGGTGACTTACATGTCTGCCGTAAAGTGACTCGAATGGTTCCATCCCAATACTTAATTGGTAACCATTATTGTAGGCAATATCTATCAAATGCAAATGATATTCCCAAGGTCCTTCGAAGTCTAAAACACATTCCTTCAATAATTCCTCTAATACAGTGTTTAACCTTTCTATTTGACCATTTGTCTACCGAAGATAAGCCATACTCAGATTCAATTTTATACCCAATGCACTCTATAAACTTTTCCATTACATATTGGCGAACAATGGGTCTCTATCACTAACTATGTTGTTCGGAATCCCATGGTGCCTCAAAACATTCTACACATGTAGCTTTGCTAAGCTAGCTGTCGTCTTGTCATCTTTCTAGGGTAAAGTGGATGCTTTTAGTCAATCTATCGAGCGTTACTCGTATGTTATCATTCCTTATTGTCGACCTTAGGAACACATCTATAAAATCTAGTAATGTCGAATTCCACTTCCAAGTTGATACTTCCGAGGGTTGAAGTAAACTACTTTTCTTCTTATGCTCAACTTTTACTTGCTGACATGTCAAACGCTTCTTCAGACGTTCTCTTATGTCTCTCTTCATATCCTCCCAAAAGAAAACATGTTTCATATCATGGTGCATCTTTGTTCCTCCAGGATGAATTATAAACTTAGACCAATGACTTACTTCTAAGGATTCCTTTCAAAGATCTCCTATATTCACAACATGTTGTCTTCTTTTCTTCCTATGCCATCCCTTTGAGTCTATCTCAAATCCTTTTAGGTCATCTACATCCACACCCATTATTAATTGCTTAATCTTTTGACTAACAATGGGTCTTCCCTTTTCCATATAGTAATTTTATCTACAAATGCTAGAGGAACTTCCAAACTTGCCAATGCACCGAGGTCTCAACTTGATCCCGTATCCATCATATAATGCAGTCCACGTGACGCTAATGTCTTTGATGTCTTCCATTCGTTAATCATAGTTAAAACTTCATTATGCTACTTTCTACTTAAAGCATCACCAACCCCATCCCATTTCCCTATGTATACCAAAATATCAGTCATATGCCATAAGAAATTTTAACTATCTTTTTTGCCTCATATTCAACTCCTTCTAAAAGAATAAATACTTAAGAGAGTTATGATCCATATACAACTTGAACCACTCTCCCTAAAAGATAATGTCTTCAAATCTTCAACACAAAGATCAACACCGCCAACTCCAAGTCATGAGTCAGAAAATGAACCTTATGTTGTTAGATTCATAAGTTATTACCCTTCCCTTCTACATTAATACTACTCCCATCTAGTTCCACAAGCATCGTATAGACTACCAAATCCCAGTTTCCTTCAAGTAAAATCAAGAAAGGAGCATTTATCAATGACCTCTTCAAATCCTGAAATGATCCTTTACATCTATCAGACTATATGAATTTCTCGTTCTTTCTAGTCAACTTAGTCAAGGTGTTGCTATAACGAGAAATCCTTAATGAATCTACGGGGATAGCCATCCTATCCCAAGAAACTTCTTATCTCGGTAAGCATCTCTGGTCTCTTCCAATCACTAATAGTCTATATCCTTGATGGATCCACTGCCAACCCATTCACCGATACCACATGACTAAGAAACTTAACTTACCATTTTTAAAAGTGACACTTGAAAAACTTTGCCTTTAATTTGTGCTATCTCAATGTCTCCAACACCAATCTAAGATGGACTTCATGATCTCTCTCAATCTTAGAGTATACCAAAATATTACGAGTACCAATACAAATCTATCCAACTGATAGTGAAAGATTAAATTCATAAGATCCATAAAGAATTTGGGGAGTTAGTTAGTCTGGAGGGCATAACTAATCAGTTATATGAATCGTATCTAGTTCTAAGCATGATCAAAGAAATACTATCCTTAATTGGTGGGATGCCATTACAAAATCTAGCTATGAGAATACTCTAGCTCCACTCAACTGGTCAAACAAGTCATCTAGCCTAGGTAATGGATAATGATTCTTCACCATCAACTCGTTCAACTTCCTATACTCCATACACATCAAGGGTGATCCATTCAACTTCTTTACAAATATCATGGATGTTACTCATGGTGAATTACTCGGCCTAATTAAAAAAAATTCTCCACAAGTCGTTTCTTTAATTCTTTCATCTCTTTGATGGCATTCTACTAGGTGGTCTACTAACGGGTCATGCCCTCGACTCAAGTCAATTTAGAAATCAATGGTCATTCTTGGCGGTAATCCTATTACAGGTTTGAATACATTTGCAAATTCCTGAACTATCTACACTTCTCTAATGTTACCCTCTTGGTCCTCCATTGTACATAAGATCAATCATGAACTCTCCTTCATTACATACAACACTACATGATCTATTGCCCACTACTTGGATTTAGTAAAGTGGTAATTCTATTAGCACAATAGATCCTAGCATCAGTACACACTAACTTGTAACGTCCACTCTTTCCGCACACTTTAAACCGACACTTGTCCCAATTCAAAGCATACGCAAGGGCGGATTGTTATGGGGTAAATAAGAAAAATGGAGAAGAAATAAAACGAAAATAGAATCTCACAGCGGAAGGATAAAATATAATAACAAATATACAGTTTCATAAACAGTTTACAAAAGCTTGATTCTTCTTTTACAATAAATATCAGAGTTACACATACCAATACAAGCAATGCAGCGGAATAGAAAGAGTGTGGTGCAATACTATATGTAAAATAATACTGATTCTTCGTCTTCGTCCTCCAATGCTAAAATCTGCTATCCTGAAACGCTCGGACTGACCCGAGCGAATTTGAAAAGACAAAAACACTCGAGTCAGACTAGAAAATCTTATGTGAGTTAAATAAACAGAAATAAATATGAGTACAGTAACTCAAGAGATGCTCGGGATTTACATCTCCTAAGGATCCGTTAAACTATTTACTATGTAGTATATTGCGCTATTATAATAGTGTCTAATTGTAAAATAAACTTACTTTTAAATAGCGTTAAGGCTTTACATTTTCCACCTTAACACGTAAAATGCCAATAGTCTATACAGTACCGTAATACCTCCTGATCGGGAAGCTACCAGAGGATACTCCATAGGTACGACACAAATAGAAACTCGTAGTAAAGGCTCGATATGGTAGGTGACACGGCACAACTAGGCAATGCCAGGGTAGATATACCAATTGCTATCCAGGCTGGTGGAAACGCGTAGCCGCAGTTACCGCCCACCTCGGACTAACTCCCCAAAATCAAAATATAGAAGTGGCCACTGAATCAAATCCAAGTCAAAGTATAATATCGAAGAGGAGCGTCCGATCAGAGGAATGACCTCATTGGCCTGAGAATCGCTCATGTTTTAGCCACCTTATGCCAACTCACGGGAGTTGGGTCCACGTATTTACCTTACAGGAAACGTCGCCACCACCTACTTCATTCTGGAATCTCCACCGCGTACACAGTTAGTCAAAGTGGTTTTCGGTATCGACAGAGAGTATGTCCATATCCGATCCCGGTCTCTTTGCCAACCAATCATTATTATAACATCGCGGTCATTTAAAAATAGTTTATACTTTTAAAACCAAAATAAAATCCATTTCAAAACCATAATATTACGATATCATTTCTTCTTTAAAACCCAAAAAGATTCATTTTGATATTATTTTTATAAAACCCAAATCAATGATATCATTTCCCAAATATAAATCTTTTCCAAAAATTATGCCACTTTTAAAATTTATAATTCCTTGTAACCAAATATTTGAACATTAACTTTCAACATAATACTTCGAAATCCATAGTTTTTAAAACCATTACTTTCAAAACTAAATGGTTTGGATATTCAACAATATATAAAATAAGTGATTTAACTTTATGGTTACTTTGTACGGAAAATAATTTACATGGCTTTGTGAATATTTCTTTACTCAATGTTAAAACCATAATCCAAAATATTATTTCAAGTCCCAACCATTCCAATTTTATATATTTTTATATCCATCTTGAGGGTTAATATTTCAACTAAAGTTGGATTTTTATTCTTTCAACAAATCAAATGTTCTATTAATTAGTTTTGAACATTCACATAAAATCCATAAATAATAAGACTTCAATTTCTAGTAATAAAATATATATATATTCCAATTCAAATTATACTAGAATATTCATTTCAATTTATTTTGGGAAAAATCCAATTGTAAATATACTATCTTAAAATTTCCAACTTAACATTTAAACATAGGATATAAATTATCAAACTCCATTTTCTAAATTTTCTTCCATTTTAATAAAGAGATTTATACACCTTTTTATTTCAAATTTTTCAACTTCATATGTATATAAATATGGAAGAAAACATTTATTCAGTATAAAATTTAAGATTTTTATAAACCGTATTCCATCCAAACCATAGAAATCTCATTAAAAATAGTTATATACAGACCGCGGTGCCTGTATATAGTTTTCTATCCTATGGTCAAGTGATACGGATATTTATCATTTCAATCCGCAATTTAAAAAATAAAACTGCGGTTGTATATCATTTCAAACCGCAATCCCGAATGAAATGTAAATGCATACTAACTTGCAGTTTAATGATATCCAAATAAAACATTCATTCAACAACACATCCATCATCCAATCACACATCGATCAATATCAATCAATAACAATTATATATGTGATCATATATAACAGGTGATAACTGGCAGTTTATTCAAATTAAATTTATCAACTATTAATCTAACAGTTTATTCAGTAATAATTTATACAACTGTTAACTAGCAATTCATATGCAACAATAATTTCCAACAGTCAATTAATACGCAATAAATCAATTAAATTAACAGTTAAATTTAATAAAATGCAATTCAACAGATATGAATGAAATAAACATGCCAGATACCCATAAATAAATTTCTATTCATTTCTAAAACTTATTTAACAAACATAAAAGCTTCTAGTAATTGTGAGTGGGTTAAAACACTCACCTTTTGAATTTAAATCGAATTTAAAATTCGATTTAAACCCAAAAATTCGCCCGTCTCGGAATTCGTCCAAACCAGCGTCATCAAGTCCGGAATTAAATTACGATCCTAACAAAAGAAATTTCGTGTGAATCCGACTTCGTATGAGAAAGTTATGGCGAAAAATGATGATTGAATTCAAATTGAAAAATAAATAGAAACGACACACAATTAACAACTTACTACGCCACGTCACCTTCTCTCCCAGGCTTCACGCGCAGGCACCAATTTGCACGCAACAGAGAGAAACGAACCCAACACGTCCCTTTTTGACCAAAATCCGACCGTCGATTCGACCAACGAACCATATAGATCTAAACCCCTCAGTCCCCTCTCCAATGCCCAGAAACCGTTTCTCGATCCGATGATGTTTTGTGCGATGATGATGAACGGTTTTGGGGCTGTTTGAATTTATTCTGGATGAACGACAGCTCCAATTGAAAAACGAATTTCACCATGAGATTACGCGTATCGAAAACATCAACATAAATTTTTTTGAAAATTTTCTGAGGTGTTTGAATTTTCACTGAATTTTGCAATTTGAAATTGGATCTGAGATGTATACATTGAGGAAGAAAGAAGGTTGAAGAAAATGAACGTACAACAGATGAAAAAAGAAGGGAGCTAGGGTTTATAACTGTATATTTATAGATAGGCTAGAGGTAGGGTAGCTAGACTGGATACGCGAACGTACGGAATAAACTATGGCCCAAAAATGGCTATTTTTAATATTTATTAAATAAATTAAAATAAATTATAAATCCAGTTTTTATGTTTCAACTTCTAATATTGGCCAAATTTTGTGACTTATATAATTCAAACAATCCCAAATGGTTTTCCAAGCTTGGATGTGAATTAAAATTTATAAGTATATCAATTTTGCAGTGTTAATTTCTGCGTTTTCTTATTATTTGGGAATTATAAATTTTATTCGCAAAAACCCAATTATTAAATCATATACTCTTATACTCTCACTTAAATCCAATTAGATAAATAGATTTGACTTCCATTCCAACTCATTTGATTGCAAATAACTTTTTACCATAAATAAAATTCCAAATTATTAATAACTTTATTCCCATTTCCTTTACACACAAACATCGTATTGTAAAGGTATCTACATTATTCTCCATTGGTTTGCCTTAACTTATTTAAGGTAACCTTACATTAATATCTATTGCTATGTTTTCAAATTATTCTTCCCTCATTCTTCTTTACTATTATTAATTCCAATCTTAACGAATTCAACATTATAAGTTTGATAAATTTATTAAATTCACTCAATTGTTTACAAATTCCATTTTAAATTCAATAACGTAATATTTTACGTTTAATTCTATTTTATTTGTAGTAAATACCCTTTGTTGGATTTAATATTCAAATTATAAATAAAATCTTGCTTTCTAAAGTTATATCAACAATGGTCCAACTAAATTTGAATTAGCTTTAACTTTATTTTATGGAATTAACTATTGCAATAAATCCAAATTGATAAATAAGGCTTGATTCCTATATTAACTACTTTGGTTCCAATTAACCTTTTATGGTGAATATGAATTTCAAGGTATAATTGAAATCTTTATATCCATTTGATTTCACTGTTTCATTTTTATTATTAAATCCATTATAGCCAAATGCATGAAATTAATATACACAAATATTTTAAATCCCAACTTAAGTTTTACTTAACGTATAAATAAACGTTTAAATTTTCTTAATTGCAATAACTCAATTACCTTCATTCTTTTTATTCACGTAGCCAAATCTTGATTTAAAATCTTTACTATAACCCATAGTCTTATTAAAATAGGAATTTACACTACCTGTAACGTTAATTTCCATCAGTAAAGATCTTACACCCTTTGTTCCATAGATTTAGATTTCACAAATTTAGCTACTGCATTAATTCTTATTTATATAACATAAATGTTCATATACTTTGAATTCATTCCCAATTCACCAACTCAATTAATTATGCTTTACAAATGTGTTTCCAATATATAGGTATTTTATACTAATTGTTATCATACCCATAATTACACGCTTATAACTAATTCCCACATTTGCATAAATTTATTAAGTTAGAATGTTTATTAAGGTTTATGCATTTCCAACTTGTACCGATTTTACACAATTATTATGATTTCTCACAGAACGTTAAATTTATTAAATGACCATTTATTATAATTTAATTCCCTTAATTGAATCAATTGCTTATTATTATATATATTCTTTTCATTCTACCATTCCTTCCCATTATAAATTCATTAACATATTTACACATCTCTATCTTTCAAATATCAATAACCAAACTTGATTACAAACACTGTCCTTATCAATCTTCATAAATTTGTTCAGATCTATACTCCTTTATATAATTAGAGTTTATGTCTCTATTAGATTTCTTTTCACTACAGGCATAAATTATTACTATCTTACTAATTACATCTTTGTATTAATGAACACCATTCAAGTTAATATTTGTACTACATTCACAGATTCAACATTTGTTTGTTTCTTAAAATTAACTTTAAATCAAATTGTGACAATTTGCATTATCCACATTTATCGTCATAAAATCTAATTTACAAGCCTATACTTAATTATTACCCTATAATACGTTTACGTTACTATAATATCCACTCTTCCGTTACTACGTTTCTATAAATTTATTCGTTTATAAATTTATTGTCTGAAAGTTCTCCTTTTATTGACTAGACACAACAATAACCAAAATAATTAATTAGATTCATTTATATACATTAGATAAATGGGTACACTTCTGCAATAATCCTATAAATGAAAATATTTTGGTGCATAAATTTCTACATACTTAGTGCATTCATTTATTAAATTACAAATTTCCTCAATCCACATAAATCACCCATTCACATAGTTTAATTTAGCGTTTATTTAAATCTTCGTTTATACATTTAGAGTTTCTACTAAATTGAATTACACAACTTATGAACTTTAACAAATTTAGTTCACTTAATAAATTTTCTAATGTTTATTAAATTGCAATCCAATCCAGTTATCATTTCATTAATACCATTTAATCAGCTAATTATAACTAATAGCCACCCACCAATTTACGTTAATTCAATCCATGCCATATAAGTATTTAATTGTCAACATTAAATTACAATCACTATATCAATTTCTACATTTATTCTTAAACAAATTAAAATTTATATCAAATTAATTTATTAAATATTATTAATTCACGGGTCGTTACATAACTAGTCCGTACTCGAAATTATCATGTACCATACTAAGTCAAATACATATGGATTGCAAAACAAACATATGTCATCACATGTCAAAGTCAAGGTTAATGTAGCTTAAACCGAGTATGGCATATCCACTAATTGGATTAACCATATATAAGGACATAATCAAATAAGGAGTAGCTAATTCTAATCCATCAATCAAATCTTTTGATATGAAAGAGTGTGTAGCACCAGTATCAAACATAACTTTAATTGAAACGCCGGATGTTTCGAATTGCTTGAATCCTCTCAGAATTTGCCTCGAATCGACGAGAGTTAATGATGAAACCAAGAAACTTCCTTGACGCAACGCCGAAAGAGCATTTCAAGGGATTGAGTTTCATTTCATATTTCCGAAGAACACTGAATATCTCCACCAAGTCATAGATGTGTTCATTTGATCACTGTGACTTCATGATCATATCATCCACATATATTTCTATCAGTCGCTCGATACGGTCTTCGAACATCCGGTTGACCAGTCTCTGGTAAGTAGCTTCTGCGTTCTTTAATCAAATGGCACCACAACATAACAATCCTAGATCAGTAATGAAGTTGGTGTGCTCTTGGTTAGGGATGTGCATCGTTGTCTAGTTGTATTCGGAGTACACATCCATAAATGAAAGCAGTTCATATCCATCAATTGAGTCTACCAGCTGGTCGATCCTCAAAAGTGGAAAGCTATCTTTCAAGCATGCCTTTTTCAAGAACGAGTAATCAACGCAAGTCTGCTACTTTCCATTAGCTTTTCTCATGTGAACACGATTAGATACTTATTTCGGGTAGAGGGCGTCGTGGATAAACCCATTGTTTTTGAGTTCACCCACCTCCTTTTTAAGTGCAACGGATCTCTCTGGATCCATGCCGCGTCATTTTTTTCACCGGGACATGTCTTAGGTTGGCTGGAGATAGTCTACGAGATCCTACACATGTCAGAATGGGTTCCATCTAACACTTCAAGATTCATTCGGAGAAAGCCAGCTGATTATTTCATCATCGTTGCACTAAGCTGTGATCTGATCTTCAAGGCCCATGATGGATCATTATGGCTAACCGTAATGTCAATCAGTAGCTCAATGGGTGCAGCCTTGGATTCTTTGGGATCCTCTTCTTCATCTCTCGGGTCTATATCTTTATAGAACCGACAGTAGTATTGTTGCTTGATATTAGTTTTATGCTGTGATCTGAAGAATGCTTTAGTGTATTTTCCTAAGCAAGGGGATCCATTCTAATCCCTTGTATTAGTGGGACATAAACAGTTTTTTTATATGAACATATTAGACCATTTAAACCTAAAATCGAACAATGGCACATGCCATGTATGACTTGCATACTTGAACAAGCATATGACCTTGAATCAGATGTCTACTACTTTAGACTTGAATAGATTAGCATATTTGTACTTGTATGGATTGTAACATGTTCCCTGAATGAACTTTAACACGAACATCAAATTCTTATGCACTAATAGTCAATCCTTAAATTTGAACGTAACTTTTTGGTGTAAGCATCGACGTGAAATCTGGTTGGAACCATCAACGATGAAGGTCACTCCAGTCAAACTCCTGAGTTTCACTATAACTGCCAGATAGTACTGAACTATATTACACTGCACAACACCACACTAAGCTATACTGAGAACGAGGGATGTCTGAATTAGGTTTGCAAACGTGCGTATGCAATGGGATCAGTGCTAGCCCCTTACCTAGGAAAGTCTTCTAACTTCAACACTTTGGTGGTGTGTGTAGGCACAAAGAACGGCAGTTGGATTTAACGTCGATCCCCATGCTCGAGCATTTCTCTAATGCATAGTCATTGGCATAAGAGCCGATCAGGACGACATGTGATGACGATCACTCCAGTTGAACTTCCCGATCTCGTCATGAGCTGATGAGTCTGATTGTGATGGGTTTTAGGTGCTTTGAGCGATTATCTGCAATGGTTGAAGATCGGGCTTAGAAGTATGTCGGATCAAATGTAACGACCCGACTTTTTGGACAGTTTAAACCGACGATCAAATACGCATGTCGATTCCAAACCATTAAAAGGGCAGATAGTTATTGGGGTAATTAAGAAAAGAAAAGGAAGGGAAATAAAGGAAATGAAACAACACAGAATCTCACAGCGGAAGGCTAAAGTATAATAATAAAATAACAGTTCATGAAGCTGTTAATTAAATGAATACATTTGAAATGAATACATTTGATTATTATTATACAACATTTATCAGAGTTACATACACAGCAAATATCATACAACAATGCAGCGGAATGGAATGAATATAATAGTAGTAGATAATATACCAAATCTTCGTCTCCGTCCTCCAAGGAAATGATCTTCAACCTAAACTGAAACTCAGGTCTGACCCGAGCGTAATGAAAAGACAAAACACCCGAGTCAGGACTAAATATCCTCATGAAAGTTAAATCAATCGTAAATAAATATGAGTGTAATGGCGTCGGAGATGTTTACGGGGTTTGACATCTCCTATCCAGTGCAACGTGCGTGCAATAACTCAAGAGATGTTACGGGATTTCCATCTCTCAAGGATCCGTGAAACTATATACTATGTAGTAATATACGCTAAGTAGATAATGCCTATCAGTAATATAAAGTATCAAAATAGCGTTAAGGCGTTACCATAATCCCCCTTAACACATTTTTATATTCCCAAAAGCATATACAAGACCGTAGTTTCCCCAAAACCGGAAGTCACCAGAGGGCAATCCATATACTCAAGGTACAAATCAAAAACGTAGTGGTCGCGAATAGGATAATCAGTATGACAAGGTACATGAGGCAATACCAACTAGGATACTAGTAGTTGCGTGATCCGGACTGATGTTGGGCATAGCCAGCAGCTACCCCAACACCGCGAAACAACACTCCCAAATCAAGGGGTGCACCCAAATCGAATCACAAATGTAATAGAAATGGTATCGAAGAAGTGTGTCCGCTAGAGGTGGCGAACCTCAATGGCCCGGCGCGGCTCCTGTTTTAGTCATGTCAGGGGTCATCCAATAATCGTTCTCTTTCTTCAGTCAACGCGTTCACCAAACCATCCACTTCATTCTGGATCAACACTCCGCGTATAATAGTTATTAAAGTGGTTTTCGGTATCGACAGAGAGTATGTCCATATCCGATCCCGGTCTCTTTAACAACTACGTATTATTACACCGTTGGCTCTTTTATATTTCAAATTGATTCATAATTTATATCAAAATATCATATTCGCTTCAAAATCAAATCCATTTCAAATATCAACGCATCTTTCAAAATATAAGGTTCCCTTTCGAAAAATCATTTTCGCATCAATACCTCGTTTCGATTTCAAAATCATTTCGAATTTCAAATTTAGGTTGCAACTTCATTTAACTTAATTCATATTTAGATTCAAGATTTTAAATATAAACATTCACCTTATTGACCAGTTTGGAATTTTAGAAAATAGTTTTAAGTAGTTTAAAGTAGTTTAAAT
Source organism: Allium cepa (assembly GCA_030765085.1). Lineage (NCBI taxonomy): Eukaryota > Viridiplantae > Streptophyta > Magnoliopsida > Asparagales > Amaryllidaceae > Allium > Allium cepa. Next base: position 915,462,764 of record CM060932.1, read on the forward strand.
AATTAAAATAGTTAAAATACTTAACAAAAATTTTCAACAATATTCAAGTTTAAACCCAAATTCCAAATATGATTCAATTCCAAACTCGATGTCAAAATGTCATTTTTTATATCACATTTACTTGGTAATCTTCAAAGCTCGAATTAAGGTTAAATCTTTAAACAAATCAATTTTCGAAATCCAATCAAATTCCAATTTTTAAATTTCAAAGTCTCGAATCATATTACTTAACAATTTCTTATAACCAAGATTTATTTCATCATTCCAAAACTCAATTTTTCAATAAATTCGATTTCTATAAATTGATTTCTATTTATAGCCTTTAAATCAAAACATTTAAATAAACTTCAAATCGACGATTTTTAAAATTATTCATTTAGCCAATTCGGTGTCCGTATATAATTTTCTATCCTATGGCCAAGTAATTATTTATTTCAATTAAATGTCAGGGATGAATATATATTACTTAAATTAAATCACAGTATCATATGTATGCATAACAGGATATATATAAGCAAATAAACATCCAAACATTCAAACATCAACCAATAACATCGTCGAAATACATCGTCCAATAGGCAATACAATTCAAGGCAATTTCATAGTTATCGATGTCGGGTGATTAAATTGCAATTCAATTTCAATTTCAATTTAACTGTCAAATTTAAACTTCAACGATTAATTCGAATGACAATCTATATGACCATTAAATTTTTATCAAACAACGACAAATAAAATCATAACACTACATAATGACAATTTTAACTAGCATAAAGATATTCAGTACGTTGTGAGCGTTATAAAACACTCACCTTGATTTTGCGATTTTAAATCAAATCGAACGACGTTCGATTTAACTCAAAATTTTCTCTAGCTCCAAATGATTCCAATCCAGTTCCATTGCATAGTCCTCGTCGATACGATTCCAACGCAAAAAGTTTCGTGCGTTTTCGACCTCGTATGAAAAAGTTATGCTATTTTAAAGTTTATACGAATTTAAATATACAATTTCAGCTTAATTAAATTTTTAAAACCCACCCCATCATCACCGTTGATTTCCTGCATAGCAGATCTGGGCCGCACTCCCTCATCTCCTCACATACGCATATCATCTTCTTCCCGGTGTTCGAACGCGCAACACAACCCATAGCCGCCATCTTCATCGATTTTTCACGACCAAACCGAGCAACTTGAAGACGATCAGGTTACACCACTTCGAAGCCACCGCCTTACTCCACCTTCACCCCAAATAGCTCCAAGCTCGGCCTCATCCTCTGCCTCGAATTGCGTGAAAAACGCAGCCCCTTCTTGCTCGATTTCCCGTTGATCCGTGGCTCCGTTTTCGATCATCTCCGTATGGATTTGAAGCTTTCATCGTGCTCTACAACTTTGTAGTTGAGAGTTTTTGCTAATTGTTGATGGATTGAGAGGAAAATGAGGAAGAAGTTTCGAATTTCGTGGCCATTGATTCAGGAAATGGCGGCTAGGGCTGAAGTCAATTAGGGTTTATGGATTAAAATAATAATAAAACTGCCTCGGTTTGCGTGCGTATATATATAGGTAGGTCCAAAATCATCCGAACTCCAATCGAGACGTGCCGCCAGGCGTTTATAAGGTTTTACCCCCATTCCGGACGCAATGGAACTAGTTTCAAGGCCTAATTCGATCATATGTGAGAGTTACGGAAATAAACGATCAATTTTAAATTAAACCGATTAAACGATTTTCTATGCGTTTTGGCTTGCCCCGGACAAACGGTAAATCCGTTTGACTTGAAATTTGAAATCTTACAATAATATAACATTACGGATCCAATGAAACTAGTTTCGTCGAAATCTGAGACCGTTTGAAAAATGACTATTTTTAACTCGCCAAATTAATATTAAACAATTTCAACGCGTTTCGAGCTGCCACGGTCAAACGACAACTCCGATTGCTACGAAAATTGAAATCCGATAATAACTAACTATTACGGATCCAATAGAACTAGTTTCGTCCAATTCTGAGACTGTTCAAAAATTGGCTATTTTTCAGGCGATAATTAAATATTAAAATATTCAATTTTCACAAATAAATTTTAAATTCAGTTTTAAAAGTTCTATAACATCACTATAACTCCAATATGATAAAATAAAATTTTACAAATCATTTTTAATCATATTAAACCCGTTATTTTATTTATCCAATAAATTCCAAATATTTAATTTAGACAATTTCGCTTATCCAATAATTCATTATCTTTTGAAATATTGAAATTGAACTTATAAGATTCAACTTTTAAAACCATTTCAAAATTTACAACACTATTTTCATTTTACAGTTATTCAATTATTCAATAAGTTTTAAATATTTAATTTAAACAATTACGTGTTCAATATTCAATATTTGATTTCAAATAGATTTTACTTATCAATCAATTACTCTATCATACCCAATGAATTCAACATTTAATATCCTATTCAACTATTGATTGCAAAGTCATTCACTAAGTAGCTTTTTTTTCATTACTTGGATAATTATTGCAATTCATTCCAGTTATTATTATTCCAAATGAATTACAAAATTTTTTCTAACATTAAATCACGAAATCTTATTAAATTAGCTAATTTAATTATCGAAAATTTACGGGTCGTTACATCAAATGTCGAGTATGGTTCAACCTCATGTTGCGCGCAGCTGCATAGCTGGCTCTTGCTTTGAGTTTGAATCTACATATGTATTCGAGTAACGCGCTTCCCATTCATTGTACTCATGATGTGTTGCTTAGCGTTTTGGTTGGAATGATAGTCAATCGTCCATAAGCCTTGGCATCAGTTCGATGATTCTATCTCTAAGCATCCTTTCGATCGTCGCCTCCAGTCGTTGTAAACACCAAGTATAAGTCATAGTACTGGGCTATCGTAGTCAGTTTTTGAATGATCACACTTCTACCCTCAGTCTCGGGGTGATAAATTTACTACATGGAAGGTCGGGTCTTGTCCTAGTCATATTTATACTCCCATATAAGTTCCGAAGGCTTAGATTGATTGATAAATGGTCATTTCACATTCATCTTGATTCTCGCTTATGCCTTCCAAATTAGGGGTAAATGTCGGTAAGTAGACGGGCATGTCACATTTGTTTTGGTTTTGCACTCTTTCCCATCGAATCGTGGGATCAAGTTAGCTGGTGGAAGGATGATTTGTGCCTATCCTAGATTGTATTCTGTCTTTTCTTTCCCGTAGGAAGGCTTCAATGCTCCATTGGATTTCTGGCATGAGATGAGTATTGGAAGGTCAATCATGTCCACTTTTGATGCAAATGTCATCATAATCTAGGCAAGGACCAAAGAATGGATGGTGAAATCACATCCAATCTATGACCGATGCTCCCCCTATCGAACCAAGGGAGAAAATTAGTGTGTAGATGGTCAAATCACAGTCATTTTGAACTGCTCTTCTAATCGAATCATAGTCAAAGCCGATGAATGAACGATTGTGTCGCATTCATTTGGAGTTGGATGGTCAGCCAAATCTATTTTAATTTATGTTCTCCTATAAGACCAAAGGATAGAATTAGCTCAGGAGTGGTCGAGTCATGCTCATATGGTTTCATACTCCTCCTGACGGATCAAAGGAGGGTAATGGAAAATGAATGGTCAAGTCACACTCATTTGTGGTTTATTCTCCTATCCACGCTCTAGTGACTGGAGTTATTCGATGGACATTCAGGTCACATCCATTTGCGGTTGGTGCGGATTGATGTTGATTGCCAATCCAGGGGCATGATATAGAAAGTTTGGGTCCATATCATATGTTGATCTGATTGTGCGATATAGTTGGTTACTTGTAACTTTGGACATCATTCCAATTGGTTTTGTATTAAGGTCCCCTTATGGTCATTGCCTTGAGTCATAAAGAACACCAAACCGTAGCTATAGTGAGCCGTCATATTCAGCTTTTAGTAGTACTCCTACCCCCAGTCTTGGGTTAGTAGAGTTAGTTCATAGATGGTCAAATTCCATTCGTAGTGAGTTTGTACTCCTCCTATCGAGTTCAGGTCAGAGTTGGCGAACGAATGGTCAAATCACATTCATTCATTCGTTTATACTATTATCCACACTCTAGGGATAAGAGTTAATTGATGGGCGGTTAATCACACCCGTTTGATGTTTGTACTCTAGTTCACACTCTGGGAATTGCAGTTATTCCGAAAAATGGTCAAACCATATTTTCCTTAGTCATTTCTTCTGCCCCCAAGTCAGGGACGGAAGTAGAAGGGTGGTCGGTCGTATCACATTTACTCTTACTTTGAGTTCTTTCTGTTGAGTCGTTGGAAGGAGTTGATTAACAGATCATCGAGTCACATCTGTTCTATGTTTATACTCAGCCTTCCGGTTTATAGGGGAGAGTTAATGGATAAACGGTCAAACCACGTCCACTTTCTACTTGTACACTTAGCTGTGCTATTGGGATCAATGTTTGTTAATGTGCAGTCATTCACACCCATTTGGTATTTATATTCTAGGTCGTGCTCTGGGACCTAGAGTTATCAATGGATGGTCGAACCACGTCCATATTTTGGTGTTTATACTCCAGTTCACGCTGAGGGAGTAGAGTTGGTCGAAGGACGTTCGAACCGCGTCCATCTTTTTTGATGTTTACACTCCAATCAGCACTGGGGGACCAGAGTTAATCAATAGTTGGTAATCACACATGTTTTTTATTTATACTCCGCCTATTAGGTCAAGGTAAGAGTTGCCGAATGAATAGTTGAGTTATGTTTATTCATGGAACGGAATTCTGCCCCCAATGTGGAGGTCAAAGGTTGGCGAGTGGACAGTCAATTCATATCGACTTGGTCATTAAGAAATGGATGGTTGGATCACATCCATGCTTGGGTTAGTCGGTTAAGTCTCGTCCAATTTTCTTCATACTCTTTCGGTAAAGTTAAGGTAAGGAGTTATTGGGTGAACGGTCAAGTCGCATCGACCTCAAACTGCAGTCATGTCCTCGTGTCGAGGGCGGTGATTAATAAGTAGACAACCAGTCGTGTCTACTTTGTATCAAAGTTTGAACTTATTGGGCTCCGAGCAAGACATAGATGTTTTGTCATAATGGAAGCACAAAGTTGAATCACCCACTTTCCGTTTTTGGGTTCTTGCTCCCAAGTCATGGGCATATGGTAGCAACTGAGTGATTGAACTATGCTAATAGGTCTGATTATGGTTCATAGAGGACGATTGATGCCTAACTTTAGGTACTTGGTCACCTGCATCATTTGCAAGTAGTTCAATTCAAATTGGCGATAGTTCAAAACATGACTGAAATTGAAATAAATTTTATTGATAGGTGAAGCAGAGCCGTGTGCACGCTACTCCTCTTTGCCTTAGCCCTTCCCAATTGGAAATCGACCGTAGGTGGTCCAGTTGATAATCAAAAGTCTTTATTGGTAAGGGTCAGACGTTTCCTGCTCGCCATTATGCGGCGATTATACATATTGTTGAAGCTTTCCTTTCCGGGTCAGCTCTCTAATCACATCTCAGAGGTGTCTGCAATCTTCACTGTTATGATCGTATATATCGTGAAATATATAATACTTCATAGACTTCCTCTGGGTCTCAGTGGACTCTCTCGAGCTGGTTTCCCACACTGCTTCGGATCGTGAGTTGCTAAGTAGACGCTTTCAATTGAATCGTTGAATGGAGTGTACGTGTTGAATCTTAGGATTCTAGGGCTTCTCCTAATATCCAAGTTCTCGAATTGGGCCTTCATGCTGCCTATCGCTTTGGATTCCTTCGGCCAACGGGTCTGTATTTTTCTTTTTCCTAGTCCACTTTGCCTCCTCCTTAGATAGCTTCTGGTTCGCTTTGCAAAAGAAACGATTCAAGATGGTTGGAGGCTCTTCAAATAACCGATCGCCAAAGTGTGCCTCAGGGTCGATTCCATTTATCAACGCCGTCGGTATGATATTCCCTCTGCGATTGCTTATTTCAGTGACAGTGGTGTTAAATCTCTACCGGTAGCCTTTGAGAAGCTCGCCTGACACTAGGGATAAGTTGGATAATGACATCGCATCCTTGAGGCGAGTCGCATACATGCTGGATTGCTCGATAGCTTTTGAGGCAGTTGATTGGATGAGTAAGATGGACTTGGGCAATAATCGTGTAAACCACATGATTGCTACTCCTTTGAGGAATATGGAAAGCATCTGCATTAGAGGGCATCCATCGCTCTGGTGGAATCCATATGTCACTCGTACTTCTTGAGATGCTGTCGGGGATCTATATTCTCAGTATACACTAGCATGGTCAGCATATTGAATCTCGTTGGATATTTTGCCGTTAGAATGGCTTTAGTGAACATATTCCGACTGAGGGAGATGCTCTAGTCGTCATTAGTCTGGTCCTAACTTTCCCAAAAAAGCTTTCGTACCATAGCTATAAATTTAGGTGTTTGAAAGTTGGTCAGTTGAGGGCTGTCGCAATCTACCCTAGGAGCTTGACTTGTTAATCGATCATAGTTTACGTCATATCGCCTTGGTTCTCCTACCTCAGAGAATACAGTTTGTGTCTTCTTTTAGATTTTTTTTAAAATTAACCGTTCCCTTCCTTCTTCACTTTTTTATTTAGTTGTCGATCCCCTACTCCATATTCAATCAAAAAATTTCACCAATTCCTTCTATTTGCACTTGTTTATCACTGATCCCTTCTTACTATCATTTTCCGTTAAAATTGAAGCTCGAGGTATGACATAAACATTCAAACATATGGCCAATTAAATTATTTAACTATCCCTATATCAATTGCAGACCCTTTTCAATTGAATCCATGGTCAAGCTAATGGAGTGAAGCAATGGAAAGCGACCAGTGAATAATGGTTCAGTTGTAGGGAATCGGTGGTGTAGGCATGGAGGGATCGACTGTTGAATGAGTGTAGGGATCGGTTGTGTAGGCATGGAGGGATCAGCTGCTGAATGGGTGTAGGGATCGGTCATGGATGTTTTGGAATGTGAACGTTTATAAGATAAAGTTGCCTTGGGGAGGGATCGAGATAATCCCTCCCCCAGGCAGATTTAGATGTTTCTATGGCTTCTATAAGTACCATTTTAGGGACTTTTTTATTGTGGTAAGGGATTGGTTCTAGACCCTAAGAAGAAGGGATCGGGTACGATCCCTTTTTGAATCGGGACATAGCCAATGTCCTAGTGTGGTGGAGTTGTAGCGAACGGAGGGTTCGGTCTTGTGTGGGATTAGTTGTAGTTGAGTGTGGTGCAGGGGTCGGTTGAACTAGGGTTCAGTTTTGGATGAATGCAGCATAGGGATCGGTAGAATGATGCTAGTGGAGGGAACAGATCGGTTGACATGTGGCAAAGTGGTGGGGTCCCCATAAGGCTGAATTTCCTTGGTAAGGGATCAGATGTGATCCCTCCACCTAGGCATACTTAGCCATTGTTAGCTCTGCTAACTTGACTGTGAATTCAGTATCCGATCCTATGGATTTGCATATATAAGTGAACCCGATCACTAACAAATGAACATAAACACATGAACAACTCTGAACAAGAACAATAGCATCATCATTTCCTTTAATAATACAGGAAGTAGACCTAGTTGCTCCAACCATGGCTGATAGTCTCCTTATAGATCTCTTTCAAATTTGAATAGAACATGAAACTTCTGAAGATAAGTTTTGATCTCTTCCTTGGATTTATACAATCCAACAGTAAAATAGGGATTCAATCAAGCCACGAATCAAGTTTCTTAGTGAAAGCACTAAAATGTTTGCACCAAAAATTTGCACAAACACCTAATACAAATTTATAGAGGAAATGAAGAATAATAAAAGTAAATAGAGGGAATATAATTTCAAAGTAATCGGAAGCAATCTAATAACAGAGACACAGCAATTTATAGTAGTTCAACATTGTTTGCCTACGTCCACTTTGAAGAAATGGCTTTATTAATCACTTTTTAAACCGAGTACAAGAGGGATTGGATGAAAATTCTTAGTTATAAAAGATTGCAAAGCAATAAGCAGCGTAAAGATCTCAAAAATGAACAATCGATTCTATATTTATACAGGAAGACGACAAAATATCTCCTTGAAAATTCGCCAGAAGGCTCTCTAAATCCATAGGGGCCCATAGGAGGGATCGCATGGTCCAAATCCCAAGAAGAGGGATCAGGGACGTTCCCTATTGGTGTATTAGGGGATGCGATCCCTATGACGGGTTCTTTATGTTGTAATGCACTTGTCATCCAAGTTTCATATTGAATGGATATGTATATGTTGCGTTATAGATCGATCATTATTGCAATATATTGTGTAGTCTGATTCTGGCAGATCCCTCTAAAGGGAAGAGGGTCGATCCCTCTTTCTAGTGCTTTTTGGGGTGTGATCCCCAGGGTGGACTCCTTAGGGTCCCCTTTTCTTGTTTCCAAATTTACATGTGTATCCAACTTTAAAATTTTGAGATATCGATCGTTTTCCATTGAGTTGCACTACTTGGCTGAAATAATCTGATCCTTTTAGTAGAGAGGGGTCATACCCAATCCCTTTTCTAAACTAGTTTATATTCCATACTTAAAATATTCTGTAGGGCATATCTCTTGATTCCATTCAATCGAGGCTTCATATTATGATATGTACTTTATTTTTGGACCCACAATCATCACTCTAGGCTACTGGTGTTGACGACTGTCAGGTCCAACTTATCCAGTCAATTAGGATATGGCCCTATCAAAATGTCGGACAGCAATTTTATATAAAACAGGATCGGTAATCTAGTTAGAAACTAATAGGATAGAAGTTATCCTTGTCTACTTCATTTTTCATTGTTTAAGGTTATAGATGTAACGACCCCACTTCCTACTCCCAGGAAGAAGTATCGTTAATAAGAAAGAAAAGGGTGAGAAAATAGAAAAGATAGAGAAGAAAGAACAACAACATCAGAATCTCACAGCGGAACGAATAAAATATATTAATTACATAAGTATTTACATAATATATACATCAATCAGAGCTATACAGATAATACATCACATACTAGACAGTTATAAACACCTGTCTAGTTAATACAACTCAATACACAATACATCACAGAGATACCACACAGCGGAACTATATATATATATATCTATAACGCTGAAGCCTCCTGCTCCATTGCTCCTCCAGAATTCGTCAAAGCTAAACCTGAATCCCTTGGCTACCCGTAAAAATTTGGGTACCCGAGAGTTTATGAAAAACAAAAATAAACTTCGGGTCAGACATGGGTCTGGTATGAGTAACAGGTTAAAGTTGCTTAATTTAGAAAAATCCTTTGAAAACAAAAGGTATCACGTAAGACTTCCCACACATAAACATGGAAAAGTTTTTACCTTACGCTAACCAAAACATTTGATAGGAAATTCTGTGATATTATAATAGGTCTAGGGTTTTCAAGTAAATAGAAAATAGCCGAAATTGTTACATTCATTAAATTCCAGCTACTAGCCACAAAAGTGGGTAATACAATCAAAACCGTTGGCACTTATTGGATTTTGGATTCCATACAATGGCAGGGCTACTGGGGTACCGCCCGTCACAGTACGGGGCCTAGATCACCGTACCGAGGATTACTCCCTTCATCCCCTGCAACACAAGGCCGGAACCATTCCTTACTGAACAGTCCCGAACAAGATAAACCCCGCAGTTGGCTGCAGACCAACCGCCCACTAAGCCGAATAAAAAGGGACATCTAGACAGGGGAATATCCTTGTCCTGCTTGGGCATGACCCACCTAACCTTGCTGCACCTCCCCTGTTTTAGCCATTCCCGGTTGATGAGGCTTGAGGTTACGATTACCTTTATAGGACATATTTCTTAGAATGCTCATCGTCCGCCTGACGATGTGTTGAAAGCATTCAATCCATACAAGTTCGTTCCGGGTTCGAACGAAACCGAAGGCATTATCTCGTTACACTCATTTTGGAATCACCCTCAGAGTTAACGACGATAACCCTTGCATTCTGAATCTTCATCTTCACTTCAGATTCACGACCTATCGTAGTTTGGAAACGATGTGGTTTTCGGATATTCCTAATGCGGAAAACCCGATCCCGGTCTCATCGAAATCCAAAGCGTGTCTTTTAAGGCCAAGTTGTCTATTTAGTCTTAACAGTGAATTCAATATCATCAATATGCACAGATAGATAATTCACATTTCATAATAGATAATACATCATCATCATAAGCAGATAATCAATATCACCATCCATACAGATAATTAAACATTATCATACTTAAACTATACATCCAAATCACATAGATATTATTCATCCACATCTGAGATTACAATCAAACAATGAAATATCAACATCATCCATCAGCAATGATTTATGAATTACAAGCTATAGTTAATTTAAAATGAATTAAATTAACTCCTTCCATCTTAATTAATTTAAAATAAATTAAATTAATTACTCATTCCATAAATCCCGCTCTCATAATCAATAATTGATTATAAATCAAATTACTAAATCATTCTCTAATTACAAGAATAATTTAGTCTTTGTTTAATTAAAATGAATTATTATAAATCATTCATAGCAATTTAACATTTAATTACTTTCCTATTAATTATTCCTTAATTAAACAATTCTTAATTACATCATTAATTATAGTAATTAATGATCTTCAATTTATATTCAATTACTTATTTAAGATTAATTAAGTGATTAATCTTAACTTAAACATAATTATTAATCACCCCGTGATTAGTAACAATCCAGTAATTAACTATCCTTAATTACTTATTAACAAATTAATCATTCCATGATTAATTATTTCCATAAATTAATCCTTTGATTAACTACAAAAGAAATTACTCAAATTACTCTACTTACAAATCATCTTGTATTAATTACATCAAGTAATGATCATCCAATTACTATTCTGAGTAATTATGCTCCATTAATTACACTAAGTAATTACACATACCAAATCATCAAGTGATTTCTTAAATCAATAATTATTAATTTACTTAATTCAAATCTTATCATCAATTACTTATATATTCAAATTAATCATCTTGATTTACATATCTTTTACTGTATTCCAGAAGTTTCCTTAATTAATTTACAGAAATTAAACTTGAATAATCCATTAATTAATTTCATTTATATGGATTTATTACCATTTAATTATCTTGTTGATTTATTATTCTCAAATAAATCAATTTCTCTAATTCCCATCATTAGTTATATTAATTATTGATTTCTAATTTCATTTTCATTTGTTATTTATATTAAGAAAACAAATCTTCAGATTACAAATATTAATCCTCTTGATTAATAACAAACAGTAATTAATTATTCATAATTAATTACTTCTCGATAACACTCTAAATTAATCCCCTGATTAATTTCAAGTAATTATTATTCCAATTATTTCCATTAACAACATCACCCAATTTTATTACATCCCGTAATTATCCTTCAATTACTGTTCTAAGTAATTTAATTTCAAAATATCAGTTAATTAAATTAAATTAATTAACTCAAATTAATTCAATGTACACAATTAATAAGTAATTAATTTCTTAATTACTTATCAATAAATAATTCATAATTAAACTATTGAATTAATTAATCTAATTAATTTATTACAAAATCAATCATATTAATTAATTATAACATAATCTGGTTAATGAACTTCATTAATAATTATTTAATTATCAACTTATATTAATTATTATTAATTATAAGTTAATTAACCATTTAAAAATCTAATCTATAGTTCTAAATCACATATTAGTTAATTAATTCATTAATTAACTTTAATTACTACATTTACACTATAATTACTAGCTTACTTAATCAACTTAAGAGTTAATGCATATAAAGATTCCAAAACTTCATGAATTAAAGTAAAATTCCAATATGTTTTAAAACATTTATTTTAATGTACTTTCTAATTAAAAACCAATTTATCATTAATAAAGTTTTAAAACTAATTTATTTTATTGTTTTCAAACCTCTTTGTAAACTTACATGTTCAAATGCACTTAAACTTATTTAAATAAATTTAAATTATAAAACTTTTTATTTTATTCCAAATCTAGGATTTCAAATCCAAACTCTAGATTCCAAGTTGGAGTTAACTTGTCTAAACTTTTCTTAACACTTTAGATTTCATTTTTTTTTTTTTTGAAATCCAACTCTTTGAATACACTTGCATTAAGCACTTTTAAGTTAAAATAATTTAAATTTTGAAAACTTTATTATTTCCAACCACATTTCAAAGCTAACTTAAATTCATGTTTTAAACTTGATTTAAAATTAGACTTGGCTTTTAGTTAAATTTAAAACAAAATTCACAAAACTGTTGGAAAAAAACTGTTACAGGTTTACAGGTCTGTAAACTAATAACCCGACCCCCCCCCACTAATTTGCTTCGAGTAACACGCATGTTTCCCCGTGAAAACAAACGAACTACTTCGAGTTCTTTCCAAGGCACACACGAGAAACTGAAACCGAGAACCAAACCTGGAAAACACAGTGCCACTCACCCCCTCCAAACCTGTCAACGGCACGCACGCGGCGGTCCCACCACCAGAGGCCTCCAAACTCCGGCTACCACTTCGGCCATCACTCCCCTACCTCCCCTCCAATCCACGTGGCACTCGAACGCCTGTGGTGGCCGCAGCGACCAAAACTATAGACTCAGTAAAATTAGGTTTACGCGCAGAAATTTGCCCACCGCCTCATCCACGTTCATCGAACCACCCTGCGAATATTTTTCCCCCAACCACGCTTCACTCTTACACGAGTGTTCAAGACCCCATCCACCACCAACTCGTGGATCATCACAGATCATCAAAAGAAAGAAATTCGAACCAAACTAAACTGTGCTTACTTCCTCAGCCCAAAAATTATAATTTATGTTTTAAAAATCACGTTATAGTATACGAATTCCAATTACAATCCTGAATTTGTAAATTTAGAAATTCAAAATTTGACTAATTTATAATTTGGTTCAGTTTCTTTGATTTCCAGAGATATTGATAAATTGTTTTGGCTTGAAGAAATTTTTAAAACTTAATTTACCTAGTAACAGACAACTTTTGTTTTAATACTAAATTTAAATATCGAGTAAATCAATTGTAAATGATTCTTTAAACCCAAAATCTTATGTTTAAAATACAGAACAGAGAACATATGTGATTAACAGCCTGCACACAAATGCTATTCATTATTCACAGAACATCCATATGTATAAAGATACAAACATAAGCATTCATCTATATAAACAACAATCTTATGCTTTAAATTTATTAAAAAGTTGTTGTTACTCACAAATATGTGCAAGAACAGAGGCACTGTTGTTGAAGCAGGCTTAGAAATTTACAGGCTTCACTTTCCTTGATTAAGCAACAGGCTTGAATACAACTGTAACTTCATTCTACTTTGCTTCTTGAATTTTGTTTAAGTATGGAATAGTTTTTATTTCATATTTTAGTTTGTATGTTCGAATTAGAAGGGTAAGTCTGAGGTATAAATAAAAGAAAGAAGACAGGGATTTAAACAAAGGATTTGTACAGGGTATAAGCAGACAGTTTTATTACTTTGTTTCATGATATTATGACAATATAAAATAAAATCTTGTTTGTACAGTTTTATTCCAGAGATATTTTCTTTAATGGTGGCTGATATAAATGCTTAGTGTACTAAAAGATTTTTTCATTAATTACTTTTTTGTTTGCTAGCTTAAGATATATAATACCATCTTCCTAAACAAGCTTCACAAATATATGCAGTTGTGTTATTTATTACTGTCATTTGCTTCATTCAAGTTGGCCTGCCCACATATATATCTTAATATCATCATTTTGTTACTGTCTTTGGCTTTGTTTGTTTACTACGGCCTGCATATGATTTCACTTGTTTGGTTAACATATATTTTATTTCTGTCCTTATTGCTTTACTTCAGCCTGCACACATTTTTGTGCTTTTAAACATATACATATATTTATACTGCAGTTTGTTTTTATCTTTATTTTGTTACAGTCTTTTACTTCAGGTTCATGCCTATCATAATTAAGTGTAATACTTATACAAGCCTACAGATATTTATCTAGATGTTTAAACATATTCATATATATACTACAGTCCTGTTTTTATGTTAGCTTACAAATCTAAAATATCTTTTGTTTCCAGTTTTAATTGTTGACTTGTGTTTAGTTGTGTTATTGACTAGTTATTGTAAATTTGTAAATGTTTGTGAATGCTATATAAATTTATCCAATATGATTATTACTTATTTAACTTATTATATATAGTATGTTAACTTCTAATTTATAGCTTTATGTATATTTTATTTTATTTCTATGTTTAACCTATTACTTAAAACCTTGCATCCCTATATATATATATACATTCTTACTTATTTATATTATAAAACACATGATCAATTTGAAAAGATAGATAGAATAAATCATCCTTTTATAATAACTACATATTTTATTAATGTATGTTAATGTATTGATTGTCAAAATTATATGAAAACTCATATATTATTTTAAATTCATATTTTAAATCAAACCATACTAAAAAGAAAAGTAAACAAATCTTTTGTTAATAAATTAAATTTAAACTTAAATTAAAATAAGTTTTTAAACTATTTAAACATTTACTTATGTATTGAAAATCCTGTATTTATTTATTTATTTAGCTTTGAAAAGTTTGTATTAAATAAAACACAATTTATAATTCACTAAAATATATTTTAGTATTTAAACATATTTTATTAGTTAAATTTCAAAACAAATTCCTCTATTTACAATGTATACAAATATATACATATATAAATAGAAAACAAACAATTAATTTTTAACAAATAAAATTTATCAATTAGATATTTATTAAAAGAAAAGTATCAATTCAGATTAAATTATCAAAAATATATCACATCAATTTAATATTTAATGCAGATTATTAAATTGATATTGCTAGAAAATTCCGGGTCGTCACAATAGAGATGTTTTTGAAGAAAATAATTACAATTGGATGAAATTAAATGACGATAATTAACCTACGACTTGGTATAATTTTGAGAATGTTATAAGGGAAAATTTTTATGCGAGGATGATAATTTTTATATTCATTTTTCTATTTAGAATTTGTTTGAATAAGAATAATATATTTTTGAATTTAAAATGGTAATGAAGGAGGAATAAAGTGGGATTGATAAGAGAAGGATTGCAAAAGATTATAGAAGTTTAACAAAGTTATAAAAAAAATATTTAGTTCAGCGACAGTAAATTTTGAGTAAAAAGTAACGATGTTGATGTATATCTTTGGGATAATATAACAACTTTGAAATTAGAAATTTGGCATGCATGTGAATAGATTGTGGTTTGGAGTCTACCAAAATAATTGTCTTGTAACTGGAAATATCTCAGAAAATAATAAATGTCTAATAAATGAAAATCTATTATTTTGAAATGCTATTGAAGTTATAATCTTCGCAACAGATTTAAAGGGAGTTAAAGTTGGAAAATAATAATAATATATCCTTAAAATGGTAGTCAACGTTTTCACAAGTATAGGTCATGATTTCATAAATTAATGGAGTAATAAATGTTGATTTTGAATTTATTGTAGTAAATTTATTTTTATGGAAACAACTTACTGAAAATTATTTTATATGATTTTTTCCTCATTTTGTAAATAATAGTGAAAACCCAACAAAATTTTATGGAGCACATAGGGATCACTACCTAGGAAAGACAGGGTAAAGGTTTTAGGATATGAATAAAATAGGAATAAGATGTAGAACCTGATCTAGAAATTTTAAATCATTCCCAGATATTTAATTGTAAAATATTGGTAAGTTGTTAAGATATTTTAGATCTATAATCAGGTTGTAAATTTAGTTGCCTTCGTTAACTTGGGATGTGAATTTCTATGTTCTATTTATTTGGAATGGGTTCCGTGTAATTTTGATAATTTATCCAATTCGAAAATATGTACAAATGCGTGTCATTTGACTTAACAATGGTTATACCAAAAAGGGAAAGAGATGCGTGGGGTATGGATATTCTTTTCCATAGTTTAAAAAGGATTAGTTCCTTGTCATTTCAAACGAAGCAAAGATGCCACTTTTAGTTAATTTATGGAAAGTTATAGCAGTAATCCTTTTTGAAAGGCAGCTTGGATAAATTAAATTATGAAAAAGAATGTTCTAGTTGTGACTACGGTTGGAAATAGGACTAGAATTTATGTAACTTAGTTATAGATTTAATGGGGAATAAATTTGTAATTAATAGAGAATTAAAAGGAATTTAATGTGGTATTTATAAAGTAATTGAATCAGCGCAATAGATGGATTTAGAAACTAGTAAAAAAGATTAAAGGGATTTAAATGAGGATTGAGTAGAGATGATCCAACTTTGACACTAATGATTAATTATTACGAATATGTTGATTGAAGTATTAGAAACTAAGAAGGAGACTTAAGGAAGATGGAGAATTAAGTAGAATGACATACTAAGAATGTTCATCTTAACTTAGTAAGGAGTATTAGGGCCACAACATCATTAATACTAGTTAATCATAAATATCAACTTCCAGCAAAAATTTCCTTCAGAATTTTTGGGATTGTATCGCTAGTTGTCTCCCTTTAGGCTATTGGAAAAATGTATGATATGGTAATAAAATATGTTCATGTCTTATATTTGGGTTGATTTTATGGATGGGATTAGACCGCCAGTTAAATATACATATGGAGGAACATTGTAAATAAGAAAATATAATAAGGACACTTAACTAGCAATAAACTATAGGTAAGACTGGAAGTTAACGAAGTTGTCATGACCAGAATTTCAGCGTTCGAATATCGACACTCGTACTTGACTTGTACTCGAATACCGCAGATTCAATCGTTGAAATCCGATTCGTGCCGGAGCTTATAACACATTAAGTATAACAACACAGCGGATGACAATGAATAATATCATATATCTCCAATGAATACAATATCCAAATATGGTACAACACCGCCCAACATATATCAGAGCACAAACAATGCTATAGCGGAATAAATAACTTGAACTTGAACAACCAAGTGAGAACTCCAATATCTGCAACTCCATCTCCAATCCAAAGCTAGCTCGAACCCCCATCAAGTTGACTTAAGCAAGGTCAGTCATCGAAAGACTGAAGAAGATTTCCAAATATTAAAGGCTACTGAATCTACACCTACTATTTGATTATCTGAAAAAGCCAACTCTAGACTGCTCGTGTGAAAAATTGTGAGCATCTAGAGTTTAGGAAGGGAAATCAAGTTGGTAACTAGGAATAAAGGATGCATAACCCAAAAAACCTTTACGATCTTAAAGAAATTAAATTTTAACTTGCAAACTTATACCATTCAAAGATGACCATTCACCCCGGAGGAGATAAGATGAATAGGGATATGAAGAAGGTGGCAGAATTTACCAATAGGTGTTTGATTTGCCAAAATGAAAAGGAGAGAATTGATTAGGAAGCAAATAAAGGTATCACAAAACGGACGAAAATCCTACGTGAACAAGCAAAGAAAAGAGTTTGAGTTTGAGGTTAGGGACATGATGTTCATTAAAGTTTACCCTCTTAGAAAAGTAATGAGATTTGGAAAGTCGAGAAAGTTGGCACCAAAATTTGTTAAGCCTTTCCCAATTTTAAAAAGAATAGGAAGACTTGCTAAATTGGCAGCAATTCGTGACGTTTTTCACATTTCACTCTTAAGGAAAAGCCTTCATAGCACAACCACTATGGTAGAGCTTGATCAATTGAGGGACATTGAAATGGAGCTAATAACATCTCATGTCGCTGCACGCACTGTGGAGTTGTGAAGTAGGAAGCTCTGCAACAAAGAAATTATGCCGGTTCGAGTACAATGGGGCGAAAATCTAGTGGAAAACGCGAGGACTTCTCATCCTAAGCATTTCACTGGTAACATTTTCTCTCCAAAATTTGGTTTCGGTTGCATCATGGTTGCTAGATTGGATGGTAGAAGATTGTTGCCACACTTATCACTGTCATATTTGCACTTATATAGAATTTTTTTGCATCTTTAGGATGTTGCATACATGCCTGTATGTCATGACACTTGCATTCATGCTAGGATTAACCTCACATATAGTACGTGTGCATAATAATCACAATGCTCTTTTCGGCCGTGTAGATGGTTGTGTAGATAATTTGATTGTATAACATGGATATTTATTGCGTGTTAAAATGTTTGCGCTTGGAAAGATTTCATGGACGAAATCCTTTTAAGAGGCACCAGACCTCGAACGGTCATAATTCGCCTCGAACGGCACCCGACCGCGAACGGTCACCATTCACCGCGAATGGCACCCGACCGCGAACGATCACCTTTCGCCGCGAGTGGCATCCGTCACCTCGAACGGCACCCGACCACGAATGGTCACCATTCGCCGCGTACGGCACCCGGCCTCGAACGGTCACAATTCTCCTCGAACGGCACCCGACTGCAAATGGTCACAATTCGCCACGAATGATACCCGACCTCGAACGGTCATATACCACCCCGAATGATATACGATCTCGAACGATCGTCATTCGCAGTCAGGTAAGATTATCAATCTCTTTGCAGGCAATTGACAGGATATGAACATCTAGCTTATGACATTACAAAACACACCTTCCTATCGCAAGGCATGTTTTGGGGGGCAAGTGTTATCCCGCCTTTTAGCAAGGCCGTGATACCAAAAGATTAATGGAACCAAAGATAGTTCTCGTCGATTGCCAGTTATGTACAGATTGGCTATGGATATCGACAAATTTCTCCGAGTCTGGATCGAGTTACAATTGGTATGACAGACAAGAAAAGCCATGAAAGCCAACGTTCCGTATTTCGGGTCAATCTGAGTTCATATGCTCAAGATATGATAACCTCTTCCTATCCATCGATCGGCCTTCTTCGCATCAATCTCACTCTTATCCATCACAAGCCTCGTTTCGTATCCATCGGTGAACTAGCCTCATTTCGTATCCATTGATGAACTAGACTCATTTCGTATCCATCGGTGAGAAAACCTCTCTTCTTATCCATCAACAATTGTACCCTTTGTATCCATCGACAATTACGTGGGAGTCCATTTCGTATCGATCCGGACACCTCCCATCGATACAAAATCAGCTACAATATGATCGACATGAAGAGTCCATCCATCTATCGGTACGAAATGTGCCACCAACACTGCAGAACATAGTGTCCCAGGCTGATACGAATAGCATATAACACATGGATACGAACAAGTTTACGTTCGATCGATACGAAGAGACCAATTGTGATCGACACGAAGAGACCAATTGTGATCAATACGAAGAGCATAACACTTGATGGTTACGAAGGAGGAAGCAGTCAACGCGGCATGAAAAGTGGATCGATCCAAAAATCAAGCACCACATCAACTGAAATCATGTGCAGAATCATCGATGTGAAAACATCGACACGAACAACATCGATATGAACTGCGCAGCCATCAAAGAGCACAAACTTGCATCGATCATAACTCACAATCTACAAGTCCAAATGCCACCAAATTTTCACAACAGCTTACGTACAACCTAAAGAATTTTCCTGCTCAATTTCGACTTGATTGGATCAAATTTTGATCGACACAAAATTCGTTCGTATCAATCACGGACCGGGTGCAGATGACATGGGATCGATCGTGTGGGCCCACTCATATGCCAAAAGTGGTCTCCTGAGATCTGAGCGAGGTATTTGCATCCTACACCTATAAATAGCATCCTAGAGTCTAAAGAGAAGGGACCTTTGGCTCTTCTGCATCCAGACTCTACCGAGATCACTCTTGTACTTTCATTCTACTACTGTAACTCATTGTAACCAGCGGACAAAGATAAAAAAAAATCAGCCATTTCATAGAGGACGTAGGCCAAACGCGAACCTCTCTAAATATGTGTATTTCAATGTGATTCTTTTTTAATTTAGAGTGTTCGTCACGTTTATTTTCTCTACATATTTGTATTTTTGTGATCTGTGATAGAAAACGGGTGCTTTCATCGACAGTTGGGTGTTTGTGACCATTTTTGGTGCAAACAGTAAAACCCCATAAAATAAATAAAAAATAAATAAAATAGATAAATTAATTAAATAAGATAAGACTAAAAATTGAAATTCTACAAAATTCAAAATATGACTATGAAAGTTATGTTGTTGCGTTCTTGACGAAATTTTGATCAATTTCCATATATGTCGTTCTAAAAATGAAACTCAAACGAAAAAGTTATGCACATTTGAAGTTTTTGAATTCAAAATAATTTAAATAGAATTCAAATTCAAAACTAAATAATTTTCAAATTTGAATTTTAAAAGTGAATAGAAATTAAACTTGGGTGTTAAGTAAACGTTAAACTAAATGTTAACATTAAATAATTACGAACAGGAACAAATCAATGGACCAGAAATAGATCTACCGGTCGACCAGTGGAGGTTCAACCGGTTGGTTAGTTGGTGATTGGTGGGCAAGTGAGGGCAACAGTTTTGTTGGCACACTAAGTGTTCTATATTTCATTATTTCTAACTGACTTAAATCTGACGGTTCTGGTGCATTCCAGCCGTTATAAATAATAGCCCAGCCTCCTCACTTTTATTCACAAATTATTTTGGCAACCAAGTGAAGCTTTGCCAGTCTCTTTCTCCAAGGTTCGGAAAAATTCTTTAGGATTCAGGTAACAAACTCTAGATGTTTGTTATTTTATTTCTAATTCTATTATTCTCCAATCCCTAAATTTCTAAATCTAATTTATATATAAATCTCTTATTGCATATATCAATAAGGGTAGATTTGAAAGAGATTATTAAAGGCATGACAAATCCAGAAAGAGGAAGAGCTAAGGACTTTTTATGAGTGGAAATCTTAGTCTTTCTTATTTTAGTAATTGAATAGTATAGCTTGGATTTGATATATGCCTTAGGGAATTTTGGTTTACGTAAACATCATATTAAAACCACAAAAATTTCACCAAAGCGAAATGTCAATTCTTAGGGTGGGATTTCAATTGTTTATATATTAAAATAACCGAATTTGTGTAGATTTTACAATTTCAATGTTTTACCTTCTATTCACTCCTTATTCTTTTTCTTTGGATCTCATTAAGGATTTTGATTAGGAACTAGTGTGTAAGTTATGAATTATTATTCGTAGTTTGCACATATATTTCCACAATTTGAATAGAAATTCTCTGTCTAATTTCATGTAAAAAGAAGTTGAATAGAGTGTAAAAGTATTTAAATTAGAAGTTTCTAATATTGATTTATTATGTTGTTTTAGCATGAAACAAATTTGGTTCGGATTCTATTTTATACAAGCCTATTGACTGAATTATGGATATTAGATTTATGGTATATATGTTAATATATAAATGGAACTTGTATATTTTTTGAAGATTTGACGTTTAAACGCAAGTTTAGGGCGCAATCACTGCACGCTTAGAAATTTACTAGGTGCGTATTTTTATATACAAATTTAGGGTAAATAACATATAATTTACATATTTAATATGTCGTAATTATCATTGAATCCCCTTTAGGCAAGTAATTAATAATAGAGGTGAAATGATCATTTTTCGTATAAGGCCTTCATAATGGATACGGTGAGATGTGTGGCAATATATTAAGAGAGCGTTATAAAGTATGACTTAAGTTGTAGGGATGCAAGGTTAGTTAGAAGCACATGAAAGTCTATCCAACTTATCTGAATACCGACGGCATGACTTTGTAATTGAGGTGAGACATCGCCTATAATAAATAATTACGTTTACTCGAGGTTAGTCCTAAATTCTATAAGATAAATATATCTAGCTAATCTTGCTACTACTACCTACGATTAATCGGACAAATGTAAGACGTCACTGGGGGTTATGGGTCATAATATGAAGGAATTACTTCTAGGATTGAAGGTATTAAGCGGTTATGTAAGGGCCCACCTCTACACTATTAGGAAGTAGTAATGCTATTTAGTATACACTACTCCTGTCATAGTTCATGACCATGTCATATAATCATCATACCCCTGCACAAAAATTAAATAGACTCTATTTAGATGTTAATATTAAAGTAATCGTTAACTTTATTTAGTGATTACCTCTCTTGGCTTATCATCATCAATTTTATCTTTTTATCCAACAACATCACTGATAAAATGACCGCTCATTCCACCATTAGGGTTGCCCTTACTAGAGCCACCTTAACTCTTATACGAGGTTGAATGTATGCACCCTAAATATATTCTAGCAAACATCCTTACTAAGCATTAATAGTCCCTCCTAGTCCTAGAAACACTTTCGTTTAATATTTTCGATTCATTCATTAAACTACATCCATCTGATGTTTTTGCTCTTCCTAGAGTTATATTTTTGAATTGAACGTTTAGACTTCCCAAGTCATGGAAACCTACCATATACAATTGAATTTTAGACTTAATTAGTCCATGCACCCTACTATTCAACTACTCAAGAGTCGGTATGTTTTACAATCTTGGGTTAAATTCATTTCTTTCATTCAGTTGTTGTGTACCATGCACATTCATTAGATAAACATTTTTATCTTTAAGTAAATGATGCAACTATCATTTCTTAGATTCCCCAAGCTTAATTCATTTCAAAGTTAAATTAGTTAGCATAATTTAACTTATAAATTTTCATGCATAATTTCAACCCTATAAAATTTTAAAGCCAACATCTTGCAAATGGCCCTTAAATTGCTACCAAGAATTCTCTTATTTTACTTAAGAAATTCATCTCCACTAGCCATCACAATCCTTGTTTAATAGCTATTGAATATTGACTTTTGTTAGCCATTATGCATCAAGGATTTTGCATATCTACCTATCGTGCTAGAAAGCTATCTCATCACAAGCTATTGCAAGTCTAATTTTGCACTAACAAAGGTCAAGATATTGCATGTAAAGTTATCGCATGTCTAACTTAGTGCCTTCTAATCTCAAGAACTTTGAGCTAGTTAGCATCGACATGAATGCTATTTAGTGTCTAGGTTTTACGCTATTGAATGCCGAACATAAAAGCTATCGAATATTCGAGTTTTAAGCTATTGAATCTTAGTTTTTATGTTATCGATGGTCAAGCCTTTGAAGTAATCGAATGTCAAGATTTATATTTTATCAGGGTTGAACATTTATAAGATATCGCATGTTGAACCCTTATAAGCTACCACGTATCAAAGGTTTAGGGTTATCACAGTCCTAAATAAGGCTATCGCATTCTAACATGGAAAATCAGTAATAAAACGAAAAATTTTATTTTTCTTTAATAGGGTAATAACTTCTAAACCTAAGATGTACACGTGTCATTTATTCAATGGTTACTTTTATCTGAAATAGTTTTCCCTGACCATTGCTACAAATTAAGCCCTATTTAATTACCATTTCATTAGTTGCATTTGTAACTAACATATATTTTTCCTGCCATAATTCATCTCATTCAAAAATTAATGGGAAAACTCTCGAAAATTCCTGAAAATTCTAAAACATCTTCTTCTACTTCTAGTAAAAGTTTCAAAATAGTATATTTCATTTTTTATATTTTTAAATATTAATTTATGCATGAAATTCCTACTAGAAAATTAAAAAATAAATATTGCTTCATCTAAAAATAACAAAAATTAATAATCATCCCTGTTTTAACATTAAAACATCGTATTAAAAGTTAGTGGCATTTGAAGAAGCTTAAATCATGTTTATCCACAAACATGATCAAATTATATTTATTTAAATTCTTAAATACATACAAAATCACTAAAATATGTTTAACATCATCTAAAACATCCAACCAAAAACAAATCCAAACCCAAATTTATTTGCAATGATTTTAGAGAAATCTTTACTCACTTAGATTAAAAAAACTTAGTGGAAATCATCTTCGTTTTCTTTAAAGTTGAAAGCTTGAATCTTTGCTTTTGATTTTCTCTTCCTTCCTTTAAAAATGGTAGTCGACCTTGTGGTGTAGGCTTTTATTTGTTTGTTTTTTAATTGAGAATGAAAGTAATGAAAAGGAAGATAAGGTTAGGGGTTTATGTAAAAATGGTTTTGATTTAGGCTAAAGTCCCTCTTATTTATTCTCAATAATTTATTTCCCTTAAAATAAGATTTCTTTTCATTCAATATTCAAGTTTATTTATTCTTCTTAATAAAATCGACTTTGAATGCTCTAATTACCCTTAATCTATTTAATTAACATTTTGAAAGTGTCCCACACTTTATTAATCAAATTTCTCTTTGGTAATTCTTATAATCAAATTATCTTAATTATCTCTTATTTAATCCTTATTATTAGTTTAGTTTCTTATATATGACGCTCCAAATATAAGGCATTACAAATAATACATATATATACTTTTAGCCTGAATAATAAAAATATTATAAAACAAAAATTGTATACATCAAATTAAATAAGATATCAATTAACTCGGTATTTTTGGATTGATTACAAATACAAGTAGAAACATTTAAATCGTTAAATTGTGTAATATCTATAAAATATTATTATAACTAAAACATAAATTCATAAACTAAAACATAGATTTGTGCATATATCAATTTTTTTTTAAATTTATCAAGTTAAAACAGATCATATCATTTAACTGGTTGTTAAAGTTATATTGCTATTTCTAAATCAAGGTGAGGAAATTATATGTATATATAATATTGTGATAAGTATATTGCATATGTGAAAATGAATCAAATTTAGATCATACCTTATAGATTTGGCCTAGCAGTGATGCTTTATTTTGGAAATCTCTCCATGAATTATTGAAATCGATACCCAATCTTTGTAAGAGATGGATGAACCGTGAAGCTATTAATTGTATTTGATATTTTGATTTATTTTAGAGTTAATTTTATTTATAATAGGAAGAAGAAAAATGTGACTAATGAATGAAAGAGAAAAGGAGAAACAAAATGATTGAAGGAAAGTATATCAAGAGATTTTTTTAAATGGAAGAATTAAACATTTCCAATCCTTTTAAATAAAGAATCCTTAATTTTTGATTACTCTACCCATTTCTCTCCTTCTTTAAGGCCAACTTATGTTTCCCTATATATGGTGCGTAAATTTTAAAAGTTCTATATGTAATTATTTCTCATTCAAAGCTCATTTAATAGTATACCGATATTGTATATTGGCACACACAAATATAAATATATGCAATCGTATAATTACTAACTAAATCCAAAACATCAAATAAATTAATAACAATTAATAGTTTTTAAATATTTATTAATTTAACCTATTTATAACATTTTATAAATTAATAAATTCCTGTGGTGTTTTGGAGAATTCACAAATTTGGTTGTAAGACTCGGATGTGTGAATTCTGTCAACGTTTAATTTTAAAGAATCCAAGTATTAACATTCTCACGTGACCTTAGCTAGTGATCTGATAGTTTGACTGAATTCATCGCTTACATATTTTATGTTAAAATCCAATTTTACATTTTATTAGTACATTTAGTAACGATAGTTTACATAGGTTCTCTTTGTCAAAACTATATCATTTTAGGATATATGGAATTCGGTATTGGTCAAAATTTCAATATTACCCGTATTTAACTTGGTTAGTCCTATAAAAAAGTCCTTTGTTCAATAATAATATTTATTATTAACCATACTACTATGGCCAAAGATTTTGACTTCGAGTTGACTACAGTTGACATTGAACCTAATCTCATACATCGAAGAGATGAATTCTCTATTAAATAGTACTTCACTTCCAATGCTTCAACTCAGACCCAACTATAGTTACTCGATAGATCACCATGCCATGATTCAACTATAATAAAAGTGGAGTATTCACATTGAAGTTCCATGATATTCTCAAGTCAAGAGAACTATGTAACATCCTCATATTGAGAATTCGTATTTGATCTAGTTGTTATAAACCGACTAAAAACTCTCAAATGAGCCATTCCACGTTATCCAATAACTAGAAGTAAGTAACCCTTTAGTGCTGCCAACAACCATAAGTAATATACTACCTATTTTTTGGAAAGCACTATGCACTCTGGTTTTGATGGATAAATCGATATCTTTTCTAGAAACATTTTAACCAAAAATATTTAAAACAAAATGTTATTTCATTTTGTGTTTAATTACTCAGAACTACAACTATTCTCAACTACAACCACCTAACATTTTGTTTATGGATTTTCTTATTAATATACTTTAAATTAATTTCTTAATTAATTATATCACAAATAGTAAAAGTTTGAATATGGCCCATAGGAAGTTTACTAGATCTAAAGGAGACTCCATAATGCATGGGAACCACATTAAGGTAGGATGGCATTTTCTGTATGGGAGGGACATAAAGCATAGTGCAGGTGATGATTTTGTGGATATGGGGGACTTTGGTATTTTAGCTAGTATGAATATTTCAAATGCAGGTCAAATTGCACATTTGGATAGGAATGGTAAAAGGTAACATGTGTTATGGAAGAGGATGCAATATTGGGTCAAGCTACTGTTATAGGAAAGTGGGAAGAACGGGTTGACTATACTGCTATAGAAGATGATAATTTGGAAGGAGATGTGATAAATGCTATTTTTCCCAATAAGTGGGAGAATTGTGAATGATGTGGCTAATGTTGAGTTGATGGGTACATGGGATGGAAATGAGGATGTGGTTGTGGCTACTATTGGGATTATGAGATTGAGTGTGTGGGGGTTGAAGACGACGAGGTGGTTCTAGCAGTGAGATGTAGATAAGTGTTGTCGAAGAGAATGAGCAAGTTGGGGGTTCACTTATGAGAGGGGTGTGTGTAGGCATGGATGGTAGGCTTAGATCGGAGTTACATTCAAATGTGGCAGTTCAAGTTTTGGTAATTTCGGACTTACTAGTTTCGATAAAGTGATAGTAGGTAGGTTGGAGTCTACCAAATTAAGTATGGCTATAGGCCCAAAACAGTATCTAGGCCAAAATCTCTTCAGCTCAGCAGCTTGCTTAGGAAGAGCGCATGTCTTCTCAATGCATCATCTTATGGGGCCGCTAGAGAATTTGGCTCTATCTCAAGTTCGATCATTTTTTAGGTAGAACCTCTACTATATTGAATGATTTATCTACTACTTCAATGCTTGATCTACCAAGGAAGATGGGATTTATTTATTATCTAGATCGGTCTAATATAGAATTTATTAGAAACAAGGAACTAGAGATGGTACATTCACTTAGATTATGAGCTATATCAGCTAGAATATTAAGGCTTACATTTAAATAAATGCAATAAAATTAGATCATTTTTAGAAGATAGTAACATTGATATAGCCCTTTCACCAGAAACTAAAGTAAAACGTCATGATTATCATTTTTTACCAAAACATAGGGGTTCTGTCTTAACACCTGCTAGGGTAGCTTGGGAGGTCTAATGGTAGGTATAACTATGTTAAAATTATGCAAATTGTAATTAATGCCCACTAAGTGCACCTTATTTTTTATAATTTAAGAGACGAGTCCATATTAAATGTCTTAAATGTATATGGGCCTCATAATAAGATTGATAGGAGGATTCTTTGAAACAGATGTCTAGAGTTTAGGTCCCTAACAATCAGGCCATAGGTAGTTAGAGTTTAGGTCCCTAACAATCAGGCCATAGGTAGTTGGGGGGATCTCAATGTGACTAGGATTTTATGCGAACTCTCGCCTAAAGAAAGCAACAACGCTACTATGGTAGAGTTTGACTAATTTATTATTAATTGTAAATTAATTGGATTATCACTTATTAATATGAGTTTCACTTGTCAAACTCCATAAGGATCCCCTCGATGGCTCTCTTTAATTAATTCTTAATTAGTGAAGAAATGGAAGATAGGTTTTCAATTCTATCTGTTAGCGAACTCCCAATTGTGTACTCTATTTAGTGCCCTATTATTCTATTTTGTGAGAATCAACACTCAAAGCATAGAACTTTTAAATTGAGATGATGTGGCACTTGGGAAATAATTACAAATTTAATAATTAATAAATAGCTATCGATGAGTAACAATAACTTTAAATATTATGGTAATATAGCCAAAGTTTTTGTTAGCAAGCTTAAGGATTCTCAAAAAATGGAATAAGGATGTTTTTGGTAATTAGGATTAATAAAGAAAAACTGCTTTCAAAAATTTAAAAGTTAAATAAATTAGAAGAATCTAGAATGTTAAACCAGGTTGAGAAAAATGTTCCTTTAAATCTCAAAGAAGAGCTAGACAAAGTCATCACATAGGTGGAAATAATGTGGAGACAAAGGTTTAGGATCCATTAGATGGATGAGGAAGACAAGAATACTAAATTTTTCCAAAAAAATAGCGAAGAGTCATAAATGCAGCAATACTATTGCCTCTCTCCTTGTTAACAGTGTGGAAGTTTTTGAACAATATGAGCTCAACTATGCCTTCAATAATTATTTCAAATAGATTTTTAACTAAAAGAGGTCATAGAATTATTGCAAGGTGGAATGAACTATATCCAGAAAATGTAAGGATTGATTTAAATAAATTGGACAATACATTCTCAGATGAGGAGATATTCAAGGAAATTAATGATATGCCTAGCAATGATCACCTGAACCAGATGGATTTCAAATGTTGTTTTATAAAAAAATTGACACGTTCTGAAATATGACTTAATCGAAATGTTTAATGGGTTTGTTATGGCAACTTATAATTAGGAAGATTTTACTTTGCTAGTGTAATTCTACTTTATAAGGAAATAGATGCAATAGAGCCTAAGGATTTAAGACCCATCTTGCTTATAAACCACTCTCTTAAAATTATATCAAGGTCTCAGCTAATGGTTAAGAATTAAAATGAACGATCTGATTGATAATGCAAAATAAACTTTTATTTGGATTAGGAGCATCTCAGACGGGGTCATGACAGCCTAAGAATTTAAAAATTACTGCTGTAAAAATAACATCACTTGTTCTTTTTTAAAAATCGAACTTGCTAAGGCTTTTGACTCTATAGATTGGTTTTTTCTTAAAGATTTATTGGTGACTAGGGATTTAGTTCTAGATGTACAAATTGGATCATGACTTTGCTTAAAACTGGAAACTCAAGTACAATAGTTATCCAGGTTTTAGGAAATAAAATTGAATCCAAATGTGGGCTTGGACATGGCGATCAATTACCACCCTTACTATTCAACTTAGTTGCAGATGTATTCAAAAAGATCATCAAGCTATCCATCGTAAACAAGGTTCTTGATAGTGTTGGTAATGATATCACTAGCAATGATCTTTATGTGCTCTAATTTATGGATGATACCATGCTTTTTATCTCATATTTACCTACCTATATCATAGCTCTTAAATTTATTTTATATAGTTTTGATATGCTTTCAGGAATTAAGATTAATTTCAACAAAAGCTCTCTATTAGTCTTGAATGATGTGGACAATGTTGAAAATATTATTGCTAATACTCTTGGTTGCAACATCATGAAGTTTCCTATACATTAATTAGGTTTTTATATTAGACCAACAAAACTTAAAAAGGAAGATTGACAAATAATAATCAGTGATATTAATTGGAAATTATCCTATTAGAACTGTAGATTTTTATTCAGAGTTGGCAAAATCATTCTTATTAACTCTGTTTATCTACTTTATTGATTTATTGGATGTCCTTCTATCTTTTTCCAAAATTGAAAGTTGATAAAATTGACAAGATCAGAGAAATTTCAGTTGAAGTGGGGATAACTCCTGTAATAATATAAACTGCCTTGTTAATTGGGAATCAGTTTGTACATCCGAAGAGGATGAGGGCTTCGGAATAATAAATCTGCGAAATCTAACTGCATCTTTACTAGAAAAATAACTTTAGAAATTCAACAATAATAATGAAAACCTATTTTAGAAAGAAATGATTTCGAATCAATTCTATGGCAGTCCTTATAACATTCATCATATCATCTCTAATTCTGTAACATGTCTCGGTTCGGAAATCCATTTTATTTTATTTTTTGAACATTTTTAACCTTAGGATTAATAATATAGTATATTCAGATAATAACACATCCTTTTGTCATAATAGTTGGATTTTAGTTATACCTCTTAGAGCAGTCTACAAAGGTCTCACTATTTGATATTTGTAACCTAAAAAATGCTTTAATTTTAGGGGTTTTAGCCATTATAACGAATTTCCTCAGAATTTTAGTTTCAATCATGCTCTTAAAGGTATTATATTGATCTAATTCCGTTCGCTTTGCAGTAAATACAATATTATAGTCTAGATAACAATAATGACATTAAGACTTGCGGTTGGGAAAATAATAATATATACTCCTCAAAACGATGTATAAGTTTTAAAATTTCTCAGGGACTATATCAAACTCTTTTAAGTTTATTTGGAAATTTAATGCTCCCCCCAAAATGAAACTGCACATATGGCTAATCCTACACATGAAATTAAATATCATCGAATTTCTAAAGAAAAAGAACTGCTCGTATATAGAAATTGTGTTTTTTGCAACTAAGATATAGAAAATATAACACAACTATACTTTATGTGTCCACTAGATAACTCTGTTATTGTAGACACTCTTAATATTTTTTACTACGACCAATTTTGAATTAAACTGGGACTACTACTACAATGACTTTAAATTTAAATACGCCAAAGATTATAGAATTTCACTCGATACCAACTTCTCTATTATTTGTTGGTATTTATGGTTTGAAAGGATCTACAGAATGTTCAATGGTGTTATTAGTCCTTCTGGTAATTTGACCTTTTGCACTTTTTTATTATAACGGAATTGCAAACCCTAGCTTTAAATTAGCCAAAAATATATTTTTTAAGGAATTTTCTTAATAAAGTAAAGATTCGCATTGGTATCTTAAAGTTAAAAGTGTTTATAGCAATGAAGACACAATATGGCCTTAAGCAATGACTCGCTAAATACATATAATAATAACTCCTTAAATTTTGATAGAAAATTAGTTATATTTTTTCCCATTCAAGCTTTACATTTCACAAATATGTATGTGCATATCATCAACTATATACACATATATGGGCTATGCTTACATTTTCACTGAGTTTTAGTCTTGTGACTATTGTGGAGAAGCCTACTTACGAGACGATGAATATGCAAATGGAGACTATAGTGATGGTCTTCCTACTGACACCCTCACCATAGAGTCTAGGTTGATGTGTTTCTATTGATTTGCATAGCCAGTTCTACTATGATTTTTAATATTTTTACGTTTAAATGATATACCATTGGCTAATAAATTAGCCAATCTCAGAATTGGAATAATGCATTGTGAAAGAAAAGGCTATTTGCTAATCACTAGGCTTAAAGTGTAAAATGAGGAAGAAAGTAAGCAAATTAAAGTAGATGACACAACAATATGGAGTGGTTTGGCAAATGTGCCTACGTCCACTATGAAGGTCTCTTATTATATCTCTCCCTTACAATTACAAGGAATTACAAGAGAATAATAAGAAATAAAACACTTAAAACTAAAAGGTAGCTAATCTTAAGGGCTTAGGGTTTTTATTTCCTGTGTGAGGAAAGCTAGATTGTGTATAATAACCAAAAATTTAGTTATTTTCAACCCCTTTGAAGTAGCATTGCGTGGGTTATTGTAACAACCCGATATTTTCAACCATTCGCATCCGCACATGTCGGACTTGAATTGCTTAAAATACCGCATTGTAAATAAAATTTGGCAAATCTCAGAATATACAGTAAATAAAATCACAGATCACAGACACAGAGTATTTAATAATGCAGCGGAAGTAAAAGAAATAGTAGTTCATGAAGCCACTATATAAATATATCAGAGTTAAATAAAATACAACAGACTAAATAAAGTACAACAGAACTCTTAAGATGATAACCAAGTACAAGCTGAATAGAACAACAGAACTGGAATAGATAAAACTAGATAAGCAGATAATCTCCAGCGATTCCAATCTCCAGAAAGTGGAATCCAAATCTGTGAATAACTCAGGCTGACCCGAGCGTAAATAAAAATACAAACACTCGAGTCAGGACAATATATATACTTATATAATGTAAACCAACTCAAATGAACTGTAATAAGGTACAAGTAACTTAAAGGATGCCTGAGACCGCCCATGTAACGACCCGGTGTTTTCAACCATTCGCATCCGCATGTGTCGGACTTGAATTGTTCAAAATACCGCGTTGTAGAAATAAATTTGGCAGAACTTAGAATATGCAGTAAATAATTACACAGAATCACAGACACAGAATCAGAATACTCGCAGCGGAATTTAAAAATACTTAGTGGTTCATGAAGCCACTATAAATATTCTTACTCAAGTAAAATTTACATAGTCTTAAATCCAAATATAGTTTTAACTTATCAGTAAACAGTCCAAATGTCCACTGGTCTTGATTTCAAAATTTTAGATAAAGAACTGGAAAGGAAGTTTGCCAGCAGCTTGAAAGTGATCTACAAAAATCCTAGCTCCGGAATGAAAACTGAACTGCAACTCAGGCTGACCCGAGCGTAACATAAAACATAAACACTCGAGTCAGGACATACATACTTATATAGTGTAAGCTAATTCAAGTGTACTGTAATATAGAGCAAGTAACTTAAAGGATGCTTGGGACCGTCCATCCTCTAAGGATCCGTTAAACTATTTACTATGTAGTATATTGCGCTATTATAATAGTGTCTAATTGTAAAATAAACTTACTTTTTAATAGCGTTAAGGGGTTACCCATATAGCCCTTAACACAAATAATGCCAATAGTCTATACAGTACCGTAATACCTCCTGATCGGGAAGCTACCAGAGGATACTCCATAGCTACGACACAAATAGAAACTCGTAGGAGGCTCGCTATGGTAGGTGACACGGCACAACTAGGCAATGCCAGGGTAGATATACCAATTGCTATCCGGACCGGTGGAAACGCGTAGCCGCAGTTACCGCCCACCTCGAACAACACTCCCAAATCAAAGGTGCGCACCAAAACAATCACAGGAGTAATAGAATGGCATACGAAGAAGTGCGTTCGATCAGAGGTGCTACCTCATTAATCCGAGAATCGCTCCTGTTTTAGCCACCTTATGCCAACTCACGGGAGTCGGGTCCACGTATTTACCTTAAAGGAAACGTCACCACCATCCTACTTCATTCTGGGATCTCCACCGCGTACACGGTTAGTCAAAGTGGTTTTCGGTATCGACAGAGAGTATGTCCATATCCGATCCCGGTGTCTTTGCCAACCAAGCGTTATTATAACCCGTGGTTACAGTTTAAAATGGTATTCGTACTTTAAAATCAAAATATATCTCAAATTCCTTCAATATCAAATATTGATTTAAACTTTCCACTTTATACATACTTTTTAAATTTATTCAATTTATTTGGAATTTATTGCCTTTACCAAATTTTAAAGTTAAATTCTTCCTTTAAATCCATCAAAAAATCAATTTCTTAAAAATTTTCAAATTTCATATTAAATTCCAAAATTTACACCTTTTCCCCAAAATTAATTTCCATACATTTTAAAACAATCAAATTCCAGTTTCTGCAGCACTTATGAAATGCTACCTAAAGTTTATGGGTTAAACAGTCCAATTTTAAAAGACAGCATTTAAATGCTGAAATAGGTTATTAACTTATCAATTTAGTTTAAATTCCAAATACAACTTATTATCAATTATTTCTTAACTGAAATCTCATCTTAACAAAAATCCAGAATTTTTCCAAATAAGTTATATTTATTTATTTAAAATCTTAACTCATTCAAAAATCATTTCTAAATCTTTATAAAAATCCTTTAAATACATTAAACCACAATATTATAAACTTCCATTTAAAAAAAAATTTAAAATATTTCAGAAAATATTATAGGAACCACGGGTCTGTATAAAATTTTCTAGCCTAGGTCAAGTGATACGGATTTATATCATTTCAATCCGCAATTTTACAAACCCCGGGTTCTATCATTTCAAACCCGCAATCCCAAGTTAAAATTAAACAGTTAACTGAATAAATGCATAATAATCATCGTTTTAGGCCTATCATTTCAGCCTTAACGACTTAAATTTATAGGGAACTTGCAGTGATGATTTAAATCGGTAAATAAACAATTAACAATATAACTGCAGAAATATTGCAACAGATAAATAACTGATGAGGTGTCAATTTACATGGAGTTTAACATCCTACGTTATATTACAGACAGATAACAGTTAAATAATAATTTACACATACACTTGCGATAATTCACAGAAATATAGGCATGTTTGTCTGGTGAGAAAAACTCACCTGAAGGCTGCAGAAAAAATTTGATTCAAAATGAAAATCCACCGGAAAAGAAACGAACAGAGAGTAACGATCAAATATCCCGGATGTCACGCCTAGATTCAAATCTATAACAAGATCCAAATACCGGATACGTGACTTTAGAAATTTACGGTCAAAGCAAAAATTAAAAATAGGACGAGAATTAGTTCGACTTGCTCGACCACTCCACTGGGTATACTATCAAAACATAACGAAACTTTTCCTACCCATTACTGAACCATGCCATTTCAAAAATCAAGGTAAAATTTACCTAAAGGCCATCTAAAACAAAATGGTGAAGTTTTTCTCCTATAGGCCGTGATATATGCATGTACAAGTGCATCCAATACTCTACTACCTACAGGCTTATGCACTGTCCCACACAACTATAAAGCATATTGCAGTTATATGCTTTTATATGCAACTAAACATTTCCACCTAACATCTTCTCTGTTATCTGAAGTATTACAGGCTTTCTCCCTTTTTTTTCAACCGAATCTTATATATATATATATATATATATATATATATATATATATATTTATAAAACATGCACGGATACATCATTTCTTCTTTAAAAAATTTTACTATCATCAACGAATAACTACCCAAGTCAGTTACCTAAAACACGGTCAAGATTTCACTAAAAGCCTGCCTATATGATATGCCTATATGCAACTGAAGGCTCACTCACTATGTCAACATGTTATATTCTGATGAACCCTGAAAACTCTCTTTCTCTCCCTCTGTTATATTCTTCTTTACTCTCGTTTTATATTTATTTATTTATTTATTTTTATTTTATTTTTTAAACATGTCTAACATCCTATGCAAAACAAAACTCACGCAACTCTCTGCCTACAACTTGCGTCTCTCTGCTATCTACTGTTACAAGATGGTAAAACATGCACAGATCATTAGTGATAAGTACATCCAGAATAACACTTACTACATCATAACTACACTAATTCCATAACCTAGCTTCCTACAGGTTATTGACCTGACTTGAATGAATTTGCAAGGTAATGTATTTCTCTTAAGACCTCATCATCAACACACATATCCACTGCTACTAGAAACAAGGTTTTTTTTTTTTCAAAATATATGTCTCATAGGAAACTCGGCTGAGCACTAGTGGTAGTCAGGGTTGGAGTGGCCGAGCCAAAAGATGGGAAAGCAAAGGAAAAAAAAAACCGAAGAAGGAAAACGGAGAGGATGCAAAAGAAGAAGAGGAATACTAATATTACCTGATAGAAGCTTTTCTCCTTGTGGATGATGTTATGCAAGATGAGGAGATAAAATACGAACCAGGCTAATATATTTATAGAGGGGAGAGTTTGCTTTAGATGCAAGAAAACATATATACGTGAAGAAAATCAAAAGGGCTCGGTACAAAAATGGCAACATATCTTGGCATGCCTAAACAATTGATTGATAAAGCAAAATTTCGTACGTTCAAAAGTTTGAATGTGAATACCTTGGCAAGAGATTGAAAAAAAACGGCAGCATTGATAGAAGATTGAACGTTTTGCAGATAAAGAATTGATTTGAGGCGAAATCAATGGAAAAAGAAAAAGCAAGCAGAGCTCAGTGATTTATTTCCAGTTTTTATCTTGTTTGAATGGATAAGGCTCGTGTGATTTTAGGGACCACGGTTAGCAATTAGATTTGATTTTATATGCGTGATATTCATTGCCAGTTTATGAGTTTTGATTTCAACATTTTTTTTTATTTGATAGTTGCGTGATTGTAGATTGAAGAAACGGCATTTGGAAGAACTGATATTAGGCAAGAGATTGATTTTAGGCAAAAGATATTTGGATGAAAAGGTATATACAAAAGTTTAAAATAAATTTTGACAGTTAAAACAAAAGTAACGTTTGTTATAAAAATCACTAACTGATATTTTAATCGATAAGTATATTTAAATATGATTTTTACTTTATATGCGTGATTATAGGAACGAAAATTTTTATCTTGCAAAATAAAGGCAGTGGAAACAGAGAGATATAAATAGGAATGTGAGAATTTGAAAAGATAGGCAAGGTTAAATTTGAATGCATGAGTTGATTTTAGGCAATCAAATATATTGGTCCATTTAGGTTGCGTGAATAAATGAATACAGTGACATGCTCAAGAAACAAAAGGGTAAGAGGCAAATGCCAAAAATGTTAAAAGAATAAAATTTTGTGTCACGCGCAAAGGAATGCAAAATTGATTTTCTCTCAAATGATATATGCGTGATTTAAGAAGAAATATATGGTATGTTTAAATCAAAAATGGAAGAGTTGATTATTATCATTATATTTTAAAGAACAGTTACAAACAGATTTGAACGTTTCTCTTTTAAATTCAGATTTGCGTGCTTTTTTTTTCTTTGATGCCTGGATATGCACGTTATTCCTTTGGATTTGAGATAAGGCTTGCGAAAATATTAATTGCCAGTTATACAAAGCTTTGGATTCTATACTTTATATGCGTGATTAAAGCAAGCGTTGATTTTGTATACAGACCATTGATACGATATTTTAAATACATATCGATGTTGAAATATGATTTTTAAAATACGCCAAACTGACGTAATATAAAACACCCAAAGTTATATAAAAATAACGTTTTTAATTTATACGTTTATTTTGTTACTTATACCATAAATTTTTACGCGTCCTTTAAACGCGAAATTTAACAGTTCATTAATACACTAAATTCTTCAAAATTATTACTTAACAAACTTAATTGGTTTTCACATATTATATATATATATATGTACAAAATTCCTTTTATTAAAATTCAAATGGAATTGTCTTTTAACAAAATTAACCGTTTCACAACTTTAAATTTCCATATTTAGTATTTTAAGGAAATGATTTAAATCAAATTATATATGTATATAAATTGGAAAGTAAATTTTACTGGAAAGAGAAAAATAATGGATTAAAATTCTATACGTTTTCTTATATATAATCTTATACACACACACACACACACACACACACACACACACACACACACGGTATTTATTCTCTAAATTTATGCGCCCTTTTTAACGCGTAATTACCCAGTTCATTTATATACAAAAAAAAAATTCAAAATTCTGACTGTGCTAAGACTCGAACTCGTGACCTGTTATGAATAGCCCAAATGTCTTAACCACTAAGCTATTTATGTTTTCTTAATTAAAACTTGATTTTGCTAGAAATTAAGTTATTTACTATCTTCGACAAAACCCCAAATTTCCAAATTAAAGCTAATTCTTAACCATGTCAAAAATTTCAGAGATCTTATTATTTAATTAAAAATTTGGTCAATTGTTTTTTTTTATCACTTTAAATAAACCCCAAAGTTTTTAAAATACAAGTGAAAAATACTTGTTAAAAAAAATTGGGCTGTTACAGAAAATCTTTATGTACTTGTAAAAATATTTATAACAAAGATAATAACATAAAATAAAATGCATTCACAAGTAAATATATAAATTTTAATTTAAATATAATTTAAATGAAGAAAATAACAAAGAAAATAGAAACTAGGCTTTAAAAATAGAAAATAAATTCAATAAGCTTTAGAAAAATTATACTATCACTTCAAAAATATTAAAAGACAAAAATATACATAAAATAACAGATTAACACATATTAAAATTAAATATGACAAAGAAAAATATAATTTATATAATTTAAAATAGACAAAATTGTTAAATAAATCAAATTACACCCAAAATTGAAATGTACATAACTTTTACAGTTTAACTCCGTTTTCAACGAAACAAAAAGCAGTGTTCATGTTATTAAATCTATTTTCATAATAAAAGATAAAATTTATAATTTCAAACTTTAAAATTTTGAAGTAAAAAGTCAAAGCTTGACCAGTTTGACCAGAATTTCACTTTTTAGTAAAATATCTAATTTATACCAGTTTAAAACTATAATTCACTTAATAATCAACATTTATATAAAAAAATGAAATGTTTGAAAAAAAAATTTTAAAATAATTGCAAAATAAAAAATAAAGTCAAAATTAAAATATATGTAAAATCTAGGGTTGTTACACTCTCCCCCACTCAAAACTTTTCGTCCCCGAAAAGGAATGAGGCACGGAAAAGCACAGAAAAAAAATAGAGTGAAATAAGATTAAGAAAAGATGACAAGGAGATTGAAATTATACCTAATAACTATTGTTATAGGTAAGTTTCACAAGGTAGAGATGATCTTCCCAAGATTCTCTAGAATCAGGAACACAAGCACGAAAAGATCCTTTAGAATCTGATTCACTCTTCCTGCTTGACCGACGGTCTGTGGATGAAAAGCGGTGCTCAAATTCAAAATGAGTACCAAAGATTATTAAATATTATAGAAAGATTTCTAAACAGACTGGTATATGCAATAGCCTCCCATTCTGTAGCAAGATAAGGGAAATTAGGACAACCAAAAGATAGTTTGAAAAACAAAATAAAATAATAAATTTGAAACCATAAAATTTCAACTTAAACTGAAAATTAATTTTACATAAGTCAAATAAATCTTAAGCATCTCTAATTTCATTATCTTATCATCCAATTATCTTAAATTAACAAAACCCTAAAATCATGTATTTGAAAAATCTTTTATTATACTCAAATGTACCAAATAAAATTTAATTCTTCTTCACTACTAATTAAAATTAAAATTATTCCTCTCAATATATTTTATCACCTATGTTAAATATGCTTACACTTATTATAACGGTTTTAATTTATTTTTGATTCCTTTAACATCATTTATATTGTAAATTATACAATTAACCCCTTTTTCTATATTTACCTCTGTCAATCTTTTATAACTAAAATTTAAGTGTATAAAATTTATTATAATCACTCAAATTTTATTTATAAAGCTTTTTATATTGTATATTATCCAATTACATTGTTAACTTTTGAAATTAAGGCAAGTTAAATTTGAATGCAATTGTATTATACAAATAAAACTTTCAAATTCCCTCATCTCAAGTTTGAATCATCTATCTAAAATTTTGATTTTCTTTTTATAATTGAAATGATTCTTTAAAATAAAATTTAATAATTAAATTTCTGATTCCCTTCAAACCATTTAGGGATAAATAAACATAGTAAGTCAAATCATATTTAAATCATATATATATATATATATATTATAAATCCAGTCTTATTTTAGAAATTCAAATCAACTAAATTTCCCAAAACAAAGCTGTAGCAAGACTACATAACAGTCTCTTCACTTCGAAACTCGAAAATGAAAGTCGATGATGTCGCGGTTCATCACCGAAATTATTTTCCAGCGACAAAGAGAAGAGCACAAATTTCTTTAACTTTTCAAATTCTTTGGAAACAAATTTCTATTCAAAATGCTTTAAATAAGATATCCTTTTAAAACTTGAAAACACAAGGTTTGAAACCATTGGAAATTAAATTCTCAAATTCTTGTTTTAAATTCATTTCAGTTCCCAAATCAATTTATAAACAACTATTTATAAATTCAATTATAGAACAATAAATGATAAATCAAGTATTATCATTTCAAATGATTAATTTAAATCAATTTATTAAGTTCCATAAATTTACTTATATCCAAATTTATTTCATTAACCAAAATTTTAAAATAATATTGTGTCAGTTTGTTCTGTCAAAGTGTTTTGGAAATCCTATCGATAGCGTTGATCAGACGAATCCATTGGAAACCCAAATCAACATCATCAACTCAAACAACACAATATATAAAACATAGATTTACAAGTATAGTTCAAAATGTTTGGAGATGGTTTAGAAACAAAAGACAAGATGGTTAAACAGAGTAGGGAGATGGATAAGCTTAAATAAACCGTGGGTAATCTTAACCGGGTCAACCGTGACTTAAAGAATAAGATCGATGTGGATTTTCTAGGATAAATCTACATTCGATCTCAATAGCAATAGATAGAGTTTCGAAAAACAAAAGATATTAACATCTAAACCAAGGATAGATATATATCTCTGATGAATCGATGCAAATTGTAAAGGAGTTTTCCCCCTTTACAAATGATTTTTTTTTAGATTGGCGGGACCGCCAATTCACTACAAAGCTCATTCGAAGTGGAGTTATGGGATACTCCAGAATCAAAAGGAGTTGAATAGTGAGGGACACGAATGAA
This sequence comes from Allium cepa, assembly GCA_030765085.1. Classification (NCBI taxonomy): domain Eukaryota; kingdom Viridiplantae; phylum Streptophyta; class Magnoliopsida; order Asparagales; family Amaryllidaceae; genus Allium; species Allium cepa. Next base: position 915,503,236 of record CM060932.1, read on the forward strand.
TTTTGGGACCGCAAGGAACGTTCCAAAATTCAAATGAAATTTGAACTAAAGAGGAAGAGATTCAAGTTTGGATGAAAGCGATTCTGTAAATAAATTTACCCTACATTCTAAGTTTTGCCTCAAAGCCAAAGCTCTGATACCAACTGTAACAACCCGATATTTTCAACCATTCGCATCCTCACATGTCGGACTTGAATTGCTCAAAATACCGCATTGTAAATAAAATTTGGCAAATCTCAGAATATACAGTAAATAAAATCACAGATCACAGACACAGAGTATTTAATAATGCAGCGGAAGTAAAAGAAATAGTAGTTCATGAAGCCACTATATAAATATATCAGAGTTAAATAAAATACAACAGACTAAATAAAGTACAACAGAACTCTTAAGATGATAACCAAGTACAAGCTGAATAGAACAACAGAACTGGAATAGATAAAACTAGATAAGCAGATAATCTCCAGCGATTCCAATCTCCAGAAAGTGGAATCCAAATCTGTGAATAACTCAGGCTGACCCGAGCGTAAATAAAAATACAAACACTCGAGTCAGGACAATATATACTTATATAATGTAAACCAACTCAAATGAACTGTAATAAGGTACAAGTAACTTAAAGGATGCCTGAGACCGCCCATCCTTTAAGGATCCGTTAAACTATTTACTATGTAGTAATATTTCGCTATTATAATAATGTCTACAGTAAAATAAACTTACTTTTAAATAGCGTTCCGGGCTACCCATATCACCCTTCACACATAATAGTCCCAGTAGTCCATCCAATATCATGCCATCTCCACTCCGGGTGACTGTCAGAGGATACCACACAGGCTACGGGAGAAAAACAAACTCGTAGTAAAGGCTCGGTATGGTAGGTGACACAGCACACAAGGCAATGCCAGGGTAGATATACCAATTACGCACACGGGCTGGTGGTAACGCAGCAGCCACATACGCCCACCTCGGAACACACTCCCATATCAAAATCGGAGGATGGCCATCTAATCAATCACCAGTAAGAGTATAGTATCGAAGGAATGTGTCCGATAGGAGGAATGACCTCACTTGGCCCGAGATCGCTCCTGTTTTAGCCACCTTATGCCAACTCACGGGAGCTGGGTCCACGTAATATACCTCAAGAACGTCGCCACCATCCTACTTCATTCTGGAATCTCCACCGCGTACACGGTTGTCAAAGTGGTTTTCGGTATCGACAGAGAGTATGCAGATATCCGATCCCGGTCTCTTTGCCAACCAATCGTTATTATAACCCGCAGTTATAACTTTTAAAATAATGTTTATACTTCAAAATAGGATATCATTTCAAATCCATATCTTTATCAAAATAATGATTAAATTAATTCCAAACCATTTTAAAACATCATATCTTTCCAGAAATTCTTGTCAAATCATTTTAATATATCAAAATATCATATCTTTTCAAAACCACATTTCAAATCATTTTAATATATCAAAATATCATATCATTTCAAAACCACATTTCAAATCATTTTAATATATCAAAATATCATATCCATTTCAAGTCATTTCAATCATTTTAATATATCAAAAATATCATATCTTTCCAAAACTTCATTTCAAATCATTTTAATAAACCAAAATATCATATCTTTTCAAAACCACATTCATTTCAAATCATTATTCATTTTATTCAATTTAAAATACCATTTCAATTTACATTTCCAAACAGTTTATATTTCAAAAATCATTTTTAAATCATTAAAATGAAGTTATTATATTTAATAATTAAATTATTAAATTTCCAAAAATTTCAACTTCCAAAGTTCATTTATTCACTTAAGTTTATCAAAACAGTGAAAATTCACTTTTCGCAGCATTTAGAAAACGCTACGGAAAGTTACATTCAAAACAGTTCAATTTAACAAAAGACAGCATTTTTAAAAATGTTGTAATAGGGTTTACTTAATATTTCAAATAAACTTAGTTAAATTCAACAATTATAGCACTTAAAAAGATTGCTATAATAGCCTTTAATTCAATTTAGCTTTTTAGTTCATTATCATCAACTACATCATTTACAAATGCTGTAATATCATTTAAATTGCAATTTATAGCATTTCAAAAATGTAGTTAATTAACTTCAAATATTCAATATAATTTCACAACCAATTATATTTTTATTTAAAACATTTTTAACTTATAAAATCATACATTTTCACATTTATAAACAACATTTAATTTTCCTTAAGTTCATGATTTTATAAAGTTAAATTTCCATTCAAAAATCAAGATTTAATAATAATTCACTTATTAAATTTCAACATTCAAATTTAAATTCATTAAATTAAATTTCAACTTAACACTTAAGTTTAAATTTCAAAATATAACTTAATTTCAATTTTATTCACTTAACTTAAAATTCACTTTTAAGCCAAATTCACAAATTCCCATTTGGTTATATTTCAAAATTTCAACTTAAATAATCATCCCTTTCATTTTTTTAACTTTACTCAAAAATCATTAATATATTATAAAATCATTTTAAATTCAAATTATCATAAATTTATCATAATTTCATATTTAATTTAATTTCCAATTATAATTAAATCAAAATTTCCGAAATAACTTACATTTAAATTTTCTAACTTTTCCATAATTTATTTAACCTATAAATTTCAAAAAAATCAATAATACTTTACAAAAATCATTTTTAATTATGTTTTAAATCAAAATATTATAATATTTACATTTTAAACATATTTTTAAAAATTTTAGAAAAATATATTTTAACTACGGGTCTGTATATAATTTTCTAGCCTAGGTAAAGTGATACGGGTAATGTATCATTTCAACCTGTAATTTACAAAGAAAATCCGGGTTTTATCATTTCAAACCCGCACTCCCAAGTAAATGAAATAAAATGAAAATCGCTCAGGCCTATCATTTCAGCCCATAACGATTTTCCCTTATTCTAAAGTTCGTTCGGGTATGTATCATTTCAACCCATAGTGATTCTAATCTACAGGGAACTTGCAGTGTGATAAACTGATAAAAATAACAGAACAACATAATATAACAGTAACAGATGTTATAATAGGTGTTTAAGCAGGGGTGAATATCATATAATCATAATATAGCATATGTAACATGTTAATGCATTTTACAGATTCAAAAGGGGTCAATTTACTAGTTATATATGTACATATTGTCTGGTGAGGATAACTCACTTGTTTGAGCTGGAGATTGCAATACAACTGACACAAACTGAGATCTTCAAAAGCACGATGGCACGACAAAGATTTGATATTGAGAGAGCCAAAGATAATTGCCTTGTTCACATTTACACAATACAATGCAACATATAAGTTACAAAACAATGTAACACTTGAACAACACTAGAAATCAATGTCCAAAACAAGTTAAATGGTTTGCACTTGTTCTCAACTTCACATACTTCAGTTATGAACTGAAATAGCATAGCCAAGGCATGGATTAAGGTCTGGTTTGGGTCCAGTATAGGCTCGGCTACAAGGTGATAAGGTGAGTGGGAGTTACAAGTAGAGAAGACAATGGAATACAAAGGGTTCTAAGGCAAATGGTGGCTTTTGTTGCACCATAGGGTTCGACCCTTGCTGTTGTGGGTCTAGCCATGCAATGTGAAGGTCAGGTGGGGTCTGATGTGGCAGCTAGAGGTGGTGGAAGATCAGGTGGTGGAGGCTATTGGTGATGGCCATGGTGGAAATTGAAGGTGATGGACATAGGGTGCAACAATCTACACACAAGGCAACATATCATCATTTCTAGGCTATACATGGGCTCGGCCTCAAGCTATAGGGGCATGGCCAGGTGTCCAGATGGTGGTGGGTGATGTGGAAGTGGGTGGTGGTCAGGTCAGAGCAAGGGGTGGTGGAGGAAGTGGTGGAAAAGGTGGTGGAAGTGGTGATAGAGGAAGGGTATGCTCGGCCTAAACTATATGGTGATGGTTTGTGTAAATGGAGGGTGGATCTCTTGCCTAGGGCAGGTCGGCCTGATGGGGTGGTGATCTGGAGGTGGTGGTGGCTGGTTGTGGTGGTGATGGGGTCGGCCTAGCAACTGGAGGTGGAGGAACAAAGCTATGAAGGTAGAGAACATATACAAAATTCAATAGAAAACTAGAAAAACAAGGAAGAAGGAGATGAATTTTACCCAAACCTTTGAAGCAATGGCCGTGCAATTTTTTTATGAGTTTGAGAAGGTTAGAATACGCGAAAAATGAGGGAGATGCAGCTAGAATGAGAAATGAAAGCACGGCAAAAAATCATTAAAGAGTGGAGTTGAGAAAATGAAAGGTCGGAATGTAAAAAGGCTTTGGAAGTTAAAGTGTTTAAAACCTTTAAAATTTCCATCAATTTATTTTAATTTTTAAATAACTGAAATATATATATAAATTCAGATAAAAGTATGAAAATTTATTAAATAAAAATAAATAAATAAATAAATATTAATTATATATATAATTTAATTAATAAAACAGCAAAAATTGCAAACTAGTCTTGAAAATATGAAAAATAAATGCAATGAACTTTGGAAAATCTTTATGTACTTGTAAAAATATTTATAACAAAGATAATAAAATAAAATAAAATGCATTCACAAATAAATATATAAATTTTAATTTAAATATAATTTAAATGAAGAAAATAGCATAGAAAATAGAAACTAGGCTTTAAAAATAGAAAATAAATTCAATAAGCTTTAGAAAAATTATACTATCACTTGAAAAATATTAAAAGACAAAAATGTACATAAAATAACAGATTAACACATATTAAAATAAAATATGACAAAGAAAAATATAATTTATATAATTTAAAATAGACAAAATTGTTAAATAAATCAAATTACACCCAAAATTGAAATGTACATAACTTTTACAGTTTAACTCCGTTTTCAACGAAACAAAAAGCAGTGTTCATGTTATTAAATCTATTTTCATAATAAAAGATAAAATTTATAATTTCAAACTTTTAAATTTTTAAGTAAAAAGTCAAAGCTTGACCAGTTTGACCAAAATTTCACTTTTTAGTAAAATATCTAATTTATACCAGTTTAAAACTATAATTCACTTAATAATCAAAATTTATATAAAAAAATGAAATGTTTGAAAAAAAAAGTTTAAAATAATTGCAAAATAAAAAATAAAGTCAAAATTAAAATATATGTAAAATCTAGGGTTGTTACAGTTATTTATAGTGGATGTAGTGGGTGATGGATGTTTGAGATTGCACAGTGCAATTGGCGAGAAACAGGCTCAACCCTTGATCTGGTCATACTGACTGATGGAAAGGGACGCAAGAATGTGTGGCCGAGAAGTATGCTAGTTTCCCATTCATACCAATGCGTGCATCACATTTAAAGCGCATTAAATGTTGACGATAAGCTATAGAAGTAGGTATGCTTTTAGCTGTTTTGCTGCAATACCTAGTACAAACCATTGTACGACCTGTCATTTACTCATGCATGCCTATGTGGTAAGGCATGTGAATGGCTTCCTCCAGATGATTATGACCAATCAGCTATTAATGATAGTTTGAGGAAAGTTGAACATTGCTAAGGACAAAGGACTAAGTCGTAAGACGATGGGACGAGCTGTGATGATTGTAACATCCCGCCTTCTCGCACACTTTAAACCGACACACGTGCCAATTCAAAGCATACGGAAGGGCGGATTGTTATGGGGTAAATAAGAAAAACAGGGAAGAAATAAAACAAAATAGAATCTCACAGCGGAAGGATAAAATATAATAATAAATATACAGTTCATAAAAGGTTACAAAACAGTTGATTCTTCTTTATACAATAAATATCAGAGTTACACATACCAATACAATCAATGCAGCGGAACGGTAGGAGTGTGGTGCAAAACTATAAATAATAATAATACGGATTATTCGCCTTCGTCCTCCAAAGCTAAAGTCTTCGATCCTGAAACGCTCGGATTGACCCGAGCGAATTTGAAAAGACAAAGCACTCGAGTCAGAACTAAAAGATCTTATGTGAGTTAAATTAACAGAAATAAATATGAGTACGGTAACTCAAGAGATGCTTGGGATTTACATCTCCTAAGGATCCGTTAAACTATTTACTATGTAGTATATTGCGCTATTATAATAGTGTCTATTTATAATATAAACATACTTTTTAATAGCGTTAAGGAGTGACCCAATATTCCCCTTAACACGTAATAGTCCCAGTAGTCCATCCAATATCATAGTCCCTCCTGATCGGGAAGCCACCAGAGGATACCACACGGGCTACGGGAGAAATCCAAACTCGTACAAGGCTCGGTATGGTAGGTGACACGGCACAACTAGGCAATGCCAGGGTAGATATACCAATTACGCTTCCGGGCCGATGGAAACGCGTAGCCGCAGCTACCGCCCACCTCGAACAAACTCCCCCAAAATCAAAAATAGAAGTGGCCACTGAATCAATCCAAAGTCAAAGTATAATATCAAAGAGGAGTGTCCGATCAGAGGAATGACCTCATTAACCCATCGATCGCTCCTGTTTTAGCCACCTTATGCCAATTCACGGGAGTCGGGTCCACGTATTTACCTTACAGGAATCGTCGCCACCAACCTACTTCATTCTGGAATCTCCACCGCGTACACGGTTAGTCAAAGTGGTTTTCGGTATCGACAGAGAGTATGTCCATATCCGATCCCGGTCTCTTTGCCAACCCATCGCTATTATAACACCGCGGTCATTTAAAACAGTTTATACTTTAAAACCAGAATATAATCCATTTCAAAATCATAATATTACGATATTATTTCTTCTTTTCAAACCCAAACAATTCATTTTGATATTATTTTATAAAACCCAAATCAATATGATATCATTTATCCCAAATATAAATCCTTTTCCAAAACCATATTGCTTTAAAAATTTACAATATCTGGAACCCAAATATTTGAAATATACTTTCAAACGTAATATTTCGGAAATTATGCTTTAAAACCATAACTCCTAAAACTTGGATGGTTTGGATATTCAACGGTATATAGAATAAATGGTTTAACTTTAAGGTTACTTTGTAAAGAAAATAATTTACATGGCTTTAAAATTTATTTCTTTGTTTAAAGTTAAAACCATAATTTAAATATCACTTCAAGTCCCAAACCATTTCAATTTCTATATATATAGATCCATTTGGAGTATTAATATTCAAACTAAATTTGGAATTTATTCTTTCAACAAATTAAATGTTTTATTATTTAGGTTTGAATATCCACATACAATTTATAAATAAATTCTACTTCTAGTAATTAAAAATTTCTCAACTTTACTTTATATTAGAATATCCATTTCTAAGTTTATTTAGGAAAAATTCAGCTTATACATATCATATCTTTAAAATTTCCAAACTTAACATATATTATAAATTATCAAATCTCATTTCTATATTTTTATTCCATTTTATTTAACGGATTTATACACAGCTTAAGTTCAAAAGTTTAACTCCATAGGTATATATATATATATATAAATGGAAGGATAATATTTATAAAATATAAAAATTAAATTTTTATAAATCGTATCACATCCAAACCATAGAAATCACCTTTTAAAATAATTTATATATATAGACCACGGTGCCTGTATAAAATTTTCTATCCTATGGTCAAGTGATACGGATATTTATCATTTCAATCCGCAATTAAAATATAAAACTTTGCGGTTTTATATCATTTCAAACCACAATCCCAAATGAAATGGAAAATGCATGATAACTTGCAATTTAATGATATACAATAAACGTCCATTCATCAACATCATCCAACATCCAAATCAAAATCATCAATCAATATCAATCAATATCTATATATATATTTGATAATATATAACAGGTAATAACTGGCAATTTTATTCAAATTAAATTTAACAACTATTAATCTAACAGTTTATATTCAGTAATAAATTATATAACTGTTAACTAGCAGTTTATATGCAAACAAACAAATTCTAGCTGTCAAATACTACGCAATAAATAAATTAAATTGGCAGTTAAATTCAATAAATGCAATTTAACAGATATGACGAAATAAACATGCCAAATAGTCATAAATAAATTTCTATTCATTTCTAAGATAAATTTAACAAACATAAAACTTTTAGAAGTTGTGAGTGGGTTAAAACACTCACCTTTTGAATTTAAATCGAATTTAAACCCGATTTAAACCCAAAAATTCGTCCGTCTCAGAATTCGTCCAAACCAGCGTCATCAAGTCCAGAATTTAATTACGATCCTAACAAAAGAAATTTCGTGTGAATCCGAATTCGTATGAGAAAATTATGGCGAAAAATGGTGATTGAATTCAAAATTGAAAATAAACAAAAGTGACACACATTAACATCTTACACTAAGCCACGTCATCTTCCTTTCACAATGCTACAGGCGCATCACCTTCCAGGTTCGAACACGAGCACGCATGAACATGGTACCTTCTCAAAATCGCACGTTTCCCCCCCCCCAAAGCCATCGCGGCCTCGTCCACCACCAGAGGCTGCGACCTCGCCTAGACCGAAGCTCCAACGTCGCTTCCCCGGATGACGCGACCTTCAGGTCGAACAGAGCCAACCGCCGCCTAAAACTGGAAACCCTAATCGAATTTTTAACGACGATCAGACCGTCGATTCGACAAACTATCCACATAGATCGCCTCCCCTCAGTCCCCTCTACAAAACCCAGAAACCGTTTGACGATCTGACGAGGTTTGTTACGGCGCTGATGAATGGCCACGAACTGTTTGAATTTATTCTGGGTAAACGATAACTCCATTTGAAAAACGAATTCCACCATGAGATTACGTGTTTTGTAACGACCCGGTGTTTTCAACCATTCGCATCCGTACATGTCGGACTTGAATTGTTCAAAATACCGCGTTGTAAAAATAAATTTGGCAGAACTCAGAATATGCAGTAAATAATTAATCACAGAATCACAGACACAGAATCAGAATACTCGCAGCGGAATTAAAAAATACTTAGTGGTTCATGAAGCCACTATAAATAGTCTCAACAAATACAAATTACAAAGTCTTCCATCCCAAATATACTTTAAATCATCAAATAAAAATCCCAAAGTCTTGATTTCATAAGATAGCGGACAGAAAGAAGCCAACAACTTGAAAGGATCTACAGAAGTCCTAGCTCCGGGATGATGACTGAACTGCAACTCAGGCTGACCCGAGCGTAAAATAAAACATAAACACTCGAGTCAGGACATACATACTTATATAGTGTAAGCTAATTCAAGTGTACTGTAATATAGAGCAAGTAACTTAAAGGATGCTTGGGACCGCCCATCCTCTAAGGATCCGTTAAACTATTTACTATGTAGTATATTGCGCTATTATAATAGTGTCTAATTGTAAAATAAACTTACTTTTTAATAGCGTTAAGGGGTTACCCATATAGCCCTTAACACAAATAATGCCAATAGTCTATACAGTACCATAATACCTCCTGATCGGGAAGCTACCAGAGGATACTCCATAGGTACGACACAAATAGAAACTCGTAGGGGGCTCGCTATGGTAGGTGACACGGCACAACTAGGCAATGCCAGGGTAGATATACCAATTGCTATCCGGACCGGTGGAAACGCGTAGCCGCAGTTACCGCCCACCTCGAACAACACTTCCAAATCAAAGGTGCGCACCAAAACAATCACAAGAGTAATAGAATGGCATACGAAGAAGTGCGTTCGATCAGAGGTGCTACCTCATTAATCCAAGAATCGCTTCTGTTTTAGCCACCTTATGCCAACTCACGGGAGTCGGGTCCACGTATTTACCTTAAAGAAATCGTCACCACCATCCTACTTCATTCTGGAATCTCCACCGCGTACACGGTTAGTCAAAGTGGTTTTCGGTATCGACAGAGAGTATGCCAGATATCCGATCCCGGTCTCTTTGCCAACCAAACGTTATTATAACCCGTGGTTATAGTTTGAAAAATGGTATTTATATTTTTCAAATCAATATATATATTTCAAATACCTTTAATTTCAAATCCTTGATTTAAAACATTTCCTTTGAAAATATACCATTTCAATTTATTCAATTAAATTTGGAATTTATTGCTTTTATCAAAAGAATAGAAATCAATTTTCTTCTTTTAAAACTTTCCAAACTCAACTTCTTACTTTATTAGCAATTTCATATTTAAATTCCAAATCTTAACGTATTCCCAAAATAGAGATGAAATTTTAAATAAATCAATTTTAAATCAATTTCACTTCTACAGCATCTAGGAAATGCTATCTAAAGTTATGGGTTTAAAATAGTCAAGTTTCAAAAGACAGCAATTAAATGCTGTAGTAGACTTTTAGCTAAACATCAAATTTCAAATATAACTTATTATTTATTATTTCTGTATTGAAATCTTTTCCTTTCCAAAAATATAGAATTTCTAAACAAGTTATATTCCAAAATTTTAACTCAACATTTATTTATTTAACCCCTTTTAAATCATTGTAAATCTCATAAAAATCCTTTATATAATTTAAATTAGAATATCATCAAATTTCTAAATTTAAATAATTTAAAATAATTTCAGAAAATAATATATAAACCACGGGCCTGTATAAGATTTTCTAGCCTAGGTCAAGTGAAACGGATTTATATCATTTCAATCCGATATTTACACAACCCCGGGTTCTATCATTTCGAACCCGCAATCCCAAGACAATTTACAGCAGTTAACAGAACAAGTGAACAATAATAATCAATTAGGCCTATCATTTCAGCCCATACCATCTATAATAACAGGGAACTTGCAGTGGTGATTTAAGCAGTAAATAAACAATAACATAACTGTAGAAATAATATAACAGATAATACTGATGAGGTGTCAATTTAAATGGGGTCCATCATTCTATATTACACTACAGACAGATAATAGTGAAATACAATTTTACACATACACTTGCAATAATTTACCAAAATATAAATACGTATGTATGGTGAGAAATACTCACCTGAATGCTGCAGAAAATTTTAAATTTCAAAACGATGATTCACCGGAAAAGAACTACAGAGAGTAACGATCAAAATCCCTCGGATGTCAAGCTTAGATTCAAATCTAGAACAAGATTCAAAATATTGAATACGCGACTTTAGAATTTACGGTCAAAGAAAAATTTAAAAGTAGGGAGAGAATTTTTTTGTTTGACTTGCTCGACCACTCTACCGTGTACAACAACCAAAACATTTCCAAACACACGAACTGTGCTAACACTATAACCATGATAAAATTTCCTAAAGACAAACTAAGGCAAAATGGTGGAGTTTTCTTATTATGCCGGGGTACATGTACACGTGCACACTTCCATTACACTTACTCGCGTACACGCACTCACGCCAACATTTCCACATACTTACATCTCTTCTGCCACTTTCATTCATTATTTTCTTTTCCTTTTACCTGGATCCAACTACTAAAAATATCATCTACTACTGCAAATCAACCTAAGTTCTTACAATATTTCTTTACAGTCTAAATTTAAACTTGCAGGCTTTACAAACTTACAATCAGACAGGAATTCATCATCAGCTACACGCGCCACAACCCCACTTCTTCGAGCTAACCATGGAATTTCTTCGAGAAAAATGCAACAAATCTTCGGGACAAAATATAAAGACTTCGAGAATTTTATGCAACGACTTCGAGTAAAATCATGCGACTAAATCAAAGCATCTACTGAATGTGTACATCTCCTCTCCTCCTTATTCTCTGCTTCCTCTATCATATGAAGGTTACATATATGCAGACTAACTGAACTCACAGTCCTAGCCTACCTCTTTCCCATCCTCACCCCTTGTTTTTTTTTTTTTTTTTTTGCAAATGAAAGAAAACTCTCTGGGCCTTGTTAACATCCAACTCAAACATGCAAAAAGGGTTTCTCACTGTTCCTATCAGACCTCTACACGAACCAAAACAACTCCTAACCAGATACAAAACAAATGCATGCTTCTAAATATTTGTGACTGTGATACACGTACACGGTGACACCAATGCATAACCCAGTCTAACATCCCTGCCAACACATATTCACGCAACAACAAAACAAAAAAACTAAGCATCATCAGATCCTTACTAAATGAACCCATCCCTCTTTCTTAAATATTTTGACAACACTGCCCTTCCTACTCCTCTCAAACAACTCCAGACCATCTTATGTTCATGCAATTTATACCTCAAGTATATATTTTTTTTCTTCGACAGATCTGTTCCCAAAATAACTCCCAGGCCCTACAACTTACCTGGCATGACATCAACACAGTTCCCATATACAAATTTGCACAACATTCCACTACCTATGTGTCGAGAGTTAAGCCTATAACACACACACAAGATCTCACTTCCTCTCTGTTTCTAGACCTAACTTTCCAAAACAAAAACAGTTCAACATATCCAAATCCCATATGTTTAGTTCAAGGCAGATGATAAGAGTCTCATAGAAAGACAAAGTGAATAAATAGTAGTGTGGCCGAGCAAGGCACAGATAGAACAACATCAAGAGAAAGAGGAAGGAAAACTGGAAGGGAAAAAACAATAAGACTTATTACCTGATGGATCTTGAACGTACGAGGAAGGGGAAGGCAGAGATATTTAGATGCGGAGAAAGAAACTGGTGAGGTGGGTATATATATAAGCAGTGTGAATTAAAGGAGAGGTAAAAGCATCGGTTTTATTGATATAAATTTGGTTGATATGACTGCGAAATTTCCTCATCAGTTCAAAGGAAATAGATAAAGTTCGAACGTTGCAAAAATTAAAAAGATTTGAACTGCTGCAAGATCAATGGGGAGGGAGAGCAATCAGTTGAAGACTTGAAGCTATTAGAGACGAAAGATATGAATACGTGATTTTATTGCTGAGAAAAGAAAAGGCAAAACACATTTCCAGTTTTGAACAAAAGAATATGTTCGAAAAGGTTTGATTGAGATCTTCTTGCGTGATGAAAGAACCACTGATATAGCATGTCAGTTACACAGATATAAAGTTGTTAACATGAATGCGTGAACGTTACTTAAGGGAATATTGATCAAAGGAAGGGCAAGCAAGCATCAGTTATATTGACATAAATTGTGAATGTAGATACGCGATTAAAGCAGAGGAAAAAAAATGGCAAGCGTGATAAATGGTTTGATTTATTCAATGAATTGCGAGATTCATGTACTTGATTTTGGTAGAGCTGTTGGAAGCAGAGAATGGGAGAATATAGGATATGCACGTTTCAGTCTTTAAAGTGCATGCATTGATTGTGTAAAAGGATATCAGAGGGAAAAAATATTTCGAACGTTACTTCATATTCATTTTTATTTCATTTTATACATTTTGATCTTTATATGTGTGATATCGATTCTCAGTTATAAATGTTTGAACGTTACCCATATTTATTAAAACATGCGTTGATTGTGGGAATATGGCTTGCGAGATTTAAAACTGCCAATTGAAATTAATGCATGCGATTACTGCAAATTTTATGAGAAGTTTTGATTTCCATATTTATGCGTGATTGAGGAACTTGATTTTGTGTAGTACTGCTTGAAACAGAGGATAAACAGATTTGGACTTTACTTATATGTGTGATTCATTTCTAGTTTATCAATCTTGATTTTTAGTTTGATTGCAATAAATGAAATGGCAAAAATTATGTAAGGCTTTAGGAATGAAACGTATATAAATTTATTTAAAAAAAACCAAACTGTCCGTTAAAACAAAATAACGTTTGCTATAAAATCACTGACTGATATTTTATATCCAAAAATATTAAAAATATGATTTTTTTACAATACATCAAACTGACGTAATACAGAACATCAAAAATTTCTATAAAAATAACATTTTTAAGTTTATACGTTTTATTCCGTTACCTACCATAGATTTTTACGCGTCCTTTAAACGCGAAATCCAACAGTTCATTAATACACTAAATTCTTCAAAATTATTACTTAACAACTTAATTGGTTTTCACATATTATATATATATATACAAAATTTCTTTTATTAAAATTCAAATGGAGTTGTCTCTTAACAAATTTAACCGTTTCACACTTTAAATTTCCATATTTAGTATTTTAAGGAAATGATTTAAATCAAATTATATATGTATATAAATTGGGAAGTAAATTTTACTGGAAAGAGAAAAATAACGGATTAAAGTTCTATACGTTTTCTTATATATAATCTTATATATATATATATATATATACGGTATTTATTCCCTAAATTTAGGCGCCTTTTTTTAAGGCGTAATTACCCAGTTCATTTATATACTAAAAAAATTAGAAATTCTGACCATGCCGAGACTCGAACTCATGACCTGTCGTGAATAGCCCAAATGTCTTAACCACCTAAGCTATTAATGTTTTCTTAATTAAAACTTGATTTTGCTAGACATTAAGTTATTTACCATCTTCGACAAAACCCCAAATTTCCAAATTAAAGTTAATTCTTAACCATGTCAAAATTTCAGAGATCTTATTATTTAATTAAAAATTTGGTCAATTGTTTTTTTTTTATATTTTTAATCACTTTAAATAAACCCCAAAGTTTTTAAAATACAAGTAAAAAAAATACTTGTTAAAAAAAATTGGGCTGTTACATGTTTCGAGAACATTGACATATATTTTTGTGGAATTTTTCTGGAGAGTTTGAATTTTCATTGAAATTTGGATTGAAGTAGATCTAGGTTTTGCAACCATTTGAGGAGGAGAAGGAGATGAAGAAAAGTGAACGTACAGCCAAATGACAATAGGAAGGATGCTAGGGTTTTTGATCGCATATATATAGACAAATAGAAGAAGGCTAGGTGGGTACGGATAACGAACGTGCTAAACGGTAGTTGGCCCAAAAAGCTCGTTCTGACCCCGGAACGAAATTTATCAAATCCATATATCCAGATAGGTATTTTAAAATATTCTGAGCGCGATGGAAAAAGTTTCACGTCCAAATTTGGTCGTATGTAGAAGTTATGCTGAAAACAAAATTTCCAAATTGATTTCAAATTGATTTTAATAAAATTGATTTCAAGGCGTTTCGCGTCCGTACGATCAAACGACAGGTCCGATCGATACGAAACTTGAAACCCTATAATAATTCACCGATACGGATCCGATGAAATTGGTTTCATCGAAATCCGAGTCCGTGACCAAAATGGCTATTTTTATATTCATTAATTAAATTAAAATAAATTATAAAATCCAATTTTATATTTAACTTCTAATATTGACCAAATTTATTTCTTATATAATTCATAATCAATTGAAATGATTTAACAAGTTTAGCTGTGAATTAAAAGTGGATAAGTATATCAATTGCAGTGTTCATTTCTGCACTTCCCTATATTTTAGAAATTATAAATAAAATTCTCAAAACCCCATATATTAGATTTTTTTAACCTTTATATACTCATCTTTTATCCAAATAGGAATGCCACATACTTTGGTTCATGATTCACATTATTATTCTTAAAGTCTATTTTAAATTTCAATAACGTAATATTTAACGTTAAATTCCCTTTATTTATGCAATAAATGCAATTATTGAATCTAGTACTCAATTTAATTTATAGATCCTGCTTCCTAAAATCTATATCAACAATAGGTCAAATTATAAATAGAATTAGCCTTAACTTCGTCTAACAGAATTAACTATTTCAACTACCAAACAAACCTACGCTAACTGCACTATTAAATCAATAATTGTAATTGGATCTACATAAATGTTATAAATTATAAATGTAATCTCAATAAATTCATCTATGGATTTAGACTCTTCCTATGCAGCAATTAAGCATTTTGTGGGTATAAATAATCTTTGGGTTATAATACGTTTCATTTGTGCATTCTTTATTCCTTATAAATTCTCCTTTATTAAATAGACACATTAACAACCAAAATAATTAATTTAGATTTATTTCAATCTATTTCCATTCTTAACTAAATAAAATAGATAGTTAACCTAAACACTTGTTATCCTTTTATATTCCAATTCGCTTACAACATTTATTAACAAAATGTTGCCATAGGTTTAGATTTAAATAAATAAATTTGATGAATAGGTAAAACTTTGTAATTATCACCAATGTCCAATACATATGCATTAATTACTACTTATTATGAGAATTCATTTATTAATTTACCAGTTGCCATAGTTTCTTATTCTCTATTTACTAACAAACTTCAAATCTAGTTGTAACTTATCAATACATAAATTTCCTAGGCAAAACAATTTTTATTACCATTTTAAGTACATTTATTATTGACAACATTCATTAAAGTTACTTATCTACTTATTGCATTGATTTATCTAACGGACACTTTTATTTAGTCACTATTTATTATTACAACCAAATGTACAATCTCCACTTATTCATTTTATATTAAATGAATTCCATTCTAGTAAATATTTTTATTAATATTCACCGATTCAACATTTATATTGGTTTCTTATATTTAACGTATAACAAGGTGTGCAAATTTACAGCATTCAAATCTATTTCCATGTAACTATTAAATTGTTAACATTCAATTACAATTACTACATCAAATCCCTACATTTACTTCACTAAAATCCTAAGACTTTTAATTTATTCTAAATTAGATTAGAAATTATATTAATTTAATTCATTTAATATTATCAAATTTAACGGGTCGTTACAATCTCCCCCACTCAAAACTTTTCGTCCCCGAAAAGGAAAAAGAAAGGAGAAGGAAGAATAAAACAGTGCATCTTATTTCAAATATTATTTATAAACAATAATTTACTAAATTTATTTTCTTAAATAAAATATACCTGTTTATAATCATTATATTCTTTTATACTTAAATTATCAAAGTTGGGAAAATATTTTCAACAAAATTCTAAGTCCAAAATTTACGGAAAATTTTGGCAGAGTCTCCTTTGTACGGAGAGACTCTGGAGAAAATATAATATCAAAATATAAAAAAAAAAATATTACAAATATTATCAAAATATTATATCCCAACACGGGCAACTATATAAAATAGCGCTTTAAACGTAATCCGGAAACGTACCTATTTGTCGGGCAATATACGCTTATTTTTATGGAACCAAAGCAGTAGCAGTTGCTTCCATCACCTGCATTTCACTTATATAATCTAAGAAGGTTAAATATTTATATTTAAAGTGAAATGTTTAGGTGGTTTCAACCATTAATCAACCAATCAATACAACAACCATCAACCTTACAACCATCATACATACACAAAGCAAAGCGACCATTTAATCCATCAAACAAATAGTTGTTTGGATTCAAACTTGAAATTTGTATGAAATGAAATTAACTATCAGGTGCATCCTTTACTCAACAGTCTTAGATGGAACAAAGATAGATTATTTATTCATCCAACAATTTCAAATTCCTTACCCAACAACATACATCAAACAAATAACAATTCAAACCAATAACCAAATCAACTTATTATACATTTATTTCATGCTTCAGTGGTTTGATTTTTTTTTTTCATTTATGGAGGGATTTCTTTTATTTCTTAAAGTTTTCACTTTTTCATTTATTACAAAATTCATTATATTTGTATTCCAATTTATTGACTAAAGTTTATATCATCTATTTATACTACTTACCTTCACTTATATAGTGAAATTCCAATTTAACTTAAGCTTATATAATTTTCTCATTAATAACAGCAAATTTATTGAATTCCTTAATTTCCTCAAGCTTCACTTGTAAGATTTCCCCTTACATTTTCTTGCTAACATTGCAACTTTTATTATATGGTAAGTTATGTATGTTTTAAGAATGTAAGTGAAAATTTCCAAGTTTCTTTTCAATTCCTTTTTATTAATTAATGGTTCACCAAACATATATCCGTTTTATAACTACAATTTCAACTTACCCTCAATTTCATTACTTTATTTAATGTTTACGTTTCTATAATATTTAATTACAATAACCCTCTACTTACACTTAATTTATTAACCTTATACTTGCATTCCTATAGGTGAAAGATTTTACTTATTCATTATCTATGGATTTCAGTCATTTAAATTTTTCTACTTTCCATTATATTAGAATAGGGGAAAATTAAAACATACTTAAATTAATAATCCTACAATCAATTCTTATTTAGAATTTCATTTTATATAATTAAGTTCATATCACCTATTAATAATACTTAACTTTATTTTCAGTAAAATTTCAATTATAACCTAAGTTTATACCATTAAATTCTTATTTATAACAGTAGTTTATTGAATACTTCATTATTTCCTAAATTCCTACTTGTAAAATATTCAATTCTAGTTTCTTATTTAACATTTCAACTTTTTATATTTGGCAAGTTATTTATGTTAAAGAAAATTGCAATTGAACTTATACAAGTTTAATCTCAATTCTTTTAATTCGTTGATTTTCAATAAATCTTTACCATTATTTATCAGTTAAAATTTTAACTTCCTTTATACCTAGCATTAATTTTCTTACTTAAATTAGAGGTTTCAATCCATTTATTACTTACTTTATATTTCCCTAAAAATAATTTAAACCATTAATTAGTGGAAAATTTTAGAATTAAATACCGGGTCAAATTTCAATTTTATTTTAAAAATAATAGATAAATGAGTTCTTACAACTTATATCTCAATTTATATTTAAAACAATTAAAAATTCAATCAATTTCATAAATAAATCTGCAGTAGAGTGTACCACAGTGGCCTTTCCCCTTCGAAACTCGAAAATGAAAGTCGATGATGCGGCCGCCATCACCGAAATTATTTTCCAGCGACAGAGAGGAAAGTACAGAATTTATTTTCTCCAAAATCTTCTTTTAACAATTCTTTCAAATGATACTAAATATTTATATAAGAGAATACTTATAAACCGAATCATTATTTTCATAAATTCTTTGAAATTTTTTTTTTCAAAAATCCCGGACTTAAGTTCTAAAATATCCAATTTGATTTGTTAAAATTCCAACTTAGCTTTAATTATTATAAATATTTTTATTACCTAACACCCAATCTATAGCAACCAAAAATATATATCTTTATAAAATATTTTTATATATGGAAAATATAATAGGCAAAATTATTTCATTCACCTATATTAAAACAAATATTATGTCGGTCTGTCCTATTAAGTGTTTAGAAATCCTTATTGATGACATAGCGTCCCATGCATCAACCAGAATTTATAAATACAAAACGGAACAGATTAACACAATATTAAAATCTTTTTATTAATACTAACAAGTACGCTCTCTCATATATATAAACTCAGCGACTCCCATAGGGTTTTACTACCCTATTAACAAAGAGTTAAACCCCACAAAGCCAAGGTTTATCGCTAAACCAAAGCTCTGATACCAACTGTAACATCCCGCCTTCTCGCACACTTTAAACCGACACACGTGCCAATTCAAAGCATACAGAAGGGCGGATTGTTATGGGGTAAATAAGAAAAACAGGGAAGAAATAAAACAAAATAGAATCTCACAGCGGAAGGATAAAATATAATAATAAATATACAGTTCATAAAAGGTTACAAAACAGTTGATTCTTCTTTATACAATAAATATCAGAGTTACACATACCAATACAATCAATGCAGCGGAACAGTAGGAGTGTGCTGCAAAACTATAAATAATAATAATACGGATTCTTCGCCTTCGTCCTCCAAAGCTAAAGTCTTCGATCCTGAAACGCTCGGACTGACCCGAGCGAATTTGAAAAGACAAAACACTCGAGTCAGAACTAAAAGATCTTATGTGAGTTAAATTAACAGAAATAAATATGAGTACAGTAACTTAAGAGATGCTTGGGATTTATATCTCCTAAGGATCCGTTAAACTATTTACTATGTAGTATATTGCGCTATTATAATAGTGTCTATTTATAATATAAACATACTTTTTAACAGCGTTAAGGAGTGACCCAATATTCCCCTTAACACGTAATAGTCCCAGTAGTCCATCCAATATCATAGTCCCTCCTGATCGGGAAGCCACCAGAGGATACCACATGGGCTACGGGAGAAATCCAAACTCGTACAAGGCTCGGTATGGTAGGTGACACGGCACAACTAGGCAATGCCAGGGTAGATATACCAATTACGCTTCCGGGCCGATGGAAACGCGTAGCCGCAACTACCGCCCACCTCGAACAAACTCCCCCAAAATCAAAAATAGAAGTGGCCACTGAATCAATCCAAAGTCAAAGTATAATATCGAAGAGGAGTGTCCGATCAAAGGAATGACCTCATTAACCCATCGATCGCTCCTGTTTTAGCCACCTTATGCCAACTCACGGGAGTCGGGTCCACGTATTTACCTTACAGGAATCGTCGCCACCAACCTACTTCATTCTGGAATCTCCACCGCGTACACGGTTAGTCAAAGTGGTTTTCGGTATCGACAGAGAGTATGTCCATATCCGATCCCGGTCTCTTTGCCAACCCATCGCTATTATAACACCGCGGTCATTTAAAACAGTTTATACTTTAAAACCAGAATATAATCCATTTCAAAATCATAATATTACGATATTATTTCTTCTTTTCAAACCCAAACAATTCATTTTGATATTATTTTATAAAACCCAAATCAATATGATATCATTTATCCCAAATATAAATCCTTTTCCAAAACCATATTGCTTTAAAAATTTACAATATCTGGAACCCAAATATTTGAAATATACTTTCAAACGTAATATTTCGGAAATTATACTTTAAAACCATAACTCCTAAAACTTGGATGGTTTGGATATTCAACGGTATATAGAATAAATGGTTTAACTTTAAGGTTACTTTGTAAAGAAAATAATTTACATGGCTTTAAAATTTATTTCTTTGTTTAAAGTTAAAACCATAATTTAAATATCACTTCAAGTCCCAAACCATTTCAATTTCTATATATACAGATCCATTTGGAGTATTAATATTCAAACTAAATTTGGAATTTATTCTTTCAACAAATTAAATGTTTTATTATTTAGGTTTGAATATCCACATACAATTTATAAATAAACTCTACTTCTAGTAATTAAAAATTTCTCAACTTTACTTTATATTAGAATATCCATTTCTAAGTTTATTTAGGAAAAATTCAGTTTATACATATCATATCTTTAAAATTTCCAAACTTAACATATATTATAAATTATCAAATCTCATTTCTATATTTTTATTCCATTTTATTTAACGGATTTATACACAGCTTAAGTTCAAAAGTTTAACTCCATAGGTATATATATATAAATGGAAGGATAATATTTATAAAATATAAAAATTAAATTTTTATAAATCGTATCACATCCAAACCATAGAAATCACCTTTTAAAATAATTTATATATATAGACCACGGTGCCTGTATAAAATTTTCTATCCTATGGTCAAGTGATACGGATATTTATCATTTCAATCCGCAATTAAAATATAAAACTTTGCGGTTTTATATCATTTCAAACCACAATCCCAAATGAAATGGAAAATGCATGATAACTTGCAATTTAATGATATACAATAAACGTCCATTCATCAACATCATCCAACATCCAAATCAAAATCATCAATCAATATCAATCAATATCTATATATATATTTGATAATATATAACAGGTAATAACTGGCAATTTTATTCAAATTAAACTTAACAACTATTAATCTAACAGTTTATATTCAGTAATAAATTATATAACTGTTAACTAGCAGTTTATATGCAAACAAACAAATTCTAGCTGTCAAATACTACGCAATAAATAAATTAAATTGGCAGTTAAATTCAATAAATGCAATTTAACAGATATGACGAAATAAACATGCCAAATAGTCATAAATAAATTTCTATTCATTTCTAAGATAAATTTAACAAACATAAAACTTTTAGAAGTTGTGAGTGGGTTAAAACACTCACCTTTTGAATTTAAATCGAATTTAAACCCGATTTAAACCCAAAAATTCGTCCGTCTCAGAATTCGTCCAAACCAGCGTCATCAAGTCCAGAATTTAATTACGATCCTAACAAAAGAAATTTCGTGTGAATCCGAATTCGTATGAGAAAATTATGGCGAAAAATGGTGATTGAATTCAAAATTGAAAATAAACAAAAGTGACACACATTAACATCTTACACTAAGCCACGTCATCTTCCTTTCACAATGCTACAGGCGCATCACCTTCCAGGTTCAAACACGAGCACGCATGAACATGGTACCTTCTCAAAATCGCACGTTCCCCCCCCCCCCAAAGCCATCGCGGCCTCGTCCACCACCAGAGGCTGCGACCTCGCCTAGACCGAAGCTCCAACGTCGCTTCCCCGGATGACGCGACCTTCAGGTCGAACAGAGCCAACTGCCGCCTAAAACTGGAAACCCTAATCGAATTTTTAACGACGATCAGACCGTCGATTCGACAAACTATCCACATAGATCGCCTCCCCTCAGTCCCCTCTACAAAACCCAGAAACCGTTTGACGATCTGACGAGGTTTGTTACGGCGCTGATGAATGACCACGAACTGTTTGAATTTATTCTGGGTAAACGATAACTCCATTTGAAAAACGAATTCCACCATGAGATTACGTGTTTCGAGAACATTGACATATATTTTTGTGGAATTTTTCTGGAGAGTTTGAATTTTCATTGAAATTTGGATTGAAGTAGATCTAGGTTTTGCAACCATTTGAGGAGGAGAAGGAGATGAAGAAAAGTGAACGTACAGCCAAATGACAATAGAAAGGATGCTAGGGTTTTTGATCGCATATATATAGACAAATATAAGAAGGCTAGGTGGGTACGGATAACGAACGTGCTAAACGGTAGTTGGCCCAAAAAGCTCGTTCTGACCCCGGAACGAAATTTATCAAATCCATATATCCAGATAGGTATTTTAAAATATTCTGAACGCGATGGAAAAAGTTTCACGTCCAAATTTGGTCGTATGAAGAAGTTATGCTGAAAACAAAATTTCCAAATTGATTTCAAATTGATTTTAATAAAATTGATTTCAAGGCGTTTCGCGTCCGTACGATCAAACGACAGGTCCGATCGATACGAAACTTGAAACCCTATAATAATTCACCGATACGGATCCGATGAAACTGGTTTCATCGAAATCCGAGTCCGTGACCAAAATGGCTATTTTTATATTCATTAATTAAATTAAAATAAATTATAAAATCCAATTTTATATTTAACTTCTAATATTGACCAAATTTATTTCTTATATAATTCATAATCAATTGAAATGATTTAACAAGTTTAGCTGTGAATTAAAAGTGGATAAGTATATCAATTGCAGTGTTCATTTCTGCACTTCCCTATATTTTAGAAATTATAAATAAAATTCTCAAAACCCTATATATTAGATTTTTTTAACCTTTATATACTCATCTTTTATCCAAATAGGAATGCCACATACTTTGGTTCATGATTCACATTATTATTCTTAAAGTCTATTTTAAATTTCAATAACGTAATATTTAACGTTAAATTCCCTTTATTTATGCAATAAATGCAATTATTGAATCTAGTACTCAATTTAATTTATAGATCCTACTTCCTAAAATCTATATCAACAATAGGTCAAATTATAAATAGAATTAGCCTTAACTTCGTCTAACAGAATTAACTATTTCAACTACCAAACAAACCTACGCTAACTGCACTATTAAATCAATAATTGTAATTGGATCTACATAAATGTTATAAATTATAAATGTAATCTCAATAAATTCATCTATGGATTTAGACTCTTCCTATGCAGCAATTAAGCATTTTGTGGGTATAAATAATCTTTGGGTTATAATACGTTTCATTTGTGCATTCTTTATTCCTTATAAATTCTCCTTTATTAAATAGACACATTAACAACCAAAATAATTAATTTAGATTTATTTCAATCTATTTCCATTCTTAACTAAATAAAATAGATAGTTAACCTAAACACTTGTTATCCTTTTATATTCCAATTCACTTACAACATTTATTAACAAAATGTTGCCATAGGTTTAGATTTAAATAAATAAATTTGATGAATAGGTAAAACTTTGTAATTATCACCAATGTCCAATACATATGCATTAATTACTACTTATTATGAGAATTCATTTATTAATTTACCAGTTGCCATAGTTTCTTATTCTCTATTTACTAACAAACTTCAAATCTAGTTGTAACTTATCAATACATAAATTTCCTAGGCAAAACAATTTTTATTACCATTTTAAGTACATTTATTATTGACAACATTCATTAAAGTTACTTATCTACTTATTGCATTGATTTATCTAACGGACACTTTTATTTAGTCACTATTTATTATTACAACCAAATGTACAATCTCCACTTATTCATTTTATATTAAATGAATTCCATTCTAGTAAATATTTTTATTAATATTCACCGATTCAACATTTATATTGGTTTCTTATATTTAACGTATAACAAGGTGTGCAAATTTACAACATTCAAATCTATTTCTATGTAACTATTAAATTGTTAACATTCAATTACAATTACTACATCAAATCCCTACATTTACTTCACTAAAATCCTAAGACTTTTAATTTATTCTAAATTAGATTAGAAATTATATTAATTTAATTCATTTAATATTATCAAATTTAACGGGTCGTTACAATGATGTTGGGCTAAAGATGGGTTATGCTTGAGTCAGTCTTGTCTAAAAAATTACTTGTTGAAGCCGCCTTGGGTGGTGCAAGCTTACAATAGACGCGACGGGCTAGCCTAGAGCCAGATTGAAGGTTGACCGCCATGAACGGGTTGGTTGCTTAGTGCCAAAGTGTGTTGAGGTAAGTTGAATGGTACTAAGGACTAAGTTGCAAGTGAGGTGTTAGGCTGACTATGAGATGACAGGATGGGATGCTTAGTAATGATCTAAGACGGTCTATTAAGAAGTCGGGCTAAAGACGTGTCGCGCTTAAGTTGTTCTTGTCTGATGAGCTGGCTACTAGAGCCATCATAAGTTGCGTTAGCCGGTAGTGGCATGGATTTGCTGAGTAGGTGTTGTTTTGGGGCCATACTATTTTTTGGCCGGCATGTACTAGTCGGACTGAGATGTGCTAGACCAGCTTTGACTGGGTCGGGCTATGCCTTAATCGACTTGCTAATTATACCTACAAGATAACTGATCAACGTGTTACCCCAAAGCCCATCTCTATGAGCAAGAGCGGGCTTGTCAAGTCACAAAGAAACAGTTAACTAGCTCTCCTGCTATGCATTTAATGCATCTCAACATCGGACCTTCTAATTTGCTGTGTGGTTTGCTTTTTCAATTGTGGTATAAGGCTCATGTTCCCAGCATTGATGAAGTGAAAGATGCATTTACCTAGACGGTTGAGATTTGAAAGCTTTTTGAATCCAACTACGAAGATCATAGGGGTAGGTATGTAAAAAGCCAACATGAATTCTTCTTTCCTTATTTACCAAAATAATAAAAGAAAAACAACCATTAAAAGATTAAAACCCACAGAAACCTTCGATTTCTTCAGCCTCTTCTTCGATAAAAGGTAAGATTTTCATCTCTTTTCTCCTCTCGGCCATCGTAGGTGTTATTTCCATGGACAAGCTTCACGCTTATCACCATTTTTGACTTTGCATGTGATTTCTCTTTGTTTTCTATATTGCTAAATGTTATTGATGATGTTGCAAATGTTCTTGTGTTTCTCTTGGTTGGATCCACTTTTTTCTAGCCACCTTCGGACATTGATCGACCATCTTTCCTATGTCAAGGGTGGTTGATCGACGTTGATGGACTCTAGTGGGCCTTCAAATGTTAGATAAGGATATTAGTAATTATGGGCAATGGGCCACAGTATAGCCCCAATTCCTTGATTATGGGCTTTAAGCAATAAAGTAGATTAATAGATAGGGATCGTAAGTCTTGTTACTTAGCTTAGGAGTATTGAGCTATGAGCCAACCTTCATAGGTGCCTGGCCTGGGCACACCATGGAGATGGTCATCATGTTTCCATCTTAATGAGTTGCCAAACAAAAATCCCGGGCATTGACTAACTTAGACCACTTATATTTTAGATGGCCGCTTTTAGATCGATTTCTGTTACCAAATCGACTTCTATAGTGATAGCCAGTTTCCGAGCTTTCGGACTAGTGAGTCAAAAGATTGACTTGGTCATGCTTTTGGCTAGCCATGGCTGTCACATAGGGATGGTTCGATATCCTACTTCCACCAACTATCCTGATCACCCTTCTCTAAGCTACTTTACCTTCTCTTCGAGCTACCTTAAGGTGGGGGTTATGCTTCCCCTCCACCACCATTTTTTTTTGATCCTTAATGCATATGGGCTTGTCCTTGGTCAGCTAACTCTCAAAAGCTAACGGTTCTTGTGTGGTGTCTATGTCGCTTACATGGCGCTTAGCCTCCCTGAGCCGAATGCTAACTTTATTGAGAAGATCTTCCAGCTATAGAAAGAAACTCGTTATCTAATCGGTACTTACTACCACTTCCATGCTAACACCAAGACAGTGATTTTCTCAATCATCCTCAACAAAGCCTCCCCCGGCTGGATGACAAGATACTTTTTTTCCTCACGGGATCAATCCCAGGCTCGAGCACCTAAACTTTTAAGATTTAAATAATAGAAATTAATTTTTATAGCTAAAAATATCTTTTATATATTGTAAAACATTTATGTGAAAAAAAAAATTGTTGTATAAAATTTATTTGGTTTAAAAATGTGAAAATATGTGTAAGTAGGATGAACAAAATTGGAAATGTGAATTAACTTAGTTAATTAAGACTAAGTGTTAACTAATAGGCTAATGGATATTGGATTCTTGCCCAAAGTCCATTTCTGGAAGGATCAAGAGAAAGTTGTACGTACATTTTCTTTCTCACTTGACTTCTCCATCTCAAAACAAAAAAAATAAGGAACGAAAATAACGGCCACCTCTAAACTCTCAAATTCTTGCTTTAAAATTTAGTGAAATCAAAGAGACAAATTTGCAAATCAAAGAAAAAAATAGGTTTCTAGCTCCAAATCTAGGCCAAAGCTTCCAAATTACTCTCTAATTCGCTGTAGATTCACTGAAAATAATCTAAAGTGAGTTTAAAACTCACATTTCTAGCTTAGATTGAGATTTCAAGGTAAGAGATCTCAATTTTGTTTGTTGCATGTTCAATTGTGAACCGCTGTTAATGTATTAGGCATATCTCTATCGTTTTAAATCGGAATTAGGATTTTTTGAAGTTGTGGAAAGCTTAAAAAGAGCATGTTAACTTTCATGCTAAATACTGTCAAAAAATTTGAGCATAATGGGTCGAAAAACACAATGCAAACTTTCTGCGTTGTCACTGTAAAACTCTAATTTTCCAAGCTAAATGTCATTGGTAATTTGAGCATATTTTTCTCGTTTATGTCCAAATATGATGATTCTTAATGTTTTGGAAATCTTAAATTGTCTGCTATAACTTTCATGTTTTTGGTTTTGTTAAATTTGACGTTTATATGGTTGAAAATTCATTCTAGTGTCTTTGTACCGAAATTAAAAAGCAGCTGTAGTAAACTTCAAATCTGGAAAAAAAATTAGTCATTGCTTTTTCGTTACATATAAAATTCAATAATTTTTGATGTTTTGAAAAGTTTAGGATATCTTCTATAGCTTTATTGTTTTTTATTTTCTCAAATTCTGGATTTAAAAAGGGCGAAGTGGCTAAACAAGCCGTAGACCCGAGTTTTTTTACAAAGTTTTGGCAGTTTCCATTGAAATGTTTTTGGATTCGATGATTTTCGCATTTTTTTTGAGACGATTATAAAAGGCTAACTCCCACTAATATGAAAGCCAATATTAACATCGATTCATACTACAAATTGACAGTTTCATTTGGGTTGTGTCCTATCTTAATTTCATTGAATTTTCGTTTATTTTTGCTGATTCTCTGCACGTGTTTTATAAACCGTTTTCGAAAGATTTTATTGTAAAACGGTTTTCAAAATTAATATTTTACAATATTTTTAATTATTTTTAAAGCTACTAAAATTATATATTCTCTATAGTAAAGAGAATTTCAAAGGAATGTTTTGCACACGGTTTTCAAAAATTGTTTCAAAAACTTGTTTTCTCAAAGCAAAGTGTTTTCTATATAAAATACACATTTTTGCACTCTTCGAGCATATGAGAAAGAGAATTAAATGATTTAGTAAAACATATGGTATGGGACATATGCATTTACTTTTTCGGTTAATTTCGGACTTGTTCGTTCAAAGCTACACATTCATTGAACTTCGGGTTGTATATGTCTATGATATGAGGAGATTATTGTGATTTAGATGATCTTGTTTTTTAGTGTGGCATTGAATTATAGTTAGTAAACCGTTAAATGAGAACATATGGTATGGGACACACAGTTACCACTTCCAGTTTATGATATGGAAGTTGGTGACACATTCCGGTGGTGGTGATGTCGGTACTAGGCTAGTGGGCCATACATTGATTGGTAGGTCAAACATTCGACTGGTGGGTCGATTAAAAGTCTGGTGGGACTTTATTTAGACTGGTGGGTTTATTATAGTCTCTGCAGGCTTAGGCCATTTATTAAAAAGCATGCGACAGTGATATGGACCCATTTTTATTATATATTTTAGTGGTTTTTAATTTTTTTACCTTTTTATTTGGTGTTAGTGTTATATACAACCTTAGTGCTATACGGTGATTTTATATACAAGGTGATTACATTTATGGTGTTTTGAACTTTTATACGAGTTCTATATGGTGTTGTGGTGATTTCCATCTTGGTGTTTATTAGTGTTATGATTTTCTATCGCTTAACCTTAATAAGTAAGTGAAATTTGTGTTGTTGGAAATAGATGTTGTTATTTATTACATGAGATTTATATGTATGTTGATTGTGTAGTGGAACAATATCTCATTTACACAAGTTACTTATATACTATGTTGACCCCTTCTCTTTTAGAGAACCATTGTCTATATGAACTTATTCACCATCATGTCATGCACTAATACTATTTAAGCTAGACTGATCTGGTTATGTTATGTACTCGGGTCAGGCCAAGTTATTTCAGGTTAGTCATCTGTTGTTGATTACTACTTAGCTGCTTCTGCATTGGGTTATCTGCTAGTGATCTTCTATATAGTCTAGTGGTCATTTTTTAAACTCTAATTTGTAGTTATTCATTTTGACTTGATATATTTTATTGTGGTTTATGTACCATGTTACATTTCGCGTTTTTTGACTCACGAAAGTCGACATTAATACGTCCACTGTATCAACTGCCGAGTAATCGAAGGCCGGAAAACCGTACCATTAGGGTTAAAGAAGAGGTAGAAGGTAGAAGAAGAAAGAAAGAAAGAAGAGGAAAACAGAAACAATATCAGAATCTCACAATCGCAGCAGAACAACATATAATAGATAAATGAATATCTTTAAAACAAAGAACTATATCAGTTATTACATTACATCACATTATCAGAGTTTACAACAACAAACAGCGGAAAAGAAATACCGTATACTAGTTGATATGCCATGTCATCCAGCTTGCCTCCAGATCTCTACAGCAACTCTTGAATTCCAGAATGACCTGATAACCCGACTCTAGACTGCCCGTGTGGAAATTGGTGGGCACCCAGAGTTTAGAAAGGGAACAATAAACTCCAAGTCAGTCATGGGACTAGTGTGAGAACTTAAAACAGTTACTCTTTAAAAATAAACAAAGAAATATTTTTGATTAGATTCGCAATGCTTTTAGAAAATGTAACTACCATAAGGCCTCCCGCACGCACACACAATGAAAACGCAGAATCGGAGGAGATTTCTCCTTATGATAGTCAAACATGCTTGATACGCAAATTTCTTTTCAATATTATTATTATAAGTGCAAAGTGCAGGAAAACATTTCGAAAGTATAATATAAATCTTAGCCAGCATAGGCCTTTCGCACTTATGCCTACTATAGCTACCATGTTCAATAGCAGGTTACCGCCACATTCCATGGCAGGTTAAACAACTAAAACCGTACAGGACTCGTATTGTTTCTTTGGATTTCCAACTAATGGTCAGGCCAAGGAACTTCTCATTGCCACATGGTTACGCCTCTGAAAGGACGCCCCCGAGACTCCTAACCGGATCTCTGCCAACACAAGGCCGGCTACCCCCTTCCTGGGGAATAAAACCTCAGATATGCCACCCCCGGTCCTTTTGGACCTTTATACGAGAGCTCTCTAAACCAACAACATCACAAAGTAATAAAATACAGTGTCCACATTAGTAAGTATCTGGGATCCATACCATGATACTACCCTTTTCCAGAAGGAATGGCCATACCCTAGGGAAGCTACCCCTGAAACCTTGCTGCATCTTTCCTGTTTTGACCACTGTGAGGTTCGACGAAGTCTCGTCCACAAAGCTACGCTTTTCACAAAAGCCACGCTTTGATCAACAAATGATCAGCAGCACTCAGCATGCCACATTACCAAATTGGGAATATATCGCCGATAACCTTCAACTACATAACCTCTGAGCTCGTATGTCTCAGAGAAAGGTGTTAAGCTAAGAGAATAAATTCTCCGCCACCAACAGATGTGTATTTGAAAGAAATCTGCTTTATATCTCAAATGTAATGTCAGACATACAATCCATACAAGTCTGTTCTGGGTTCGAACAGAACTGAAGGCACTTCCGAGGAAGTCCTTGCAATCCGGGTATTCACAATCCCGATCGGACTTCCCATCACTTAGGGAATCTCTATACCGGCGCGACTCGGTACAGAGACAATCGATAGGTCATCCTATCGTTCTCGCAAATACCCGGTCTTTACCACCGGTCTTCAATACTATCCATAAACGACGTATCAATATTCGGAATGGGATTTATGACCCAAGGTCCTCTCCTGGCTAAACCGAATAACGAGCGCTTATTTTAAAATAAGTTTAGCATTCAATTTCAAGCAAATCACAATAAATACCTATTTAAAGGTAAATATTGATAGTCGGTTATTTAACTATCAATAGATATGCACAACATCACCAGATTCCAAGTAATTTCCTAAATTATTTATTTTCCAAAAATATCTTTACAAGATATATTTTTCTCCACACTTCAACCGTTTGAAAACAAATTTCAAATCACTTATTTAATATTGGAAAACATTTCCGTACTTATTTAATAATAAAAAATTCACAAATCTATTTATTTTCAACATTTGGAAAATATTTAACATACTTAAATCACAATTAAGTATATATCTTATTCTTTAAGGAAAACATTCTCTTAAACACATTTATTTGAGTCAAAACGAATGTTGCATAAAACATCGTTACGACAACCCAAAATCACTAGTATAGGGATTCGAAATTAAGATAGATATATAAATCCCAATACTATATAAAACATTTCCTTTCGAAAATCATTTACTATAACAACAGTGTTATAGTCCACTATTTCCTTTTATTTCTCGAAAACGTCTATTTCAACAATGAATGTCGAAATCTATGGTTTCGATACTTAATACATTTTAAAACATCTTTAAATTATTTTAATTCTATTTTAAATATCACTTCCCCAAAACATTTCTTTAATATATTATTCACTGTCCAAAAATCGTGAATATACTTCGCTAACCAAATTCAACATTTTTCTACACATTTTATCTAAAGGGTTATCCACTGTCTAAAATCGTGGATATATCTCCTTTAATAAGCTATAATAACTAACTCATCAAAATAAGTCATTTTCGGATTTATAAAACAAGGTTTATAATTTCCATTTATATTTTATAACAACTTCAACTTATAAAATCACTTTATTAACAAATTCTATCCATATTCCATTTACACGCCAAAATCTAAATTATAAGCAAATTACTTATAATTTTCTATTTACAAATTCATTCATTTTATAACTTCACAAATCGTAGATTCTATTCTTAAAAAAATCCATTTATAACATTATTTTAAAACATTTTCAAAACTCCTTTATAATTTCATCACTTTGATTTATATAAAAACAATCAAATTTTATAAATCTTATATATAAAGCTTTTATAATAAATTCAAAAATCTCTATTTAAACTATTTTATAAAAAAATTAACTCCATATTTCAAAAATCAATTTTAACTATATTTCTCAAAAGCCATAATTTTTACAACATTTAAAATTATAACGTTTATTTATTTAAAATGAATCAATTCAAAAATTTAATAAAACGTATACTTTCAAAAATCACTTTGAAATCCCTTTAAATTTGAGAATCATCACTTTAACACTTTTAGTTTTCCAAAATAGGCTCAATGCTGCAACAACACTAAATATAACAATCACGGCATCCAAAACATCGTATATCATATGATAACAGAATATATCACAATATCTGTAAATAAATCAATATGGATGAGGTATCCAGTTGGATCCCTCTAACCTGTTTCCTTGCATCCACAGATGTTAGCCAAATACTAATCCCGTTCCAATACGGGATATCGCGGTACATGGGTTTATATAAAATATTATCCGCTATTATGCGGCGCAATAGGGTCTCATATGCTATATAATGCGGGAAAATCAACTCCAACTACATATATAATACCAATTCCACTTCAAGATGGAATATCGCGGTATATGTGTTTAATAAATAGCATCCACTTAATATACGACGTATAGGGTCTATTTCAATACAACAAATAATAATTTATGATCCAAGCATACAATCAAGCAAATTTAAATCTAACTATTTAAAATTTAAATCGAAACAAATTCTGTTGAGTGAGAAGTTCTCACCTTGTTTCAAATACAGTTGCAGTATTTTATTTCGAATAAAATTAAACGTGCGTTTAATTTTACCCAAAATTCTCACTAGCTCCAATCAACTCCAATCTAGCTCCATCCATAGTATTCGACAATACGATTCCAACGCAAGTCGTTTCGTCAAATTCCAAACTCGTATGAACAAGTTACAGCTTTTTAAAGATCGAACGAATTTATATAAATAAATTTACATATTTATTAAATTTTCTAACCCTAAATCAATCTTGGCCGTAGATTTCAAAATCGAAGATCGTGGCCGCGCATTTCCTTCTCCTTCTTCCCAGTAAAACACGACGCAACTCGACCCATAGCTGCCGCATTTCCCTCAATTTTCACGACCACCACGTCGACTTTGATGACGATCAGAGGCCGCCATTGGAATGCTCGTGCTCGCCTCCACCATTAGCCACCGTATCTGGAAGCTCGGTCCCCTCCCTTGTCTTGAAAAACGTGCATGGCCGTGATGCCTTTATGGAGAGATTCTCGTCAATCCGCTTCATCGTTTCCAGTCATGACCGTTGAATTGAAAGTTCTCGACATGCTCTACGTTATTGTAGTTGAAGAGTTTTGCTAATTATCGATGGATTGTGAGATATTAGAGGAGAAAGAAGATGAATTTTTGGCCATTAAACATTTTCTGGCGGCTAGGGTTAGAATTAGGGTTTTGATGCAAATTGTGAATGTTGGTGGCCTTTTATAGAAAATTCTCAAAACACTATTCATCCGAAATTTTTCGAACTCCAAATGAAGCGTGCCGCCTGGCGTTTATAATGTTTTACCCCTATTCCAAACACAATGGAATATATATCGGGAGCCAATTCGATCGAATTTGAAAGATAAGTTTTTGAATCGAATTATTTAAATTCAAAAATTCACTCAAACCGATTTCTATGCGTTTTAGCTTGCCCCAGACAAACCGTAAGTCTGATTGACAAAAAAATTTGAAACCATACAATAATATAACATTACGGATCCGATGAAACTGGTTTCGTCAAAATCCGAGACTGTTTGAAAAATGGCTATTTTTACACGTTAATTAAATATTAAAATATTGAAATTCTACAAATTAACTTTTAATTCGATTTTAAAAGTTCTATAATATCATTCTAACTCCAATAATATTTAATACAATTTTACAAATCAATTTTAATCACATTAACCCAATTTCCAATTATTTCTGTAATTTTAAATATTAAATTATCGATTTAATTACCCAATTAAACCTAGATATTCGAAATAAAATTTATTCAGCTTATAAATTTAACTTTTGCATATTAAAAATTAATTAAATATACGAATTTCAAATGACAGAAATTCTGGGTCATTACAAACTTCCCCCATTTAAAGAATTTCGTCCTCGAAATTACCAAGTAAGAAAAAGTTACAGAATCCTTTAACTTTTTTCCAAAATCCATAGTTAAACTTCTTACAATAACTTTACTAAGTTTTTAAATCATACTTAGTTATCTTTTCAAAACCAACTATATCGTTTAACTTTTCACTCCAAAATCAAAGTTATAGTTTTCAGAATTTTCCAATTTTCTCAAAAATATTCAAACACCTTAAATTTTCAGAAAAATTCGCTATAGTCTCCTTTGCGCGGTTCGATATGAAAAAAATGGCAATATATATCACAAATATACATCTCATCAAGTAATGAGGCATCCCGTAGGAAAAAAAGTGTAAAAGTACGATATATAATCTGAGATATGTACCTTATATATTATTAGCGAGCATATACGGCTAATATAGCGCAAAAGCGAGCTCCAAATACAAAGCAATGCGCAATCCGCACCTACTAAACACTCAACAAACAAATGAGAACATGTACATAGAAAATAATATCAATATACAACATATACCAACAACTATATATGTCAATATAGCAAATGCAATCAAAAGCAATAAATTCAACCATCAACCAACTAGCATTCAACTAACATCCATAACCAAATCAATACACTTTCACTTATCATTAATATTCAATGAATTGGTTTTTTTTCATTTAATCACATTTGATTCATTAACGTTGGACTTTACTAACATTCATTTATTCATTTTCAATTAGTTTATATTCACTAATTTACATTCAAGTTAGTTCACTTCCACATTCAAATCAAATTTCATAGCTTCCAATTTTTATCAATTCAACTTCATTAGCTTCTAATGAATTAACACTTACATTCATTATTCTATATCAAATCATTTACATTCGATTGACTAAAATTCAATCCATTTATTAATTCAATTGCTAATTCATTTAACAAATAAGGTTGAATTTCATTTATATAACTCAAGTTCATATCCATCACTTCGCTTTATTAATTTACTTCGATATCAAAATCAACTTCATTCAACATTACTTGAGTTATATTCCATTTGAAACCTCATTTATTTAATTTAACTTAAATTTCCCTTATAAGTCCAATTCTAAAGTAAATTCTATTTAACTTTTAATTTTGGAAAATAATTTCCAAAATAAACAGGATTCAATATTTTCATTTCATAGTTCAAATTCATTTTTTTTTACAACTCATATTTATACATATATTCATATGGTTTCACTTCTTATATATAAGATTTTTTACACAATTGTAAATCACATCAATTATAATTCCGTACTTATAATTCTTCTCTTATACAATTTATTCTTTTACAATTGTTTTTATTTAGATTATTCAAACATCCTTTAATTAACTTATATATATTCTTACATTTTCAACAACCAAACAATCAGTTTATATACACTTTAATAATTTCTGAAAAATATGTAAAATTTATATACATTAATTTTTTTCTTTATATGTAAAATATAATCGAGGTAAAATTATTTCATTTGCCCAATTTTTAAAACGATATCATGTCAAATTGTTCTGTACAAGTGTTTAGAGATCCCTATCAATAATGTTAATTACTCGTATTGACCAGAATCTATAAACAATCAACCGATAAGTCAACACAATACAAAACAATTTCATATTCACTAACAAATACGCGCTCATATCTATTATTACACTCACACTCATTCTAGAGTACTACTGACTCTATCTCTAATAAGTAACACCCAACAGAGCCAAGGTTGTCGCTTAACCAAATGCTCTGATACTAAGGGAAAATTTCTATATATGACCCCATATATCTTGGATACTAAGGGAGGTCTCTAGGTGAGCCTCACATTGGGATGAAGTAGACTAGTGTAGGTAGCATAGCCTCATCATGCCTGCATCTGGTAAGAAAAATGATTCAGACCAGTATAGATAGTAGTTTGCTTGCATTCGTCTTCCTTAAACTTCGAATCTTGACTAAATCTTATTTCTTTTTTGTTATTGCCATGGTCGATATCTTGGGCTTTCATACTTTTGATAAGGAAACTGCGAGGATGCCTTGAATTAAGTTGTTATCATCCCTACCACGCCTACCATGCTTGCTACACACTAGGGCCTCCTATGCTTGAACACACTTGGTAGGCACCCTTCAGCCCCTCAAAGTCACTCCAGCAATCCACTGAGATCACAAAGAAGAGGAAGAGAGACGTGGTCGGATCATCCTTGGAAGTTGTGGTGGCAACACCTTCTAAGATGTTCCTTAACATATATGACATAGAGGAGCTGGATATCGATAAGGATGTAACGCCACTGGGCCAGGTTACTGTGGACCTCCGTTATGCCGAGGATGCCACTGACATAGATCGAATTCTTCCGGCCTTCCAATTTATGTAAATAAAGGCCATCTCCTACCTCTACCGGGTCTGATGTAGCTTGAACCAGCATTCCCTGGAAGACATGATAGACTTCTAGGCCTTAAGTTCCTTGCTAATAAGTTACTAACTTCGAACTTGCTTTTTCACTTTGTTGTTCTAATATTTTATTTTCTTCAAGCCAGGTACCATTGTATGCACATCCAAGGGATGTGGAGAAGCTTTAAAATGACCAGAAAGATAAGGTGGTGGCTCGGCAGGCAGTGGAGATAGAAACCACCAAGGCTAGGGTGGCGAAGGAGGCGGTTGAGAGGAAATGCAAGGAAGTGGTCGAGATGGCCCAAAAGTTGGCGTGGGAGGCAACCAAGGCATGGGCGAGAGCGAAGATGGAAAAGAAGGTGGAGTAAAACCTCGTGAGAGGTTGGATAAGGTGGAGAAGGAGGCTGGCTATCTATAGGTCGATCTGAGCAGACATAGAACTGAGTGCCGGATGAATGCAGGCATGATAGTCATAAGGAAGGAGTGGGCTAAGTGGAAAAACCGACCGAGGAATATGACAGAACCTTTGCTTAGGGGGACTGAAATTTCCATTAACATGTTTGACGTTGCGGCTTTTGCTAGGGCTCGGGAGGAGATGATGGAGTAGATGAGTTCAGTGGGGATTACTGTGTCGGTCGTGCTGGCCAAGTAATAGCTGGAACCCTTTACCCAGTCGGTTGAGAAACCAGGTTTGTAGATATTTTATTTCCTTCTTTTATAAGCCTAGTGGGGGCAGATATGTGCTCCTGCATTTCTATCGATTAATAAAACTCATTTTATTGTAATTTTTAAGTAATTGATTACTTTATCTACTCTTATCTGTCTATGCATAGCTAGCTGGGTAGCATACTTTGAGTAGCTGACAGTCCCTTGTATTGAATTGATTGACTCATTGTGGTTAATATGCCAGGCGGGTAATGGATTTGAATGTGTGCTTGTAACATCCCAAAAAATTTACAGAAATTTAATAAGAAAATTAAATTAAATTAAACAAAAATAAAGAAAATTCACAAACCGAGTTCGGCTACAAATCCTGCACCATTTTGTTTGTAGCAATTTTATGGGCAACTTTAACACAAAACACTTTGAAATCGTGTTAGTATGGAGAAGTTACGAACGTCTAAAAATATGAAAACAAAATTAATAATAATAAGCAATTAGGGTCAACCCCTAAATTTGAATGGTCAAACCATAAACTTGAATAATCTGTTAATACCTCAATTACTTATTTTGATTACAATAACCATATATAAACATATAAAATATAGATACTAATGTTATGCCAAGTTATGTAGAATATAGCGCAAAATATTGCATATGTACTGAATCGAAGGCTATATAGTATAAAGACTCAAGATAAAGATGATTTGAAGACTTATGAGTACAAAGACCAAGATATGAAGATCCCCATATTATAATTTAATTTAAAAAGTCATAGCATATATTGTTAAAGTCCTTGATAACATTCTTTCATCTCTATCTCCAATTTTCTAATCGTTTATATTCTTTACCAAAATATATTTCAAAGTATCTTATAATTATTTTTTCTAAGTTTAAAATGTTTATAAACTATGTTCAAACTATTTTACAAAATATCAAATTACTTTACAATGTATATAATTTTCAAATTAATTTTAAGAAAACAATTTTCATTTTCGACTAAGGTATGTCGACATACCTAGACAATACGTGTTAATATACATGCTATCAATTGGTTTTTTGAATTTTAAAAAGAAGTGTCTATTCATCGCAACTCTTCACAAACAGGCACATCTATTCATTTACTTTACAAATGGGAGTGCAAATGAATTTTTTGATAAATAATTACTTACTTTCTTCTCTAATTTTACTCTCTTGGATATTTTCTTGAAAAATATACTCTATTCTCTTCAAAATCACATAGAATAAATTTTCTTGAGAAATATATTCTATTCTCTTCAAAATCACATAGAATCAATTCATAATTTATTGTATTGATTCAATACTACTTTTTTACTATTTAGGAAACATCTCTCTCATTTCAAAGATCAAATTGCTATCCAAGAGGCTATAGGATCCACTGTATCCATAATGCAAGAATTTGTCTTTGGAAAATCTATCAACTCTGTTCGTATTTTCTTAGGTGTGCTTGTAGTTCGTTCATATCAAGTAAGCATGCTTAGTAGCCCGTTTAAATCTAGCGGGTGTGCTTGTAGCCTAGTTAAATCAAGTGAGTCTACCCTGAGCTTGAAAAATCAAGAATGTGTGTTTCGTAGTCTCGAAATTGAGATTGTATTTGGGTTTGCCTTCTACCTGGTCAAAGATTGACTTTTGAAAATAAATATGTACAAGCAATTTATAGGACTAAATGCAGAAGAAATCCAAACCAGTATAAAATCCTTGGTGTCATCTCTTTAACTATTTACTTTACTGCTTTTATTTTTATATGTGATTGCATATATGAGTAATTGTTAACACTACAAAAAAGTTCACTTTTGATGGCAAAGAGGGATAACACGTATATATATTTGTTGCTGTAGTTGATTATTACTTTTAGAAAGATGACAAGTCAAACACACTGTCCACTACCATTCCAGCCTACGCGGTGTAATTCATGTTCCCTCCAATACCAACCCTAAAATTTTACATTAGCCGCGAGTTAAAATTTTCCTAAAAAACCCAAATCTGATTTCAAATCCCACCTAATGTTCATCAAATCTATTCCATGCCCTTTTCCCTTGTCGATCTTGCGCAACCCCATGCCCTCGTCTGTTGCTGGTTGAAAAGCTATTTATTGTCAACAACTTCAACGACGGTACTGGCTATCGTTCCCACAATCGCTGCCTTATCGTCGGAATTCTAAATTGCCCGAAGTAATAATAACAGATCCTTACTAGCTGAATTCGAAGATGTTGATGAAGTTGAGATTGACGAAATACTCAAAGAGGTAGTGGCGACATAGATGATTCCAACAGCAGTGGCTATGCTAGTGAAAAAGGCAGCACCGATAGTTCTAGCATTATTGAAGAGCTTGACAATGATCGCGATTTTTCTGATTTCTTCGATGGCTGGGATCGGGTTAGTAATAATAATACTTGCCTTAATGAGGTATCTAATTTTTTCTGTTTGTTTTTTTTTCAAACAAAACATTGTAGTTATGCATTATTGCACATTGCTATTGAAAATGGGCTGATTATGTACATTGTACAAAATTGAGGATGGGTTGATTGGTGTTAAAATTGTTGTGGTTCAAGTTGATGCTTCGCTAAAATTGTTGTATTAAAATTTAGGATGCTTTTAAGTTGTACAGTGCTTATGAATATGTGTTTTGTCTGTGGAAAGAATGAGTTTTTAATACCGAAGCATGCGCCAGCTACTTCTTATAACAGACACATGCCTATCCCTTGTTAACAATTATGCCTGCTAATAACTTTAACTTACTACTTCATACCGGTTGGGCTAATTACTTTTAGATGCAAGCGCAACTTCTTGTAAATTACAATTTCATTTGGCAACACCTGTTTAAGTACTTTACTCAAATTCAACAATACATATTTTGAGACAACTCTTGAATATCCTTATATCCAGGTAGTTTAGATGTTCTTATATATGTGTTGCTCATTTTTTTTCCTTTTCTCTTTCTTTTTCCTAAGTCTTATAAATTATATGTATCAATGTAGATATTGTACTAAGATTAGAGACTATAAGCAATTTAAAGCCATAGCAGTATGTAAATGGATAGAGTGATAAAGAAGAGCTGGATGTGGGTACTACCAACTTTTTACAGGAAAAGAAATGCTAGGTTTGGTTGATAATCAATATGATATGGGCCACAGTTAATTATGGCCTAGACGTTTATGTACATAGCCAATGATAATTATTTCTGCCAGCATCCGGTAGCCGTTCTTATGATTTTATGATATGATTCATGTTGGTAGAAATAATAGTGGCCATTTAGCGAATACAACTTAACAATTTTGAGGTTTACTCAACTTCCACTTGTTATATGATGGATTTTAATCAACTTGTTATTATTCTACTAACACATGGCCCATTTATTTTCAAAACCCACCCATCGACTTCAAAGTAAAATAACCTGGCCTAAGGAGCATACACTATTGCTCCTCCATATAAGAATAACAACAACATAACTATTTATGCGATTTTTAATTGTGTCTTGTTTGTAAAAGTATTTTGCGGATCAATTGAACTATAGTTGTCAACATGTTATATTTAAAAGGAATACTTTCAGAATGAAAACATTGAAATATAGTTCTCTCCAAAGACATCGTATATTTTTCCCTTAATTTTCCTAATGCTAAATGGTAACAGAATAAGACTTCATATCGAGTCAAACCCGTTGAG
Source organism: Allium cepa (assembly GCA_030765085.1). NCBI lineage: Eukaryota > Viridiplantae > Streptophyta > Magnoliopsida > Asparagales > Amaryllidaceae > Allium > Allium cepa. The sequence continues at coordinate 915,544,135 of CM060932.1, forward strand.
TGTGATTTCATGGTTATCAAAGAAAGCTATTTTTGGATTAATCTACTTGGCAATCAAAATGTAATCTGAGGCCTCAAATTAAACAATGGTCCAAAATTAAGCATATCATCAGTTTTACTTGATGCATCTAAAAGAAAATAAGGGGAAATTCCAAATCATTATACTCTTTCATCCACAAAAATTTAGCATACTATGCCTTTAGGAAAAAATTAGTGTTTATTGAGAAAGCTAAATTATACGTTGGTAAAATTAGGAATGCTTATAGCCGGCCTAAATGAATTTCATACGTAAGGTAAAACTGTATATGCAAGAAAAATATACCTCTAAACTAGATAACCCATTTGGCGTGAGCACACTTTTGTTTGTTTACTTGGATCCTTAAAATAGCTAGTAAGTTAAAATAATACACAGTCTATGATAATATACTATGAATAATGCATTTTATACTGTCATTCAACGTCCGATCCAAATTTTCCATGGGGTTGTTGGAATGGAATATGAGAATTGTTAATTCATTAATAATGAATTGGAATCTAAACCTATTGTCATGCCTACCGCATTACTTGTATTGTAAACCACAATGATAGGTATTTCTATTGAAAAGAAACGATGTTGAACAAAACATTTGCTCTTCGAAAGATGGGTAGCAACATCGACAATATTCTTATCGTTTTGTGATGCACCGTTATTCAGACACTTCAATCCTATCATAGCACTCCATTCCTCTTCTTACTATTTCAAAACATTCGAGTATAATAATGTTTGTTTAACCTGAACAGAATTTCCATCCAACTTTAGTCAAAAAAATCATAAAAATAGATGTTGTAAGTATTAATGGTGGTATGTCTGGAAGATTATACTCTTTCTAACAGCATGAATAACTATTAGTTTATTTAATTTTAATATAGTAAAACAAAGCGTAGATATTTACTACTGAAGTTATTGGAAATCTCATTAAGGAATTTAGTACATACGTAATAATACATGTTGCTAATTTTGCAGCCAAACAGATGGAGAAAGACTAAGAGCCTTGGACAAACAACATATTTTATAGTTAAACATTGGCATTTAAATAGCATCATTGGTCCGTAAAATCAATGCGAATATGTAGTTAATTGATGCTAATATGTTCCATAAAATCATTTTTGGCCTCTTCAAAACTTGCTCCTTTTATAAATCAAATTCTATTGCTAACGGTTTTGTATATTCGTATATTTTCAAAAAAATTCTAGTTCCCATTTTAAGATTAGTTCGTTAATATTTGTAGAAATGAGTCACTTTGATTTCACTGTTTGATTCAGCGGTAGAAATAGCTAATAATTAAAAATAAAAAATGGCTGAGATAAACTAAATGCGTCATAATGATATGTAAAAGAGCGATAAAAAGGGTGAAATATCATTTCTTTAGAAACTATATCATTTTGTTTTCAAATCATTTAACTAAAAAAGTAGCGAATTTGAGAGCATGTGCACTACGGTAACTTATTATCATACTGCAAGCATATGGGGTAATAGACCTGTGCTGCACGATGCAAATCAAGGATCACCAAGATCTGTTGAAAATAAAATAAATGCTAGTTCAAGTTGCTATTTTCTATAGTGTTATCTATTTTATGTTAACCTGGTTGCTATAAAAAAAAAGAGTAACTGCAAGATAATTAGTGACTGGTTATACTTCCAAGTTTGAACATAACAGATTTTAGTGATACATTAATCCTTTTTCATCTATAATAAACACCATTCATCGACACTAATATACCTCCAACTCTATGATTATCTATATTTAATTTTGTTCCACACAAAAAGAGTTCAACGTACCGATGACTTAGCATTTTTGCACTTGTAAAAATTTATAATATATTTATTATAAATCAAACGGTCATTTACATATTTATTTTCCTTTTTCTTATTTTAATTCTAAATAGGAACATCTTGTTTAACCAACACACACTACAATGGTAATATTTAGTTTATGAATTATATTTAGAAGTCATCAGAAGATGAATTATAGCTAGTTAACTTTATATATATATATATATGAATAAGAATGACAAATAACAAAACTTTCACAATTACTGTTAACAATATGGAACAACTGTCATCATATGGTCTATATCAATAATATTGGTAAGGGTAAATTGAAAACCTTTAAAATTATCTTATTGATGGTAATTAATGATTGGTATACAGAAAACTAGGTAACTAGTGATACATCTGTTATCGTGTAAGAGTGTTCATTGAGTATTTAGTTTGACATTAGAGCATAAATAGATAATTGTGTATTTAGTTAGACGGTTGATTTGGTTAATACCTTTATAAATACTACATATGCAATGCATATTCCTAAATTATTTGTATTTATGTTTAATATTAAGAAATTATAAATGGAATTCTCATAAGTAGCATGCAAATACATTGGAAGTTAATTGAAAAAGTAAAGTTAATAAAATTAACTGTTAAACAACAGCTTAAACAAGATATAAGTTTATAAATTTTAAAATGAGTCAAATTTTTCATCTTAAAACATGTTTTATTTATTTAAAAAAAAATAAGCTTGGTAAGGATAAAAGCTGGCATTGTTTTCACAAACTTTTGATGTAGGTGAAGGAGTATGATTCTAGAAGAAGCTATTTTTGGAGCCCAACCCGTAGCAGAAGCTACTCAAGAAGCTGGAGTCGCAGCCGCAGTCCAAGGTTCTATTTGCTCTATTAAATTTTGTATACGTACTTATCATGGTTTCATCCAATTAAACATAAGTTGAATTTTTGTGCAGCATTTCTCCAAGACCATGAGGATCAAGGCACTCTTTATCTAAGTCATTATCGAGGTATGTTTGATTTTGGTTCATTCATGTTTTTATAAAGTTTTCTTCTTCTTCTTCATGTATTCCTAGAGTACTCTAAACGGCTTAAAGTAAGTAATCTAGAAAATTTGATTTAGTTTGTGTAAAGGTGAGTAATTTTAGAGTCTTCATGTCTGATATAATTTCTTAACATACAGGAAATATAAGAAGAAATTTTATCCAAAATCAAGTTAATTAAAATTGTTTAGTAATTTTTTTATTTGTCCATACATGAACATCATTAAAACTTAAATGTCGAACCACGTTTGTTTGGTATTCTATAATTGTTACGTTTGTTTTTTTTCAAAATTTGGTTTTAATACATGTACATTATCTACTGTTACTAGAAAGTCGAATTGATGTATAGCAGTTTCATAAACATATACTTATAATGTTCAAAAACATTAACTACAAATACTTGTAGAATTCTGTTCCTTTGAGCGATTGTATCCTTGTCATCGGCCCTCCACTTAAAACACCTTTCCTTATCCTACCTTATTCCATTTTGCTCAATCAACATCACTAACTCGCCTGGATTTACTCCTCAGCGCCTTGGCAAAACTGACATGGAAAGTTCATTGTTCCTACTTTCTGAGGAGTTGAGCAAATGAGATGTGCTACTTAGCATGTTCGTTTTGTTCTCAAAAGAAGAATGTTTGGCTTCCTATGATGCATGGCTTTTGGTAGATGCAACAGCCGCCAGCTGGGTTAGTTTGGCTTTCTATTGTTTAGCATGCATAAATGAAACAATCAAATATATCACAATAATGTACTTCTTAATTTCTACCTTTGCTAGTAGTTGTAACATATAAAATGTCCTATATCCTATTGAGGTTTTTGAATTTTAGACGTTTTAATATTAGTTAATTTATATGAAATCTGCAATTACTATTTTATGTAAAAAGAAAACGATGCAATTAAGACATCTTGATTCTTGATACCAGGAGCTAAGCAGCTTCAGATTTTGGGAGATCAATCACTCATTGTTTGCACCACCAGACTGATGGTGGTTGGTAAGTCCCTTACAACACCCATTCATTACATAAGTGCTGATATGTGATGTTGTGCTAAGCCATGATGATGGGACAAAACCATTGAATCCAAAGTGGGAAGACCCTACTAAGCCATATTCACCATCAACCCAACAGCGAGGGATGTTCAGTGAAAAATCTTATTTTCTACTATTAATCAGATTAATCGAGGGATGTTCATATTTTCTCTCATTGCAAATTCCTCTTATGTTGCCAGGTATATACTATCCTTCACAGCCTCTCTAAGTTAAATTTTACACTTATTTTTAACCAAAATTTACATTGTATTTTACTTCTTTTTATGCAGCATACTTATGAGGAGCGTTGAATGGTACATGATAAAAGCCAATGCACCATAGTTGATAGATGCCATTGTTTGTGTGCTACTGGATCTATCTGTATCCTTTCTATAGTACATAGTTTTAATTCATTTTGTATAGTTTTCCGTTAATTCACATTTATGTTCAATCGTTGTTCCCTTAATCAAAGTCTTGAATATAATCCTCCAATTCACATACTACAAACTCCGACAAAGAAGGGGCAACAACGAGAGCAATGAAGACGAAGGGTAATTTTTAGCATCTTTGCAATAAAGAAGCAATATTCCCCAAAATTTTGAGAGGAAAATAAAAAAGGTTTGTAATGTCCTCCTCCTTTATATCCAAAATATTTTCCTAACACACGTGCCTTAATAATTTAAGGACATATCACATTGTTCCATAATCTAAGAACATGTCACATTGTTCTATTATTTGAGTTATATTTATTTATAATATTTGTATCGTTCTTAATAAATCACCTCAATGTTGAACGAGTTATTGGGCATTGTGTTGTTTTATTTCCCAACTTTTGCATGTAATTTTACACATCCTTGGTTGCATTGCATCCACTTATCAATATACATTTTATACATTGATTCTCATCAAAACATCTTAGCACATGATTTTTTACATCTATTTTCCTTTAATTCTATCAAAAAAATATAAAACAAGTAAGTAAAAGATGCTTTGTCTGCATTTGCACTATCAATTTCTCCAAACTCCAAGATAAAACTTTCATTTTGCTGGAGGATTTGCTCTTCATAATGGATTCAATGAATGTGCATGTTAGAGTTTGGGTCTTGTAGCATTAAGTAGTAGATCTTAAGATATCTTTGGAACCAAGCAAATTATATTGGAAAATATGTTCAAGTAACGAAAGATACTAATTTATCATTAGTTTTGTTAGTTTAGTGCTTATGGGCGTCTCCGTTATTCTTGACTTATTTACCACTTGAAGTAGATAGTTTGTTACTTTGTCTCCTTTACTCTTTAACCAATTTTTCTTGTTATAAGCTAAATGGACATGGGATTAAAACATATTAAAGAATTTTGCCCTTGCATGAATTTGCATTTAGAACCCTTGCTAAGGATAAAATCATTATTACTTGTGTTTTGTATCAGTTTTTTATAGTTCAAACTTCAATGCTTAATTTAAAATTTCTACAAATTATTTTCTTTACCAACTTGGTATACTCAAATGTTTGGTCCGCTCATCTGATGTTGCATATATTTCTAAAACTTATTTTCTTTTCCAGTATAATACAAACTTCCCATACCTTTGACATATGTTTAAAGTGTAAAAGAATGAAGTGATAACTTTATATTATAAAACCTGGTACATTTGTAATAAATGTTAATTTAATGGATGAATATCGTAATTTATTAAAATGCATAGATGTGTGCTATTTTTTCCATTTATGATCTTACCATATATGCATGTGTGCACTGTTGGGCGAATTCTCACCCAGAGGATCTCAAGACCAAAGAGCGTCAGTCTCACTCATGTTCACATCCTGCACTTCATTCAGCAAGGCCACAGTTCACTCGGCATTCGCAAATAGAGCATGGCAACCTCCATTCGGCAAAACCCCTCCTATGTGTCATTCGGCAATAGCTCATTCGGCTATACCTCATTCGGCATCTCCATATACCCATGTCCATTCGGCACAAGGGCATCCGGACGAGCTCCGCCGAACCACACATCCCCAACTACCGAATGAGACCATGCCGAACCATGCTCCTCTCACGAACTCCGCCGAACCACGCTTTAGCCGGACCACCCACACACCACTCTACTCCATGCCGGTCCAAACCAACACCGGACCAACCACTACTCTCCACAGCCAATGCCGCTCCTCTCCCCTCCGAACCAAGCTCCATGCACAGCCGAATGAAGCTCGCCGAACCAGAATGCCACCAGGCCAGATTGCTCCAGCCCAGGCCCGCTAGCAGCTATATACTTCCAAGACCCCTGCCCCCTACCTCACTCTATAAATAGAGGGGCAGGGGTACAACAATGGTAGACAAGTTTGAGAGCTCAAGCAAGGAAGGAACTTTCAAACTACTTTCATACACTTGTACACAACGCATTGTACTTGTAACCTGAAAGAAAGAAGATAATAACATATAAAGTGGACGTAGGCACATTCTGGCCGAACCACTATAAATCTGTGTGTCTTTTACATTTCAGCCCCTACTTTTCTCATATTTACATACTCATCTAAAATCACTGAAAATTACATATAATCAACTAAATAATACGACTTGGAGGTGTTTGTCCATTTTTTGTGCAAACATTTTTGGTGCTTTCACTGAGAGTTGAACTCGAAGCTTCAGCTTCTCCCACTCAACCTTCTTCCTCATAACGACGTTCGTCGCTTAGAAATCATGCCTTCCAAGCAACGGAAGGATGTTAACAAAGGAAAGAACATCGCAACTAGCAGTCTTCCGGATCCAGTAGCCCCAGATCAAGAGGATCATCCAATTTCAACAGCAGCACCAGATGGATACCAGGCAAATCTGATAGCTCCTGCCACCGAACAACCAATAACTAGGGCAGATCTAGACAGAGTTGTGGCTGAAGTAACCAACCGCTTCACATCCCAACAAGAAGCTTTAGTGGACCAACTTATGTCACGCTTAAGGGATGCTGAGGAATCCAACCGCAACACTGAATCATGGGATGAGTCTCAATCTGGAGGATCTCGGAGACAGCAAAGGTCATCTGGACGAGATAGATCCCGCAGGGAAGAACTAAGCTCATTTTTGTCCGCTCCAAGTTCGGACGAACGAATGGCACGATTATTCAGAGAGTGTGTCCAACGAGAGCAAAGGGACCGGGGGATAGGCGCTAGGGTCACCAGCCCCTTTACCCGAAATATCGAAACTACCATCGCCCCCCGGGAATGGAAAATGCCAACCATGGAACCTTACAAAGGAACTTCCGACCCCATCGTACACTTACAGAGATACACCCAGCATATGCTCATGAGTGGAGCAACAGAAGGAGTATTATGTAAATGCTTTCCGCTATTCCTAGCAGATCTAGCTACCTCCTGGTTCTGCCATCTACCCCGAGGATCCATCAGCTCATGGGAGATGTTGAAAGAAAGGTTTATTAGCCAGTTCCTCATCCATGTGGAACAACCCAAGGATGCTTATTCTCTATCCAATATCAAACAGAAATCCGGAGAGACGCTGCAACAATATCTAACACGGTTCAACGCCACAACAGCAACAGTTCAAGATGCCAATGAGAAACTTATCCTAACGGCCCTTTGTAGTGGCGTGCATCCGGATACCAAGTTTGCTAGGAGGTTAACAAAAGATAAACCAGCTACGTTACCTGACTTCTTCCATGAAGCTGGGAAGTATATGAGGCTTGAAAACGCTACCGCTAAAAGACAGTCAGGACAACAGGCTAAGACTACCCATGGCGACACTCCCGCTGCAACAAAGGACGTTTGAAGAAATGACTCTAGAGATAACGCTGGGGGCAAGAAGGGAGGAAAGCGTTTATATCAACCAGGACAGAGATTTGACTCTTGCCCCCCTCCCTTGCTTTAAACTTTGTCCTGGATGGCTAGAAGGATGTTTTTAATCATTTCACCAAATGGGTGGAAGCGGACCCTTTAAAATAAAATATCTTTGGCACAAATTATCAACTTCTTACATAAATTATCAACTTCTTGATCAAAAAATATTCTATGCAGGTACGGAGTCCCACTCAAGATCATATCAAACAACGGACTCCAGTTTGACAACAAAGAGTTTACCAACCGATGCCAAGAGCACATAATTCACAAAAGCTTCTCATCTGTAGCTTATCCTCAGGCAAACGGACAAGTCAAAGCTGTCAACAGAATTCTCAAAACCCTAACCAAGAAGAAGCTTGAAAAGTCAAAAGGCGCTTGGGTGGACGAACTTCCTACGGCACCCTGGGCCTGCCGCACCTCTCATAGAACATCAACGGGGCATACTCCTTTCTCTTTGGCATACAGATTGGAGGCCATGCCCCCAGTTGAAACTGTAGCGCCATCTCACCATGGGACCCACTGCAACCCAGAAGAAAACGAAGAACTCCTCCTCATGTCTTTGGATCTGATTGAGGAGAGGAGAAACGATGCAACACTTAAAAGCAGAAGCCCACAAGCAAAAAGTGGCAGCACAATGCAACTCCAAAATCAAGCATCGCAGCTTACAAGAGGGAGATCTTATCCTCATGCGGATCCTCCCGCAACACCGAATCATGGACCGAGTCCCAATCTGGAGGATCTGTGAGACAACAATGACCTTTCTTCTTCGAAGAGGTTAATAAAGAAATGGTCATGGTAGGAGCCGAGCCCGGACTCAGCCCGAATTCCGACCTGAGGAAACACTTGGAACCAAACCCAACGGGGGAGGTGCCAGGCAGGGGTCGGATATAGCTGAGCCTGTCATGCTACCTAACCATGAAAGCACCAGTAGACGGACCATATGAAATTCATCAAGATCTTCACAACAACGGAGCTTATATTTTGTCAACAGTGGACGGAGTGGTGTTCCAGAGGGCTTGGAACATCCGACACCTCCGTCGATACTTTGCTTAACACGTACCGCCCATATGAAGCGTATTAACACGGTGGACGTAGGCATTATCGTGCCGAACCACTTTAAAAATCTTATCTCTTGTTACCTTGTGCCTTCATATCTTGGCTGCTTGTTAAGCTTTATCCCTTTCTGTTGAACAAAATCCTATGGCATCTCCACTCAAGATGCACCGCGGCCTCATCTGGACTAGGCCTAACAGGTACGCTACGATTCTATGCACTCGCCAATGAGACACTTTTGCTCCAGCATCCCTCTGCTGCGGGTTAACTCATTGTGCGCCTGCCCTCAAAGCCAACTGTAATGAGCCGATTATAAGTCATCATAAAGGCCGACTATAGCCGATGGCAGCTCATTACGGCGTTCGGCTCGCCGGTAACTGTGAACCTACTTTAAGCCCCAACATAAGGTGTGGCCAGCCAGGGGTAGTTCACGGCCAACGGCACCCACGCTAGCCGGCCACGGTAAATCGAATAATACCCACGATTACGGACCATAATGGTTCGGGTAGTTACCGTGCGCGATCTCGGCTCCGATGTGTCTTAAGTGCGGCTGTGGTAAAAAAGAAAACTCCCCGCGGAGGCGTAAGATGGGTGACAAATGTCTCCAAGACCCACAGCTAGGGAAAGTGACTACAAAACCCGTTTGCCACGAACTTAAGCACATCGACGGCCTTCCGTGACTGGAAGTTTTACTTTTACTATATTTCCATTTCATTTAAATATTTTTCTCCTATCCTGTATAACAAACTCTAAAGTACAGGAAACCAAATAGGAAGCATTCACTCATGAGGCTCTAAGCCTGCGTGCTGGGTAGCAGGGCGCTCTGCTATACCCGTGAACAGTTACGCAAGACACTCAAAGCTACCGCCTGCGAATAAAACATAAAGGGCGGTACTCTCTTCTCTTGTACATAAATGCGTAACTATAACTTATTCATACACTGACATTGCAAAACGTGAAATTATATTTCAAGCAAAAACTTAACATCAAACACAAGTGGAATCACAGGCATATACATAATTATACTTCTCACACAGCACATAAAGATAGCAACAACATTTAAACACGACAAAATCAGCTTATATTATAAGATCACACGAAGTTATTCTTTGCAAATAATTTTATTACAGTTGCATATCAAAGACTAACATGAACAGTGATAAAAAAGAAACAAAAAGATGGCAGACGCATCCACACTCCATCACCAACTCCCCCAGCCTACTTAGCCGCAGGATCGGAGCCCCCAGCATGTGGATCTGAAGTCCCACCTGTCCAGATCAGAAGAGGAATTCATTAAACGAACGATCAAGTTATGAAAACACGAAAAGAAAAGAAAGGGAAAAGAATAACTCACCAGCATCCGCCGCTTGATCCTCATCATCCAACTGCACGCCCGCTTCCTCTGCAGCGAGTAGCCGCATCCCCTCCTTCACCGCCGCTTGCTCCTCCTTTGAGAACTGAGCAGTAACCGCACTCAAGTTGAAAGCCTCTCCGCCTTCCTTACCCGCATTCACCCTGGCCTCCTCTAAAGCCTGGAGATACACCTTGGCCATGACCCGAGGGTAATCGTCCATCCAAGACAAGCCGCCCTCCTTCCAAGTGTGGAAGTACATATCCTGCAACATCTCATCCATCATCCCCTCGTTTTCCTCAAACTCCCTCACCCGGGCCTCGGAAGCTTGCAACTTGGCGATGGCGACGTCCCTCTCTGATTGGTATCTCAAGCAGTCAGCCTGGAGTGACCTCCTCATTTCCTCTTCCTTCAACTTGAGGGACCTCCTCATCTCCTCCATCTCCTCCTTCAACTCGGCCTGAGCCATCTCCGCAGCCTCGAGCCTCCCTGACAACTCCTCTACCCGCTCGAGATCCGCATTTCGAACCTCATCCACCGTTGCGATAGCTATGTTAATCCGTTCCCTGCAAGCGACCTCCATCTTCCGTAATTCCGCCCTACTGGCCTTCTCCATGGTCTCTTTCAGACGCTTGGAGGCTTCCTCATGCTGGGAAATCTGGATGGCTTGGTCGGCGAGTTGCTTGGCCTGATCGGCAACCTTTAACCTCAACCGAATGTTAGCACTCCCGATCTCTTCCCCGGCCTTGACCAACTTAGCATGATGCTCCATTAACTTCTTGGTCTCTGCGGCCACCCGGTCGATATTAGCTTTGGCCTCATCCCCCATGGTGACTACCCGTGTAGTAAGTAAATCAAGATCTAAAGATTTGGCCTCGTCCAGCACTCTTACCATGGGGTTGCGGGGAAGGAGGTGCTCGCCCGTGGTCTCATCGAATGAAATGTCCCGAAAACTTGGGTCTAAATCAGGATGGCCGGCAAAAGGGTCACGAGGCACGGGGCGAGGCACATCGGGACGCCTTATATGAATGACAGTAGAACTCTTGGAAGGAGGAGGAGGGGGGCAGGGCTCCGTGCTCTCCTCCGTAGTATCACAAGGAGGCTGAGTAGGGGGAGGCAGAGTAGGAAGCTGCGAAGCAGAAGAAGACTCAAATAAGGAACGGCTCCGCTTCCTTTTCTGAATGCCCTCTTCGATGACCCCAAGAAGAGGGCGGTACTTGACTACGTCCCCAGTGCGATCAGTAGAAGGTTTCGCGGAAGCTCTCCTCGACTTAAATTGTTCAAGGCGGTGTCGAACATCCGACGTTTTACCCGCCTGGCCTGCCCCTGGAATAAAGAACAAGTGTTACGAACATACAATAATCCGCAATTCAAAAAATATGCTAAGTTAAAAAGAAAGAAAAGTGAGGAGACACGTCTATTATACAAACCCGGCGGAGGAGTGGGATACTGCAATAAGTCCTGGATCTCATTCCAGGACGGAAGTGAACCGTAAAAAATTTCTAAGTCCTTATCGAAAATAGAATCGGCAGAAGACAAAAGTTCACCTTGCATCGCCGGAATCACCCTAGCTGAGGAACCCTTAGAGGATGGGTCAGTGCCAGCCACAGCTTTGCCGGTTTCCTTTGCCTTCTCCGTTCCCTTCTCCGTTTCCGACTCTCCCTCCGACTCCCCGAAGGCCCGACGGAGAGCCTCATCCAGTTCGAGGTCTTGTTCAGAGGTTAGAGCAGCAACACCACTACCACCTTGACCGTCGCCATCTCCTCCACCCTCCGACCCTTCTCCAACTTCGCCTCCTTCCTCCTCTTCCACACCTTCCTCCTCCGGGACAGTCGGGCAAGTACTTGGAGAAGGGCCATCGGACTTCTTCAGTTTCTTCCCCCCAACCGCAGGACGCGCTGCGAAAGGCTCCCTCTTACCGCTCTTTACCGTAGCCCCCTCCTTAGCTTTAGCAGCCCTCTCCTCAGCCGTATCCCTTTGCTTAACCACGGACTGGCGCGGTAAGATCAAATTATACTCCAAGAGGGTTGCGTTCCTGATCAAGAAAGAGGCCGACCGGTCCCGTGCCGGAATAGCCTTTAGTTCAGCAACCATTCGCACTAAGGAATCGTCCTCCACGACTGCAATACCACCTGTCGCTAGCCAGAAATAGAAGCATGTCAGAAGAAACACTACAGTTAAAACACATGAAAAATATAAATGAAATCAATCTTACAGCCGGAAGTGAAAAGGCGGAAAGAAACAGCATCGTCCTTGACGAAGAACCACTCTTTCTTGAACATGGTGAACTTGGAATACAAGTCCAGAACTGGTTTGAAGGGCACGGCCGCCTCCAGACTAATATACGGAGACCCCTTCTTATAGCCTCTCAGGTTGTACAAGTATCGGATTTCCCGGTTAGAAGGAGGACGCCCGTACCTCCTCTGGAAGATAACAAAGAGGCTCACCAGGATGGCATATGAGTTAGGCTGGAGCTGGAAAGGAGCCACCTTCAAATAAGTGGTGAAGCTTACTATCCAAGCGTTGATAGGGGGGATAGCGCCGCACATGCAATGGTATCTACTAAAAGCGAAGTAGCCCTCGGGAGGATTATATGGCATCACCCCATCTCCTGGCAGCAGCATAAGAGCCCTATCTATCCCAAAGGAACGGGATATGACGTCAAGTTGCTCCTCCTTTAAGGAGCTAGGAAAGCAATCAGGAGGAGAGACGAGAAGCTCCTGGGGACCATACCCATCGACTAGTGACCTCGGAGCGGGTCCGTGCTGTGCTGGATCTGGCTGAGCTGGGGGCACGGCAGAAGTTTCTCCGCTATCCCTGGATTTCTTCTTGCCCGATCGAGTTTCAACTTTGCGAGACATTTATCTGCATACACAAAAGTAAAAAGCATGATGTTAGAACGACAGTATAAACAAACAAGCATACATAAGTCCGGAGTTCCACTCAAAGTCCAGACACAAAGTTCGTTCGGCACTGGAGGTTCAAGACCATTCGGCACTAGGGTCTTATACGTTCATTCGGCAGTACAAGTTCATGTTCATTCGGCAATAGGATCTGGCTTCCATTCGGCAATGGAATCTGTGGTTCATTCGGCAAAACAAAGCTTTCGTGCCCATTCGGCATAAGCCCATTCGGTTATCGAGTTCATTCGGTAAGAGGGTATATACCTGATTCGGCGAATATTTGATTCGGCAAAGATTTGGTTCGGTGGATTTATGATTCGGCTTCCTCTTGTTCGGTAAAGAAAAACTAAGGGGGGTGTAGCCTCTATATATAGGCGAGCTCTGGAATACCGGACGAGAACCTACTGCCGGACCAACCCCATGCCGAACGAGGACCAACAACAACCGGACCAACAACAACCAGACCAACAACAACCGGACCAACTATGTACCGAATGAAACCTTCCATACCAAACCAACCCCCAAACGAATAAGAATATATGCCTACTCGAAACCGAATGTAACTGTCTCTACCAGCAGAAACCAGAAACAGGGGGCATGCAGGGCGCTTCACTCAGATAAGTCCCGAACTCCAGAACTTACTAATAAAATAAAGAATATGATAGCGATGAATAAGTCGTAAAATCCTCACCGACGTGGATTAAATCGTTCACACGTGTACGCGACCTCGAATGGTCCATAGGCACGCTCTGAATGGTTATTAACCCTACCATCGTGGGAATTTACACTTTGACACGCATTTTTAAGCCTATCGGTCATATGGATATTTGATAATTATGAAATGGCTAAGCTACTTACACATGTACGGGGTTGCGAACGATCCCTAGGCATGCTCTGAGCTGGCAATAAACCATCTTCACAAACATAAACCGGGCATCGACGATGCCAAGCCCCTTCGGGGCTCACTCTCTCGTCCTGAACGGCACAGTTCACTTCATCTCGAATATTTCGATCATGAACGGTCGTTATTTGAAATCATACTGAAACTGTAAATTCCTTTGCAGGACATCAACATGATATGAACATCCAACCCATGGCATTACAAAAACAAGCCTCCCTACAACAAGGAAACAAAGCGCGACACATGCAAGCACGTGCCCCACTTTGGGGGGCAAATGTTGGGCGAATTCTCACCCAGAGGATCTCAAGACCAAAGAGCGTCAGTCTCACTCATGTTCACATCCTGCACTTCATTCAGCAAGGCCACAGTTCACTCGGCATTCGCAAATAGAGCATGGCAACCTCCATTCGGCAAAACCCCTCCTATGTGTCATTCGGCAATAGCTCATTCGGCTATACCTCATTCGGCATCTCCATATACCCATGTCCATTCGGCACAAGGGCATCCGGACGAGCTCCGCCGAACCACACATCCCCAACTACCGAATGAGACCATGCCGAACCATGCTCCTCTCACGAACTCCGCCGAACCACGCTTTAGCCGGACCACCCACACACCACTCTACTCCATGCCGGTCCAAACCAACACCGGACCAACCACTACTCTCCACAGCCAATGCCGCTCCTCTCCCCTCCGAACCAAGCTCCATGCACAGCCGAATGAAGCTCGCCGAACCAGAATGCCACCAGGCCAGATTGCTCCAGCCCAGGCCCGCTAGCAGCTATATACTTCCAAGACCCCTGCCCCCTACCTCACTCTATAAATAGAGGGGCAGGGGTACAACAATGGTAGACAAGTTTGAGAGCTCAAGCAAGGAAGGAACTTTCAAACTACTTTCATACACTTGTACACAACGCATTGTACTTGTAACCTGAAAGAAAGAAGATAATAACATATAAAGTGGACGTAGGCACATTCTGGCCGAACCACTATAAATCTGTGTGTCTTTTACATTTCAGCCCCTACTTTTCTCATATTTACATACTCATCTAAAATCACTGAAAATTACATATAATCAACTAAATAATACGACTTGGAGGTGTTTGTCCATTTTTTGTGCAAACATGCACGCATGTGTGCGTATGTATACATACTTACTTCATTTATTTCTATTATTTTAACGTTACAAAAACTTTAAATTAAAATTAAAATAAAAATCAACTACCATCAAATTTAAATTCAAATTTATTAAATTTAAAAATAAAACAAACATTAATTGTAACGACCCAGAATTTTGAACAGTTTAAATTGAAAATATTTAATTAATTTTAAATATTTGAATGATGGTTTAGCTTGAAATTTCAATATGACTTTGAATTTGGCGATTAAATTTTAGAAATTTAATCTATTGAAAGTTGAATAAAAAAATTGAATCTTCAATTTTAAGCCAATTGAAAATATTTCAAAGGCGTGTAAAATTCATATTGATGATACCGAAGATAATAGAAGCTTCAGAATTTAATTTGAAAGTGAATTGTTCAGTTTTGAAATTATATCGTTTGAATTGATATTTAAAAATAGCCGTCCGAGGCACAGTCTCGGAATTCAACGAAACTAGTTTCATTGGATCCGTAATATTGAATTATTATCGGATTTCAAATTTCGTAGCATTTGTAGTTGTTGTGTGAGCGTACGACGTATAAACGCAGTAAACTTGAATCGAATTCAATTTAATTACTGGTCAACTTCAGCCGTATTTCCTTCACGTCATAACTTTTCCCCATCCTATCAACAACACTAGTAATTTTTTTTCCTTCTCCAATACGCTTCACCCTTCATCAGTGAAAAGAAAAAAAATCACGTACTCATTGTCTCTCCATTTCATTACAAATCTCACGCAAATCAAGTTCAAAACAGAGAAAAATTTATGGCCGAGCAACTAATTTAACAAATCTCGTTCGTTTCCCCCTCCCTCTTTCAAAATTCATTCACGGCAAAAAAATCAAATCCTCTAAAGAAAAATGGCCGCAAATCTCTCCCCCTCGCATTCCTCTTCTCAAAATTTCAAAACCCATCCTCTAATCGAATTTGCGTTCGTTTCTCCCCCTCCTCAAATTAAAACCCACGGCAGTTTAAAAAAAATAAAATAAATAGAGACGAAATAAATATCGAGCCCGCGTTCGCATGCGTGGTGGTGGAGGTGGACGTTCGGGGTGTGGCGATTGAGCATCAAGGAGTCGCGATGCATCAGGAATTCATGGTGACTGTAAGGGAGGCCGACGTTCGAATTTTGGGAGAAGTTAGGGATCGCTGTTTGGTGTGTCGCGATTAAGACGCGGCTGAGAGGTTGTTCATGAGGCATCAAGCGACGTTGGAGGTGTGCAGTGCTTCGCGATGGGTGGGTCGCGATTCAACTCTTGTCGAAGTCCAAAGGGGGTTGAGTCGGCTAGGGTTTGTGCAGTGGAAGCGATGGGAAAGCTTCGATTCTGGAACGGTCGGCATCGGCTAGGGTTTCAAATCGCGATTTGGGGTTGCTGTTTTTTGAGCAGTGATAGGTATATTTTCCTTTTGCTTAATTCATATGTTTATATATTTTACAGTAAAGATATAAAATTTCATGTTTTAAATTTAAAGGCAATAAATATGTAAGTAAACATAAATACATATGTGCAGATTTTTACAGTAAGGTAATGTTTCTGTTTTTGATTTAAAATTCATAAATATGTATATAAAGGATATATATGTAAATATGCATGTAAGCAGTAGGTATATATATACACAAAACAGTAAAGGAAGTTTTATTTGATTTTAAGGTTTGAAAAACAGAAAGATTAATTTACAGATAATTTTAAAAATAAAAATAAAAAGAAAAATAAAATTTTAAATGTTTAAGTAGTTATATAAAAATCAAAACCAATATAGCTATTTTTATAAGTGTGTATATACGGTTTCCAAAGAAAGTATTTTGTAAAAAAAAAATCATTAATTTAAAATTGAAATATTAATTGAACTAAAATTCTAAAATGAAATTGGTTTATTCGATTTGTTTTGAATGTTAATAAATTTATATAATTGTTATACAAGGTATAAATCAAGAAATCAAGTCGAGATGGAAAATGGATGGCAAATTAAAAAGCAAAGGTGAGAACTTCTCACTCAAAAGGGTTTGATTTAAATTTCAATAGTTAGATTTAAAATTGTTTGATTGTGTTGATTGAATGCTTGAATGATGATTGTCATATATATATATATATATATATATATATATATATATATTGGATGTGAATAGACCCTATACGCCGTTAGTAAGCGGATGTTATTTATTAAATCCATATACCGCGATATTCCACCTTGAAGTGGAATTGGTATTATATATATATATAGCAATATATACATATTGGCATATGTATATATTTGAAATTATTGATTTTCCCGCATTATATAGCGGATGAGACCCTATTGCGCCGCCTATTAAGCGGATAATATTTTATAAATCCCATATACCGCGATATTCCACCTCGAAGTGGAATGGGTATTGTGCTAATGTCTTTGGATGCAGGGAAACAGGTTGGAGGGATCCAACTGGATTCCTCACATTGATTGAATTTATTTATGTTGTGATGTGATAATCTGTGAATGATTATATTGATGTGATTGATCATATTGATGTTTGGAATTTATTTGAAGGCTGTAATTTAGCCAATGGGTTTTTGGTATCGTTGGATACCAGAAATAAATGAAATTGGATTTTGGAAATCAAAGTAGAAACGTTAAGTGAATTAATTTTAGAAAATTGAACAAATTTAAAGAAAAGAATTTAAAAGTATAAAAAGCTAATTTTTGTAATCTTATCGAATTAATTCCAAATATGGTGAAAAGATTTTTTTTAAATGGAATTTTATGAGTAGTAAGATTTATAAATTTTGTAAAGTTATTAAAAGAATGAATTTGGATAAATAAATGGATTTTTAAGTTGAACTTTGGCTTTCAAATGAATAATAAAAGGAATTGGTAAATAAAGCGATTTTATAAGTTGAAGTTTTATAAAATATACAATGTGAGATTACAAACATTGTTTTATAAATCCGAAACTAGCTTATTTTGATAAGTCAATTATTTTAGATTATTAAAGGAGAATATTCACGATTTTGGACAGTGAATAATATATTAAAGAAATGTTTTGGGAAAGTGATATTTTAAATAGAATCATAACGATTTCAAGATGTTTTAAATTGTAATGATTATCGAAACCATATATTTCAACATTCATTGTTGAAATAGATGTTTCGAGAAATATGGAAATGGTGGACTATAACACTGTTGTTATAGTAAATGATTTCCGAAAGGAAATGTTTTATATAGCATTGGGATTTATATATCCATTTTAATTTTGAATCCCTATACTAGTACTTTTGGGTTGTCGTAACGATGTTTTACGCAACATTCGTTTTGACCCAAATAAATGTGTTAAGAGAATATTTTCCAAGTGTTGAAAAATAAATAGATTTGTGAATTACTTATTTGTTAAATAAGTATGGAAATGTTTTTTTTCAAATATGAAGTGAATGTTTTGAGATTTTATCTTTTAGAGATAAATTGAAAATGAATATTAGAAATCGATTTGAAAATCATATATTCATAGATATTTTGGAAATGTAAATTCACTATGGAATTTATAAAGGAAAGGGAAATTTGTTTAAAAATAAACATTGATTTATTTTTTGAAGAGTGGAAATAAATTTACGGATTTGGAACGTAAGTTTAAAATAAATCGGTAAGGATTTATTTGATTAATTTAAAATGGATAAATATTTGGAAGTGTTTCCATTTAAGGAAATTGATTTGAAATTTGTTTTCAAAGATTGAAAGATGAAAATTTATTTGAAATTCGTTTACAAATGATTTAAGTGTGGAAAATGTATCTTGTAAAGATATTTTGAAAATAAATAATTTGGGTAAATTATTTATAATCGGGTGATGTTGTGAATATTGATTGATAGTTAAATAACCAACTATCAATATTGACCTTTAAATAGGTATTTGTTGTGAATTGGTTGAAATTGAATGCTACATTTATTTTTAAATTATTGCGCTCGTTATTCGGATTACCCGCTCCGAATAGTGATAAGACGTAATGGATAGCATTGAAGACCGGTGGTGAAGACCGGGTATTTGTGAAAACGATAGGATGACCTATCGATTGTCTCTGCACCGTTAGTTACGGTATGGAGATTTCCTTTGTGATGGGAAGTTTTATCGGGATTGTGAATACCCGGATTTGCAAGGGCTTCTTTGGAAGTGCCTTCGGTTCTGTTCGAACTCGGAACAGACTTGTATGGATTGTATGTCTGACATTACATTTTGAGATATAAAGCAGATTTCTTTCAAATACATTTCTGTTGGTGGCGGAGAATTTATTCTCTTAGCTTAACACCCTTCTCTGAGACATACGAGCTCAGAGGTTATGTAGTTGAAGGTTGTCAGCGATATACTCCCAATTTGGTAGTGTGGCATGCTAAGTGCTGCTGTGTGATTGATGATCATTTGTGATCAAAGCACGACTTTGTGAAAAGCGTAGCTTTGTGGACGAAACCTCATCGAGCCTCACAAACCGGTAATGGTCGAAACAGGAAAGATGCGGCAAGGTTTCAGGGGTAGCTCCCCTAGGGTATGACCATTCCTTCTGGAAAAGAGTAGTATCATGGTATGGAGCCCAGATACTTACTCGTGTGGACACACTTTATTTATTACTGTGTGATGTTGTTGGTGTAGAGGATCCTCGTATAAAGGTCCCAAAGGACCGGGGGTGGCATATCTGAGGTTTTATTCCCCGGGAAGGGGGTAGCCGGCCTTGTTTGGCAGAGATCCGGGTAGGTTCTCGGGGCGTCCCGCCAGAGGCGTACCCATGTGGCAGTAGGAAGTTCCTTAGCCTGACCATTTGTTGGAAATCCAATTCCCAATACGAAACCCTGTACGGTTTTAGTTGTAGAACATGCCATTTACTTATGGTGGTCACCACTGTTTAGATGGCAGCTTTAGTAGGCATAGTACGAAATGTCTATGCTGGCTAAGATTAATATTCTACTTTCGAAATGTTTTCTACACTATGCACTAATAATAATAATCAATTGTTTCTGCGTAGTAAGCATATTTGACTATCATAAGGAGAAATCTCCTCCAATTCTGCGTTTGCATTGTGTGTATGGCGGGAGGCCTTATGGTAGTTTCATTTTCTAAAAAGCATAGCGAAATTCTTTTTATTTTCTTTGTGAAAATAATTGTTTTTAGTTCTCACCCCAGTCCCATGACTGACCTGAAGTTTATTGTTCCCTTCCTAAACTCTGGGTGCCCATAAATTTCCACACGGGCAGTCTAGAGTCAGGTTATTCTGGATTTAGGAGTGCTATGAAGCTCAGGAGGCGAGCTAGATGGCGAGACGTATCACTAGTATATAGTATTTATTTTCCGCTGTTTATTGTTGTACACTCTGATGATATAATGTAATATAATAACTGATATAGTTCTTTGTTTTTAAAGATATTCATTTATCTATTATATGTTGTTCCGCTGCGACTGTGAGATTCTGATATTGTTTCCTGTTCTGTTTTCTTACTTCTTCTATCACTTCTTCTACCTCTTTCTTTTTCTTTAACCCTAAAGACTCGTAAGTTTGTTCCTCTTTGGCTGGATTGTTGTGGAATGTTGCCAGCTCAAAGCAGTACGGATTTTCAGGCCTTTACATCTGGTATCAGAGCATATGCTTAAGTGACAACCTTGGCTCTGTTGGGTGTTACTCATTAGAGATAGAGTCAGCAGTACTCTAGAATGAGTTTGAGAGTAATAATAGATATGAGCGCGTATTTGTTAGTGAATATAAAATTGTTTTATATTGTGTTGCCTTATCGGTTGGTTGTTTATAGATTCTAGTCGGTGCAGTCCAGCTAACTGAATCGATAGGGATTTCTAAACTCTTAAACAAGATAAACCGATAAAGTATTGTTTTAAAATAGGGTAAATGAAATAATTTTACCCAAAATTATTTTTGTATATAAAAGAAATGATTTTCTGTATATTATTACAGTATATGGTTGCTTGGTTGTTTGGTAGTGATAATACTCGATCATTATCATTAAAGTTGAATAAGAATTTAAATCATAATAAAAAGGTTAAGAAATAAGTCCATATACAAATGAAATTTGAGAATGTAAATTATAAATGTGAATTGTAATTTGAAGTGGAATCCCAGAGAATGTTTTGAAAAGAATTTGAAATTTTGGAGATTTGGAAAGTTTAAATTCCTTGTTGATTTGAAATTTAGTTCCAAAAGTTTTGGAAGGATAAAAGCTCTAAACTCTTTTCGGTCGTTGGAAAATAATTCCGGTGATGATCGCGACATCATCGGTGTTCATTTTCGGGTTTCCAAAAGAGGAATTGCTGCCAAATTGTTTTAAATGGAAGTTGTTTGGAAAATTTGGGTTTGGTTTTGAAATGCAAAAGATAAAGTTGAATTGTTTTCAAAAATGGTTTTGAATGGTTGAAAAGACTCTGGAATGCTATATAAAAATATTTATGGAATATTATTAAGTTGATAACTTGTAAAGTTTAAAGTTGTTAAAATAAATAAAAAACCAACTTAAGAAAATTTATTGAGTTGAAAATAAATTTGGAGTTGTAATAAATGAATTTGAATTAAATTGAAATTAAATTGTGTTTGTGAATGAACAAATGAGGTGACATTTGTAAATAAATGAATTGAAATTGAAAAATGGAATGAGATTTGAATCAAGTTGAATAAAATCCAGACTTGGGTAAAATAAAATAGATTGAATCAAGTATACTAGTATGATAATTTATTAATTCATGAAATACTGAAATGGAAGTTGAATTAGTTAAATTAAAACTTGAATTGTGAGCTAAATAAAAATGGTTCGAAATTGCAGATAAATTCAAGTAAGTTGAAATAAATTGAAAATGACCTTGTTGACAAAATAAATTCGAAATGAATGTGAATGGTTATAAACCAAAATAGCGAATTGAAAATAAATTTGGGAATGAACAAAAGAATAAAATTGGAATTGAAACCGAATGTTGAAAACAAATTTGAATAAGGTGAATTGGAATTTCTAATGAATTAGTAATTGGAACTAATTTAAAATAGTGCAGTTGTGAATGAAAGGTAATTGATAGATTCAACATTCAGAAGGTAAACTAAAATCCAAACTAAATTGAAATTGTAAATTGAATCCAAATGAAATTGGAAATGCAAGATTGAATGAAATGAAGGTATAACTCCAATAGTAAACTAAAAATGTATAAGAAGCATATATTGAAAATTTTGTAATGAAATGTGCAAAATGATATTTGAATGTTAGAATTGGATACTACTACTAGCAGGTTATACAGGTATATTAAAAGAAATGGAATTGGGATTTTGATTTCAAGGATAAAATTGAATTGCTCGACAAAAAGGTACGTATTTCAATTTCAGTATGAAATTTGGTGATTTTCTTCTCCAGCCACTTGGCTTTCTCTTTTCTTTTTGATTCTGAGGGGCCGTGGAGCCATTTTGTAGTTGTACCGAGCTAGCCGCGCAAAGGAGACGCTGACGAATTTTTTCGAAAATTTAGGGTGTTAGAAAAAATTTGAGAAAATTTTGACAGTTTGAAATTTGAATTTAAATTTAAATTTGAATTTTGAAGTAAACAATGTTGTTTGAAACCTATAATTGAAGTTGGAAAACTAGTTGAAATTGATAATGGACCTCTAATAAAAAGATGTACGTTAGTAAGTTGATAAAACTATTTGGTTTTGGGTAAATAGTAAACTGGTTAAGAATCGTTTTTCCTAACTTGTAATTTCGGGACGAAATTCTATTAAGGGGGGAAGGTTGTAACGACCCAGAATTTTGAACAGTTTAAATTGAAAATATTTAATTAATTTTAAATATTTGAATGATGGTTTAGCTTGAAATTTCAATATGACTTTGAATTTGGCGATTAAATTTTAGAAATTTAATCTATTGAAAGTTGAATAAAAAAATTTAATCTTCAATTTTAAGCCAATTAAAAATATTTCAAAGGCGTGTAAAATTCATATTGATGATACTGAAGATAATAGAAGCTTCAGAATTTAATTTGAAAGTGAATTGTTCAGTTTTGAAATTATATCGTTTGAATTGATATTTAAAAATAGCCGTCCGAGGCACAGTCTCGGAATTCGACGAAACTAGTTTCATTGGATCTGTAATATTGAATTATTATCGGATTTCAAATTTCGTAGCATTTGGAGATGTTGTGTGAGCGTACGACGTATAAACGCAGTGAACTTGAATCGAATTCAATTTAATTACTGGTCAACTTCAGCCGTATTTCCTTCACGTCATAACTTTTCCCCATCCTATCAACAACACTGTAGTAATTTTTTTTCCTTCTCCAATACGCTTCACCCTTCATTAGTGAAAAGAAAAAAAAATCACGTACTCATTGTCTCTCCATTTCATTACAAATCTCACGCAAATCAAGTTCAAAACAGAGAAAAATTTATGGCCGAGCAACTAATTTAACAAATCTCGTTCGTTTCCCCCTCCCTCTTTCAAAATTTATTCACGGAAAAAAAAATCAAATCTTTTAAAGAAAAATGGCCGCAAATCTCTCCCCCTCGCATTCCTCTTCTCAAAATTTCGAAACCCATCCTCTAATCGAATTTGCTTCGTTTCTCCCCCTCCTCAAATTAAAACCCACGGCAGTTTAAAAAAAAATAAAAAAAAATAAAGATGAAATAAATATCGAGCCCGCGTTCGCATGTGTGGTGGTGGAGGTGGAAGTTCGGGGTGTGGCGATTGAGCATCAAGGAGTCGCGATGCATCAGGAATTTATGGTGACTTTAAGGGAGGCCGACGTTCGAATTTTGGGAGAAGTTAGGGATCGCTGTTTGGTGTGTCGCGATTAAGACGCGGCTGAGAGGTTGTTCATGAGGCATCAAGCGACGTTGGAGGTGTGCAGTGCTTCGCGATGGGTGGGTCGCGATTCAACTCTTGTCGAAGTCCAAAGGGAGCTGAGTCGGCTAGGGTTTGTGCAGTGGAGGCGATGGGAAAGCTTCGATTCTGGAACGGTCGGCATCGGCTAGGGTTTCAAAACGCGATTTGGGGTTGCTGTTTTTTGAGCAGTGATAGGTATATTTTCCTTTTGCTTAATTCATATGTTTATATATTTTACAGTAAAGATATAAAATTTCATTTTTTAAATTTAAAGGCAATAAATATGTAAGTAAACATAAATACATATGTGCAGATTTTTACACTAAGGTAATGTTTTTGTTTTTGATTTAAAATTCATAAATATGTATATAAAGGATATATATATAAATATGCATGTAAGCAGTAGGTATATATATACACAAAACAGTAAAGGAAGTTCTATTTGATTTTAAGGTTTGAAAAACAGAAAAATTAATTTACAGATAATTTTAAAAATAAAAATAAAAATAAAATTTTAAATGTTTAAGTAGTTATATAAAAATCAAAACCAACATAGTTATTTTTATAAGTGTGTATATACGGTTTCCAAAGAAAGTATTTTGTAAAAAAAAAATCATTAATTTAAAATTGAAATATTAATTGAACTAAAATTCTAAAATGAAATTGGTTTATTCGATTTGTTTTGAATGTTAATAAATTTATATAATTGTTATACAAGGTATAAATCAAGAAATCAAGTCGAGATGGAAAATGGATGGCAAATTAAAAAGCAAAGGTGAGAACTTCTCACTCAAAAGGGTTTGATTTAAATTTTAAATAGTTAGATTTAAAATTGTTTGATTGTGTTGATTGAATGCTTGAATGATGATTGTTATATATATATATATATATATATATATATATATATATATATATATATATTGGATGTGAATAGACCCTATACGCTGTTAGTAAGCGGATGTTATTTATTAAACCCATATATCGCGATATTCCACCTTGAAGTGGAATTGGTATTATATATATATAGCAATATATACATATTGGCATATGTATATATTTGAAATTATTGATTTTCCCGCATTATATAGCGGATGAGACCCTATTGCGCCGCCTATTAAGCGGATAATATTTTATAAATCCCATATACCGCGATATTCCACCTCGAAGTGGAATGGGTATTGTGCTAATGTGTTTGGATGCAGGGAAACAGGTTGGAGGGATCCAACTGGATTCCTCACATTGATTGAATTTATTTATGTTGTGATGTGATAATCTGTGAATGATTATATTGATGTGATTGATCATATTGATGTTTGGAATTTATTTGAAGGCTGTAATTTAGCCGAATGGGTTTTTGGTATCGTTGGATACCAGAAATAAATGAAATTGGATTTTGGAAATCAAAGTAGAAACGTTAAGTGAATTAATTTTAGAAAATTGAACAAATTTAAAGAAAAGAATTTAAAAGTATAAAAAGCTGATTTTTGTAATCTTATCGAATTAATTCCAAATATGGTGAAAAGTTTTTTTTTAAATGGAATTTATGAGTAGTAAGATTTATAAATTTTGTAAAGTTATTAAAAGAATGAATTTGGATAAATAAATGGATTTTTAAGTTGAACTTTGTCTTTTAAACGAATAATAAAAGGAATTGGTAAATAAAACGATTTTATAAGTTGAAGTTTTATAAAATATACAATGTGAGATTACAAACATTGTTTTATAAATCCGAAACTAGCTTATTTTGATAAGTCAATTATTTTAGATTATTAAAGGAGAATATTCACGATTTTGGACAGTGAATAATATATTAAAGAAATGTTTTAGGAAAGTGATATTTTAAATAGAATCATAACGATTTCAAGATGTTTTAAATTGTAATGATTATCGAAACCATATATTTCAACATTCATTGTTGAAATAGATGTTTCGAGAAATATGGAAATGGTGGACCATAACACTGTTGTTATAGTAAATGATTTCCGAAAGGAAATGTTTTATATAGCATTGGGATTTATATATCCATTTTAATTTTGAATCCCTATACTAGTACTTTTGGGTTGTCGTAACGATGTTTTACGCAACATTCGTTTTGACCCAAATAAATGTGTTAAGAGAATATTTTCCAAGTGCTGAAAATTAAATAGATTTGTGAATTACTTATTTATTAAATAAGTATGGAAATGTTTTTTTTTCAAATATGAAGTGAATGTTTTGAGATTTTATCTTTTAGAGATAAATTGAAAATGAATATTAGAAATCGATTTGAAAATTATATATTCATAGATATTTTGGAAATGTAAATTCACTATGGAATTTATAAAGGAAAGGGAAATTTGTTTAAAAATAAACATTGATTTATTTTTTGAAGAGTGGAAATAAATTTACGGATTTGGAACGTAAGTTTAAAATAAATCGGTAAGGATTTATTTGATTAATTTAAAATGGATAAATATTTGGAAGTGTTTCCATTTAAGGAAATTGATTTGAAATTTGTTTCAAAGATTGAAAGATGAAAATTTATTTGAAATTCGTTTACAAATGATTGAAGTGTGGAAAATGTATCTTGTAAAGATATTTTGTAAATAAATAATTTGGGTAAATTATTTATAACCGGGCGATGTTGTGAATATTGATTGATAGTTAAATAACCGACTATCAATATTGACTTTTAAATAGGTATTTGTTGTGAATCGGTTGAAATTGAATGCTACACTTATTTTTAAATTATTGCGCTCGTTATTCGGATTACCCGCTCCGAATAGTGATACGACGTAATGGATAGCATTGAAGACCGGTGGTGAAGACCGGGTATTTGTGAAAACGATAGGATGACCTATCGATTGTCTCTGCACCGTTAGCTACGGTATGGAGATTTCCTTTGTGATGGGAAGTTTTATCGGGATTGTGAATTCCCGGATTTACAAGGGCTTCTTTGGAAGTGCCTTCGGTTCTGTTCGAACTCGGAACAGACTTGTATGGATTGTATGTCTGACATTACATTTTGAGATATAAAGCAGATTTCTTTCAAATACATTTCTGTTGGTGGCGGAGAATTTATTCTCTTAGCTTAACACCCTTCTCTGAGACGTACGAGCTCAGAGGTTATGTAGTTGAAGGTTGTCAGCGATATACTCTCAATTTGGTAGTGTGGCATGCTAAGTGCTGCTGTGTGATTGATGATCATTTGTTGATCATTTGTGATCAAAGCACGGCTTTGTGAAAAGCGTAGCTTTGTGGACGAAATCTCATCGAGCCTCACAAACCGGTAATGGACGAAACATGAAAGATGCGGCAAGGTTTCAAGGGTAGCTCCCCTAGGGTATGACCATTCCTTCTGGAAAAGAGTAGTATCATGGTATGGAGCCCAGATACTTACTCATGTGGACACACTTTATTTATTACTGTGTGATGTTGTTGGTGTAGAGGATCCTCGTATAAAGGTCCCAAAGGACCGGGGGTGGCATATCTGAGGTTTTATTCCTCGGGAAGGGGGTAGCCGGCCTTGTTTGGCAGAGATCCGGGTAGGTTCTCGGGGCGTCCCGCCAGAGGGAACCCATGTGGCAGTAGGAAGTTCCTTAGCCTGACCATTTGTTGGAAATCCAATTCTCAATACGAAACCCTGTACGGTTTTAGTTGTAGAACCTGCCATTTACTTATGGTGGTCACCACTGTTTAGATGGTAGCTATAGTAGGCATAGTACGAAATGTCTATGCTGGCTTGGATTAATATTCTACTTTCGAAATATTTTCTACACTATGCACTAATAATAATAATCAATTGTTTCTGCGTAGTAAGCATATTTGACTATCATAAGGAGAAATCTCCTTCAATTCTGCATTTGCATTGTGTGTGTGGCGGGAGGCCTTATGGTAGTTTCATTTTCTAAAAAGCATAGCGAAATTCTTTTTATTTTCTTTGTGAAAATAACTGCTTTTAGTTCTCACACCAGTCGCAAGACTGACCTGGAGTTTATTGTTCCCTTCCTAAACTCTGGTTGCCCATAAATTTCCACACGGACAGTCTAGAGTTAGGTTATCAGGTTATTCTGG
Source organism: Allium cepa (assembly GCA_030765085.1). Lineage (NCBI taxonomy): Eukaryota > Viridiplantae > Streptophyta > Magnoliopsida > Asparagales > Amaryllidaceae > Allium > Allium cepa. Next base: position 915,572,101 of record CM060932.1, read on the forward strand.
ATTTAGGAGTGCTATGGAGCTCAGGAGGCGAGCTAGATGGCGAGACGTATCACTATTGTATAGTATTTATTTTCCGCTGTTTATTGTTGTACACTCTAATGATATAATGTAATATAATAACTGATATAGTTTTTTGTTTTTAAAGATATTCATTTATCTATTATATGTTGTTCCGCTGCGACTGTGAGATTCTGATATTGTTTCTTGTTTTGTTTTCTTACTTCTTCTATCACTTCTTCTACCTCTTTCTTTTTCTTTAACCCTAAAGATTCCTAAGTTTGTTCATCTTTGGCTGGATTGTTGTGGAATGTTGCCAGCTCAAAGGAGTACGGATTTTCGGGCCTTTACATCAATTAAACTTGAAATTATAACCAATCAAACTTCAAAATAAAATTAAAATTATCTAATTTTTAAATTAAATTAAAGTTAACTAAAATTAAAATCAAAATTAAATTAACATCCAAAAAACTTTAAATTAAAATTAACTAAACTATGCTACAACAAAACCGAGTGCATGGAAAAAGACAGTGTATAGGATAAGCAACAGGTGTAAGAAAGCACACTGCTGGGCCAAGAACACTTTGACAATTGTGTAGGCTTAAATGTGTAGGCTAGAATACACATTTGCAGCCTGGTTAGGAGATCTATTTACAACAACTTTATTTTATGGCTCGTTCTGATCTTTTTACGAGTTGTAAAGAGATTTAAAGCATTCATCCTCCGTCTTTGTATTATTATGTAGTGAGGTAGACTTATGCACATCAATTACACTATCATTTGAGATAACCATTACTTTTGCTTTACAGATAGATAGATAAAAAAGGTTTGCAACGAGTTATGGATCGATGTTATTTTTGCTGCTATAACTACTTTTTGGTTTTAACGTATGTGCTACTTGCTTTTGTTTTGTTATTGCTACTTATTCTATATTTTGTTTATGAACTATTGATGATGAGCTATTTATGTTTGGTGTAAGAATATTGTGTATTTTGGTTATAAAATTTCATACGTTGGTTATCAAATATGTGTCCAATGTGGTACTGATACAATATGTTGATTTTGAAATGTGGTATTGATATAATATGCTAATTTTGAAATGTGGTATATACACACATTGTGACTGATGTTTACTGAAATGGAATTTATAGAAAAGGAGAAAAAACCTAATTGACTTAGCTTTGTATACAATTTAACGGCGTTTTTAAAATGCTGTTAAAACATTCAACGTCGTATAAAAAACGCCGCAGAATGTTTTAACAGCCTTTTAAAAACATCGTTAAATTGTATCTAAAAACATAAAGCATGATTTATTACAATAGGTAAATGCTGTAAATAAATATCACAACAATGAAAAAACGCTTTAAAAAAGGACATTTAACAGCATTTTTGAAACATTGTAAAAAAAGTTTTACCAAATTAGACCAAACGCCGTTAAATGATTTCACGACACCAGGGAAACATTGTAAAAAAGGACATTTAACGGCGTTTATTCCTTGATATTGTATATCTTTGACATATAACTGCATGTCGATATACAGCGTATGTAAAAACCCTGTTAATAGCTTTTGTAGCGTTTTTGAAATGCTGTTAAAGGTCCTGTTTGTTGTAGTGTAGTATAATTCTATGTTAATAATCTGTGATTTAATATTAATCTTAAAAGAAAATTAAAAAAAAATATGTTATAAAACAATATTCACCCCAACCTAGTGTTAAATTAGCCATAAGGTACATAATTCTACAACACACATTTGGTATCAGAGCACTAGGTTTATAAAAAACTCGTAATTTGATTTTTGAAAAGTTTAAATAGTTAGCAACATTGTTCGTACTCTTTTTAACACTTGCATAGAAGAATTTTTTTTGTAAAACCAATATGTTATTAGAAACTAATCATTTTGAAAAGTCACTTGATATATTTGAAAGGTGTAATGTTGTATTACAGGAAAATGAATACGATATGGCTAATGGTGAACAGACACTTGATATTCATTCATCATGAATCAAGAAGAACCAAATGATACTGAAAGTGGATGCTCAAGACACATTACTAGAAATCCAGAAATCTTAAAAGCTATTGTATACAAAGATGGTGGATCCAACGCAAAAGAATATGTGATTGGCATCGACAATGTCGGTAACTCTAAAATTCCTACTATTTTTAATGTTTTGCTAGTTAAGAATCTGAAACATAACTTGCTTAGTATTAGTAAATTATATATTAAGGGTTTTAAAACTAAGTTTGAAAAAGATAATTGCCACATTGAAGATAATGAGTCAATATGTGACGCCCCACCTCTATACCCACGCTAGCCAAGAACATTACGGTGAATGCTGTCAACTAGCACGGAGAATAAGGCTGTTGAGGAGCGACCATCCGTGTAATTTCTTTGCGCGAGCACCGATATGTCAAATAGTATAACATGCAATGCTTTATCCCGAGGAAATCCGGCATACCGACACAAACTCAAAGCTACTACACAGTGGCTATAAATACCTTCGGAAAAACAAATATAGGAATAAACATAACATAAATCAGTCACAGAAAATTCATATCACAAAGGCGGAATAAGATATGAATATTACACATGAAAGTGTACATCAGAGTAGTGGTCAGAAAGATCCACAATATCACAGAAGAATAGTTACACGAACTACACAAAAGAATAAGTATACATTATGGAGTCTATATCTCAAATGTATACAACAAAAACTACTAATCTAATTAGTTAACCAAAAGTCAGAGGAATCAATCCCAAGAGAGAAGTCAAGCAGAAGCACCTGTAACATCTCGGTCTGACCGTAGTAATATTTAATAAGAAAATAATAAACGGATCAGTCTAACTATAAATATCAGATGAAACGATATAGAATAAGAGATATGACTAAACACAGAATAATCACCATGCCAAGCCGTGATATATATAAGTAATTGAAAATCAACAAGAGATTAATCAATATCACCAAGTCTACACAAGAATCAAAGAAATGTCATACTCCTTATTTCGTTCACCAAACCACAAATATTGACGATAATATCAACGTCAATCACAAAAGTCAATGACACACGAATTCACCAATGCACAAATATTGACAATAATATCAATGTCAATCACAAAAGTCAATGACACACAAATTCACCAATGCACAAATATTGATAAGACTTATCAATGGAAATCACGAAAAATTGGTGAAACACAAATTCTAGAAATCTACACAAGAAATCCAGAAATCACAAAGGGGGGGAGGCCTATCACAAACGGGAGCATAAAGCTCACCAACACGTGTATCACAAACGGAACGCTAATTCCATGGTCGCTAACCATCACAAATTGAGCCGAAGCTCCACAAACGGCCCGAAGACCATGGGTTGCTACACCATCACAAACTGAGTCGAAACTCCACAAAACGGGGTTTAGTCTCCCTCGCAGACAAAGAGACATCGCACATTGCTAGTCTAAATCACAAAGATGATCGTCATGATCAACGAGAAGTGTCAATTACACTAAGCTAGTAAATATATGAGTTTAGCTTCATGTCCCATAACCACTTGCTTAACTTAAATATTTACGAACAAACTGTAGATCTCCACTATAAAATTGTCACAAGGGTTTCAATCGAACAAGTCCAAGAATTAACCAACAAAGTGAACGCAAGCGTTTCATACCACTTGTTTTACTAAGTCGTTTAATTGGATTTCTCATACGAGTGAGGTAAAGGTTTATATATACTAATAGATTGGAAAATGGTTTTATAAACGAATTTGGTATTAAAATAGTATTGAAATCGTTTGAGGAAAGAGTTTTGATATTTACTACTAGTATAGAAAACCTTTATATTTTTAAAGTGACAAAACACAAAGGAGATTGTAGGAACAATCAATCATTAAAATTCACCTTCGAAAATGTGAATAAAATCCAAAGAAATCGATATAAAATCCATCAAAGTGGATATATCTAAAATTCCCACAGAAAAGGTCATCTAAGTCGATAATAAATGACAACAACAAAAGGGAGACTACACGAATCGATTAAAGTTGGATATTCAAACGGATTAGCAAAATAGGCTAATCTGGCAATTAACAGCAGGTCGGTCGACCGGACTCCCTGAGTCGGTCGACCGAGCCTTAAACAGAGGAGTGCTTATGCACTTGGCAGCAGGTCGGTCGGCCGACTCAGGGAGCTCGGTCGACCGGACCTGTTGCCAGCCTCTTCCCTAGCCCATAGTAATGAGCTCCAACCTCGTCCAAATTTCATTCTCTCGAGCAACGGCGCTAAGGGTTTATGCCAATCTACTACCCGGCCCTATATGCTCCTCGATGCATCACCAAAAACAAGTTCAAATATAGAAGTTAGGATTTTTAACGAATTGAACTCAAAACACCAAAAATTGGAATATACACCAATTCAATCCAAACCAAAAGCAAATGCACACGAATAAGTATTAGGAATTCATACCTAACATTCGAAGATAATTCATAGACTTAGATGTGAGATTAAAAATCTCACCTTTGAACTAAATTTATGAAGATGAAGCTTGAAAGTAATGGCAAGAACAAGCACTCTTCAATCTCAACACTAGAAGCTTGAATCTAAGCTTAAAAGAGAAACATTCCCAAAATTAGGTTTAGGAAATTTCTGAAATTGAATGGAGAAAGAGTTGGAGAAGGTGAAGGAGATGCTTACCAAAGGGTTCTTCTTGAGTTTGGAGCTAAAGCTTGGATTTGCAAAGGAAGTTAGGGCTTGGAGTTTTAATTTCCTCTTCCACCCTCCATTTACATAAAAGCTTGAGTATTAGGAAAATAGAAGAGAAGTGAATGAAGAGGAGAGGGTTGGAACTGAGTTAGTAAGTGGTTAATTGGCTCAGCCCAAACCAAAGCCCAAAGCAAAAAGTAGCAAAAATCAACTTTCTCCAAACATATCGAAGCTTATACTCAAAAAGGTCGCAACCGTCATTTTGAACTCAATGGGGGTGGTCTCGAGTCCCAATTCGACTGTTTGCAAAAAGTAGGTTCTCGGACCAAAATCCGACAAACGATAAAATATTTAAATAAAATATTTAAATATAAAATCGATAAATATGCGGGTTGTTACAGACTCCCCTCCTTAAAGAAATTGCGTCCTCGCAATACTAAAGAGGAAAATAAGAAGTAACAACCATGGAAGCATATCAACACCAAAGAAAATTTGAGATAGGAAGTTCACCATAAAGTGCACGAAAGAGTTAGCAAGAAATCTGATGAAACTTCAATTTCCACAATAACACCGGGCTCAAGAATGAAAACCGGAATCCCTAAGGCATTCCCGTAGATAAAAGACGTGGGGAACGTCAAGAATAACAGAAAATTGAGCCGGTGCAACGACGTAGTACAAAAACGGTACGCCCAATGAACCAAAGCAAAGACATCGATGTAGTACAACGGTACATCCAATGAATCAAATAGCGAAGACATCGATGTAGTACAAACGGTACATCCGATGAATCAAAAGCAAAGACATCGATGTAGTACAAACGGTACATCCGATGAATCAAAAGCAAAGACATCGATGTAGTACAAACGGTACATCCGATGAACCAAATAGCGAAGACATCGATGTAGTACAACGGTACATCCGATGAACCAAATAGCGAAGACATCGATGTAGTACAAACGGTACATCCGATGAACCAAATAGCAAAGACATCGATGTAGTACAAACGGTACATCCGATGAATCAAATAGCGAAGACATCGATGTAGTACAAACGGTACATCCGATGAATCAAAAGCAAAGACATCGATGTAGTACAAACGGTACATCCGATGAATCAAAAGCAAAGACATCGATGTAGTACAAACGGTACATCCGATGAATCAAAAGCAAAGACATCGATGTAGTACAAACGGTACATCCGATGAACCAAATAGCGAAGACATCGATGTAGTACAAACGGTACATCCGATGAGCCAAATAGCGAAGACATCGATGTAGTACAAACGGTACATCCGATGAACCAAATAGCGAAGACATCGATGTAGTACAAACGGTACATCCGATGAACCAAATAGTGAAGACATCGATGTGGTACAAACGGTACATCCGATGAACCAAAAAGCGAAGACATCGATGTAGTACAAACGGTACATCCGATGAATCAAAAAGCGAAGACATCGATGTAGTACAAACGGTACATCCGATGAATCAAAAGCGAAGACATCGATGTAGTACAAACGGTACATCCGATGAATCAAAAGCGAAGACATCGATGTAGTACAAACGGTACATCCGATGAATCAAATAGCGAAGACATCGATGTAGTACAAACGGTACATCCGATGAATCAAATAGCGAAGACATCGATGTAGTACAAACGGTACATCCGATGAATCAAAAGCGAAGACATCGATGTAGTACAAACGGTACATCCGATGAATCAAAAGCGAAGACATCGATGTAGTACAAACGGTACATCCGATGAATCAAAAGCGAAGACATCGATGTAGTACAAACGGTACATCCGATGAATCAAAAGCGAAGACATCGATGTAGTACAAACGGTACATCCGATGAATCAAATAGCGAAGACATCGATGTAGTACAAACGGTACATCCGATGAATCAAAAGCAAAGACATCGATGTAGTACAAACGGTACATCCGATCAATCAAAAGCAAAGACATCGATGTAGTACAAACGGTACATCCGATGAATCAAAAGCAAAGACATCGATGTAGTACAAACGGTACATCCGATGAATCAAATAGCGAAGACATCGATGTAGTACAAACGGTACATCCGATGAATCAAAAGCAAAGACATCGATGTAGTACAAACGGTACATCCGATGAATCAAATAGCAAAGACATTGATGTAGTACAACGGTACATCCAATGTATCAAATAGCAAAGACATTGATGTAGTACATCGGTACATCCAATGTATCAAATAAGACGGAACATCGATGTAGTATAATAACAGTACATCCGATGATCCGAACACCATAAAAGAACACCGGACACTAATCCATAAAAGGAATGAGATAAAGCTCAATAAAATGAAGTATACCAAAACGTCCGATGAACTTGATAGAAAGATAATTCCATTCAGACAACATTAAAAAAATCAACCGCTTGTTGCTTACGACAAAGCGCATTGGCAATACGATTTCCCTTCTCGGGAATAAAAGAATATCAAGATCATAAGATGCTAGGAACTCGAGTCAACATGAAGTTTCTTATGAGAAAATAATTATTCCAAAGATTTATGATCGGGGTAGAGAACAAATTTCTCATCCAAAAATGATGATGCCAAATTCCAAAAGCAAAAACAATAGCCACGAACACTAGATCATGAGTGGCATATCTAGTCTCGATAAGCTATAATGATTTAGAAGCACAAGTGATAGCACGTTCTCTATGGCAAGAGAATGACATCCAAACCAATACGACTAGTATCGGTACAAATAGCAAAGTCTTGGTTCCCCTTCAGGAATCACAAGAAAGGATAAGAATATCGAAAAGAAAGAACTTCTTTTAAATAATTCTCTTTCCCGAAAAGTTAAAACTTCCAAAATTACATTTTTACTTTTATGTAATAATCTTTCTACAAAAGTATTACATTTTTACAAGTCAATATATCGTGTCTGATTGTCACATCAAAGCGTTCAGGAAATTCCTATCGATAACGTTGATCAAGCGCATCGACCAAAATTCTTAAAGCACTCAACGGGCAATACAATCACAAAATCATCTTTTATAGGATAAATAAATCTCTTAAAAAGTTTTAAGAATATTCTTTGTTCGTTTCAAGAACAAAAATCCAGTTTCACTTATAAATAAATCTTATGAAAAAGATTTGCAAAATTTTTAAATTACTATTTTCATCCAAAATCAGTAAAAACAAGAATAGTCTCATCGGAATATTCATAGAATATTCGATTTATAAAGTGGATGAAATAAGCAGGACAAATTTGAATGACATAATAAGTCATTCATAAGAATCATAACGAGTGCGGAATGCGGTAAGTGGAATGCTAATTTCTGCAACTCGTAGCAAACGAAAACCGGTGATAAAGTCAAACTGAAAAGACCTTAACACCACACAAAAGATCTCTTAGGTGATAATCCTAAGACAAACTCAAAAATGCCGAAAAATTTCTCAAACTACATGAATGAGAGAAATAATACTTTCCTTATAAGTGGGCTCAAGGAATAAAATGATGCCATCAAGTTGGAGTCAAAATCATAAAGGAAAAGTAGAAATCTGCTTAACAGATTGAGAATGTCGAAGAGGAAAAGTCCACACGAGAAAATAGGATATAGGCTTCACAACGATTAAGCCAATCCTTACAGAAACCAATTCCGAAGCCTAAGTAAAATCGGCTCGGAAAGAAAAATCACATAAACTAATTTCGACATCAATAGAAAGCAAATTGAGTGTTGCGGATCTACCATCCGGATTCGCAATCCTCAAAGAAGTCAACAAGCCCAAAATATTCAAAGAAAAGAATCGACAAGTTCTTTTGATATATAAAAATAATGAGATGAAACCCATATCAAAAAGAACTCAAATAGAAAGTTCACGAATTAGAACAATGCCATCGAGGATTGAATGAAAATACCTTGACCAAGAGAAGAGTTGCCAGGAACTTGCAGCTTTCCTTCTCACTTGCTTGGAAGCTTAGGACACGAAGATAAAAGATGACCCGAACCTTTGCAATAACGGCAAAAGAGGGGTTTCGGGCACTCCCCTACATGGTGGTCCGTGGAACCACAATTGTAGCATTGTCCACGACTAGAGGTAGGAACTTTTGCTATCTGAGTTTGTTGCTTTCCTTTCTTATTAGAATCGGGGCCTTTGAATTGATAGGCCTCTTCAAGTTATTGTCGAAGTTCCGTTGGGCACGCACAACTTCAACATCACCTTCATTATCGGCCTCTTCAAGACGAAGAGCGATATCAATAAGCTGATCAAAAGAAACTTCGAGTTTCAAAAGTAATGGCTTCTTGAGGTTCTCATTCAAGCCATAGACAAATCTCTGGTTTTTCTTCAATGGGGTATTAATATACTCGACCCCATACTTAGAGAGAGATTCGAAAGATGCGACGTAGTCCGTCACAAAAGATTCACCTTGAACAAGGTCAATAAAACGCCGGGCCAAAGTTACCTTTTCAGCCTCCGGCACAAATTTCGATTCGAATCTTTCCCGGAATTGCTCCCAAGTGAGATCCGCTTCAACGATTTTAGAAATTAAAAGCCCATACCAATCTAATGCTCTTACTTGGAGCATGCTAGAAGCCACTTGGACTCGATGTAGATCAATAAGGTTCATGCTAGAAAAGATACGATCGCATGATTTGAGCCAAGCTTGAATTTCAATAACACTCTCGGATCCCTTGAATGGCCCTCCACCCAAATCGGTGTAGTCTCTGCACAAGCGTGCAAAACCGGATCTAGGATGAGTAGGCTCTGGATTGGGTCCGGCTGCTTGAGCGTTCTTAACAAGATCTAGAAGCTGCTGGGCAGACATAAATACTCCATCCTGGGGAGTAGCACTAGATTGACCGGCGCTGGGACGGCCTGGTCTAGACATTTCTCTTCCTTTAGAAAGAAAGAAGAAGAAGAAAAAGGTTATTCACCAAATTGAATATCAAGTAATCTTGATAGACAAAACAAGGAATCATAAGGAAAATAGGATGGATCGGTACGAAGACTCGAATTAAATCCTAAAGCACGACTCCTAAGAAAGACTTAGGACGATGATCCTTGTTATAATATTCCATATTGTTCCGAAGTTTGGCTCCGATACCAAGCTGTGACGCCCCACCTCTATACCCACGCTAGCCAAGAACATTACGGTGAATGCTGTCAACTAGCACGGAGAATAAGGCTATTGAGGAGCGACCATCCGTGTAATTTCTTTGCACGAGCACCGATATGTCAGATAGTATAACATGCAATGCTTTATCCCGAGGAAATCCGGCATACCGACACAAACTCAAAGCTACTACACAGTGGCTATAAATATCTTCGGAAAAACAAATATAGGAATAAACATAACATAAATCAGTCACAGAAAATTCATATCACAAAGGCGGAATAAGATATGAATATTACACATGAAAGTGTACATCAGAGTAGTGGTCAGAAAGATCCACAATACCACAAAAGAATAATTACACGAACTACACAAAAGAATAAGTATACATCATGGAGTCTATATCTCAAATGTATACAACAAAAACTACTAATCTAAGTAGTTAAGCAAAAGTCAGAGGAATCAATCCCAAGAGAGAAATCAAGCAGAAGCACATGTAACATCTCGGTCTGACCCGAGTATTATTTAATAAGAAAATAATAAACGGATCAGGCTAACTATAAATATCAGATGAAACGATATAGAATAAGAGATATGACTAAACACAGAATAATCACTATGCCAAGTTGTGATATATATAAGTAATTGAAAATCAACAAGAGATTAATCAATATCATCAAGTCTATACAAGAATCAAAGAAATGTCATACTCCTTATTTCGTTCACCAAACCACAAATATTGACGATAATATCAACGTCAATCACAAAAGTCAATGGCACACGAATTCACCAATGCACAAATATTGAAAATAATATCAATGTCAATCACAAAAGTCAATGACACACAAATTCACCAATGCACAAATATTGATAAGACTTATCAATGGAAATCACGAAAAATTGGTGAAACACAAATTCTAGAAATCTACACAAGAAATCCAGAAATCACAAAGGGGGGAGGCCTATCACAAACGGGAGCATAAAGCTCACCAACACGTGTATCACAAACGGAACGCTAATTCCATGGTCGCTAACCATCACAAATTGAGCCGAAGCTCCACAAACGGCCCAAAGACCATGGGTTGCTACCCCATCACAAATTGAGTCGAAACTCCACAAAACGGGGTTTAGTCTCCCTCGTAGACAAAGAGACATCGCACATTGCTAGTCTAAATCACAAAGATGATCATCATGATCAACGAGAAGTGTCAATTACACTAAGCTAGTAAATATATGAGTTTAGCTTCATGTCCCATAACCACTTGCTTAACTTAAATATTTACGAACAAACTGTAGATCTCCACTATAAATTGTCACAAGGGTTTCAATCGAACAAGTCCAAAAATTAACCAACAAAGTGAACGCAAGCGTTTCATACCACTTGTTTTACTAAGTCGTTTAATTGGATTTCTCATACGAGTGAGGTAAAGGTTTATATATACTAATAGATTGGAAAACGGTTTTATAAACGAATTTGTATTAAAATAGTATTGAAATCGTTTGAGGAAAGAGTTTTGATATTTACTACTCGTATAGAAAACCTTTATATTTTTAAAGTGACAAAACACAAAGGAGATTGTAGGAACAATCAATCATTAAAATTCACCTTCGAAAACGTGAATAAAATCCAAAGAAATCGATATAAAATCCATCAAAGTGGATATATCTAAAATTCCCACAGAAAAGGTCATCTAAGTCGATAATAAATGACAACAACAAAAGGGAGACTACATGAATCGATTAAAGTTGGATATTCAAACGGATTAGCAAAATAGGCTAATCTGGAAATTAACAGCAGGTCGGTCGACCGGACTCCCTGAGTCGGTCGACCGAGCCTTAAACAGAGGAGTGCTTATGCACTCGGCAGCAGGTCGGTCAGCCGACTCAGGGAGCTCGGTCGACCAGACCTGTTGCCAGCCTCTTCCCAGCCCATAGTAATGAGCTCCAACCTCGTCCAAATTTCATTCTCTCGAGCAACGGCGCTAAGGGTTTATGCCAATCGACTACCCGGCCCTATATGCTCCTCGATGCATCACCAAAAACAATTTCAAACATAGAAGTTAGGATTTTTAACGAATTGAACTCAAAACCCCAAAAATTGGAATATACACCAATTCAATCCAAACCAAAAGCAAATGCACATGAATAAGTGTTAGGAATTCATACCTAACATTCGAAGATAATTCATAGACTTAGATGTGAGATTAAAAATCTCACCTTTGAACTAAATTTATGAAGATGAAGCTTGAAAGCAATGGCAAGAACAAACACTCTTCAATCTCAACACTAGAAGCTTGAATCTAAACTTAAAAGAGAAACATTCCCAAAATTAGGTTTAGGAAATTTCTGAAATTGAATGGAGAAAGAGTTGGAGAAGGTGAAGGAGATGCTTACCAAAGGGTTCTTCTTGAGTTTGGAGCTAAAGCTTGGATTTGCAAAGGAAGTTAGGGCTTGGAGTTTTAATTTCCTCTTCCACCCTCCATTAACATAAAAGCTTGAGTATTAGGAAAATAGAAGAGAAGTGAATGAAGAGGAGAGGGTTGGAACTGAGTTAGTAAGTGGTTAATTGGCTCAGCCCAAACCAAAGCCCAAAGCAAAAAGTAGCAAAAATCAACTTTCTCCAAACATATCGAAGCTTATACTCAAAAAGGTCGCAACCGTCATTTTGAACTCAATGGGGGTGGTCTCGAGTCCCAATTCGACTGTTTGCAAAAAGTAGGTTCTCGAACCAAAATCCGACAAACGATAAAATATTTAAATAAAATATTTAAATATAAAATCGATAAATATGCGGGTTGTTACACAATATTATCTATTAAGAAACATAATATTTATATTCGAAGTATAAAAGTGTCTAATGATAATCTATGTCTTTTGGTTGAACCTAGTAACCTTTGGATTTGGCGCAAAATATTTGGTCATTTGAATAACCTATCTAAAATTGCTAGATATGAACTCATTAGGGTTTTTTCCACAATGAGTTTCATTGTCAACAACTAATGTGATGCTTGTCAACTAGAAAAACTTCGTAAAAGTTCTTTTAAATCAAAATATATGATTTCTACATCTTATCCTCTTGAACTACTTCACCTAGATATTTTTGGACCTTCGCAAATACAATCAATTAATCATAATAGATATGTCTTTGTAATTGTAGTCAACAAATGAATAGTTAAATAAAGAATTTTTTGACATAATGACTAAGGAATTTGAAATGAGTCATATGGAAGAACCAACTTTCTATTTAGGATTACAAATAAGACAATTTAGTGATGGTGTTTCTATAAGCCAAAAGAATATGCTAAGGATCTAGTTAAAAAATATGGTATGTCAAATACTAGTGGTAAGCCAACTCCCATGGCAACTAATGAGAAATCAAATTAAGAAAAAAAACCAAAACTATATAGAGGTATGATAGGTTCCTTACTATATATAACTGCTAGTAGACTTGATATAATGCATAGTGTTTGTCTATGTGCAAGATATCAATCTCAACCTAAAAAACTCACCTAAAATCCATAAAAAGAATATTAAGATATGTAAACAACATATTAGATTATGGACCCTTATATGAAAAAGAAGATTCCTTTAATTAATTTCGTATAGTAATGTTGACTATGTTGGATGCTAATCAGACCGAAAAAGTACAAGTGGAACTTTTCACCTTTTAGGACAGTTTCTTTCTTCCTGGTTAGCAAGCAAATTATGTGTTTCTATCTACAATTGAAGAAGAATATATCTCTGCTGCATTAGCATGTTCACAAGTTATTATATGCAAAAACATTAAAAGATTTTGGTTTAAATTTCTCTAAATCACCAATATACTATAATAACACTAATAAATCTATCAAAAATTCTAGCACATCATGCTAGGACCAAACATATAGACCTAAGTTATCATTTTCTGTCAGATAACATAAATAATGAAGCTATTTCACTCGAATTTATAAATACTGAAAATCAAATAGCTGGTATATTGAAAAAATTGTTAACTCAAACATCTTTTATTAAACTCAGAAGAAAGTTAAGAATATGTTCTTTCTTTGAAATGTAAATATAATAACATATAAATAAATAAATTTTAAAATAAAATGTCAAAATTAATCTACATATGTTGACATACTATCTGCCTATAAGTTGACATATGCTATAGATTTTTGAACACTGTTTTCCCTCTTAAATTCAAAATTCAAAATATAACTTCATAACCACCAAATTTTGAATCTTTTCTCTTTTCCCTTTCTTCTTCTTTCTGTAATTCCAAATAAAATAGAAATAATGGATTCCTCAAATATTCAAAGCGACCAAGAGAGGAGACTGCTCCCTTAAACTTTGAAACATCCATTTTAGGCACCATCCAAACCACCACCATGGCCAAATTCATCAAAGTAGAAGTTGATCTGAAGTATGCCCTCAACATTCTTTTATAATAGAGGTCATCCAAATAAGCCTCTTAAAGGAACAAGAGAAGTAAGGGTGCATCCTTCAGAATCTCTAAAAGCATCTATTGGATAATATAACAAATCCAATAGTAATCGAAGAAGAAACACCTAATCTTATCATTCATAACCCTAAGAATGGTGAAGAGGAAGAAGAGGAGAAGGAAGAAGATGTAGTTGAAGATGACAATGAATTCAAATGTATATGAAAAGTTTGCTTCAATCATGGTGGAAATCTTATGGAACAAAAGGAAACTTTTTTCTCCACTATCTCTTTTGCCCCATCCATAAGTCTCCTATAGTAAAAAAGACGCATTAATTCTACATTTAAATTTGGCTTGTTTAGGTTTGAATTGTTAGTATTATTATGTTTTGATTTGTTTTGGTTTGCTTAAATATGTATACTTAGACTGATGATTTGATTTGTATAGGTTGATTTTAATAAATAAAACTTGTCTTATCCTATTTAAAGCCTCCATATACTAGTCATGTTTAGTATGCTTCGATTATTTTAGCCCTTAATTATTAATTTTAACTCTCAATTTAGGTATTTCATTTATAGGGATTTTTTCCACCCATTATTGTTGATGACAAAGGGGGAGAAATTATAAAATATGCACACGCATATATTCAAAGGGGGTTATGTGATTCAAGAGAAGTTATATTATATTTTATATGCATGAATATTTAATAGTTTTCATCATCAAAAGGGGGGAGATTGTTACTACCTTGGTTATTGATTTTGATAATAACAACCGTATATAATCATATAAGATATAGATACTAATATTTTTCCAAGTTATATAGTATATAGTGCAGAGTATTGCATAGGTGCTAAATCGAAGGTTGTATAGTATAAAGAATCAGGATAAAGATGATATGAAGACTCGTGAGTTCGAAGATCAAGATATGAAGATCTCAAGATTATAATTTAGTCTATAGAGTCATAACATATATTTTTAAAGTTATTGGTAGCAATCTTTGATCCCTATCTCCAAAATCCTAATCTTTTATATTTTTAACCAAAATAAATTTCAAAATATTCTACAAAAGTTTTTCGGAGTTTAAAATGTTTATAAATTATGTTCAAACTATTGTACAAAATATAAAATTATTTTATTCAAATTATTTTTTAAAAAAAACAATTTTCATTTTCAGTCTAGGTATGTCGACATACCTAGACAATATATGTCGATATACATGTCGCTAATTAGTTTTTTAAATTTTGAAAGGAACTGCCTATTCATCGCAACTCTTCGTGAATGAATACATCCGTTTATTTACTATATAAAGGGGAGTTCAAACGAATTTTTTAACAAATAAATGCTTACTTTCATACTCTCTTGAAAATTCTCTTGAAAAATATACTCTATTCTCTTCAAAACCACATAGAATCAATTCCTACATCATAGTATTAATTCAATACTACTTTCTTACTATTTTACAATCATCTCTCTCTCTTTTCAAAGATCAAAGTGTTATCCAAGAGGCTAGAAGATTCATATTATCTAAAGTACAAGAATTTGTCTTTGGAAAAACTATCAACTATTTGTATTTGCTTCGGTGAGCTTATAGCCCATTCAAATCAAGTGGGTGTACATAGTAGCTTGTTCAAATCTAGTGAGAGTACTTGTAACTCGGTCAAAATAAGCGATTCTACCATAAACTTTGAAATTTAGGAGGGTATGTCTTATAGCCTTAAAATCGAGATTGTATTTGGATTTGCCTTCCGCTCGGTTAAATGCTAGCATTTGAAAGAAATCTATACAGGCAATTGTACGGAATTGGATTTAGGAGAAATCTGAACCCGTATAAAATTCTCAATGTCATTTCTAACTCTTTACTTTACTACTAACAGATTGTTAGTATAATTCTACGTTGATAGTGTAACGACCCGAAATTTTGGGCAATATAAATTTAATAATCTGTATAAATAATTTAACTGGTTTGATAATATTTCTTTGTAATATTAATTTAAACCGATAAATTTATTCTTTTTATGGTTAATAAATATTTAATCTGATAATTGTGATCAATATCCTTTTAACAATTTAAGATATTGATAAGATTTGTTTGTCAAAGCTAATAAAATTTTATTCTATTTATAATATATACATTTAATATATATTGTGAATAGGAGATCTTTTGTTTTAAATTAAAGATGAATTTTCAAATTGTAATATATATGTATGTATATGTTATAATTTGAGTTGTTTTGAAATTTAATTTAATCTGTCAATAATTTATGTATGTATGAATATTGTAGATTGAAGCTTTGTTTTAGAATCAATGTTTTCAAAAGTTAATTTAAAGATTTATTCATTTGTTTTAAAATATAAGATAAACAGTTTGTTTTTAAATAAGATAGTTTAAAAAGGTTTTAAACAAAGTTTTGTTTTGTCTTTCTTTTAAAGTATTTAAAATATGATAGTTTGAAAGGAATTTAAAACAAGCTTTGTTTTGCTTTCTTTTAAAAATGCTTATTATAAAATGGTTATAAATGATAAATATAAATGTTAGATTTTAAATAACATATGTAAGAATTATTTGCATTTTTATTAGCGTTAGAATATTTCTTTTAAAAATAAACTTATATTTATTTATAAAGTAAATTTAATAAGTAAGTTATATTCACTTTTAAATTAAGTAAAAATTAATTAAAAATACATAAGAACATGTGTAAGCATAATAGTCATTCTAACAACACATGTAAGTAAATTAAGCAAGTAGAGAGACAAATGTAAGTTTAATTAACAAATGGCAACCATTTCATTTTAATTTTAATAAAATATTTTAAGAAGAAAACTAATTTTCTCAAAAACACTTTTTCCTTTATCTTCATTTCTTTAAAAATTTAACGGCCACAAGAAATTTTTCTTCAACACTAAGATTTAAAACCAGAATCAAATCTGAATTTAATTAAGATCTGCAACTTCAAATCTCAACCTGCAAACAGAGTTAGTCACAACATTTCAAATCTGCAAAATCAACCTGCAACCTCCAAATCTTTTGTTAATCAAATGAAGTTCAACTCAGCAATTTCAACCTGTAATGCTAATGGAAATCAACAGCATAATTAAAAGCATGCATGGAATCATCTTCATCAGCAAAGCAAATCTGTAGGCATGCAGCAGATTTTCATTAGCAAATCACTTCAGATGTTCAAAGCCTGGAAATTTAAATCTGTTGTGATCTGCAAAATTTAACAGGTGAGTAAACATTTTTAAAAACATTTTTTTTTAAAATCTGTAATCAAACTTTGATGCATGTGATGGTTTGTGCTGTGATAATGTATATATGTTTATATGAATACTGTTTATGAATGCATGTTGAAATTGTGAAGTATCTGTATATATATAAGTGTCTGCAAATTTCATCTGCTCGGTTCTTATTACAGGGTTTAAATTTCTTAAGGAAATTTTTATATCTTTTATTTCAATAAAATTTAAGCTTGGACCTTTAAATGAAAGTTGGTTGTTAAGATATGATGATAATTTTAAAAATAATCTCAGGGTTTAAAATTCAACATATTATTTTTAATTTTGAAAACAACAGTGAAATTCATATTTATGATAAAAATCAACAACCTTAATTTCTAATTTGAATTACATGAATGTATTTGTGATGGAAAATCATGAATTTTGATATACATTACATGATTTTTAGGTTGTTAATTTATGGGAATTTTCGAGTTGTTCGAAATGGGGGTTTTTGGCGATTGCCGTTGATCGGCGTGGTGATTGGAGTTGAAATTGTGGTCAAAGAAAGCCTTCATGATGTTGATAATGGGAAAAATATAATTGGAATTTTTAAATGTGTGAATTGTTTGAATTCGACTAAACTAGGGTTTAAGTCTGTAGTCTGTTCGGCTTGGTTGCCGAGGTGATTTCGTCATGTGTAGTGGACCGGAGATGCTCGCGATCGGGGGGAAATGGTGCTCGGGGTTGAGGTGCTTTGATGGTGAGGTCGGAAAAGTTCATCGATGTGCAGGTTGTCGGCGTTGGGGGGAATTTTGGAGTCGAGGGTTGCTGCAGTTTCGGTCGTAGGGTCGAGTTTTTGTTTCATGTGGTGGTTGTGAGATCTGGAGCTTGAGAAGGCTCGTGTGCATTCACATGATCAACGACGATGGTCGCGACGACCTAGATTGGCTGGAGGTGACGGTGCACGTGCACCGTGCACGATTGGAATCAGGTGGAGACTGTGTTTGGGAATGGGGTTTTCTCGGGAAAGCTCTCGTGTTTTTCAAGGAGGAGACTCGAAGTGGGGTAGATGGGTTTCGTTGTGAGTGTTTGGCACGAGTAGATATAGTAATTTACTCGAGTTGTTTTTAGGCAATAAGCTTTTTATGGTTTCATACAGTAAAGTTAATAAATAAAGTTTTCAAACTTAAACTTGATGTTTGAAATAAATACAATTTAGCTTTAAATTGTAAACTAAGCTTTCAAAACAAATGAAAGTCAAAGATCTTAGGGGTGTTTGGAGCTAATATTTTCAAATTTGAAAGTCAAATATAATTAATTTTGAAATAATTAACTAAATTTATTTTAAATTGAATTTATAGGTATTTTCAATTTGAATATTAGATCAAAGTTCTAAGAAACTCAATCATGTTTAAATTAGGATGTTTTCATGTTGAAAGGGTACATTTAAAGTTTGAAATTTGATAATTTAAAGTGTTTTAAATTTTAAGATTTGATTACCAAATGTCCTCTTTTCAAATAAGGTTATTATTCTGATTTTGAAATCCAAATTGAATAATTGTTTTTAAGTTATAATTTTTTTTGAATAAGTCAAATAATTTGTTTATGGAAATAAACAAGGTTAAATTATTTGAATAATTAACTTAAGAATGCTTATTTGTTAATAAGTTAAGCTTGATTAAGATTTATGGTTTTCTTAATTTATTAAAGATTTTCTTTAATAATAGAAGTTAATTAATTAATTATTTAATTTATTTTAAATAATTAGTTAATTATTTATTTAATTTTAAATAACCACTTAATTATGAATTAATTAAGTGCAATTACTTAATAAAGTAATTAATGGTTAATTGTTGAATGTAATTAAGGAAGTTAATTACTTATGAAGTAATTAATGATAATTACTCGTAGGAGTAATTAGTTGAAGTGATTATTGGGTAATCATTTGTTGTTATCAATTAAAGAATTGATTAATAAATTGTTTGAAATTAATTAATTATGGAGTAATTAATTAATTAGGGATTGTTTAATAATGGGATTAATTAATTGTTAAGTAATTAATTAAGGAAGTAATCAAGATTGATTAATAGAAGTAATTAGAAACAATTACTTATGTAAGTAATTAAGAGTTTATTACTTAATTATTTTAGTTAATTAATTAATGAGATTAATTAATTAATTAAATGTGTTTAATTAAAGATTAATCACTAAATGTAATTAACTAAAATATAATTAGTTAATAAGGTAATTAATTAAGGATTTATTTATTTATTTAAATTAAGTAATAAGTACTTAATGATGTTGTTAAAGATTAATTAATTAAATTAATTAATCAAAGGTTAATATAATTAATTAAGAAGTTAATTAATTAAGATAAGTAATTACAAATTGTTAATTACTGATTATGATTAATAGAATGATTAATTATAAGTTAATCATTTAATTAATTAAAGTAATTATTAATTAATAATGATCATTTGTTAATTAATCAAGGTTGATTAATATAAGTGATTAATGTAAGTGTGATTAATTAATTGTAATTAATTAAGGTTTAATGTAATTAATTATAATTGATTAATTAATGAAGTAAGTGTAGGATAATTAATTATTGTAATTAATGATAGTAATTAAAGGTTAATACTGAATATGGTTAAGGATGATTACTTAAATGTAATTAAATATAATTAATCAAGGAAGATTAATTAAGGAAGATCATTAGAGATGATTAGTTTATTTTATTTGGAATAATAATTAATGAAGAAGGATTATTGTAATCCAGTTGATTTAGAGTTGATCAATTCTGTTGATGGATGATTGATTGTTATTGATTGATCGATGTTGGATGATTGATTGATATTGGATGATTGGTATTGGATGATGATATTGGGTAATTGGTTGATACTGGATAATTTGGATATCTATGATATGTGATATGCTGCATTGTGGAGATGAATGTTTGATGTGAATTATCTATTGTGATAATATGATTCATCTATCTGTTTATATATCATCCTGAATATGCGTTTAAAATGTTTAAACCCTTAAGTACAACTTGGACATTAAAATGGCATTTGGTTTCGATGAGACCGGGATCGGGTTACCATATTTGGAATCCAAAAACCACATCGATTCCAATTAAACGTTAGGTCGTGAATCCAAGTAGAGCTAGTGAAGACTCGAGGTGTAAGGGCTATACATCAGTATAAGTCCGTGGGTGATTCCGTAATGAGTTTGACGGAATAGTACTTATAGATTCGAGATGGTGATTCCAAAATGAGTGCAACGAGGTAGTGCCTTTGGTTTCGTTCGAACCCGGAACGAACTTGTATGGATTGAATTCTTTCAGATCATCATCAAGTGGACGATGAGCATTCTAAGATAGATGTGTTCTATAAAGGTAATCGCAGCCTCAAGCCCCATCAACCGGGAATGGCTAAAACAGGGAAGGTGCAGCAAGGCTTCGTGGGTAGCTCCCACTGGAGAGCAAGATTTTCCCCTGTCTAGAAGTCCCTTTTTATTCGGCTGTGTGGGCAGTTGGGTCGCGGCCAACTGCGGGGTTGTCTTGTTCGGGACTGTCCAGTAAGGGATGGTTCCGACCTTGTGTTGCAGGGGAGTTAGGGTGGCTCCTCGGTACGGTGATCTAGGCCACGTACTGTGACGAGCGGTACCCCATTAGCCCTTCCATTGATGAAAACCCATTCTTCCTACGAGACTCTACGGTTTTGATTGTATTACCCACTTTTGTGGCTAGTAGCTGGAATTCAATCATGTAACATTTTCGGCTATTTCTTGTTTACTTGAAAACCCTAGACGGTATTATAATATCACTGGATTTCCTATCAAATGTTTTGGTTAGCGTAAGGTAAAAACTTTTCCATGTTTATATGTGGGAAGTCTTACGTGATACCTTTTCTTTTCAAAGGTTTTTCTAAAGTTAAGCAATTTTAACCCGTTTACTCACACCAGACCAATGTCTGACCCGAGTGTTTATTTTCTACTTTATTAAACTCTTGGGTACTCATATTTTGTATGAGTAGTCAAGTGATTCAGGTTTGCTTGACGAATTCTGGAGGAGATATGGAGCAGGAGGCTTCAACATGTAGATATATATTGATTCCGTTGTGTTTGTTGTATCTATATTTGTATCAGTATCTTGAGTTATATAATTAGACAGATGTTTATAACTGTCTAATATCTGTTGTTTTAAGTTGTCTACTCTGATGTAATGTGATACAATGTAATATTTTATGTGATATATTATATTTCATTCGTTCCGCTGTGAGTTCTCTGATGTTGTTGTCTTTCTTCTTTCTCTTTCTTTTCTTCTTCTATCCCTTTCTTTCTTTCAAGATGATGCGATTTTATGGAGATAGGAAGTCGGGTCATCACAGATAGTCTATGATTTGATACTAATCTTGAAAGAAAATTAAAAAGATTTACATAAGTTAGAAAACATAATTCACCCCGCTCTAATGTTAAACAAGCATTAAGATCCATAATTCCGCAACTCACATGGTCAACCAAAATCGGACGACCTATGGCCTTAAACGGTTGACCTGTGGTTATGAAGGGTTGACCATTCATGTTAGAAATTAGATTATTCTATGCTTCGTTCGAACAATGGAGACCTATTGCTTCGTGGCCAAGTTTTGATAAGCATTCCTGATATTAGTAAAATATTCTCATACCCAAATTAACGCTCTAAATCGATTTCTAACCTCTATAAATTGGAACCTAACCTAACCCTAAATTCAACATAACGGTTTGCAGTACTGAAACTCTGCTAAAATCCAACCTCTCCTTTAACCAGAAAAGTCTTCTAAAATAAAAATAATATAAACCTAGGAGAACACAAGCGATTAGATCTTGATGGAGCAAGCGGAGTTAGCATATGGAAAGGTGATTCTCAAGCAAAGAAAATAGGAAAAGCTTAGGCTCAAAGTGAGTGGGAATAAATTTAATTAGATGACTATCGATGGTTAAATTTACTCTATCCTATATGATCTAGGATGCTAGAAATATAATTTTAAACTGTAAAACCCAAAAATTAAAAAATCTATAGTCTAGGGTACAACTGAAATTATTATGACTTTTTAAACCTGATATCGATCTAGCATACCCATTTTATTTAGTTAACTATAAACCCTAAAAATCTATAAACCCTAAAATGTGAAAACCCTAGATTGAAGAATTGTAATGGAAATTTGAGAAATATTGAACGGTTATGTGTACTGTAAATGCTAAATCAACAAATGTTGGAATAATCGATTAATGTAAACTTAAATTAAGAATCGAAGTTGGAAAATAACGAAACCTTAATTTTTGACCACGACCAATCAGCCTCACCCTGAGCCATTGACCGGTTAGGGTTAGCGGTTGACCGGTTGTAACCTCAAACGTAGGATTTCAACCTCGACCTAAGCCCCAAGTTAAAATAAAAATTTATATAAACGATAATTTTTTGTGAGCCTAGTAATGGTTATTTGGATGTATACTAGGAGTAGTGAGGAAGCTAGTTCCCTAAAAGGGGATGCTAGGTCATTGCAATGTTGGGTAAATATTGTTTATCAAATTGGACGTTGATTATTTGACTTGGGGTGATGTATTTTCCCAAAAGACACTCACCGAAGGTTCCATAGTGGATGCACAGAACTGACAAGGATGCATAATGGAATGTGGTTTGGCATTACGGGAATCCTAATATGCACAGACCTTAGAAATTCACGGACACTTACAGTAGACCTTATGTCATCTAGAGTAGAATGAAAGTTAACTGCACATGATTATCACATATTAAACTTGTACTCATTCACCGGACTTTTGTCTGACCCACCCCTTCTTTTTCTTTTTTCCTACGCCATAGGATGACAGGTTAGCAGTTGTTTGGACATGGTACATGGAGAAAGGAGCTTCACGTTGGAACCCTCGTATTCTTTATTGTTCGTCATGTAGTTACCTATTGTATTAAAAGTCTATAAAACATATATTGTACATTGAAGCAATGCATATGGCCAAAAAAGTATTTTGGGGAATGTTTTTCTAAAATGTCTATTTTTAGGACTTATATATTAATTCCTTTGGCTGTGTGATCTGAAAGTGTAGATTATCTTAAAATTTACCCTTATAATCATGCCATGTAATATTTTAAAAATCCAACAGCTCATTTTTCTTATAATGATGTGGGTCCAAAAGTTACCTTAGGCTTTGGATTGGTGTGTCTAGAGGTGCGGGTTTTTACATTTAGTATCAGAACCAGTTTAAAATTCCTTAGGATTCTGGTGCGTATGGAGTGAACTACTTGAAAGGTTTTTGAAAAAATGGATTTTCAAAAGGTTTAACAAAATGTTTTCCAATTTTTTTTCAAAAATGACTTTTTGAACACACACACATACACATAGTGTGTGTGTGTGTATGTGTGTGTGCGTGTGTGTGTGAATAGAAGAAAGGTTACAAAGGTTTTGCACATATATTAGTATAACAAGAAAGAATGACACCAAGTATTCTTTCCAAGTACTATTTTTGAAAAAGTTGAAAAAAAATTCAATCATAGATAGTGAAATGAGTACAAACCTTGGAGAAATAGCTTTGGAAAAGCAGTTAAGATTTCAAGTGTGAACATCCCTATATGGTTCTGTCGGTATCTAAAGTGAGGAGACAAGATGAGCCTACCCATCTAAGGGAATGTAATTATAATTTTTTGATATGTGTATTAATACCCAACACCCTATATATTTTGACCCATATGTAGTTGCTTATCCCTTATAGAAGCAGAAAATTATAGGTTATAATAAGTGTTGAGGTTAAAACAATTAAGACGAAAAATAAACTTTTCATGTTTATTGCAGTTTACCCCAATAAGAAAGGTTGGTAGAAGTTTTATACCAACTAGTTATAACAAGAAAATTATGGACTTAAGTGTGAGTGAAGAAGGTTAGTACCATAAGACCCATATAAGAGGAATATGATGTTGGTAGCACAAGGAGGACATGAAGGAGGACCATACAAATTTAAGGAATATTCCACAGTTTAATTAGAACTTTAACACCCTAAAATTTAGTGAGAAATTAAATAAGAAAAATTAAATTAAATAAAACAAGGACTAAAAATAAAATTTTCGTAGACGTTCGAATTTGACTACAAAACTAGCACCATTGCGTTCGTAGAGATTTTCTTGATGATTTTCATATATAATACTTTGAAATCAGAGTTAACATGGAGAAGTTACGAATGTTGAAAGAATTGGAAATAGAACAAGGAATTCAAAATAAAATTTTCAAAAATTAATAAGGCGATCAGTCGATCCATAGGGGTTGAAGATCAACCATTAGCAGTCGACCTAGAGTATTAAGCGATCGATCGTGCCTGTGTAAAATCAGTTGATTTCTGATGCATTCTGACATGTTGGAATGGCTACAATTAATCTTGGCTATGAAGAAACTGACGTGCATGCGTGATTAGACTAGAGATTCTCTAACCTAGATCTAACAGCCAAAACTAAACCCAACCCCTATAAATACAGCCGAATCTAACCCTAAAACTCATTTAACATAACACAATAATAAAACTCTGGAAAAAAATTCTCTCTTCCCCCACTCTAAAAATTCTTAAAAAAAACAAATTAAATTAACCTAGGAGAACACAAGCATTTGAATCAAAGCGGAGTAGGCAGGGCTAGCAAATAAAGGGCCGGTTATTATGCAAGTGCAGTAGGAGGATCTTAGGCTTAAGGTGAGTGGGAACAGTTTTAATTACATGATTATTCACAGTTAAAATTAATTTATTCTCTATAATCTAGAATGATGCTAGAAACCCTAAACTGAAATTTGTAACATAGATAGAAATTGAAAGTACTGTAAACTGCTAAACCTAATTTGCTTCTAGCACACCTCTTGTGATTAATTTGCAAAACCATAAATTTAACCCAAATCAATAAACCTTAAATTGAATTCCAAATTGAAACATGGTCAGATAATCTAGTAATTATCATTCCCCTATAATTGCTCATGACATAGATTAAACATAAATAAAATCAAAAGTTAAGAAAATGCAAAAAAACCTAAATTTTGTTCGCGAATGGTCGACCCCTGACCCCCAACGGTCGATCGGTAGCAGTTGACTGTTTAGGTCTAATGGTCGACCGTTCAGAATGAAAATTGTAGAATTGAACCTCTGCCTAAGTCCCAAATTTATTAATAAAAATATATATATAAAAACATGAATTGTTGGGGGCCTACTTAAATGCAATTGGATGTATGTTAGGACTTATATGGAAGCTAGTTTCTAGGAGTGGACGTTAGGTCATAGTGGTGTTGAGTAACTATTTTACCCAATTTAGGATCGAGTAATCGACTGGAGGCGGTATATTTTCATAAATGCACTTACAAGAGATTTCACGGTAGGCGTGCAACACTGACGAGGATGCTTGATGTAGTGTGTTCAGCACAACGGGTGTCTTAATATGCACGATTCTGACACATGTGATACAGTTAGATGGAGGATCATAGAGCATGCAATAAAGAGGCCAATACCATGATTGGGAGGTGGAAGTGAATGAAAATGATGAGACATACCGGCGAGATGGAATATCGAGTTCTTCCCCTCCAAGCATAGTGTGGGGAATTCCATTCCCAGTAGCCTTGTGGCAGTGATAGTAGTGGAAATTTATTTCCATGGTAGCCTCGTGGCGGTGATAGTAGTTGAGAGTTTATTTCCACAGTAGACTTGTGGTGTTTTCATAGTTAGTAGCCAAGATGGCGGTGTCCTACGTATTGAGTAGCGCTAGGAGCGGTGGTTGATCATTAGACATGAGATTCGATACTTAGTTCAATCTATTGCGTTAGCCTATACAAATTTGTAGTGTAGGAATGTATTGGACAAGAACACTTAGGTAACAAACCTTAGGAATCCACAGACACTTGTATTATACCCTATATCATCTATAGTAGTATTAAATTAACTGCATATAATCATTTCATATTAAACTTGTACCCATTTACCAGAATTTTGTCTGATTCATTCTCTTTACTTTTTTATCCTCACCACAGGTCGACAGGGTAGCAAGTGATTTGCCCAATCTTGATACTTGGGGAGTTGAGATTATCTTTGGAGACTACTTTTTACCATATTTCTCTCCATGTATTTCTCTATCTAATAATTATAGTTTGTCTTTTGTATCAAACTCGGAATGTTATTTTCTATGTACTCTATATTGGATCACATTATGATTTTCTAAGACCGTGATTTGGATATTTTTCTGAAATGGATATTTGTTCCTTCCCAGGCGAGTTCTAAAAGTGTAGTACATCTTAGATTATATCTGGTTGTATTAGTCTATGTGATGTAAATTGTTATAAACTCTGATGATCAACATATCTCAGCATGGCGCGAGTTTCAAAGTCAAATTAGGCTTTGGATTGACGTGTGAGGAGGTGTAGGTTGTTACAATTAGTATCAGAGCATAGGTTCAAAGTTCCTTAAGGTTTAGTTTTGTATTAAGAGAAGGTATTTGAAAAGTGTTTGAAAAAAAGATTTTCGAAATGGATTTTCAAAATGGTCTCCAAAAGTTTTCAACTTTTTAAAAATGTGTATGTATATAAGTGTAGATAAAATATATCAAAAAGTTTTTTAAAATTTTCATGTCTTAAAATCTCTCTTGTTCATTCCTATACTATTTCTCATTCATATCTATGTTATCTCTTAATCGTATTTATGCTATATTTGGAAAGTTGAAAATAAAAATTTTAAAATTTACAAATATAAGATAAGTGACCCTATTGCTTCATGCTCCCGCAATGCAGCTAAGATTTCGGGCGTGAACATCCCGATATGGTTCCACTGGTATCTCCAAACGAGGGGACATGCCAAGCTTAATCCCACTAAAGGACCCATTGAGGGAGTGATAGATGCGGCTCTTGTCCGCACACCAACATTATAGACTTTACCAAGTTATGCAAAGATTTCTCAAATTTTGGATGAAATCATTACATAGGGAGAGAGTCTTATGTGGATTCGAGGTCGTGGATCTGCACTTGTGAGAGGATCTTTGGTTTTATGTGTTTGACTGAAAAGGTGAGGATGCGGTTAGCTGCACGCGGTTGTAGGGTGAGGCATTGAGTTGGTGGGAAGTAGTAGAGGCTGAGCTAATGGTGAGGAGATCACTTGGGAAGAGTTATATAAGTGATTCGAGGTGAAGTTTCTTTTTAGGGTAGAGGAAGGTGTGCGGTTTGAGAAGTTCATTTACTTGAAGTAAGGAAATCTGTCTGGTAACAATTTGTTAATCTGTTCAATAGCTAGCTAGATTCGAGATGAGTTTGATTAATATCCTGGGTAAGAAGGCTCTTAAATTTGCTAAAGTGCCGAACCAACCTCTCTAAGATTTATCTCCAAGTCATATTTCTATGGGTGCTTTGTACGAGGGTCTAGTGGAGATGGCTTTTCTAAATACTGTCTCCAAGGTGGAAGTTAAGGAAGAGGAATCCAAGAAGACCATTGGGAAAGCATTGCAGAACCAGTGTAAAGGTTGGAAGTGGGCCCAAAGGAAAGGTGTAGAAGAAGGACATGCGTTATAGGAAGTGTGTTAGGAAGAGGCATTTCATGAAGGAGTGCAGGGAAGATCTTTTAAAGGTTAAGCGTTATAATTATGATCAGTATGAGCATCCAAAGCAAGCTTGCACAGCACCACCGAGAGATCCTATTTAGATTTCTACTCAGGTAGTTTCGGCTTATGTACGAGAGGCCATCCCTAGCTTGAGTGCATGGTCAATGGTAGATAAGGGTAAGAAGGTGGTGATCGAAGGTGTGTTGACTCTTTCTGGTATATCTATTCACAATTTATTTGGTACCAAGGCTTCACATTCTTTTATTCTAATAGACTTGTTGAATATTTTCACTTACACACCAATATAGTTACGGACCTGCAGTTGTGTTGAACCCCATAAGAGGATCAACCTATTTGTCCATGGTATAAAGGGGTTTGAAGTTATGTATCTCAGGGATTGAGTTGACTGTGATGACTTTATATTGGGAATCTCTAAGTTTAGTTGATATTAGGAATGGATCAGATGACTTCGGCCTATTTTAGACTATAATAGGAAGATCATTTGATTGTGTGTGTGCAGTAGACATAGCTTAAAGGTTTATTGGGATTCTTGAGGATCTGTTATGTTGAGCTATTTATATTCTTTAGACTTATCACATGATGAGCTAGACACAGTGTTATGGTTAGAGATTTCTCAGATGTTTTTGCTAAGGTTATCGTCTCCCGCCCCTAGAGAATTCGAGTTTAGAATTTATCTTGTTGAGAATGTTAGACCCGTCGCCTTACCACCAAGGCTTATGGCTCCAAAGGAAAGATGCGAGTTGAACAAGAAGGTCAATGAGTTATTGGAGAAGGGTTTTATCAAAAGGAGAATCTCTGAGTGGGGAGAACCAATCGTCTTTTCTACCAAGGCTGATGGTTCTCTGAGATTCTACGTCGATTATAGGGAGCAAAATAAATTAACAAAGAAGAATCGTTATCAGATTATTCTCTCAATTAGACTTAGGCAGCAGCTGCATGTAGCCAAGAACAGTATGGAAGACAATGTTCCATACACTCGACGGATTGTATGAGGGGTTAGTCATGCTTTCGAATTGACCAATGCATCCGCCTATTTTGTTAAGTTTATGAGCTGAGTTTTCAAAGGGTTTCTGAATAAGTTCACCATAGTATTTATAGAAGATATCCTAGTTTATTCGAGGAGCGAAGAGGAGCACATGTTACATTAGGAGAAGTGCTCAGTACATTTAGGGCACATAAGCGGAAGGCAAAATTTTCGAAGTGCCACTTTTGGAGAAAAGAGGTATGCTATTTAGGGCAGATCATCTCTGAAAGTGGCTTAGCAGTTGATGCTAGTAAGGTGGCAACAGTCTGGGATTGGCATGTTTCGAAGAATGCCATGGAAGTGAGAAGTTTCCTTGGTATGGGCAGTCTCGACACAAAAAAGATTGTTGATTGGCTTGATGGTACTCTTGAGTGACTCACCGCTAAGTTTTACTAGTCTTGCTGAAGTTTGAGAAAACTATTCTTTACTTATTTGAGGGAGATCTTGTAACACCTCGGAAAATCAAGCATAAGTAAATAAATTGGATAAACAAATTTAAATAAGGTAGGGTTAAAATAAAATTTTTGTAAAAGTCAGAATTTGACTACAAAAGTTATGATGGTGCGTTCGTGATAATTTTTTGATCCATTTCCATATATAATATGTTGAAAATGAAACTCAAACGAGGTAGTTACGGATGTTTAAAATTTTGGATTCAAATTAATTTAAATAGAATTTAAATTCAAATAAATAATTAATTCCAAGATTTGAAATGAAAAGTAACAGCAATTAGACTTAGGGGTTAAATAAATGTTAAAATTAATGTTAATGATAATTAAGGAATTAAATAAAAATAAATCAATGGCACTCAAAACATTCCTAAAGTAATATGATCGGCCGACCCCCTACCTTGGGTCGGTCGACCGGTAGGGTAGTAGCGGTCTATCAGTGCATAGATGATGGCTAAGGTTTTGAATGCACAATAAACGTTCTAGGTTTTATTATTTTAAACCGACTTAAATTCAATGGTTCTGGTGCATTCTAACCACTATAAATAAGAGCCTAACCCCTTCACTTTTGTTCACCGATTGTTTTTGGAACCAAACGAAGCTCTGTCGACCTCTCTCTTCAAAGATTCAGAAAAGTGCTTTAGGGTTTCAGGTACCAGATTCTAGATATTTATTATTTTATTTCTAATTCTTTTCTCCTCCAACCTCTTAATTTTTGAATCTAATGCACATGCAATTGTCTTGTTGCATGTATCTAAGAAGAGAGATCTAAGGGAGATTATTGTAGGCATATCAAATCCAAATAGGAGCAAAGCCAAGGATATCTTTGAGTGGAAATCTTAGTTTTTCCATTTTAGTAATTGAATAGTGTAGTTTGGATTTGATATATGCGTTGGGAAGTTTTGGATTACGAAAACATCACATTCAAAATTCCCGAAATTCCCCTAAAGAGAAATGTCAATTCTTAGGTTGGAATCTTAATTGTTTTATATCAAAATAATGGAGTTGTATGGATTTTTCAATTTATATGTTTTACCTTATGTTCCACTTCTTATTCTTTTTTTTTAGATCTGATTAAGAGATTTGCTTAAGAAATGATGCGCGAGGTACAAATTCTTATCATAGTTTGCACTGCCTATTTGTAAAAATTGAATAAAACTTCCCTTGTCTAATTTCATGTAAAAGAAGTTGGATAGAGCATAAAATCAATTAAATTGTAAGTTTCTACTATGAATTTATTCCGTTGTTTTAATATGAAATATGTTAGATTTGGATTCTATAAACAAGTCTATTGTTTTAATTTTGGAATATTGGATTTATGGTATAAATGTTATTGTGGAAATAAGACTTGTATAATTTTGGAAGATTTGACGTTCAAATGTTAGTTTAGGACGTAATCTCTACATGCATAGAAAATAAAAATTGCATTTATATATATATATATATATCTGTGTGTGTGTGTATTTGTATGTATATAAACTAGCGTAAATAACATACAATTATGAGGTATTAATTGCATAGTCAGTTAGGGTAATAATTATCACTTAAATTCCCCAAGTAAAGTACTTAATTGTCGATGCAAAATAAGAAAGATTTCTTAGAAGGCTAAATAATTAATATGGTGAGATGTGTGATGTAATACTTAGAGAGTGTTATGAAATATGACTAAGTTATAGGAATGCGAGGTCAGTCAAAAGCATACAAAAGCCTACCTAACTAATCTAGCTACTGGTAGTGTGACTTTGGTGCCAATGTGAGACATTGCTTATAATAAGTAACTACGGATAACGTGAGGTTAGTCCCAATTCTGTTGGATAAATCTTCCTATCTATTGTAGATACTAATTCCAAGGAATAGTCGAACTAATGTGAGATGTCTCCATGGGGTACTGGTCATAATACAAAGGACCTGCTTCGGGGATTGAAGGTATTAAGTGATTATTTGATGGCTCGCCTCTTTCCCTTATATAAGGTATTAAATGGTCAAGATTGGATTTAGGCACGGTTAAGGATATCTTGGAAAGGTCCGCTTTAATTGAAGCATTAAGTGTCCGAAGAGATTTCCATGCAATGTTAGCTAAATAGATATCTACATGGAGTCGGCCTTGGAAACATGTATTAAATAATGGGGCCCTATCTCAATTCAGGTCTTAGATGGTCAAAGTCTGCCTATTTTCCACTGAAAGGTATTGTGTGGCTTAGGTGTTATCTCTCACATTGGTAGATATTAATAACGATGGTTATGGTATGGATAATATGAAGGACCTGCTTTGAGGATTGAAGGTTTTAGATGGTTGTTTGAAGGCCCATATCTTTCCATTATACGAAGTTTAAATGGTTTTGAATATTGTTCAAATGCGAAAGGCATATCCTTACTTAAATTATACTGCCAAGTACTGATACAGGAAGTCTCGAGATTACTATTTATCAAACATCATTGTTCTGACTCCCTCCTCATTACAACACAGGTTAGGGAAGGAGACGATGATCAAGATGGAGATGATGATAGGAGAAGCTTGTGGCAATAGTCTATTTACCAATTTATGTTATTTTTAGTGTACCCATCTGAAGACGATAATGTATTTTTGAACAAGATTATGTAATGGTTATTGTTGACAATATGTTATGGTTCCCTGACATTTGGAATTTTAAATAGATAAATAGCTATGTATTGATCTTTTTACCAACCAACAACTAGCTTTGTAATGGGTCTAAGTTTCGATGCGTCTTTTTTGGATCGGGAATTAGGCCGATTTCAGGGCGGGTTGTTACATTTGGTATCTGAGCTTAGGTACTCGATCAACTGGGGAAAATATACGTATGAGTGGCATATTTGTTATTTTTGAATTTTTTTTCAAAAACCTTACTATGTATAAACATGTATACTTATTTTGAATATACGCCTAACTCTATCAGTTCCAACTATAGAAGTAGTTGTGACCATATTCTTAAAGCATGATCGATGCAATTGTGAGTTGGAAAAAGTAAATATAGTTAAATTTATAATCCTACTTGGATTACCTATGGGGCAGAGGTCGCATCGTAAGGATTGGACCAAGAAGAGCATCATCACGACATATGGAAGCTCCCCAGAAGTTGAATGATACTTGATTTCTTTGTTGGATCTAGTATTCCTTATAATTATAGACTCTTTAAGCATATTGAATAATATGGACACAAAATGTAAATGGAAAATATTGTAAGTCCAGGATTAATGAGGCAATAAATGTGGAATTAATAGGGTGTTATAAGAATTTAATAGAGATATAAATAAACAAATTAAAGAGATTATTTGAGAAATTATGGCAAGATAAGGAAGGACAAATAAGTAAAATTAGAATAAATAAATAAACGTCATTAAGAATTATTCATTATAATTATAACGATTTATTACTGACAATTGACATTTATACAAAGATTAAATGACATGTTAAGTAGTAATTAAGTATTATAAGTCAATATATTTGTTAACATATGAAAGAAAGACACGAAGGAGTGAAACAAGCTTCCATAAGGAGGTAACATTAATCACCATAAGAAGATAACCGGATTTTTAAAGGTTGAAAAGGAAAGTTCAAAAGAAGGAACAATTAAAGTTAATTTCTAACCCAATCCCATAACAAAGAATTTGATAAAAAATTATTTTGGAAATTCCTTTAGATGTTTTGAATGGGTTTTACAAAGGATTATTAAATGAAGATCATATATATCATAAGTTTAATTTTTTTTTTTTGAAAGAAAATGACTTTAGTGGGAATTGGAAATACGCTACCATTTGTTTTATGAAAAATTTGGAAAGACGATGTAATTTTAAAAGTGGTTGAACATTTTAAATACAAAATGGTGGATAAAATTTAGTAAATCTGATGATTTGAAGAGTTGAAAAAAGGGTTTTTCATTTTTGAATTTTTAGTCTAAAATTAGTTGAGTTAAATATTTTTCAATTTCTAGATTCTTCATTTTTTAAATTAATGACAAATAGGGCGTATGTTGGATCCGATGATTTTCCTCACTTTATATATTTGGAAGTTGTTATTTTGGAAATTCATAGTTTATAAAAGTAATTGAGTTAAAAAAGTCCTAACTTAAAAGAATTTTGCATTCTTGAAATTCTTAGTTAAAATTTATTGCGTCAAAAAGTATGGTCTAAAGATTATTTATAAAAGGTTTTTTTTTAAATAAATGTAAAGTAGAACGTAGGTTAGATCAATAATTTTTCCTACTTTATAAAATTGAAATTTCTTTACTTTAAAATCCTTTTAAAAGGGTGTATAAATGGAAATGACACTTAATTGAAATAGAAAATAGGAGGGTAAGGATGCCCAATAATGTAGGTAGAAAGAACATTCCCGTATAAGGAATTGTGGAGAATAATAGCTAAAATTTATATAGTAGTAGCAATGGGAATTTTAATCCAGTAATAAATAATATAGGAGAAGTTATCATTGTCTACTCCAAATTTCATTATTTAAAGTTATACAGGATGTTTTTGAAAAATTGAAATGAATAATTATTTGGTATGATAATTGAGTTTTTGAATGTTTTTGGTCAAAACTCCTACTTTCAAGAGAAGAAAGGCTTTGTTTAGAAAGTAATTAAGAAGGGAAATTTTTCATAGTTCCTTTTGGGAAACCTATCAAATTTTGAATGTTATGAATGAAAAGTTCAACTTCTAACAAAATAAATATATTATGTAGAAAGTATTTGAGATTTACTCCCTTTTAGAACTATGTTATTTTGAATTCTTTATAAATATTTCTAAGTTTATATTTTCAAAGGTAAAGATTTCAAGTTTGGCACTTCGTGGGTGTGAAATTTTAGTTTTACAAGGAATGGTTAGAGCTAAATCAAATTTTTATGGAGCAGATAGGGATCACTGCCTAGGCAAGACAGGTTAAAAGTTTTAGGATAGGAATAAAATAAAAATAGTATGTATAACTTGATTTGGAAATTTGAAATGTATCCCAATCCTTTATTTGTAAAAGGTGGTAAAGTTGTTAAGATATTCTAGATTTGTAATTGGGTTGTAAATTAGCTTGGCCGTGTAATGTGAATTTTTATATTTTTATTTTGGAGAAATTTCCATGTAATTTTCATAAATTATCCAATTCTAAAATACGTATAAAAGCGCGTTGTTTGAATTAACAAGGGTTGTACCAAAAAGAGAAAGAGATGTGTAAGATATGGATATTCTTTTTCATAGTTTACACTGTTTGTTTCAATAAAAGAAAGAAATAATACCTTGTAATGCCAAACAAAGAAAAAATCTCATTTTTTTAACCTTTTTAGAATGATAGCTTTGAGAAATTAAAGATGTGGAAATAAGTATTCTAGTTTATAAATTTGTATACATGTATAACCACGCTTAACGACTATATATATAGCATAATTTATGATCATAGGCGAGTTAGTTAGTAACTAACAGCTTAAGATTTGTGGACATTGACTACAAATTTTATGGGAAATAAATTTATAATTAATAAGAATTAAAAGGAACTAGATGAAGACTGATTGGGAAAATTTAATATGGCATTTAAGGAAGGATTGAATCGAAGTAATAAACATATTTTGGAATTTGTAAAAGATTAAATGGGGATGGAATAAAGATGGTCCATTTTTGGCATGAATAAGCAGTTATTGCAAGTATATTAACCGAGGTAATGGATGGACCGCATTTATTAGAAACCAAGAAGGAAATTTAAGAAATGTTGGAGATAGTGGAATGATATATCAGGAAGCCCATCTTAATTTAATAAGGAGTGTTAGGACCTCAACGTCATTTACACCAGTCGATGATAAATGGCAGCTTGCAGCAAAATTTCTTTTGAAGTTATTTGAGGTTGTAATTGCTAGTTGCTTCCCTTTATTGGAAAAGCGTAGGATATGGTATAAGATATATCCATGTTTTATCACTGCGTTGATTTTGTGGACGGGATTAAAATGCTTGATAAATATATATTTATTGAGAAGCAACGTAAATAAAGAAACTTTATAGGATAATTGTAACATTCCTTAACTTTGAGGCCCAAAACTAACAACTATGGATGCTGCAATCATCCATAGTTATTAATCCTCGATGATCAAATACGGCGATATTAGATATGTTTATACACAAACATAAGAATAAAAAAATTAAACAGCAAACAAATTCCACATTACATTTCAAACTATTCCAAACTGACTGCATAATCCCAGTTCGCAGACCATGTTCAGATAACATATAATTATTATAAAATACGCCAAGACCAACATATTAAGATGCCCCCTTGATTATAAGAGTATATAAATAGGCAAGAAAACAAATTTAACTTTACAAACAAAACACACAGCAGAAATAAAATAACTTTGACAATAACTTGCATGTCCTTGGACGCTTTATTCGTCTAAAAGAACACCTGGAGACCTTAACTCTCAACCTACTCAAAATTAATCGAGTATCCGAGAGTTTAAGGAGAAAACAAAAACTTCGAGTTAGACGTAAATCCTGCTTTGAATAATAATTTACAATCTCATACCATTTAGATATCCAGTGAGACCACGCTGCTTAGGAGAACGGGTTTTCTACTCACTAGTATCCTAGAACATTTATAAAACCATATATTGTGCTGCTGCATCTACAATGGTTAAAATATAGTATTTCAAAAACATTATGATGATATGCAAAACAAGTAAATCAATCTGGATTACCCGTCCCCATTCATTATGACTAACTGTCTCAATTATAATTTCTATGGTTACTTTTAACATGTTAATTGTGTATGGACTATCTGTTCAATATCATAGTTTTCATAGGATCACTATAAACCAATTGGTAACTCTAATATATTATCTCTTACCTTAGTTTTCATGGGCTAACTAGGAATCTATTGACTGACTGTTAATATCTTAATCCGCATATAGTTTTTATGGGCTAACTACAAATTTACTGGCCCCTTCCAGTATCGAATCATAGTTTTCATGGGCTGAATATGAATAGATTGGCCCCTGTCAATATCTTTTGTTATACACAGTTTTCATGGTCTTACTCCAAACTTGTTGGCCTTTGCTAATATCAATAATTAATATTTTACATTTCTTAAGTTATATCACTACTGGATCAACCTAACTTGTTATTCTACCATTCCCCAAAGCACTGTTATGGGTATATTACAGTGTGATTAAGTATATGAAGAAGTAATACTTCTAAAATCTTTAGTCATGCCATAGTATTTCCTTTTTAAAAGTGAGAGTGGGTTATTTGTTTTGAAACTTTGAAACATCACCTTCGAAACCTCTGGATGACCTCCTTCGAAAGCATAAGATTCTTTTCAAAACAAATAAATATACCCTTCTAAGTCTTTGTTAAATATTCTCTTTCAAAACCAATGGTACCTTCCGATGGTATCAAAATACTCTTTAAAACATAGCTTCGAAACAAGTAAAAGTACTTTTTCGAAAGCATTGGGTTTACTCTTTAAAACATCTTTGGGGTCAAAATGATTATATATGAAAGTATCTCTTTCGAAACCAATTATAAAATTGTTTTGGGAAAAAAGTTGATGGTGTTAAAACCATCTAGTTAATGGCATCCACCTTTTGTATTAAAATATCAAAGGATAGAGTCGAAACCCCCTTTCGGCTCCATTGCCTTTGAAACCCCCAACCCTTTGAAAGCATTCAAGAAAAACCTTAGCTCAAGTTAAAACAGGGGTAACCCTTCGACGGCATAGACGGCTTCAATGTAGTTGAAAGGAGAAATTAGCGGCTGGGTTTCAACTTGGTTGAAACCAATCCTTTCAAAGGCTCTTATTTAAAGAGAAAGGTACACATTCGAAAGCTATTTATAAAGTCCCTTTCGAAAGCATGACTTTTGACTATGTCAAAAGCTTTAAGTAAAACAAGGCAGGAATTTTACTTTAAAAAACAAACTAAGGGTTCGACTCTATAGGGTATCGACTCAGTCAAAATACCCTTGATACCATGTGCATTGATTTCAACTATGAGGGTTTTGACTGAGATGCAGCAGAGGCAAAGGAGTCAAAGGGTACTTCCGAAAGAGGTGGAATTTCCTTTTTCAGAAGACGCTGATTTATAGCTAATATGACCATTACTTTCTAATTAACCTTCCAGTTGTAACTCCTTGATTGGCTACTTTAAAACTTTTCAAATGCTTTACTATTAAACCGTCACATTTATGAAATATAAATCTGTATAAATTTAAACGGTTAAGCCTTTCCATTTACAAAATCCAGTATTTGTAGATAAGTCCGTCTCTTGAAATAATTTATTTCCTTTAGTAAATCAATTGGGAAAAATCCCCAATAATGAAAACAATTCAATTTTATCATGCAATCAAACATATTAAAATTTTAGACTGAATTTCTTCCTGAAATACTGAAATAAATTTTAAACCCAATTATATCATATTTTCCTTTAATAATTCATAATAAATTTTCTATAGCATGGAAAATTTTAAAAATTAAAACACCTCTCCAAAATCATGCATTATTTAACATAAAATTTTCCACGACATTCTAAAATTATAAACTCTCGTTTTTACCTTAAAACCATGTTGATTCATATATAATTGAATTAAAATAAATCAACCATGGTATAACTTAAGCATGTCATCAACCATAGCATCATAAAAACAAATTTAATCATAAGTTTAAAAACATATATATATATATATATATATATATATATACATAGAATAAAATAGAGATGGTACGTAATTATTATTCACCTTAGGTATGATAAGAAATTTAAGATTTGTTGTTTATTAATCCTTCCTAGCTTTAATACTTAGCTTTAGATTGAATTTTCCTTGTTTCCTCTTTGCTAATGGTCGTCTATATTTTTGTTTTTGATTTGTGTTTGTAAAGGTGAGAAATGAAACGTGAATGGGCAAGGGTAAGAGTTGTAAAGCGTTGTATGATAAGGAGGCTGTTTTACTAATATGCCCATGTGTGATTTAATTAGTTTAATAACCCAATTAAAGCACATTTACTTTATTAGTAAGCATGGCCATATATATGGTTTATTCAAATCTCAATCCCCTTATCATCATTATTCTATTTGATTTATCTAATTAAATTTCCTGAATAATGTTATAAAAAATTAGGGATGTTACAGGCTCCTCCCTTTGAAGAATTTCGTCCTTAAAATTCAGTAAGGACTAAATACTAAACATAGCAATCGTCTATAACAACTCTTAATAGCCATACTAGTCCAACTGACTAAAAACTATCTATATAAATCTAATATAGACATACTCTCAAAGTATATCAGGATAAGTATCTCTAATCATGTCATGTCTCCTAAGTATAGTTCTTCTCGTTGTCGCTCCACTGAACTTTCACCAACCCGACTGTCTTATTCCTTGATCTTTTCTCATCTCTAGCTACAACTCGAAATGGTTGTCTAACAAAAGTCAAATTAGGCTCTACTACTAAGTCTTCCAACCCCGTCGAAGGAATAGTAGTCTCTGGATCATGCACATACTTGCGAAGATGAGATACATAAAATACATTGTGGATGCCTGCCATACTGCTCGGCAACTCTACTCTGTATGAGAGCTTTCCAATCCTCTCTATAATCTGGAATGGACCTACATATCTTGGGACCAACTTCTCCGACTTTCCAAATCGCATCACACCCTCCATTGGTGATACCTTAATGAAAACCTTATCTCAAAGTGAGAATTCTAAGTCCTTGCACCTCTTTTCTACGTAGCTCTTCTGTCTTGATTGAGCCTCCTTCATCCTTCCTTGGATTAACTTAATCTTTTTTGACGCCTCTCTAACCAAATCTGAACCTAAGACTAATTTGTCTCCAATCTCCAACCAACATGCTAGTGATTTGCATTGTCTTCCATGCAAAACTTCAAACGACGCCATTCCTATACTTGTCTGATAATGGTTATTATAGAAAAACTCAACCAAATGTAGGTGATCCTTCCAAGATCAACCAAAGTCCAATATACAAGCTCTCAGTAGATCCTCGATTGCTTGTTGACTCTCTCTGTCTGCTCATCTGTCTGAAGGTGATATGCAGTACTCATATTAAGCTTTATACCCATCACTTCCTATAGACACTTCTAGAATTCACTAGTGGACAAAGCATCTCTGTCACTGACTATACTAATGGGAACTCCATGCATCCTAACTATGTTTTTCAAGAACAACTTAGCTAAAACAAGTGTCTCTAGTTGACTTAACTGAAATGAATTGGCCCTCTTGGTCAATTTGTCCACTATAACCCGTATACTTTCATTACCTCTATTTGACCGTAGCAACCCGTCTATAAAATCCATAGATATTGAATCCCATCTCCAAACTGGAATCTCTAAAGGTTGAAGCAACCCACTCGGTTTTTGATGTTCAGCTTTCAGTTGTTGACAGTTTGTGAACTCCCTAATCCACAAGCCAACATCCCTCTTCATGCCTTCCGATTGAAGCTACTCTTCATATCTTGATACATCATGTTCCCTCCAGGATGAATCGTAAACTTGGACCAATGACATTCTCCAAGAACATCTTTCCCCAAGTCCTCCATATTCGGAACACATAACCATTCCTTCTTTCTCAACCATCCACACTAGTCAAGGCTAAAATCCTTCAGATCATCGATCTCAGTTCCAGCCTCAAGCCTTCTATTTCTATTTGCCAACACCGGATCCTCCTGCGTAAAAGCTATTTTCTCAATTAATACTAGTCAAATTTCTAAAAAAGACAACCTGGAAGAACTTTGACTAGAATGAGCAGTTGATCTTAACTGTACATCGCAACCATCTGAAGCTTCTAAATCATTCCACTCTGCCAACATAGCTAACACCACATTCTGATGTTTCCTGCTAAGAGAATTGACCACTTGATTGCCTTTCCACTGTGTATACTCTATACCAAAATCCTAAGCAGCCAAAAAATCCAACCATCTCTGCTGCCTCATATTCAACTCCTTCTGAGAGACTAAATACCGTGAAGACTTATGATCGATATAAAGCTCAAACCTCTCCCTATGAGATATGTCTCCAAATCTTCAATGCGAAGATTACGGCTGCTAACTCCAAATCATGAGTAGGATATCTAACTTCATGCGGTATAAGCTGCCTAGATGTGTAGGCAATGACTTTACCATTCTACACCAACATTGTTCCTAATTCATTTCCACATGCATCAGTATACACTACTAACCCTTGGTTTCCGTCTGGAACTACTAACACAGTGCATTGGTCAACAAATGCTTTAACTTAAGGAATGCTTCCTCACATTTGTTGGACGAAATAAGTTTCACTTCCTTCTTGGTTAGCTTAGTTAAAGGTGCTGCTATCTGCGAGGAATCCTTAATGAATCTTCGGTAGCAGCCAGCAAGACCAAAAAAACTCTTGATCTCAGTTACTTTCTCTGGTCTCTTCCAATTATTCATGGCTTCGATCTTATCTGGATCGATTGACAATCCTTTCTCTGAAATCATGTGACCAAGAAAATTTACCTCTGTCTAACAAAAATGACACTTCGTAAACTTCGCCTGTAGCTGAATCTGCCACAGCGTTTCAAGTACCACTCTAAGATGAACTTCATACTCTCTCTCATCCTTAAAGTAGACTAGAATGTCATCTATAAACACCATCACAAACCTATCCAAATACTTTCAAAAAACTCGGTTTATCAAATCTACAAAGAAAGCAGGTGCATTTGCTAATCCAAATGGCATCACCATCCACTCATATGAACCATACCTAGTTTGAAATGCTGTTAAAGAAATATTGTCCTCCGCTACTCTTAACTGATGGAAACCTATCGCCAATTCCAACTGGGAAAACACTCAGTCTTCACCCAACTAATCAAACAGACCATCTATTCTTGGCAAAGGATACTTATTATTAATTGTCCTTTCATTCAACTTACGATAGTCGATACACATCCTTAACGACCCATTTGGTTTCTTCACGAACACTAATGGTCGCTCCCTATGGCGAACTGCTTGGTATAATAAAACTTCTTCCTTCACGATCCACTAGCTGCACCTTCAATTCTTTCATCTCAGTCGATGTCGTCTTGCTAGGTGGTCTACTTACAGGTTCAGCTCTTGGCACCAGATCTATTCTAAACTCAATAGCTCTTCTCGGTGGTAGTCCAGTGACTGGCTCAAAGATATCTACAAATTCTCTTGCTACCCAAACCTGAAGTAACTCATTTGCTACCTTCATAGTATTAAGTAAAGAACTAACACTTCGGTCAATATTTTCTACTAAGGATATCACTCGGTATGACTATCAGGGTGTCTCAATGATATTTTCCTACCTGGCAAAATATTCTAGCCTCATGCCTATCTAACCAATCCATACCCGAACTGATTTCGATATCTACAAAATCAAGAACATACAAAGTGTAGGTAAACTTATGACCTAACAAGTCAAGTTCTGACTGGTCACATCTTAATCCTAGAGTTGCATAATCTCCTATTGGATTCGCAACCCTTAAGGAAGTAACAAGGTAGGTGGGTTCTATAATCTATCAACCAAACACTGAGATATGAATGAATGTGATGCACCGTTATCAAAAAGTACTCTAACTGGAATACTCTAACTACAAATGTACCTTCCATCATAGTCTTTCCTTTATCAGCTGTGGTAGTCCCCGTTGGTCCTATAGTAAATACTTTTCCTTTATCCTCCCTAATTGGCACTGGACACTGATTCTTGCAACACCCAACTTGATCATAGTTGAAGCACTTCACATTCTTCTTACTTGCAGCTTTCTTTTCATTTTCTGACCGACATTCATTTGCAATGTGACCCTTCCCTTCACACTTATAACAAACTACCTCAGTCTTTGAATTCTTAGCAGTATCTCCCTTCTGGGCTCACTTATTTTTAAAGAACTTCCTCTACTTCCCTTGAGAACCTAGAGTTTCCACCGACTTCTCTTTAGAAAACTCAACAAGTAACCCCTCAAGGCGAATGGATATCTCCACCACTATATTACAAGGATTGCGGACATGTGTATGGTCATTCTAGCAACGAGTCTCAATCCTCGATTGAACATCTAATTCCTTTTGATGTCAGTATCTATAATAGCATATCTGTATCGAGACAGCTCTTCAAACTT
Organism: Allium cepa; assembly: GCA_030765085.1. Lineage (NCBI taxonomy): Eukaryota > Viridiplantae > Streptophyta > Magnoliopsida > Asparagales > Amaryllidaceae > Allium > Allium cepa. The sequence continues at coordinate 915,614,715 of CM060932.1, forward strand.
AGTAGTATACTCGACTATTGACATCTCTCCTTTCACTAATTCCATAAACTTATTCATCAGCTCAGACTTAACAAACTCAGACACAAACTTGTGCTCAAATCTTATTTTAAAATCAGTGCGAGTTAACTGCTCTTCCTGAACTCCGACAGTGACACTATTCCACCAATTTATTGCCGACCCCTGCAACTGTATAGAGGCCAACATCCTATTTTGCTAGTTATTCAGGCTCAAATCAGCAAATGTACGCTCATAATGCAACAACCAATTCTAAATCTCTATGGCACTCTCCTTTCCCAAGAATGGCTTCCCACCCAAACTGTTGTAATCTCTCTCAGCAAAGCATTATTATTCCCAACTGGAGCCTCCTGCATTTCCAGCAACACCATTAGCAACTCATTCTTGCATCAAACCAACAAAGAACTGATATATCGCCCCCATATCAACGAGTGGATTTCCAACACCCACATTGGCATTAGTATTTTGATTACTGGCATTAGCCTATCGACTCGGGTTCCTTCTAGTAGTGGGTCAAGCATTTTCATAAGTTTTGGTGCTTCCTACACCGAGATTTCCTCTTCCGTTTCCTACTTCCATATCTCCTTTCTCATAAATCTGCATACGAGCCTTAGTAAGATACATAAGAACGGTCTAAGAGAGTGGGGGATACATACTTATATATATAATGATATAAAGAAAATACAAGTACGTTACTATAGCATTAACCCAAATGCCAATCTTATTATCTGATTCATTGGATCATGTTTGGAAAATCTTTTAGGTTTAAGTTTTTTTTAAAGTTTCGTAAACCTATGCTCTGATACCAACTTGTAATATCCCCCTACTTAGAGGCCCAAAACTAACAGCAATGGAAGCTGCGGTCATCCATAGTTATTAATCCTCGGCGACCAAATACGATGATATTAGATACGTTGATACATAGAAACATAAGAATATGGAGAAAAAATTAACAACAAACAAATTCCACATTCCATTTCAAAATATTCCAAATTGATTGCATAATCCCAATTCGCAAACCACGTTAAGATAACATATAATTATTGTAAAATATGCCAAGAGCGACATATGAAGATGCCCTCTTGGTCGATAAGAGTATATAAATATGCAAGAAAACAAATTTTCCTTTACAAATAAAACACAGCGGAAATAAAAGAACTTTGACGACAAGCTTTCCTCCTACACTTCCTTAGAAGCTTTATTCATCTAAAAGAACACCTGGAAACCTTAACTCTCAACCTACTCAAAATCAATTGAGTACCCGAGAGTTTACGAGGAAAACAAAAAATTCTAGTCATACATAAAGCCTGGTATGAATAATAATTTATCATCTCAAACCATTTAGATATCTAGTGAGACCACATTGCTTAGTGGGATGGGTTTTCCCCTCACTAGTATCCTAGAACATTTATAAAACCATGTAGTGTGCTCCTACGTCTACAATGGTTAAAACATAGTATTTCAAAAACATTATGATGATATGCAAAATAAGTAAATCGAATCTTAATTACCCGTCCCCATTCATTCTGACTATTTGTGTCAATTATAGTTTCTAGGATTACTTTTAACCTGTTAAATATTTATGGACTATCTGTCCAATATCATAGTTTTCATGGGATCACTGAGAACCTATTGGTAACTCTAATATCTTATCTCTTATCCTAGTTTTCATGGGCTAACTAGGAACCTACTAACTGACTGCAAATATCTTAATCCGAATATAGTTTTTATGGGCTAAACACAAACCCACTGGCCCCTGCTAGTATCAAATCATAGTTTTCATAGGCTGACTATGAACCTATTGGCCTCTGCCAATACCTTTTGTTATACACAGATTTCATGGGCTTACTACAATCCTATTGGCCCTTGCCAATATCTTTAATTAAGATTTTACAATTCTTAAGTTACATTCACTACTGAGTCAACCTAACCGGTTATTCTGCCCATCTCCAAAGTGCTCTTATGGGATAATTACAGTATGAATAAGTATATAAAGAAGTACACTTCTAAAATCTTTAGTTATTCCATGGTATTTCCTTTTTAAAAGGAAGAGTGGGTTATTTGTTTTGAAACTTTAAAACATCACCTTCGAAACCTCTGGATGACCTCCTTCGAAAACATAAGATTCTTTTCAAAACATAATAAACATACCTTTCTAAGTCCTTGTTAAATATTCACTTTCGAAACCAATGTTACCTTTCAAGGTATCAAAATACTCTTTAAAGCATAGCTTCGAAACAAATAAAAGTACTATGTCGAAAGTATTGGGTTTACTCTTTAAAAACATCCTTTAGGTCAAAATGATTGTATATGAAAGCACTTCTTTCGAAACCAATTATAAAATTGTTTTGGGGAAAATGGTGATGGTGTCGAAACCATATAGTCGAAAGCAACCACCTTTTAAATTAAAATATCAAAGGATAGATTCGAAACCCCCTTTCGACTCCATTGTCTTCGAAACCCCCAACCATTTGAAAGCATTCAGGAAAAAGCTTAGCTCTAGTTAAAACAGGGGTAACCCTTCGATAGCATAGATGGTTTCAATGAAACGTGAATGAGAAAGGGTAAGAATTGTATAGCCATGTATGATAAGGAGGCTATTTTACTAATATGCCCATGTATGATTTAAATTAGTTTAATAACCCAATTAAAGTCCATTTATTTTATTAATAAGCACGACCCTATATATGGTTTATTCAAATATCAATCCTCTTATCATCATTATTCTATTTAATTTATCTAATTAAATTTTTTGAATAATGTTATCAGAAATCAGGGATGTTACAACACTTAACTAGCAATAAACTATAGATAAGACTGGAAGTTAATGAGAAAATTAGTTTAGCAACCAGAAATAAAAGAATGCTTCAATCCTAGAAATTTTAGGATTTTGGAAAAAATAAATTTTAGCTTGTAGAGTGTTACTGTTCAAGAAAGAGATCGAATGTATAGGGATGTGAAGATAATTTTCTATTGGACAAGGATGAAGAAGAAGGTAGCAGAATTTCCTGATAGGAGCAATAAGACCGCAACACAGATTTATATTAAAGAGATAATTCGACTTTAAGAAATTATGATTAGCATCATTAATGATAGGAACCCATTATTTACTAGCGAATTTTAGAGGAGTTTCAAATAAATTTAGGAACTTCGTTGAATCTGAGAACTGCTTACCAACCCATAAATTGATGGACAAACTGAAAGAATTAATAAGAACTTAGAGAATTTGTTGAAGAGCTTGCTTTATGGACTTTGGAGGAAACTAGGAGTAGTACTTACCTTTAGTAGAATTTGTGTACAACAATAGTCACCAATAGACTATTGATGTTGCACCCTTCAAAATACTTTATTGGAGGCCATGCAAATCGCTAAACTGTTGATGGGAAACCACTGACAAAATCCTACTCGGACCAGTTTTAATTGCGAGACTTCGAAAAGATAGAGTTGATTAGGCAGCATGTGAAGGTTAAGATTTAGGAAGGCGAAAAAGTTGGCACTAAGATTTATTAGGCCTTTCCTAGTTTTGGGAGAACAGGAAAACTTGCGATGTTACTGGATAAATTGGCAGGAGTCCATGATGTTTTTCACGTTTTGAATTTGAGGAAATACGTTCATAGCACAACCATTGTGGTAAAGCCTAACCAATTAAGGGATACTGAGATAGAGCCAATAACATCGTGTGCCATCGCACGCATTATGCAGCACGGAACTAGGAAGCTCCAAAACAAAGAAATTAGGTTGGTTCGAGTACAATGGAGAGAAAATTCGATGGGAAGCATAAAGACATCTTGTCCTAAGCTTTTCTCTATTAAACTTTCCTCTCCAAAATTAGGTTTTGGTTGCACCTTGGTTACTAGATTGGATGGTAGGGGATGGCTACTACGCTTTTGACTATCACTTTGCACCATTGAAGAAATCCTTGTGCATATTTAGGGTGATTGCATACACACTGATATGCCACGATCCCACATACACATGCTAGGATTGAGCTCACTTATAGTACGTCTGCAATACATAATCATATTGCACTTTTGGTTGAGTAGATGGTTGTGTAATATGGATGTTTATTGTGCATTACATTGTTCGCCCCCAGGAAACATTTTGGGGATGAAATCCTTTCGAGGGGGAGAATGTAACACCCCATAAAATCTATCATAAATAAATTGGATAAACTAGTTCAAATAAAATAAGGTTAAAAGTGGAAATTTTGTAAAAGTCAGAATTTGACCATGAAAGCTATGTCGTTGTGTTTGTGGCGATTTTCTGATTAATTTTCATATATAATATGTTGAAAATTGAGCTCAAACGAGAAAATTATGGATGCTTGAAGTTTCAAATTTAAATTAATTTAAATATAATTCAAATTCAAATAAATAATTAACTCTAATATTTGAAATTTAAAAGTAACATAAATTAGACTTAAGGGTTGAGTAAACGTTAAAATTAATGGCTAGGGTTATGCATAATGAACATTCTGGATTTTATTATTTTAAACTGACTTAAATCCAGTGCATTCTAACCATTATAAATAATAGCCTATCCCCCTTATTTTTATTCTCAAATTATTTTGGGAACCAAATGACGCTCTATCAGTCTCTCTCTTCAAAGATTCATAAAATTTCTTTAGGGTTTTAGGTAATCGATTCTAGACGTTTATTATTTTATTTTTAATTCTTTTTTCTTACAACCTCTTAATTTATAAATCTAATACATACGCAATGTTGTTATTGCGGATAACTAGAATGTGAGATCGAAGTGAGGTTATTGTAGGTGTCTCAAATCTAAAGAGGAGCAATGCTAAGGACCTCTAATAGTGGAAATCTTAGTTTTTCAATTTGAGTAATTGAATAATGTAGTCTAGATTTGATGTATGACTTGGGGAGTTTTGGATTATGAAAACATCACATTAAAAAATCCCCAAAATTCCCCTAAAATGAATGTCAATTCTTAGGTTGGAATATTAATTGTTTTGTATTAAAATAATAGAGTTTGTGTGGATTTTGCAGTTTATGTGTTTTACCTTCTGTTTTACTTCTTATTCTTTTTTTTGGATCTGATTAAGGGATTTGATTAAGAAATGGTGTGTAATATACGAATTCTTATTTGTAGTTTGTACTGCCTATTTTTACGAATTTAACATAAATTCTTGTCTAATTTCATGTAAAAGAAGTTGAATAGAGTGTAAAATCAATTGAATTGTAAGTTTCTACTATTGATTTATTCCGCTGTTTTAATATGAAATAAGTTGGATATGGATTCTATATACGTCTATTGTTTTGATTTTGGAATGTTGGATTTGTAGTAGAAATGTTATTGTGGAAATGAGACTTGTATGATTTTGGAAATTTTGACATTTGAACGTTATTTTATGGTAATCACCACATGCATATAAATTAGAAAATATGTATGTGTGTGTGTATAAACTAGCGCAATAACGTACAATTATGACATATTAATTGCATAGTTAATTAAGGCAATAATTATCATTTAAGTCCCCTGTAGTTAAATAACTAATTGTAGTGGTGAAATAAGAAAGATTTCTTATAAGGCCAAAATAATTGTTATGAAATATGACTAAGTTATAGAGATGCGAGGTCAATCAAAAGTATACAAAAGTAGAAGAAGTCTGTCCAACTAATCTGGCTATCAACAGTGTGACTTCGGGCTGATCTGAGACATCGTCTATAATAAGTAACTAAGATGACACGAGGTTAGTCCCGATTCTATAAGATAAATCTTCCTAACTAATCTGGTTATCGGTTCCTACAAATAGTCAGACTAATGTGAGACAACTCCATGGGGTACGGGTCATAATATGAAGGACCTTCTTGGGGATTGAAGGCGTTGAGTGGTTGTTTGAGTTTCCACCTCTTTCCTTTATATGAAGCATTAAATGGTCAGATTGGGTTTAGGCATGTTTAAGGATATCTCGAAAAGGTCCTCCTCAATTGAGGTATTAAGTGTCCGAATATATTTCCATGCAATGTCAGCTAGATAGATACATGTGCGAAGTCTACCTTAGGAACATGTATTAAATGATGGGGTCCTACCCTAATTGAGGTCTTAAATGGATAGAGTCTGCCTATTTTCAATTAAAAGGTATTAATTGGCTTGTGTACTATCTCTAGCATTGGTATACATTAATAACGCTGGTTATGGTATGGATAATAAAGAGGACCTGCTTCGGGGATTGAACGTATTAAGTGGTTGTTTGAGAGCTCGCCTCTTTCCCTTACATGAAGTATCAAATGGTTTTGAATATGATTTAAAAGTGAAAGACATGTCCTTATTTAAATTACATTTTCCACATACTGATATAGAAAGGCTCGATATTTTTATTCACCATACATTGTTGTTTTGACTTCCTCCTCATTACAATCAAGATAGAGATGATGATGAGAGAAGCTTGTGGCAGTAGTTTATTCATTATTTATGCTATTTTCTGACGTACCCATTTGAAGAGGACAATTTATTTTGATCATGATTATGTAATGGTTATTGTTGACATTATGTAATGGTTCTGTGATATTTGGAATTTTAAATAAAACAAGAATGGTTTATGTTATTATATTTTGTTTTCCACCATGAGTTCTGAACGAATAGATAAATAGCTTTATATTGTTCTTTTTACCAATCAACAACCAGCTTTGGAATGGGTCTAAGTTTCGATGGATCTTTTCTAGGTTAGGATTTAAGCCTGTTTCGAGGCGGATTGTTATAGGTCCCATAACACTCCCTGGCCTTATGTTGATTGCCTTATATCTTGCCAACCTCGTCCTGGACGAGGAACTTCATGATGGGATGGTTGCAGGAGATGATGACGTCCAATTTAGCAAGTGCCAGTTGTCTTATTAACAAATTATATGTAGAAGGGAAGTCAGCCACCACAAAGTTTACTTGAATCTTTGTAGCAAGGATTTCTCGATCGAAAGTTGTCATAAGCTAGTTGGTACCCATTGGAACTTTACCCATCCCCACAAAGCCGTAAATTGGCAAGGCGCATAGAGTGAGGCTAGAGGTAGGAAGTTTGAGAGCCTCAAAGACATGTTTGAACATGACGATTGAGCCGTCCCCATCCATAAAGGCTCGATGAAAACTTGAGTTGGCCATTGCAAGATTGATGACCACAGGATCATGGTCGGGGTAAAAGATCACTTTTCCGTCTTTAGCTATAAACATAATGAGCTGATCTAATTCCAACATTGGTGCTTCGAATGCTCATTTCTTTAGGGAATACACTGGACTGGCTGAATCCACTACTCTTCTATACTGGGACTGTGCTCTCCAGCTGCGGCCGGCCACATGCGAGCCCCCGCATTTAGTAAGGATGTCGGTTATTATTGCAATATTGTCGTTGAGTTACTATGTTGACCTGGCTGGTTATTGAGGTCGTTCCATTATTCCACTTGGTCTCGACAAACTCTAAGAGTATCCTTTCTCGGATAAGTCTTTTAGTCTCATTCTTGAGCACCCTACACTAATTTCTGGAATAACCATTGATTTTATGGAATTGGAAGTAATTTTTGCTATCGCGAGGCTCTTTCCTTCTTCTATCTTGGAATGAGCTTGGTCTTTGATATTGCACCCAATCCGGGTGGTGAGATATATTGTCTTGATATTCATATTCAAAATAGCATTGTTAGCGTACTTGGACCAATATTAGGTGTCGGCCTACATGTGTCTTTTGGTGTTGTTTTGCCGAGAATTGGGTAAACAATGAGTATTATCACGAGGACCGGCTTGAGTAGTACGTTGAATTTCGTTGTCGTTGTAAGAAAGATCTGCATTCTCTATCCTTATTTTGTTATTCTCCTATTGATAAAAGTCAGTCAAGGACATAACCGGCTACTTTTGAAGCACTTTCTACATTCTAGGCTTGTATATGACCTTCGAGTAGAGAGTTACTACCAAACTGTTCATGTCAACATCTCTAACCCAGGTGGATTCTTTGTTAAAGCGGTTGACATACGACCACGCGATTTCATTTAGCATTATAGAATGTTACCTTGCTCACTAGCCATCATAACATGTGTTTTAGAAGTGAAGAACCTTCTCTTGAAATCTATGCATAGTTGGGCCTAAGAGCTGAATTTGCCTGGTCCTAAATGCACCAACCAGCGAGAGGCTGGTCTGATGAGTGTGAAAGGAAAGAGTAAGCACTTTTCCTAGCTGAAAAGCTCACCAACATGGGTGATAGAGTTAAATGTAGTGATGTGAGTATATGGGTTAACATCTCCCATCATACTTGTCAATGGATGGCAAGGCATGCCATCGGTGAATGTAAGTGTTCAAGATTTCCTCAAAAAATGGTTCACCATTCTTGTTATTAGAAAATACTTCGCCCTCGGTACTTCGAGCATGCATTCTATTAGGCTATCGACGAAGGACGTTCATTTCCATCTTGAGGCTAACATTTTCTTACTGCAGGATAGTCTTGCCAACGATCGGTTGTGGGTTTAATCGGTGTCTTTGTGGAGTAGGAGATTGATGACGGGAAGGAGAGTGACGATGATGAGCTGAAGTGGGAGACCTCTAATCCCTATGTATAGAGGCGACCTTGAATGTCTAGTACACCCCTCTCTTAATCTATTCCTTACCACACACTATGATATCTGGAGTGTGTTGAATGATCCCTATGTTCCTTGTCTGCGGTGGAAGCACCACTATCGAGACATTTCAAAACCAGACATCCAAAGACGCTTGAAAGCAGACGATTGTTCCACTGATAGGGAACGATAGTGTCTTGGTTCTCTTGGTCCATCCAACTTTGGAGCAATGTTAATAACGTGACTTGGCACACACACAACATACCTCTCTTGATGAACAACATCCTGTGTGGATTTTCAAGCACCACCCTTTCCCGGCTTTGGTAGTGTTTATGAGGCTATAGGCAGAGGGAAGGAAGGGTTGGTGAACAGTGGGGTCGACAAAATCAACTGCAAGAGGACTTGGTGGGACAAAGTTACAATAGCCTAGGTATCCAACCATGTCCTCGAGCTTTGCACATCGTGAGCCAAAGTACCCATGTTTGTCAATTATTATAACATTATAGGCCATATATCGTTGCTAAGCCCAAGAATAGGGTGACCAACACTGACAGTGGTATTGCCATTGGTTTCATGCTCATTGGAGTTATTACCTTTAATTTTAGGAACTTGGTCCATGGTAAGAATTCAGAACATATTTTTATAGAGAAGAAAAGTGATGAAAGGTGAGAACTTTAAGGGAAGGCCCTCCTTCTAGCATACAAATGTTGACTAATAAATTAGCTAGCCTCTGAATTAGACTAATGTGTTATGAAAGCAATGGTTATTCGCTAATCTCTAGGCATAAAAATGTAAAATGGGGAAGAAAGTAAGCAAATTAAAGTAGATTGCACAAGAATGTAAATAGATTCGGCAAATGTGCCTACGTTCACTATGAAGATCTCTCGCTATGTTTCTCCCTTACATTTATAAATAATTATAACAAAATAATAAGAAATAAAGCGGTTTAGACTAAAAATAGCTAATCTCAAGGGCTTAGGGTTTTGATTTGCTATGTGATGAGAGACTAGATTGTGTATAATAACTAGAATTTTAGCAATTCCCAATGCCTTTGAGTAGAATTGTTTGTTGTATTTATAGTAGCTATAGTGGGTGATGGATGGCTAAGATTATGTAGTGCAACAGACGGGAAACATTCTCGACCGTTGATCACACTGGTTGATGGAAGACAATAGTAAAGAGAGACTAGAATGTGTGGATGAGAATATGTTAGTTGCCTTTCCTTAAAAGGAACATGCATTGCATTTAATGTGCATTAAATGTTGATGGAAGATTATAAAAGTAGGTGCGCTTTTGGTCGCTTCTTTGTAGTTCTTAGTATAGACTGTTGTACGACTTGTCATTTACCTATGCATGCCTATATCACAAGCTAATTAATGGCTTCCTTCAGGTAATGATGGTCGGTCGGCCGTTGAAGAAAGTATGAGAAAAGCTAAACATTGTCAGGGGTCAAGGACTAAGCTGTAAGATGATGGGACGAGTTGTGATGATGTCGGGTTAAAGATGGGTTATGCTTAAGCCGGTCTTGCCCAATGAGTTTTCTGTTAAAGTTACCTTAAGTGGTGCCGTTTGGCAATGGATGGGCTAGCTTGGAGCCAAATTGGATGTGGACTGCCATGAGTGGACTAGCTGCTTAGTGTCGAAGTTTGCTGAGGAAAGTTGAATGGTGCTAAGGATCAATTTGCAAGGGAGGTTGCTAGGCCGGCTATAAGATGATGGATGTCTGCTTGGGGGCCGTTTTAAAGTGGGCTATTAAGAAGCCGAGCCAAAGACAGGTCATGCTTGAGCTGATCTTGCTTGTTGAGCTAGATATTGGAGTCGTCATGAGTTGTACCGGCTGGTAGTGGCATCGTGTTGTTGAGTAGGTATTATCTTAGGGCCATACTATTTTTGGGGCTGCATGTACTGACCGGACTGAGATGTGTAGGGATGAATTTAATTGGGTCGGACTCTACCTTAATTAGCGTGCTAATTATATTTGCTATAAAATTGAGCAACGTTTACCTTACTTGATCATATACATATATGTGGACTATTACTATTTTGGTAGTTCGAGGGATGTTATGGCTTATTTTGCCTGCTTCTATAACTTTTTTTGGTTTTACTATACCATTGTAGCCTCCGGCCTTAAATTTGGCAAGGGATTTTTCTTTTTCTTCATTGTATAAGGGGGAAGGGGTTGTTACCAACTAAACTTGCTGATAGCTCCTTTATTAAGTGTGAAATAAAATTAAGTGCTCTCCTCCTTTGGAAGATCACTCATTTTCCTTAAAAATTTATATCGTGGTACAACAAAGTGCATAACCAAAATCAAACATCTTTGTTACAAACATGGTTGATTATAGAGTTATATTGTAACATCGTAGAAATTTATGTAAAATTTAATGAGCATTTAATAAGAAATTTAAACGGAAATTTAATAACGAAGGTAAATTTAATTAAATAAGGACTAAAAAAGAAAATTTTCACAAACATTCTAATTTGGCTACGAAACTTACGCCAATTGTGTTTGTAGTGATTTTCTGAATGATTTTCAAATATAACATTTCGAAAATGGAGTTTGTAGGAAGAAGTAATGGGCACGGAAATAATCTGAAATAAAATAAGAAGAAAAAAAGATGCATTTAGAGGTTGACCCTCACCATTGAACGGTCGATCTATAACAGTCGACCATAGGCTTTCTTGGGTCAACCATGACATTCGAAAAACTAAAGAACCTGGAGCGTTGTTAACGACATGTTGACGGCTTCGATCGTTACTTCATTGCCAAGTCATTAAAGAGCATACCTGATTGATTTAAATATTCTCCAATCCAAATCCAATGGCCCAAACACTTTACCAACCCATATATAAGCAAGCCTAACCTAACCCTAAACTCTTATATCAGTTTTCGGTAACAAAAGTCTGACGAAATTTTCTCTCAACTCTAAACCCTAAAAATTCTGTAAAATCAAATAAATTCAACCTCGAGGAATAAAAGAGATTGAATCAAGACGGAGCTATCAATTTAGGGGAAATGATTCTTAAGGAAAGCAAATAATAAGAGCTTAGACTTGAGGTGAGTGAAAACAATTCTAATAAGATAATTATTGCAGTTAGATTCAATCTATTTTAATTAGTTTAGGGTGCTAGAAATCTAAATTGAATTATAAAACCTAACTTGGAAATTATCGGTAAACTGTTAATTGGTGATTTAGGCATATATCCTTTCTCTCTCTTGAAATTGGAAACCCTAAATCAACAAATCTTAAACTCAATTGAAAACTGTTGCTTAGACTAAAACTATGGTAAGATAAAAGGAAACTTGAATAAATCCTCATTTTTGTTCGTAACTAATAGACCCTGGACCCCCAACAGTCCATCGATAGTGGTCGATTGTAGAGGAATAACAGTCGACCGTTCGTAATGAAAACTGACAAATTAAACCTCGGCCTAAAGCTCAAATTTGTAGTTAAATATATATAAAAACATGAATTGGTGTGGGCCTATTTAAGGGCAATCGGATGCACAGTAGGACTAGTACAGAAGCTAGTTCCCTAAAAGCGGACGCAAGGTCATGGCAGTGTTGGGTAAATATTGTTTACCTAATTTAGTGTAGTAGTTTATTTAAGGCGATGTATTTTCGCAAATAGCACTCACATACGGTTCCAGTTTGGGCGTGCAGCTAGCATAGATGTTTGATGAAGTGGGTCCGACACAACGGGATATCCTAGTATTCACAAATTCTGATGCACATGATAAATTTAGAGAGGAGGACACAAAGCATGCAATAAGAGGCCAACACTACGATCGAGAGGTGGAAGCGAACGCAGATGATGGGACATTATGGTGAATGGGCATTTCGGGTTCTTCCTCTTCAAGCGTAGTGAGGGGGAAATGTTCCCAATAGCCTAGGGGCGGTGATAGTAATGGAAATTTAGCCTACAGTAGCCTAGCGGCAGTGTTTCCATGGTTAGTAGCCAAGAGGGCAATGTTTATATGATTTGGTAGCCTAGCGGCATGAGATTCGATCATTAGTTCAATCCGTTGAATTAGCCTACACAATTTGTACGGTAGAAATGTACTAGACAAGAACCTTTAGGTAATAAACCTTAAGAATTCATGGTACCTTGTAGCATACCCTATATCATCTAGAGTAGAATTAAAGTAACTGCATATGATCATCACATATTAAATTTGTACTCAATCATCGGACTTTTGTTTGACCCACTCCCTCTTTTCCATTTTCCCCACCACAGGATGTTAGGTTATCAGTTGATTGGGCATAGTACGTGGAGAAAGGAGCTTCACATTAGAGTTCTCATATTCTTCGTTGTTTATGATGTGGTTACTTACTATATTAAAAGTATGTAAAACATATATTGTACTTTAGGACAGTATATATGGAAAATAAAGTAATTTTTAAACTGTTTTCTGAAATGTCTATTTTTCAGTACTTAAATTTTAATTTCTTCCATTATGAGATATGAAATTTAAAATATCTTAGAACTTACCCTATAACTATGCTCTAAAATATTTAAAAAACCCAATAGCTCGTATTTCTTGGCATGCATGAGTTCAAAAGTCACACTAGGTTTTGGATTGGTTTGTCTGGAAGTGTAGGTTGTTACATTTGGTATCTGAGCTTAGGTTTAAGATTCCCCAGGATTTATGCACAAGTTGAGAGAACGTACTTGAAAAATTATTGAAAAATAGGTTTTTCTAAAAGGCTTTTTAAAATGGACTTTCGGAAGGTATTTATATGTATAGATAAAAGTTTTCAAAGATTTATATATATATATATATAATATATAAGTACAAGAAGGAAGAATGATATTAAGTAGTCCTTCCAAGTACTATCTTTGGGAAAGTTGAAATTAATTTTCAATCATAAGACGGTACAAATTTTAGAGGAATGACTCTAGAAAAACAGCTAAGATTTTGAACATGTACATCTCTGTATGGTTCCGTTGATATCTAAAGTAAGGAGACAAGATGAGCCTAACCCGACTAAGGGAGTGAAATTATAAGTTTCTGATATTTGTATTAAAACACAATAGCCTATATATAGTTTGGCTCATAAGGTAATCATTGGCTTATCCCTTGTAGAAGCAAACAATTGTGGGTTAGAATAAGTGTTACGGTTATAACGGTTAAGGTGAAAAATACACCTTTCACGTTTATTGGAGTTTACCCATAAAGAAAGGCTAGTATAGGATTTGCATACTAACTAACAGTAATAAGAAAATTATAGACTTAAGGATGAGTAAAGAAGATTAATCCCACGAGACCCCTATAGTAAGAATTTGATATCGACAGCAAGGAAAATTTCCTAATTATAGATACCCTATTCTCATATTAGTAGTAGTTATAAGGACCCCTATTTATTTAAAGGTATGGATGGAATATTTCCGTGATGAAGTTGGACACTGTATTGGAAAAGAAAATTGAATTGATCATCTTTGAAAAGGACGGAAACCCTATGCACATAAGCATAGTTAGGTATAAGTAGCTTAGGTAATTAGATTGCTATTGCATACTCTAACTTAAGTGATAAACCAATGAAAATGTTTTCTAGAAGTTAGAAAGAGTAGATGTATGATATTTTAAATAGAAAAGAAGTTCATTTGTGATTTTGTATAAAATAATCAAACAAACTTTATGGAATTTGTGTAAAAGTAAAATTGAGAATTTGATAAAAAGTGATTTATCAAAAACTGTTTTTAAAGCCTTTGTTTTGTCTCATTGTTATACTACCCTCAATGTGCACTTTGCTTTCAATAATAAAACTTATAGAAAATAAAACATAAAAAATTGAAAAGTGTGTAAGATTCAACCATCGAACTCTTTTTATGAATAAGAAACGGTTAGTGCTGAAACGTCTTCTATCAACGTTTTGCCAAACTCTAAAATAATAATAATAAGTTATTAATACTACATCATCTTTGAAAATACGCCTTTGTAAAAAAATTCGTATTTATGTAAGAAAATGCTAAAATAGCTTGTTTTAAGTACATTTATGTTAAATTAAGATTAAACCATTTTGATAATTTAATCAATGAAAATATCATGATCTTGGTAAGAAAGAAGCAATCGTTAAAAATAAAAGGGAGGATTTTTATAGTTTTAAAACTTACTATTTTTATGGAAATAATGTCGAAAATCGAAGGTTTTGATTTGAACAAAGTAAAGTGAAAATATTATGACCATCGTTTAAATTTAAAAAGGAAAGAAATAGATCAGAGTCAGATAAATATAATTAAACAGCTCACTAGGAAAGAATTTGACTATGAAATTTGGAAGCTTTGAAAGGGTTGAGACATGAATAGAAAACAACTTGGAAATTTAGATATCCTCTCAATCAACGGTTGAATTGGACCAAGCCAAACTCCATGTAGTAGTGAAGGGTGAGCATCACCTTGTATCTTTTTAGCCAAATATGGTTTGAATCATAGAACCTTAGTGTGGGAAGATTTGGAAAATATGGTTTGGGCAAAGCGTATTACAGAATAAGGGAAAAGTAAGGCAAAACGGTTTCTGTCAAGAGATGATATATATGCAAAGGGTTTTATTCGGTCTGAAGTGTAATAAGGGTCAAGTAGGGTCTACTTCAATTCTTATGTAGTAAGGATAGGGTACCTATAGGCTACCGGGGGGTCTAAATATTGTGTTGTTTTACTGGAGACTACGTGTAGACCAAGGACATAAGTGGGAGAGCAGTCCCGGTAGTAGCATTATGCGGTGGTATTAGGGGAATTTTCATAGTAGCCTAGGCGGTGTTACCTTATTAGGTTCTATCATTGTAGATGGGTTACAAGTATGCCTAAATAAACCTTGGAATAATATGGTTAGGAATTGGCACATATTTGAATTTGGAAGATATTGGTAGTAGTAATCGCTCAATTTATAGATCATGTGATAGTTCTAGATTTGTTGTTTGAAGGACATTTGCAAGTAAAATGTTAATTGAGTAATCAGGATAATTGTTGGAATTTAGATGATCATGGATGTGGGTAGTAGAGACAGTTGGAGGTAGTGATAAATTGGAATGGGATTTGAGTAAGTATTTTAATTCGTTGGAATATAAAGAGTTTCAATGTAAATTCCTATAGGTTATCAAGTTCAGATTTATAAATAAAAGTGCATCGTTTTAAATAACAACAAATACGTTGAAACAAAAAGAGATGTATAAAATATGGATGTTTACAGTATTTTGTATTGTCTATTTCAATAACAAAGAAAAAGATAATTACTTATAATTCCAGATATGACACTAATTCTCCTTTTGAATAAGACATAGAAATTTACACTATCAATCTTTCATTTGGAAGGGATGTAATTCCAATGCATTAAAATACGGAAATCCCTAAGTATAAGCCAAAGTATTGATCATCGTGTCTATTAGATTAAAATGACAAAGCACCATTCCACATTGAGTTATCTCAACCGTGAAATAATTGGAATAAAGTGATAAGAGATTATGTTTGGTAAAAAGGACTTTTATATGGAAGAACATTAAGAAATGGCAAATATTTTGGAAGTTCAAACCACTAAAAATATCCTAGATAAGATTTTAGTCAAGATTGTGTAAGGGCGGTTAATTTAAGAACTTGGGTTTCCGTCAAGAAAAATATATGTTTACTTGCACGCATTGAGAATATGGAGATGATTTTCATAGAAAAAGAAAATCAAGAAATTTTTGGTAAGATTTGAAGAAAGAAATAAAAAGATTTTTCTTAAACATTACTTGGATTGAAGAAAGATTATTTACTTAAGGAAATTCATGGAAGGTTAACTTAAAATAGGCAGTTGTGTGCATAACAGTTGCACATGAACAAAGTACCCCTTAGGTGATTTTTACCAATACTAAAGTGATTCTAAGTTACCACTTCAATTAATTTTTGAACTTTTATTATTAAGATTGAATGGGAAGATATGCCAAAGTTTCACTTGTGAAATTTATGTGGATCGCTACAGACTCAAAATGTGATAGCTAGATACCATGATTTTTAAAGGACTGAAGGAACAATTCAGAAGTAAAATGAGTTGACCTAGATTAAATCGAATTGGAAAAGGAGTTTTGCTATTTTCAACAATTTAAGAAATCATAAAGTTGGATACCCTTTGGTAAAGTGGAGAAATAGCAAAGAGCTAAATTGGAAGTACCATGAAATGAAACACCATCCACATTTGAGTTGTCGCACTTGATATCTAAAAGTTGAAGTGATTAGATATACCACTGGATGATTTAAGGCGGCATGTTATGCACTAAGGATTTCGTAGAGCTACATTTTCGTGGGAGCATACTTCTGCTCAAATTATTTAGTGTGGTGCAAGTGGACACTAACTAGGATTGTAGAGAATTACCTGTGCACATACATTTGGATTAAAGGTTTATGCCTGTGGTAAAGTAACAAGAAGTGCAGTTGAAAAATATATGGATGGATTTAATTCCTAGAGGGACAAGGGCTGCACAAGGTAGACAAAAACGCAAGTACCGATAGGAGACATATGAGATAGTCCGGAGAGTTGAGCCCACGGTCGGAAAGTAGACAAGTAGAAAGTTCCCAAGGAAAGAAAGAATACGACTCAATTATTAGGAAGCGGTCATTAGGTACTTGTGGAAGTGTCGGTGTGGTGTAGCTATCATAGTCAAGCCGTTTTAGTTAAGGAAGTAGAGATTACCTTTGTATTTAGGTTCTAGTTTAGGTAAAGACCATTGGATGGTAGAAATGGTTTTATACATGTTAATATGACATGTTATGGATGATGGATGCTAATTGATGTATTTGGATGTGTTGTTTGGATTCCTTGTTATACACGTTTAGAATAGTATATCCTCTAAGTAGTACACACATTCACATTTTCCATTATTGTTGTCTAACTTGTTTTATATGATACATATGGATAACTGATTGTTGTTTATCTTATTGAATATTATACATATAGATGTTGCATATTGATGAATTGGCATACATATAGGTTGCAAGCACACTTATTCAGGATGTTGCATACATTTGGATGCACGGAATGAGCATTTGCACGGTTGGAGGTCTACTGGATCAGTGGATCGCATACTCTTTTATATTAGTATAGGTTACGTGCACTTCACATTATGTGCGTGTACACCTACATACATACAACATTATAAAATCTCTAAGGATCATGATTGCTCGTGGAAGATGGATGAATAAATGGTTGTAGTTATTTATTACTGTAAGTATAAGTTACATTTTTCCGTCCTTTAAGATTTCGAAGACGAAATCCTTTTGAAGGGGAGGGGCGAGGGAGAATGTAACATCCTGGAAATTTATGAAAAATTATACGAGGATTTAATAGAAATTTAAACTGAAATTTAATAAGGAAAGTAAATTTGATCAAAACAAGGACTAAAAAGAATTTTTTCACAAATATCCAAATTTGGCTATTAAACTTGTGCCATTGTGTTAGTAGCGATTTTCTAGATGATTTTTATATATAACACTGTGAAAATGATTTCGAATGGAGAAGTTACGAACATGGAACGATTTGAAATAAAATAAGAAGAAAAAGAAAAAAAATGAAAGAAAATGTGTTTAAAGCTCAACCCCCACCCTTGAACGGTCGACCTATAGCGGTCGACCATAGGCTTCCTTGGGTCAACCATGGCACTTGGAAAAGCAGAGAACCTAGAGCTTTGTGAATTACCTGCGGACAACTTTGACCGTTGCTTCATTGCCAAGTCATTGAAGAGCATACTTGATTGATTTGAATATTCACTAACCCAAATCTTATAGCCCAAACACTTTCTCAATCCCTATATAAGAAAGCCTAACCTAGCCCTAAAATCTCACATCAGTTTCAGTAACAAAACTCTGTCAAAATTTTCTCTCAACCCTAAACCCTAAAAATTCAATAAAATCATATAAATTCAACCTAGAGGATTGGAAGAGATTGGATCAATGCGGAGCTATCTATTTGGAGGAAACCATTCTCAAGAAAAGCAAATAAGAAGAGCTTATGCTTGAGGTGAGTGGAAACAATTTTAATAAGATAATTATTGCAATTAGATTTAATCAATTTTAATTGGCTTAGGGTGCTAGAAATCTGAATTGAAATATAAAACCCAAACTTAGAAATTGTCGATAAACTCTTAATTAGAGATTTATGCATTCACCCATTTTCTTTCTTGAAATTGAAAATCCAAAATCAACAAACCCTAAACTGAATTGCAAAATGTTGCTTAGGTTGAAATTAGGGTAAATTAAAACGGCTAACGATCTAAATTAAACAAACGAACAATCGAAAAACGAAATTGGAAGAGACCTTAATTTTTATTCGTGAACAATCGTTCATGGACCCCAAGTGGTCGACCTTGGAGGAACAGCGGTCGACCGTTCATAATGAAAATTGGAAAATTGACCTCAGCCTAATGCTCAAATTTATAATTATATATATATATATATATATATATATATATATATATATATAAACGTGAATTGTTGGGGCCTATTTAAGGGCAATTGGATGTATGTTAGGACTTGTAGGGAAGCCAGTTCCCTATAAGCAGATGCTAGATTATGGCAGTGTTGAGTAAATATTGTTTACCCAATTTAAGATTCAAGACGATGTAATTTCTCATATAACACTTGCAAGAAGTTCCAACGGTAGGCGTGCAGCCGGCACAGATATCTGATAGAATGGGTCCGGCATAACGGGAGGTCCTAGTATTCACAAATTACTTATGCCAATGATATAATTAGAGAGGAGGACCTGAAGCAAGAGACCAACACTACGCTTGAGAGACGAAAGTGAATGCAGATGATGAGATGTTGTAGTGAGTCAACATTTCAGGTTCTTCCTCTCTAGACGTAGTGAGGGGGAAACGTTCGCAGTAGCCTAGTGGCGGTGATAGTGGTGGAAATTTAGCCCACAATAGCCTAATGACTGTGTTTTTATTGTTAGTAGCCAATGGGGTGGTGTTTACTTGATTTGTTAGCCTAGTGGCATTGTTTACATAGAGTAGCTTTTGGAGCGGTGATCGATCGTTAGACATGAGATTCGATCCTTAGTTCGATTCGTTGAATTAGCCACACAATTTGTAGGGTAGGAATGTACTAAATAAGAACCTTTAGGTAAAAAACCTTAAGAATTCACGGATACCTTGTAGCACACATTATATCATCTAGAGTAGTATTAAAGTAACTACGTATGATCATCACATATTAAACTTGTATTCATTCACCAAACTTTTGTCCGACTCACTCCCTCTTTTTCATTTTTCCCCACCATAAGATGGCAGGTTAGCAGTTGATTGGGCATAGTCTGTGGAGAAAGGAGCTTCACATTGGAGTTCTAAAATTCTTTGTTGTTTATCATGTAGTTACTTAGTGTATTAAAAGTCTGTAAACATATATTATACTTTAGAATATTATATAGCAAATAAAGTATTTTGGAGATTGTTTTCAAAAATTTCTATTTTTCAGTGCTTTTATTTTAATTTCTTCCGTTGTGAGATCTGAGAGTGTAGAATGTCTTAGAACTTACCCTATAATCATACTTTAAAATATTTTAGAAACCAAACAACTTGTATTTCTTGGTATGACGCGAGCTCGAGAGTTACGATAGGCTTTGGATCGCTGTGTCAGGAAGTATGGATTGTTACATAGATGTACATAACAAATTACATAATTTCTCCTACGACATACCATTGACTTTTTCAGCGAAGTCATGTAGTAGTTGTCTGCCACCATTCTTCATCTCCTTAAATGCAATCTTATTCAACCAACTAAACATCTTCCGTTATTTGTGGCAGTTGGTTCTTTGGCATTCAAACACGTTTCATATTATCCCATTTGCCTTTATACAGGTGATAGTGAAATGAGTACCTAAGCACTCATTGAACTTAGCCGCAACATCTTTGTTCCAATTGTCAATTAGTCAACGTGAGTATCTATTCATGCTAAGCAAAAGTTTATGAAAGCTAGTGCTCTTTCACCATTTTAATTGACGACTGCTCGAGTCGAAAGAATTGGTAGAGGAGGTTTGACATTATGAAATTCAAAAAAATTACAATTTTTTTTTTTTTTAAAATACGTGTACAGAATTATAAAGTAAATATAGCCAGAAAAGAAAATATTTCGACTTGTGATAAAAAAAATGCTAAGAATGAGTTTGTATGTACCTTTTGGGTTTTGGGAGAATACAAGTGGAAAAACAATGGATTGTATTAAACAATGGGTTTCGACACGTCGGACGCACCCAAGGGTTCAATACAATTCGCGTCATCTTTTAAATGCTGTTTCCAACTTCGGACGCGTCTAAAATTTTAAATGGCGACGAAAAAACTGCGAACCCCTTTGTTCCATATTGGCTGTTAAAGACGTTTACGTTAAACTTCACCTGCGGAGCACCGGAACACTATCCACCTGCTACATATTATCAATCGTCTCAGAGATTCAGCACTTTTGCTCTTGCCTTTTCTCTAATCGTAATTACTTGCTAGGGTTAAAAAGATTTGTAATGGATCCGAACCAACAAAGATTGAACAATCCACCACCCCCTCCTCCTGGAGGAGACGGTGCTGGTATCCTTGCTATGGCGGTCATCTCCATTATCGTTATCACTGTGAGAACTTCTTTTAGTTAGGCCATGGCTATTGTTTATTTTGATGTATGTCGATCTTTTGTTATTTTATCTTATTTCTGTTGTGGTGATATGTAGTGCTATAACTCGTGATTTTATATCAGAGGTTGATCAATTAGTTGACTTCTAGTCTTCGGTTTGAATTAGAAGTAAATGTATGCAATGCAATTACTGTTCAATGAGTTGATTTTAATAATTGGAATGTTTGTGGATTTGATCGAAATTGTCTAATGTTCCTGGAACTAGTACTCCCATATGTTGAAGTACAATTTTTAATCAGTTGTAGTTAAATACTGTATAGTGGATATTTGATTCAAGGATGAAATTGTTATTCTTTTTATTGCAAAGCATAACAAACTTTTGTTATTCACATCAAGGACAACTTTCAAGTTTTAATTGGATAAAATCCAGATCTTTTAAATCAAGGACACACACATTGATATTTCACAAATAATAAAAATTAATTACGGTAACTTTTTTCTATGAATTTGAGAGAAAAATTAATCATGGGAACATTTTTTTCTCTTGTGAATGTGAGAAAAAATATAGGAAAAAGCAGGATGGAAAACTAAATTTATGTACCTTGTTATTTACTGCTAACATTTTTCAAACGCTAAGTGGGACTAGCTTTCAAATTGCTTAGTTCTATATCTTCAATGATAAAATATAAAGCTATTTTTAAGTTATAAAGCTATATTCATTTAGCTTTCCGAGCTGTTTACTTCTATATTTTTATGGTAACATTAATCGACTAAAACATTTTTGAAGCCACCTTTTTCATTGCAATTTCGAGTGCCATTCATTGTTTTATTTTTTATCAATTTAATGAAGATGAGTAATTAAAATGAATTTGAGATTTGCATAATCTAATGGGGTCTTCGTATTAATCTAATTATTAAGGTTAGTTGTCCTTGGATCTAATTTTTTTTAAACGTGTCCGTAAAACTAAATACCCCTATAGTGGATAATTGATTAATGCTTATTTCAAGTTGATGCGTGTATCCATTGCTCTGTGCAAACTGTATATTTGGTTAATGCTTATTTCAAGTTGATGCGTGTATCCATCACTCTGTGCAAGCTTAATATTTTTTAATCGTCTCATGTAGAGTTGGTTGTTAAAAAGGAGGTCTGAGCCATAAACTGCTATGTCAAAATTATAATTTTTGTTATGTTTGTCATCAGAATGCAGTAGGAAACGGATGTGTATCAGCAGGGATATAGTATTTTGTTTGAACTAGTTGATGTTCATCGTACCATGTTAATATCCTACTATTCTTTAGATTCTGTCAACATTTGTACCAGTTTGAACATTTTAATTTTTATAAACCTATTCTTGGTTCATGTTTAGTACTCATCTTGTTTGTTGCTTTCTGTTATTGTGTGATTGCACTATTACCGTTGTAAGGCACATATTATTGACCGTTAGCACTTTCAGTTTGCAGCATTACACAAGTTGGTGCATAAGTCAACTAGTCAATATATGAATTGATGAATCAGGTTTAAGTATAGTTGTCTGTATAAGTTCCCTTTGCATGCACACAACTAGACACACACAAGTCAACTAGACACACACAAACACTCACGCGTACACAGAATTCTGAGTTTAGACCACTATTGCTCCATTCATCTATAGATTGGGTCATGTCCCATGATATGCCTTATTGAGTCGATGACAAGGACACTTCAAAACATGGCTAACTTTTTTTGGTTGATTGTTACCGGTACATTTTGCAGATTTTTCTCACGTCTGCAATGGGAAGCACGTCCATTAGCTCTGGTTTTCAAATATTGCACCAAGTTCCTGAAGGACATGTTGGTTGTTACTGGAGAGGTGGTGCTCTTTTGAAAGAGATAACTGATCCAGGTGTGCTTAGTTCTTACATCGAAACAAAAATGCATGCCCATCTTTAAACACATATATCTATATATGCTTATTCTCTGAACTTCTTTTAATAGGTTTTCATTTGAAGTTACCGTTCATAACCCAGTTTGAGCCCATTCAAGTGACTCTTCAGACTGATTTGGTTAGTATAAACTTTCATGCTTTTGGCTATTTCTTGCTAACAACAGTCTAGTCTAACAACATAAACTGTTTTCTCATTGTGAACTTGGTGTTAGGTGAGGGATATTCCTTGTGGGACCAAAGGAGGTGTGATGATCAGCTTTGATAAGATAGAGGTATACAATAGTTCATTTGAATAACATCCCCTTCAAATTATTGCAGACCTTTTTGGCTTGCATCATTACATATATATGATACGTGATGTATAAGCAGGTTGTAAATCGTCTCCACAAAGAGTATGTTTACGAGACACTGCTTAACTATGGTGTGGATTATGACAAGACGTGGATATACGATAAAATTCATCATGAGATTAACCAGTTCTGTAGTGCTCATACCATGCAACAAGTTTATATTGACATGTTTGATCAGGTAAAGTACTTGGTACCTACATGAAAAGTTACACTATGATTTTATTGGTACTGACAATGATGTGTTTCAGATTGATGACAAAATGAAAGAAGCAATTCAAGTTGATTGCACAAAATATGCTCCGGGTTTGGAGATAATCAACGTCCGTGTTACGAAGCCAAATATTCCTAGTAGCATTAAGAGAAACTATGAGCAAATGGAGGAGGAGCGAACTAATGTATGGTCTTTTAACCTAATCCATTGATCCTGCGTAGATGACTGATTGATATTTCATCTGATATTTTGATTCTTAAATAAGCTTTTATATACAAGTATTTGTAGATACATCTGTTTTGGATGCCTAAATATTTGTCTGTTGTGTTAGCAGTAAATATAGAGGTATAAAAAAACATGCACCACTTTTGCATTGTTTTCCAAGTAACACTCTGCATTTGCAAAAACTTTTACATATAAAAAGCAGAGTGGAATATTTAAAGAGAAGTGTATTTCAGTTATCTAAACATGTTCATAGACACTTTGATTGCCTTTTTGGCTGATAAATAGAAATTATCTAAATGATGCACCTATTTGCCTGTTCTAACCCTAATTATTCCTTCAAGACATTTCCTGTTAATTGAGGGTTTAGCTGGAGTCCGATGAAAGCAGCTGCCTAACGGTGATGCCTATTTGGCACGCTGTTTTTTTACAAGGGTTTAAAGCTGCAAATAACCGTATAAAAATATTTTGAAGAAAAATAGAAATCCTCATCAAATTATATTATTTCATTTTAGGCTTTAATTGCCTTTGAAAAGCAAAAAGTAGCAGAAAAAGAGGCAGAAACCAAGAAGAAGATTGCATTATCAGAGGCCGAGAAGAATGCTCAAGTGAGCAAAATACTAATGGAGCAAAAGTTGAGGGAAAAGGATAGTTCCAAACAGCAAGAGCAGATTGAGAATGAAATGTACTTAGCAAGAGAGAAGAGCCAAGCCGATGCTAGTTTTTACAGGTAGGCAAAAAATTCATAATTCACATTGGCCTGTGCACATATATTTGGATATTTTTTCTTCAAAATTGAACCTTTACTGAATTATGAGTTCATGTCACTCTCAGAGTGATGAAAGAAGCCGAAGCTAATCGACTAAAACTGACACCTGAGTTTCTTGAGCTCAAATTTATCGAAAGCATCGCGAATAATTCGAAAATTTTCTTTGGAGACAAGGTAATAACATAATCATCACTAATTAATTAACGCCTGCTTTTCTGTACCGCTTTTAGTTATTGAATCTTATTAGTTGTTCTCCGTTCCTTTTACACAGGTGCCCAACATGATTCTTGATCAAAGACTACTCGGCAACTTTCTCAATGTTTGAAACACTATATGATTACCGTGGCAGAGTTAGAATCAAAAGTCATACTTTTATTCATTGCTTAAACTGGGGTTCTCACTTGTTATTCAAAGCTATCCTTGTGTTGTGTACTCATTACTGACATTTGCAAGGGGGCTTATGTTATAAGTTAATGTTCCATCTGGTGTGTTAAATTTTGGTCAAGATGGATTAAATTCAACATCTTTTTTGGTAAATATAGTTTGCTATTATATTCAAGCTTGATCACAGAATGTTTGTTAATTTGATACCATTTTGAATCCAACGTTACAACTCAGTTAGTTTAATATTTAACAGCGTGGAGGAATATATGTTAGGCACTTATGCCCTGGTCTATTTGCTTGTGGTCGTTTTAGTTTTAACATTGTTGTTCTCGATTATTCTAGTGGTGCTCGTTTGGAAGCATATAATGTACCGTTGTCGCTTCATTTCTTTATACCCTGGAACTGCTCTTATGTTCTATGCCACAGATTTAGCATCAACGGATATGAATTTATTATGTTTTTAGTTCTATATTCATAATTGCATTGAGTAAGAGAAATGTGAAATACAATTTATTTTCACCGGTTTATACCTCACCGTTCAATGCATTTGCCGTGGAAGCAAGCAAAGTTAGAAAAATGGTATTTTATGCAGGGTTGAAGTAAATGCATAATGCGTTCCCGTAGATATATGATCGGCTTAAATGACAAAGAAGAAAAAGGACATTACCCAAAAAAAAAAAAGTTATACATGATTAAATGAAATAAGAAGGGAGTCTATTGCTATTTTGATAAGATGTTAGCAAGAAGGAACTGACGCTACAATGCTCTAGAAATTGTGTCTCAAGATGTCAGATCATGTAAAACTGCTGCTGAGTGAAGAAGCGTCGCGGAGGCAATGGAGTGTTGAAACAGGGAACTGCATGTTGCCAATACGAGCTGGCTAACAGGAGCATAATGTGCAGTTTTGAGAGATTGATGCTGGATGAATAAGAGCAGCCTGGCACAAGTGGTGCGAATGTCGGGGCAAGCAATAGGCTGCTGTAGACAGGCATATGATGCTGCCTGATACACTGATGAGGGGATGATGACCAAAAGAAATCCTTGTGAAGCTGCTGCTACACCTAATTCTGCAGCAAGCACGGCCCATGAAATGCAACAGACGATGAGGCAAGCTATGCTAAGATTGGTGCACAAGTGCTGCTGCAGATTATGAACTGGAGAGGACAAGAATGGAACCTGTCTGAAACACACCTTTATCCTATTGCTGAAAAAAGTACCTAGTCTGAAACTGAATTGCTGAAATAAGTGCCCAGTCTGAATCGTGGCTGCAGTGAGTGGACAGAGAAACATTCCGCTGGTCTGAAACTGACTGAGTCTAAGCATGCAAATCAAAATGGAGATGCTGCAGTTTGCACTTGTGAAGATGAGGCCGCAATAACCAGGCAGAGAGATGGTATTGAATTAGCAGAGGTGGGGTAATAGGGTTACGCAATATGTCGATGAGTGTTGGGGGTGTACTCTATGTAGCGGGATGGTCAATCTCCTTTTGTCTAATATTCCATTATGTATTCCATTTTGCTAGACCGTTTCCAAATAAAAGTGCGTCCGGTACTGAAATATAATAATGATGGATTACTTTAATAGATGTTATTAAATAATCTTTTATTTTTCCATTCAACAGAGTATGTGTTAATTGCATATATCTATACTATAAAGCAAAACCTTGATCAAAGAGGTCAAACTGAAGCCTTTTTTGGATTGACGAAAATGTCTTTGCTCCACGTTACGCACTAAAGAAGATTACGATCAGTTTACCGTCCCACCATCTCCACGTCCTTACAAAACAGATGCAGGTTCTTCCCCCAATTTCTTCGTAATACCCATTTCGAATCCCTAAAATCCCCAGCCCCAACTAATTCGACTACGAAAAAAAAAACGAATAAGAGAAAAGAATAATATCGTGGGAAGTGATTGGGGTTATTGTTGACGACAAGGTGTTGACCTGGCGAATGGCGATGTGAGGAATGAGGGAATTGTGTACTTCGACTCAGGCGTGCGTGGGCCAGGCAATGGCATGAATTCCAAGAGCAGCGCCTGGAAATATTTGACACTGTGACTCCGATGATGGGAAGTATGGCTCGAGATAGAGAAGGAAGTCGGGACGTAGTATTGCAGGCAGTGGAGACATGAGGTTTTGGGCCACATTGAAGTCTGCTGTGGTGGCTGACTCAGACTTCGATGAGGTACATGTTCATCACTCATTATTTCACATATAAATATGAAATACACTGCATTTTTTCAATTTCTTTGTCAGTGAAATAATAGATTTAGGCTTTTGGTTTTTGGCTTTAGTAAACCCTTTCACATATATTTTGATTTTGTGACTATATTTCACTTAAAATCAACGTTATTTCAATTTAATCTGAAACTTAGACCGAAAATTTGTTGTTTTATTCACATTTTGTTGAAAAACTCCA
This sequence comes from Allium cepa, assembly GCA_030765085.1. Taxonomy (NCBI): domain Eukaryota; kingdom Viridiplantae; phylum Streptophyta; class Magnoliopsida; order Asparagales; family Amaryllidaceae; genus Allium; species Allium cepa. Next base: position 915,642,138 of record CM060932.1, read on the forward strand.
TTATTTTGGATGGTTTATAAATTTGATTCCCAATACATATCAAAGTGTACAACAGAATTTTCCAAAGATCAACATGAATTTTTTTCTGACTACATTCAACATTTTTTCTTAAATCAGTACACTTTTGATCAGTCTCTTTCGATCTGGAATAAACAACTTCCAAAACACTTTACTCAGATCTGTTAGCAAGCATGATTTTTCAATTGACTGAAAAGCACTATTGTGAATTTAGTTATGGCTACTGCATTTCTCAAAGTTTCAGCTCAGGTTGACTGCCATTTTAATTGCACATATCATATAGCATTTCATTATCATAAGTACTGCTTTAATAACATTCATCATTTCTAAACAAACGTGGGTTACAAAATTTGATGCTGGAAGGTGACGTTACTGTTTAAGTTGTCACAGGGAGGAAAGTTGTAGGTGCAGGTGATGGTACTGTCGATGTTGTCCTCGGGAGGAAAGTCATAGGAGCAGGTGATGGTTCTGTTGAAATTGTCAGAAGGAAAGTTGCAGCAGCCCGGATGAAAACTAAAGGCAAGGGATTAGAAGATAGAACGAAGTGAGTATGTATTTTTTTCTTCTTACATTCAGTAGAAATGTTTTTGGATTACTTGGAGTAGTTGCAGCATGTTATGGCCTGCATAGTTCAACCTGAAAAATATGCTTGACTTCCTATACAACTTATTATCAGTTATTGTCAACGCATTTAGTTAATGTTATGTTTGTATTCTGTACCTTAATATCAGTTCTTACTGACTTCTGACCTTTTCCTTTGTTGTGTTGTTTGCACCTTTTCAGATATATATTGCAGATGCCTATTTTTCTTTGTTACTTACTTTTTCATGTTATGCTCAGTTTTCATTATTTTCTACCATTAATTACTCATTTACGGTGATCTTTCCCTTCAATGACTAACTTTGGTTTTCCCTTCAATGACTAAAGCGATGTCATTTTCGGTAAATTATATTACTTTATAGTAATTTTTTATTTATATTAAATTTAATACCTATTGTCATAACAATTTCAGGATGGAAGCTTTCAAACAGTTTAAGATCAGGTGATGATAACAACATCCGAAATTGAAAGATAGCGTCTAACCGATATCTGCTCTTGAATAACGGTGAGATCTTAAAACTCTCTTTCTAAACAACTTCAAGGTACTCTGTTTGTGTTTCAATAACTTAGTATATGTATCTTATTCTCTTTACTGATTTTGCAACTGATTCGTTCAAGGTACTCTATTTGTGTTTCAATAGCTTAGTATATGTATCCTTTTCTCTTTACTGCTTTTGCAACTGATTCATTCTATCGTACTATAATAGGTCGTTAGTTCCATCTACATTCAGACAAATGATAAAGAATACTTCTATGAATATATAATGGAAATTGGTATATTTGTTTCTATAACTACCTTTAATTTTCTTTTACAGTTCTTCATTGTGTATTTTGAGAGATTTGAGTTAAAAGGGATTGCTTAAATCGAAAAATATTTTTCATAATGAAACCTTCAAATGTAATGAGCATAAATTCTTAATTAATCAAGGAAAACATGTTTTCTTTTAGTATTATTCTACTGGCTTTACAAACTGATATTTACATATGGATAATTAGGTGTTATACTCATATGCAGCTGTCAGATTAAGTTGAATTTTGAATAATTTTTTAATAACACCACCAAAAATGATTGGGAAAAAATCATTTTAATTAAGTAATGGTGGGTGTTGTGGTGAGAGTAGTAGTAATTCAAGAGGGAGTACGACATACCTTGATAATAATGTGAGAGAAAGTGTGGGTGTTGTCCATTTTGATGTTAGCCGTCATGTATATGTGATTAGCTAAAAAAGCTAACATGTATACCTTCATATGATTTTCTACAGATTTGACAAAATATTAGCTATTTTTTTCTTCAAATTATGTTCAGTTGTTGTAGGTATATTATTGCTTTTTCTTAAATTTCACTTCTACTTGACTGTATTTTTTCAACCCAGTTTTCATTTAAATCATTTTATATACTGAATTTTTTGGGAGAACTTATACTGTACAGCTTGCAAGGTTATTATTGAGACATTTATTGTTTAAGATTCATGATTGTGAAACTGCTGTAGTTATATGCTACTTCGGCCAATTAAGAGAATGTAAAAGAGAGTAAAATAGCATGATTGCAAATATGCGAAGTTGACAATAACATCAAACTATAATTATTACAGTATAACTATAGAGTAGAATAGCCAGGCGTGTTGAGTCAGAAAAATCTTGCAGAGGAGCCATGCCATGAGATGAAGTTCCATGGAGGTCATATACTGGGACGCAAGGGCAGTTATGCTTGAAGCTGATGCAATTCATTTGGCTTATTAAATGAACAAGTTGCCATTCTTGGTTGATTTTGTCGGAGTATTGCAAGGCCATAGAGAAGCTCATCAAGGCCTTATAATTGTGTGCAAGATTGGGGGATCAAGGCATGGGGGCGGCAAGACCTGTTTGCAGCAGCAATCATGGGAACAGTATGGTCTGGGCGTGGTAATAGCTAGCGGTTGAAGATACAAGCTTAATTGCTATGAGTAGAAGGTTGCTGCAAGCCAGGGCCTATTGTGTGCATACTGAAGTGGAGAGGGGTAGCTTAATGTAGCAAGACAAAGAGAGGATGAATGTGTGATATTCTGGGCTCAGGACATGAATACCATTCAGTTGAGATGGTGTGTGTTGAATGAGTTAGCTGGCGAACTGGAGATGGTGTGTGGAATAATAGTTCATTACCCAATATGTTATTACTTTTGTGATCTTTCATTTTGATATTTTTTATATTTCTTACCTTAATGTTAATAACCACTGGATAAGATAATTATTGTTATATATGTTTCATTATCAAATTAAAATGTTAGCTAAGTGACTGATTATAGTTTCAAAATCATGTAAGTGATGACATATGATGCATCATATGTCATCATATTAGTGAATATGTTTTATGTTTTTCCAGAAAGCTTTATGGTTTAAGTCTAAAGATTTACATCAATTTTATTACAAGTGTTCTTGGTATTAAGATAGCGTACATTGTTTATGAATGATACACATTTTCTATCACTTTCTATTCCTCAAGTTTAGAAAATTACCTAAAATTTTATTTTAATTCTTTTTTACATGTCAAATTTTTGCAGAATTCAGTTTATGTAGTTAGATATTGACTACGATAATATAATTTTTTTGCATATTTTTTGTTGTTGAAAATATACTATCATATGGTTCATTCCATTTAGGTTTAGTTTCTACCACTTTTTATTCCTCAAGTTCAGAAAATTACCTGAAATTCTATTTTCGTTCATTTTTAGTTGTTATTTTTTTGCAAAATTCAATTTATGTAGTTAGATGTTGACTGAGATAACATAAACCTTTTTGAACATATTTTTTTGTTATGTAAAATTATATGGTTCATTTCATCAGGTTTAGTGTTATTCCTCAAGTTTAGAAAATTACCTAAAGTTTTATTTTCATTCTTTTTTAGTTGTTAATTTTTGCAAAATTCATTTTATGTAGTTATATATTGACCGCGATAACATAAAATTTTTTGAATAATTTTTTTTATTCAAAATGTACAATTATACGGTTCATTGCATTTAGGCTTAGTGTTGCCTCTACGACTGCTCTCTAGAAAGGAACTACATTTCATTAAATGAAAACATGTATGCATTAGTCACAACATATTACACATGCATCGTATGAATCGAAGTGTGGTCGGTATTATTGTAAAAAGGTTGGACAATGCATAATTTTACAATAAATGCATGGAACTACAAGTGTGACTCTTCTTTGAAGGAGTTTCAATATTCATTCAACAACTTTCTCTGGAGTTGCTTTTTTTTGCATTCAGCACTAACAGTAAACATGCTTCATTTCAGTAAAAATGCCTTTCAGCATGACATTGTTTAGAGCCATATAGAAGAAGATTTTAGCCCACACTTGCTGGGCAATCTCAAATGTCATGTCGATACCATGATCTCCATCAAGTAAAATATGTGTAATATTATATAACAGCAGTAGCAAATCAGTGAAGGAAATGCTTGAACGTCTATCTTTCAGACCTAGGGATTGATGTTGCAATGAGAGAGGCACTATGTAATATTATATAAAAGATGCATGAAGCCTAAGAAGTTTATTTTCTTTTAACTAATTATTATATAAAATATATATTATGTAATATTAATCTAGCGGTGGTACGCTATAATGCACCAAAAATGATGTGTTTCAAAAACACGCTTGAAATTGTAAACAACGAAATATTGTTATTATTATGTGGACATCTGTGCTATTCTGTTTTGAGTATCTTTCATTTCAATATTTATAATTGGTTATAGAACATAAAACTATGTTTTTAAATAACAATCCAGAATAATATTAGTTGCAGTTAGTTCAGATTATCTAGCCCAGCTATGTTTTTTAGCTCTTTCCCTGTTACTAAAAACATTTCTCAAGCGTGCAGTCTATTTCTATCCTCTATGGGGCATTTTTTGCCACTTGCTTTGTTTGCAACTCTTTTTTTGATATTCAGATGATTTAATTGTTTTTTCAACAAAATCTACCAGGTTTTTCATGTCCGTTATTCATTTCACTTAGAGCCGTTTTTGCATAATTTCTCCAAGATCAATTGTGTCAGGCTGTTGTGCATTCTTTAAAATAAACCATAATAGGGAAGTTGATAGAACTACTCTCTTTACAGATTTCCTGGATTAAATGATTGTTCATAAATCTAGAAGGTATTGCCACCATTGACTGCTTATGACTCAACAATGGCTAACCCTTCAATTACAACTTCCTCTTATCATGGTTATTCAAATCTCTGTCCTCTTCGATGTCTCATCACTATGTTGTAAGGATAAAATATTATAGACTCATCAATATTGCTATAAAGATAATGAGGTACTTCCTTTTTATTTTTATTGGTTTAACCGTGTCTTTCAAAGTATTAAACCCAAGGTATAAGAAGCAACTTCTACTCAGAGTTGTCCTTTTTTTTAAAAGGATTGAAACTCATCACTATAGGCTATGAGAGATATTGAATATTATTAGTAATATTCCTAATGAATATTGTTTAAAAAATGCATTATTTGTGTGGCTCTGTTCCTTTTAAAATAATGCATCAACAAATGAATGTTCATTTTATTGCATTTCCTCACTGCATCATCTACTTCCTGACTGTTTCAACTTTTCATTCGGTGCTGACCAGCCTATATAATTAGACCAAAATTAATATATAGCTGTACACTACTACAATTGTATAGAAAATGAAGGAAAATGTACAACATACACACACATACATAGACATATACATACACATATAACTTGTACATATGTACGTATGTGTCTCTGTGTGTGTATATATCACTACCATAACTGTAGCGCACACAAAATTTTTCCACTTCCTTCTTGACACACGACCAATGGACGTGCCACCATACTCATAATATCTAATAACTTTCTCTCTAATAGATAAAAATTCCATCTAAAGTCAGTCCGACAACCATATCAGTTTGAAATGGTAGTGATTATCAGAATTTCGGAAGTATCCAAAAGCTTACCGATGACGGATTGAGTATGTTGACAAGTATAGACAGGCCTGGCCCACTTATAAGGCAACCAAGACAAAGGCCTAGGGAAATCCCCCTCAGCACAGCAACCCAATTTAGTGAAAAACGGCAGATGATAAAAACGACGACATAAAAATTGGGCGGACAGAATAAAAAACGTGCGACCACCAATTTAGCGAAATCTGATGAAGAGCAGCGACTAGAGGTAGCGGATTAAGTAAGGAAGCTCTGCACAACAACACTACACAAGTGATTTTTTGATTTGAATTCGATTTGGGGAAAATTATTAAATTAGGGTTCATTCGCTGTTCTTTAATAACCAAAGTAGAACTGGAGCAAGTTTTGGAAGAATTGTTATTTTTTTTACTTAACAATAAAATTAATAAATTATGCTATGTTTATTTATGATTTTGAATTTGAATAATTATTAGACAAGCAAGATGAATAATTACAATTTTGGGTATAAAAGTTATGCAATTTAATTATGTTTATTATGCAATTTTTTTTATCATTTCACTCTTATTATAAATATACGATAATGATGAAGAATGAAGATGACAAAAATCGTATAAGGTTTTGAAAAAAAATTCTGGAGCTTACAACAAGAAGGTTAAAAAACGAAAAGACAAACTAGCTAAATCATTAGCCTGTTCTATTTTCAATTTATTTCAAGCAAAAGCTCAAAACTCTTAACCTTCAACTTCAAGGAAAATTGGAGAATGTAGTAGCGGAGATGATTACAATAATAAAAAGAGGTAGATGAAGGTCTTGAATTCATTGATGTAGCACATGAAGATGAAAATATTAGTAACATTGCTATGAATGAAGAGGAGAATAACAAAGATATTTTCATGGATGATTATAACAATGATGTTATTCATGAATATGCTAATGATGAAGTTGTTCTTAATCTTGAAAAAGATGTTGATGTCAATTATGATCCAGGACTATGGACAAATATTACCGACACAGAGAATTATGCTTGTTCAACGAGGACCTATTAAAATCGTAAAAGAAAACGACATGTTTTCAAAAAACAAAGCTAATCGTAGACACTTTACTTCCAAACACTAAGTTGGTGGTTATCTATCTGGAGAAGAGATGAACGAAAATTGTTAGTGTATTCAAATGAACGTGACAAAGTTTTTGTTGTAAGTTATTCAAACACACTCAAAAAACATCAAAGCTGGCCAAAGAAGGATAAATGATTGGCATAATATTTCTTCACAACTTAGACATTATGAAAGCAATCCAACACACATCACAAATCTTATCAAATGGGTTGATTCGCATAGAGGGCTCAAACAAAAAGAAACTACTGACAAAAGAATGAAATCTCAAATTGATAAAAAGACACAACGTTTGAAGCATGTGCTTGTGTGTATCATTGGTGTTGTAAAGACATTACCTCGAAATAATTTACCATTTCATGGATCTAATGAGAGAATTTATGAAAAAAATAATGGACTTTTTGTCAACTTATCCAATTTATTGTCGAATTTGATCCAATTATGGAAGATCACTTAAGACGTGTGATAAATAATTAAACCAATAATCATTATCTTAGCCACAAAATTCAAAATGAATTGATAGGTTTATTGACTAAGAAGATTAAAGGAATAATACTTGTAAATTTTTTAAAACCGAAGTTCTTTTCAATTATCCTTGATTGCACTTTGGATTTTAGCCATAAAGAACAAATGTCGATTATCATAAGATGTGTGGATGTTGATGATGCAAGAAATACAAAAGTGGAGGAACGCTTTCTTGGTTATATTAAAGTGGATGACATATCGGGACTTAGTCTTTTTAAGGAACTTGAAAATGTGTTGATGGATCTTAAACTCAACATTAATGATGTAAGATGTCAAGGTTATGATAATGGTTCAAATATGAAAGGTATGATTTGTTTTATTATGACTAACAATATTGTTTAATTTTGATGTGTATCATATTATTATTAATTTTCGTAGGGAAACATCAAGGCGTTCAAAAAAATTAGTTGATGTTAATTCTAGGGCTTGTCATATTTCATGTGGATGTCATAGCTTCAATCTTGCACTATGGCCAAATCATGCATTAAAGCTAGAATTTTTTTTGCTTATGTGCAAAAAATTTATACCTTATTTTCCAGTTCAACTTACATTATTAATCAAGCTCTTTCTTCACTTAAAGAGCGATTTAAACAATTTAAGCTTTATGAAGAGACATTTGAGTTCCTATTGAATGCAAAGTTCAAAAATATTGAGTGTGAAGAATTAAAAGAGCAATGTTTCAATTTAGAAACTTTTTTGAAACATGATGAAAAGCGTGATATTTGCGGAGAAGAATTATTTCATGAACTTCGACAATTGAAAAGAATTATACCATTGAAAATTTTAAAATCAATTGACATTCTTGATTTTTTTAAAGTCTTATCTTTGTAAGTGGATTTTGAACGTATGTGTCGCTTATAGAATTTTGATTGACTATACCGGTCACGGTTGTTTCGGTGGAAAGGAGTTATTCAAAATTGAAGTTAATCAAAATTTATCTTCGGACTACCATGTCACAAGAGAGATTAAATGGATTACTATGATTTCTATCGAAAATGAGTATTTTGATGTGCTAAATTATGAAGACATAATTAAAGAATTTGTTACGAAGAATGCAAGAAGAAGTTTTTTTTGTTGTAGGAGGTTATAATGCAACATGTTGCCTTAACTATATATATTGTATGTGAACCAAGTGATATGGTGAATATAACTCTAATTTTTTGTTTACGTTTTTTTAACTTTATACTTGACAAAATAATGAGCAACAAAATAAATCTTGTCTTGGGCAACCCAACTCATAGGACCGGCCCTGAGAATAGATGCTTGGTGGTTTCAAAGGTTAACTTACAATAATAGCATTGATTATCATTGTGATAATTAGTGGTTTTTGTGTTGTTTTTCATGTCAATAGCATTTAATTTGTCGTGTAAAACGATCCACGTGTCTATCTTAGTTTTGGGAGCGCATGTTTAAAATTTATTAGTTTAATCTCAGAAAAGTATAAGAGCTTATACATTGACCTTGTGATCTAATTTTTATTTTTATTTCATCCTCAGAGATTCATGAAATTCATCAATGTTGATATCGTTAATTGCGTTAAATAGAACTTGAAATTGTCTAAGAGTACTTCCAATAAGATTATTGTTTTAGTCCATTTAATTTCATTTCATCGCATGGTCTAAAAATATCAATAATTCGATCGTATTTTTTTTAGCAGCTAAAAAAGCTATGGGATTTCATGCTTCCAAGCAATAGGTGATATCCGTGCTTCATTCCAAAAGGAACTTTTATTGCTTGGATGAGCACAAAGTTTGAGACCCATTCTAAACATGGGAAGAAGACTTGAGATACCCTTCCAAAATAAAGATATGCTATTGTTCTAAGGAAAAATATAATTGATAAGATCCATTATGATAAGAATTTAATACTAATTCATTTCATGTTGCTTCCCTATCGTCCAAATATTTCCAAATCTATTTACATAAAAGAAACATGTTTAAGATTTTTCTATCAATTATGCCTAACCCACCTTGATTTTTGAATCGGCATATCTACCGCGATTAATATGACAGTTTATTTCAAAGCATTCAGAGTCCCTCTTCGAGAGGAAGTTCCTCGTTTTTTCTATTTCCTTAATAACACAATTTGGAAATTTGTAAGGATAACAATTATATAGGGATAATTGATAGAACAAAGTTCAATAAGTCTGTTCTACTCCTCTAAAGAGACAGTTAGTTTTCCAATGAGATAGTCTTTTTTCAACTTATCAATAACGCATGAGTCTTCTTTTTTGGTTTTGTATGCCTGATTGGCACTCCTAAATAGTGTATTGGGTGTTGTATTATTTTATAGTTTCACATATTAGCTACATCATTTGTGATGTTAAATTATCATTAAGGATTAATATCGAACTCTTATTTATGTTAATATTATGCCCTTAAATGAGCTTAAAGTTTTTTAAAGCAGTTATATTATGCGGGAGGTGTGAGTATGAAGAATACACCATTTACAGCTATATGATCTGGGAGGTATGATGGGTTAAAATATTTTATAATAAAAATGAATATCCCTTTAGTAGATTACATAACAAGTGGAAAATAAGCTTGAAGAAAAAAGAAACAAGATTAAATGTGATTTAACAACTTGGCATACATCTGTTTTTGGTTATTCTACTGCTGAGTTTCTTATTATTTTTATCCCCTTTTGATCACATACGAAAAGAATGAGAAAAATATGCAATTTTCGTAAAACTTTGTACTTTGATTTCTGGTGATTTTTCTAAGATATCAAGAGATATCTATATGCCTTCATTTTGGATGCTCAAATAGAAAATATAAGTGAAAAGCTGGATTTGGAGATATGAACTAGCAAGGGAGTGATGGAACATGGTTAGTTTACGACAGGTGAATTACGTAGATTTAAAAGAAAATTCATGTTTTGGATCATATTGGGCTATGAAGTCTAAAGGGTTGCTAGATTCAATCTATTTAATTTAAATAAAATTCAATTTGTTCAATTTTTATTATTTATTTAACTAATTTAATAAATTTATATTATGTGTATATTATGAGTGTACCATTATATACTCATAGGTGTATAATGTGCAAGTGCAACATGACACAGGGTGTACATGGACAAGTTTATACATAAGTAGATTTGGATTTATATCTACAAGTTATATACTTAGCACTATATATATATTTGGTAAAAAGTGATGCTTTATTAAGACATAGCACTCATTTTGATATCTTAAGGGCTCGAACCCATAACATTTAGAATATTCATCTAAAGCATCATACTTCTAACCACTTAAGCTAGAAAACTGGACAATGCTATATATATATATATATATATATATATATATATATATATATATGGATAGTTCAATGGCACCACAAACAGTGAGCATCCCAGTTACCTCCTGATTTCCACCCCAAGTTCCTATTTAAATAACGGAGTTAGTGGAAGGAGAGAGAAAGAAGTTTTATTTAAATAGGAACTTGTGGTGGAAATTAGGGGGCAATTGGGGTGCTATGATATTTGGAGTGTCACTGAATGCTCTTACACACAAACACAAAAACATGAGCGAGGATCCGTAGTCTTTCTTATTTAACACCATCACCTAGCTCTTTGATATCAACCACATGTTTAATTTAAATAATTGGTCTTTCTCTCTTGTTACATGCGCCAGTTATTTTTATATAAACATGTGGTTGATATCGTATGGCTAGTGAAGGTGCTAAATAAGGGGAGTTGTGAATCTTAGCTCATATGTATATACATACATAAATATATAGGAGCATTTAATGACACCCAAAACAATGCAGCACCTCAGTTGCTCCTTGATTTCCACCATAAATTCCAATTTAATTAATACCTCTCTCTCTTCCACATCATAATAGAAGCAAGTCTTATTTAAATCGGAATGTGTGGTGTAAATCAAGGGGCTCGAAAGGATGCTGCAAAACAGAAGTGTCATTGAACACTCCTCATACATACATACATACATACATACATACATACATGTATGTATGTATTATTTTCTTTAATTGATATTTTATGTAACATGTAACACACACATGTATGTATATGATATAAATAAATTAATTTAGTTTAAAGGACAAACATACAAAGTTTTATGCCTTCTAAGACGACACACACAAAATTAATCACAATGATACATTTTTCACGCGTCGGCCAAAATCTTTGCTTCCTAGACTACCACACCCAAACCGCCACACCCTACGCCACCATATCCCCCTACGACTCCCTACACTTGTGCTCCACCACTGATAATAGCTGTTTGATAGAGTTAGAGGTACGTCCTAGGGGCAATTATGTTATTTGTTACATATATCTAACTCATTAACAAATCTTGTTCAAAATAAAAGGTATCTTCTTTCTATAATATACTTGATATGATGAGGTTATATTAATTAACTAATTAATTCAATTAAAAGTATATTAAATAGAAAATCCATAAATGGTATGTTTTGTGATAGTGGATACAAAGTGTTGTAACCATGAGTAATTTATCATAATAAAAATAAATATACCATTTTAAATGTTTGTAGTTAAGATGCATAGAGACTGGATATCGATGTATCCGTTGAGATTAGAGTATGTAACACTCTCCAAAAGTTGGATAGTGTATTATTCATGGCTGTTGAGGGCACCTAGGGCTTACATACTAATATTTATTGAATAACTATGGAACGACTCACTCGATAGTTTTTGCTGGTTAATATAAATAAGACAAATAGAAAAATCGATGCGACTAATTCACACGGTTCTCTCGACTTAAGAATACTATGGATCTTTGATATGAAAGCTCTGCTTTGATTATAGTCAAATCATGATGTAGCACCCGTTAAGTGACTATAGGTGGATCGAGTGGAAATATTGGAAGGGAAATTCTATTCAAGATAGGATTCCTCTCCTCAGTTGTATGGGGTTAGTATCACGGTCAACTCAAGTCAACTCAAAGTCAAAGTCTCTGGCCAGAGTATTTCGATTAATAATAATTGTTTGAATTAAGAACTTTGTGTTTGGACTATAGAGTTGAATATGGATGACGTTGGAATTTGGACCATTATCAAATTTCATAAGTCCAAAGTGATATAGTTTTGATGAAGGGAATTGGTATAAATAAATATCATAAATGGTTAATGTTTATCAAATTAAAATGAGATTTTGCCGAAAATATGTAAGTGATAAATTTGGCCATAATATCACACCATCGGGTAAATGATGTATTAACGTAACATTCAAATAGTTTGATGTTACTTAAAGATCGAATTCACACTCAAGATTTACACACACCCAAGAGTTACATTATAAAATGATGAATTCCCTTTAGACCAAACAATTTAATTAGTTTATAATTGTTATAAATTAATTAATATTTATGAAATATTAATTATTAAATTAGAATGTGATTTGAGAAATTGACAATGTTATATATTAATAAGAGTTATAAATATATCGATCGATATGAGATATTGATAATATGTTAAATTAAATAAAATTGTATGTATCTAATTAGGGTTGAATTGGCTAATGGCCCACGATTGTTTGAGGATTATAATCGGTTGCTATAGTGTGATGATCTACCATTTTGAACAACCAAACCATTCAAAATAATGAATTATCAATAGGGTTTTACTTTAAGAAATAAGATACAGAAGCAACTAATATACAAAATCTCACGGCGGAATGAAAAAATATAATAATTACATAAATGGTTCATGAAGCTGTTTTACAATATACATTTGATTTCATATTATAATTTAATCAGACTTATACATTTAATAGATATAACGAAATAATACAATGGAATAATACTAGTAAATACGGTCTATCAAATTGTGTCTTCATCTTCACAAACAAACGTCCTCAAAATACTAAAATACTCAGTGTAACGTCCATAAATTTTTATGATATTATTCAGGAAATTTAATTAAATATATGTAATAGAATAATGATGATAAGGAGATTGAGATTTATGTAGAATATACTTGTGAATGATTTTTGTTTGATGGTAATAAACATATATATATTCGTTTAAATGTATTTGTTATTGTACTATTTTATTTTTCTACATAATTAAATAAATATTTATTAAATAAAATAAATAACTCAAAATTCATATTTAAACAAATATTTTATTACAAATTCGAATAATACAAATTTAAGCTGGCACTAAATAAATTTTAATTACAACATAATTTTAACTATACAATTTTTACATACATGTTTCACCTCACTACATAATTCATTCATCACTCGTATTTGATCTTCAACTCTGTTCCAGTCTGTATCCAGCATCTAAACTATCTGCAGAATAAACACTGACGCAGTAAAATTGAAAAAGAAATATTTTGCAGTGTACAATGAAGTGTGTGTTTGAAATTATTGTTTGCCTCGGTTATTTTGGTTGTTCATCTTTTTTAATTCATCTTACAGAACAACTTGTGACATGCACAGTGTTTCACTATACATGCCACAAGGTCGTGCACCCCGGTATACACTTGCTTGTGAAAATTGCAGGGACAGGTTAACACAAGGTTAAACCCAAGCCTAAACTGGATTCAACTCGGATGCAATTCAAACAAAAAACAAAACAAACCAGAGCAGAACAGAGCAGTGGTGAACACAGCAATGGTTAGTCCAACCAACATACAACAGTCCCAACCAAATGTACAAGGGCACAAGGAAAGCTACAACCCAGACCTCAATGAGACCTCAACTACACCAGATTTCAAAAACAAGGCAACATAAAAGCATCTCAGTTACACCAGACTTAAAAAACAGATAACAACATGACATCAAGTATGCACATGGCACATAGGCAATTTAACTCGAAGCAATGCAAGGGTAAACATCATGCAGCAAGATATGTGAAAAGTGCAGACCACCAGACATGTATGCATATATGCATACACACACATATCAGTTCGGCATGAAAACTCAACCAAGCAACAATCAAGTTCTGTTTCAACACAGCAGTGGTCAGAGCTGTGAAGACCAACCAAGTGCAACATGACATCAAACTCATCAATGCAGACCTATGCAAATTCAGTTTCAAAATGTACAAAGTGGTGCACCAGATATACAACATAGTTAGGAGAAACAAAGGAAGAACTACAATAACAATAACAAAAGCAGCTCTACTAGACTAGAACCAAGCAACAAAGCTTCAAACATGCTCAAGTTAAATGAGTCAACATGGATGCAAATCAACATGCAACCAGACTTCAATGGTTTAGACTTCATAACTCGGCTCCAACTAGACATGTACAAAGGATAAAGTAAAAGCAGTTCACATATATAAGTAAATGCAACGAGACATACTCAAGTCCTAAATTATTTATCATGAATGAAAAACAAAAACATGGAATAAGACTTCAAATGGAACCACACAAGCACAATACCATACACACACACGTATGCAACAAAGAGGCAACAAGCAAAGCCAGAATCACACATACACATACATACATACATACATACATATATGTATATATATACATGGAGACAACAAATTAATCTAGAGAAAATCACAAGGCAATATGGTGACACACAAACAAGCACTTGCATGGATGGCCAGAACAATACAACAGAGCAATAATATGACAGTGAAGTAGTTTACATGTTCCACAATACAACAAAAACAGTAGCAGTTCGAACAAAGTCAAAAGCAGTTTCAAAAAGAAATAGTCAATCAAAACACTGTTGAAGTGTTCAACAATTATCCATAGCAGTTTGAATAATTTCACAAAGGATTTCAACCAATGAACAAGTTAACGAACGACGAACAGGTCAAGGTAGAAAATAATGGAACAGACTCAAAAAGTTGAAACAAATTTGAATTAATCAGAATTATAAGATCGTCCGATCAAAAATCAATGCAAATGCTAAAATCATGAAGAAGTCAAACCAAAATATACGAAAGATAAAATAGGGTTTCGATCCCTACAAATCTAACCCAATTCATCATCGACATCATTAAGTCGAGTATAATAAAAATTAGAAAAGGGATAAATCACATACCAATTCAAAGCACTATTCGAACTCGACATTGAAGCTGCAGTGAGCAAAATTGAGGAATGAAAGCATCATGGCAATCGATTTGAACTTCTAATTCAAGCAGCGGCTTCAATTAAATTAAAACCCTAATTTCTAAAGAGCAAAAGGAATCAGACGAAGAGAGTATACAAACAAAAGGGAGACCGACTCTTTTAAATTATATTTGGGTTGTTTTTGTTTAATTTTATTGGGCTTCATCTTTAAATAAAGGGCTTTATTTTTAGCTTTATTTTCATTTGTAATTTTTCTTTTAAAACTTTGTAAATTTCTAGTAGCGTAACTAAGAATGAACTACTATTTTTTAGTTCGAGAATTCGCAACTTAGTGGTTGAGTTGTGGCACTGTTTTGAGCTTAGAGTTAGGTTAATCAAGTTAGCGGGTATCGCAAGTTTATATTTGTTTGTAAGCATATGATTACTTAATTTCTAGTAGAAACCTTAGAGGCGGCACGTAGGCAGGTTTTTGCCGAAGCTGGGTAAATCTATGCGTGATCTCTACTGCATTAATTTTTTTTTATTTTTTAATTCCGCGTTAATTTTTTATCGACCCAATTCATCCCCCACTAGGGTGAAAGGGATCCTACAAGTGGTATCAGAGCCAGGAACAAACCACATTTTGTTTTCAAAAATTTGATTTTTTAAATGGCTTCTTTTAATAATGCTTTTCTAAGGGTCGGTCCATAGCTAGACCACCCATGTTCAATGGTGAATATGCATATTGGAAAACTAGAATGAATTTTTTTCTAAAAACCATAGTTGCATGGAATATAGTTGAAATGAGATATAGCACACCAATAGTAATGGTAGATAATCAGAAGTTGAAAAACCTATGGATCAATGGACAGATCTTGAAAATAAACTACAAAATACTAATGCTAAAGCTATGAATTCTATAATTTGCTCATTATATCAAATTGAACTTAACCGTGTCTCACATTGTTTAACTGCGTAGGAAATCTGGCACACGCTTGAAGTGACTCATGAAGGAACCTCCTGGGATAAAGGATTAATTAACAACAATTCTCAAATTCTATATCAAGTTTAAGGTGAATAATAATCTCATACCATCTCTATTTTTGTTCTATGATTATGTGGTTTCATATTTATGATTTAATTTCGATTTTGTGATAGAATGGATGATGATATGCTTGAGTTATATTATGATGATTTGTTTAAATTAATAAGAACATGAATTTGCACGGTTTTGAAATGAAATCGGGAATCTATGATTTTAAATTTCCATGGAAAAATTTTATGTTATGTAAAACATGATTTTGGAGATGGTTTTTATTTTTTAGAATTTTCCAAGCTATGGAAATTTTGTTATGAATTTTTAATGAAAAATATGATATAATTGGGTTTAAATTTTATTTCGACAAATTCAGGAAGAAATTGGGTCTAAAATTCTGATATGATTGATTGCATGATGAAATCTATTTTTTTATGATTTTTATGGATTCTCCCAATTGATTTATTTGGGAAAACAATTTATTTTAAAAGAAGGGATTTCCTACAAAATGTCAGTTTTGCTATATGGAAATGTTTTAATATTATTTAATTTGGATCTGAGTAAATGTGGTAGCTATAAAGGTAAAGTATTTGGATTTTTTTTATAACAACCAATCAACTTTATGCAAATAGGCAAGTTGTTAGAAAGTCATTACTATATGTTGCTAAAATTCAACATTTAAATCAGAAATAGGCATGCCGCCTCTATTAGTAAGAACTTTCGACTCCTTTGATTTTGCCTCGTCCTAATCGGAATCAACCCAATCGAAACCACCATAGTCGAAACCAATACACAAGATCACTTAGATGGCATGCAGTGGATTGGAAGGAAGGCGGAAGCCTTGGTGTCGAAAGGGTAGCTTTGATGGAGTCGAAACCTTCCTTTGTTTTCATTAGTTAACATTCTTGCCTAGTTTTACCTAAAGCTTTCGACACAGTCGAAACATATGATTTTGAACAAGTTTTATAATTATCTTTCGAAGAAGGTTGTTATGTTGTGTTAAAGTATTTGCTTTCGAAGGAGTACCTTTTTCCTATGTACAATTGCTTTTGAAAGGGTAGATTCCAACCTAGTCGAAACCTAGTCACTACTCTACCTTTTGACTATATTGACCAGTGATGATTTCGAAAGGTTACCCATAATTTTACCTTAAATTAAGCCTTTTTCCTAATTGCTTTTGAAAGGGTTGAGGGTTTCTAAGGTTATGGAGTCGAAGGGGGTATTACCTCTATCCTTCGAATTTTTTTTTAAAGATTTTTCTTTCGACTAAGATGGTTCCGACACCATCAAATATTCCCCAAATTAATTTATGTTGGTTTCGAAGGTGATACTTTCGTATATTACCATTTTGACCCAAATGATGTTTTTAAAGAGTAAAGACAGTGCTTTCGAAATGAGCATCTTCATTTGTTTCGAAGCTCTATATTTTAAAAAGATGATTTGGTACCATTGCAAGGTATAATTGGTTTCGAAAGAGAGTGTTTACTAAGGGCTTCGAAAGGTATGTGTACAATGTTTTGAAAAGAGGTCTTTGCTTTTGAAGGAGGCTATTCAGATGTTTCGAAAGAGATGTTTTTATGGTTTTAAAACATAAACCCAACTCAATTTAAAGTAATAACCAAGGCATAAATAAAGATTTTGAAATGTTATTCACATTGTTATTAACCCATAACTGTATTTTAAGGAAATGGTAGAATAACCGGTTAGGTTGATCCAGTAGTGAATATAACTTAACATATGTTAAATTTTTTATTAAAGATATTGGTAGGGGCCAATAGGTATATAGCAAGCCCATGAAAATTGTATGATATTGGCAGGGGCGAATAGGTTCATAATCAGCCCATGAAAACTATGATTTGATAATGGCAGGGGCCATTAGGTTTGTAGTTAACCCTTAAAAACTATATCTGGATTAAGATATTGGCGGTCAGCCAATAGGTTCCTAGATAACCCATGAAAACTAGGATAAGAAATAAGATATTGGAGTTACTAATAGGTTCTTAGTGATTCCATGATAACTAAGCAATTAGGAAGACAGTCCTTAATATTTAACAGGTAGTAACCTTAGAAACTATAATTGAGATAGATAGTCAGAATGAATGGGGATGTGCAATCCAAAATTGATTTTTTTGTTTTGCATATCGTCGTAATGTTTAGAAATACTATGTTTGAACCATTGTGGATGCAGGAGCACAATATATGGTTTTATAAATATTTTAGGACACCATAGTGGGGAAAACCCATTCCGCTAAGTGACGTGGTCTCACTAGATATCTACATGATTTGAGTTGGTAAATTATCGTTCATACCAGGCTTTATGTCTGGCTCAAAGTTTTTGTTTTCCTTAAGCTCTTTGGTACTCAATTGATTTTAAGTATGTTGAGAGTTAAGGTTTCCAGGTGTTCTTTTAGATGAATAAATCTTTTGAGGACATGTAGGAGGAAAACTGTTATTAGAGATCTTTTATTTACGTTGCGTGTTTTGTTTGTAAAGGAATAATGTTTGTTGCCTATCTATATTCTTTGATCTACCAAGGGGGCATTTTCATATGCTGCTCTTGGCGTATTTTATAATAATTATATGTTATCTATACGTGGTCTGCGAATTGGGACTATGTAATCAATTCAGAATCTTTTGAATGGAATGGGGAGTTCGTTAGTTGTTTATTTATTTTTCCATATTCTCGTGTTTCTGTGTATCAATGTATCTAATATTGCTGTATTTGGTCATTAAGAAATAATAACTATGGATGACTACGACATCCGTACCGTTAGTTTTGGGCCTCCAAGTAAGGGGATGTTACAGTTTAGTACTAGAGAATAGGCTTATGAAACTTTTAAAGAAACTTAAACCTAAAATATTTTCCAAACATAATCAAATGAATAATATAATAAGATTGGGGTGGGTTAACGCTATAGTAATGTACTTGTGTGACGATCCAGAATTTTTTACGTTTAAAATTGAAAATATTTAATTGATTTTAAATATTGGGAAGTTATTTTTAACTTGAATTCCAATTTATAACTGTGAATTTAGCAATTTAATTATTGAATTTTTTTCGAATTTGGATAAAATATTGAATCTTGATTTTTAAGCTAATTAAAAATATTTCAAAGGCTTGAAAATTTTATATTGATGGTACTAAAGATAATGAAAGCTTCGGAATTGAATTTGAATTAATTTTTTCACTTTTGAAATTATATCGTTTAAATCGATATTCAAAAATAGCCTTCCGAGGCACAGTAATGGGACTCGACATAACCAGTTCCATTGGATCCGTAATAGTGTATTATTATCAGATTTCAATTTTCGTAATGTTTGGAATAATCATTCGATCGTACGATAGTCAAACGCGTTGAAATTTATATCAAAATTTAATTAAATAAGTGGTCCAAAAAGCTATCTTCTCCATACGATCAAACTAGGACTCACAACCTTTTCGAATGCATTCAGAATAGGCGTTTAACGTTATAAACACCTAGCGGCATGCCTCGATTGTAGGTTGAATTTTTGAATTGTATAATTTGAAATGATTCGAATTTAAATTTAAATTAAATATCTGTATGTGTTTGATATAATCTCGCAAGGCAGTTTTTACATGTTGCTTTCTTTTGCTTACACCTGGCAAAATTTTGTAACATGCGTCATTTAAAAAAAACACAAACAAACGTAATTTTTCTCCATTCAAAAGAAAGAAAAAAATCGAATCAAATAAATCATGGTCGCCCTTCTTTCTCCCGGTCCAGTTTCACGAAATCAAAATGAAATTCACAAATCAATGGACGAAGCTTTCATTTATAGAAATTGAAATCAAAATTGTTAAAAAAAAGGGAAGCAAAACAAAATCGAGTGAGAGGGAGAAATCAAAATCAATTGGCCGAAGTCGAATCAATGGCGAGTTTGTCTCGCGTTATCGTGGTTATGGGTGCGTATGCGGCAATTAATGAGTCAGTTTTGACGAAGGCGGTTGCACGCGCGCACGAGGGCCATGGGATCGATCGTGTTGTCGCGTTGGCGATGGCGAGACGACAGATGCTTGGAGTTTGGAAAGAAATCGAGATGGTTCATGGTGCGGTAGCGACATTGGGAAGACTAGTTCTGTTTATCGCGATGGGTTGTTTTTAGGCTCGGAAAGAAGATGGGGGCGACGTCGAATGGAATGCTCGAGCAGGAGGGCCGGACTTTGGGTATGAGTTCTTTATCATTTTTAAGTTTGAATTCGTATTTGATTTGAAAAATATGAAAAAATATATATATGTTATAAACAGTTTGTTTAAAATTTAAAGCAATAAGATATAAAATGTTCTTGTTTATTTAATAAATGTATATGCATACACATGCATGCTGCAGTTTAAAACACAAAAATAGGAGTTCAAAATGGATGAAAGTTTTTATATAAAATTCGATTTTTAAATCTATATAAGTTAATTTTTATAAGTGAAAGTTTTAAAGAAAAAGAAAAGAAAATATTTTATTAAAAAGGAATTTAGTTTCAAAATTTAATTTTTTGTTAAACAAATTTATTAAAAGAAATTGGTTTAAATAATATCATTGGATAATTAAAATTACCAAATGAAAATTGATTATTCGATTTATTTCGAATATTAATAAAATCATATAATTGTTATGCAAGGTTAAAATCATGGAAAGACAAAATCGGGATTGGAAATGGATTGAAAAATTAAAAGGGCAAAGGTGAGATCTTCTCACTCAATCGGATTTTTCGATTTAATTTTAAATAGTTAATTTTAAATTGTTGATTGTGTGCTCGGATGATAAATTAGTATCAGTTGTATTTGATTTGACCATATGCACCACATAATAGCGGATGATATTATATATAAACCCATATACCGCGATATGCCACCTCGAAGTGGAATTTGTATTATATATGTATTTGGAGTGATTGATTCCCGCATTATATCACGGATGAGACCATATGCGCCGCATAATAGCGGATGGTATTATATAAAATCGCATATACCGCGATATTCCACCTCGAAGTGGAATTGTTGTTTAATTGTTGTGCTAACGTCTGTGGATGCAGGGAAACATGTTGGAGGTATCCAACTGGATTCCTCAAATGTTTGAATTTGTTTCAATATTGTATGTTGATTATTTATAATCTATGTGTGATCATATTTGTGATTGAAATCGTTGAAGGCTATAGTTTAGCCGAATATATTTTTGGTATCGTAGGATACCAGAAATAAATAAAATTAGATTTTTGAAGTTTTAGTAAAAATTTATTTTAAAGAATTGGGTGAATTTAAAAGAAGGAATTTAAACGGGTAAAAATTGAATTTGAAATCTTATCGAATTTATTCCCAAAATATGGGAGAGGATCTTTATAAATGGATTTCAAGTAATACTGCTATGGAATGTGGTGGATACCAGAAAATGGAGTTGAACTTGGAGTTTATTCCCTTTCTAACCTGCCATGGAATGTGGTGGTAACCTGCTATTGAATATGATAGCTATAGTAGGCATAAGTGCGAAATGTCTGTGCTGGCTATGATTGATATTATACTTTCAAAATGTTTTCCATACCATGCATTAATAATAATATTAAAAAGATATTTTGGTATCAAGCATATTTGACTATCATAAGGAGAAATCTCCTTAAATTCTGCGTTTGCATTGTGTGTGTGTAGGGAGGCCTTATGGTAATTTCATTTTCCAAAAGCATAGCGGATTTCTTTTTATTTTCTTTGTGAAAATAACTGTTTTTAAGAACTCACATCAGTCCCATGACTGACCTGGAGTTTATTGTTCCCTTTCTAAACTCTGGGTGCCCATAACTTTCCACGCGGGCAGCCTAGAGTCAGGTTATCTTTATTCTGGAGCGAAATCAGAAAAGTATGCTGTGGAGATCAAGAGTTGAAGCTGGATGGCGAGGCGTATCATCTATACTATGTATTATCCGTTGCGCTTCGGTTGGTGCAAAGTCAGTTTCCATGTAGTCAAGTTATGATGACTGTCAGTGTTGTTAACGGTTGTATAGTATTGTGTAACCCTGATAATGTGATGTATTAAAAAACTGATATAGTCCTTTGCTTTAAAGATTATTCATTTATCTATTATATTTGTTCCGCTGCGAAATGTGAGATTTTTTTTGTTGTTTCTGTTTCTTCTTCTATCTTCTTGTTCTTTAACCCTAATGATTCAATTTTTCGGCATTCGACTGTGCAGCATTTGATACAGTGGATGTATCGATGTCGACTTTCGGGCGTCGAAAAATTGGGTCGTCACATGTGGTATCAGAGCAATTGGTTAAGCGACAATCTTGGCTTTGGCGGGGATTACTCATTAGAGATAGAGTCAGCAGTGCTCTAGAATGAGTTTGAGTGTAATAATAGATTTGAGCGCATATTTGTTAGTGAATATAAAATTATTTTATATTGTGTTGACTTATCGGTTGATTATTTATAGATTCTGGTCGGTGCAGTTTGGCCAACTATATCGATAGGGGTTTCTAAACTCTTGAACAAGATAAACTGACACAGTTTTGTTTTAGAAATAAGGTAAATGAAAAAATATTACCCAAACTATTTTTGTAAATAAAAGGAAATAATTTTCCATAAATTTTTATAGTTATGGTTGCTTGGATGTTTGGAAGTGATAATATTAAATTATTATCATTTAAATTTGAATATGGAATTGAAAACATAGCTATAAACTAAGAAATAAATTTGTATACAAATGATATTTGTAAATATAAATTGTAAATGTGATTTATAATTTGAAATAGAATTCCAGAGAAATAACTGAAAGAATTTGAAGGATTTGAAATTCGGGAAATTTAAAATTCCTTTGAATTTGAAAATGGTTTTAAAGGTTTTATAAAAATGTTTTGAAGAAATGAAAGCACTAAACTCTTTTCGGTCGCTGGAAAATAACTTCAGTGATGACTGCAGCATCATCGATGTTCATTTTCGAGTTTCCCAGAGAGGAATTGCTGCAAAATTATTTTCAATGGAAGTTGTTTGCAAACTGGGTTTGGTTTTGGGAATTCAAAAGATAATTTGAATTGATTTCAAAAATGGTTTTGAAATGTTGGAAAGACTCTAGAATCTGATTAAATTAGTTATGGAATAAATTTTTATTAAGGTGGAAAATAAAATTGTGAATGAATAAATGAATTTATAATTGCAAGTAAATGAAAGCGAAATTGGATGTTGAAATTCATTTCGAATTTGAAAGTAAATAGAACTGAAATTGGAATTGAATTTGATTTGTGATAAACAAAGCAAAGTATTGAAATAAAATTAGTAAGTGAAACTAATTAAAGAAATGACAAATTTAATATGGTTGGAAAAGAATTGAATTCACATGGAATTGGAAATCAAGTTTAAATAAAATTATAGATTAACCAAAATGGTGAATTGAAAATAAATATAGGAAGTATATAGAATATTGCATTGAACTTAAGAAATAAATGGCAAATTTCTTAAATAGAATTTGGGATTGAGGAAATATTCTAAATTTATAGGAGAATGGAAATTATACTACAAATTGTGAAATGGATAGAAATCAATATAAATGTGAATAAAAGAAAAGAAAAATTGATAAAGCTAATAATAAATTAGAAATAAATATGTTGGATGTACGTATATTATTTTATTCACATAGTGATTGGATCCAGAATTCGAGCATAGAATTTCGAGATAGTTATATCGATCCGAGTTAGAATTTTTCACTCGATTTTCGACGATGAACCTGGATATGGATTCTTGGTTGATTCTGGAAATTCTCTATCTTAATTTATGGCTATGCAAGGAGAATGACGGTTTCTGATCAAGAAACCAGATTTGAGTCCGCACTAGAAAGTCAGGTGAACGATACTAGTTCGGAAATGAAATTGTGTGATCAAGTGAGCGATCGAATTTGGCATTGTGTACGAATGATATAAGTATATCGTATGGATTTGAATAAAATAGATGTTGGAATTTTTATAAAGAAAAGTGCAAAATGGTTTTGAATGTTGTAATTGGATATTATGGCTAGTAGGATATACAGGTGTCATAAAGGAAAATTGAATTTGGATTTCAATTTTGAAGGTAAAATTTAATTTGCTCTAAAAAGGTATGTATTTAAATTTCATTATGAAATTTGATGATTTTCTTGTCCAGCCGCTTGGCTTTTTGTTTTCTTTTTGAATCTAGTGGCCCGTGGTGCCATTTTGTAGTCGTACCGAGCTAGCCGTGCAATGGAGACACTGACGAAATTTTTCGAAAATATTGGGAGTTAGAAAAATTTTGAGAAAATTTTACAAGTTTAAAATTTGAATTTAAATTTAAAATTTGAATTGCTGAGAAAACAATTTTGTTTGGAACCTATGATTGATTTTGGAAAGTTAGTTGAAGCGATAATGGGTTGTTAACAAAAAAATTGGTTTTGGCAAGGTGATAAAACTGTTGGGTTTTGGGAAAAATAGTAAACGGGTTAAGGATCATTCTTCTTAACTAGTAATTTCAGGACGAAATTCTTTCAAGGGGGAAGAATGTGACAACCCATAATTTTTTACGTTTAAAATTGAAAATATTTAATTGATTTTAAATATTGGGAAGTTATTTTTAACTTGCATTCCAATTTATAACTGTAAATTTGGCAATTTAATTATTGAATTTTATTTTTGAATTTGGGTAAAATATTGAATCTTGATTTTTAAGCTGATTAAATTTTTTTAAAAGGCTTGAAAAATTTATATTAAGGATACTGAAGATAATGAAAGCTTCAGAATTGAATTCGGAACTAATTTGTTCAGCTTTGAAATTATATCGTTTAAATCGATATTTAAAAATAGCCTTCCGACGCATAGTCTTGGAATTCGACGAAACCAGTTTCATTGGATCCGTAATAATATATTATTATCGAATTTCAATTTTCATAGTGTTCAGAATAATCATTTGATCGTACGATAGTCAAACGCGCTGAAATCTATATCGAAATTTAATTAAATAACTGGTCCAAAAGGCTATCTTCTCCATACGACCAAATTTGGACTCGGAATCTTTTCCAGTGCGTTCAGAATAGGCGTTTAACATTATAAATGCCTGGCGGCATGCCTCGATTGGAGGTTGAGATTTTGAATTGTATAATTTGAAACGATTCGAATTTAAATTTAAATTAAATATCTATATGTGTTTAATATAATCTCTCAAGGCAGTTTTTACACGTTGCTTTCTTTTACTTACACTTGGCAAAAATTTGTAACACGTGTTGTTAAAAAAAAATTATATACAAACAAACGAAATTTTCCTCCATTCAAAAGAAAGAAAAAAAATCGAATCAAATAAATCGTGGCCGCCCTCCTTTCTCTCGTTCCAGTTTCACGAAATCAAAATAAAATTCAAAATCAATGGCCGAAGCTTTCATTTATAGAAATCAAAATAAAAATCATTCAAAAAAATGGCAGCAAAACAAAATCGAGTGAGAGGGGGAAATCAAAATCAATTGGCCGAAGTCGAATCAATGGCGAGTTTGTCTCACGTTATCGTGGTCATGGGTGCGTACGCGGAAATTAATGAGTCAGCCTCGACAAAGGCGATCGCGTACGTGCACGTGGGCTAGGGGATCGACCGTGTTGTCACGTTGGTGATGGCGAGACGATAGGCGCTTGGAGTTTGGGAAGAAATCGAGATGGTTCATGGTGTGACAACGACATTAGGATGGCTAGTTCTATTTGTCGCGATAGGTTGTTCTCAGGCTCGAGATAGAAGATGGAGGCGACGTCGAATGGAATGCTCGAGCAGGAGGGCCGAACTTTGGGTATGAGTTCTTTATCATTTTTAAGTTTGAATTCATATTTGATTTGAAAAAAAATGAAAAAATATATATGTGTTATAAACAATTTGTTTAAAATTTAAAGCAATAAGATATAAAATGTTCTTGTTTATTTAATAAATGTATATGCATACACATACATGCTATAGTTTAAAAAAGAAAAAATGGGAGTTTAAAATGGTCGAAAGATTTTATATTTTAAATATATATAAATTAATTTTTATATGTGAGGGTTTTAAAGAAAAGGAAAAGAAAATATTTTATTAAAAAGGAATTTAGTTTCAAAATTTAATTTTTTGTTAAACAAATTTATTAAAAGAAATTGGTTTAAAATAAAATCATTGGATAATTAAAATTACCAAACGAAAATTGATTATTCGATTTATTTCGAATATTAATAAAATCATATAATTGTTATGAAAGGTTAAAATCGTGGAAAGACAAAAATCGGGATTAGAAGTGGATTGCAAAATAGAAAGGGCAAAGGTGAGATATTCTCACTCAATCGGATTTTTCGATTTAATTTTAAATTGTTAATTTTAAATTGTTGATTGTGTGCCTGGACGATAAATTATTATCAGTTGTATTGGATTAGACCCTATGCGCCGCATAATAGCGGATGATATTATATATAAACCCATATACCATGATATTCCACCTCAAAGTGGAATTGGTATTATATATGTGTTTGGAGTGATTGATTTCCCGCATTATATAACGGATGATAGCTGATCATATTATATAAAATCCTATATACTGCGATATTGCACCTCGAAGTAGAATTGGTATTTAATTGTTGTGCTAATGTCTGTGGATGTAAGGAAACATGTCGGAGGGAACCAACTGGATTCCTCAAATATTTGAATTTATTTCAATGTTGTGTGTTGATTATTTATAATCTCTGTGTGATCATATTTGTGATTGAAATCATTGAAGGCTATAGTTTAGCTGAATATATTTTTGGTATCATAGTATACCAGAAATAAATAAAATTAGATTTTTGAAGTTTTAGTTAAAATTTATTTTAAAGAATCGGGTGAATTTAAAAGAAGGAATTTAAAAGGGTAAAGATTGAATTTGAAATCTTATCGAATTTATTCCAAAAATAAGGGAGAGGATTTTAATAAATGTATTTCAAGTAATATTATTCAAAATTTGAAGAATTTATTTCAAAGTATGGATTTTAAATAGTTTAGAAGAGATAAAGGGATTTATTTTAAAAAAATAAATTCGAAAATTGATTTGGTGTTAAAAAAAATCTTTGGGAAATCAATTCTGAAATCGATTTGGTCTTTGAAATAAATGTTTGGAAAATTAATTTGCGATTTGATTTGGTATTTGAAATAAATTTGGAAATAAATTTGAAAATTGATTTGGTGTTGAAAGTGAATATTTGAAAATCGTATATCGGTGGATATTTGAAAATTTAAATTCACAATGGAAATTTTATAAAAGAAAGAAGATTTGTTATAAAAATCAATATTTTCTATTTTGAAAAGTACGGAAAGGAATTTACGGATTTGGAACGCAAATTTAAAATAAATTCAGAAAGATTTATAAATTGATTTGAATGAACCATTTTAGAATAGAAGGTGTACTTTCCATGAAAAGCTGAGTATGTTTTCAATATACTTTATAAATACAAATTGAAGTTGCAAAGATGGTTTTAATGAAAGAATATTTTGGAGAAATTATTTAGGTTATTTCGAAATCTTCAAAGTAAAGATTTATTTTAATTTATTATAGAAGTGATTATTTAAAGTTTTAGTTGATATTTGTTTTAATAAATGGAAATTTAAATAGTTATATCCTATCTACTAATTTTATTTTAAAATTAGTTTGGACTTGAATTTTTATAAGAAATATTTTTATAATAATTTCATAACTAATATTTAAGCAAGTATTTCAAAATAGTTTTATTTCAAATGTTTCCAAGTATATTTTGAATAAGTATTTTTAATTATTTTTAAAGTATTTAAACTCGGTAAAATTTTCTGTGGAATCAAATAAACATTTGGAAATTTATTCCACGTGAGGAAAGTGAATTGAAATTTGTTTTCAAAGGATTGAAGTGCGAAAGGTGATTTGAAATTTGTTTTTAAAAGATTGAAAAGTGAAAAGAGATTTGAAATTTGGTTTCAAATGGTTAAAGTGTTAAAATTATATCTTGTAAAGATATTTTAAAAATAAATAATTGGGAAAAATTATTTAAATCTTGGTGATTGTTATGAATGTAGATTGGTAGTTAAACAACCGACTATCAATATTGACCTTTAAATGGCATTTGAATTTCGATGCGACCGAGGGTCGAATTCCAAATGGATATTCGAAAACCACATCGAACATTTATGATAGATCTTTTGTTTAAAAGATCAAAATGGAAATTTTTGTGATTTGTTTGAAATCTGATTGTGACGCTTATTTTTAAAATAAGCGCTCATTATTCGGATTTGCCGGGAGATGACTTTGAGTCATAAAACCCATTCCGAATAATGATACGACGAAATGAGATTGCTTTTGAAGATGGTGTTGAAGACCGGTTATTTTCAAAAGCGAAAGGATTACCTATCGAATGTCTCTGCACCAGGTTACTCCGGTATAGAGATTTTATCACCCTTTGTGATGGGGATTCCGGATGTGATTTGTGAATATCCGGATTTGCAGGAGCTTCTTTGAAGTGCCTTTGTTCAGTTTGATCCTGGAATGGACTTGTATGGATGCGTGTCTGACGTTACACTTTGAGATGTAAAGCTGGTTTCTATCAAATACATTCTGTTGGTGGCAGAAAATTTATTCTGTTAGCTTAACACCCTTCTTTGAGACGTACATGCTCAGAGGTTGGGTAGTTGATGATTACTAGTGATATATTCCTAAATTAGTAATGTGGCATACGACGTGCTGCCAATCATTTGTTGATCGAAGCCTGGCTTTGTGAAAAGTGTAGCTTTGTGGACGAGACTTCGTCGGACCTCACACCCCCGAAATGGTCGAAACAGGAAGGATGCGGCAAGGTTATTTGGGATTAGCGCCCCCTGAGGGTATGTGATTTCCTTATGGAAAAGGTAGTATCATGGTACGGAGCCCTGATATTTTACCTATGTTGTTGCTGCAAATTTATTACTTTGTGGTTGTTGCTTTGTGGTTGAGGATCCTTTGATAAAGGTCGCGAACGACCAGGGGATGGCATACTCGTGTAATAGTTAACTAGTTACAGAGGTAACTCAGCCTTGTGTCGGCAGAGATCCAATTAGGTTCTCGGGGCGTCCCTCCAGAGGCATACCCATGTGGCATAGGAAGTTCCTTAGCCTGGCCATTTGTTGGAAATCCAAAAAAACAATACGCTTCCTGTACGGTTTTAGTTGTATAACCTGCCATGGAATGTGGTGGTAACCTACTATTGAATATGATAGCTATAGTAGGCATAAGTGTGAAATGTCTGTGCTGGCTATGATTGATATTATACTTTCGAAATGTTTTCCATACTATGCACTAATAATATTATTAAAAAGATATTTTGGTATCAAGCATATTTGACTATCATAAGGAGAAATCTCCTCCAATTCTGCGTTTGCATTGTGTGTGTAGGGAGGTCTTATGGTAGTTTCATTTTCCAAAAGCATAGCGGATTTCCTTTTATTTTCTTTGTGAAAATAACTGTTTTTAAGATCTCACACCAGTCCTATGACTGACCTGGAGTTTATTGTTCCCTTTCTAAACTCTGGGTGCCCATAACTTTCCACGCGGGCAGCCTAGAGTCAGGTTATCTTTATCCTGGAGCAAAGTCAGAAAAGTATGCTGTGGAGATCAGGAGTTGAACTGGATGGCGGGGCGTATCATCTGTACTATGTATTATCCGTTGTGTTTGGGTTGGTGCAAAGTCAGTTTCCATGTAGTCAAGTTATAATGACGGTTAGTGTTGTTACCAGTTGTATAGTGTTGTGTAACCCTGATAATGTGATGCATGTAAGAACTGATATAGTCCTTTATTTTAAAGATTATTCATTCTATTATATTTGTTCCGTTGCGAAATGTGAGATTCTGTTGTTGTTTCTATTTCTTCTTCTATCTTCTTCTTCTTTAACCCTAACGGTTTGGTTTTATGGCATTCGACCATGCGACATTTGATACAGTGGACGTATCGTTGTCGACTTTCGGGCGTCGAAAAATTGGATCGTCACAACTTGTATTTTCTATATATATTTATCTATATAAGTACATAACCCCCACTCCCTTAAACGTTCTTCTGTATCTTACTAAGGCTCCTAAGCAGATTTACAAAAAAGGAGACATGGAAGTAGGAAAGGAAAGAGGAAATCTTGATGGAGGAAGCACCACAACTAATGAGAATGCTTGACCCACTACTAGGAGAAACCCGGGTCGCCTGGTTAATGCTTGTAACCAAAATGCTGAAGCCAATGTGGGTGCTGGAAATCCATCAGTAGATATGATGGTGATGTATTAGTTCTTAACCGGTTTGATATAAGATGGAGCTGCTACTAGTGTTTTTGGAAATGTAGGAGGAGCTAATCCTATGGCTCCAGTTGGAAATATTGGTTTGTTGAGTAAATATTACACCAGTTTGGATGGGAAGCCATTCTTGGGAGCATAGAGTTTCGTAGACGTTCAAAATTGGCTATTGCATTGTGAATGTATATTTACCGATTTATGCCTGAATGATGGACAAAAGAGAAGGTTAGCTTTTAGGTAGCTGCAGGGGTCTGCACTGCATTAGTGGAATAGTGTCACTGCCGGAGTTCCGGAAGAACAGTTAACTTAAGCTGATTTTAAGACAAGATTTGTGTGATATCCCGGAATTTTAGGCAAATAACTATGTAATAATCTTCTTTATAAATCATTTATAATAATCTAAATTTATTCTTTTTCCTAAGCAAATAAAATAAATATTAATTTGAATATATATAAGCAAAATTTAAAGAGAATTTGAATTTGAAATTCAAATGTAAATAATCTTAAAAATAAATTAAGTTTAAAATAATATGTGTATATGATGTTTTATTAGCATATGATTGATTTTATGTCATTGTCTTTAAATTTTTATATAAATAAATATAAGATAAATTTAAATATTAAATACTTAAGACACACACACACATATATATAATTAAATTTAAAAATATAATATAAATACATATAAAAAAACATATTAGAATCATGGAATTACAAATGTAAATAATATGCGTACATAATTACAAATGTGAGCAAAAGAAATGTGTTTAATGACAAGTGTTATCAAAATTTTACAAGTGTCATTAATCTCGTTTTATTTTTGAAATAATTAATAAATGAGAAAACTAAGTTATATAAAAATCTCATTTCCTCTTTTTCAATTCTTTTATCAGTTAAATTTCTAAAACAAAGAAAACTATAGTCTGTAACAAATAAGTAAACAAAATCAATAAATTCAAAGTAATCTTTCACAATTACAAAATCTGAAACAAAAACAAACATTAGAGCTCAACAAATTCAAGTCAAGAAGCAAGCTAAGCAAATTCAAGCTAAGATTCAACAACTCAGACCAAAAACCAAAGCAGAAGATCATCTCAACAAAATTTCCAGTTTTTAAATCTCCCAGTCTTCTCTGTTTACAGTATTCAAGGTGAGCAAACTAAATCTTAAAACAGTTTTAAATTTAATGCATGTGGTAAATGTTTGAAGTAAGATCGTGGTGTATGTTTGAATATATGTATGCATGATTGTTTTGAATTTGAATACATGTATATGTGAATGAAGATACTTGTGTGTATGTATGGATATATTGTGATCATCTCTGTTTTAAGTTTCATAGTTTAAAATTTAGATAAAAATTCCAAATCTCCTAATCTAATCACTTATAGGTTTTAATATTCAAACAAATTATGTTTGTTTAAACATAAACTAAGATTTAAAATTATTTTTAAGTGAAATGAGTTTGTATATTTCTGGAAACCAAGAAAAGATAGTGAGCAACTTATAAACATGTAAATTTCAAGCATCATAATTCTTTGATTTACTTATATAATAGAATCACCATCAAGAATCATAATTTTTGAAGGTAAAATCATGGTTTTTAAGTATGTAATTTGAGAGAAATCGTGAGTTGATTGGCATGTGTGTTTTAAGCTTTTTCTGGTGATCGTCGAGTCTTTGGTGATCGGGGTTTTTGCTGAAGCAAGCTTGGTGATCGGAGATGTTGGCAAAAATGGTGAGTGGTTTTATCAACCACTGTGGCATCGGCAAATCAAAGAACTAGGGTTTTATCGTAGTTTTGGTCGAGGCTGGAAATAAGATGATTACGCTGTCGTTAGTGCGTCGAGGCTGATTGGTCGTGGGGTAATGGTGCTTAGATGCTTGATGAGGACATGGGCGAGGTAGCGAAGCTCCAGGTGGCCGGAATCGGCGTGTCAACACGATGTTTGGTCGTCGAGTTTGGGTCTAGTGGGTTTTGTTGGGTTCGATTTTGACTTTGGTGCTCGATCGAGAATTTTGAGTGGCTCGATGGATTGTGGAAGTCAAAGTCGACTTGTTGATGGTGGTCGTGGATGTTGGAGCATCGCCGGCGATGGATGCATGTGCACCAGAGTTTTAATTTGGGAACGATGAAGTTTTTCCTCGGGTTGAAGCTCGGGAAAAAGGAAGATGGGCTCGGGGTTGTTTCATGTACGAGAGAGTGTTTTAAAGTATAACAGTTTTTTTTTTTAATTTTAAACAAGTTTAAAAAAATGAAACTCGGGTTTTGGAGATGAGATGCTTGGGTATTAGTATGGGGAAACATGGGTTTGCCTTGGATAATAACTAGAAGGTTAAAACGTTTTTAAGTTATAATAAAGTCAAATTAAAACTAATTTTCTTTAACACTCTTTTAAGTAATAAATGATTATTTAATGATTGTTAATTAAAATCGAGAAATTTATTTCAAGTCTTAGTTAATTAAGTCAATCCTTATGTTGTTTTTAAACTTAACTAATCAAGTAATTAAGTAGTTAATTAAAAAGACAAAGTGTTTTAATTTTAATTTAACTTAAAGCTTTTTTATGTTAATTTAATTCCAAGGTTATTAAGTAAGATTTTAAATGATAATTAAGAAGATAATTAATATAAATGATTTATCATTTAAATAATTAATTGATTAATAATTAAAGATTAATTATTGATTAATTAACTTATAATTAAAGAGTAATTAATTAATAGTAAAAGGATAATTAATAAGTGTGATTAATTAAAGATTAATTAATTAAGGTTAATTAATCAATGTAATTGATTTAGATTAATTAATCAATGTAATTAATTCAGACTAATTAATCAATGTAATTAATTAAGGCTAGTTAATTACGATTTATTAATCAATGTAACTAATGTTAATTAACTGATTAAAATGAAATAATTACTTAAGTATAACTAATTAATTATTAAGTAATCAAGGATTTAATTAAGGATTAGTTAATTAATTAAGGATGGTATTGACAAATGGTTTGTAATTAACAAATGTTAATTAAGCTAAGAAAGGTAATTAATTCATAGCAATTAATTTAATTTGTTAAGTTAAATTAATTATAATTAGGTGATTAATTAATCCTGCTTAGTGAAATGAATTGAGTTGAATGGGATGTTTGGATTGATTCATATATATGGTATGTTAATCTGTGATGATCTATAATTGTGTAGTGCATTGAAGTGAGTTGTGATAAAAATGTGTTATTTATCTATGATGTAGTTGTTATGTGATTTCAACAATCTGAAGTAAGTTAAATTGTTTAACTTTAAAACAACTTGGCCTTTAAGAAACGTTTGGATTTCGATGAGACCGGGATCAGATTTCTAAATGGATATCTAAAAACCACATCGATCCAAGTTAAACGATAGGTCATGATATCTTAGTGGAGATCGAGATGAAGTTTCAGAGTGCAAGGGCTATTGTCGTTAACTCTGAAGGTGATTCCAAAATGAGTGTAACGAGATAGTGCATTCGGTTTCTTTCGAATCCGTAATGAACTTGTATGGATTGAATGCTATCAGACCATAGTCATTGGAGGACGATGAGCATTCTAAGATATGTGTTCTAAAAAGGTAATCATAGCCTCAAGCCTCATCAATCAGGAATGGCTAAAACAGGGAAGGTGCGGCAAGGTTAAGTAGGTAGCACCCAAGTAGGACGAGATTTACCTATGTCTAGAGGTCCCTTTTTATTTGGCTTAGTGGGCAGCTGTTGGCCACAACTGCGGGATTGTCTTGTTCAGAACTGTCCAGTAAGGGATGGTTCCGGCCTTGTGTTGCAGGGGATTTAGGGTAGATCCTCGGTACTCTGATCTAGACCAGGTACTGCGACGGGCATTACCCCAGTGGCCTTGCCATAGTATGGAATCCAATATCCAAAAAGTGCCCTCAGACTTGATTGTATATCTATGTATGCTGGATTTTAATAAATGTAACAATTTCAGCTATTTTTTAGTTTATTTGAAATCCCTAGACCCTATTATAATATCACTGGATTTCCTATCAATTTTTTTGGTTATCGTAAGGTAAAAACATACCCATGTTTATGTGTGGGAAGTCTTACGTGATGCCTTTGTTATCAAAAGATTTTCAAAGTTAAACAACTTTGACCTGTTTACTCACACCAGACCCATGCCTGACCCAGTGTTTATTTTCTGTTTTTCTGAAACTCTTGGGTACTCAAATTTTTATGAGTAGCTAAGTGATCAAGTTTTCTTAGATGAATTTTGGGAGGGACCTGGAGCAGGAGACTTTGCGTAGCTATTTATATCTATCTGTCTGCTGTGTAGTGACTCTATGGTGTATCTGGATGTAATGTAATGACAGGTCTTTAAAACTGTCTAATGAATGTTATGTAACTATATTGACTCTGATGAATGGTGATACTATGTAATATTTATGTGAAGTATTATCTATGTAATGACGGGTCTTTAAGGATCACTTTGCTAATTAATATCGGTCAGGAAATGGGAAGAAAGATGCAGTTAAGAAGAATGTGAAATGCTTCAACTGTGATCAAGTTGAGCATTACAAGAATCAATGTCCAGAGCCAGTCGGGGGGATAGAGGAAAAGTTTTTGCTATAGGACCAGCTAGGCCTATTGCAGCTTATAAGGAAAAGACTATGATGGAAGGTACACTTTTGGTTCAGAGTATTTCAGTTACAGTGCTTTTTAATACTTGTGCATCACATTCATTTACATCTCAGTGTTTGGTCAATAGACTATGTCTAGAACCCACCGACCTTGTTACTTCCTTAAGGGTTGCGAATCCAATAGAAGGGTATACAACTCTAGGGTTAAGATGTGACCTGTTAGAACTTGACTTCTTAGGTCATAAGTTTACCTGCACTTTGTATGTTATTGATTTCGTAGATATCAAAATCATTTTGGGTATGGATTGGTTGAGTAGGTATGAGGCTAGAATATTTTGCCAGGATAGGGAAATGTCATTTAGACACCCTGATAGTCATAACTGAGTGAGATTATCCGTAGAGAATACTGACCGGAGTGTTAGTGCTATGCTTAATGCCATCGAGGTAGCAAATGAGTTAAGTCAGGTTTCGGTAGCAAGAGAGTTTATTGATATCTTTAAGCTAGTCACTAGACTACCTCCGAAAAGAGCAATTGAGTTTAGAATAGATCTTGTGCCAGGAGCAGAACCTGTAAGTAGACTACCTAGTACGATGACACCAACTGAAATGAAGGAATTGAAGGTACAGCTAGTGGATCTAATAGGAAGGAATTTTATTAGACCAGTTTTCCATCGGGAGTAGCCATGGTTTTCGTGAAGAAACTAGATGAGTCACTAAGGAAATGTATTGACTATCATAATTAAATGAAAGGACAATTATGAATAAGTATCCTTTTCCAAGAATAGATGATCTGTTTGATCAGTTGGGTGGAGCCAGAGTGTTTTCCCAATTGGATTTGGCTAAAGGTTTCCATCAGTTAAGAGTGAAGGAGGACAATATTCCTTTGAAGACATTTCAAACTAGATATGGTTCATATGAGTGGTTGGTAATGCCGTTTGGATTAACGAATGCACCTGCTTTCTTCATAGATTTGATGAACCGAGTTTGGATAGGTTTATACTAGTGTTTATAGATGACATCTAGTATAATCTAAGGATGAGAGAGAGAACGAAATTCATCTTAGAGTGGTGCTTGCGACGTTGAGATAGAATCAGCTAACGGCGAAGTTTACGAAGTGTCATTTATGAAAGAAAGAGGTAAAGTTTCTGGGCCACATGGTTTTAGTGAAAGGATTGTCAGTCGATCTGGATAAGATCGAAGCTGTGAATAACTAGAACAGACCAGAGATGGTGACTGAGATTAGGAGTTTTCTTGGACTTGCTAGCTGCTACCGGTGATTTATTACGGATTTCTCACGGATAGCAGCACCCTTGACTAAGCTAACCAAGAAGGAAGTTGTAACGACCCGTGAAATTCGATAACTAAATTGGGTAAATTAATAGGATTTTTTTGTAATTAAATTTATAAAGAAATAATTTTTTTATAATTTATATTAAAGTAAATGTTAAGAATGAATTATAGCAATGGTTGTTAAAAACTAATTATCGACAATTGAAGTGAAATCACAATAAAAATGAAATGGTATAAATTGTTGCACTTGGGTATAAAATTGAAAATAAGTAAATAAGTGTAAGTGTTGTATAAATAAAAGAAATTTGTAATAATAAATAGTAATTGAATAAAAAATGTCTTATAAGTAATTATAATATTGTTTGGAAATAATAAATTTATAAGTATGTGATTAAGAGTAATGACAACAATTATTATGAGCTACATGTATATTTAGTTTATTCAATTGACTTGGAAATCAATTGCAAATAAATCTAAATTAAATGTTACGTTAATGTAAACTAAGGTAATAATTGGGAATAATGTTAATTTTTTGCATAATATGATAATTAGTTGAATAAAAAGAATGGAAAAATTTATCAATTTATTAGGATTCGAACTATAATAATTGGATTAATTCCAAATAAATGGAATTTAAAATTTAATGTGAAATCAATTACAGTTAATTGACTTAATTTTGGCAGTTAGGGTAGATTTGATTTGTCAATAAAGATTGTTAATTCAACAAGAAGTAACCAAGGTAAACTCTATCCATAATATGGAAATTGATTTAATGAAAACAATTAAAATTCATGTTTGATTAATTTATTGGATTTCGAGCTGTAATAAATGGATTATTGAAATTAAATGAAATAAAATATTACGTTAATGGGAATTAATATGAAATGAGACATACATTAATGAAACGTAATATAAATCAATGTTAATTATACCCATAAAATGTCAATTTTTTGAATAGCAAGATTTTAAATCAAAAAAACAGATTTATTGAGATTTCAATTGATAATTAATAAATTTATTAAAATTGAAGCTAAATGCAGTATTAGGTAAATTTATTAACTTTAAATTGATATCTGAATTGTTTAAAGCATTTTAATGGTGTAGGAAATAAAAAATGATAAAATTTTTAAAATTTGGAATTGGGATTTAAGATTTGATTTTTATTTATTTAATATTTATTTAATTAATTAACTAGAAAATAGCCATTTTGGACACTGACTCGGATTTCGACGAAACCAGTTTCATCTGATCCGTAATGGTGAATTATTGTAGGATTTCAAGTTTCGTAACGATCGGGCTTGGAGTTTGTTCGTATGGGCTTGAAACGCCAAGAAATCGATTTAATTGAAATCAATTCGAAATAACTTGATTTGAGCATAACTTCTTCATACGATGGAATTTGGACTTGAAACCTGTTCCATCGCATTTAAAATGTTTAAAAACATCTATTTTGATATATGGGTTGACCCAATTTCATTCCAGAGTCAGAACGGGCTTTTCCATTTTATCGTTCAATGCGTATATCAATCTGGTCCATCTATTCTATTTTCAGCCTTGACTACATATACCTCATTATAAACAATAATTGTTCCTCATTGACATTTTTCTGTACATACAATTCATTCTGTGCCTCCTCCTTCTCAATGGCAGACAAACAAAAATTCCAATTCCAATTTCAAATAAAATTCAAAACCAAAAATTATATCTCTTCAAACTATATCGAATTATATATGAATTTGAAGCTCTCGACTAGCGAAAGTCGAATATATGATTCGTTTTTCAATCTGGGTTTCGGTGTAGCTGAAAATCGATGAACAATCCATGATCGTTCATCATGCCACGACCAAAATCATCCGATCGTCGAATCTATTTCTGGGTACTATAGAATGGACCGAGGGAATTCATCTATGTAGTTTATTTAGCGAATCGACGACTAGATCTGCGGCAAAATTGTGTTAGGGTTTCAATTTTTCTTGGCGGCTGCTGGGTACGTTCGTCCTAATCGAATGTGGGGGGAGAGTCGTGAGGTCGTTGATGAGTAGCAGGGTTGCCGTGGGGTTTCCGATGGGTTTGCAGGAGGAGGCGACGTGCCACGTGGCCGCACACGAGGGTGAGGTGGCGGCGGCTCAGTTTTGGCGTGAGCGTGCCGCAGGGTTTTGATCGAAATTTGGGAAACTTGGGTTCGCGTATGCTGCCGGTGACGTGGCCGAGCTGCAGAGAGAGAGAGTGGTGATCTTATTTTTATTTTATTTTATTTTAAATTTAAATCATTAGTATTCTAATGATCATAACTTTTGCATACGACATCCGTTTCATGTGCGGTTTTCTCCGCTAGCTTCGTATTGGAATTCCGAACATTTCGACGTAGGTTTGGATGAAATCAGAGACTGTTCAAATTTTGGGTTTAAATTGGATTTAAATTCAAAAGCTGAGTATTTAACCCACTCACAACTAATTTCTTACGTGTGTCAAAATTAATTTTTGATGTGATTAGAAATTTATTTATGACTGTTTGGCATATTTTTATCATCATCCCAATTAAATTGAATTAATTGAATTAAATTTTATTTAATTTATTATTGAATACATACTGCTAGTAAATACCTGTTATTTCTTATCTGTTCTATATTGATGTTATTGTTGAATTGGATGATGATTGTGATAAATGGTTGATGGTTGATATTGGATGAATGGATGTTGTATATTGTTATAAACTGCAAGTTGTTATGCATTTTTATTTCCTTCTAGATTGCGGTTTGAAATGATATATAACCGTATTTTTATTTTAAATTATGGATTGAAATGAAAAATATCCGTATCACTTGACCATAGGATAGAAAATTTTATACAGACACCGTGGTCTATATGTAAAAATATTTTGAAATAATTTCTATGGTTTAGTAAAGAAATATATGGTTTATATCAATATTGATTTAGATACTATATAAATGTTATTTTATTATTGATTTTTAGCTATGTATAAATTTGTTGTTATAAATAAATTAATAATAAAGTTTGATTCTATTTAAAATATAATATGGTTAAGTATTTATTTAAATCATATTTTAATATAGGATTTATAATGATTTAAATTAATTAAGGTTGAAAGATAAATTGGAAATTGATCTGGAATTGTATTTAATTGAGAATTTTATTTAATAAAAATTGATTTAGGATTCATTGAATTTGAGATTTTAAAGAATATGATTTTAACTTGATTTTTGTTTAAGGTTATATAAATGAATATATCCAGTTTGAATAAAGAGAGGGAAATATTCAATTATTTGAAATTGGAGTTTATTTAAATGATATTAGGATTATTAAGTAAATATTTCAAAAACTAAATAATAGTAAACTGAATTTGATATATATAGAGTTAACAAATTTAGTTTTGAAAGGTTGAATATTGAAAGCTTTGAAATATATTGAAATGTTATATTTGTAGGTTCGAATCTATATTTGAATTGATATAAATTGAAATGGTTTATTGAAAACTGAAAGTGAGTTGAAAGTTATGAATTGAGATTTAATATAAAGTGAATAAAATTGTGAAATTGTGGAAATTATTTTACTTTATAAAGTAATTTTAAATTTAAACTATTTTATTTTATATACTGTTTGAATATTTTAACCATTTAAGGGATGGAAGTTATGTTTCAATGTTACGAATTTCAAAGTTTTATGATTTGAAGATGTGTATACTTTAAATGTTTTGATTTCGAAGTGTTATAACTTTGAAAGTGCTATGATTTTGGAAAAGGATATTTTTGAAATAAAAATGATATTATATTGATTTGGGTTTTATAAAAAATGGTATCATATTGATTTGGTTTTTAAAACGGAAATGATATCGTATTTGTATGGTTTTGAAATGGATATTATATTCTGGTTTTGAAGTATAATTATTTTAAAATAACCGCGGTGTTATAATAACGTTTGGTTGTTAAAGAGACCGGGATCGGAAGTTGTCATACTCTCTGCCAACTCCAAAAACCACTTTAACAACCGTGTACGCGGTGGAGATTCCAAAATGAAGTAGGATGGTGGCGGCGTTTCCTTTGAGGTCAATACGTGGACCCGACTCCCGTGAGTTGCATAAGGTTGCTAAAACAAGAGTGATTGATGGGCTAAGAAGGTAGCACCTTTTATCGGACACATCCCTTCGATATTATACTCTGACTTTCGGATTGATTCGGTGGCCACTTTTGATTTTTTGATTTGGGGTGTGGCTCGAGGTGGGCGGTAGCTGCGCGCTACGCGTTACCACCGGCTCGGAAGCGTAATTGGTATATCTACCTTGGCATTGCCTAGTTGTGCCATGTCACCTACCCTAGCGCGCCTTGTACGTGTTTGGTTTTCTCCCGTAGCCCGTGGAGTATTTAGGGTAGTCTTTCGATCTTGAGATGCGCTGATACTGGATGGACTACTGGGACTATTATTGTGTTAAGGGGGAGATTGTGTAACGCTATTTAAAAGTAATTTTATTTTACTATTAGACATTATTATAATAGCGAAATATTACTACATAGTAAATAGTTTAATGGATCCTTAGGAGATGTTAATCCAGAGCATCTCTTGAGTTGCTCCACTCACGTTACACAACTGATAGGAGATGTCAAATCCCGTAAACATCTCTGACGCCGTTCCACTTATATTTTACCATTGATTAAACTTACATAAGATCTTTTAGTTCTGACTCGAGTGTTTTGTCTTTTCAATTCGCTCGGGTCAGCCCGAGTATTTCAGGATTTGAAGACTTTCCTTCTGGAGGACGAACGAAGATTGTATTATTATTATTTATTATATTATTCCATTGCACCGTTGTTCCGCTGCATTATTTACTATTCTCTGGTATGTGTAACTCTGATATGTATTGTATAAATATAATTGAATATTTTGTAAAACAGCTTTATGAACTGTTTATTTGATTATTATGTTTTATCGTTCCGCTGCAAGATTCTATTTGTTTATTTCTTTCTCCCTTTTCTTATTTACCCCAATAACTATCTGCTATTTTGTATGGTTTGAGTTTGACGTGTGTGGTTTATCGTCAATTTAAAACATACAAAAGGCGGGACGTTACATCTGGTATCAGAGCGAGATTTAGCGATAAACCTTAGCTTTGTGGGGTTTGACTCTTTGTTAATAGGGTAGTAATACCCTATGATGATTCATTGAGTGTATATATATGAGAGTGCATATTTGTTAGTGTTATAAAAAGGTTTTAATATTGTGTTAATTTGTTATGTTTTGTACTTATATATTCTGGTTGATGCATGGGATGCTATGACATCAATTGGGATTTCTAAACACTTAATAGGTAAAACTGACACAATATTTGTTTTGAATATATGTGAATGAAATAATTTTGCGTATTATATTTTCTATATATATTAAATAAAATTTTATAAATGATTTAATTGGTTGTAATATATTGGTTGGTGGGTAGTGAAATTTATGAACATTGGTTGGTGGGTAGTGAAATTTATGAATATTGGTTGGAAATAAGATTTAAAATAAAATAAAATGAAAATTGGAAATTTTAGAACTTAAGTTTCTGGATTTTTGAAAATTTCTTTTGAATGATTTTGAAATATAATAATAATATTATTTAGAAGTATTTTTTGATATAAATATTTCAATATAATTCGAAAGAATTGCTTTAAAGAAACTTTGGAAAGAAATAAGTTTTGTACTCCCCTCTTTGTCATTGGGAAATAATTTCGGCGATGAGTGCACTCATCATCGACATTCATTTTCGAGTTTCGAAGTGGGAAGGCCACTATAGTAGTTTTACTGCAGGTTTATTTTGATAAACAAATATAAATTTTAAATTATTTTAAATATAATTCGATATATATAAGTTGTAAGTATATACATCTAATTTATTATTTTAAAATTATTTGAAATTTAACCCGGTATTTAGTTCTCAAGTTTCCGTTAATTAATTAGTGTAGTGAAATGAAATTCAACTAATAATTGAAATCTCTAAATGAAAATAAGAGATTAAATGATAGATTAGAAATGAAATTTCAAGAAAGTTGAAATTTGTAACTTATAAAACAAAAGATATAATTATTGAACATTTAATTAAATTAAAAGAAATGAGATAAACTTGTATAATTTTCATTTGCATTCTTTAACATATATATAACTTACCAACTACAAAAAGTTAAAATGTTAAAAGAAAATGTAGGGGGAAATTGTACAAGTAAAACAATGAAAGGTACTTAATGAAATTCTTTTATAATATATAATTTGATGTTGTAATTGTTGTGAACTTAAGTATAATTGAAATGTTATTGTAATAAAGGTAATAGGAAGTAAGTATTATAAGTATAAGATTATAAACTTAAGTAAATGAATTAATATGCAAAAAAATTGAATTAATATGAATACTATAAATAACTGAAAACGAATAGTTGTTAGTAATAAATGAAAATTTGCAAGAAATAAATGTAAATTAAAAAGATAAATCATTATATGAAAGAAAAAAAATCAAACAACAAAGGTTATGAAATGAAATTGATAAAAATTAACTTGATCTATTGTTTGGAATTGTTGTTTGTTTGGTTTATGGTTGTTTGGGGCAATGATACTTTAAAATTGTGTGGATGTATGATCTATCAAGTTTTATC
Organism: Allium cepa; assembly: GCA_030765085.1. Classification (NCBI taxonomy): domain Eukaryota; kingdom Viridiplantae; phylum Streptophyta; class Magnoliopsida; order Asparagales; family Amaryllidaceae; genus Allium; species Allium cepa. Next base: position 915,685,146 of record CM060932.1, read on the forward strand.
TAAGACTGTTGAGTAAATGGAATACTTCATAGTTATTAGTCATTCTATGTGATTTAAAGTGTCTTAACCCGAACCAACCAATTGTTTTATTTTGATTGAATAGTTGATTTGTATATGATGTGTATGCTGTGGTTGCAAGTGATTGTTGTTGTTTGACATTAATTATTTGTTAGTAGTTGAAAAAACTTTAAATATTTTATTTTATATAATTGTTAACTCTTTTAGATTATATAAGTAAAAAACAGTTTATGGAGGCAATTGCTACTGATTTTGGTTCCATTATTAAGCGTGTTTGCCCGACAAGTAGGTACATTCTATGATTATGGTTTTATAGCATTATTATATTATTTTTCCCGTGTTGGGATATATATTATTTTGGAAAATATATGTTGCATAATGTTATATTTGATATTATATTTTTCTCCCGAGCCTCTACGTACAAAGGAGGCCATGCCGAAATTTTCCATAAATTTTGGACTTAGAAAATAGTTTGAAAAATATTTTCCATACTTTATTAATTTGAGTACAAAAAGATTTAGTGGCAATAAATTGGTCAATTTTATTCAAATTAATTAATTTTGTAAATTTATTCGTTTATAAAGTTAATATTTTGAATAAGATGTATTGTTTACTCAATTCTTTCATTCTTGTCCTTTTCGGGGATGAAAAGTTTTGAGTAGGTGAGTGTGTAACGACCGTGAAATTTGATAACTAAATTGGGTAAATTAATAGGATTTTTTGTAATTAAATTTATAATGAAATAAATTTTTTATAATTTATATTGACGTAAATGTTAAGAATGAATTGTAGCAATGGTTGTTAAAATCTAATTATCGATAATTGAAGTGAAATCACAATAAAAATGAAATGGTATAAATTGTTGCACTTGGGTATAAAATTGAAAATAAGTAAATAAGTGTAAGTGTTGTATAAATAAAAGAAATTTGTAATAATAAATAGTAATTGAATAAAAAATGTCTTGTAAGTAATTATAATATTGTTTGGAAATAATAAATTTATAAGTATGCAATTAGGAGTAATGGCAACAATTATTATGAGTTACATATATATTTAGTTTATTCAATTGAATTGGAAATCAATTGAAATAAATCTAAACTAAATGTTACATTAATGTAAATTATGGTAATAATTGGGAATAATGTTAATTTTATTCATAATATGATAATTAATTGAATTAAAAGAACGGAAATAAAGATTTATCAATTTATTGGGGTTCGAACTATAATAATTGGATTAATTGCAAATAAATGGAATTTAAAATCTAATGTGAAATCAATTGTAGTTAATTGACTTAATTTGTGCAGTTAGGGTTGGTTTGATTTGTCAATGAAGATTGTTAATTCAACAAGAAGTAACCAATGTAAACTCTATCCATAATATGGCAATTGATTTAATGAAAACAATTGAAATTCATGTTTGATTAATTTATTGGATTTCGAGATGTAATAAATGGATTATTGAAATAAAATGAAATAAAATATTACATTAATGGGAATTAATATGAAACGAGACATACCTTAATGAAATGTAATATAAATCAATGCCAATTATACCCATAAAATGTCAATTTTTTGCATAGCAAGATTTTAAATCAAATAAACGGATTTATTGAGATTTCAACTTATAATTAATAAATTTATTAAAATTGAAACTAAATGCGGTAATGGGTAAATTTATTAACTTTAAATTGATATCTGAATTGTTTAAAGGGTTGTAATGGTGTAGGAAATCAAAAATGATAAAATTTGAATAATTTGAAATCGAAATTTAAGATTTGATATTTATTTATTTAATATTTATTTAATTAATTAACTGGAAAATAGCCATTTTGGCCACTGACTCAGATTTCGACGAAGCCAGTTTTATCGGATCCGTAATGGTGAATTATTGTAGGATTTCAAGTTTCATAATGATCGCGCTTGGCGTTTGATCGTATGGGCTTGAAACGCCTAGAAATCGATTTAATTGAAACAATTGAAATCAATTCGAAATAACTTGATTTGAGCATAACTTCTTCATACGATGGAATTTGGACTTGAAACTTATTTCATCACGTTTAAAATATTTAAAAACATCTATTTTGATATATGGGTTGACCCAATTTCATTCCGGAGTTAGAACGGGCTTTTCGGGCCATTTATCGTTCAACGCGTATATCAATCTGGTCCATCTATTCTATTTTCATCCTTGCCTATAGATACCTTGTTATAAACCCTATATTCCTCATCGTCATTTGTACGTACAATTCATTCTGTTCGTCCTCCTTCTCAATGGTAGACAAACCAACATTTCAATTACAATTTCAAATAAAATTCAAAGCCAAAAATTAAATCTCTTCAAACTATATCGAATTATATATGGATTTGAAGCTCTCAACGAGCGCAAGTTGAATATATGATTCATTTTTCATTTTGGGTTTCGGTGTGGCCGAAAATCGATGAGCAATCCACGACCGTTCATCACGCCGCGACCAAAATCGTCCGATCTTCGAATATATTTCTGGGTACTATAGAGTGGACCAAAGGGACTTCATCATGCAGTTTATTTGGCGAATCGACGGCTAGATCTGCGGCAAAATTGCATAAGAGTTTTGGTTTTTCATGGTGGCTGTTGGGTACGTTCGTTGTGATCGAACGTGGGGAAAGAGTCGCGGGGTCGTTGATGAGTAGCAGGGTTGCCGCGGGGTTTCCGATGGGTTCGCAGGAGGAGGCGACGCGCCGCGTGGCCGCGCACGAGGGTGAGGCGGCGGCTTGGTTTTGGCATGAGTGTGCTGTAGGGTTTCGATCAAAATTTGGAAATTTTGGGATTGTGTATGTTGCTGGTGACGTGGCCGAGCTGGAGGGGGAGAGGTGATCTTCCTTTTATTTTATTTTATTTTAAATTTAAATCGTTAGTGTTCTAATGATCATAACTTTTGCATACGATATTCGTTTCACGTGTGGTTTTCTCTGCTAGGTTCGTATTGGAATTCCGGAAATTTTGACTCTGGTTTGGACAAATTCAGATACTGTTCAAATTTTGGGTTTAAATTGGATTTAAATTCAAAAGGTGAGTATTTTAACCCACTCACAACTTCCAAAATTTCATATGTGCGTTAAATTAATTTTTGATGTGATTAGAAATTTATTTGTGACTATTTGGCGTATTTTTATCATTATCCCAATTAAATTGAATTTATTGAATTAAATTATTATTTAATTTATTATTGAATATAAACTGCCAATAAATACCTGTTATTTATTATCTATTCTATATTGATGTTATTATTGAATCAGATGATGATTGTGATAAATGGTTGATATTGGATGAATGGATGTTGTATTTTATATTGTTATAAACTGCAAGTTGTTATGCATTTTTATTTCCTTCGGAATTGCGATTTGAAATGATATACAACTGTATTTTTATTTTAAATTACGGATTGAAATAATAAATATCCGTATCACTTGACCATAGGATAGCAAATTTTATACAGACAGCGTGGTCTATATATAAAAATATTTTGAATTAATTTCTATGGTTTTGTAAAGAAATATATGGTTTATATCAATAGTGATTTAGATACTATATAAATTTTATTACTGATTTTTAGCTATGTATAAATTTGTTGTTATAAATAAGTTAATAATAAAGTTTGATTCTATTTAAAATATAATATAGGAGTCCGCGAGCATAGCTCAGCTGGTTGAGGACTACCTTGCAACCATGGAACAAAGTTCCTGGAGGTTGGGGGTTCGAGCCCCGCAGCTGAGATTTGTTTCCCATTGGCCTTGAGCGGTCTATCCTCTGAATAAGATAAAACGCGTGAGGATTAATGCTCTTGGTCGGGATGGCTTAAAAGGGGGGTCAGTGTGGCGGACAGCTGTATCCCCTAGCTCTACTCTCCGGAGTAGGGTTTTTTTTATAAAAAAATACATAATATAGATTAAGTTTTTATTTAAATTATATTTTAATGTAGGATTTATAATGATTTAAACTAATTAAGGTCGAAAGATAAATTGGAAATTGATCTGGAATTGTATTTAATTGAGAATTTTATTTAATAAAAATCGATTTGGGACTCATTGAATTTGAGATTTTAAAGAATATGATTTTAACTTGATTTTTATTTAAGGTTATATAAATGAATATATCAACGTTGAATAAAGCGAGGGAAATATTCAACTATTTGAAATTGGAGTTTATTTGAATGGTATTGGGATTATTAAGTAAATATGTCAAAACCTGAATAATAGTAAACTGAATTTGATATATATGGAGTTACCAAATTTAGTTTTGAAATGTTGAATATTGAAAGCTTTGAAATATATTGAAATGGTTTATTTGTAGGTTCGAATCTATATTTGAATTGATATAAATTAAAATGGTTTATTGAAAACTGAAAGCGAGTTGAAAGTTATGAATTGAGATTTAATATAAAGTGAATAAAATTGTGAAGTCGAGGAAATTATTTTACTTTATAAAGTAATTTTAAATTTAAACTATTTTATTTTATATACTGTTTGAATATTTGAACCATTTAAGTGATGGAAGTTATATTTCAAAGTTACGAATTTCAAAGTTTTATGATTTGAAGATGTGTATACTTTAAGTATTTTGATTTCGAAGTGTTATAACTTTGAAAGTGCTATGATTTTGGAAAAGGATATTTTTGAAATAAAAATGATATTATATCGATTTGGGTTTTATAAAAATGAAATCATATTGATTTGGTTTTTAAAACAAATATGATATCGTATTTATATGGTTTTGAAATGGATATTATATTCTGGTTTCGAAGTATAATTATTTTAAAATGACTGCGGTATTATAATAACGTTTGGTTGTTAAAGAAACCGGGATCGGAAGTTGTCATACTCTCTACCAACTCCAAAAACCACTTTAACAACCGTGTACGCGGTGGAGATTCCAAAATGAAGTAGGATGGTGGCGGCATTTCCTTTGAAGTAAATACGTGGACCCGACTCCCGTGAGTTGCATAAGGTTGCTAAAACAAGAGCGATTGATGGGCTAAGAAGGTAGCACCTTTTATCGGACACATTCCTTCGATATTATACTATGACTTTTGGATAGATTCGGTGGCCACTTTTGATTTTTTGATTTGGGGGTGTGGCTCAAAGTGGACGGTAGCTGCGCGCTACGCGTTACCATCGGCCCGGAAGCGTAATTAGTATATCTACCCTAGCATTGCCTAGTTGTGCCGTGTCACCTACCCTGGCGCGCCTTGTACGAGTTTGGTTTTCTCCCGTAGCCCGTGGAGTATTTAGGGTAGTCTCCCGATATGGAGATGCGCTGATAGTGGATGGACTACTGAGACTATTATTGTGTTAAGGGGGAGATTGGGTAACTCCTTAACGCTATTTGTAACGACCCAGAATTTCTGTCAATTAAAATTTGTATATTTAATTAATTTTAAATATAAATAAGTGAAATTTATAAGTCGAATAATTGGATTTAATTAGATAATTAAATCGATAATTTAATGGTTGAAATTACAGAAATAATTGAAAATTGGGTTTAATATGATTGAAAATGATTTGGAAAATTTTATTTAATCATATTGGAGTTATAATAACGTTATAGAACTTTTAAAATTGAATTAAAAGTTAATTTATGAAAATTTAATATTTTAATATTTAATCGACTAGTGAAATTAGCCATTTTTCGAACAGTCTCGGATTTCGACGAAACTTGGTTCATCGGATCCGTAATATGATATTATTGAAAGATTTCAAATTTCTTGTCAATCGGATTTACGGTTTGTCCGGGGAAAGCTAAAACGCACAGAAATTTGATTAACCGATTTAATTTTAAATCGATCGTTTATTGCCGTATCTCTCACAGATGATCGAATTAGCTTCCGAAACCTATTCCATTGTGTCCGGAACACAGGTTAAACCCTAGAAACACTGGTCACCGGGCGTAAATCGGAGTTCGAAAAACCCGGGATGAATAGTGTTTCGATAATTTTCTATAAAAGCACCTTTAAAAATTTCATTTGCAAAAGAAAATTTAAAACCCTAATTCCTATGGCCAGCCGCCACTTTCATCTTGAACGACCAAAATTTAGTTTTCTTCCTCCCTCAATTTCTTCGAATCCAAGCAACAATTACAGAAAATTTTAAGATGAAACTTCTAGAACTCGTCGAGGGCTATCCATCTATATGGAGATGATGGGGTTTCGAGTTATATACGAGGATAAATCGGGGCGCGTTCGTCACCGCTTCGTGCACGCATTTCGAGACCTGGGTGAGGCCGAGTTCCATAATGTTCTGGCCGAGCATGGAGTAGGAGACGCATTTCGTGGTGGTGGTTGATTGGAGTGGATGTCAACGAGGGGGCTCGAACAATTCGAACCCTAGGGCGGCTGTTGGGTTAGATGTCGCGTGTTCTTACTGAAGGAGGAAGAAGGCTAGTGCGGTCCAGATTTTTGTTGGCAAGAATCAACGGTTCAGATGGAGCTGGGTATAAAAATATAAAAAAAATTATATATTTATTTATATAAAAATTTGTATAAACTTTAAATTGCGATAACTTGTTCATACGGGATCGAAAATTGACGAAACAAGTTGCGTTGGAATCGTATGGACGAGCACTACGCAATGGAACTGGAGTGGAGTCATTTGGAGCTAGTGAAAATTTTGGGTAAAATTAAACGCGCGTTTAATTTTATTCGAAATAAAACGCTGAAACAGAATTGAAAGCGAGGTGAGAACTTCTCACTCAATCGAATAGTTTCGATTTAAATTTTAAATGGTTAGATTTAAAATTTGTTGATTGTATGCCTGAATGATAAATTATTATCTGTTATTGATTGAAACAGACATTATGCGCCGTTAGTAAGCGGATGTTATTTATTAAAAACATATATCGCGATAATTTCACTGAAAAGTGAAATTGGTATTATTTATGTACTTGGAGTTGATTTCCCGCATTATATAGCGGATGACACCCTATTGCGCCGCCTATTAAGCGGATAATATTTTTATAAATCCCATATACCGTGATATTATGCTTTGAACAGAATTGGTATTGTGCTAATGTTTGTGAATGCAGGGAAACAGGTTGGAGGGATCCAACTGGATTCCTCACCAGTATTTATTTGATTACAGATATTTTGATATGTGTTGGTTATCATATACTGATATATGATGTTTGGATGACGTGATTGACTATTTGGTGCTGTTGCATCATCGGATCCATTTTCGAAGTTTAAAAGTAACGATTTTGATTTTAAAGGGATTTTTAAAGTGATTTTTCAAAGTATACATTTTATTAAACTTTTGAATTGATTCATTTTAAATAAATAAACGTTAAAATTTTAAAGTTATAAAAATTATGATTTTTGAAATAAATAGTTAAGTAATTTATAAAATGGTTTAAATTGGGATTTTTGAATTATTAAAAACTTATATATATAAAAGATTTATAAAATTGAAATTTTATAAATAAAAAATATTGGAATATTATAACAAGTTTTTATAAGTGTTAAAAAAATGAAATAAAAATTGGATTTCATAAGTGAACGAAATTTATACATTTATAAATTGTGAAGTTATTAAATGAATAGATTTCGTAAAATAAAAGATTTATAAGTAATTATATTATAAATCGGACCTTGGCATTTAAATGGGATATGAATAGAAATTGTTAATAAAAGAGATTTTATAAGTTGAAGTTGTTATAAAATATAAATGAATCTTATAAGTAATAGAAGTTTTAAAAAGAACAATTTTGTAAATAAATGAATTATAAGTATTTAACTTATAATATGGATTTTTGGTATATATTTGAGATATATAAATTGAATCGGATTAATAAAGGAGATTTATAAATCGAAGTTTATAAATAGAAATGGAATTTATAGACATTGTTTATAAATTCGAAATCAATGGAATTGGATAAATTGAATGTTGAAATTGGTTAAGGAAGTATATTCACGATTTTGGACAGTGAATATATTATTAAATAAAATGGTTATGTTTTGGGAAAGCTATATTATAAAATGAAGTTAATTATTTTAAAAATATGTTTTAAAATGTATTATGAATCGAATACATAGATTTCAACATTCATTGTTGGAATAGACGTTTTCGAGAAATAAGGAAATGGTGGACTATAACACTGTTGCTATAGTAAATTATTTCCGAAAGGAAATGTTTTGTATAGTATTGGGATTTATATATCCATTTTTAATTTCGAATCCCTATACTAGTGATTTTGGGTTGTCGTAACGATGTTTTACGCAACATTCGTTTTGACTCAAATAAATGTGTTTGAAAGAACGTTTTCTTTAAAGAATGAAATATATACTTAATTTCGATTTAAGTATATTGAATATGTTCTAAATGTTGAAAATAAATGGATTTGTGAATTACTTATTTTTAAATAAGCAAGGAAATGTTTTCCAATATGAAGTGAATGTTTTGATATTTTATCTTTTAAAGATAAATTGAAAATGAATATTAGAAATCGGTTTGGAAATCGTATATTCATAGATATTTTGGAAATTGTAAATTCACCACGGAATTTATAAAAGAAAGGGAATTTTTTTAAAAATAAACATTGATTATTTTTGAAGTGTGAGAATAAATTTACGGATTTGAAACGTAAATATAAAGTAAATCGTTAAGGATTTATTTAATTGGTTTAAATGAACCATGTTGAAATGAAAGTATTTCCGCGTAAGGAAATTGTTTGAAATTTGTTTTCCAAAGTGGTAAAGGTGAAAAGTGATTTGAAAATTGTTTTCAAATGGTTGAAGTGTGGAAATTATATATCTTGTAAAGATATTTTGGAAAATAAATAATTTGAAAAATTATTCGGAATCTGATGATGTTGCGCATCTCTATTGATAGTTAAATAACCGACTATCGATATTTACCTTTAAATAGGTATTTGTTGTGAATTGCTTGAATTTGAATGCCATACTTATTTTTGAAATAAGCGCTCACTATTCGGATTAGCCGGGAAAGGACCTTTGGGTCGTATAACCCATTCCGAATATGTGATATGTCGTTATGAATTGCATTTGATGACCGGTGTTGAAGACCGGATATTTGTGAAAAAGGAAGGATTTCCGTCGAATGTTTCTGCATCGGCTGATCTCCGATATAGAAATTTATTACCCTTTGTGATGGGAAGTCCGGTCGTGATTAGTGAATATCTGGATTGCAAAGACTTCTTTGGAAGTGCCTTCGGTTCCGTTCGATCCCGGAATGGACTTGTATGGATGTGTGTCTGACGTTACAGTTTGAGATGTAAAGCTGGTTTCTATCAAATATATTTCCGTTGGTGGCGGAGAATTTATTCTCTTAGCTTAACACCCTTAGAGGTTATGTAATTGATGGTTACTAGTGATGCATTCCCAAATTGGTAATGTGGCATACAAAGTACTGTTGAGAATTTGTTGAATTAAAGCACAGCTTTTGTATAAAGCGTAGCTTTGTGAACGAGACTTCGTCGAGCCTCACAACCCAGAAATGGTCGAAACAGGAATGTTGCGGCAAGGTTTTTTAAGGGCCGCACCCCTAAGGTATGTCCACTTTTTTCTGGATAAAGGTTGTATCATGGTATGGAGCCCAGATATTTATTCTATGTGGTTGCTGCAAATTTATTACTTTGTGGTTGTTGGTATTGAGGATCCTCGGATAAAGGTCGGTAACGACCGGGGGATGGCATACTTTTTGTATGGAGTTATCAAGTTACAGCTTCGTTGCACCTAGAAGCGTGTGGTAACTCGGCCTTGTGTCAACAGAGATCCGGTTAGGTTCTCGGGGCGTCTTTCCAGAGGTGTACCCGTTTCGGTATAGGAAGTTCCTTTGCCTGACCATTTGTTGAAAATCCAGAGAAACAATACGAACCCGGTATGGTTTTAGTTGTATAACCTGCCATGGAATGTGGCGGTAACCTGCTATTGAACATGGTAGCTATAGTAGGCATACAATAATGGTTGTATGTTGGCTAAGATTTATATTATACTTTCGAAATGTTTTCTACACTATGCACTAAAAATAATAAAAATCAAAGGATTCTGCGTAGTAAGCATATTTGACTATCATAAGGAGAAATCTCCTCCAATTCTGCGTTTGCATTGTGTGTGTGGCGGGAGTCCTTATGGTAGTTTCATTTTTCAAAAGCATAGAGAAATTCTTTTGATTTTCTTTGTGAAAATAACTATTTTAGTTCTCACACCAGTCCCATCACTGACCTGGAGTTTATTGTTTCCTTCCTAAACTCTGGGTGCCCACCAATTTTCACACGAGCAGTCTAGAGTCAGGTTATCAGGATATTCTGGAATTCAGGAGTTGCTGGCGGCAAACTGGATGGCATGGCGTATTCACTAGTATATAGTATTTCTTTTCCGCTGTTTGTTGTTGTTTGTTGTTGTACACTCTAATGATGTAATGTAATATGATGTAATGTAATAACTGATATAGTTCTTTGTTTAAAGATTATTCATTTATCTATTATATGTTGTTCCGCTGTGATTGTGAGATTCTGATATTGTTCTGTTATTTCTGTTCTGTTCCATCTTTTTCTCTCTTCTTCTACCTTTTTCTTCTTCTTTAACCATAACGGTACGGTTTTCCGGTATTCGATTGCTCGGCAGTTGATACAGTGGACGTATTGATGTCGGTTTTCGAGGTCGAAAAGTCGCGTCATCACACTATTTAAAAGTAAATTTATTTTACTATTAGACACTATTATAATAGCGAAATATTACTACATAGTAAATAGTTTAACGGATCCTTAGGAGATGTGAATCCCGAGCATCTCTTGAGTTACTGCACTCACGTTACACACTGGATATGAGATGTCAAATCCCGTAAACATTTCTAACACCATTCCACTCATATTTTACCGTTGATTTAACTTACATAAGATCTTTAGTTCTAAATCGAGTGTTTTGTCTTTTTAATTCGCTCGGATCGGCTTGAGTATTTCAGGATTTAAAGACTTTCCTTCTAGAGGATGAAGATGAAGGTTGTATTCTTACTACTGGTATGGGTCCGTGTTCCGCACACTGAATGTTTGTGCTATTGTATACATTGTTATTTGAGCGTGAATATGTAAATAGAAAGCAAGGGCAATTTTGGAATTTCAAAAAGACACCGAGTAAATTAGTTCAACGAATTTTCTTTATTAATAATAGAGATTTATTATATTATTCCACTGCATCATTGTTCCACTGCATTATTTATTATTCTCTGGTAGTGTAACTCTGATATGTATTGTATAAGTATAATCGAATATTTTGTAAACAACTTCATGAACTGTTTATTTGATTATTATATTTTATCGTTCTGCAGCAAGATTCTGTTTGTTTATTTCTTTCTCCCTTTTCTTATTCTCCCCAATAACAATCCGCTCTTTTGTATAGTTTGAGTCCGACGTGTAGTTTATTGTCAATTTAAAACGTACAAAAAGGCAGGATGTTACAGAAGTGAGATTTGTTTGGTCTGACAAATGTGAAGAGGCATTCGTTAAGTTAAAGCATTTGTTGACCAATGCACCGGTGTTAGTTGTTCCAGATGGAAACTAGGGTTGCGGTGTATACCGATGCATATGGAACTGGATTAGGAGCAATGTTGATATAGAGTGGTAAAGTCATTGCCTACACATCTAGACAGCTTAGACCGCATGAAGTTAGATATCCTACTCATGATTTGGAGTTGCTAGCCGTGATTTTCACATTAAAGATTTGGAGACATTATCTCTTAAGGGAGAGATTTGAGTTATATACCGATCATAAGTCTTTACGGTATTTATTCTCTTAGAAGGAGTTGAATATGAGACAGTAGAAGTGGCTGGAGTTTTTGGCTGCATATGATTTTGATATAGAATATACACCAGGAAAATGTAATAAAGTGGCTAATGCTCTTAGCGGGAAATATTAGAATGTGGTGTTAGCTATGTTGGCGGAGTGGAAGGATTTAGAAGCATTAGTCAGTTATGATGTATAGTTAAGATCGACTGCTGGCTCTAGTCAGAGTTCCGCCAGATTATTTTATTTAGAAGTTCGACCTGTATTGATTGAGAGAATTGCTTCTAAGCAAAAGAAGGATCTAGTATTAGCTGAAAGGATCAAAAGACTTGAGGTTGGACCATAGATCGATGATTTAAAGGATATAAGCCTTGACCAGAGAGGATGACAAAGAAAGAAGGGACAGTTATGTATTCCGAATATAGAGGACTTGAGGAAAGAAGTTCTTGAAGAATGTCATCAATCCAAGTTTATAATTCATCCTGGAGGAACTAAGATGTATCATTATATGAAAAAAAGCTTTTATTGGGAAGGCATGAAGAGGGATGTTGGCTTGTGGGCTGGAAAGTTTGCAACTGTCAATAAGTGAAAGCCGAACATGTAACAACCCTAGATTTGTGAACATAATTTTAAATTTGACTTTATTTTTGTTTGAATTATTTTAAATTTGTTTTATTTGTAATATTTCATTTCTAAATATTTTTAAAGTGATAATAAAATTTTTTCAAAATTTATTACATTTATTTTCTATTTTTAAAGGCTGGTTTCCATTTTTCTGCTATTTTCTTCATTTAGATTATATTTAATTAAAATTTATTTATTTATTTTCATGCATGCATTTTATTTTTGAGTTCTTATCTTTATTTATAAATATCTTTCAAGTACATAAATTTTTCCAAAGTTCATTGAATTAGTTTTAAAATTTAAAGACTAGTTTACATTTTTAAGCTATTTTCTTAATTTAATTGTATTTAATTAAATTTTATTTATTTATTTCATATATTTATTTTTATTTCTGAGTTTTTATCTTTATTTGTCAGCATTTTATATGTATTTAAAATTTCAAAAGAAATAAGAGAAATTTGAAAGGTTTTGTGACTCTTTATTTTCTTTTGTCTTTTTGTATTCACACCTATTCACTTTCAGACAACACCTATTCAATTGCTGCCATAACTTCTTCTCTTCAGCCGACTATCTCTTTTCATTTCACATGAATTATTTTCTCGTCATCTATGAAAAAAAATTCGGCCATTGCTTGTGAAAAATATTTGGTAAACTTCGTTTTCTATTTCACTTTTTCATTGTTTTTTATTGATTTGCACTTGTTTCTTCCTCTTCTAGGTTCGACCCTGCCTCCTCCTTCAGCCTTGGCGCCTCCACCACCACCCGAGCTAGCCTCCACCACCTCCTCTCTAACCCCTAGCCTGGCCGTGCAACTTCATGTGAAGATCCAACACCAAAATGCACAAACTCCTCTTGAAATGACCATAACCGAGCATCTATGCATCTACCACCTTCAACACCCCCTTAGCCGCCACTTACGCCACCACCACCTCCAACCTGACCTGACACCACTTCCACATCATCCTCTTGACCCCACCAGAAATGGCTGTGCCTACCATTGTTTTGGCCGAGCCTATTTAGGCCTTGAAACCTTGTAGTGGCCTTGTTTTCTATTGTTTCACATCACCTACTTTTGCACCATTTTTCCCATGTCGGCCGACCCCTTATGAACCCAAAACCAGATCAAAGACCATGATTTAGCCTTGTATTCTAACATATGGCTGAGCCTAAGGAAGGTTGAAAGCAAGTGCAAAACTTTTAGCTTTGTTTTATGTAGTTAATTCTAGCATTGTTTAATCGTATTTTGAGTTGAAAGCTTATGTTTGTTATATTGTTTTGTTTGAATTGTATTCAAGGAAATTAATCTTTGGCTCTCCCACTCGAATCTTTTCATGCTTTAGTGCCTCTGAAGATTGTTGTTTGTGTGTTTCAACTGTCATCTCCAGCTTATACCAGTGAGTTATTCTCACCAGACAGTTTTATACTTATATAACTAGTAAATCGATCACATCTGAATCTGTAAAATGCATCACCATGTTATATCTGCTATGTTATGATCGTATGATGTTCACCCATGCTTATTTACCTGTTATATCATATATTACCGTTATTTTATGTTGTTCTGTTATTTATATCAGTTTATCACACTGCAAGTTCCCTTTAGCTTATAATCACTATGGATTGAAATGATACATACCCGAACGGACTTTAGAATAGGGAAAATTCATTATGGCCTGAAATGATAGGCCTGAACGATTTTCAATTATTTCATTTTACTTGGGACTGCGGGTTTGAACTGATAAACCCCGGGTTTTCCTTGTGAATTACGGGTTGAAATGATATATTACCCGTATCACTTTACCTAGTGTAGAAAATGATATACAGACCCGTGGTTAAAATATATTTTTCTAAAATTTTTAAAATATTTTAAAAATGTAAATATTACAATATTTTGGTTTAAACTTAATTAAAAATGATTTTTGTAAAGTATTTTGATTTTTCTAAGAATTTATAAGTGAAATAAATTAAGGATAAAGTGGAAATTTGAAATAAAAGTTATTTTGGAAATTTTGATTTAATTATAAATGGAATTTAAATTAAATATGAAAATATGATAAATTTATGATATTTTGAATTAAATTAATTTAAAATGATTTTTATAATATATCAATGGATTTTGAATAAGTTAAATGTGAAATAAATGAATATTGAGTTGAATTTTGAAATATAACTTAAATTGGAAAATTGTGATTTTTGTTTAAAAGTGAATTTTGAAGTTAAGTAAATAAAATGTAAATAAGTTATATTTTGAAATTTATACTTAAATGTTAAGTTAAAAATTTAATTATATGAATTGAAATTGAATGTTGGAATTTAATAAGTGAATTATTATTAAATATTGATTTTTGAATGGAAATTTAACTTTATAAAATCATGAATTTAAGGAAAATTAAATGATGGTTATAAAAGTGAAAAATATATGATTTTATAAGTTTGAAATGGTTTAAATAAAAATTTAATGGTTTGTGAAAGAATAGTGAATAGTTGGAAGTTAATTAGCAGCATTTTGGAATGCTATTATTTTCTAAAGTAAAGGATATTACAGCATTTGTAAATGCTGTAGTTAATATAAATGAACTAAAGGGCTAAATTGAATTAAAGGCTATTATAGCACTTTGTAAATGCTATAATTGTTGAATTTAACTAAGGTTTTATTTGAATTAGTGTAACCCTATTACAGCATTTTGAATGCCGTCTTTTGTTAAATTGAATTGTTTTAAAAGTAACTTTCCGTAGTATTTTTCTAAATGCTGCGAAAGTTGAATTTTCATTGTTTTAATAAATTTAAGTGAATAAATGAATTTTAAAGGATTAAAATTTTGAAAATTTAATAATTTAATTATTAAATATAATAACTTCATTTTTATGATTTAAAATGAAGTAATTTGTTTGAAATATAACTATTTGAAATGTGTGTTGAAATGGTATTTAAATAAATGAATGTGGTTTGGAAGATACGATATTTTGAAATGGATTTTTGAATGATATTGAATTCTTGAAATGATATTTGATTTCGAAGTATAAAATACCATTTTGAAATTTTAACCACGAGATGTATTTAATTTATAGTTTAACTGATTCTTAAAAGACGGGTGATCCCAAGCATCCTTTAAGTTATTGTGCATTTCTACTACAGTTCACTTGAGTCGGTTTTACATTATTTAAGTATATATGTCCTGACTGGAGTGTTTTGTGTTTTACTATACGCTCGGGTTAGCCTGAATATTTACAGCTTAGCTTTGGATTTCTTTCCTAGAGCTAGGAATCGTTGGAGATTCAGCTTGTCTAGTATCTGTTCCTTTTCAGTTTTTTTCTATTTCAGTTCTGGTATTTATAAACTGCTATGTATTTGGATTTCTATTGTATATGATTCAGACCGGTATTATGTATTATGTTTTTGAGAGTTTATTATAGTAGCCTCATGAACTATTATGGAATTTTAATTTCTATGAGTTATTTTGATAATTCTGTGTCTGTGATTCTGTGATTGTATTTCATTTGCTCCAAATTTATTTACAATGCGTTATTTTGAGCAATTCAAGTCTGGCTGAAAATATCGAGTTGTTACAGAACATCAGAAACTAAATAGATTACTATAGCCTTTAGGGATTCTTGTTTGGTAATGGGATTTGATATCCATGGATTTTATTGACGGATTGCCAATGTCAAGTAGATGTAATGAAAGTATATGGGTTATAGTGGACAGATTGACCAAGAGTGCCTATTTCATTCCAGTTAAGTCAACTAGAACGACACTGGTTTTAGCTAAGTTTTTCCTGAAGAATATAGTTAGATTGCATGGAGTTTCTTATAGTGTTTGCACCAAAATTGGGCACAACACTCTTCGGATGTGTTTGAAGAGATAAAATGAAGAGAATAAATGTAAAATGAAGCAGATCTAACAAACACACCAATAAACATATAAGAAAATTCGTAGAAACACAGAGTTTTAGAGTGGTTTGGCGTGTTGCCTACGTCCACTATGAAGTTTTATCACTTTATTGCTTGATACTTGAAGATTACAAGTTTTTGACAGCGAAGTACAACAGATAATAAGCTTAAATTCGAGATCAATGGCAGTAATGGCGTTCGGGAGTGAATGTGGCAGAGTCCGGGCGCTCTTTTACTCTCAAAATTCTCCGATCCCTTTTCTGAATGACTAGGGGCTCTATTTATAAGTGCTGGAGGCTGATATTTCGCCTAAAATTCGGGGAGACCGCTTCTAGCATGTAAGGGGGCCCACACGCCTGGATTTTGGAAATCCGGGCCCACTTTGGGATCGATTCGAACTCGGGTTCGAATCGATCAAGATTTGATCAGATTGAGCTGAAATTTTGCGTGAACATTCCTCATGTTGGCAGTAAGCTACTGTGAAAATTTCAAAGCATTTGGACTTATAGATCTCGAGATATGATCGATGTAAGTTGGTCCGTGATCGATACGAAGCAAGTTCGAATCGATCAAGAACTCATCCGATTGAGCTGAAATTTGGCATGAGCATTCCTTAGGTTGCCAGTTGGCTTCTATCCAAATTTGGTGGCATTTGGACTTGTAGATCTCGAGATATGATCGATGCAAGTTGGTCTATGATCGGTACGAAGCAACTTCGAATCGATCAAAAACTCATCCGATGGAGCTGAAATTTGGCATGAGCATTCCTTAGGTTGCCAGACGGCTCCTGTCCAAATTTGGTGGCATTTTGACTTGTAGATCTCAAGTTATGATCGATGCAATTTTGGATTTCTCAACCGTGATCCATCAATATCTTGAGCATACGAACTCCGATTGACTTGATATTTGAAACATTGGCTTTCTCAGCTTTGCTTGTCATGTCATATAAATTGTAACTCGATCCGGATTTGAAAATTTTTTACCGACATCCATAGTAGACCTATGTATAACTGATCTTCAAGACGAACTGTCCTTGGTTTCTAGTCGAGTTCTTGGTGTCACGGCCTTGCGAAAAGGCGGGATAACATTTGCCCCCCAAAGTACGTCTTGTGTGAACATGACGTGCTTTGAAAACTTCCATCTTCACTCTGAATAGTTCCATCTAACTTGTTAAACAGTTATCGTCTTCTTGTTGGAAGTTGTGATCCTTGACTGATTTTTTAGTAATATGAACTGTTGACTACCAACTGGTGTACTGTTGTAACCGATTGTTGTACGATAAGTATTAGCTATTTGTTGTTGTAATTGTCATCAGGTGGGCATTCGACCTGCGAATTTTTAAAATTGAAAATTAGTTCAACGTACCTGCATATACGTTAACCTGACTCTTTGTTGACGTTCGCACGTTAACAAGTCATTGTCGGTCTTCTCGTATCGAATTCTGTATCGATCCTCTCCTGAATCGATGTGAAATTCGAGTTGCAACAACGCTTGATGGTTGTTTTGGATTCATTCCTTCGCATTGATCCTGTCTTGGATCGATCTGGCATGCACTAAGGTAAACTTCGTATCAATGGTTACGTAATATTGGGTCTCACATTGGTGGATTCAAAAGTAATGCTTTGTGTCGTTGGAGTCGAACGATCCAGATGTAATCATGCAGTGATGCTTCGTGGAGGATATGCCATCTCTCATTCCCCTATTCAATAAGAATTCCCCATGGTAAATAGTCTTTGATAGGAATCATCCATGATCCCTTTCTTGGATCCATCTCTAAGATCTAGTCGATCTTCATCTATCAGTGCTTGGAATAATAAGTATTTCAACTGGGATAAAGTCTATTTGTTGCGCATTCCCAGAACTGGCTAGCTTGGCCATTGATTCGGTCATTTCGTTTTGCTCTCTGAGGATTTATGTAGTGGTGTAATTCTTGAAGTCAGCTAGTAGCTTTTGGCTTCAGCTAAGGCAAGGAACAAGGCGTTGCCCCCTAGCCCGATAATCCTCCCTGCCTTAGCATATTGCTAACCAAAAATCACAAAAGATATGTAAAGTTTCCACTCTTAGCTTTCTTGCAAGTCTCAGCGTGGCGACCAAGGCTTCATACTTAGCTTCGTTATTTGTTGCAAGGAAGTTGGGTTTCAGAGTATACAAGATCGATCATTTTTCAAGTGCCATTAACACGACTTCGATGTTAGAAAGATGGTTATTGAGAGTTCCATTTATGTATGTTCTCCATCGATTGAACGGTTCTCTACTGTTCTTCAGATAATCGTCTGATGCAGTGAATTCAGATATGAAGTACGCTAAAGTTTGACCATGGATAGCTCTCTACGGGAGATAAGTGATATCAAATTGGCTTAGCTTGATATTCCGTTTGAGTAACCTTTGAAATATCTAAGGTTGCCATTGGGCCTATCGTAACAGTTGGTTGATACAGACATTAGCAGGGTAAGCTCGTCAATGGCTAGCTTTCGTCATATACTGGTCTTTGGATTAGTTTCTCTTCACTTAGCATTGCAATGCTTATGGCGTGTGTTGACATGACCTAATTAAGGTATAGATCTTCACGATCCAACATCTTGGGTAAAATGGGAGGCCTCTCTGAGCGATCTATCAGAGCTGCTTGGTTTCCTCCATATATGGATGACTTTAATCTTCAGCATCTTCTGAAATTAGCCTCAATCCTACGAGAATTGATGACGAAACCCGAGAATTCTTTTTATACAACGCTGAAAGAGCCTTTCAAAGGATTAAATTTCATTCTGCAGTTGTTGGATAGCACTGAATATCTTTGCCAAGTGATCGATGCGGTCGCTTGATGGTCGTGATCTCACAAGCATATTAACCACATATACATTCATTGATCGGCCAATCTGATTTTTGAATGATCAATTAATCGTCTTTTGGTTAGTAGCATAAGCATTCTCAAGTTTGAATCCATGGATTGCAGCATAGCACTATAGGCTCGGGCCAGTAATGAAACTGTTGTATTCCTTGTCTGGGACATGTTTCAATATTTGATTTTATTTGATATTTTGCGTACACGGATGAGAGTAATTCATGTCTGGTGATCGAGTCAATTAGTTGGTTGATCATTGGATATGGAAAGCTATGCTTCGCCATGCCTCGTGCAAATCTGAGTAGTCGGCGTACGTCCGCCACTCTCCATTTGTTTCTTCCGTAAGTAAAGGATTGGATACTCATTTTGGGTAGAGGGCATCATGGACAAACCTATTGGTTTTGAGTAGATTTGCCTCCTCCTTTAGTGCAGCAGATCTTTCTAGATCTGTGTCGCTTCGTTTTTATTCACTGAGACATGCTTCGAGTTGACATTTAACACAAGGTTCTCAATAGTTGGTGAGGGTCCATATATATATATGAGATCGAGTCCAAGCGGACATATCAAATTCACCTGGAGCAATGCAATTGACTCTTGCGTCATCCTTGCGAAGAGTAGTGATTTGATCTACAATACCTGTGATGGGTTGTAGGCACTTCATATGCTTATTTGCAATGGTAAATGATCAGGCTCGTAGGGATGTGGAATTAAAGGCATAGTAGAGTTTATCCTTGTGTCGCATGCTGCAGCATAGCTGGCTCCGACTATGAGTTGGAATCTACTTGTGTTTCTGAGCAATGCGCTTTCCATTCAATGTACTTGCAATCCATTGCTCATTGGAAGGGTCAGAATGATGATTAGTTTCCCATAAGTCCAGGCATCGATCTGATGATTCTATCTCTAAGCATCCTTTCGGTCGTAACTTAAAGTTGTTATGAATACTAGGCACGAGCTATAGGATTGAGTAGTTGCATCCCGTTCTTGGATGATCACAATCATGCCCCCAGTCTCGGGTTGATGGATGTATTATGCGAATGATCGAGCCTAGCTTCTGCTGTGTTTATACTGTAGTCCAAGCCGTAAGAGCCAAAGTTGTTCGAAGAACGATCAAATTATTTTCATCTTAATTCTCATGCGTGCCCCCAAGTCGGGGGAATATCTCGATAAGCAGCAAGGTAGATAATGTCCGCTTCAATTTCGTATTCTATCCCATTGAACCATAGGATCGAGTTAATCAATGGAAAGCTAAGTTGTGCCTTATCCTGCATTCTGTCCAAGTCCTTTCCTCTAGACAGAATATCTCGTTGCCTTATCGACATTCACTTTGCTGCCTATGTTTTCATACTCGGGGAAACATATGAAGAATAAATTGTCCAGTAAGATTCAATGCAGGATTGATGCTTTCTCGAACCGAGGGTAAGAATCGATGCGCGGACATTTAGGTTGTACTTGTTTTGAATTGCTCGTTTTGTCAGATTTGGTTAAGAGCCAAAGAATGAATGGTCGCGTTGCATTCTTTTGGAGTTAGGTGATCAACTACGTCCGTTTCGATTTACGTTCTTCCGTCAGATCTAGGGACAAAGTCAGCTCAAATGGAGTCAGGTCATGCTCATCCAGTCTCATGCACTTCCTGACAGATCGATGGAAGGCGACGGAGGACGAATGGTCAAGTCACACTCATTCGCGGTTCTATCCATGCTCTAGTGGTCGAAGGTATTCGATGGGTGCTCGGGTCACATCGAATTGTAGTCGAAGAGGATCAATATTGGCCGTCGATTTAGCGACACAATGTAGAATGTACGGACCTCATTGCCTATCGATCCTTTGGTATGATATGAAAGGTGCAGATCGATATTGCCCGTCGATCTGGCGGTACGATATAATTGGCTTCTTGTAACTTCGAGCATCATTCTGATTGGTTAGCATTAAGGCCTCCTTGCAGTCGTTGCCTTAAGTTGTAAAGGAATCTGAATAGCTAGCAATGTAGAGAGTTTCATTTCTCTTCTTTCAATGATTTGTTCTTCAGCCCCCAGTCTTGGGTTAGCAGAGTTAGTTTGTGGACGGTCCAATTGCATCTGTAGCGAGTTTATACTCCTCTCGTCGACTTTAGGTCGGAGTTGGTGGATGAATGGTCGAATCACATTCATTATCTGTCTATGGTCGCAGTCGCACTCTGGGGACTAGAGGCAGTTGAAGGGCCATTAGTCACACCTAATTGATGTTCATGCCCATGTCCCCACTCGGGGGACTAAGAATTTTAGCAGAAAATGGTCAACCGCATTTTCCTCGATTGATTCCTTTGGCACTTGTCAATGGCGAAAGTCGACGTGTAGTCGGTCACATTGCGGCAACTTTAATTTGATGTTTCTCCTACTGAATTGGAGGAAGGAGTTGATTGGCAGATGGTTGGGTCACATCCGTCCACGTTGCATGCACAACTCGCTAGATCGTTGGCTAGAGTTAGCGGATGAACGGTCGTGTCATGTTCATTTGCGGTAGGATGGGTAGTCACATCCATTTAGAATAAGACGTTCAGCTAGGTCCGTTTTGCGAATCTACATCTCCCTGTCGAATCAAGGAAGAAATCTTGTCTTGCTGGGTTGGAGGTCATCCCTAAAAGATTATGTTATAGGTCCCGTGCCAGGAATAAGTGTTGATGCATGAACGGTCATGTCATGCCCGCTTAGTGCTAGATAGTCGGATCACAACCGATTTTTTATTATAAGTGTGCCCCCATGTCAGGGGAAGAGCTGGAAAGAAGAAAGTCTAACCACATCCGCTTTTTGTACTACAGAACTTGCTGCGGAATTAGAATTGATAGATGGACAATAAAATCGCATCCCTTCTGGTATTTATATTCCAATCCACGCTTCGAGGATTGGAGTTGGTTGATGGGTGGTATGTCACGCCCACTAGGTCTTTATACTTCAGTCTGTGCTTTCGGGACCAGAGTTAGTTGATGTTTACAATCCAGTTCACACTCTGGGAATCTGGAATTAGTTGATGGGTGGTTAGTCACACCCATTTGGCATTCGTGCTCCGGTCCGTGCTCTCAGGACTTGAGTGAGTCGTTGTTTTATATTCCAATTCATCCTCTGGGAATCTGGAGTTTATTGATGTTTATACTCCAGTTCGCACTCTGGGAATCTGGAGTTAGTTGATGTATGGTCGATCACACCCATTTTAGTGTTTATACTCCAGTCCGCACTCTGGGGACTTAGAGTTATTAAATGTTTATACTCCAGTTTGCAACTTTGACTTGGCATTCGCACTCTAATTCACACTCTGGGAATTTGGAGTTGACATTTGTATTTTCCGGTTCGCCCTCCGGGAACCTGGAATTGATGTTAATGCTCCGATTCACGATCTGGGAACCTGGAGTTAGCATTTGTGTTTTTGGTTCGCACTCTGGGAACCTGGAACAGATGTTTATACTCCAATTCATGCTCTGGGAATCTGGAGTTAGCATGGATGCTTCGGTTCGCGCTCCGGGAACCTGTAATTTATGTTTATACTCCAATTCATGCTTTGGGAACTTGGAGTTCGCATTGATGGGTTGGTTCGCACTCCGGGAACCTGGAATAGATGTTTATACTCCAATTCACACTCTGGGAAGTTGGAATCAGCCAATAGATGGTCAGTCACACATATTTGGGCTTTTTAGGAATTCATTCACACTCTGGGAACGATGGATTTGATGTTTATACTCCAATTCGCACTTTGGGAATTTAGAGTCTGTTCACACCCTGGGAACGATTTATTGGATGTTATACTCCATTTCACACTCTGGGAAGTTTGAGTCCGTTCACACTTTGGGAACGATTTATTGGTTGTTTATACTCCAATTCACACTTTGGGAATTTGGAGTCCATTCACACTCTGGGAATGATGGATTTGATGTTTATACTCCAATTCGCACTCTGGGAAAGTGGAGTTAGTGTTTATACTCCGGTTCGCACTCTGGGAACCTAGAGTTGATTGCAGGACTGTCGTGTGTTGATCTAGTTCGGCCATTGATGCGATGGCTTGCCCCCGAGAGGTGGGTTTCGCTTAGCAAATGATCGGTGGGATCTCGATTACTTTCTACTTATCTGCCATCAACGAAGGAGGAGACTTAGTTTATGGACGGATGAATCGCATCCGTGTTCATTTGGATCTCGCTTCTGCCAAGCCTAAGGAGTAAGATTAGTGTTCTGGCAAGCTTTGGGCTCGAGCAGAGGAGAGGATGGCTGAACTACATCCACTTTGAGTTGTGTATTTTCCCTTAAGTTGGGGGCAAGAGTTGGAGAGTAGACGGTCGAGCCACATCCACTTTACGCTTTGAGCTCTTCCAGTCGAGTTGAGGAAGAGAGTTGGAATGATGGCTCATGATGATTAGCGAGTAAGCAGTCAGTTGTTGATGAGTATAAATTGAGGGTTGGCCCCTGATAAAGTCGGTTTGAGGCATGATTGGTTTGTCGAATCATTGATACAAACTGGGGAGTGAATGGTCAAACCATATCCGCTATAAATATGCGCTCTTAAAAAACCCCAAGTGTCCAATGCAAGATTGGATGCATGGACGGTCACGTCACGTCCATCTTTGGTGTGATTTCGATTTTTCTGGGCATCAGAAGAAGCATAAGTATTTTGGCGAGCTTCAAGTAAGAGATGGAGGGTGCATGGTTGGGACATATAACTCCAAGTCTTTCTCAAATCTCCTAATTAAATTGCATAGGCATGTGAGTGGATGGTCGGTTGCATCCACTTCGTACTGGAGCCCTGAACTTGTCTGTCTCTTCCGCTTTGATGGCCTGCACCCAAGTCAGGTGCATAGAGCAGCCAACGAGTGGTTGAATCATGCTCATCATGATGATACCTAAATGACTTTATCATAGTCCGCGGAGGTTGTTTTGCACCCATCCTTAAGTACTCGGTTACCTACATCATTTGCAAGTAGTTTAATTCAAGTCGATTATATTTTGCAACATAAACGAAATAGAAATAGAAATAATTCAAAACAGATCGGATAAAATCTCATTGATAAGTGAAGCGGCGTCGTATGCTCGCTATTGCACTTCGGTCCAGCTTTTCACAGTTGGGAGTCTAACACAAATGGTTCAGTTTGATCAAAGTTCTGATTGAGGTCGGGGGTTCCCGGCTCTTCATTTTATGGGGCTTGAACATATTGCTAGAGCTATCCTTTCTGGAGCAGCCTTATGGCGTTGGCATCCATGATAGTCATATAAAGAAGAGGAGCTTCTCGATTTAGAGTATGGAGCAGGTTCCCTTTTATGTCGCCAAGTTGATCCTTCGTCTGATTCATCAACGTAATGTTGGCCTGGACATGTTGGTGTAGTCATCGGCGGCTATCCACCAGTTCTGTTATCAAACTCTGGAAATAAGCTTTTGTGCTGATTTCATTTATTAGTGTTGGCAGCAACGGGCTGTGGATTTTGATCAGTTCATTGGCTGCCAGCTTCTTTATTCCCTTTAGCAATATGAGAAGTAGAAATGACATGCCTAACTATGATTGACAGTCTTCTTTGAGGAATAGGGGATACAACGCATTTGATGGCATTCATTGTAGGATCTAGATTAACCCTAGAGGGGGGGGGGGTGAATAGGGTTATAGCAAATTTTCTCGAATTAAACACAGAAATAAACTGCAGAAATAAATATGATGAAAAGTAAATCACACATAAAATTTACCCAGCTTCGGCAACCCCTGCCTACTGCTGCATTCCCAGATTTCTATTAGAATTAAATAGTATCACGCTTACAAACACTCTACTAGACTCGCAGAACCTTTTGCTCCCGCTCACAAACACTCTACTAGACTCGCACACCCTGCTCCCGCCTATAGAGTTTCGCTTACTCGCAAACACTGCTCCCGCCTATAGAGCTTTGCAAACTCGCACACCCTGCTCACTGAACTAATTCTAACTAGACAATCTGACACTACCTACAACCTAGGTGGTGATTTACAAATTCTTTTGACTCGAAAAGAAAAAACAACTTCAAAATTAAAACAGGAGCAAAAATTAAAATACAACTTTGGACCCGTAATTTTTGCTCAAAATAAAAACTAAAAACCCCTTTATAATTAAACCCTAAACAAAAAGTAACTAAAGCCCTTTTTAAAAAAAACAAGGCCGGCCCCTTGTTTTTCTTTCACCCGATCCAATCATGGCAGCCGTCCCTCTTTTGCAACCAAATTAGGGCTTCGGCTTTTCAATCCAAATTGGGGCTTTTTGATGATCGATTCCTCTGATTTGTGTTGCTCGTTGCTCGCGGTTGTTCTCTGATGATTTATTCACTGTTTTGCGTTGCTCCTCTGTTGATCGAGTTCGTTGTTGCTTGGCTCGCTCGTTCTCTGATGATCGAATTTGTAGTTGATTCGGTACGTAATTTCTCTGTTTGTGCTATTGTGATTTTCGTATGAAAACTCGATGCCGATGATGTAAATTGGGATTCGGTATTTATATGAATTCGTGACTTCATCACTTTCCTAATTTTATTACAACTTGATACACACGGCTTTCTTGATATAATTTCAACTTGTTGCTCACGGCTTTGATTTTCATGCGTTCGATTCTTCTTGAATGAAAAGGCAGAAACTTTCCCTTTTTAATTTGCGTTGACTTTGGAATTTTTCAAAGATACGAATTTGATACACTGTCATGAATTCGAATTCTCTGTACTGTTGAACTTCGTTCATTTGTACTTTGTTTCTTTATAATGCTCGAACTTGTTCATGTGATTCATGCTTTATTTTGACCTGATCATTTATTGTTTCTCGCATTGACTTTGGGCTGGAATTGTTTCTTTGATATTGAAACCTGTACTTGCAGTTGTGCAGTTGTTAACTGCATCACCATATATCAATTGCTCGGCCTTTGGTTTCATGTGCATTGAGCTTTGACCCTTTGTTGTTCATCTGCATGTAATTGTTGGCTTAGTTTCTGTTAGTCGTGGCTTGGTTTGTGTGAACACATTTGTGTTGCATTGCATTGATGATTTTGGTTACTCTGTTGCTTCATCATGTATACCCTTGATAATCATGTGTCACTACATTGCCACTGTTGCAAGTGTTCTTGTTGAGCCACTGTTTTGCTGCCTTCATGTACATGTCGAACTGATCGATTGCATCTGTGGTTTGTATATGTGTAGTCTTCATCTATTTTGGTTGACATTGTGTACATGCTACACTGTGTTGAATAACAGCTTGACCATATGCATATTACAACTTGTACATGCTTTGTATCTGTTACTTCATTTGCCACTGAGTTGCATTGAGTAGCTGGTCTTTGTAGTTGCTGTGCCTCTCTTGTATTATTGGTGTCTGCAGTGTGTTGCATTACCATCATTGCTGTTTGGTCTGAACTTGACGTTGTAGTTTGTAGCTTGCCACTGACTTTGGTTCTTCGCTTGTGCATATTGTATTCGATACTGTTGTTGTATTCATGTATACTGCTGTGTGGTCTTGTGGAAGTTGCTTTGTCTCCATGTATTTCATGTAGTACGGGCATTTGGTTTATCGTATCTGTTGCACTTGGTCCCTGACCTTTGTTGCCTCTGAGTTTGAGCATTTGCACATTTGTAGCCTTGGTCTTTTCTTAACTTTACTTGAGCATCACTGTCTTGTTGAAGTTGTAACTGGACATGTTGCCTTTATTACAGTGGTCTGACTTGAACTTGATGACTTGACTGGTTCATCTGGTTGCACTTTGGTCTGCTGCCATGTTGCTTGTGCACTTGCTTGAGTTTTACTACCATACTTGTCATTGTGCACTGATTCTTGATGGCTTGCATGTTGATTTTTGAGATTTCTTTGTGGTCTTTGGGATTTGCACTTGCACACTTGCTCTTGTTGGCTGCGCACACGAGTTGGCGAGGCAGTGCACACGTGTATGAATGTGCACGTGTGTATTGCAGCCACTTATGATTACCTGTCCCTGTAATATCTATGTGCACGACTTTGTGATGAATTCAAGTGTGAATGATGACGAACAACCCAAATAACTGAGGCAAACCATATTTTCAAAAATCATATTTCATTTTATATTGCAAAAATATTTCTTTTTCAATTTTACTGCGTTAGTGAATATTTTTGCAGATTTCTCAGATGCTGGATTCAAACTGGAATGCAGTTGAAGACAAAATACGAGTGTGAGTGATATGTAGTGAGGTTATTAATGTAAATTCAATTGTGATGCAATCAAAAATGTATTCTAAATTGTATATGTATAGTGAGAGCATGAATTTGTACTATTCAAGATTGTAATATATATTTGTTTGAATAAAATTTCTGTTTGAATTCAAAATCTGTGTAACTTGTTCTGTTTGAATTCAAATTCAAATTCTGTGTAATTTATTTTATTCAACAAATATTTATTTAATCTATGAAAAACAAAATAGTACATTACCAAATACATTTAAATGAATATATATATGTTTATTATCATCAAACAAAAACATATAAGCACATATTCAACAATCTCCCCCTTTTGATGATAACAAACATATATTTAAGATTTTGACCGTGTTAAATGTATTTGACCAATTATATACTCTAATTGCTCCCCCTATTTAAATGCTTCCTCTCTACATGATGCTCCCTCTACATATATGCATACAAATAGAAATATTCAAATAAGCCTAGATGCAAATGGAAAATTATTTGACCTTTGCTTGATTCTATTTGAAAAAATCTTAACTTTTTTCTCCCCCTTTTGTTATCAGCAAAAGAATAATAGTGTGAGAGAAAAATAGAGATAAAGTGATCAATATTAATCCAACATTAAACTCAAATTGAATATAAATATTAAACTTCAATAAGAATCAAACAAAAACCATAACTACCCTTGTTAGGCGCATATTCCACTTTTAGAAATGATGAATATGATGTTCATATAAAATCATACAGTTGAATCTTCTTGTGGTACATTTATATCAGGAATTTGAATATCTACTAATCATGCATAACCGTTAGGACTTTTAAATGAGATTAATAGTATTCGAATTTAATTTTAAAAAAGAAATCAAGTATCTTCTAACCACGCATGACCGTGAGGACTTTTAAATGGGATTAGAATCAACTTGTCTATTTAAGAAATTAATTTTGATATGTGTTCCATACATGTATAACCGTAAGGACTTTTAAATGAGCATGGAAGCACATAATCAAAAATCCAAGTAATTCACCCATGCATAAACGTGAGGACTTTTAAATGAGAGTGAATACTTTGGATATTTATTTATTTTTACAAAAAAATGTGACATGAAAAACAAAAGATCCCTGAACATAGTACCACATATCGACAAACTATATTGAATATTTGATAAACCATGATCGATAGAAATATGATAGATATAGAAATGGTCATGGAATCTTTACCCAACAAAAAGTTTTATAATTCTTGTTTTAATTCCTAAAGAAATTTTCCAAATATACTCTCTTGAGTAATGTATGTTAAATATCAACACTTATCATCTTTTCAATCACTATTTATCTTTTTGGTAATTAGTAGGGAGTCGGATTAGTCAAACTTTGTCATTTAAAATCAAATAAAAATGACTAATCTGAAAATATGGTCAACAATGATTTTCTCGAAGGGGTTATATGAGAAAAAATCTGCTATTTGAAAAATTATTTCAAGTGAAAAATATGCAGATATTTTCTTTGAAAAATGATGCAGCAAATGAATGTTTCAAAGATTAATCACGTTCCACTAGTAATTTTTCTATCAACTATATTACCAGTGTAATCTGCATCTGAATTTAAATGTCACTCAATATTCACTCGTTGGATGTCAAAGACCAGATTGTGAAATATCAACAAACTATCTCAGAATGGAATTTGAAATGAAGCCATGTTCACACTCAAACAAATATCATGGTGTTACTTTCAGAAACCGTAGGATAAACAGTTATATTCATGAGTAATCAACAGTCAATCAACATCATAATTATTTCAAAAACAATTTCTTGAAGTTTCAACAATTTCTTAAAATCCTTTTTAACCGCTTTCACATGAAATTTGAAATCGTGCAAATTTACAAGCAGTGACCAAAATGTCAAAATATATCTATGTGTAGCATGAGTAATCAAAGATAAAATGCCATCATTAGACCGAACAAATTTATATGGATTAGTTCAAAGTTGAAAATCTGATTGGTCATCATTTAAGCACAAATCAAGGTCATAAATAAGAACAAGAAAAATCATATCAATTAAGAATCAGTCAAAACTAAAGACATCACTTTTTTACAACATCTCAATATTGGCTGATTTCATTCAGAATATGGTGCAGATCATCACAATTAATATACCTTTACCTGTTTTACCTTTACGATAATTTCTCGTGATTGCCCATTGTGATTCCGTCACCTTTGTACTAGGCTAAAGAACTTTGCTTTGTTGCCCGTTGTGTTTCTGGAACAGCCAAAATCCAGAGAACACCGTTGTTGTTCCTTAGCCTGCCACCACACCTACACGATGAAAGATTTTTGTGACCTATTTCTAGGTCCATGATTGTTAGTGGCAGAAGCATTATGAATAAACAAACCCTTTGGAACCCAAACTTGTTTAGTCCTTTTATTCTTGTTCCAATAGACATGAAATTTGTTTGTAGAATTCTTAGGAACCCAAACTTGTATAAATTTTGTGTTGTTGTTCCTATGACTACAATTTTCAACACGATGTCCAATTATTTCACATTTATCAAAGACACTCTTCCCTTTTGCATTATCCTCAACTTGTGTTTTCCCAAAGCCTAGTCCTTTTCTGTTGTTAGCAAAAATTTGATTTCCCAATAGCATCTTGAAAGATTTTTCGCCTCTTGAAAAGTTATTCAAAGATTTCTCAAGATTTTGGACTTTGGTTTTAAGTGATGTGTTTTCAGTTACAAGTGAGGTGCATCGATTTATGAAATCCTTTTTCCTAGTGTCAATGGTTTCCTTAAGACTCAAGTTTTCTTTTTCAAGATTCTCAAAGCTATTCTTAAGTCTTGATAATTCCGAATCTAAAATTTTACATTTTTCACATTCTAGGTTTTGAATATTTTCAAGTTCAGTTTCTAACCTAAAATTTTTACGAGCAAGTTCTCTCCTATCAGATTTCAGTTTTTCAATTTTAGATTCAAGAGCATCAACCACTTTAGTAAGATCAAGACACATGAAGACAAGATCTCTATAGGAATACTCACCTGCCTCACTAGATTCCTCAGAGCTTGCTTTTGATTCTGATTTCGCCATAAGACACAAGTTAGCCTCCTCTGAGCTGCTATCTGAAACTTCCCCTCCTTCTTCATCATCCCAAGTCGCTGCAAAGACCTTCTTCGCCTTTTTCTTTCCTTTGTTGTTTTTGAGAAGTGGGCATTTTTGTATGAAGTGTCCGGGCTTCTTGCAATTAAAGCACGTTAATTCATTATCGGAATTGTCAGAATCTTTTGACCAATTTCCCTTGTTTTCTTCTTGCGTGGCTTGAATCTTGACCATTTTCTAAGATTATTGACAGCCATTGCAAGCTCTTCGATTGGATCTTCTTCTTCTTCATCGCTCTCTTGTTTGCTCTTTAAGGCAATCGTCTTCTTCTTTGGTTCGGAGTTGTTGCGTTTCTCCTTTGCTTTTAGCTCAAGCTCATATGTCATCAAGTTGCCAATCAACTCCTCCATGCTTAATTTACTCAAATCTTTCGATTCTTGGATTGTCGTGACTTTTGCCTCAAAGTTCATTGGTAAAACTCGTAGTATCTTCCTCATAAGCTCTACCTCAGTGAAGACCTTCCCAAGCGCTCTAGCGTTGTATACCAAAGTTGAAAAGCATCCAAACATGTCCTTTATGCTCTCGCCTTTGTCCATCACAAAGTTCTCGTATTCATTGCTGAATAGGGCTAGACGAGACTCATTGACTTGAGAAGTTCCTTCGTGCGTCACCTCCAAAGTGTGCCAAATTTCCTGTGCTGTAGTACAATGAGAAATTCTATTAAATTCATTTTTATCAAGGGCACAGATCAAAGCGTTCATTGCTTTGGCATTTGTAGTTTTTAATTTCTTATCGTTAGCATCCCACCTATTCTTAGGTTTAGGAATCTCAGTACCACCAATAGTTATAGTGGGATTTTTATAGCCGGTTTCAATAATATCCCAAACATCATAATCAACAGAACTAAGATAAATACTCATCCTAAGTTTCCAATAAGCATAATCGTTCCCGTTAAACATGGGTGGCCTAACGATAGATTGCCCCTCAGAAAAAGCATTATTTGATGAATTCATGACTCTAGAGTTAAAGAAAAGTACCGTGCTCTGATACTACTTGTAGGATCTAGATTAACCCTAGAAGGAGGGTGAATAGGGTTATAGCAAATTTTTTCGAATTAAACACAGAAATAAACTGCAGAAATAAATATGCTGAAAAGTAAATCACACACAAAATTTACCCAGCTTCGGCAACCCCTGCCTACTGCTGCATTCCCAGATTTCTATTAGAATTAAACAGTATCACGCTTACAAACACTCTACTAGACTCGCAGACCCTTTTGCTCCCGCTCACAAACACTCTACTAGACATGCACACCCTGCTCCCGCCTATAGAGTTTCGCTTACTCGCAAACACTGCTCCCGCCTATAGAGCTTTGCAAACTCGCACACCCTGCTCACTGAACTAATTCTAACTAGACAATCTGACACTACCTACAACCTAGGTGGTGATTTACAAATTCTTTTGACTCGAAAAGAAAAAACAACTTCAAAATTAAAACAGGAGCAAAAAATAAAATACAACTTTGGACCCGTAATTTTTGCTCAAAATAAAAATTAAAAACCCCTTTATAATTAAACCCTAAACAAAAAGTAACTAAATCCCTTTTTAAAACAAACAAGGCCGGCCCCTTGTTTTTCTTTCACCCGATCCAATCATGGCAGCCATCCCTCTTTTGCAACCAAATTAGGGCTTCGGCTTTTTAATCCAAATTGGGGCTTTGTGATGATCGATTCCTCTGATTTGTGTTGCTCGTTGCTCGCGGTTGTTCTCTGATGATTTATTCACTGTTTTGCGTTGCTCCTCTGTTGATCGAGTTCGTTGTTTCTTGGCTCGCTCGTTCTCTGATGATCGAATTTGTAGTTGATTCGGTATGTAATTTCTTTGTTTGTGCTATTATGATTTTCGTATGAAAACTCGATGCCGATGATGTAAATTGGGATTCGGTATTTATATGAATTCGTGACTTCATCACTTTCCTAATTTTATTACAACTTGATACACACGGCTTTTCTTGATATAATTTCAACTTGTTGCTCACGGCTTTGATTTTCATGCGTTCGATTCTTCTTGAATAAAAAGGCAGAAACTTTCCTATTTTAATTTGC
Source organism: Allium cepa (assembly GCA_030765085.1). Lineage (NCBI taxonomy): Eukaryota > Viridiplantae > Streptophyta > Magnoliopsida > Asparagales > Amaryllidaceae > Allium > Allium cepa. Next base: position 915,717,639 of record CM060932.1, read on the forward strand.
GTTGACTTTGGAATTTTTCAAAGATACGAATTTGATACACTGTCATGAATTCGAATTCTCTGTACTGTTGAACTTCGTTCATTTGTACTTTGTTTCTTTATAATGCTCGAACTTGTTCATGTGATTCATGCTTTATTTTGACCTGATCATTTATTGTTTCTCGGCATTGACTTTGGGCTGGAATTGTTTCTTTGATATTGAAACCTGTCTTGTAGTTGTGCAGTTGTTGACTGCATCACCATATATCAATTTCTCGGCCTTTGGTTTCATGTGCATTGAGCTTTGACCCTTTGTTGTTCATCTGCATGTAATTGTTGGCTTAGTTCCTGTTGGTCGTGGCTTGGTTTGTGTGAACACATTTGTGTTGCATTGCATTGATGATTTTGGTTACTCTGTTGCTTCATCATGTATACCCTTGATAATCATGTGTCACTGCATTGCCACTGTTGCAAGTGTTCTTGTTGAGCCACTGTTTTGCTGCCTTCATGTACATGTCGAACTGATCGATTGCATCTGTGGTTTGTATATGTGTAGTCTTCATCTGTTTTGGTTGACATTGTGTACATGCTACACTGTGTTGAATAACAGCTTGACCATATGCATATTACAACTTGTACATGCTTTGTATCTGTTACTTCATTTGCCACTGAGTTGCATTGAGTAGCTGGTCTTTGTAGTTGCTGTGCCTCTCTTGCATTATTGGTGTCTGCAGTGTGTTGCATTACCATCATTGCTGTTTGGTCTGAACTTGACGTTGTAGTTTGTAGCTTGCCACTGACTTTGGTTCTTCGCTTGTGCATATTGTATTCGATACTGTTGTTGTATTCATGTATACTGCTGTGTGGTCTTGTGGCAGTTGCTTTGTCTCCATGTATTTCATGTAGTACGGGAATTTGGTTCATCGTATCTATTGCACTTGGTCCCTGACCTTTGTTGCCTCTGAGTTTGAGCATTTGCACATTTGTAGCCTTGGTCTTTTCTTAACTTTACTTGAGCATCACTGTCTTGTTGAAGTTGTAACTGGACATGTTGCCTTTATTACAGTGGTCTGACTTGAACTTGATGACTTGACTGGTTCATCTGGTTGCACTTTGGTCTGCTGCCATGTTGCTTGTGCACTTGCTTGAGTTTTACTACCATACTTGTCATTGTGCACTGATTCTTGATGGCTTGCATGTTGATTTTTGAGATTTCTTTGTGGTCTTTGGGATTTGCACTTGCACACTTGCTCTTGTTGGCTGCGCACACGAGTTGGCGAGGCAGTGCACATGTGTATGAATGTACACGTGTGTATTGCAGCCACTTATGATTACCTGTCCCTGTAATATCTATGTGCACGACTTTGTGATGAATTCAAGTGTGAATGATGACGAACAACCCAAATAACTGAGGCAAACCATATTTTCAAAAATCATATTTCATTTTATATTGCAAAAAAATTTCTTTTTCAATTTTACTGCGTTAGTGAATATTTTTGCAGATTTCTCAGATGCTGGATTCAAACTGGAATGCAGTTGAAGACAAAATACGAGTGTGAGTGATATGTAGTGAGGTTATTAATGTAAATTCAATTGTGATGTAATTGTGATGTAATCAAAAATGTATTCTAAATTGTATATGTATAGTGAGAGCATGAATTTGTACTATTCAAGATTGTAATATATATTTGTTTGAATAAAATTTCTGTTTGAATTCAAAATCTGTGTAACTTGTTCTGTTTGAATTCAAATTCAATTTCTGTGTAATTTATTTTATTCAAAAAATATTTATTTAATCTATGAAAAACAAAATAGTACATTACCAAATACATTTAAATGAATATATATGTTTATTATCATCAAACAAAAACATATAAGCGCATATTCAACATTCATCACTTTTCGTGGACTCCATTCACCATTCTCACTTCATGAGGTAGTGGCGGAGGTTGAATTTTCTTAGTACATTGACATAGTAACCGTGCTGAATTTTTGCTAGAAATTTTGTATGTAGGATGATTTCGATGAATAGTCCCCGATTGGGAAAGATACTCCATTCAATATTATCAAGTCCATTTTATGGCTACATGGTCTTGTAATACTAGTGGATGATGCATGCCTGGTTGCCCAATGTTTGAATGGTTGGTAATACTGATTCGATGTGAGTTGGTTAAGATGGGCTAACCAGTATAGGGTATTAAGGTAGTTCTCTGGAGGTTTTATGCCATGCTTTAAGTCGTATAGATGTGGAATGATTAAGATGTGGGCATTTGAAGACGATTTAGTGGTGTCCAGCTATGCTTTGAATTGGCAGAGTTGGCAGTGTAGAGCAGTTGTCATATTAGCCATCGTACCATAGTTGTCAATTCAGGAGTTTTAAAAGCTGGTCAATTGGAGGGAGTTGCAGTCCACCTTAGAAGCATGATATATTAATCAACTCCAGTTCTTAGCATATTAGCTAGGTTCTTCAGCTTCTGGGGGCACCGGTTGAGTAGTATTTTAATACCCATTCCTCGATTGCAATTCAACAATTTCTTGTTGTAATCTCCTATGTCCCGTCCAGTCATGGAACGATCAGAATGTTTCTTTACTAAGTTGAGTTTTGAAGCAACCTGAAAAAGTCCTTCTTCGTATCGTTCTTGTTCGAATCCATCAGATGTGCTCGTCTTCGTATCGATTAGAGGAATTGCACTTTTCGTATTCATTAGTTGAAAGACCCACTTCGTATCCATCCAGAGAATTAGCTCTAGTAGCATCGATACGAAATGGCTAGATCGACACGAATTAGAGGCAGATGGATGGATACGAACTGCATGTGCGTATCGATGCGAAATGGAGGCAGATGGATGGATACGAAGTACATGTGAGTATCGATACGAATTGGAGGCAGATGGATGGATACTAACTGCATGTGCGTATTGATACGAATTGGAGGCAGATGGATGGATGCGAACTGCATGCGATACGAATTGGAGGCAAATGGATGGATACGAACTGCATGCGATACGAATTGGAGGCAGATGGATGGATACGAACTGCATGTGCGTATCGATACGAATTAGAGGCAGATGAATGGATACGAACTGCATGTGCGTATCGATACGAATTGGAGGCAGATGGATGGATACGAAGTAGCGCCTCCTGATGGATACGAAGTAGCGCGCCCTGATGGATACGAAGTAGCGCCTCCTGATGGATACGAAGTAGCGCTCCCTGATGGATACGAAATTCATCACATTTTCTGGTTTCGAAAATATGAATACGAAGGCCATCACATTTTCATGGATATAAAAATATGGATACGAAAAACAGCATATTTTCTAGATTCAAAAATATGGGTACGAAAAACTGCATTTTTTCTGGATTCGAAGATATGAGTAAAAAAATGCATTTTTTCTGGGTTCGAAAATATGGTTACGAAAAACAGCATATTTTCTGGATTCGAAAATATGGGTATGAAATTCATGATAAATGTGGTTCCTCTTAGATCTGCAGCAATCTGAATAGAATAGAAGGAACTATTGAACGATAGATCTGGATCTTCTCCTTAGATTTATGCAATCCGATATCGAGAGTAGATCCAAGGAACGGGAGAAAAACTGGGTTTTTCTCAGTGAAAGCACCAAAGTGTTTGCACCAAAATTGGGCACAACACTCTTCGGATGTGTTTGAAGAGATAAAATGAAGAGAATAAATGTAAAATGAAGCAGATCTAACAAACACACCAATAAACATATAAGAAAATTCGTAGAAACACAGAGTTTTAGAGTGGTTCGGCGTGTTGCCTACGTCCACTATGAAGTTTTATCACTTTATTGCTTGATACTTGAAGATTACAAGTTTTTGATAGCGAAGTACAGCAGATAATAAGCTTAAATTCGAGATAATGACAGTAATGGCGTTCTGGAGTGAACGTGCAGAGTCCGGGCGCTCTTTTACTCTCAAAATTCTCCGATCCCTTTTCTGAATGACCAGGGGCTCTATTTATAAGTGCTGGAGGCTGATATTTCGCCTAAAATTCGAGGAGACCGCTTCTGGCATGTGAGGGGGCCCACACACCTGGATTCTGGAAATCCGGCCCACTTTGGGATCGATTCGAACTTGGGTTCGAATCGATCAAGATTTGATCAGATTGAGCTGAAATTTTGCATGAACATTCCTCATGTTGGCAGTAAGCTACTGTGAAAATTTCATAGCATTTGGACTTATAGATCTCGAGATATGATCGATGCAAGTTGGTCCGTGATCGATACGAAGCAAGTTCGAATCGATCAAGAACTCATTCGATTGAGCTGAAATTTGGCATGAGCATTCCCTAGGTTGCCAGTTGGCTTCTGTCCAAATTTGGTGGCGTTTGGACTTGTATATCTCGAGATATGATCGATGCAAGTTGCTTCGTGATCGGTACGAAGCAACTTCGAATCGATCAAGAACTCATCCGATGGAGCTGAAATTTGGCATGAGCATTCCTTAGGTTGCCAGACGGCTCCTGTCCAAATTTGGTGGCATTTGGACTTGTAGATCTCAAGTTATGATCGATGCAATTTTGGATTTCTCAACCGTGATCCATCAATATCTTGAGCATACGAACTTCGATTGACTTGAAATTTGAAACATTGGCTTTCTCAGCTTTTCTTGTCATGTCATATAAATTGTAGCTCGATCCAGATTTGAAAAAAATTTACCGACATCCATAGTAGACCTATGTATAACTGATCTTCAAGACGAACCGTCCTTGGTTTCTAGTCGAGTTCTTGGTGTCACGGCCTTGCCAAAAGGCGGGATAACATATTGTATAGTCAGTGACAGAGATGCATTGTTCACTAGTGAATTCTGGAAGAGTCTACATGAAGTAATGGGTACCAAGCTTAATATGAGTACCGCGTATCACGCTCAGACAGATGGGCAGACAGAGAGAGTCCATAAAGTACTTGAAGATTTATTACGAGCTTGTGTATTAGACTTTTGTGACGACCCACAAATCCATACCCTTTGAATCGACAATAAACCATACATGTCCCACCCAATATGCACAGACCGACGGAAAGTCAAGAGTAAGAAAAGAAGAGAGAAGAAGAGAGAAGAAGAGAAGAGAAGAAAGAAGACAGAGAACCAAATTGAACAATACAGAATATCACATCGCAGCGGAAAACATATAATATCACATCAATGATCTTTACAAAACTGAAAATGTATATACATACATCAAGCGGAGTTCAAGAATCAATCACTAATCACCAGCTTGAATAGTTATAATAACCTGTCCTCACAATTGTCTGTAATATACAACAATTAAGCAGCGGATAAAAAACAGATACGTGTATAAGAAAATGAAGATCTCTAGCTCTCCAGCTGAATCTCTAATAGCACCAAATCTGAATCTGTAAATATACTTGGTCTGACCTGAGCATCGAAAGGAAAGAACGTCCGGATTAGTCTGGTAAACCAGCACGAGAAAACACACTCAACTGAATTATTAATTTACCAAAATTTTCCTTTACTAAAATAAAAGTATCTCTTATGACACGCTCATACATAAACACAGACATGTTTTTACCTTACGATAACCAAAACATTTCATATCAAATCATCTTATATTATAATAGTGTCTAATATACAAATAATATTAAAATAGCCAAAATTGTTACCATTATTAAATTCCAACATTAGGCTCTTCAAATAAAATGATAGGTACATAAGGGAGTTTGGATTTCCATACAAATGACCAGGTGAAGGGACTACCTTCCGATGGGTACACCTTTAGATGGATGTCCTGAGAAACCATCACAAAGTTCCTCTACCAACACAAGAACGACCTACCTCTATAACTAGATAATGCCGAATATGTCATCCTCCGGTCGCTACCGACCTTTTCCACGGGCCCTCGTAGCATACAAACCACAATAATCAGATACACGACATCATAGCATGTAAAGATATATCTAGAAGAGGATGATCATATCCTACTTGGGAGCGATCCACTTAGCCTTGCTGCATCTAACTCTGTTTTGGTCATTTTCGGTTGATGAGGACCGAGGTAACGATTACCTTTCACATATCACAAATCACATCACTTAAAATGCCACATGGCCATTTCCGTTGACTACTAATTGCTTTCCACAAAAATACAACCCTTAATCTCATATGTCTGAAGGAGAGTGTTAAGCTAAGAGAAGTTGTCCTCTCCGCCGCCACTGATGTACATTTATAAAAACCAATGTACGTAATATTTAGAAATGCAAAGTTAGACAAACAACCATACAAGTTATCCAGGAACAGGAAAACTGAAAGTACTTTCCTACCACATCATGTGGAAAATCCCTAGGATTAGTAGCGAATAGTCCTTGTATTGGATATTTCATAACGAAGAGACTACTGCTACTAGATGTATATTGAGAATTTAACATCAAACAATCAACAAGCAGTCCTCCACAATGAAAATCCTGAATATTAATATCATCACAACCAACTTGCACAATCGTCGCATAATTGTTGGTCCGAAGTGGTTTTCGGATAAACCGATCCTGGTCTCTTCGCATCAACAACACAAAAGAGTTTTTCAACCTCACACAGAAACTAAGTCTCATAGACTTATTACGTCTCCAGATTTCAACTTGCTATCCTTCGGTCAAGAAAGAAGCTCGATAGATTGGAGTAATACTTTGCACTACACGAATCAACATCCTCAACACAAACGATAACCAATCCTCAAATGGCTACGTACTAAGTGTACAATAGATAGTTCCCACATCAAGTTGAGGAACTAAAATAGCCAAATTTGATAGTCGATTGTTTAAACATCAAAGCAAACAAAAAATATCTAGCACCATAAGCAACCACTAGTCCCTTTTAATTAATCTTTCATTAATTAACCCATTTGCCAAATATTCACTTCGAATTATCTTTTAAAAAAGATACATTCTCAAAACCATTTCGATATCTCAACATTGGAAAACATTTCCCCATACTTACTTAATAATAAGTAATTCACAAATCAATATATTTTCAACACTTAGAAAATATTACATATACTTAAATTCGGATTAAGTATATATTGTATTCTTTAAGGAAAACATTCACTTAAACGTACTTATTTGGGTCAAAATGAATGTTGCGTAAAGCATCATTACGACAACCCAAAATAACTAGTATAGGGTTTCGAAAATTAGATAGATATATAAATCCCATATACTATACAAAACATTTCCTTTAAAAAATCATTTACTATAACAACTGTGTTATAGTCCATCATTTCCTTATTTCTCGAAAACGTCTATTTCAACAATGAATGTTGAAATCTATGCATTCAATACTTAGCACATTTTAAAACATCTTCAAACTATTTTAACTTCATTTAAAATATCACTTTTCAAAACATTCATTCAATTTAAAAGATTATTCACTGTCCAAAATCGTGAGTATAAATCATTTACCAAATTCATACTTCTACACGATTATTAAAGGATTATCCACTGTCCAAAATCATGGATATAATTCCTTTAATAACTTTAATATTTAATTTATCAAATTCAATTGATTTCGGATTTATAAAATAGTGTTTATAATTCCATTTATATTTCATAATGACTTTAATATATCAAAATTCCTTTATTAACAAGTTACACGCCGAAACCCAATTCATAAGTTAATTACTTATAAATCTCTTTGTTTACAAATTCATTCATTTTATAACATCATCAGTTCATAAATCTGTAAATCTTATTTACTTATAAGATCCATTTATAACTCCATTTTAACATTTATAAAACTCGTTTATAATTCCATTACTTTGATTATAAAAATTCAATTTTATACTTATATATAAACCATTTATATTAAATTCGATATTCTCATTTTATACTATTTACAAAATAGTTAACTCATATTTCAAAAATCACATTTCAAATATATTTCCCAAAAATCATAACTTTTATAACATAATTTTTTAATATTTATTTAAAATAAATTCATTTCCTTAACAATTCAAAGTTTAACAAAACGCATATTTTCAAAATCACTTGAAAATCTTTTTTGTTTGAAATCGTCACTTTAACATTTTTAAATTACCAAAGTAGGTCCAATGCTGCAACAACACTAAATACATCAATCACGACATCCAAATCATCATATATCGCACGATAACAGCATATATAACAACATCTATAAATAAAATCAACACTAGTGAGGAATCCAGTTGGATCCCTCTAACCTGTCACCTACAAATAATATACATGTTAGAAGTGCACAATGTCTACTTCGAGGCAGATATGCGAATAAAAGGTCATACGCTCATACACGAGAACGTATATGGTCTCGTCTGCTACAATAGGCAGGAATATATCCAAATACCAATCAATATATATATATATATATAATATATATATCATATATCATCCAACAACCATCAATCAACACAAAATAAATTTATTCTCACTTATATAAAAATATCAGTGAGTCAGAAAGAGTGAGTCGTACTCACATTGCTTCAAATAGCAGTTGTAGTTTTTTATTTCGAATAAAATTAAACAGCCGTTTAATTTTACCTAAAATTTACACTAGCTCCAATCAACTCCAAACCAAAATGTAATGTTCGTCAATACTAATCCAACGCAACTTGTTTCGTCAAAAATGGGCCTCCTATAAGAAGTTGTAGCATTTCAAAGTTTATACGAATTATACATACACACACATATATATAAATTTACAATTTTATTTTTATTTTTTAAAATTTTTTCAATCGTGGCCGCACGTTCCTGGAGATGAAATTAAGATCGAACATTTTCGCTGCTTCTTCTTCGTTTCGAACGCGAGCAATTACCCACTGCCGCGGTTATCCAACGAATTTCCACACCACCATTGCTCGTCGAGAGGCCTATCAGGGACCACCATCTGGTAGCTCTAGACCCCACGCCCCACCGCCTCGAGTATGTTCAAGCTCGGTCATGCCATCATCTCGATTTTCATATGCAAAGGTCAAACGAACGCGAGCATATTATCTTCGATCCACACCTCCAAAATAAATCACAACCGTTGAAGTTGAAGATCTCGTCGCCCTCTACAATATTGTAGTTGAACATTTTTGCTAATTATTTGTGGATTAAGAGATAATGGAGGAAGAAATTTCAAGCTTCCATGGCCTTTCAATTTCAAGCGGCGGCTAGCCCTAGCTAGGGTTTGAGTGAAAAAAATGAAATGTTGTGGCCTTTTACAGAAAATTTATGCCCACTATTCGTTCGAAATATTTTCGAACTCCAAACAAAGCATGTCACCTGGTGTCCATAATGTTTTACCCCTATTCCTAACATAATGTAATATATATCTAGAGCCAATTCGATCTTATTTGGAAGATAGGTTTTCGAATCAACTTATTTACATTTAAAATTTCACTTAAACAAATTTCTACGCATTTCAGCTTGCCACGACTAAACCGTATATCCGATTGATACAAAATTTGAAATCCTATAATAATATAATATTATGGATCCAATGAAACTGGTTTCTTCAAAATCCGAGACTGTATCAAAAATGACTATTTCTGCACGTTAGTTAAATACTAAAATATTCAATTTCTACAAATTAATTTTAATTCAATTTTAAAAGTTTACCAACATCATTCTCATTCAAATAGAATTTAATTCAACTTTATAAATCATTTTCATTCGCATTAAATTTAAATTCCAATTATTCCACAATATCAAGTATTAAATCAATAATTTAATTACCCAATTAAATCACTATATTTCAAATATAAGTTATCCAGCGTATAAAATTAACTTGTGAATATTTAAAATCAATTAAATATCCTAATTTCAAATGACTAAAATTCTGGGTCATTACATTCTTCCCTACTTAAATGAATTTCATTCTCGAAATTACCGAGCAAAAAAAAGTTACAAAATCCATTAACTCTTCAAAAAACAAATCGTTCAATTTAGATATCAAATTTATTTAAACATTTTAACTTTTCCAAAATCATTTAGTTAAACTTCTTATAAAACTTTTCTAAGCTTTCAAATACATTCACCATTATCTTTTCAAAACCAACTAATATCATTTAACTTTTATAACTAAAAAATCAAAATTATAGTTATTAATTTTTTTTTCAATTTCTCAAATTTTTTCTAACTCCTTAAATTTTCAAAAAATTTCGCTATAGCCTCCGTTGCACGGTTTGATCGTAGTAGGATCATAATATATACAAATATACGTCTCATCTTCAAGGATAAGGCATCCTCTAGGGAAAAAATATATAAAAGTATGATATGTAGTCTGAGATATGTACCATATATATTATTAGAGAGCATATACGACTAATATAGCGCGAAAGCGAGCTCCAAATGCCAAGCATACGTCATCCGCACCTATTAAATACTCAACAAACAAATGAGAAACATGTATATAGAAAGTATTGTCAGTATACAGCATATACCAATACAATACTGTATATGTCCATATAACAAATGCAATCAAAAGCAACAAATCCAACCGTCAAACAACTATCATCCAACTAACATCCAACAAACCAATCTCTATCCAACAAATCCATAACAAAATCAATATAAACTCACTTCTCATTAATATTCATTAAACTTATTTTCAATTTAATCACATTTGATTCATTAACATTGGATTTTCACCATCATTCATTTATTCATTTTTAAATAGTCTACATTCACTGATTTACATTCAAGTTAGCTCATTTCCAATTCAAATTCAATTCTATTTAGATTCACTTACTATATATTTGGATTCAATTACTTAGCTTTCAATTTCATTAATTCAATTTCATATGAATTTCTATACAATCAACTAACATCCGTTTAACAACCAATGCATATTCCTCATAACTAAATTTATTTAATTTGCTTCCTTTACATTCAGTTTGGTTTAACACATTTAATTTTTAACACATTTAATTTCAATTGGTTGACATTCAGTTGACTTTCATTAACTATTCAATTTCCAATTTCATTAGCTTTTAATAAATTAACATTTACATTCATTATTCATTATCATTTCATTTCATTCGATTGATTAACATTCAATCCATATTTCATTCACTAATTTAATTTTACAATTAAAGTTGAATTTTATTATATAACCCAAGTTTATATTCATTTAACGATTTCATTTCATTAACTACTTTATTAATTCATTTTATTTATCAAAATAAACTTCATTCAGCATTACTTAAGTTAAATTCATATCGCTATTCAAATTCAGATTTTGTTTTGCTTAACAAAATTGTTTAACCATTTTAATGTTTGGTTTTACTTACACTTTCCCATTTTATAAGTTATACAACTTATTTATTTAAACTTCCAAATTCATATTATATAATCACTTACCCTTAAGTTTAATCTCCATTTCAATGATTTATCTAATCTAGTTCATATCCAATTCAATTTATTTAACTTTCCTTTAATTAAATTTCAAATCATATATTTATTATGCTAACTCAAATTTATTTAACTTTACTAAAATTAAAATCTTTATTTCATATTATAAGTCCAAACCTCATTTTACTTATATTTATCAATTTCAACTTGGATTTTGTTCAAATTTTATCACAACAAAATTTAATTTTTTAATTACTAATGGTAGCAAATCAATTATATAAAAAATAAAAATTGATTCTGATGATGCTGTAGTCATCACCCTTATTATTTCCCAGTAACAGAAGTGAATTCAGTGCTTTATATTCTTTTTTCTAAAAACCCCTTTTTATATTCATAAATCACGTTTATAAAATCTTTTACTTATATAATTTCATTATTTCACTTTACTTATCTAAGATTCACTCCAAATTTATTTATCTTATTTAGATTTATAATTCAAATAGTTGTCAAAATCAATAGGATTCAAATTTCTCAAATTCTTAGTTTAAATTCATTTTTATTTGTAACTTATATTTATAAGTATACCCATTTTGTTTCATTTCCTATGTATAAGATTATTTCACAATTGTAAATCATATTAATTATAATTTCATACTTTTAATTCATTTGCTTATATAATTTATTCTTTACAATTGTTGTTTTATTTGATTATTTAAACAACTTTTATTAACTTATGTATATATTTATATTTTCTAACAACCAAACAATCAATTTATATACACTATAATATTTCTGAAAAATGGTTTCTTTATAAATAAAATATAATCAAGGTAAATTATTTCATTTACCCAATTTAAAATAATATTATGTCGACTTGGCTCGTAAGTATTTAGAAATCCCTATCGATAACATGGCGTCCCACATACTGATAAGAATTCACAAACAACTCAACGGATAATCAAACACAATATGAAACATTTTACATCACTAACAAATATGTGCTCACATATATAATACACTCAAACTCGATCTAGGGTATACTGTCCGTATCTATACAAGTATTACAACAAAGCTTAGGAATATATAAAATCTAAGCTCTCATACCAAATGTGACGACCCACAAATCCATACCCTTTGAATCGAAATAAATCACGCATGTCCGACCCAAAATGCACAGACCGATGGAAAGTCAAGAGAAAGAAAAGAAGAGAGAAGAAGAGAAGAGAGGAAAGTGAGAAGATAGAACCAAACAGAACAATACAGAATCTCACATCGAAGTGGAAAACATATAATATCATATCAATGATCTTTACAAGTAGAAACTTTATAAACATACTTCAATAAGAGTTCAACAATCAATCACTAATCATCAACTTGAACATTATAATAAACTATCCTCATAATTGTTGATCATATACAACAATTAAGCAACGGATAATATACAGATACGTGTATATGAAAACGAAGATCTCCAACTCTCCTGCTGAAGCTCTAAAAGCACGAAATCTGAACCTATAAATATACTCAGTCTGATCCGAGCATAAAAGGGAAGAACTTTCGGATCAGTCTCCAAACCAGCGTGAGAAACACACTCAACTAAATTTATTAAATTACCAAACTTTTCCTTTATCAAAGCAAAAGTATCTCGTAAGATGTGCCCATATATAAACACAGACATGTTTTTACCCGACAATAACCAAAACATTTCATATCAAATCATCTTATATTATACTAGTGTCTAGTATACAAATAATATTAAAAAAGCCGAAATTTTTACCATTATTAATATTCCAGCATACTACGCTTTACAAATAAAATGGTAGGTACGTAGTGGAGTTGATTTCCATACAAATGACCAGGTGAAGGTACAATCTTCCGATTTGTACACCACTAGATGGATGTCTCGAGAAACAATCATAAAGTTCCTCTACCAATACAAGACCGGCCTACCTCTATAACTAGATAGTACCGAATATGTCATCCTCCAGTCATTACCGGCCTTTTCCAAGGGCCCTCATAGCATACAAACCACAGTAATCAGATACACGACATCATAACGTGTAATGATATATATAGAAGAGGATGATCATATCCTACTTGGGAGCCGCCCACTTAGCCTTACTGCATCTAACCCTGTTTTGGTTATTTCCGGTTGATGAGGCCTGAGGTAACGATTACCTTTCACATATCACAAATCAAATCACTTAGAATGCCACACGGCCATTTCTGTTAGCTACTAATTGCCTTCCACAAAAATATAACCCTTAAGCTCAATGTCACAAAGAGGGTGTTAAGCTAAGAGAAGTTGCCTTCTCCGCCATCACCGATGTACGTTTGTAAAAACCAATGTACGTAATCTTTATAAATGCAATGTCAGATAAACATCCATACAAGTTGTCTAGGAACAGGATAAATCGAAGATACTTTCCTACCACATCCCGTTATAAAATCCCTAGGATTAGTATTAAATATTCCTTTCATTGCATATTTCATAACGAAGAGACTACCGCTACAGGATGTATATTGTGATTTTAAACCCAAACGATCAACAAACAGTCCTCCAATATGAAAATCCTGAATATCAATATCATCACAATCAACCTGCACAATCATCGCATAAATGTTGGTCCGAAATGGTTTTTGGATAAACCAATCCCGGTCTCTTCGTACCGACAATGCAAAAGCATTTCTCAACCTCATACAGAAACTAAGTCTCATAGACTTATCACCTCTCCAACTTTCAACTTGCTATCATTCGGTCAAGAAGGAAGCTCAATAGATTAGAGTAATACTCCGCACTACCGAATCAACATCCTTATCACAAATGATAATCAATCCTACACAGATGGCTACGTACTAAGTGTACGACAAAATAGTTCCCATATCAAGTCGAGGAACTAAAATGGCCAAATTTGATATTCGGTTATTCAACTATCAAAGCAAACAAAAAATATCTGGCACCATAAGCAATCACTAGGCCCTTTTAATCAATCTTTCATTAATTAACCATTTGCCAAATATTCACTTCAAATTATCTTTAAAAAGATATATTCTCAAAACCATTTCAATATCTCAACATTGGAAAACATTTTCCCATAATAATAAGTAATTCACAAATTAATTTATTTTCAACACTTATAAAATATTACATATACTTAAATCAGGATTAAGTATATATTGTATTATTTACTGAAAACATTCTCTTAAACATACTTATTTGGGTCAAAACGAACGTTGCGCAAAATATCGTTACGATAATCCAAAATAACTAGTATATGGGTTCGAAAATTAGATAGATATATATAAATCCCATATACTATACAAAACATTTCCTTTAGAAAATCATTTACTATAAAACAATGTTATAGTCCATCATTTCCTTATTTCCTGAAAACATCTATTTAAATAATGAATGTTGAAATCTGTATATTCAATACTTAACACATTTTAAAACATCTTCAAACTATTTTAACTTCATTTAAAAAACACTTTTCAAAAAATTCATTCAATTTAAAAGATTATCCACCGTCCAAATCGTGAATATAAATCATTTACCAAATTCATCATTTCTACACATTTATAAAGGATTATCCACTGTCCAAAATCGTGGATATAATCCCTTTAATAACTTTCATATTTAACTTATCAAATTTAATTGATTTTGAATTTATAAAACGGTGTTTATAATTCCTTATATTTCATAAAGACTTCAATATACCAAAATTCCTTCATTAACAAGTTCCATTTATATCCCATTTACATGCCAAAGTCCATTACTTATAAATCTTTTTATTTACAAATTCATTCTTTTTATAACATCATCAGTTCATAAATCTGTAAATCTTATTTACTTATAAGATCCATTTATAACTCCATTTTAACACTTTTTGTACTCGTTTATAATTCCATTACATTGATTTATAAAAATTCTATTTTATAAATCTTATACATAACCATTTATAATAAATTCAAAATTCTCATTTTATACTATTTACGAAATAGTTAACTCTATATTTCAAAAAATCACATTTCAATTATATTTCCCAAAAATCATAATTTTTATAACATAAAATTATAATATTTACTTAAAATAAATTCATTTCCTTAACAATTCAAAATTTAACAAAACGTATATTTTCAAAATCACTTGAAAATCCTTTTTTATTTGAAATCGTCACTTTAACATTTTTAAATTATCAAAAATAGGCCCAGTGGTGCAACGACACTAAATACATCAATCACGGCATCCAAAACATCATATATCGCATGATAACAACATATATAACAATACATGTAAATAAAATCAACACTGGCGAGGAATCCAATTTGATCACTCCAACCTGTCACCTGCAACAAATATACATATTAAAATATATGTACAATGTCTGCTTCGAGGAAGACGCACGTACAACAGGTTATCCGCTCATACCCGGGAACGTATAGGGTCTCGTCTGCTCTAATAGGCAGGAATATATCCAAATACCAATATATATATATATATATATACATAATATATCATAGATCATATATCATCCAAATAATTATCAATCAAGATAAAATAAATTTATTCTCACTTATATAAAAATACCAGTGAGTCAGAAAGAGTGAGTTGTACTCACATTGCTTCCAATAGTAGTTGTAGTGTTTTAATGCGAATAAAATTAAACAGCCGTTTAATTTTACCCAAATTTACACTAGCTCTAATCAACTCTAAACTAGTTCTAAAATGTAGCGCTAATTAATACAAACCCAAAGCAACTTGTTTCGTCAAAAATGGACCTCGTATGAAGAAGTTATAGCATTTCTAAGTTTATACGAATTATATATATATAAATTTACAATTTTCTTTTTATTTTTTTAAACCTTTTTCAATTGTAGCCGCATGTTCCTGGAGATGAAATCAAAGCCAACATTTTTGCTTCTTCTTCTTCATTTCGACCGCGAGCAATAACCCACCGCCGCTGTTATCCAACGAATTTCCACTCCACCATCACTCATCGAGAGGCCGATCAGGGACCATCGTCTTGTAGCTCTAGACCCCACACCCCACCATCTTGAGTACGGTCAAGCATGGTTTTGCCATCATCTTGATTTTCGTGTGCAAAGGTCGAACAAAAGTGAGCATATTATCGTCTATCCATGCCACCAAAATCGATCACAATCGTTGAAGTTGAAGATCTCGTTGCCCTCTTGTGACAACCAGGAATTTGTTATATTTGAAATTTGAATATTTGATTAATTTTAAATATTTAACTGTAATTTTAACTTGAATTTCAAATATCATTGTTTATTGGATAATTTAATTACTGGAAATTGGTAAAAAATATTGAATCTGGAATTTCAAGCTTGTTAAAAATAATTTGAAGGCTTGTAAAATTTATATTGATGATATTGAAGACAATAAAAGTTTTAAAATTAAAATTGTAAGTTTTTGTTCAGTTTTAAAAATATACCATTTAAAATGACATTTAAAAATAGACGTTCGAGGCACGGTCTCGAAATTCGACAATACAGTTCCATTGAATTAGTAATATTGTATTAGATCGGGTTTCAAATTTCGTGACGTCTGTAACAATCGTGTGATCGTACGAAGTGTAAACGCGCTTAAATTTATATCGAAAATTCAATTTAATAACTGGGTCCAAAAAGCTATCTTCTCCATACGATCGAATTTTGACTCAAAACCTTTCCCATTACGTTCATAATATGGGTATAACATTATAAACACCTGGCGGCATGCCCCGATAGGGGTTCACGATTTTAAGCTACGTAAATAGAGACAATTTGAATTCAATTTAAAATATATTTATACACCCTAGTCTCTTCAGCTATTTTCTTTCACATCACAAACTTTTCCTTTAAATCACCGCAGCTTCCCTCAAATCACCGTCTCCCACTTGTATACGCAACCATTCTATAGTGTCTTCTGTTCTCTGTCCTTCGTCTTCTTTTTAAAAGCTCAAACAGTTTGTGCCAAGCGAACAAAATTAACTCGTCAAAATTAAAAAAATAATGACCGAGCAGTTCGAAGAAAAAATACCCAAATCGAAATAAAGTTCAAAATTCAAAATAATGGCCAAAAAATAATAATCGAACCACCGAACAGAAATCATATCACGTTTCCCCTCTCGTTCTTTTCCATTAAGAATCAAAGAAGTCAAAGCCACTCTCATCAAATTTTTTTTTCCTAAGAAGGCTTCAGATCGAATTTGAGAGGCGTGTCGCGAGGCCAAAAGGGGTGGTGAACGTGAAGGCGAAGGCTCGCGCATGAGGTAGGAGGGCTGGTGGATCGCGAGTTCTCGCACGAGCGCATGATGCCGTGGCAGCCGATATCAAGGCAGAGGGTATCGTGATTGGGTGTGAAGGAGGTCGTGGTGGCTGTGATGGGGCAACTAGGGTGGGTTCGCGTGTGAGCAGAGGTAGTAGTGGCTAGCGCGTGGGATGACCGAGGTCGCAGTTGAAGTAGGAGGCTCGGCTTTCTGGTCATCAGTGAGGTATTCGTTTCTTTTCTTCTTTCGATAAGCTTGTTTTCATAAAAAATTAAATTTATTGTGTTGATTTTTGTAAGCAAAAAAAAAAAGAATGAACTTGCATAGATAGAAAAGAAAATTTCCAGTAGATATAAACAATTCTTTTTTTTAAAGATAAATATGCATACATAATTCAAGTTAATATAGATAGTGAGGAAATATACATATATAGATTATTATTTTATTTTCAGTTTGGAAATGAGAAAAAAATTAAAATACATATATACATTTTTAAATTTACTTGTTTATTTTAAAAATAGATATTTAAAGCGATTAATTTATTTAATAAACTTATTTAAATTATTTTAGTTACCAAAAAACTTTTAAAAAGGAGATTATCAGTCTAAATAAAATTATTAGTTTAAATTAAAATGTTAAACAGAAATTAATTTTTAAATTACTTCAATATTGATAAATTGTATAATGTTTATACAAGGTCTAAAATCATGGAGAGACAAGCCGGTTTGGATTAGACTATAAATTAAAGCCAAAGGTGAGTTAACCGCACCCAAATTGGATTATTAGTTAATTTAAATAGTTAAATTTAAATTATTGGTTGATTGCTTAAATTGATAATTTATTATCAGTCTGGATGTGATATTATATATAGTAGTATATATATTTGGTGTGATTGATATTCCCGCATTATATAGCACATGAGACCCTATGTGCCCCGCATAATAGAGGATGACCCCATATGCCATGATATTCTGCCTTAAATCGGGACAGATATTTTATTCATTGACAAACATCTGTAGATGCAGGAAAACAGGGTAGAGGGATCCAACTGGATTCCGCAAAATTGTGAATTTATCTTCATATTTAGTTATATGAAATATTGAATAATTTGGGATATTATGTTGGAAAATTTATTTATTTGATGTTAATACATTGCTGGATATATTGTGGCATTTTAAAAATATAAATATTAAATTTTTAAAGGGAAATAAAAAGGGAAAATTTAAAGAAGGAAATTTATAGTAAAGATGGAGAAATTCAAAAAGAAAGAAATGGAAAAATGTAGTTTGATTTTTAAATCTTATTTGACAAATTCCGGAATATGGAAAAGAATAGTCTTGAATAAATATGAATTAAATGATTTTAAAAGTGAGGACTTAAGCAATATTGACTTTAAGTACAAAGGATTTATTTTAAATTTAAGTTTGAATGAGTTGGGAAAATAAAAGAAGAATTTTGAAATAGAGAATTTATTTGATATTTCAAATTTAAATAAGGTTTTAAAACATAACAAAAGGAAAAAAACTGGAATTAATGGATTTTGCAATAAATTTGGATAAATCGAGAAATAAAATTTTAAAGGAAATTTAGTTTAGAGAATAGATTTGAAAATCGATTAAGTGTTTTGGAAATAGTGATTAAAAGGAGAATGAGATTGAAATTTACTAACGGGGTTTATAAATAAAGTGAATAAATATCAGTGCATATTTTGAGATTTAAATTCACGGTGGAAATTTATAAAGGAATGAGTATATCGTTTTCAAAATAAAAGAGTAGTTTATTTTTGAAAGTATGGAGAAGAAATATACGGGATTGAGACGTAAATTAAATTGGAATAAATCGAGAAGGATTTATAAATGATTAGACGGGTTGTATTGGAATGAAACATGTATTTTCCTAAAAAGCCAAGTATAATTTAATGGAGATTTTAAGTATAGAGTAGAAGTTCTAAAAATGGTTTTGAAAGGATGTTTTAGAAAAAAGAAAGTATATTTTAGTTGTTCTAAAATTGATTAAAGTAAATATCTATTTAAGTTAACTATAGTAGTAATTATTTCCAAGGTTAAATTAGCATTTTGATGCAAAGGATAACTATTAAATATTTATACCTTATAGAATTGTAACGATTGACGATTTTTCGTTGCCGAAAAACCGAATAGTTAGGGTTTAAGAAAAAAGAAAAAGTAGAAAAGAAGAGAAGACAAGAAGATAATAGAGGGAAGAGAAAACAGAAAATAGAAAATAGGATAGAACGGGACAGAAAAACAACAGAACAACAACAGAATCTCACAATTCGCAGCGGAACAACATATAATAATAAATGAATAATCTTTAAACAAAGAACTATATCAGTTATTACATTACATCACATTTCATTACATCATATCATCAGAGTGTACAACATCATACAACAACAAACAGTGCAGCGGAAAAGAAATACTATATACTAGTAATACGTCATGCCATCCAGCTTGCCTCCAGCAACTCCAGAATATCCAGAATATCCTGATAAACCTAACTCTTGACTGCCCGTGTAGAAATTGGTGGGCACCCAGAGTTTAGGAAGGAAAACAATAAACTCCGAGTCAGTCATGTGACTGGTGTGAGAACTCAAAACAGTTTATTTATCTTTAAAATAAAGTAGAGGAATATTTTAAAAAAATCAATTCGCAATGCTTTTTAAAAATGAGACCACCATAAGGCCTCCCGCACACACACACAATGCAAACGCAGAATCGGAGGAGATTTCTCCTTATGATAGTCAAAGATGCTTGATACGCATTAAAAAGAACATTTGATATTATTACTAGTGCATAGTGTAGGAAAAATTCATTTCGAAAGTAGAATATAAATCTTAGCCAACATTCGACCATTATCGTATGCCTACTATAGCTACCATCCAAACAGTGGGGCGCCACTATAAGTGAATGATAGGTTCTACAACTAATACCGTACAAGTCTCGTATTGTTTCTTTGGATTTCCAACGAATGATCAGGCCAAGGAACTTCCCATTGCCACATGAGAATGCCTCTGGATGGACATCCCCGAGAACCAAACCGGATCTCTACCAACACAAGGCCGGGTTACCCCTAACTGAGTAACAACTGACCGAATATGCCATCCCCCGGTCCTTTGGGACCTTTCACCGAGCGCTCGCAATCAATTCACACAACTATAAAGTGTTTTCAACATGAGTAAGTATCTGGGCTCCATACCATGATACCACCCTTTTCCAGAAGGAAATGCACATATCCTAAAGGGCGCTACCCCTCATAACCTTGCCGCATCTTTCCTGTTTTGACCATTCACGGGGTGTGAGGCTCGACGAAGTCACGTCCACAAAAACATACTTTATACAAAAGCCATGCTTTGGGTCAACAAATGATCATAGAAATGATCACCAGGATAGACGATCAAATAAACGATCCTATCACAATAATCAACACAATGATCATTTACAGCAACACTCAGCATGTCACATTACCAAATTGGGAATATATCACTGATAACATTCAACTACATAACCTTTGAGCTCGTACGTCTCAGAGAAGGGTGTTAAGCTAAAAGAATAAATTCTCCGCCACCAACGGAAATATATTTGAAAGAAATCTGCTTTATATCTCAACTTGTAATGTCAGACATACAATCCATACAAGTCTGTTCCGGGATCGAACAAAACCGAAGGCACTTACAAAGAAGTCGTTGCAATCTGGATATCCACAATCCTGATCGGATTTCCCATCACATGTGGAGAACTCAATACCGTAGCTACTCGGTGCAGAGTCAATCGATAGGTCATCCTATCGCTCTCGCAAATACCGGGTCTTCAACACCGATCTTCAATGAGATTCATAACGACGTATCACATATTCGGAATGGGTTATACGACCCCATGGTCCTTTCCTGGTTAACCCGAATAGTGAGCGCTTATTCAAAAATAAGTGTGGCATTCAAATTCAAACAAATCACATCAATTACCCATTCAAAGGGAAATATTGATAGTCGGTTATTGAACTATCAATGGATATGCACACATCACCAGTTTCCAAATAATTTTCCAAATTATTTATTTTCCAAAAATATCTTTACAAGATATATTATTTTCAATACTTCAAAAATAAATCAATATTTATTTTTAAACAAATTCTCCTTTTCATTTATAAATTCCTTAGTGAATTTATAATCCAAAATATCTATGAATATTCGATTTCAATTATTCATTTCAATTTATCTTCAAAAAAGGTAAATTCTCAAATATTCCCTTTATATTGAAAAACATTTCCATACTTATTAAATAAGTAATTCACAAATTTTATTTATTTCCAACGCTTGGAAAATATTCAATATACTTAAATCGAGATTAAGTATATATTTCATTCTTTAAGGAAATCATTCTCTTAAACATATTTATTTGGGCCTAAACGAATGTTGCGTAAAACATCGTTACGACAACCCAAAATCACTAGTATAGGGATTCAAAATTAAAATAGATATATAAATCCCAATACTATACAAAACATTTCCTTTCGGAAATCATTTACTATAACAACAGTGTTATAGTCCATCATTTCCTTTAATTTCTCGAAAACGTCTATTTCAACAATAAATGTCGAAATCTATGGTTTCGAATCTCAACATATCTTAAAACATCGTTAGATCGTTTTAATTCTATTTAAAATATCACATTCAAAACAATTTCTTTAACCTATTATTCACTATTCAAAAACATGAATATACTACGTTAACCAATTTCATCATTTCTATACATTTCATTTTAAAGGATTATTCACAGTCAAAAATGTGAATATAACTCCATTAATAGGTTTCAAAAATTTTCTTATCAAAATAAGTCGTTTTCGAATTTATAAAACAACGTTTATAAACTCCATTTCTATTTGTTTTATAACTTCTTTCTTTATAAATTTTCTTTATTAACCTATTCACTTTATATCTCAATTATGAACCAAAAGTCCATATTAAATACTTATAAAACGATTATTTACAAAATCGTTCTTTTAAACTTCATAATTATAAATCTTATAACTTATAAGATTCAATGATTTATTCAAAACTATTCTTTTAATAACTTTGTAAAATTTATAAATCTTACTATTTATAAATTTCATTTATAACTTCACCATTTTTAATTTTATAAATTCCATTCATTTACAAAATTCATTTTCACTTCATTCAAACACTTATAAAAACTCGTTTTATAATATCAATATTTCAATTTATAAATATCCATTTATAAATCTCTTAATATAATTCAATTTATATTATTCTTTTTAAAACGTCTTCAAAGTCCTTTAAAAACTTCATCATTTTGATTTACAAAAAAAATCAAATCTATAAATCCTGTATTTAAACTTTTATAATAAATTCAAAAATCCCGATTTAACTATCTTATATAAACATTAACCCATATTTCTCAAAATCATAATTTTATATAACTTTTAAAAGTATAACGTTTATTTATTTAAAATGGATCAATTCCAAAAATATTGTATATTTTCAAAAATCACTTTTAAAAAAATCATTTTTAAAGTTCCAAAACTTGGTCCAATGATGCTACACACCAAATAGTCAATCACGACAACAACGATATCATATATCGATATGATAATCCATCAAATATCAAAATATCTGAAATCAAATAAAAACTGTTGAGGAATCCAGTTGGATCCCTCCAACCTGTTTTCCTGCATCCACAAACATTAGCACAATACCAATTCCGCTCCAGTACGGAATTATCGCGGTATATGGGATTTAAATATTATCCGCTTAATAGACGGCGCAATAGGGTCTCATCCGCTAAACAAATGCGGGAAAATCAATAACTCCAATATATACATATGCCAATATATATATATTGCTATTATATATAATACCAATTTCACTGTTTATGAAATATTCGCGGTATATGTTTTTAATAAATAACATCTGCTTACTAACGGCGTATAATGTCTATTTTAACAATCAATAGATAACAATCATCATTCAAACATGCATTCAAATATTTTAAATCTAACTATTTAAAATAAAATCGAAACTGATTCGATTGAGTGAGAAGTTCTCACCTTGATTTTAATTTTGTTTTTAGCGATTTATTTCGAATAAAATTAAACGCGCGTTTAATTTTACCCGAAATTCTCACTAACTCCAAACGACTCCATTCCAATTTCATCGCGTAGTGCTCGTCCATACGATTCCAACGCAACTAGTTTCGCGCGTTTTCGACCTCGTATGAAAAAGATATACATTTTTGAAGTTACACGAATTTATTATAACATAAATTACAACTACTTTTATAATTTTAAACCTAGCTTTGATCATAGCCGTTGACTCCAAACCTCCACCATCAGATCCGTGCGTGCTTCTTTCTTCCTCCCTCTTCACGTACGCGCGTACGTTCCCACTTGAAGCCGAACCCATTATCAACACTTAGGGTTTAAATTTTCACCATTTATACTCGATGAAACTTCATCACGTCGCCACCACGTCGAAGCTCGTCACGAGCTCTATCTTCGGCCACCATCTCGATGAGCTCGGTCGTGTCTTTCTGCCTAGAAACGCGTGCGACTTCCAGGCATTCACGCTCGATTTTGGGAAAATCGAAGCCACTTCAACACGAATCCACCGTTGGATCTGTAGTTCTTGATGTGCTCTACGATTTTCTAGTTGAGGGTTTCTGTTAAAAGTGAATGGATTTGGAGATTTGAGGGGAAGATGATGGACAATTTTCGGCCATAAATAGCTTACTGGCGGCTGTGCAGTTGAATTAGGGTTTTCTCTTTTTTTTTTCTAAAATTTGTGAAAAAAAATGGTGTATTTATAGGAAATTTTTCAATCACTATTCATCCGGGAATTCCAAACTCCGATTCACGCGCCGTAACCAGCGTTTCTAGGGTTTATCCCGCGTTTCGGACACGATGGAACAGGTTTCGAAAGCTAATTCGGACATCTGTGCGAGTTATGGCAACAAGCGTTCGATTTAAATTAAACCGATTTAAACGATTATCTAGGCGTTTTAATTTGTACCGGACAAACAGTAAATCCAATTGACACGAAATTTGAAACCTTACAATAATATCACATTACGGATCCGATGAAACTGGTTTCGTCGAAATCCGAGACTTTTTGAAAAATGACTATTTTAACTCGCCAAATTAATATTAAAAATAAATCGATGCGTTTCGAGCTGCCACGATCAAACGACAACTCCGATTGATACGAAAATTGAAATCCGGTAATAACTAACTATTATGGATCCAATGGAACTGGTTTCGTCCAATTCTGAGACTGTTCAAAAATTGACTATTTTCACTAGTCGTTTTAAATATTAAAATATTCAATTTTCACAAATTAACTTTTAATTCGATTTTAAAAGTTCTAAAATATCGTTCTAACTTCAATATGATAAAATAAAATTTTACAAATCATTTTCAATCATATTTAACCCAATTTTCCATTATTTCTATAATTTAACATATTAAATTATCGATTTAATTATCCAATTAAATCCAATAATTCAAAATAAAATTTATTTGACTTATAAATTCACTTATTAAATATTTAAAATTAATTAAATATTCAAATTTTAATAAATTAAAATTCTGGGTCGTTACAATCTTCCCCCCTTAAAAGAATTTCGTCCTCGAAATTATTAAGTAAGAAAAGTTACAGAATCTATTAATTTTCCAAAAATTCATAATTAAATTTCTTATAAATCTTTACTAAGTTTTCAAATCATACTTAGTTATCTTTTCAAAAACAATTACTATTGTTTAACTTTCAATTCCAAATCAAAGTTATAGTTTTCAAAATTTTCAAATTTTCTCAAATTTTTTTTAACGCCTTAAATTTTCGGAAAAATTCGCCATAGTCTCCTTTGCGTGGCTCGATCCGAAAAAAAAATGACAGTATATATATCACAAATATACATCTCATCAAGTAATGAGGCATCCCGAAGGGAAAAAATATAAAAGTACGGTATGTAATCCGAGATATGTGCCTTATATTTTATTAGCAAGCATATACGGCTAATATAGCGCGAAAGCGAGCTCCAAATGCGAAGCAAACGCGATCCGCACCTACTAAACACTCAACAAACAACATGAGAATCATGCATATAGATAATAGTATCGATATACAACATATAGCAACATAATAACTATATATGTCAACATAGCTAATGCAGTAAAAGCAACAAATGCAAACATCAACCAACTATCATTCAACAAATTCATAACCAATAAATATTCATTCATATTCTCTTTAATATTCAATGAAATGGTTTTTCAATTTAATCACATTTGATTCATTAATAGTGGATGTTTTTACTAACATTCATTTTTCAATTAGTTTATATTCACTAATTCATATTCAAGTTGGTTCACTTCCAAATCAAATTCAATTCTATTTAAGATTCACTTAACTTCCAATTGAATTTCAATCACTTTAACTTTCAATTTCATTAATACTTAATGAATTATATACAATCAACTAACAATCATATAACAACCAAAGTATATTCTTTACAACCAAATTACTTTGCTTTCAATTGGTTTAATTAAATTGATTTTCATTCAACTATTCAACTTCCAATAACATTAGATTTTAATGAATTAACACTTACATTCATTATTTCTTATCAATTTAATTCACATTCAATTGATTAACATTTAATCCATTCATTCAATTCAATTACAAAAATTGAATTTCATTTCATAACTCAAGTTCATATCTATCACTTCACTTTATTATTTTACTTTGATACTAATATCAACTTCATTCAACATCTCTTAAGTTATATTTCATTTTATAAACGTCACTTGGTTTTACATAACTTAAATTCCAACTTATAAATCAATTCAGATTCCAAATTCTAAAGTAAATTTCCATTTAACTTTAAATTCATTTCCATTTACAACTCATATTCATAAACATATTCACATAGTTTCACTTCTCATATATATAAGTTTATTTCACAATTGTAAATCACATTAATTATAATTCAATTCTTATAATTCATTTGCTTATACAATTATTCTTTTATTTAGATTATTCAAACAACTAAACAATCAACTTATATACACTTTAATAATTCTGAAAAATTATTTCTTTATATATAAAATATACTCAAGGTAAAATTATTTCATTTACCTAATTTAAAACAATATTGTGTTGAATTGTTTTATTCAAGTGTTTAGAAACCCCTTCGGCATAGTCTTGCGGACCGCGCTGACGAAAGTTCATATGCCACTCAACAAACCAATCATCACAATATAAAACAATTTTATATTCACTAACAAATACGCTCTCATAGCTATTATTACACTCAAACTCATTCTAGAGTACTACTGACTCTATCTCTAATGAGAAATACCCAACAGAACCATGGTTGTCGCTTAACCATATGCTCTGATACCAAATGTAACGATTGGCGATTTTTCGTTGCCGAAAAACCGAATAGTTAGGGTTGAAGAAAAAAGAAAAAGTAGAAAAGAAGAGAAGAAAAGAAGATAATAGAGGGAAGAGAAAACAAAAAATAGAAAATAGGATAGAACGGGACAGAAAAACAACAGAACAACAACAGAATCTCACAATTCGCAGCGGAACAACATATAATAATAAATGAATAATCTTTAAACAAAGAACTATATCAGTTATTACATTACATCACATTTCATTACATCATATCATCAGAGTGTACAACATCATACAACAACAAACAGTGCAGCGGAAAAGAAATACTATATACTAGTAATACGTCATGCCATCCAGCTTGCCTCCAGCAACTCCAGAATATCCTGATAAACCTAACTCTTGACTGCCCGTGTAGAAATTGGTGGGCACCCAGAGTTTAGGAAGGAAAATAATAAACTCCGAGTCAGTCATGTGACTGGTGTGAGAACTCAAAACAGTTTATTTATATTTAAAATAAAGTAGAGGAATATTTTAAAAAAATCAATTCGCAATGCTTTTTAAAAATGAGACTACCATAAGGCCTCCCGCACACACACACAATGCAAACGCAGAATCGGAGGAGATTTCTCCTTATGATAGTCAAAGATGCTTGATACGCATTAAAAAGAACATTTGATATTATTACTAGTGCATAGTGTAGGAAAAATTCATTTCTAAAGTAGAATATAAATCTTAGCCAACATACGACCATTATCGTATGCCTACTATAGCTACCATCCAAACAGTGGGGCGCCACCATAAGTGAATGATAGGTTCTACAACTAATACCGTACAAGTCTCGTATTGTTTCTTTGGATTTCCAACGAATGACCAGGCCAAGGAACTTCCCATTGCCACATGAGAATGCCTCTGGATGGACATCCCCGAGAACCAAACCGGATCTCTACCAACACAAGGCCGGGTTACCCCTAACTGAGTAACAACTGACCGAATATGCCATCCCCCGGTCCTTTGGGACCTTTCACCTAGCGCTCGAAATCAATTCACACAATCATAAAGTGTTTTCAACATGAGTAAGTATCTGGGCTCCATACCATGATACCACCCTTTTCCAGAAGGAAATGCACATATCCTAAAGGGCGCTACCCCTCATAACCTTGCCGCATCTTTCCTGTTTTGACCATTCACGGGGTGTGAGGCTCGACGAAGTCACGTCCACAAAAACATACTTTATACAAAAGCCATGCTTTGGGTCAACAAATGATCATAGAAATGATCACCAGGATAGACGATCAAATAAACGATCCTATCACAATAATCAACACAATGATCATTTACAGCAACACTCAGCATGTCACATTACCAAATTGGGAATATATCGCTGATAACATTCAACTACATAACCTCTGAGCTCGTACGTCTCAGAGAAGGGTGTTAAGCTAAAAGAATAAATTCTCCGCCACCAACGGAAATATATTTGAAAGAAATCTGCTTTATATCTCAACTTGTAATGTCAGACATACAATCCATACAAGTCTGTTCCGGGATCGAACAAAACCGAAGGCACTTACAAAGAAGTCCTTGCAATCTGGATATCCACAATCCTGATCGGATTTCCCATCACATGTGGAGAACTCAATACCGTAGCTACTCGGTGCAGAGTCAATCGATAGGTCATCCTATCGCTCTCGCAAATACCGGGTCTTCAACACCGATCTTTAATGCGATTCATAACGACGTATCACATATTCGGAATGGGTTATACGACCCCATGGTCCTTTCCCGGTTAACCCGAATAGTGAGCGCTTATTCAAAAATAAGTGTGGCATTCAAATTCAAACAAATCACATCAATTACCCATTCAAAGGGAAATATTGATAGTCGGTTATTGAACTATCAATGGATATGCACACATCACCAGTTTCCAAATAATTTTCCAAATTATTTATTTTCCAAAAATATCTTTACAAGATATATTATTTTCAATACTTCAAAAATAAATCAATATTTATTTTTAAACAAATTCTCCTTTTCATTTATAAATTCCTTAGTGAATTTATAATCCAAAATATCTATGAATATTCGATTTCAATTATTCATTTCAATTTATCTTCAAAAAAGATAAATTCTCAAATATTCCCTTTATATTGGAAAACATTTCCATACTTATTAAATAAGTAATTCACAAATTTTATTTATTCCAACACTTGGAAAATATTCAATATACTTAAATCGAGATTAAGTATATATTTCATTCTTTAAGGAAATCGTTCTCTTAAACATATTTATTTGGGCCTAAACGAATGTTGCGTAAAACATCGTTACGACAACCCAAAATCACTAGTATAGGGATTCAAAATTAAAATAGATATATAAATCCCAATACTATACAAAACATTTCCTTTCGGAAATCATTTACTATAACAACAGTGTTATAGTCCATCATTTCCTTTTATTTCTCGAAAACGTCTATTTCAACAATAAATGTCGAAATCTATGGTTTCGAATCTCAACATATCTTAAAACATCGTTAGATCGTTTTAATTCTATTTAAAATATCACATTCAAAACAATTTCTTTAACCTATTATTCACTATTCAAAAACGTGAATATACTACGTTAACCAATTTCATCATTTCTATACATTTCATTTTAAAGGATTATTCACAGTCAAAAATGTGAATATAACTCCATTAATAGGTTTCAAAAATTTTCTTATCAAAATAAGTCGTTTTCGAATTTATAAAACAACGTTTATAAATTCCATTTCTATTTGTTTTATAACTTCTTTCTTTATAAATCTTCTTTATTAACCTATTCACTTTATATCTCAATTATGAACCAAAAGTCCATATTATAAGTTAAATACTTATAAAACGATTATTTACAAAATCGTTCTTTTAAACTTCATAATTATAAATCTTATAACTTATAAGATTCAATGATTTATTCAAAACTATTCTTTTAATAACTTTGTAAAATTTATAAATCTTACTATTTATAAATTTCATTTATAACTTCACCATTTTTAATTTTATAAATTCCATTCATTTACAAAATTCATTTTCACTTCATTCAAACACTTATAAAAACTCGTTTTATAATATCAATATTTCAATTTATAAATATCCATTTATAAATCTCTTAATATAATTCAATTTATATTATTCTTTTTAAAACGTCTTCAAAGTCCTTTAAAAACTTCATCATTTTGATTTACAAAAAAAATCAAATCTATAAATCCTGTATTTAAACTTTTATAATAAATTCAAAAATCCCGATTTAACTATCTTATATAAACATTAACCCATATTTCTCAAAATCATAATTTTATATAACTTTTAAAAGTATAACGTTTATTTATTTAAAATGGATCAATTCCAAAAATATTGTATATTTTCAAAAATCACTTTAAAAAAAATCATTTTTAAAGTTCCAAAACTTGGTACAATGATGCTACACACCAAATAGTCAATCACGACAACAACGATATCATATATCATATGATAATCCATCAAATATCAAAATATCTGAAATCAAATAAAAACTGTTGAGGAATCCAGTTGGATCCCTCCAACCTGTTTTCCTGCATCCACAAACATTAGCACAATACCAATTCCGCTCCAGTACGGAATTATCGCGGTATATGGGATTTAAATATTATCCGCTTAATAGACGGCGCAATAGGGTCTCATCCGCTAAACAAATGCGGGAAAATCAATAACTCCAATATATACATATGCCAATATATATATATTGCTATTATATATAATACCAATTTCACTGTTTATGAAATATTCGCGGTATATGTTTTTAATAAATAACATCCGCTTACTAACGGCATATAATGTCTATTTTAACAATCAATAGATAACAATCATCATTCAAACATGCATTCAAATATTTTAAATCTAACTATTTAAAATAAAATCGAAACTGATTCGATTGAGTGAGAAGTTCTCACCTTGATTTTAATTTTGTTTTTAGCGATTTATTTCGAATAAAATTAAACGCGCGTTTAATTTTACCCGAAATTCTCACTAACTCCAAACGACTCCAATCCAATTTCATCACGTAGTGCTCGTCCATACGATTCCAACGCAACTGGTTTCGCGCGTTTTCGACCTCGTATGAAAAAGATATACATTTTTGAAGTTACACGAATTTATTATAACATAAATTACAACTACTTTTATAATTTTAAACCTAGCTTTGATCATAGCCGTTGACTCCAAACCTCCACCATCAGATCCGTGCGTGCTTCTTTCTTCCTCCCTCTTCACGTACGCGCGTTCGTTCCCACTTGAAGCCGAACCCATCATCAACACTTAGGGTTTAAATTTTCACCATTTATACTCGATGAAACTTCATCACGTCGCCACCACGTCGAAGCTCGTCACGAGCTCTATCTTCGGCCACCATCTCGATGAGCTCGGTCGTGTCTTTCTGCCTAGAAACGCGTGCGACTTCCAGGCATTCACGCTCGATTTTTGGAAAATCGAAGCCACTTCAACACGAATCCACCGTTGGATCTGTAGTTCTTGATGTGCTCTACGATTCTCTAGTTGAGGGTTTCTGTTAAAAGTGAATGGATTTAGAGATTTGAGGAGAAGATGATGGACAATTTTCGGCCATAAATAGCTTACTGGCGGCTGTGCAATTGAATTAGGGTTTTCTCTTTTTTTTCTAAAATTTGTGAAAAAAAATGGTGTATTTATAGGAAATTTTTCAATCACTATTCATCCAGGAATTCCAAACTCGGATTCACGCGCCGTAACCAGCATTTCTAGGGTTTACCCCGCGTTCCGGACACAATGGAACAGGTTTCGAAAGCTAATTCGGACATCTGTGCGAGTTATGGCAACAAACGTTCGATTTAAATTAAACCGATTTAAACGATTATCTAGGCGTTTTAATTTGTACCGGACAAACGGTAAATCCAATTGAAACGAAATTTGAAACCTTACAATAATATCACATTACGGATCCGATGAAACTGGTTTCGTTGAAATCCGAGACTTTTTGAAAAATGACTATTTTAACTCGCCAAATTAATATTAAAAATAAATCGATGCGTTTCGAGCTGCCACGATCAAACGACAACTCCGATTGACACGAAAATTGAAATCCGGTAATAACTAACTATTACGGATCCAATGGAACTGGTTTCGTCCAATTCTGAGACTGTTCAAAAATTGACTATTTTCACTAGTCGTTTTAAATATTAAAATATTCAATTTTCACAAATTAACTTTTAATTCGATTTTAAAAGTTCTAAAATATCGTTCTAACTTCAATATGATAAAATAAAATTTTACAAATCATTTTCAATCATATTTAACCCAATTTTCCATTATTTCTATAATTTAACATATTAAATTATCGATTTAATTATCTAATTAAATCCAATAATTCAAAATAAAATTTATTTGACTTATAAATTCACTTATTAAATATTTAAAATTAATTAAATATTCAAATTTTAATAAATTAAAATTCTGGGTTGTTACAAGAATAGTTTTATTTTTAAAGTAGTTTTGGCTAAAAGTTTTACTTGGAAAATTATTATTGAATTTCATAACTATTATTTTAAATAAAGTGTTTCCATAGTTTATTTTTAAATGTTCTAAGTGTATTTTTGGATAAAGTGATTTAATTTGTTTTAAAGCTAGATTTTAAAGGAATTGGCGCTTTTCGGTGGAAATAAAACAATTGGCTGAATAATTGTCTAATTTGATAGTTAAATAACCGACTATCAATATGGCCAATGAGCTGATCTTTTCGAAGAGACTGGGATTGGGTTTAGTTATCCGAAAACCATTTTGATCCGGTTTGAACATTTGCAAATGAAGACCGTGAAGATGATGAAGACGGTGATTCGGTTTATCCAGACCTAGGGTAACTTTTATGGATGAATGCTATCAGACCATCATCAGGAGGAGATGAGCATTCTAAGTGAATTGTGTTCTAAAAAGGTAATGCATATCCTCAAGCCTCATCAACCAGGAATGGCTAAAACAAGGGAGGTGCAGCAAGGTTAAATTTATTAGCACCCAAGTAGATTAAGGTCATTCTTGTCTAGATGTCCCTTTTTGATCTCGGCTTAGTGGGCGGTTGCTGATCCCAACTACGGGTGATCTTATTCGGATTATCCAGTGATGGGTAGCTCCTGTCTTGTGTTGCGGGAGTGGTCCTCGTTACGCTGATCTAGGCCAGGTACTTTGACGGGCGGTGCCCCAGTAGCCCTGCTATTGTATGAAATCCAATCTCCAGTAAGCCCGTATGGTTTTGATTATACCCAACTATGTTGGAATGTGAGATGCACGCATTTCATCTAGATTCTATTTTACTTTCTAGACACTATTATAATATTAGACGGATTCGATAAAAATGTTATAGGTTATCGTAAGGTAAAAGCCCGACATGTTTATTTGTGGTGTGGTGTCACGAGATACCTTTGATTTCAAAGGTTTTTGAAAACTTTAATAATTCATTTGAGTGTGTTTTCTCACGTTGGTTTTCCAGACCTACTTGAGTGTTATTTTATTATAATGCTTGGGTCAGACCGAGTATTAAAGGTACATGATAGGATACCATGGAGCTTTGGAGACGAGCTGGATGGCGAGACGTATCACATGTACTTGATGTTTATTCCTTTAACGACCTGACTTCCTAACTCCAGGAAATCGCATCATCTTGAAGAAAGAAAGGGATAGAAGAAGAAAGAAAGAGAAAAAAGAAAGACAACAATATTAGATTACTCACAGCGGAATGAATAAGATATAATATATCACATAAAATATTACATAGCATCTTATTACATTAGAGTACACAACTTATTCAACTCATATTAGACAGTTATAAACATCAGTCTGACTATTCAACTCAAGTACAACAGATACAGATACCAAACAGAAAATAAACACTTGAGTCAGACAGGGGTTTGGTGTGAGTAAACGGTTTAAAATTGCTTAACTTTAGAAAATCCTTTGAAAAGAAAAGGTATCACGTAAGACTTCCCACACATAAACATGGAAAAGTTTTTACCTTACGCTAACCAAAACATTTGAAAGGAAATCCAGTGATATTATAATAGTGTCTAGGGTTTTCAAATCAATAAGAAATAGCCGAAATTGTTACATGGTTAAATTCCAGCTACTAGCCACAAAAGTGGGTAATACAAACAAAACCGTAGGGTCTCGTAGGAAGAATGGGTTTCCATCGATGGCAGGGCTACTAGGGTACCGCCCGTACGTGGCCTAGATCAACGTACCGAGGAGCCACCCTAAACTCCCCTGCAACACAAGGCCGGAACCATTCCTTACTGAACAGTCCCGAACAAGACAACCCCGGCGGTTGTCCGGAATTCAACCGCCCCACACAGCCGAATAAAAAGGGACTTCTAGACAGGAGTAAATCTTGCTCTCCAGTGGGAGCTACCCACGAAGCCTTGCTGCACCTCCCCTGTTTTAGCCATTCCCGGTTGATGAGGCTTGAGGCTACGATTACGTTTATAGAACACATCTATCTTAGAATGCTCATCATCCACCTGACGATATTCTGAAAGCATTCAATCCATACAAGTTCGTTCCAGGTTCGAACGAAACCGAAGGCACTATCTCATTGCACTCATTTTGGAATCACCCTCAGAGTCAATGACCATAGCCCTTGCACTCTAAATCACCATCTCGAATCTATAAGTACTATTCCGTCAACTCACTACGAAATCACCCACAGAGTTATACTGACGTATAGCCCTTACACCTCGAGTCTTCACTTGCTCCACTTGGATTCACGACCTAACGTTTAATTAGAATCGATGTGGTTTTCGGATCCCAAATATGGAACCCGATCCCGGTCTCACCAAAACCAAACGCCATTTTAATGTCCAAGTTGTACTTAAGGATTTTAATAGTTAAACCTATATATAGGATGATATAAACAAATAGATGAATCACATTATCATATCAGATAATTCATAACAAATATTCATCTCACAAAGCAGCATACCATATAGCAGGAATATCCAAATCATCTAGTATCAACCAAACACCCAATATCAATCATCCAGTATCAATTGATCATCAATTCATCATCCAATATAAATCACCAAATATCAATTTATCATCAAATAGCAGAATTGATTAACTCCAAAACAATTGGATTAAACTTAAATCTTCCTTCATTTATTTATCCCAAATAAATAAATTAATCATTCTCAATGATCTTCCATAATTAATACTCCTTGATTAATCATCCTTTAATTACATTCAAGTAATTATCCTTAACCATATTCAGTAATTAACCTTTAATTACTATCACTAATTACAATAAATTTATGATCATGCATTTACTTCTATTAATTAACTAAAATTAATTCCATTAAACCTCAATTAATTATAATTAATTAATCACACTTAAATTAATCACTTATATTAATCAACATTGATTAATATTATTAATCATATTAATTAATGATCTTTCCTAATTAATAATTACTTTAAATTAATTAAATAATTAACTTATAATTAATCATCTTATTAATCATAAACAATAATTAACAACTTGTAATTACTTATCTTAATTAATTAACTTTCTTAATTAATTATATTAACCCTTGACTAATTAATCTAATTAATAAATCTTTAATTACTTCATTAAGTAATTATTAATCAATTTAAATTAAAAATTAGTCCTTAATTAATTACTTTATTAATTAGTTACATTTTAATTAATTACACTTAGTAATTAATCTTAATTTAATCAAATTTATTAACTAATCACCTTAATTAATTAACTACAATGATTATGTAATTAACTCTTAAGTACTTAACAAGTAATTATCCCTAATTTCTTGATTACTTCTTAACTAATTACTTAACAAGTAAAAATTTTCAATTTTCAATTCTTAAATTAATCACTTCATAATTAATTAATTTTTCAAAACAGTTATATTAATCAATTCTTTAATTAACAACATTAAGTGATTCCATTAATCACTCCAATTAATTACTCCCATGAGTAACTGCTCTAACTACTTCCATAAGTAATTACCATTCTAATTTCATTCAAAAATTAACCATTAATTACTTAATTAAGTATCACACATAATTAATTCATAATCAAGTGATTATTTAAAATTAAATAAATAATTAACTAATTATTTAAAATTAATTAAATAATTAAATAATTAATCTTTTTTTATTTCAAATATTTGGTTAATTAAGAAAACCATAAATCTTAATTAATCTTTTACTTATATATAAATCATATTTTAAATTAAGTATTCTTAAGTTTATAAGTTTACTATAACTATCTTCATAAATAAATTATTTGAACTAATCAAATTTTAACAACTTAAAAACAAATCATACTATTTGGATTTCAAAATTAAATAATAACCTTATTTGAAAATAAGAAATTTAGAAATCAAATTTCAAATTTAAAATAGTTTAAATTATCTAACTTTAATCTTATTCCTTTGCAATATAAATTTTGAAACTTTATTATTAAAACCTTACCTTAAGATTTACTTAAATTTTGATTAATTCTTAATTTGAAAACACTTCTTTATAAGTTCAAATTATAAAATTTAGTTAAGTTAATTCATTTCCAAAAGAAATCATTTTTAACAAATTTTAAAACTTAAAATAAATTCAATCAATACCTTTTAAAAATTTGATTTACGAACAAGGGGTTTTAACTTGTAAGTTTATTTCCTTTTAAACTTGTTTAATTTTTTTTTTTAAACTTGATCTCAACAGCAAGTTAATTTTAACTAACCGTTTACAGGACTACCCAGAAAAAGTCCAAGCTCGAGTACGAAACCCAAATGACACGAGTTAACCTACACTATCATTACCAGAACAAACAGAAAACACTCCCTTCAAAACCCGAGTACAAACCCAGAAACCACCCGCGTCAACCCCGAAGCACTCCATCATCATCATCATCTTCGAGTCATTCACGAGCCTAACATGCTAACCCACCCGAGCTTCTAGCGACACTCACCTCACGGAAAACGGCGTGCACACGGTGCACACAATCGCCGCCGACCTTCGGCGAACGTCGCAACTACCTCCGATGATATCACAGTCACTCACGAGCACGAAACTACACCCAGAATCAACCAAAAGAAATCGAACCAAAAATTCGACCTTCAGCAGAAAAAACTGCAGAACCCCTCGACCCCAAAACTCCATCGCCGCCGCAAATCTTAACACTGACGAACTCGCCGTCCCTACCACCGAATCTCCACGTCACGAGCATCGTTCCTTCAAAAAGAGATCACCTCCGATCACCTTTTCAAGTTGCAAACGTCTCGACAACAATGCCGAACGAAACAAAGCCGAAACCCTAGTTCGATCCATCTCGAGAAATTCACACATTAAAAAAAATTTCCAGCATTTTTCCTTTGATCAATGATACCCAAACTAGCTACCACCAAGAAATCATCTTCAATTATTAAAGGGATCATCGGCAGTTTACCAAATTGCCGATATCATTCATTCCCAATTTTCAAATTAATTATCACACTAAAAATTACAATTTGCATGTTAAAATTCATGATTTTCAAACACGAATCCAATCCTGTAATTCGAATCTGAAATTAAGCAAGTTGATTTTTTTTACCAAAATTTAAGTTTCACTGTTAATTCTATTTTTAACGAGATTTGTGGTACTTAAAATTCCTGAAACTATTTTATAACCTTCATCATACAATTACAAACAATTTTCATTCAAATACTTAAGCCTAATATGGATTTGATTTGTAGATATTGAAATTTTTGAGCAGAACACTCGAAATGAACAAACAGAGAACAGAATAAACAAGCTCACACAACACTATTCATATAAATTCAAGGCAACGAACTTCAATACAAGTTATAACATCACATGCATGGTAGTTAAAACAAACCAAACTGTTTTTAAAAGAAGTTTACTCACCACTTTGAAAAAGGCAGAGCGAGTTTTTAAAATTTTTCTTCCAGGCTTTGCTGTTGAAGTAAATTGCTTTGCATGCCTTCAATTTGACTTGCTGAGTTGATTAAAAGTGTTGAACTTTCCATTGAATGCAGATTTGAAGTTTGCAGCTTTAATTTTTCTTTGCAAATTGAAGTTTCCAAGTTTGCTTATGGATTTTAATTTACAGTTTTGATTGTTGAGGAGAACCTTAATTTGCAGATTTTAATTCTCAGGTTTTGATATTTTCAAATTTTCCACTAATTTCTGGTTTTGAATCTTTAGAAAAGAAGATAAAGGAAAAAGAGTTATGTTTATTAAGATTAAAGAAAGTATAAGATTAAAATAAAGACACTTGCTCAAAAACTTGCAAATGTCATTTATTATGCTTAATAGTTTAACAAGTGTTATTAAGGGTGTTTATAATGTTTACACATGCCTTTGTATTTTAATAAACCTTTATTTAATTTAAATGTTAACATAAACTAACATGTTTAATTTACTTTATTAATGAATACTTACATATGTGAATATAAATTTAATCCTTTAAATAAAATATTAGAAAACTAATTATAGTATAAATAAATCTTATACATGTATTTAAAAAATAATCTAAAACTTATACATATACATTTATAACCATTTAAAATTTAAAAAAAAACAAAACAAAGCTTGTTTAAACCATTTTTAAAATATCTTATTTAAAATAACAATTATCTTATAATTTGAAAACAAATGAATTGATCTTTAATTTAACTTTTGAAAAATATTAAGTTTTAAGATGAAACTTTAAATTACTATTCATGCATATTTAAATTATCAACAGATTAAGTAAAATTTTAAAACAACTCAAATTATAACATATACATACATATGTATTACAATTTGAAAATTTAACTTTATTTAAAACAAAAGATATTTCTATTCACAATATATATCAATTATATATATTATAAACAGAATAAAATTTCATTAGCTTTTGAAAAACAATTCTTATCAATTTTTGCCAGATTAAAAATTTATTTACATTTACCAATTTAAACTAAAATTATAAAGAAAAATTATCAAACCAATTTAATTATTATCACAGATTATTAAATCGATATTGCCCAAAATTCCGGGTCGTTACAATCCTTCCCCCTTAAAAGAATTTCGTCCCCGAAATTTAAAAGAAAAGGTAATTTAATAACCCAGCATAGATTTTAATTCAATCAGCAAAGCATACTTATCAATCAGTTACTAGCACCAAAGCAATCAATCACACAAACAAACTTAACTAATTATCCTGACATATGTCAGAATAAAACTCTAATACTATTTCGAGTTTCCCAAGTAAAAATCACCAGGAGACTTGCTCTACGTAAGCTAAACTAACAAACTACACCCCCAAAATCTAGAGCTCCTCTCCTTTCTAGATTCATCAATCTGAACAGAACATCAGATTACTCTCAAATCCAGCTCAACATCCAACTCCAACTGAACTACAGATTCAACAAGCAACAATGAATCATACACATACTCCCTCAGAGCTACGTGAAATAAAATGAATTCTAGCTATCCAAACTGGCAATTCAATCTCATAGACAACAGATCTTTTCTTATCAGAACACAGATAAGAATCAAATGCCATAGCATTAACCAACCAATCTTACTCAATTACTGCTCTCTCCTAACCAGAGAAATCTTAACAACAATGAAGTCTCCAACTTCGAATTCAAAACTCCTTATCTCAAATCTGCATAACCTAACAGACAATCATGGGCTGCAAATCCTTTCCCTGATTAGCTCCACCTATGCTGATACTTACAGAAACAACTAGACCAAAGCAAACTAGTTCCCGGATCCTATTCAACAGAAAAAATCTTTATAATCCATCGAAATCCAGAACACAAGCTCTACTTCCCAAACAATAGCAAATTGAACTTGCTTCCTTCCTTGCACAGCTGCTACTTCGCTTCCGCTGCACAACTCTGATTCTGAAATAAATGAGAATACTGTTGATGAACACGAGTACAAATTTATCCAATATATCCAGAAAACTTTGTTCATCAAATCCATACAATCTTAGTGACACATCTGACTCGGTCATACAACCTTACACAGAATCCAATTCAAAAACAAGATCTAACCAAATCCAAATTCCAAAAATTCTGAGCTGCTACACCATCTCTCCTACTAGGCTAACCACCAAAATCGCTTCTGGAACCAAAACAACATGGAACTCAACTCCAGATGCAGACAACCTTCTGAGTACCTCAGCAGCTCCTACTTCCCATGAGAATCCTCAGCCTCAAACAAAAGAATGCTCAAGAAAAATCCCAAACCAATCGCAAGTCACTTTTGCAATCCAACCTATTTCGAATGCTAAAGAAACTATCCTCTCTTTACCAATTAGAACAGCTCTAAGCTTTTCCGAACAAGGTTAATTCTTCAAGATAACTTCCACCATCTGCCCAGACTGCCCAAAAAAAAACCACCAAGATTTATGAACCACCAGAGAAACGATCACACTGCCTCTTCCAAACTCTACCTCGACGATACTACAAAGCTAAAAGATCCACTCGTCAGCACACCGATCACTTCGAGCTGAACTGCTACCACAGCTATCCAAAGACTTCTAATCCAAATGCTTCTCGGAAACCAAAACCATCTATAAACCACATAAAAGACCTTCGAGATGGCAGACAACCCAAAAGAAACTCGGGTCCCAACCCAAGCATCAACACCTCACTCTCCTTAAAGGATGACAAATGAGACCATGCCGAAGCGAAGCAACTCATAGACCTTAGTCTCATATTGCAGAACAGCCAACCTCCATACTGAAGATCCAGATAACTTCTACACAGGCGAGTCTTCCCTGAGGCAGGTAAAGACTGTTTCTCTACAACTTCTAAAACTGCTTCAAGAGAAAACACCTTCTGAAATACCCATGGATTCTGCATCTCATCACGTAGTTATCAAAATACCATCACTTACTTCTGCACTTCCGACAGATCCAAACTTAAGAATAATTCGCTCACCCGAGCGAAATCCAAACTTATTCTTCACAGATAAATTCCGAATCTTTAAAAAGATTTCCTTCGGATATCAGAGAAATCCTTACTCCAAACTACAAAACTTACTCGAGACGGTATTAGGTCTACAGTCTCGACAAAAACTTCCAACCTCAACATATGGACCTCTTCCATCAGTGGTAATCGTGTTACACACATATACCACTACTCCATCCACCTTTTAAAATTCATGTTGGAAAATCCGAACAGATAACCCAATAGATTAGGTAGATATATATATATATATATATATATATATATATATATATATAGTTATATATAAAAATTACAAGTACGCTCGCTCAAGAAAGACACCACTCCAAAGCCTAGGTATTCACTCAACCTAACACTCTAATACCAACTTTAACGACCCGACTTCCTAACTCCAGGAAATCGCATCATCTTGAAGAAAGAAAGGGATAGAAGAAGAAAGAAAGAGAAAGACAACAATATTAGATTACTCACAGCGGAACGAATAAAATATAATATATCACATAAAATATTACATGGTATCTTATTACATCAGAGTACACAACTTATTCAACTCAT
Organism: Allium cepa; assembly: GCA_030765085.1. Taxonomy (NCBI): domain Eukaryota; kingdom Viridiplantae; phylum Streptophyta; class Magnoliopsida; order Asparagales; family Amaryllidaceae; genus Allium; species Allium cepa. The sequence goes on from CM060932.1 coordinate 915,759,219, forward strand.
ATTAGACAGTTATAAACATCTGTCTAACTATTCAACTCAAGTACAACAGATACAGATACCATACAACACAGCGGAACCATAATATATCTACACGTCGTAGCCTCTTGCTCCATATCTCCTCCAGAATTCGTCAAGCTAACCTAAATCACTTGATTACTCATACATAATATGAGTACCCAAGAGTTAATAAAATAGAAAATAAACACTTGGGTCAGACAGGGGTCTGGTGTGAGTAAACGGTTTAAAATTGCTTAACTTTAGAAAATCCTTTGAAAAGAAAAGGTATCACGTAAGACTTCCCACACATAAACATGGAAAAGTTTTTACCTTACGCTAACCAAAACATTTGATAGGAAATCCAGTGATATTATAATAGTGTCTAGAATTTTCAAATAAGAAATAGCCAAAATTGTTACATGATTAAATTCCAGCTACTAGCCACAAAAGTGGGTAATACAAACAAAACCGTAGGGTCTCGTAGGAAGAATGGGTTTCCATCGATGGCAGGGCTACCGGGGTACCGCCCGTCACAGTACGTGGCCTAGATCAACGTATCGAGGAGCCACCCTAACTCCCCTGCAACACAAGGCCGGAACCGTTCCTTACTGAACAGTCCCAAACAAGACAACCCTCAGAGTCAATGACCATAGCCCTTGCACTCTAAATCACCATCTCGAATCTATAAGTACTATTCCGTCAACTCACTACGAAATCACCCACAGAGTTATACTGACGTATAGCCCTTACACCTCGAGTCTTCACTTGCTCCACTTGGATTTACGACCTAACGTTTAATTGGAATCAATGTGGTTTTCGGATCCCAAATATGGAAACCCGATCCCGGTCTCACCAAAACCAAATGCCATTTTAATGTCCAAGTTGTACTTAAGGATTTTAACAGTTAAACCTATATATAGGATGATATAAACAAATAGATGAATCACATTATCATATCAGGTAATTCATAATAAATATTCATCTCACAAAGCAACATACCATATAGCAGGAATATCCAAATCATCTAGTATCTACCAAACACCCAATATCAATCATCCAGTATCAATTGATCATCAATTCATCATCCAATATAAATCACCAAATATCAAGTTATCATCTAATAGCAGAATTGATTAACTCCAAAACAATTGGATTAAACTTAAATCTTCCTTCATTTATTTATCCCAAATAAATAAATTAATCATTCTCAATGATCTTCCATAATTAATACTCCTTGATTAATCATCCTTTAATTACATTCAAGTAGTTATCCTTAACCATATTCAGTAATTAACGTTTAATTACTATCACTAATTACAATAAATTTATGATCATTCATTTACTTCCATTAATTAACTAAAATTAATTGCATTAAACCTCAATTAATTATAATTAATTAATCACACTTAAATTAATCACTTATATTAATCAACCTTGATTAATATTATTAATTATATTAATTAATGATCTTTCTTAATTAATAATTACTTTAAATTAATTAAATAATTAACTTATAATTAATCATCTTATTAATCATAAACAATAATTAACAACTTGTAATTACTTATCTTAATTAATTAACTTTCTTAATTAATTATATTAACCCTTGACTAATTAATCTAATTAATAAATCTTTAATTACTTCATTAAGTAATTATTAATCAATTTAAATTAACAATTATTCCTTAATTAATTTATTTATTAATTAATTACATTTTAATTAATTACACTTAGTAATTAATCTTAATTTAATCACATTTATTAACTAATCACCTTAATTAATTAACTACAATGATTATGTGATTAACTCTTAAGTACTTAATAAGTAATTATCCCTAATTTCTTGATTACTTCTTAATTAATTACTTAACAAGTAAAAAATTTCAATTTTCAATTCTTAAATTAATTACTTCATAATTAATTAATTTTTCAAAATGGTTATATTAATCAATTCTTCAATTAACAACATTAAGTGATTCCATTAATCACTCCAATTAATTACTCCCATGAGTAACGGCTCTAACTACTTCCATAAGTAATTACCATTCTAATTTCATTCAAAAATTAACCATTGATTACTTCATTAAGTAATCACACTTAACTAATTCATAATCAAGTGATTATTTAAACTTAAATAAATAATTAACTAATTATTTAAAATTAATTAAATAATTAATTAATTAATCTTTTTTATTTCAAATATTTAGTTAATTAAGAAAACCATAAATCTTAATTAATCTTTTACTTATATACAAATCATATTTTAAATTAAGTATTCTTAAGTTTATAAGTTTACCATAATTATCTTCATAAATAAATTATTTGAACTAATCAAATTTTAACAACTTAAAAACAAATTATACTATTTGGATTTCAAAATTAAATAATAACCTTATTTGAAAATAAGAAATTTAGAAATCAAATTTCAAATTTAAAATACTTTAAATTATCTTACTTTAATCTTATTCCATTGCAATATAAATTTTGAAACTTTATTATCGAAACCTTACCTTAAGATTTACTTAAATTTTGGTTAATTCTTAATTTGAAAACACTTCTTTATAATTACAAATTATAAAATTTAGTTAAGTTAATTCATTTCCAAAAGAAATCATTTTTAACAAATTTTAAAACTTAAAATAAATTCAATCAATACCTTTTAAAAATTTGATTTACGAACAACGGGTTTTAACTTGTAAGTTTATTTCCTTTAAAACTTGTTTAATTTTTTTTTAAACTTGATCTCAACAACAAGTTAATTTAACTAATCGTTTACAGAACTACCCAGAACAATGTCCAAGCTCGAGTACGAAACCCAAATGACACGAGTTAACCTACACTATCATTACTAGAACAAACAGAAAACACTCCCTTCAAAACCCGAGTACAAACCCAGAAACCACCCGCGTCAACCCCGAAGCACTCCATCACCATCATCTTCGAGTCATTCACGAGCCTAACGCCCTAACCCACCCGAGCTTCCAGCGACACTCACCTCACGGAAACGGCGTGCACACGGTGCACTTGCACAATCGCCGCCGACCTTCGGCGAACGTCGCAACTACCTCCGATGATCTCACTGTCACTAACGAGCACGAAGCTACACCCAGAATCAACCAAAAGAAATCAAACCAAAAATTCGACCTTCAGCTGAAAACACTGCAGAACCCCTCGACCCAAAAACTCCATCGCCGCCGCAAATCCTAACGCTGACGAACTCGACATCCCTACCACCGAATCTCCACGTCACGAGCATCGTTCCTTCAAGAAGAGATCACCTCCGGTCACCTTTTCAAGTTGCAAACGTCTCGACAACAATGCCGAACGAAACAAAGCCGAAACCCCTAGTTCGATCCATCCCGAGAAATTCACACATTAAAAAAAATTTCCAGCATTTTTCCTTTGATCAATGATACCCAAACTAGCTACCACCAAGAAATCATCTTCAATTATTAAGGGGATCATCAGTAGTTTACAAATTGCCAATATCATTCATTCCTAATTTTCAAATTAATTATCACACTAAAAATTACAGTTTGCATGTTAAAATTCGTGATTTTCAAACACGAATCCAATCCTATAATTCGAATCTGAAATTAAGCAAGTTGATTTTTTTACCAAAATTTAAGTTTCACTGTTAATTTTATTTTTAACAGGATTTGTGGTATTTAAAATTCCTGAAACTATTTTGTAACCTTCATCATACAATTACAAACAATTTTCATTCAAATACTTAAGCCTAATATGGATTCGATTTGTAGATATTGAAATTTTTAAGCAGAACACTCAAAATGAACAAATAGAGAACATAATAAACAAGCTCACACAACACTATTTATATAAGTTCAAGGCAACGAACTTCAATACAAGTTGTAACATCATATGCATGGTAGTTAAAACAAATCAAACTGTTTTTAAAAGAAGTTTACTCACCACTTTGAAAAAGGCAGAGCAGGTTTTTAAAATTTTTCTTCCAGGCTTTGCTGTTGAAGTTAATTCCTTTGCATGCCTTCAATTTGACTTTCTGAGTTGATTAAAAGTGTTGAACTTTCCATTGAATGCAGATTTGAAGTTTGCAGCTTTAATTTTTCTTTGCAAATTGAAGTTTCCAGGTTTGCTTATGGATTTTAATTTGCAGTTTTGATTGTTGAGGAGAACCTTAATTTGCAGATTTTAATTCTCAAGTTTTGATATTTTCAAATTTTCCATTAATTTCTGGTTTTGAATCTTCAGAAAAGAAGATAAAGGAAAAAGAGTTATAATTATTAAGATTAAAGAAAGTATAAGATTAAAATAAAGACGCTTGCTCAAAAACTTACAAATGTCATTTATTATGCTTAATAGTTTAACAAGTGTTATAAGGGTGTTTATAATGTTTACACATGCCTTTGTATTTTAATAAACCTTTATTTAATTTAAATGTTAACATAAACTAACATGTTTAATTTACTTTATTAATGAATACTTACATATGTGAATATAAATTTAATCCTTTAAAGAAAATATTAGAAAACTAATTATAATATAAATAAATCTTATACATGTATTTAAAAAAAATCTAAAACTTATACATATACATTTATAACCATTTAAAATTTTAAACATTATAAAAGAAAACAAAACAAAGCATGTTTGAATAATTTTTAAACTATCTTATTTAAAATAACAATTATCTTATAATTTGAAAACAAATGAATTAATCTTTAATTTAACTTTTGAAAAATATTGATTTTTAAGACAAAACTTTAAATTACTATTCATCCATATTTAAATTATCAAAAATTAAGTAAAATTTCAAAACAACACAAATTATAACATATACACGCATATATGTTACAATTTGAAAATTTAACTTTATTTAAAACAAAAGATATTTCTATTCACAATATATATCAATTATATATATTATAAACAGAATAAAATTTCATTAACTTTTGAAAAACAATTCTTATCAATTTTTGCCAGATTAAAAATTTATATACATTTACCAATTTAAACTAAAATTATAAAGAAAATTTATCAAACCAATTTAATTATTATTACAGATTATTAAATCGATATTGCCCAAAATTCCGGGTCGTTACAATTCCGCTGTGTAGTTTAAGCTGTATAGTCAGCCTTTAGGAGGATAAGTATTATAACTGTCCATTTGTGCGCTATGGATTGTGTTGTACTCTGATGATTGTAAGTACTATATAGTTATAGATTCTTTTGTATAAAAATCTATTGTATATATATTATATGTTGTTCCGCTGCGACTATGAAATTCTGTATTATTTTCTATTTTCTTCTTCTACCGCTTCTTCTTTAACCCTAATGGTTTGTATTTCTATCCACTTTGAGTTTAATTGATGGAGAATATTTTCGACTCAAAGGGGTATGGATTTGCAAGCTGTTACAGTTGGTATCAGAGAAGAAGGTTAAGCGAGGACCTTGGCTCTGGTGGGGATTACTCATTAGGGATAGGGTCAGCAGTGCTCTAGAATGAGTTTGAGTGTATTAATAGATATGAACACGTATTTGTTGGTGAATACAAAATCATTTTATATTGTGTTGATTGGTTTGTTAAGTGGCCTATGGATCTTGGTCAATACGAGTAATTAACATTATTTATAGGAATCTCTAAACACTTGTACAGAACAATTTGACGCGGTATTGCTTTAAATAGGGTGAATGAAATAATTTGACCAAAATTATTTTTATAAAAAAAAGAAATGGTTTTCCGTAAATAATTATAGTTATATATGGTTGCCTACTTATTAGTGTAACAAACCGGTATTTTCAACCATTCGCATCCATTATAAGTGTATAGGTAGACACTCATGCCAGAATTGAATTGCTCAAAATACCGCGTTGTAAATAAGATTTGGCAAATCTTAGAACATACAGTAAATAAAAATCATAGAACACAGACACAGAGTAAGAAATGCAGCAGAAGTAAAAGAGATAGTAGTTCATGAAGCTACTATGTAAATATATCAGAGTTAAATAAAATACAACAGAATAAATAAAGTACAACAGAAGTCTCAAGATGATAACCAAGTACAAGCTAAATAGAACAACAGAACTAGAATAGATAAAACTAGATAAGCAGATAATCTCCAGCGATTCCAATCTCCAGAAAGTGGAATCCAAATCTGTGAATAACTCAGGCTGACCCGAGCGTAAATAAAAATACAAACACTCGAGTCAAGACAATATATACTTATATAATGTAAACCAACTCAAGTGAACTGTATTAAGGTACAAGTAACTTAAAGGATGCCTGGAACCGCCCATCCTTTAAGGATCCGTTAAACTATTTACTACGTAGTAATATTGCGCTATTATAATAATGTCTACGGTAAAATAAACTTACTTTTAAATAGCGTTCCACGCTACCCATATCACCCTTCACACATAATAGTCCCAGCAGTCCATCCAATATCATGACATCTCCACACCGGGTGACTGTCAGAGGATACCACACGGGCTACGGGAGAAAAACAAACTCGTATTCAAGGCTCGGTATGGTAGGTGGCACGGCACATAAGGCAATGCCAGGGTAGATATACCAATTACGCACACGGGCTGGTGGTAACGCAGCAGCCACATACGCCCACCTCGGAACACACTCCCAATCAAAATCGGAGGATGGCCATCTAATCAATCACCAGTAAGAGTATAGTATCGAAGGAATGTTTCCGATCGGAGGAATGACCTCATTTGGCCCGAGATCGCTCCTGTTTTAGCCACCTTATGCCAACTCACGGGAGTTGGGTCCACGTAATATACATCAAGAACGTCGCCACCATCCTACTTCATTCTGGAATCTCCACCGCGTACACGGTTGTCAATGTGGTTTTCGGTATCGACAGAGAGTATGCCAAATATCTGATCCCGGTCTCTTTAACAACCAATCGTTATTATAACCCATGGTTATAATTTTAAAATATAATATGTTATACTTCAAAATAGAATATCATTTCAAATCCAAATCTTTATCAAAACAAAGATTAAATCATTTCCAAACCATTTCAATATATCAAAATAGCATATCCTTTCAAAACTCCATTTTCAAATCATTTCAATATATCGAAATATCATATCCTTTCAAAACTTCACAACAAATCATTTTAATATCAAAATATCATTTCAAAGATAGTTTATACTTCGAAAACACAAAATCATTTTTTATTTCAAAACTATATTTATTTCAAAAAAAATATCATTTCCATTCCAAACATATATTCACTTTTCAAAATAGTTTATAATTTCAGAGTTATAACTCTTTCAAAATCAAAACATTGAAATCATTACACTTTAAAAATCAGAACATTTTGAAATCATACATTTGCAATCATTCTTTAATTCTATACATTTACAAATTTTATTAAATTAAACCCAAATTTAAATTTAAATTTAATTTAATTCAAACCATCATTTTCAATTCAAATTCAGTTTACGAACAAACCATTTCAAATCTTATCAAATTTAAATATAGGTTTAATCCACAAAATACAATATTTAATCTTTAGTATATTTCAAGGTTTGAATATCCCACCTTTCATAAATCCAATATCATATAAATAAACTCAAATGATATATACTTCAAATATTCATTTATCAAATAAATTAAATAAATCAGAAATCAAATATCCTTTCAAAATATCAAAATGTCAAATATTATTCAAAACATCATTCATTTTTATTCATTTAAATAACTTTTAAATCCCTTCATTTTATTTAGGAATTAATTACCATTTTAAACTTACGTTTCAAAAAGATTTTATATCAAAAATTAAATCTCTCCATTTAAATCATTTATAGTCAATTCCTTATATTTATTAATTAAATATTAAATTTCCAAAACTTAAATCCTTCCATTTAAAGCCATATAAATGTCTCTTCATTATTTTTAGAAATTTAACATTTAATTTCCAAAATTTTATCATTTTCCAACGATTATTTTTTTCATAAAAGTTATTAAAACAACAAAAATATAATTTTCGTAGCACTAAAAAATGCTACGTAAAGTTATAGTTTAAAACAGTTCATTTGACAAAAGACAGCGTTTAAGTGCTTTAATAGATTTCCTTTAAATTTCAAATAAACTAAATGTTAAGTTTAACCACTATAACATTTACAAAGTGCTATAATAGCCTTTATTTCAATTTAACTTTTTAGTTCATTTAAAACAACTACAGCATTTACAAAATGCTGTAATACCCTTACATTTCATTTCAAAAATGCTGTTAAATCAAATTCAAGGCTTCAATACAAATTTCACCAACAGTTAATTTTGATTTAAACCATTTAACTTATAAAATCATAAAATTTCACATTTTAAAATCATCATTTCAATACTCTTATTTTTATGATTTTTATACAGTTAAATTTCATCCAAAAATCAAATTTTAACATAATTTCTTATTTAAATTAAAGTATTAAATCCCATTTCTTTAATTAGTTTTATTCCTTAACCATTAAGTTTTAAATTACCAAATTATAACTTATTTCTATTTATTTTACTTAATAAAAATGTCATTTTTAACAAAAGTTCAAAATTTCCCACAATAAGTTATATTTCAAAATTTTGACTTAAAACATTCATTTATTCACATTTTCATTTATTCCAGAATCACTTTGATTTTTATAAAAAAATCATTTTATTCATTTTAATTCAAAATATTATACTTTTACTTTTAAAAATAATTTTAAAACATTTCAGAAAATAATTTATAACCCACGGGTCTGTATATAGTTTTCTAGCCTAGGTCAAGTGATACGGATATATATCATTTCAATCTGCAGTTTACAAAGAAAATCCAGGTTCTATCATTTCAAACCCGCAGTTCCAAGTACAATGAAAGATTTTGAAAACCGCTCAGGCCTAACATTTCAGCCTATAATGATTTTCCCTTATTCTAAAGTCCGTTCGGGTATGTATCATTTCAACCCATAGTGTTCTAGTCTACAGGGAACTTACAATGGTGATAACTGATATAAATAACAGAATAACATATAATAACAGAATAACATATAATAACAGAGACATATGATACAAAAGATGTATAACATGTGTGAATAGCATATGATCATAGTATAGCAATTATAACAGGATGATATGCATTACAGGTTCAAGAGATGTCAGTTTATCAACTACATAGGTACATATTAGTCTGGTGAGATTAACTCACTTGTATAAGCTGGAGAAAACGATCAAAAGAAAAAACTGAGATCTTCAAAAGCATTATGGCATGACAATACGGATACGAAGAGAGAGTGGAGAGCCAAAGCTAATAGTCTTGTTCAAACATTTACACAAAACAATACAAATATATGTAAGTTTCAACACGATTTAAATATCAAATAACATTAGAATTCAAAGCTCAAAACAACATCGAATGAATTGCACATGTTCTCAACCTTATGTACTTCAGTTAGGCACTAATTAGGCTCAGCTAACATTGGCATTGGGTCCGGGTTGGGTGTGCAAGAGGTCGGCCTACATGGTGTTAAATGGTGAAGAGGTATAGGTGCATCAATCTACCACTACAAAGCAAAGTTCATGATTTTCTAGGCTACAACTAGGTTCGGCCATGGGTTATGTGGGCCCAACCAGAGGTGCAGGTGGTGGTGGGTGATATGGTAGAGGGTGGAGGTCAGGTCAGAGGTGGTGGTGGCGGCAAAAGGTGGAGGAAGAAGGAGATGGCAATCCTAGACTAGGTTTGATACAGGTGATGGCTAGTGTTAGTTTAGATGGATTTTTGTGATGATCTTCACCATAGCTTGGCTTGGCCTGAGTGGTAGAGGTGTTCGATTGTGTGATGGTCAGAAAAAAGTGGTGTTGGTGGTCGGCCACAGCTTGGAAGAGGGGAATACAGCTATGAAGGTGGAGAGCATGTGCAAATTCAAGTAGAAAATCAATAAAAAGACAAGAAGAAGATAGAATTTTTTACCAAAGCTTCACAAGGGGAATAGCCGTGATTCTTTTGTGAGAGAAAGAGAAATGATTTTCATGAAAGTGAAAAAAAATGCAGCTGAAATGAGTAGACTACACGGCTAAAACAATTAAGAGAAGAGTTGGGAAAATGAAAAGTCGGAAATGCAAAGAGACATAGGAATTTCAAAAGTTTAAAACTCTTCGAATTCCCTATATTCTTTTTATTTTTATTTTTTATATATCAATGGCCGAAAACAAAGATGAAAGATCTCAGAAAATAAAAAAAATAAGAAAAGAAAATAAATAAATTTAAACAATATCAATTAAATAAAGAAAATGCAGTAAATACCAAACTAGGCTTTATAAATTTGAATAAATTCAAGTGTACTTTAAAAAATTTATATTATTATTCTAAAAATATTAAAATATGAAAATATACCCAAAGTAGCATATTAACACAAATTAAAATAATATATGACAAAGAAAATATAATTTATATAATTTAAAATAGACAAAATTGCAAAATAACAAATTATACTCAAAATTGAAATGTACATAACTTTTGCAGTTTAACTCCGTTTTCAACGAAATGAAAAGCAGTATTTAAGTTATTTAATATATTTTCATAATAAAATATAAAATTTAAGATTTAAAATAATTTAAGTTTGAAGTTTAAAAGTCAAAGTTTGAACAGTTTGGCCAGAAATTCACTTTACAGTAAAATATTCAAATTATACTAGTTTGAACTATAAATCACTTAATAATCAACATTTATATTTAAAAACGAAATGCTTGAAATAAAAAAATTTAAATTAATTTAAAAATAAAATAAAGTCCAATTTAAATAATATACAAAAATCTAGGGTTGTTACACTCTCCCCCACTCAAAACTCTTCGTCCCCGAAAAGGAATGAGGAAAGGGAAAGCATAGAGAGAAAAAATAGAGTGAAATAAGATTAAGACAAGATGACAAGGAGATTGAAATTATACCTGATAACTATTGTTATAGGTAAGTTTCACAAGGTGGAAATGATCTTCCCAAGATTCTCCAGAATCAGGAACACAAGCACGAAAATATCCTTTAGAATCTGACTCACTCTTCCCGCTTGACCGACGGTCTGTGGATGGAAAGCAGTGCTCAGATTCGAAATGAGTACCAAAGATTATTAAAGATTATAGAAATATTTCTAAACAGAAAGATTATACAAAGATGTCTATACCAGTCTATAGTAAGATGAGGAAAATAAGGACGAAGACAATTTGAAAACAAAATAGGATAATAAGTTAGAAAAACAAAATAAGATAATAGGTTTGAAATTTCCATGGTTTCAACTTAAATTGATAATTAATTTTTTTTACACAAGTTACATCAATCTTAAATATATCTAATTTCATTATCTTATCATCTAATCATCTTAAACTAAAAATTTCAAAAATCATGATTTTGAAACAAAATCATTATATACTTAAAATGTACTTAATAAATTTAATTCCTCTTTATTCCTAATTAAAATTAAATTTATTCCTCACAATATATTTTATCACTTATGTTAAATATACTTACACTTAATTTATTCTTAATTCCTTTAACATCATTTATATTGTAAATTATTCAATTAACCTTTTATTCTATTTACCTCTGTTAATCTTTTTCTTTTTACTAAAATTTAAGCGTATAACATTTATTATAACCACTCAAATTTTATTTATAAATCCTTTTATATTGTATATTATCCAATTACATTATTAACTTCTGAAAATTAAGGTAAGTTATATTTGAATGCAATTGTATTATACAAATAAAGCTTTCTATTTCAATCATCTCAAGTTTGAATCATTTATTCAAAAAGTTTGATTTTCTTTTTATAATTGAAATTATTATTTAAGATAAAATGTAAGAATTTAAATTCCGATTCCCTTCAAACCATTTAGAGATAAATAAATATATGTATAAAATATGTTAAATCAAAATTAAATCATATATCTATATATATTGTAAATCAAATCATATTTTAGAAATTCAAATCAATTAGATTTTCCAAAACAACAATTGTAGCAAGACGACAGAACAGTCTATTCACTTCGAAACTCGAAAATGAAAGTCGATGATGTCGCGGTTCATCACCGAAATTATTTTCCAGCGACAAAGAGAAGAGCACAAATTTGTTTAACTTTTCAAATTCTTTGGAAACAAATTTCTATTCAAAATGCTTTAAATAATATACCCATTTTAAAACTTTAAACACAAGGTTTGAAACCATCGGAAATTAAATTCTCAAATTTCTTGTTTTAAACTCATTTCAGTTCCCAAATCGATTTATAAACAACTATTTATAAATTCATTTATAGAACAATAAATGATAAATCAAGTATTATCATTTCAAATGATTAATTTAAATCAATTTGTTAAGTTCCATAAATTTACTTATATCAAAATTTATTTCATTAACTAAATTTAAAATAATATTGTGTCAGTTTGTTCTGTCAAAGTGTTTTAGAAATCCTATCGATAGCTTTGATCATACGAATCAATCGGAAACCCAAATCAACATTAACAACTCAAACAACACAATATATAAAATGTTTTAAATATTAGTTTACAAATACACTTCAAGAATGATTTGAAGATAAGTTGGAACAAATATGAGATGATTAAATAACAAAATAAGAAGATGGATAAGCTTATATAAATCGCGGACAACCTTAACCGGTCAACCGTGATTTAAAGAATAAGATCGATGTGGATTTCTGGGGTAAATCTACATTCGATCTCAATAGATAGAGTCTGAAATAACAAAAGATATTAGCATCTAAACCAAGGATGGATGTAAATCTCTGGTGAATCGATGCTAGTTGTAAAGGAGTTTCTCCCTTTATAGATGAATTCTTGAGATTGGCGGGACCGCCAATTCACTATAAAGCTCATTCGAAGTGGAGTTATGGGATACTCCAGAATCAAAAGGAGATGAATAGTGAGGGAAACGAATGAATTTTGGAACCGCAGGGAACGTTCCAAAATTCAAATGAAATTTGAATCAAAGAGGAAGAGATTCAAGTTTGGATGAAGGTGATTCTGTAACTAAATTTACCATAAAAGCTCTGATACCAACTGTAACAATCCGGTATTTTCAACCATTCACATCCATTATAAGTGTATAGGTAGACACTCATGCCGGAATTGAATTTCTCAAAATACCACGTTGTAAATAAAATTTGGCAAATCTCAGAACATACAGTAAATAAAAATCATAGAACACAAACACAAGGTAAGAAATGCAACGGAAGTAAAAGAGATAGTAGTGCATGCAGCTACTATGTAACTATATCAGAGCTAAATAAAATACAACAGAATAAATAAAGTACAACATAAGTCTCAAGATGATAACCAAGTACAAGCTAAATAAAACAACAGAACTGGAATAGATAAAACTAGATAAGAAGATAATCTTCAGCGATTCCAATCTCCAGAAAGTGGAATCCAAATCTGTGAATAACTCAGGCTGACACGAGGGTAAATAAAAATACAAACACTCGAGTCAGGACAATATATACTTATATAATGTAAACCAACTCAAGTGAACTGTAATAAAGTACAAGTAACTTAAAGGATGCCTGGGACCGCCCATCCTCTAAGTATCCGTTAAACTATTTACTATGTAGTAATATTGCGCTATTATAATAATGTCTACAGTAAAATAAACTTACTTTTAAATAGCGTTCCAAGCTACCCATATCACCCTTCACACATAATAGTCCCAGCAGTCCATCCAATATCATGACATCTCCACACCAGGTGACTGTCAGAGGATAACACACAGGCTACGGGAGAAAAACAAACTCGTAGTAAAGGCTCGGTATGGTAGGTGACACGGCACATAAGGCAATGCCAGGGTAGATATACCAATTACGCGCACGGGCTGGTGGTAACGCAGCAGCCACATACGCCCACCTCGGAACACACTCCCAATCAAAATCAGAGGATGGCCATCTAATCAATCACCAGTAAGAGTATAGTATCGAAGGAATGTGCCTGATCAGAGGAATGACCTTACTTGGCCCGAGATCGCTCCTGTTTAGCCACCTTATGCTAACTCACGGGAGTTGGGTCCACATAATATACCTCAAGAACGTCGCCACCATCCTACTTCATTCTGGAATCTCCAAAGTGTAACAAACCTATATTTTTGTATATTATTTAAATTGGACTTTCTTTTATTTTTAAATTAATTTAAATTTTTTTATTTCAAACATTTCATTTTTAAATATAAATGTTGATTATTAAGTGATTTATAGTTCAAACTAGTATAATTTGAATATTTTACCGTAAAGTGAATTTCTGGCCAAACTGTTCAAACTTTGACTTTTAAACTTCAAATTTAAATTATTTTAAATCTAAATTTTTTTATTTTATTGTGAAAATAGGTGAAATAACTTAAACACTGCTTTTCGTTTTGTTGAAAATGGAGTTAAACTGCAAAAGTTATGTACATTTCAATTTTGAGTATAATTTGTTTTATTTTGCAATTTTGTCTATTTTAAATATATAAATTATATTTATTTGTCATATTTTATTTTAATTTGTGTTTTTGTGTTATTTTGGGTATTTTTTTCATATTTTAATATTTTTAGAATAATAATATAAATTTTCTAAAGTACACTTGTTTTTTTTTCCAAATTTATAAAGCCTAGTTTGGTATTTACTGCATTTTCTTTATTTAATTGATATTGTTTAAATTTATTTATTTTATTTTCTTATTTATTTTATTTTCTGAGATCTTTCATCTTTGTTTTCAACCATTGATATATAAAAAATAAAAATAAAAAGAATATAGGGAATTCGAAGAGTTATAAACTTTTGAAATTCCTATGTCTCTTTGCATTTCCGACCTTTCATTTACCCAACTCTTCTCTTAATTGTTTTGGCCGTGTAATCTACTCATTTCAGCTTCATTTTTTTCACTTTCACGAAAATCATTTCTCTTTCTCTCACAAAAAAATCACGGCCACTCCCCTTGTGAAGCTTTGGTACAAAATTCTATCTTCTTCTTGTCTTTTTATTGATTTTCTACTTGAATTTGCACATGCTCTCCACCTTCATAGCTGTATTCCCCTCCTCCAAGCTGTGGCCGACCACCACCACCACTTTTTTTTGACCATCACACATCCTAAAACCTCTCCCCCTCAGGCCAAGCCAAGCCATGGTGAAGATCATCACAAAAATCCATCTAAACTAACACTAGCCATCACCTGTATCAAACCTAGTCTAGGATTGCCATCTCCTTCTTCCTCCACCTTTTGCCGCCACCACCACCACCTCTGACCTGACCTCCACCCTCTGCCACATCACCCACCACCACCTGCACCTCTGGTTGGGCCCACATAACCCATGACCGAACCTAGTTGTTGCCTAGAAAATGATGAACTTTGCTATGTAGTGGTAGATTGATGCACCTATACCTCTTCACCATTTAACACCATGTAGGCCGACCTCTTGCACACCCAAACCAGACCCAATGCCTATGTCAACTAAGCCTAATCAGTGCCTCACTGAAGTACATGAGGTTGAGAACATGTGCAATTCATTCGATGTTGTTTTGGGCCTCGAATTCTAATGTCATTTGACGTTTAAATCGTGTTGAAACTTACATATGTTTGTATTGTTTTGTGTAAATGTTTGAACAAGGCTATTAGCTTTGGCTCTCCACTCTCTTGTCGTATCCATGTTGTCGTGCCATTTTGCTTTTGAAGATCTCAGTTTTTGCTTTTGATCGTTTTCTCCAGCTTATACAAATGAGTAAATCTCACCAGACTAATATGTACCTATGTAGTTGATAAACTGACATCTCTTGAATCTGTAATGCATATCATCCTGTTATAATTGCTATACTACGATCATATGCTATTCACATATGTTATTACATCTGTTATATCATATGTCACTGTTACTATATGTTATCCTGTTATTTATATCAGTTGTCACCATTGCAAGTTCCCTGTAGACTAGAATCACTATGGGTTGAAATGATACATACCCGAACGGACTTTAGAATAAGGGAAAATCGTTATTGGATGAAATGATAGGCCTGAGCGGTTTTCAAAATCTTTCATTTTACTTGGGACTGCGGGTTTGAAATGATAGAACCTGTGTTTTCTTTGTAAACTGCGGATTGAAATGATATACATCTGTATCACTTGACCTAGGCTAGAAAACTATATACAGACCCGTGGGTTATAAATTGGTTTCTGAAATGTTTTAAAATTATTTTTAAAAGTAAAAGTATAATATTTTGAATTAAAATGAATAAAATGATTTTTTTATAAAAATAAAAGTGATTCTTGAATAAATGAAAATGTGAATAAATGAATGTTTTAAGTAAATTTTCTGAAATATAACTTATTGTGGGAAATTTTGAACTTTTGTTAAAAATGACATTTTTAGTAAGTAAAATAAATAGAAATAAGTTATAATTTGGTAATTTAAAACTTAATGGTTAAGTAATAAAATTAATTAAAGAAATGGGATTTAATACTTTAATTTAAATAAGAAATTATGTTAAAATTTGATTTTTGGATGAAATTTAACTGTATAAAAATCATAAAAATAAGAGTATTGAAATGATGATTTTAAAATGTGAAATTTTATGATTTTATAAGATAAATGGTTTAAATCAAAATTAAATGTTGGTGAAATTTGTATTGAAGCCTTGAATTTGATTTAACAGCATTTTTGAAATGAAATGTAAGGGTATTACAGCATTTTGTAAATGTTGTAGTTGTTTTAAATGAACTAAAAAGTTAAATTGAAATGAGGGCTATTATAGCACTTTGTAAATGTTATAGTGGTTAAACTTAACATTTAAGTTTATTTGAAATTTAAAGGAAATCTATTACAGCACTTAAACGCTGCCTTTTGTCAAATGAACTGTTTTAAACTATAAGTTTACGCAGCATTTTTTAGTGCTACAAAAATTATATTTTTGTTGTTTTAATAACTTTTATGAAAAAAATAATCGTTGGAAAATGATAAAATTTTGGAAATTAAATGTTAAATTTCTAATGATAATGAAGAGACATTTATATGGCTTTAAATGGAAGGATTTAAGTTTTGGAAATTTAATATTTAATTAATAAATATAAGGAATTGACTTTAAATGATTTAAATGGAGAGATTTAATTTTTGATATAAAATTTTCAAAACGTAAGTTTGAAATGGTAATTAATTCCTAAATAAAATGAAGGGATTTAAAAGTTATTTAAATGGATAAAAATGAATGATGTTTTGAATAATATTTGACATTTTGATATTTTGAAAGGATATTTGATTTCTGATTTATTTAATTTACTTGATAAATGAATATTTTAAATATATATCATTTGAGTTTATTTAAATGATATTGGGTTTATGAAATGTGGGATATTCAAACCTTGAAATATACTAAAGATTGAATATTGTATTTTGTGGATTAAACCTATATTTAAATTTGATAAGATTTGAAATGGTTTGTTAGTAAACTGAATTTGAATTGAAAATGATGGTTTGAATTAAATTAAATTGAAATTGAAATTTGGATTTAATTTAATAAAATTTGTAAATGTATAGAATTAAAGAATGATTGAAAATGTATGATTTCAAAATGTTTTGATTTTTAAAATGTAATGATTTCAATGTTTTGGTTTCGAAAGAGTTATAACTTTGAAAGTATAAACTATTTTGAAAAGTGAATATATGTTTGGAATGGAAATGATATTGTTTTTGAAATAAATATAGTTTTGAAATAAAAAATGATCTTGTGTTTTCGAAGTATAAACTATCTTTGAAATGTTATTTTGATATTAAAATGATTTGTAGTGAAGTTTTGAAAGGATATGATACTTCGATATATTGAAATGATTTGAAAATGGAGTTTTGAAAGGATATGCTATTTTGATACATTGAAATGGTTTGGAAATGATTTAATCTTTATTTTGATAAAGATTTGGATTTGAAATGATATTCTATTTTGAAGTATAACATATTATATTTTAAAATTATAACCATGGGTTATAATAACGATTGGTTGTTAAAGAGACCAGGATCGGATATCTGGCATACTCTCTGTCGATACCAAAATCCACTTTGACAACCGTGTACGCGGTGGAGATTCCAGAATGAAGTAGGATGGTGGCGATGTTCTTGAGGTATATAACGTGGACCCAACTCCCGTGAGTTGGCATAAGGTGGCTAAACAGGAGCGATCTCGGGCCAAGTGAGGTCATTCCTCCGATCGGACACATTCCTTCGATACTATACTCTTACTGGTGATTGATTAGATGGCCATCTTCCGATTTTGATTGGGAGTGTGTTCCGAGGTGGGCGTGTGTGGCTGCTGCGTTACCACCAGCCCGTGTGCGTAATTGGTATATCTACCATGGCATTGCCTTGTGTGCCGTGTCACCTACCATACCGAGCCTTTACTACGAGTTTGTTTTTCTCCCGTAGCTCGTGTGGTATCCTTTGACAGTCACCCGCTGTGGAGATGTCATGATATTGGATGGACTGCTGGGACTATTATGTGAAGGGTGATATGGGTAGCCTGGAACGCTATTTAAAAGTAAGTTTATTTTACTGTAGACATTATTATAATAGCGCAATATTACTACATAGTAAATAGTTTAACGGATCCTTAGAGGATGGACGGCCCCAAGCATCCTTTAAGTTACTTGTACTTTATTACAGCTCACTTGAGTTGGTTTACATTATATAAGTATATATTGTCCCGACTCGAGTGTTTGTATTTTTATTTACGCTCAAGTCAGCCTGACTTATTCACAGATTTGGATTCCACTTTTTGGAGATTGGAATCGCTGGAGATTATCTTCTTATCTAGTTTTATCTATTCCAGTTCTGTTGTTCTATTTAGCTTGTACTTGGTTATCATCTTGAGACTTCTGTTGTACTTTCTTTTTTCTGTTTATTTTATTTAACTCTCATATATTTACATAGTAGCTTCATGAACTACTATCTCTTTTACTTCCGCTGCATTTCTTACCCTGTGTCTGTGTTCTATGATTTTTATTACTGTATATTCTGAGATTTGCCAAATTTTATTTACAACGCGGTATTTTAGGCAATTCAATTCCAGCATGAGTGTCTACCTATACACTTATAATGGATGCGAATGGTTGAAAATACCGGGTTGTTACAGTTAGGAAATGATAATATCAAATTATTATCATTGTTGTATGGAATTTGAAATAGTAAATAATGTGATAATCAAAGGTTAAGAAATAAATCTACATAATAAAATGTGAATTATAAATGTGATTTATAATTGAAAAAGAAATAAATATTTCAGAGTAATGTTTGAATATGGATTGAAAGGATTTGAAAGTTTGAGTAAATTTAAGGCCCTTTGAGTTTGAAAATGATTTTTCAAAGGCTTGGAGGAATAATAGTGATATTATTCGAAAATATTTTTGAATTGGATATGAAATCTGGCGAGATTTGAAATTAAAAATATTTGAAATTGTTTTTTAAAGAGAAAAAACACTAAACTCACTTTGGTCACTTGAAAATAATTTAATGATGATCGCGACATCATTGGTGTTTATTTTCGAGTTTCCAAGAGAGGAATTGCTACCTGAGTGTTTAAAATTGAAGTGTTTGACATGATTTTGGGATGTAAAGAAATAATTTGGTATACCAAAGGATTTTCGATATATATGATTTAAAAAATGTTTTTGAATGTTTAAGCAATTGCTTAAAACTATGTAAGTTAATAGAAAAATGGTTATGGAATATTAATAAGTTTATAGCTTATAAGGGTTTGAAAAAAAATATGGCTACCTAAATAAAAATTTACAAGTTGGAAATAAAATGTGTGAATGAACAAATGATTTTACATCTGTAAATAAATGGGATTGAAACTGAATATTCGAATTTAATTTGAATTGTGTGAAATGGGAAATTAGTCAAGTTAGACTAAATAAAACAAAATATTGAAATTAAAATTAGTAAGTAAACTAATTGATTTAAATGGTAAGCAAATAAATTGAAATTGAATATTGGGATGATATTTAATTTAAATTGTGTATAATAAAGTAAAGTCGAAGAATTAGTTTGAAGTGGACTAAAAAATTAAAAGTTTGGAAATAAAAAAATTGTTTGAGATTTAAAATAAATTAGTGAATGGAACTAATTAGGAATGGTTAATTAAGTATGGTTTGATAAAAGATGAATAGAATTAAATATTTAAAATAAAAGGTAAATTGAATTCATATGGATTGGATAACCGTTTTGAATAAAAGAAGATATATGAGCCTAAGTGGTGAAGTGAAAATAAAATATTAAAGTGAAAAAATATGTATAATAAACTTAAGAAAAGTAATAGGGTGAAATTCTTAGGTAAAATTTGGAATTGAGAAATATACCAAGTAAATATGTGAATGAAGGTTTAATAAGGGTGTGTGAAATGATAACTGTGAAGAAGTGAATGGAAATCAAAATAAAAGTGGATAAAAAGTGAATTGATATAGCTAATAATTAGTTGAGATAAATGCGTAGGGTGAACGTATATTATTTTATTCGCATAATGATTTGATTCAGATTCGAGCATAGAATTTCGAGATAGTTTTATCGACCCGAGTTTTCACTCGATTGACGGCGAACCCTGGATTTGTATTTTTGATTGATTCTGGAAATTCTCTATCATAGTGTATGGGTATGCAAGGAGAATGATCTTTTCTGATCAAGAAACTAGATCTGAGTCCGCACTAGAGAGTCGTGTGAACGATACTAGTTTGGAAGTGCAATTGTGTGATCGAGTGATCGATCAAACTTGATATTGCGTACTGATGATATATGTACATCGTACGGGCTTAAGTAAAGGAAATATTAAAAAATATTTGAAAAGGAAGTGAATAAAATGATTTTTGGATTCTGTGATTGGATATTATTGCTAAGTAGGATATACATGTGTTTTAAAAGAAAAAGGAAATTGGTGTTTTTGATTTCAGAAGATAAATTTAATTGCCTCAGGTATGTACTTCAAATTGTCATATGAAGTTTGATGATTTTATGAATCTAGCCACTTGGCTTTTGTTTTCTTTTGAAATTTGGGCCCATTGAGGCATTTTGTAGTAGTGCGATCTAGCCGCGCAAAGGAGACGTTGGCGAAATTTTTCGAAAATTTAAAGAGTTAGAAAATTTTTAAGAAAATTTTGATGATGTAAATTTGGTTTTCAATTATAATTTGAATTATTGAGAGGAAAATATTATTTGGAACCTATGGGTGGGTTTGGAAAGTTAGTAGAGGTGATAGTGTATCTTTAATAAAAAGATTTTAAGAAGTTGTTAGAAACTGTTTGGTTTTGGGAAAATAGTTAACGGGTATTGGACCATTCTTCTTAACTAGCAATTTCAGGGACGAAATTATTTTAAGGGAGAGGAATGTGACGATCCGGAATTTTTGATATTTGAAATTGGAATATTTGATTAAATTTAAATATTTAAATGTTAATTTTTAACTTGAATTTCAATTGTCACTGTTTATTGGATAATTAAATTATTGGATTTAATTATTGGAAAATTGTAAAAATATTGAATCTGGAATTTCAAGCTTGTTAAAAATAATTTGAAGGCTTGTAAAATTTATATTGATGATACTGAAGATAATAAAAGTTTTAAAATTAAAATTGGAAGTGTTTTGTTCAGTTTTAAAAATATATCGTTTAAAATGACATTTCAAAATAGACTTCTGAGGCACGCTCTCGGAATTCGACGAAACCAGTTCCATTAGATCCGTAATATTGTGTTATTATCGGATTTCAAATTTCATGACGTTTGGAGTTACCGTGTGACCATACGAAGTGTAAACGCGCTGAAATTTATATCAAAAATTCAATTTAATAACTGGGTCCAAAAAGCTATCTTCTCCATACGATCGAATTTGGACTCAAAACCTTTTCCATTACGTTCGGAATAGGAGTATAAAATTATAAATGCATGGCGGCACGCCTCGATAGGGGTTCGTGATTTTAAGCTACGTAAATCGAGACGATTTGAAATTTAATATATTGATACACCCTAGTCTTTTCAGCTGTATTTCTTTCACATCATAACCTTTTTCCTTCAAATCACTACAGCTTCCCTCAAGTCACTGTCTCCGACTCGTATACACAACCATTTCATCGTGTCTCCCGTTCTCTCTCCTTTATCTTCTTTTTAAAATCTCAAACAGTTCGTGCCAAGCGAACAAAATCAACTCGTCAAAATCATTTTTTTTTACCGTGATGATTTTTATAAGCAGCAGAAAAGAATGAACTTGCATAGATAGAAAAGAAAATTTATAGCAGATATAAACAATTCTGTTTTTTTAAAGATAAATATGCATATATAATTCAATTTAATATAGACAGACAGGAAATATACGCATATAGATTATTTTTTATATGTAGCTTGGAAATGAGAAAAAAATTAAAATACATATGAATATTTTTGAATTTACTAGTTTATTTTAAAAATATGTATTTAGGGTGATTAATTTATTTAATAAACTTATTTAAATTATTTAATTACTAAAAGATTTTTAAAAGGGAAATTATCAGTCTAAATAAAATTATTAGTTTAAAATAAATTATTAAATGGAAATTAATTTTTAGATTACTTCAGTATTGATAAACCATATAATGTTTATTAAAGGACTAAAATCGTGGAGAGACAAGACGGTTTGGATCAGACTACAAATTAAAAGTCAAAAGTGAGTTAATCTCACTCAAATTGGATTATCAGTTAATTTAAATATTTAAATTTAATTATTGGCTGATTTCTTAAATTGAGAATTTATTATCAGCCTGGATGTGATATTATATATAGTAGTGTATATATTTGGAGTGATTGATATTCCCGCATTATATAGTGGATGACCCCATATACCGCGATATCCCACCTTGAAGCGGGATTGGTACTTTATTCGTTGATTAACATCTATGGATGTAGGAAAACAGGTTGGAGGGTTCCAACTGGTTCCTCAAAATTATGAATTTATTTTCATATTCAGTTATATGAAATGTCGAATAATTTGGGATATTATGTTGGAAAATTTATTTATTTGATGTTAATACATTGTTGGATATATTGTGGCATTTTTAAAATATAAATATTAAATTTTAAAAGGGAAATAAAAAGGGAAAATTTAAAAAAGGAAATTTATAGTAAAGATGGATAAATTCAAAAAGTAAGAATTGAAAAAAATAAATAGTTTGATTTTTAAATCCTATTTAATGAATTCCGGAATATGGAAAAGAATAGAGTCTTTAATAATATGAATTGAAGGATTTGAAAAGTGAGGACTTAAGCAATATTGACTTTAAGTACAAAGGATTTATTTTAAATTTAAGTTTGAATGAGTTGGGAAAATAAGAGAAGAATTTTGAAATAGAGAATGTATTTGATATTTCAGATTTAAATAAGGTTTAAATCATAAAAAAAGGAGAAAACTGGAATTAATAGATTTTGGAATAAATTTGGATAAATCAAGAAATAAAATTTAAAGAAAATTTAATTCAAAGAATCGATTAAGTGTTATGGAAATAGTGATTAAAAGGAGAATGAGACTGAAATTTATAAACAGGTTTATAAATAAAGTGAATAAATATCAGTGGATATTTGAGATCTAAATTCACGGTAGAAATTTATAAAGGATTGAGTAAATCGTTTTAAAAATAAAAAAGCAGTTTATTTTCGAAAGCATGGAATTTTTTACTGGATTGAGATGTAAATTAAATTGGGATAAATCGAGAAGGATTTATAAATGATTAAATATGTTATATCAGAATGAAAAGTGTGTTTTCTTGAAAATCCAAGTAAAATTTCAAAGGAGATTTTTAAGTATAAAGTAGAAGTTCTAAAAATGGTTTTGAAAGGATGTTTTATAAAAAAGTATATTTTAGTTTTTTTTAAATTGATCAAAGTAAATATTTATTTAAGTTAACTATAGTAGTAATTATTTTCATGGTTAAATTAGTATTTTGATGTAAAGCATACCTACTAAATATTCATACCTTATAGAATAGTTTTATTTAAAAGTAGTTTTGGCTAAAAGTTTTACTTGGAAAATTATTATAAAATTTCATAACTATTATTTTGAATAAAGTGTTTTAAGCAGTTTATTTTTAAATGTTTTAAGTGTATTTTTGGATAGAGTGATTTAGTTTGTTTTAAAGCTAGATTTTAAAGGACTTGGTGCTTTTCAGTGGAAATAAAACTATTGGTTGAATGATTGTTTAATTTGGTAGTTAAATAACCGATTATCAATATTGGCCAATGCGCTGATCGTTTCGAAGAGACCGAGATCGGGTTTAATTATCCGAAAACCACTTCGATCCGGTTTGAACGTTTGCGAACGAAGACCGTGAAGATGATGAAGATGGTGATTCTACTTGTCTAGACCTAGGGAAACTTTTATGGATGAATGTTATCAGACCCTTATCAGGAGGACGATGAGAATTCTAAGTGAAATATGTTCTAAAAAGGTAATGCATAGCCTAAAGCCTCATCAACTGGGAATGGCTAAAACTGGGGAGGTGCAGCAAGGCTAAGTGGGTAGCACCCAGTAGGGTAATGTTATCCCTATCTAGATGTCCCTTTTTGATCTCGGCTTAGTGGGCGGTTGCTGATCCCAACCGCGAAGTGATCTTATTTGGACTATCCAATAAGGGGTGCTCCGGTCTTGTGTTGCAGGGGATCAGAGTGGTCCTTGGTACGCCGATCTAGGCCAGGTACTCTGATGGGCGGTACCCCAATAGCCCTGCCATTGTATGGAACCCAATCTCTAATAAGCGCCCGTACGGTTTTGATTGTGCCCAACTATGCTGGAACGTGAGATGCAAGCATTTCAGCTAGATTCTATTTTACTTTCTAGACACTATTATAACATTAGACGGATTTGATAAAAATGCTTCAGGTTATCATAAGGTAAAAACCTGACATGTTTATTTGTGGCGTAGTCTTACGAGATACATTTGATTTCAAAGGATTTTGAAATATTTAATAATTCAATCGAGTGTGTTTTCTCACGCTGGTTTTCCAGACTGACTCGGGTGTTATTTTATTACAATGATCCGATCATACCGAGTATTACATTTATAGGATAGGATGCTGTGGAGCTCAGGAGACGATCTGGATGGCGAGACGTATCACATGTATTTGATGTTTATTCCGCTGTGTAGTGTAAGATGTATAGTCAGCTTTTGGAAGGACAAGCATTGTAACTGTCCAGTTGTGTGCTATGAATTGTGTTGTACTCTGATGATTGTAAGTATTATACAGTTACAAATTCTTTTGTATAAAAATCTATTGCATATATATATATTATATGTTGTTCCACTGCGATCATGTGATTCTATATTGTTTTCTATTTTCTTCTTCTACCTCTTTCTTCTTTAACCCTAATGGTTTGTATTTCTGTCCACTTTGAGTTGAATTGATGGAGAATATTGTCGGCTCAAAAGGGTACGGATTTGCGGGCTGTTACACCTCTACAATGTTATTGTTGGACAATTTTGCTAATTATTTGTGGATTGAGAGATAACGGAGGATGAAATTTCGAGCTTCCATGACAGTTCAATTTCAAGCGACGGCTAGCCCTAGCTAGGGTTTTGGGTGAAAAAATGAAATGTTACGGCCTTTTATAGAAAAGTTACGTGCACTATTCATCCAAAATATTTTCGAACTCCAAACGAAGCGTGCTGCCTGGCATTTATAATATTTTACATATATTCCAAACACAATGGAATATATATTGAGAGCCAATTCGATCACATTTGAAAGTTTTCGAATCGACTTGTTTAAATTTAAAATTTCACTTAAATAAATTTCTACGCGTTTGAACTTGCCATGGCTAAACCGTATATCTGATTGACACGAAATTTGAAATTCTACAACAATATAATATTACGGCTCCAATGAAACTAGTTTCATCGAAATCCGAGACTTTATCAAAAATGACTATTTTTACACGTTTGTTAAATATTAAGATATTCAATTTTTACAAATTAACTTTTAATTCAATTTTAAAAGTTTACCAACATCATGCTAATTCAAATATAATTTAATTCAACTTCATAAATCATTTTCATTCACATTAAATTCAAATTCCAATTATTGCACAATTTCAAATATTAAATCAATAATTTTATTGCCTAATTAAATCATTATATTTCAAATATAAGTTATCCAGCTCATAAAATTAACTTGTGAATATTTGAAATCAATTAAATATCCTAATTTCAAATGACTGACATTCAAGGTCATTACAACTTTGGTAGATCTTGGAAAGATCACCTACATTTGGTTGAGTTTTCCTATAATAATAATTATCAGACTAGCATAGGAATGGCTCCGTTTGAATCTTTGTATGGAAGACTTTGCAAATCATCAGCATGTTGATTGTAGACTGGGGACAGATTGGTCTTAGGTCCAGATTTGGTTAAAGAGGCTTCAGAGATGATTGAGTTAATCCGAGAAAGGATGAAGGAAGCTTAGTCAAGACAGAAGAGTTACGCATACAAGAGGCGTAAGGACCTAGAATTCTCAGTTGGAGATAAGCTTTTCATTAAGGTATCACCTATTAAAAGTGTGGAAAGTAGAGGAAGTTAGCCCTAAGATATGTAGGTCCATTCCATATTATAGAGAGGATGGGAAAACTCGCATACAAAATAGAGTTGCCAAGCAGTTTGGCAGGTGCCCATAATGTATTTCATGTGTCTCATCTTTGCATGTATCTGCATGATCCAAAGACTAGTATTCTTCCAATAGGGTTGGATAAATTAGTAGTAGAGCCTAATTTGACTTTTATTTGACAACCAGTTGGGGTTGCTAGCTAGCGATGAGAAAAGCTTAAGAAATAAGACAGCCAGGTTGGTGAAAGTTCAATGGAGGGGGAATGAGAAGGACTGTACTTAGGAGATAGAGGACATGATTATAGATACTTATCCCGATCTGCTTTGAGGGTATGTCTATACTAGATTTATGTAGATAGTTGCTAGTCAGTTAGACTAGTATGGTTGTTAGGTGTTGTTATAAATGATTGCTATGTTTAGTATTTAGTCCTTACTGAATTTTGAGGACGTAATTCTTTAAAGGGGACCCTGTAACATCCCTAAATTTTTATGACATTATTCAAGAAATTTAATTAGATAAATTAAAAAGAAAATGATGACAAGGATTGAGACTTGAACAAGTTATATAAGGCCGTGCTTATTAAGATAAATGAGCTTTAAATTGGTTTATTGGTTAATTAAACTACATATAGGCATAATTAGTAAATAGTCATTTCATATTACACAGCTATACACCCCGCTTCTTTTCCATTCACGTTCATCATTCTCAAAATAAAAAATAAATGCAAGCACTCTAATAGAGCCGCCATTAATAAGGGGAAAGTGGAATTTCAATCTAAATCCAAGGAACAAAAGCTAGGGAGGATTAATCAATAATAAATCTCAAATTCCTTATCAAGTTTAAGGTGAATAATAATCTTATACCATCTCTATTTTTATTCTATGATTATATGGTTTCAGATTTATGATTTAAATTCGGTTTTGTGATAAAATGGATGATGATATGATTGAGTTATATTATGATGATTTGTTTAAATTTATAAGCACATAAATTTGCACGGTTTTGACATGAAAATGAGAATCTATGATTTTAGATTGCCGTGGAAAATTTTTATGTTATGTAAAATATAATTTTGGAGATGGGTTTTAATTTTCAAAATTTTTCAAGCTATTTGAATTTTATTATGAATTTTTAATGAAAAATATGATATAATTGGGTTTAAATTTTATTTCGAGAAATTTAGGAAGAAATTTGGTCAAAAATTTTAATATGTTTGATTACATGATGAAATCGGTTTTCTCCGATTTTTGGGGATTTTTCCCGTTGATTTATTTAGGGAAATAAATTATTTTAAAAGAAGGGATTTTCTGCAAAATATCGGTTTTGCTATATGGAAATGTTTTAATGTTAAAAATCTTTTAATTTGGATTTGAATAATGTGGTAGTTATAAAGGTAAAGTATCTCAAAAGTTTTATGACAACCAATCAATTGTTTACAAGTAGGCAAGTTGTTACAAAGTAATTACTATAAGTTGCTATAATTCAGCCGTTAAATCAGAAATAGGCATTCCGCCTCTATTAGTAAGGTCTTTCGAATCCTTTGATTTAGCCTCATCCCAGTCGAAATCAACACTGTCGTAACCAACATAGTCGAAACCAATACACAAGATATCACTTAGATGATATGCAGTAGATTAGAAGAAAGGCAGAAGCCTTGGTGTCAAAAAGTAGCTTTCGATGGAGTCGAAACCCTACTTGTTTTCATAAGTTAACGTTCTTGCCTCGTTTTACCTTAAGCTTTTGACATAATTGAAAATATATGCTTTCGAAAAGATTTTATAATTAGCTTTTGAAGAACGTTGTCATGTTGTGTTAAAGTATTTGCTTTCGAAGGTATCTTTTTCCTTTAAATAATTGCTTTCGGATGGGCAGGTACCAACCTAGTTGAAACCTAGGCACTACTCTACCTTTTGACTATATTGACCAGCGATGCTACGACGACCCGGATTCAGCGTTCGAAAATCGACATCCATACATCACCCGTATTCGAATGTAGTGCACCATGATGACTATGACTCGTGTGCCTTAAGTCGCTCGCATCTCTTAAGTCGTTCGCGTTCGTTCCTGAACCTTGAGTCGCATGAGCGACATAGCGATTTAAGACACAAGTTCTTATGTCAAGCGGAACGACCTAGCGAGTTACACCAACTGCATCTTATGCAGCTTTTCCTTAAATCATTCTAAATCTTATGCCGTAATTCTTTATACCGCATTGTTTTAAGTCGCCGCATTTCTTTAAGTCGCTTACCTATGTTGATTCCTTATGTCGCTCCAGAAGCTTAAATCGTTCCTTTTCTTATGTCGCTTAAGTCGCCCTAAAGCTGTGCTATCTTTTTAGGCCGTATGTCGTTATATTATATGATGTGTGTCGCATTGTTGTTGTGTTGTATTTTCCTTATGTTGTATGTTATTTGGTCTTGTGTCACATGTGTTGGGTCGTATGATGTTAGGTCGGCTGCGTTGAGTTGTAATTTCCAATAAATACGGGTGTGTTTTCATTGTAAATGGGGGTTAGTTTGGAATAAATTTTGTGTGTGAGCTTTTGCCACCGTTGTTGAAGTTGAGTGTGATCTCCTTCTTCTTTCCTTCTTCGGGTTATTCGTGCGCGAATCAACGAAGTAGAAGCCAATTCTCGGTGTCACTTGCGAGTGATCAACGATCGAATTGTAGATCTTTCAACACGGTATCTTGCGAGATCAACATGTTGGAGATAGCTAGATTCCGGCATCTTCACGATCAACGGAATTAAGTATTTATCGTTCTATCGGTTTATTTGACATGAAACCATCATTTCGTGGGAAGATCCTGGATAGGTTGTGAAAGTTTGAATCTAAACTGTTCGAGCCTACTATAAGCTGCGTCATTTTTCGGTATCAGAGCTAGATCAGTGCATCAATAGAGCCGAATGCGAGACTGAAATGTGACAATTTGTATCAAGAGCTAGAATAGAGACGAAAACGAGATTGTTTGATGATTATGCCTCCGAGACGTGCTAATCGCCATCATAATGTTGAAGATTTATATCGAAGACAAGAAGCTGAGCAGATGGAGCAGCGTATCAATGAAAAGTTCAATGAGGGTATTGACAAATTGGAGAATTTGATGAAGGATATGAATCAATATCAAAGGAGAACGTCACCAGTTTCGAACCAGAGTGGAAATAGGGTTTCACCATCGGTTTCGGAAGAAAGGAGAATGTCACCTCAGTCTTATCGAGATAGGAGAGACTCATCAGTTTCAATGATGAGAAACCACCATGGGTATCGAGATGAAGAGAGAAGAACTCAACATGGGTTTGAAAATGAACCATATCGTGATGTTGAAAGACAGGGTAGAAGGGGCATGCATGGTCGTAGGGACGTGTATGGTCAGGATCGATATCGAAATACTTTTGATTTTGAGGAGGATGGTGATGGAGGTAGTATTCATTATCGTAATCGAGGCCAAGGGCAAAATCAATATCTGGATGCAGAAAATGATCGTAAATGGGAGTCAGGTATGAGAATGGAAATTCCAGAATTCAAAGGTGTATGCAAGCAGAAGAATTTATTGATTGATTGTCGAATGTTGAAGAAATTTTGAAATTCAAGGAGGCGCTTGAGAGTCGCAAAGTCCAATTAGTTGCTACAAGACTAAGGGAAAGAGCTTTGGCTTGGTGGCAACAAACTAAACTAACTTGGGAGAGAATGGGAAAATCAAAAGTTATCACTTGGGAGAAGATGAGAAAGATGATGAAAGAGACTTTCTTGCCGTACAATTATCAATCTCTTATGTATCAACGTTTACAGAATTTGAGACAAGGGACGAAGACAGTGAATGACTATGTAGATGAATTCTATCAATTGATTGCCAAGAATGATATTATGGAAACCGAGGAACAACTAATGGATAGATATGTTGGAGGGTTACGAATGCAAATTCATGACATGTTTAATATGTTTAATCTAATGTCTGTTGCTGAAGCACATCAGAAAGCTCTAGCATGGGAGAAACAAGGGAGACGAGGAAGTGGTGTGTTTACAAGTTCGAACAACCAGAATAAGGGTGCTAATAGTAGTGCTAATGTTTCCAAGGTAGTCAATAAACCAATTGTCAATGAAGTCGCTAAAGCAAAGGTCAATAACAGTATCAAGTGATATAATTGTCAGGATTTTGGCCATAAAAGTAATGAATGTACAAAGCCAAAGAAGAATGCATTAGTTGCAGAAGAATGTGAGTATGAGGTGTGGAAGCTGAAGTTGATTATTCTCAACCATCGAAGTTTGATGAAGATGAAGAAGTTGTGTCAGGGGATGGAGGACGTAACTTGATGATAAGGAGGTCTTGTTTATTACCAAAGCATGAGAATGATTCAAGTTGACTGAGAAGCAATATCTTTCAGTCCACATGTACTATCTTGGGGGAAGGTTTGTCGATTTGTTATTGATGCTTGAAGCTGCGATAACATTATTCCTGAAGAAGCCGTCACGAAGTTGGGGTTGAAGACTGAAAAACACTCTAGACCTTATAAACTGGCATGGCTAAAGAAAGGTGGAGAAGTGATAGTGGGAAGACGAACATTTGTTACATTTTCTATTGGGAAGAAGTACAAGGATGATATATGGTGTGATGTTGTTGATATGGACGTGTGTCATCTACTATTGGAAAGACCATGGCAATATAATAGAGCTGTACAACATAATGGTCGCACCAACAACTACAGTTTCATGAAGGTACTCAAATTACTTTAGTTCCTAAGAAGCGTGAACAAAGTGAAAGCAAGTCAGAGAAGAAAGTGGAATCGACTAGTCTATTATCTATGAGTGAATTTGTTGAAGAAGTGAAAGATAGTGCTGAAATGTTTATGTTGATTGGGTATGAAAAAAGTGAAGATCGTGAAGTTCCTGCGGAAGTTAGACCGGTGTTAAATGAATTTGAAGATGTCTTTCCTGCGGAATTACCCAAGGAATTACCTCCACTGAGGGATATACAACATCAAATTGATCTAGTTTCAGGTGCTGTTTTACCACATAAGCCACATTATCGTATGAGTCTAAAAGAGCATGAAGAGTTGAGGAGACAGGTGGAAGAGTTGCTTGAGAAAGGGAGTGTTCGAGAGAGTCTCAGTCCTTGTGCTGTACCAGCTCTGTTGGTACCGAAGAAAGATGGTTCATAGAGAATGTGTACCAACAGCAGGGCACTCAACAAAATAACTGTCAGATACAGATTTCCTATGCCAAGACTTGATGATCTATTGGATCAACTTAGTGGCTCTGTAATTTTTTCGAAGATCGATCTTAAGAGTGGTTATCATCAAAATCGCATAAGACCAGGTGATGAATGGAAGCCAACATTCAAGACGCGGGAAGGATTATATGAATGGCTGGTCATGCCATTTGGTTTATCTAATGCACCAAGTACATTTATGAGGGCGATGAATCAAATTTTCAGACCTTACATCGGGAAGTTTGTTGTAGTCTACTTTGATGATATCTTGATCTATAGTGCTAGCACAGAGGAGCACATTCAACACTTGCGAAAGGTGTTACCTTACATCGGAAAGTTTGTTGTAGTCTACTTTGATGATATCTTGATCTATAGTGCTAGCACAGAGGAGCACATTCAACACTTGCGAAACGTGTTAACACTTCTTCGTCAAGAACAGTTCTATGCAGCGAAGAAGAAATGCATGTTCATGACGCCAAGTGTTTTATTTTTGGGATATGTCGTGTCTAAGGAAGAGATACAAGTGGACCAGAGTAAAGTAGCTGCAATCAGACATTGGTCACAGCCTAAAACTATAACAGAAGTCAGAAGTTTTCATGGGTTGGCTTCATTTTATCGAAGATTTATACCGCACTTTAGTAGCATAATGGCTCCTGTTACTGATTGTATGAAAGCAAAGCAGTTTTCATGGACGGAAAAGGCAGGATTTGCTTTTGAACAAATCAAGGAAATTTTAACCTCGGCACCGGTTCTAGTGTTGCCAGATTTTCAGTTACTATTTGAGTTACATACGGATGCATCTAAAGTTGGAATTGGAGGAGTGTTGAGTCAGAAGGGTCGTCCAATCGCCTATTTCAATGAAAAATTTTCTAGAGAAAAGATGAGATACAATACCTATGATGTGGAGTTTTATGCTATTGTGCAGGCTGTGAAGCATTGGAGACATTACTTGTTCCACAAAGAATTTGTTTTGTATACGGACCATGAAGCATTGAAACATTTACAAGGGCAGAATAAAATTGCAGCTAGGCATGCATCGTGGATAGCGTATTTGCAACAATTTACGTTCATCGTAAAACACAAGTCTGGAGTAACTAATCACGTTGCCGATGCACTGAGTCGGAGGGAGAATTTACTAACAACCATGCGCGTAGAGGTGATGGGTTTTGACTTACTTCCAGATTTGCTTACTTCAGATTCATATTTTTCCAAAATCCTAGACAAAGTCAAGTAGGGAAGCATGGATGGATATATGCTGGTTGAAGGTTTTCTATTCAAGGGAAATCAGTTGTGTATTCCAGATTGCAGTCTACGAATGAAAATGATCAAAGAATTACATGAAGAAGGACACATGGGACGTGACTGTACTATGCAGTTGATCTCAAAGTCTTATTTTTGGCCGTCAATGAGGAAGGAAGTTAAAAGATTTGTTCAGAGGTGCCATATTTGTCAAGTTTCAAAGAGGACAGCAACAAATGCATATTTATATATGCCGTTGCCTATACCTACTAAACCATGGGTGGATGTTAGTATGGACTTTGTATTGGGTTTGCCGAGGACGCAGCGTGGCAATGATTCTATCTATGTAGTGGTTGATCGGTTTTCAAAAATGGTACATTTTATCTCATGCAAGAAGACGGCAGATGCAGTTAATGTCGCACAGTTATACTTCAGAGAGATCTATTGACTTCACGGATTGCCTGAATCTATTGTATCGGATAGAGACACTCGTTTTCTGAGTCATTTTTGGATGAATCTATGGAGAATGGTCGGGATAAAGCTGAAACTTAGTAGTGCTTATCATCCACAGACGAATGGACTATGTGTTTATTTTGTTTAGACTATGTATTGGATTCTATGAGTTTCAAACTCTAAAAGCAATGTGAGATCATGGATATTTGATCCATGTACTATTGCATATAAAAGTTATATGGGGAACAGTTATAGTTCGTAATGTACGATACTTGATAAAGTTAGTTCACTTGAAAGTAAGCCAATAAACAATTCTATGAGAGGGAGCATTCAATTTGGTTGATTATAGAAAGGATCGTATTGTGTTAGCTATAACATTAGACCAAAACTGCAAGATAGATTTAAGAACTCGATTGCTTAAATGTCATTTTGATCAATTTATACAAAGTGCAACATATTTGATGTCCTTAAAGGTTAAGGATCAATAAATTCATTTTATAAATTGTTTGTTATGATATTTTATTAGGGATTTTTTTTAATGGTTTGACCATTTGAAAGGAAAACAAATGTATATGAATAGATGTAATTTAAGGTATAGTTGGGATGAAGAGAGTAAATAGTCACTTCCACTTCATAAATAAACATCAAAAACGAGAATCGTAATAATAATAATGATCGATACTTAACAATGAAACGAGAAATAATATTAATATTTCGAAATTTGTTTTCATATAAAAAATTGTTCTATATGAGATTTATTTCTTTGAGTTCAAGATATTTGATATAAAACTCTCCGCTGTAAACTAGTTGCGGTATGTGAAATAAATAAATATATATTAAGTTAATGATGAACCTTTGAATTTAGTACGCTATTATAATAATGGAAGAAATAACGGGAACATGCCATATAGCACTTATTGATTTCATCAAATTTTGAAAATTATTCGTAAAACATACCGATCATTATTTATGAAATAATGTCTATTTTCCGGTATCGCCTGAAAAATAGACATAACTATAATTTAATATGAATATTCATTATGAATAAACTATAATGTGATATTTTTTTCATATCAAAGGTGATTCATTGGAAAATACAAAAATATCTAGCATTATTTATAGCTATTTTGTAATTATAGACTAAGCCATAGTTTTCGGAAATAATTTTATTATATGATTAAGAATCATATAATACTGGTTAATTATATGTGAAATGATAAAAGGCTATACACCCATTTAGTGGAAGCATCATAAGAGTTGATGAACTCTTTGGATTGATATGTGTAGATGTACGCAATTGTAACTCTATTAGTACCAAAATGGTCCCACGTAATTTGTCATATTCACCGATGAGTTACCATCAACATAGACATGCTTATTTGATAGATTTGTAGTATGTCTAATATAGACTTATAGAGTATAAAACAAAAGTAATTAATATAACATGCAATATAAACAATTCCATTTGATAAAATGGGTAAGTATATTGGAAAGAGTTCCAAACGTACCTAAAAAAGAATAAAGATACAATCTCAAAAGTCACTCCTCCATGTGATGCATAATGATGTATCAATAAGGCATGATCGAATTTTGTTCGACAAAGCATGATTAATTGTAAGTGAAGTTGAGTTAATTTCTTTTTATAAGGTCATGTACGTAAGAGTAGTACATAGGGTAAATAATATTTCATTTAAATAACATTTTACAAAATCATACAAGATAAATGTTTATAGGAAAGCCTAACATATCCTAGGCCAAGGAGTTGGCAGATTGTGCGAGTCAAAAGACTGCACATAATAATTGTTCGTGAGAGATCTTGTATGAATCTCCCCAAAAGGATTTTAGGAAAAATTGTCATTGGATGACATATTTATGTTTTGAACATAAGTTTTGTAAACTAAAACCAAATCATTTTTACAAACAAGGAAATTCATAAAATATTTATGAATACTTATTTTGTTACATTGAGAAACAATTCTTGTTTTAAGAAATACCAACTTCATTGTGAAGAAATTTCTTTGATGAATTATTGGTAATAAAATGGAATTGGATATGATTCAAGGATAAAACTGATTACTATGAGATGAAACGAAATTAACTAAGCTAATGAACATATCACATTAGAATGCTTAACAAGTATTTTCTCACATTGAAGAGAAACTATGAGTTCTTATGAGTATCGAAAATATAAAAAATCCTCGGTTGTTTTATTAAACCATTATGAGTGATGACTCTATAATATGGTATGATGTGCATATCCGAAGTAGATTCCAAGCACATTATCAAATAATATTTTGATATTGTATGCAACATGATATGATCCATTGGCCACAAATCTGTCTTTATGAGAAAGATAATGTTGTAAGAATGTATTGAGCCACATCGATAAGAATATTACCGCAAAGTTCAATTGTTGAAATAAACATAATAGATTCGCCATTCGATGTGCTCAAGTTCGTTCGAACTTGATCATAAAATTGTCGCTTTGTAAGGTTTTGTGATTTGGTACATATGTGCTAAAATGTAAAATTCAAAATAATGATTTAGAATAAACTATTTGCATATAACAGCCAAAGTGTCTCGAAGTAAGTAGGAGCGATATTTGGGTTTGCGAGTGTTTAGTTATGATCAAAGAACAGATACAAAGTACCGTTCGATAAGCATCAAATTGAACTAGTGTTTTGATAAAAATATCAAACAGTTTGATTGTCAATCAAAATGGAGAGGAAGCATGTTAAAAAAGAATGTTAAAAAAGTTCGTTGATATTTATAAATATTAGTAACCAATATGTTGTTGATTTTAACAATGTATTTGCATTAAAATCAACCTTAATTTTTTTAATCTTCAACATTGGATTGTATATGATATCTTTTATAGCGAGTATAAAAAATATTGGGAATTTCCCAAATTGTTATCCAAAGACACCAGCTTATTAACTTGTTTAATACGGAACATATGAGATGAATTCCTAGTGTATTTTAGAAATTACCATACACGTTTGTGTAGTTTACGATATCATGATTTACTCATGTATTTGATACTTAAAGTAAAATATTAAATCCAAACTGAAATCACTGAATGATAGTTTGGAGCGTCCTCTTGTACTTACGAAATACTGGAGAATTGTTTATAGAAACAACGAACGCCCTATGAAGGAGTATTTGGACTCAAGCTCTATAAACGATATTGAGTATTGTATGTCAATAATATATTTAAGTTAAGACTCTTTAAATTAGAAATGTTCTAAATAAAACATTGTGGCTGATTGAATGAAACGGCTACGTACATTGCTTTGAATAGTGCTGCAATAAAAGAACAATGTATATAAACATAAGCAAAAATTTATAACTGAGCCAAAGGGTGATACCAAATGTTGAGAATTCCACACATTTTTATATGATAATAACTATATAATTCGTGACAGGACTTAAAGCTCATTGGAAGTCGAGAGACGTACTCTGAATCGTTCCACATGATAAAAGAGTTTATCAGCATTGGAGGGAGTTGATTGAAATAGTAGATAATTAAAACAAAATAGCATACCCACTCACTAAGGGACCGACCTAAATTAATTCTTCCTGGCTGAAAATAACATCTCAAACAAATCAAATTTGTCAAATTAAATTCAAGCTAAGACCAAGGCTATTTGATGGCAAAACATCGGTGATTCTAGACTAGCAATCTGAAGAATCAAGGAACATCTAGAGGCAGAGAATTCACTGTTACAACATGGACTTGAGGGCATTATAGTAGGTAATTTTTAATTTATATATTAAATATATCATGCTATTATAATTTACCGCTCATGTACACCTGTGTATATACATATTATTGTGGCTTAATTAGTTGGCTGAGATTTCTATATGTCATGTTGTTGTCACAATAAAGATTGATTATGTGTATAAAATTTAATGTTCATACTCATAATTTATCCATAATCTAAAATTTTATGTTAAATAAGATATTTTAATTTAATATTATATTAACTAATATATATACATATTAATTTGTGAATTAATACATATACACAATTTGTATCAAAGCATATGTTTATATATATACTATATAATATTAATCTAATATTTTCTAATGCCTTTTTGTGTTTGTTACGAATTATAAGAGCCTAAAATAATTTTCATATTATCATTAGACATTAATTTATTATTTAACCGTAGTAGGATTTAATAAATTCATGTAAAATAAATAATTTTTCAAAAGTTCAATTAAATATTTTTTAAAGTTAGTTCATCTTGTAACAAGCTTTCATAAAAATCTCAGAATTTTGTAATTTGTTTTTACAATTTCAAAATTAAATTAAAAACTGACCATTTAATATTTAATTAATTAAAAATATTAATTTAATTCAAAAATATATGGAATTTTTTGCAAGCTCTAGAATTCGATCTTAGATTTTCAAATTTTTTAGAATTTGACATTTTTATATAACTTTTTATATTATTTAATTAATGAAAAACTCATATATTAATTCGTAATATATATATATATATATATATATATATATATGCACACATGCTAAACTATTAAAATCATAATAATTTCATAACTGAAGTGTTTTCGAACTGGAAAGTTAAAAGAAATTAACGTACATACATACATACAAACATACATACATACATACATACATACATACATACATACATACATACATACATACATACATACATACATACATATATATATATATAGACACACACACACATATAAAATTAATTATGAGATAATCTACTACTAATTATTATACTTACTATTTATACACACACACACATACACATACGCTCAAACATTTAAATAACTAGTTCATTTTAATTCGTATATATTAATTTTTTTTCATAAATATATAATTATACATATATAACTTATCATATTCTATAGATACATACATACATACATATAGATACATACATACATATATATTTTTCTGTATGATATTTATATAGTAAAACATATTGATATACACATACATACATATACATACATATGTACGTACGTACGTACGTACATACATACATATATAATCACTTGGATATTTATAACTATATTAGCATGTATATATTTGGATAACATGCAATATATATGGAATGAGCTAATGTGCATGTTGCGATGCAAATCCCAACATCTATATATGAGTATTGAATACCTTGCACGAAATATTATGTTAGGCATGCACACACATATAAATATATGTATATGATACATTTATAACCATATATAATAAGTGAATATAATTCAAATAAATTTCGAACAATAATTTTTGAATTTAAATAAAATACATAATTTTATTTAAACCAAATTTAGAAATGTTCTAAATATTAGAATTTATGGGCCCAATAATGATCCATTATGGTAAAAAAAATTTGAAGTCCACCCATATCTTCTACTGTGGGCTAGCCTAGTGCCAACACTACCACCATTCATAGCTGCCACCTTTCGTAGCTGCCACCTGCCAAGTCGTCGCCTCTTCAAAACCAAATCCTAAAAACGAAATCATGTCTCTGCTCCCCACCTACTGTGCCATGTACCTGTTCAAGTTCAAAACAACATCATTGCTCACCTCATTTTTCCCACAAATCATCAACTAACGTAAAAATAGCAACACGTAAAAAAATTGATACTGTATAGTATCATTATATGAGAAAAAGACGTAAAAATAAATATAGCAAGTAAAAATTATACCTAGTCACATCATTTAACAAAAAAATGATAACACAAGGTAAGATCTACAGTTACTCGATAAAATTGAAATATAATTATTGTATTCTTTTTCTAATTTGGTAAATACAAAACTGATACTTCACAACAACATTATAAAATAATTTTTGTAAAATAGCATGATAAATATAAAAGAATTTAAATGAAAATGATACTAATTTTATAACACTATGTAGTAGCAATATAAAATAATTTATAAATATATTTTTACAAATTTTCAAAATAAAAAAAGATATTAACAAAAAATCATAAAATAATAATGTAAAGTGGAATTTTAAAATATTAATTAAAAAATGATATTACAGTTCATAAAACTTACCATAAATCAAGAAAAGGTTAATGTACTTCGTAAATGATACTGCAAATCATAATGCTATTATTAAATAATGTTGTGAGATAATATATACACCGCTTAAAAAGAAATTACAATTGTCTATAAACTGCAATTAAAATTTTAAAAAAGTTATTATAATTCGTAAACTGCTACTACGAATCATAATATGCTAGTATAAAATAGCTTTATGAAAAAAATATAAATAGGAAAATATTTTCTTAACAAAACAAAAAAGAAACTACACATATTTAAAAAGAAGCTTCAATTGTTTATGAACTGCTACAGCAATTTTAAAAAGCTTGTAAAATTTAGAAACTACTACTAAGTTAATAAAATGTTGCTGTAAAATAACATCATGAAAGAAATATATATAACTATTTTTATTTAAAAAACAAAAGGTTGATAACACATGGTATCATAACTACACACGTCAAAAAAGAAGCTACAATATAGTCTATAGTAGTGGCACAGTGGTAGAGACACTTGCAACATATTGATGAGGTTATGAGTTCAATACCCATCTGCCTACTCTCTTAGGGTGGGAAGTTGTGTTTCCGTAAATCCAAAACAACTTAGTTATGGAAATGAATGCTTCCTGCTGGGCCGGCTAATCTTCCATTCCTAGCTCTGGTTGGACTAAGCTGGGTTGGGGCTTTACTCTTCGGAGTGGAGTTTTAAAAAAAAGAAGCTACAATATAAACTTCTACCACAATTTCGAAAAAGCTACTGCAATTCAGAAACCACTACTATAATTCATAAAATGCTACTATTAAATAGCACTACGAACATAAATATACAAAATTAAATTTATTTAAAATAAATAATGATACTACAAAGTTGCATTACTACGCACATATAAAAGATGTTGTAAGGTGATAATACAAAATGATGAAATCATACGATAAAATATACATTTTTATCTATAAATGCTACTGTAAAATAGTATTAGAAGTAGAAATAAAAATAATATTTTTGTT
Source organism: Allium cepa (assembly GCA_030765085.1). Classification (NCBI taxonomy): domain Eukaryota; kingdom Viridiplantae; phylum Streptophyta; class Magnoliopsida; order Asparagales; family Amaryllidaceae; genus Allium; species Allium cepa. The sequence goes on from CM060932.1 coordinate 915,799,740, forward strand.
TTTTAATGATACTACTCAATATCATTATCCACTATTATCTTCTTCTTTCCCAATTCTATGTTGCTTCTTCTTCACCTCTGGCTATAATCATATAAAAAGCCACTCCGGCATTACTGTCGCAACATATTAATTCCCTGACCATCGTTGTGTTGGTCTACATCACAATCTCCTTCTTCAATCATCGTCAAACTCATCATGCCTCATGCCATCATCGCCATCAACAAGCTCGAGTCTACAACCATCAAGAGCTGCCGCATCATCACCTAGATCTGCTTCACCCCTCAGCTCCCATCCAGACTCGACGATGTGAAAAACGCTATCCTAAATTAGCATGTCCTTTCACCTCAAAACTTTGTCCTTCAACTCTACTACGAAACAGACTTTGTCCATCACAAAAATAAAGTGCACGTCATGGCGCCTAAAAAATATTGAAATTTAATCCTTCATACTATTTTCCTAATATGATATATGTGTATAAGTTGGAAAGATTATTTAAAATATAAAAAATAAAATTTTGAAATACCATATAAATTTTGACTAAGTCTATTATATAAATATTTGATTTGAGTTGGTAAACAAATTTAAATTTAAATTTAAACTAGATCTAAGATCCAAATTTAAAGGCCACTAATACATTAAATTTGACTATATTTATTTTAAATGATATTTTTATATAAAACAGAATGTTGTATGTATAAACCAAAAAGTAATTTTGATAATATATACTAGTATACAATGCATGTACGTGCATCTAATTTCCAAAGATGTTTACCTTGGATGGATGTGTGTTTTAAGTGAAAATATTTTTGTAGTCGCAAAACATTTCAAGTTAGCTTTGTTAGTGATATCGATGACAAATTGATAGTAAAATTCCATTGGTGGGTAGTCGGAAAGGATGATGAGACTCCATTAACGAATGGAGGAAATTTCGAAATTTCAAAAAGACACCATGTAAATCGTGTTGATTGAATTCTCTTTGTTAATGGTATATATATGCATGTGCACGCTTGTGTATTAAATTATTTAAACATTTGATATTATATATATATGTATGTATAACATATTCAGTCGAATTTTTAATAAAATTGCCTACACATTTTATTAAATAAATATTGAATTAATTATATAATATAAATGTATAAACTAAAAATAGGTAGTAAAATATTTTAAATATATGGCAATTTCAATTTCAACTATTTTTTTAATTTTAATTGCAGGAAGCTTCTATTGTATAAATTTTAAATTTAATTATGAATATTTAAATTTAAAAATAGTTTTTACTATGATATAAAATATTTCAAAATTATTATAATTATAATTTCCAAAAAATAAATTAATTTGTTTTATGTTGAAGCAAATATTGCTATTTCTATATGCACACATCGAAACTATTAATTTATATATGTAAATAAATGATGTATAAACAATGTTTTAAGAAGAATACATATATAATGGCCAATTTTTTTATACATATATATGGAGAAAAAGATTTTTCTAATTATACATATGCGTCAGATTTAGCAATCATGGTTAATATATACCAACCAATAAACTATATGTGAACAGATAAGGCGCTGATATATATGTATACAGGTCATGATATAAATGTGTAAATATTAGATAAATATCATATTAAATGTAAAAAAGGATTAACCTGAGATGGTTTGTGTAACAACCCAGGATTTTGAAGGTTACTGTTAATATTAAATTATAATGAAAATTATAATTTAATATTTTGTTTAAAAATGAATTGGATAATAAAATGAGTTATTATATTGTTTATTTTATATAAGCAATATCTTGATGAATATAATTTGGGATTTGAAATTTATATAAGTCATATTATCTTATTTGAAGCCAATTTCAACATTTGATGGTTGAAAAAAAGGTTTAAATAAATGAAACAAAGTTTCATAAACTTTATTTTTGCATTTGGATTGAAAATAAATAATTGTGATGGTTTAATTTTAGTTAATTAGTAATATTGGAAAATTATTCCAATGTTAGCCTTCTATTGTAAAATAAAAGGAATTATATGAAGAAAATAAAATTTAGAAGTGTGGTTAGGCTTGGAATGATGTATTAATATAAAAATGTTAAAACATTTTAATACACTTCATTAGACTTAAAAATAAATTTTATTTGGTTGAAATAGATGAAAATAGTGATTTTTCACTAAAAATGGGAATATTGGTAATATTGTGTTAATTGGGGAAAATAATATTTTTAATTGGAAAAAAATATTTTGATGATTAAAAAGTGTTATAATGATTTATTGCAATTTATTTGGCCGAAAAGAAATTTTTGTTTAAGTTATTGCATTAAAAATAGTGTTTTTACACTAAAATGGTGTAATTTGTAAAATATTGTGAAAGATAGAGTTTTATTTATAAAAATAACTTTTTATTGTCGAAATATTTTTTTATATATAATAGAATTTTTGTTGCAAACAATTTGTTGTAGATATTTTGTTTGGTTAAAAATGAGAAAACTAGTGTATAAATTGATTAAATAGGTTAAATATGTATATAACAAAGGAATATCTCTAAGTATATTTGCCTTGGGCTTATTTGGGTAAGGTTTGAATCCATTAACATTCTCTAGAACCATCTAGAAAAGATGAAATATGTGTAAAGTAATTTTTTTTCTCATCATCCTCCCCAAAACAAAAGATACAGTAAATAGAAAGAAAGAAAAACAATGGCTTTCTCTAATTGAATCTCAATTCCACTCAATTTTGCCGTTAATTCAAGAAGAACTTCACCAAAATAAGAATAGAGAAAGGACTTCACCTTCAAGCTCCTGTCTTTCTTCACAAATTTGGGTGATTGCTATCTAAATTCAAAGGTAAGTTTTAAAACTCACATTATCCAGCTTTTATTGAGATTTCAAGGTAAGAAATCTCAATTTTGTTTGTTGCATGTTTAATTGTGAAATTGCCGTAAGTAAATTGGACATACCTCTTTCGTTTTAAGTCTGAATTCAATAATCTTAGATGATCTGGAAAGCATACAAATAGATCTACAAGTTTGATGTTTTGAGTTTTGATTATTTTTGATGTTTATAAGGTGAAAAATCCATATCTTTGTGACTATCCTGTCATTGACAGAGAGTTTTTATATATTCACCTGTAAAGTAATTTGATCATAACTTTCTTGTTACCAGTCAGAATTTAGAAAATTTTGAAGTTCTGGAAACCATATGATTTAGGGTATAACTTTTATGTTTTGAGTTTTGAGTAATTTTGATCTCTATATGGTGAAAAATCCATATTTTTGACTGTCCTGTCATTGACAGAGAGTGTTTACATATTCACCTAGAAAGTAATTTGATCATAACTTCCTTGTTACCTATCGGAATTTAGAAATTTTTGAAGTTCTGAAAACCTGAGTATTTAGTATACAACTTTTATATTATAATTATTCTCAGATTTTGTATATTTCTATGTGAAAATATATATTCTTTATAGTAGAACCGAAATATATGCAATGTATATTTCTAAATTTAAATAACGGTTAATACCGATATGTGAGTATTTTGAGGGTTTTAAATGATTTTAATTTCAAATAAATTCTTGAAAATTTCTTAAATAAAAATAAATCACTGTTTATGAAATAAGTATTTTTTAGCATTTTTAGGAGATTTTTTTATATTAATTATTCATTATTTTAAAGTGTTCGTATAACAGACGTTCTCTTTAAAATAATGGATTTTTCTGTACAAAGCTTTTAAAATGGTTTCTAGATTGTCTAAGAATTCTATTTTCTCTAAAAAAAATATTTTAAATATAATTTAGCCTATGTTTATGATTTTCGACGAAAAGAATGAGAATTAAACAATTTAGTAAAAAAAAAAGATGTGGTATGGGACATGTATTTTTGCTTTATCGCTTAATATCGGACTTGTACGATCGAAACCAATTTGAAGTGTTATTTTGAGTTGATTTAGAAGTTACCAATTTTTGGTGAATATTATTGGTTTGAGAATTACACTTTGAGTACATTCGACGACGAACCAATCTAGATGCATTTTGTGAGGGCCGATGAAATGAGGCAAAATTGATGTTAAGTTTTAATTTGCAACTATGGTTAGAAATAATCATCACAATGTTCTTTTACTTGCCTAGGAGATGAGGCAAGTTGTTATGGTGGATTGATGATGATTTCGATATTTACGATGAATTTTTACTTGTTGATGAAATGAGACAAGTCTCGATGTCACTTAAAACTCGTCCAAGTAAGAGATAAGGCGATATTCTCTCCTTTAGTAGATAGGATTACTTGTTAATTCTCTTTGCTAAGGTGGGTCTCGGGGTGGGGCGTTACAGCATGGTATCAGAGCTGTGGTTAGAATAAAATAGAATAAACACTTAACAGTACATATATCATGATACATCGAAGTACAATATGGGTGAATCATTGTCCTTTATTCAAGTTTGTTTCTGAATCCAGCCTTGATTCTTTTTTGAGTTTTGGGATTGTTGAGATGGAATATGTCTAGGAATATAGATATATTGTATTCCGTAGTATTCCATAATAGAGTTTGATGTCATCTTATCTTATATAAAAATCTTATTTGGGATTATTCTATTCTTATTTTTTCGACACGAGTGAGTTCATATCGATGGAGTTGATTGATTTCTTTGGGCATTCTTGTTGCGTTCCTTTGAGAGTTGTGAATCTGTTGAAGGGATCCACAACGATTGGCTTATTGTGAGCATTCTGAGTTCTTTATTTGTTGCTGTTTTTGTGAGTATTTGTTTATTACTCACCATCTTGAGTTGTATCTGGTTTGAGATAGATTGACTTATTTGATGTAAAGCCTGATCCTTTTGTTGTTATAGGATCCTATATTTATTTTGGCATCCTAATTTGATTGCTTTATTATTTTAGCCACTTTGGAATGTTAATGATGATTCCAAAGTTTTTCATTTCACTCTTGAGTATCGATATGATGATGATCTATCTCAAATTCCAGTCATAGTGACTTTGTTGAGTTTTTTGAGTCCAATTGAAATTGACACCCAATTGGGCAATCAAGTGTTGAGGTAACCTTATTCCTGGCTCTTAGCTCTTTGGTTATCCTTCCATGAGGATATCCACTGAGGAATGAGGTGAGTTTCTAGATTGTTTGAGTTTATCATTCAGTTTTTTTTTTGAGTTATCCTTTTCAGATACTCAATCAATGTTATCCTTTAGCATCACTCCGTTTGAAATAGTGATTTGTGGTTTGTATGCTTCTTTTCCTTCGAGTAGAATATCTTGCTTATCTTGTGTCTTGATGTTTTCGAGAGTGGCTCATCATCTTGTAGGAGTTGACGAACACTCCATCTCCTTCTGTTGATTTTGTGAATCGAGTATTCTAGGAATATCTCGATGCATTCTCTTAATGTTCTTTGGTTCGAGTTTATGACTGTATATATATATATGTATATGTATATGTATATATATACAGGTTTTAAAAAGTGAAATAGGAGTTTTGAGATATTTTAAAAAATTAAAGAATATCTTGAGAATAGATTTACATGAGTAGTATTTCTTTTATAGAAATAATTGAGAGTGTTGGGTTGTCCATCGAGTAGTTAAGAGTTTTGGTCGATACGCCTGATCAACGTTATGGATGGGAATCTCCTAAATGCTATGATGAGGCAATCAGACACGTTGGTTTGTGTTTTAAAAATAAAGATTTTGAAAATAATATTTTGAGATTATATATTGAATATATTTTTGAATGGTAATTGCTGCCATTGACTTTAGAGATGAGTAATAGAGTGGCGAGGCAGTTTTGATCATTCGATCGACCCTGTAGCCAACTAATATAACTATTTATTAAAGACTCAATGGCGAGGCAATGCTATTTATTTATTTATTTTGGAATTTTAAGGATGAGAATATATGAGAATATTCTTGAGCTATACTTTATTGGAAGTATATTTTGAGATTTTAGAATCTATATTATATACCTTAGACGTTATAAGAGAAGAGTTATAAGAGAATTTGAAGATTGTTTTTAAACTATTTAAGTGGTTTAATAAAAAGAGCAAATAAAATTTAAACCCTTAATTAATTTTGAGGAATATTATTATGGATTTACAAATTTCTTTGGAAATTAATTTTGAAGCAAGAGAATAAATTTGGACTTTTAATTTGAGTTATAAATAACTTACTAAGTAATATAGTGAAAAGTTTGAAAATTTTCAAATGTTGAATTTTTTTAAAATCTAAAAGATGTTGAGATTTAAAAATTCTAAATATCTTGGATTAAAAGATAGTTCAAGCATATATCCTTATTCTTGAGTATATTCTATTTTTGAGCTATTATTAACGACATGCATTTTTCATGGTCGTTCGATTTGGTAGCCTTATGAGAAGCCATCTTGTGATTTATCAATCTTGTCTATTGTGTCTACCCTGTTGTGAGGATGTTCTTTCCATATATTTATGCGAAAAATCTTATCGATGATCTTCTTTATTGCTTAGAGTTTGGGTTTAAGTGAGTTTCATCCCGACTCTACTCGTAGAGTTTTTTTGAATTAAATCATTTTTGATTGATTAATTGTTGAGCATTTTAATAAGTTTTGATTCAAAGCGGATATCTTCAAATTTCTTTCGAGTTACTTGGAAAATTCGATGTTTTGCTGATCACTATATTAGTATTTAATGGTCCATTGGATTGACCAAGCGAGTTTTTTTCTTGTTTCTCTCTACCATTCTATGTTGAGAGTATGAATGTTTGAGTTTTGAGCTAGTCTTTTATCCTTTTCGATCGAATTTTTGTGTTATTTACAGCCTTTTCCCACTTGAAATTGCGAGGACGCAATTTTGTTAAGTGGGGGAGTCTGTAACAACCCAGGATTTTGAAGGTTACTGTTAATATTAAATTATAATGAAAATCATAATTTAATATTTTGTTTAAAAATGAATTGGATAATAAAATGAGTTATTATATTGTTTATTTTATATAAGCAATATCTTGATGAACATAATTTGGGACTTGAAATTTATATAAGTCATATTATTTTATTTGAAGCCTATTTCAACATTTGATGGTTGAAAAAAAAGTATAAATGAATGAAACAAAGTTTCAAAAACTTTATTTTGGATTTGGATTGAAAATAAATAATTGTGATGGTTTAATTTTAGTTAATTAGTAATATTGGAAATTTATTCCAATGTTAGCCTTCTATTGTAAAATAAAAGGAATAATATGTAGAAAATAAAATTTAGAAGTGTGGTTAGGCTTGGAACGATGTATTAATATAAAAATTTTAAAACATTTTAATACACTTCATTAGACTTAAAAATAAATTTTATTTGGTTGAAATGGATGAAAATAGTGATTTTTCACTAAAAATGGGAATATTGGTAATATTGTGCTAATTGGGAAAAATAATATTTTTAATTGGAAAAACGATATTTTGATGATTAAGCAGTGTTAGAATGATTTATTGCAATTTATTTGGCCGAAAAGAAATTTTTGTTTAAGTTATTGCATTAAAAATAGTGTTTTTACATTAAAATGGTGTAATTTGTAAAATATTGTGAAAGATAGAGTTTTATTTATAAAAATAACTTTTTATTGTCGAAATAATTTTTTTATATATAATAAAAATTTTGTTGCAAACAATTTGTTGTAGATATTTTGTTTGGTTAAAAATGAGAAAACTAGTGTATAAATTGATTAAATAGGTTAAATATGTATATAACATAGGAATATCTCTAAGTATATTTGTCTTGGGCTTATTTGGGTAAGGTTTGAATCCATTAACATTCTCTAGAACCATCTAGAAAAGATGAAATATGTGTAAAGTAATTCTTTTTCTCATCTTCCTCCCCAAAACAAAAGATACAGTAAATAAAAAGAAAGAAAAACAATGGCTTTCTCTAATTGAATCTCAATTCCACTCAATTTTGCCGTTAATTCAAAGAAGAAGTTCACCAAAATAAGAATAGAGAAAGGACTTCACCTTCAAGCTCCTGTCTTTCTTCACAAATCTGGGTGATTGCTATCTAAATTCAAAGGTGAGTTTTAAAACTCACATTTTCTAGCTTTGATTGAGATTTCAAGGTAAGAAATCTCAATTTTGTTTGTTGCATGTTTAATTGTGAAATTGCCGTAAGTAAATTGGACATATCTCTTTCGTTTTAAATCGGAATTCAAAAATCTTAGATGATCTGGAAAGCATATAAATAGATCTACAAGTCTGATGTTTTGAGCTTTGAGTATTTTTGATGTTTATAAGGTGAAAAATCCATATCTTTGTGACTGTCCTGTCATGGACAAAGAGTGTTTATATATTCACCTGGAAAGTAATTTGATCATAACTTTATTGTTACCAGTCAGAATTTAGAAATTTATGAAGTTATGGAAACCATATGATTTAGGCTATAACTTTGATGTTTTGAGTATTTTTTATGTCTATATGGTGAAAAATCCATATCTTTTTGACTGTCATGTCATTGACACAGAGTGTTTACATATTCACCTAGAAAGTAATTTGATCATAACTGCCTTGTTACCTATCGGAATTTAGAAATTTTTGAAGTTCTGGAAACCAGAGGATTTAGTATACAACTTTTATATTATAATTGTTCTCAGATTTTGTATATTTCTATGTGAAAATATATATTCTTTATAATAGAACCGAAATATATGCAATGTATATTTCTAAATTTAAATAACGGTTAATACCGATATATGAGTATTTTGAGGGTTTTAGATGATTTTAATTTCAAATAAATTCTTGAAAATTTCTTAAATAAAAATAAATCATTGTTTATGAAATAAGTATTTTGTAGCATTTTTAGGAGATTTTTTTATATTAATTATTCATTATTTTAAAGTGTTTGTATAATAGACGTTCTCTTTAAAATAATGGATTTTTCTGTACAAAGCTTTTAAAATAGTTTCTAGATTGTTTAAGAATTCTATTTTCTCTAAAAAAATTATTTTAAATATAATTTAGCCTATGTTTATGAGTTTCAACGAAAAGAATGAGAATTAAACAATTTAGTAAAACAAAAAGATGTGGTATGGGACATGTATTTTTGCTTTATTGCTTAATATCGGACTTGTGCGATCGAAAACAATTCGAAGTGTTATTTTGAGTTGATTTAGAAGTTACCAAATTTTGGTGAATATTATTGGTTTGAGAATTACTCTTTGAGTACATTCGACGACGAACCAATCTAGATGCATTTTGTGATGGCCGATGAAATGAGGCAATATTGATGTTAAGTTTTAATTTGCAACTATGGTTTGAAATAATCATCACAATGTTCTTTTACTTGCCTAGGAGATGAGGCAAGTTGTTATGATGGATTGATGATGATTTCGATATTTACGATGAATTTTTACTTGTCGATGGAATAAGACAATTCTCGATGTCACTTAAAACTCGTCCAAGTAAGAGATAAGGCGAGTTAGGTATCTTACACTCGCCAATGAGATGAGGCAGTGTTTATTTGATGATATTTTATGATGGTTTTCTAATGTGGCATCGACTAACGATTAGTAAACCAATAGGTACGAACGTATGGTATGGGACGTACGTTGACGCCTATTGGGTTCCTATTCGAGAAGTTGAGACACATTCACGATGTTACTAGTGCTACAGACCGAGTACTCGATTGGAGTCATCACGATGTTCATGAAGTTATTACTTGACTCCAATCATCACGATGTTATTACTCGGGTTTTTGTGACTGGGTGTCATCAAGATGTTTCCGACTATAGTCAATCAAGATGATCACGATGTTATGTGACCCCATGTCATCACGATGAATGGTACCAAATAATGGTAGTACTAGTCAAGATGTAAATGCACGTGCTGGTTTCCACGAGGTTTTAGGTGTTTCGATTTCACTATTTTGATGATGATGCTTTAGTATAGCCTTATGTAATAAAAAGGCTTATTGACATACATGGTTTTATTTGTGATTTCGAATATGATGTTTTGGATTCTTTCCGGGCTCTATTAAGATGGATTTGAGACATTATATATATTTATACCAATGAGATGAGGTATAAATTATGGTAATGCCTTTATGATGAGTGTTGTTAATAGATTTAAGATATATTTATATTTATACCAATGATATGAGGTATAAATGATTATGAAGAATCTTTATAATGAGTTTAATGATGGATTTGAGATGTATTTGTATTTATACCGATGAGATGAGATATAATAATTAAGAAGTTTCTATTAGATGAGTTTTATTTATGATGCATTCTTGAAGTTTCAATTATCTTATGAAGATTTACTTTATGGTTCATATCCTTACCCACTTCATTCGGTTATATATATAATTAGATGAACCATGTCTATCTAATATACATATTGTATTCTTCTATGCAATCATGATGAACCATTGATGTATCACTCTGGAGATAACTTGATGACCTATATCATTTCATTGGTAATGATGGAATGGTTTTCCCCTTATCTCTTATCATCACCTTTACTAATGATAAGTTCTAGCTAGCCTGACCGTGTGTTTTCACTCGGGTCAGACCGAGTTGTTTCAGGTATCATCTATTGGGCTTAGCTTGAAGTTGATGTTGGCTAACAGCTCTTCTTTCTCTTGAGTAGTTTATTTCTTCCGCATACTTTGATGTTTTTACATTTGATTCGATATATATGGTGTGTTCGTGTACCACCGTTATTGTATTCATATTGTATAGTACTGAACGTGTATCACTGTATATGTATATATATGATGTTGGTTACTGTTCTGTGATGTGATTTACATTCAGTTATTGTATTTTGTTCCGATAGATCCGTTAGCCACCTATAGTTTTGGATTAAGCATTTACTGGGTGTGTCGATCCACTTGAGTTGAAAAATTATAATGCAATTATCGACGTATTCAATAGATGTTTAAGACAAAATTATAGATGTCGCTCTTAACCAGCCCTATTCTCTGCTTTAGTAGATAGGATTATTTGTTAGTTCTCTTTGCTAAGGTGGGTCTCGGGGTGGGGCGTTACAGTTTGCTAAAGAATTACACTTTGATCTAATAGGACTCTGTGATTTCTCATATTCACACCTATTGTTGTAAACAGATGACTTATCAACCACGAATTTAGCTTGTTTTAATTAATTGGAGGTGAATGTTGTTTGGAATAAAGATGGATTGGGGGAGGATGCCTGTTGCTAGAAAGGAAGAAGGAAGGTGGCTAAAATGTAAAACCAAAACAAGTGGCTTTAAGATCCTTTTATAAAGAGAGTTAACCAAATGACCTAACACTATCTCTCCCATATCAAGTCAAAACTTGGATTCCCTCTCCTCCTAATTTGGCCAACCATATGTAGGGCCCTACATGGATAATATTTCATTCCAAACCCATTAGTAAATTATCTCATTTAAATCTAATTAAAATTCTTATCGATATCATATATCCGAATGTACAAATATAACTTTTATATTCACACCCAATAAAATTACTTGTGTCACCTTGAATAATCCTAGAGGCAACTCTATTTTACTAAGCACACCCCTACATTAAAAAAATATTGACTAATAGTTCACAAATACTAATTAATTTAATTTTTTAAAAACTCCACTCTGAAGAGTAGAGCCCCTAGTCCATACGGAGCCAAGAATGGAAGGTTAGCCTCCCTAGCAGAAAGCATTCATTTCCATAACCATGTTTTTGGGATTTACGGTAAACACAGTTTTCCACCTTGAGGGGGTATGGCAGATGTGTATCGAACTCAAGACCAGATAAACAGGTTACAAGTGTCTCTACCACTGTACCACTAATACGAATTTATAATTAATTTAGTTAGTATATAATATTATAAACTAACTAAATCAATAGATTTTCGAAGAATGAATAGGTTCGATTGTGCGACTCACAGGTGTGAGTTTAGCTAGAAATTAATATTCAAACAGATCAAATACATATGTTCACATATCTGCTTAGCTAGTAGCCTATAAGTTTGATCGATAAAATCCAAATTTAAAGTTAAAGTTGTACCTTTAGTCACAATTATTTACACCAATGCTCTTCATCAACACTATATAACTTTAGTATTTATGAAATTTTCTTTTAGTCAAACCACTATCATCCACGTTCAAATCAATTAGTCCATAAATAAAGTCTTTGATTCGATAAATCCATTTATTATTAACTGTACTAGTATGGTCAAAGATATTGACTTTGAGTTGACCACAGTTGACTGTAATACTTGCTCGATCCGGGCTAGCAGAATTTTAATTTTGTTTACCGTTTTGGATCTTATTGGGCCAATGAAGACTAAATTGATTTAGACCTAATCTAAGTAAACTAAAAATAAAATCATTGTTTTATTTATATTTATATTATATAATGTGTACAAGCGTATCATATGCACATTATGTGCACATTCGCTTGCAACATATACAGTTTGCATGCTTTAACGTGCACATATCTATATTCTAAAATTTATACCACAATGAACATGTTAGCCCCTTTGTGTACATATATGTTGTCTAATATATATATATATATATATATATATATTAATGTGATATAGTATTTGATTAAATCTATTTATATATTATAAATATAATAATGTACGAGCAATCTTATACATACATATATGTGGATTATACTCATATATTAAAAAAAATTAAAAATATAAATATAAACAAACAAACTAAATTTAAATTTCAAATTTGAAAATAAGATCTAAAAATCTTCTAAGTTTAATTTGAAAATCTAAATTATGCAAATAAATTGTATATTATTAGTAATATTTATATGTCTGTATGTGTATGTATAAATATATTTATATAGAAAATTCTAAATTTTTTATAAACCGTAAATATATATATATATATATGTGTGTGTGTGTGTGTGTGTGTGTGTGTGTGTGTGAATTATATATCAATACATATATTAAAATTAATATTTAAGCAATTATAGCAATAAATACAATATATGTATATATTATTTCAGCCCTTATTTAAATTCCGACCAATTCAATTTTTTATATTAAGAAATTTATATATATTATTTTTTTGTTGCTTTTATTAAATTTAAAATAAAATTTCGACATAGAATTTTTTTTATAATTTGTAAAATATTTGGTAATTTTTTTTAATTTGTGTATATTAAAATATAGATGTATATATTTATAAATTATTAAAATCAAATTCAATAAATTATATTATAAAATAAATATATATTCCATATACTTAAAATTTAATATGTATATACACATGGAATATTTTATATTTTCGAAACGAAAATAAGATTAAAGTTTAATAACAAAGCATATAAATATTTTACATATATTCATTTGATTTAGAAATTCTACTTTGTCCAAAATTCCTTTTAAATCAATTTTAGATTGAAATATTTTCTTTTGATTCTAGGCCAAGAATAAAAGATGCATAGATGTATAGGGAATATGTTTTTTCTTTATAGTAATATATTGATATATATGGATTTTAGACTGACATCATACATATACAAGGATTAATGGTATACACAGCTAATATAGTCAAACTTACACGACAAATGATATACACATAAATTGTGAATTAGTATGTTACCTTCAATATAGCTTGATGGTAAAACCTTGAATGCTGAATATACTGAACTTGAGTTGAAAAATTATAATGCAATTATCGACGTATTCAATAGATGTTTAAGACAAAATTATAGATGGTCGCCCTTAACCAGCCCTTTTCTCTGCTTTAGTAGACTGGATTACTTGTTAATTCTCTTTGCTAAGGTGGGTCTCGGGGTGGGGCGTTACAGCATGGTATCAGAGCTGTGGTCAGAATAAAATAGAATAAACACTTAACAGTACATATATCATGATACATCGAAGTACAATATGGGTGAATCATTGTCCTTTATTCAAGTTTGTCTCTGAATCCAGCCTTGATTCTTTTTTGAGTTTTGGGATTGTTGAGATGGAATATGTCTAGGAATATAGATATATTGTATTCCGTAGTATTCCATAATAGAGTTTGATGTCATCTTATATTATATAAAAATCTTATTTGGGATTATTCTATTCTTATTTTTCGATACGAGTGAGTTCATATTGATGGAGTTGATTGATTTCTTTAGGCATTCTTGTTGCATTCCTTTGAGAGTTGTGGATCTATTGAAGGGATCCACAACGATTGGCTTATTGTGAGCATTCTGAGTTCTTTATTTGTTGCTGTTTTTGTGAGTATTTGTTTATTACTCACCATCTTGAGTTGTATCTGGTTTGAGATAGATTGACTTATTTGATGTAAAGCCTGATCCTTTTGTTGTTATAGGATCCTATATTTATTTTGGCATCCTAATTTGATTGGTTTATCATTTCAGCCACTTTGGAATGTTAATGATGATTCCAAAGTTTTTGGTTTCACTCTTGAGTATCGATATGATGAAGATCTATATCAAATTCCAGTCATAGTGACTTTGTTGAGTTTTTTGAGTCCAATTGAAATTGACACCCAATTGGGCAATCGAGAGTTGAGGTAACCTTATTCCTGGCTCTTAGCTCTTCGGTTATCCTTCCACGAGGATATCCACTGAGGAATGAGGTGATTTTCTAGATTGTTCGAGTTTGATTGAGTTTATCATTCAGTTTTTTTTTGAGTTATCCTTTTCAGATACTCAATCAATGTTATCGTTTAGCATCACTCCATTTGAAATAGTGATTTGTGGTTTGTATGCTTCTTCTCCTTCGAGTAGAATATCTTGCTTATCTTGTGTTTTGATGTTTTCTAGAGTGGCTCATCATCTTGTAGGAGTTGACGAACACTCCATCTCCTTCTGTTGATTTTATGAATCGAGTATTTTAGGAATATCTCGATGCATTCTTTTAATGTTCTTTGGTTCGAGTTTATGACTGTATATATATATGTATATATATATATATATATACAGGTTTTAAAAAGAGAAATTGGAGTTTTGAGATATTTTAAAAAATTAAAGAATATCTTGAGAATAGATTTACATGAGTAGTATTTCTTTTATAGAAATAATTGAGATTGTTGGGTTGTCCATCGAGTAGTTAAGAGTTTTGGTCGATACGCCTGATCAACGTTATCGATGGGAATCTCCTAAATGCTATGATGAGGCAATCAGACACGTTGGTTTGTGTTTTAAAAATAAAGATTTTGAAAATAATATTTTGAGATTATATATTGAATATATTTTTGAATGTAATTGCTGCCATTGACTTTAGAGATGAGTAATAGAGTGGCGAGGCAGTTTCGATCATTCGATCGACTCTGCAGCCAACTAATATAACTATTTATTAAAGATTCAATGGAGAGACAATGCCATTTATTTATTTATTTTCAAATTTTAAGGATGAGAATATATGAGAATATTCTTGAGCTATACTTTATTGGAAGTATATTTTGAGATTTTAGAATCTATATTATATACATTAGACGTTTTAAGAGAAGAGTTATAAGAGAATTTGAAGATTGTTTTTAAACTATTTAAGTGGTTTAATAAAAAGAGCAAATATAATTTAAACCCTTAATTAATTTTGAGGAATATTATTATGGATTTACAAATTTCTTTGGAAATTAATTTTGAAGTAAGAGAATAAATTTGGACTTTTAATTTGAGTTTCAAATAACTTACTAAGTAATATAGTGAAAAGTTTGAAAATTTTCAAATGTTGAATTTTTTTTAAAATTTAAAAGATGTTGAGATTTAAAAATTCTAAATATCTTGGATTAAAAGATAGTTCAAGCATATATCCTTATTCTTGAGTATATTCTATTTTTGAGCTATTATTAACGACATGCATTTTTCACGGTCGTTCGATTTGGTAGCCTTGTGAGAAGTCATCTTGTGATTTATCAATCTTGTCTATTGTGTCTACCCTGTTGTGAGGATGTTCTTTCCATATATTTATGCGAAAAATCTTATCGATGATCTTCTTTATTGCTTAGAGTTTGGGTTTAAGTGAGTTTCATCCCGACTCTACTCGTAGAGTTTTTTTGAATTCAATCATTTTCGATTGATTAATTGTTGAGCATTTTAATAAGTTTTAATTCAAAGACGGGATATCTTCAAATTTCTTTCGAGTTACTTGGAAAATTCGATGTTTTGCTGATCACTATATTAGTATTTAATGGTCCTTTGGATTAACCAAGCGAGTTTTTTTTCTTGTTTCTCTCTACCATTCTATGTTGAGAGTATGAATGTTTGAGTTTTGAGCTAGTCTTTTATCCTTTTTCGATCGAATTTTTGTGTTATTTACAGCCTTTTCCCATTAGAAATTGCGAGGACGCAATTTTGTTAAGTGGGGGAGTTTGTAACAACCCAGGATTTTGAAGGTTACTGTTAATATTAAATTATAATGAAAATTATAATTTAATATTTTGTTTAAAAATGAATTGGATAATAAAATGAGTGATTATATTGTTTATTTTATATAAGCAATACCTTGATGAATATAATTTGGGATTTGAAATTTATATAAGTCATATTATTTTATTTGAAGCCTATTTCAACATTTGATGGTTGAAAAAAAAAGTTTAAATGAATGAAACAAAGTTTCGAAAACTTTATTTTTGGGATTTGGATTGAAAATAAATAATTGTGATGGTTTAATTTTAGTTAATTAGTAATATTGGAAATTTATTCCAATGTTAGCCTTCTATTGTAAAATAAAAGGAATAACATGAAGAAAATAAAATTTAGAAGTGTGGTTAAGCTTGGAATGATGTATTAATATTAAAATGTTAAAACATTTTAATACACTTTATTAGACTTAAAAATAAATTTTATTTGGTTGAAATGGATGAAAATAGTGATTTTTCACAAAAAATGGGAATATTGGTAATATTGTGTTAATTGGGGAAAATAATATTTTTAATTGGAAAAAATATATTTTGATGATTAAAAAGTTTTAGAATGATTTATTGCAATTTATTTGGCCGAAAAATAATTTTTGTTTAAGTTATTGCATTAAAAAT
Organism: Allium cepa; assembly: GCA_030765085.1. Taxonomy (NCBI): domain Eukaryota; kingdom Viridiplantae; phylum Streptophyta; class Magnoliopsida; order Asparagales; family Amaryllidaceae; genus Allium; species Allium cepa. Next base: position 915,816,680 of record CM060932.1, read on the forward strand.
AGTGTTTTTACACTAAAATGGTGTAATTTGTAAAATATTGTGAAAGATAGAGTTTTATTTATAAAAATAACTTTTTATTGTCGAAATAATTTTTTTATATATAATAAAAATTTTGTTGCAAACAATTTGTTGTAGATATTTTGTTTGGTTAAAAATGAGAAAACTAGTGTGTAAATTGATTAAATAGGTTAAATATGTATAAAACATAGGAATATCTCTAAGTATATTTGTCTTGGGCTTATTTGGGTAAGGTTTGAATCCATTAACATTCTCTAGAACCATCTAGAAAAGATGAAATATGTGTAAAGTAAATTTTTTTTCTCATCTTCCTCCCCAAAACAAAAGATACAGTAAATAGAAAGAAAGAAAATCAATGGCTTTCTCTAATTGAATCTCAATTCCATTCAATTTTGCCGTTAATTCAAGAAGAACTTCACCAAAATAAGAATAGAGAAAGGACTTCACCTTCAAGCTCCTGTCTTTCTTCACAAATTTGGGTGATTGCTATCTACATTCAAAGGTGAGTTTTAAAACTCACATTTTCTAGCTTTGATTGAGATTTCAAGGTAAGAAATCTCAATTTTGTTTGTTGCATGTTTAATTGTGAAATTGCCGTAAGTAAATTGGACATATCTCTTTCGTTTTAAGTCGGAATTCAATAATCTTAGATGATCTGGAAAGCATAGAAATAGATCTACAAGTTTGATGTTTTGAGTTTTGATTATTTTTGACGTTTATAAGGTGAAAAATCCATATCTTTGTGACTGTCCTGCCATTGATAGGGAGTGTTTATATATTCACCTGGAAAGTAATTTGATCATAACTTTCTTGTTACCAGTCAGAATTTAGAAATTTTTGAATATGAAAACCATATGATTTAGGCTATAACTTTTATGTTTTGAGTTTTGAGTATTTTTGATGTCTATATGGTGAAAAATCCATATCTTTTTAACTGTCCTGTCATTGACAGAGAGTGTTTACATATTCACCTAGAAAGTAATTTGATCATAACTTCCTTGTTACCTATCGGAATTTAGAAATTTTTGAAGTTCTGGAAACCTGAGGATTTAGTATACAACTTTTATATTACAATATTCTCAGATTTTGTATATTTCTATGTGAAAATATATATTCTTTATAGTAGAACCGAAATATATGCGATGTATATTTCTAAATTTAAATAACAGTTAATACCGATATGTGAGTATTTTGAGGGTTTTAAATGATTTTAATTTCAAATAAATTCTTGAAAATTTCTTAAATAAAAATAAATCATTGTTTATGAAATAAGTATTTTGTAGCATTTTTAGGAGATTTTTTTATATTAATTATTCATTATTTTAAAGTGTTTGTATAATAGACGTTCTCTTTAAAATAATGGATTTTTCTGTACAAAGCTTTTAAAATGGTTTCTAGATTTTTTAAGAATTCTATTTTCTCTAAAAAAAATATTTTAAATATAATTTAGCCTATGTTTATGAGCTTCGATGAAAAGAATGGGAATTAAACATTTTAGTAAAAAAAAGATGTGGTATGGGACATGTATTTTTGCTTTATCGCTTAATATCGGACTTGTACGATCGAAACCAATTTGAAGTGTTATTTTTAGTTGATTTAGAAGTTACCAAATTTTGGTGAATTTTATTGGTTTGAGAATTACTCTTTGAGTACATTCGATGACGAACCAATCTAGATGCATTTTGTGATGGCCGATGAAATGAGGCAATATTGATGTTAAGTTTTAATTTGCAACTATGGTTAGAAATAATCATCACAATGTTCTTTTACTTGCCTAGGAGATGAGGCAAGTTGTTATGATGGATTGATGATGATTTCGATATTTATGATGAATTTTTACTTGTCGATGAAATGAGACAAGTCTCGATGTCACTTAAAACTCGCCCAAGTAAGAGATAAGGCGAGTTAGGTATCTTACACTCGCCAATGAGATGAGGCAGTGTTTATTTGATGATGTTTTATGATGGTTTTCTAATGTGGCATCGACTAACGATTAGTAAACCAATAGGTACGAACGTATGGTATGGGACGTACGTTGACGCCTATTGGGTTCCTATTCGAGAAGTTGAGACATATTCACGATGTTACTAGTGCTACAGACCGAGTACTCGATTGGAGTCATCACGATGTTCATGAAGTTATTACTTGACTCCAATCATCACGATGTTATTACTCGGGTTTTTGTGACTGGGTGTCATCAAGATGTTTCCGACTATAGTCAATCAAGATGATCACGATGTTATGTGACCCCATGTCATCACGATGAATGGTACCAAATAATGGTAGTACTAGTCAAGATGTAAATGCACGTGCTGGTTTCCACGAGGTTTTAGGTGTTTCGATTTCACTATTTTGATGATGATGCTTTAGTATAGCCTTATGTAATAAAAAGGCTTATTGACATACATGGTTTTATTTGTGATTTCGAATATGATGTTTTGGATTCTTTCCGGGCTCTATTAAGATGGATTTTAGACATTATATATATTTATACCAATGAGATGAGGTATAAATTATGGTAATGCCTTTATGATGAGTGTTGTTAATAGATTTAAGATATATTTATATTTATACCAATGATATGAGGTATAAATGATTATGAAGAATCTTTATAATGAGTTTAATGATGGATTTGAGATGTATTTGTATTTATACCAATGAGATGAGATATAATAATTAAGAAGTTTCTATTAGATGAGTTTTATTTATGATGCATTCTTGAAGTTTCAATTATCTTATGAAGATTTACTTTATGGTTCATATCCTCACCCATTTCATTCGGTTATATATATAATTAGATGAACCATGTCTATCTAATATACATATTGTATTCTTCTATGCAATCATGATGAACCATTGATGTATCACTCTGGAGATAACTTGATGACCTGTATCATTTCATTGGTAATGATGGAATGGTTTTCCCCTTATCTCTTATCATCACCTTTACTAATGATAAGTTCTTGCTAGCCTGACCGTGTGTTTTCACTCGGGTCAGACCGAGTTGTTTCAGGTATCATCTATTGGGCTTAGCTTGAAGTTGATGTTGGCTAACAGCTCTTCTTTCTCTTGAGTAGTTTATTTCTTCCGCATACTTTGATGTTTTTACATTTGATTCGATGTATATGGTGTGTTCGTGTACCACCGTTATTGCATTCATATTGTATAGTACTGAACGTGTATCACTGTATATGTATATATATGATGTTGGTTACTGTTCTGTGATGTGATTTACATTCAGTTATTGTATTTTGTTCTGATAGATCCGTTAGCCACCTATAGTTTTGGATTAAGCATTTACTGGGTGTGTCGATCCACTTGAGTTGAAAAATTATAATGCAATTATCGACGTATTCAATAGATGTTTAAGACAAAATTATAGATGGACGCTCTTAACCAGCCCTATTCTCTGCTTTAGTAGATAGGATTATTTGTTAGTTCTCTTTGCTAAGGTGGGTCTCGGGGTGGGGCGTTACAGTTTGCTAAAGAATTACACTTTGATCTAATAGGCCTCTGTTATTTCTCATATTCACACCCATTGTTGTAAACAGATGACTTATCAACCACGAATTTAGCTTGTTTTAATTAATTGGAGGTGAATGTTGTTTGGCATAAAGATGGATTGGGGGAGGATGCCTGTTGCTAGAAAGGAAGAAGGAAGGTGGCTAAAATGTAAAACCAAAACAAGTGGCTTTAAGATCCATTTATAAAGAGAGTTAACCAAATGACCTAACACTATCTCTCCCATATCAAGTCAAAACTTGGATTCCCTCTCCTCCTAATTTGGCCAACCATATGTAGGGCCCTACATGGATAATATTTCATTCCAAACCCATTAGTAAATTATCTCATTTAAATCTAATTAAAATTCTTATCGATATCATATATCCGAATGTACAAATATAACTTTTATATTCACACCCAATAAAATTACTTATATCACCTTGAATAATCCTAGAGGCAACTCTATTTTACTAAGCACACCCCTACATTAAAAAAATATTGACTAATAGTTCACAAATACTAATTAATTTAATTTTTTAAAAACTCCACTCCGAAGAGTAGAGCCCCTAGTCCATACGGAGCCAAGAATGGAAGGTTAGCCTCCCTAGCAGAAAGCATTCATTTCCATAACCATGTTTTTGGGATTTACGGTAAACACAGTTTTCCACCTTGAGGGGGTATGGCAGATGGGTACCGAACTCAAGACCAGATGAACAGGTTACAAGTGTCTCTACCACTGTACCACTAATACGAATTTATAATTAATTTAGTTAGTATATAATATTATAAACTAACTAAATCAATAGATTTTCGAAGAATGAATAGGTTCGATTGTGCGACTCACAGGTGTGAGTTTAGCTAGAAATTAATATTCAAACAGATCAAATACATATGTTCACATATCTGCTTAGCTAGTAGCCTATAAGTTTGATCGATAAAATCCAAATTTAAATTTAAAGTTGTACCTTTAGTCACAATTATTTACACCAATGCTCTTCATCAACACTATATAACTTTAGTATTTACGAAATTTTCTTTTAGTCAAACCACTATCATCCACGTTCAAATCAATTAGTCCATAAATAAAGTCTTTGATTCGATAAATCCATTTATTATTAACTGTACTAGTATGGTCAAAGCTATTGACTTTGAGTTGACCACAGTTGACTGTAATACTTGCTCGATCCGGGCTAGCAGAATTTTAATTTTGTTTACCATTTTGGATCTTATTGGGCCAATGAAGACTAAATTGATTTAGACCTAATCTAAGTAAACTAAAAATAAAATCATTGTTTTATTTATATTTATATTATATAATGTGTACAAGCGTATCATATGCACATTATGTGCACATTCGCTTGCAACATATACAGTTTGCATGCTTTAACGTGCACATATCTATATTCTAAAATTTATACCACAATGAACATGTTAGCCCCTTTGTGTACATATATGTTGTCTAATATATATATATATATTAATGTGATATAGTATTTGATTAAATCTATTTATATATTATAAATATAATAATGTACGAGCAATCTTATACATACATATATGTGGGTTATACTCATATATTAAAAAAAATTATAAATATAAATATAAACAAACAAACTAAATTTAAATTTCAAATTTGAAAATAAGATCTAAAAATCTTCTAAGTTTAATTTGAAAATCTAAATTATGCAAATAAATTGTATATTATTAGTAATATTTATATGTCTGTATGTGTATGTATAAATATATGTATATAGAAAATTCTAAATTTTTTATAAACCGTAAATATATATATATATATATATGTGTGTGTGTGTGTGTGTGTGTGTGTGTGTGTGTGTGAATTATATATCAATACATATATTAAAATTAATATTTAAGCAATTATAGCAATAAATACAATATATGTATATATTATTTCAGCCCTTATTTAAATTCTGACCAATTCAATTTTTTATATTAAGAAATTTATATATATTATTTTTTTGTTGCTTTTATTAAATTTAAAATAAAATTTCGACATTGAATTTTTTTTATAATTTGTAAAATATTTGGTAATTTTTTTTAATTTGTGTATATTAAAATATAGATGTATATATTTATAAATTATTAAAATCAAATTCAATAAATTATATTATAAAATAAATATATATTCCATATACTTAAAATTTAATATGTATATACACATGGAATATTTTATATTTTCGAAACGAAAATAAGATTAAAGTTTAATAACAAAGCATATAAATATTTTACATATATTCATTTGATTTAGAAATTCTACTTTGTCCAAAATTCCTTTTAAATCAATTTTAGATTGAAATATTTTCTTTTGATTCTAGGCCAAGAATAAAAGATGCATAGATGTATAGGAAATATGTTTTTTCTTTATAGTAATATATTGATATATATGGATTTTAGACTGACATCATACATATACAAGGATTAATGGTATACACAGCTAATATAGTCAAACTTACACGACAAATGATATACACATAAATTGTGAATTAGTATGTTACCTTCAATATAGCTTGATGATAAAACCTTGAATGCTGAATATACTGAACTTCTAGGATCTAATCCAATCTCTTCCAGAAAGTGCTAGTAGACTTTTTTCTATTTGACTTAAACTTGTGTTTTAAGACTTGAAAATGATGGAGGAGGAGAAGAAGTAATATTTTCATCTAGAGGTATAAAGAGGGAGAGCTCTAAAAAAGAGAGGAAATGTGAGAGGTAGTGGTGTTTAAATAAGAAAGAAAGAAGATAGTAGAATGTGGATCTGTATCCACTCTTTCCTCCGTTAATTCAAACTCCACTGAGCGAAAGGTAACCCCTCCTCCCCTATAGCCAACCACTACTAGGCCAATAATGGCTTCTATTCCATTTTGAAACTAAATCAAATATACCATCCAAATCAAATTCAAATGTACGTCGATATCACATATCGATAGGTGTGTATATAACTTTTATATATGCACTATTTTCAATGTTGATCAACATAAATCAAATCAAATACAAAAATAATTCATATTCCATAAATATTAATTAATTTATAATAATTATAATTTAATTAACTTAAGTGGTAGTCGGAATGTTCAACATTTTGACCGTGCGACTCTTAGGCGTAAATTCCATCTACGATTGATATCAATCCATTCGAATATTAACATTATATGTCCCCTAGCTAATGGTATGACATTACGGCTAAATTTATCGCTTACACGATTTTAGTAAAATCCAATTTTACTTGTTTCATGCTGTCCTCGGTAGTGATAATTATTTACAAAAATTCTGTTCGACAAAACTATATCACATTAGGACTTATGAAATTTAGTGATGGTCAATATTCCAATATGTTCACAATAGTCCAAATATAAAGTCCATGGTTCAATAGTAATAATTATCATTAACCAAATTGCTCTAACCAGAGACTTTGACTTTGAGTTGACTTTTGTTGACCTGATGCTAACCTTATATAATCGAGAGGGTGAAATCTCTATTAAATGGCATTTCACTTCGAATGCTTCAACTTTACCCAATTATCATCGTTTGATGGACAGCGTACCATGATTTAGCTATAATCAAAGTGGAGTCTCCACATTGAAGTTCGAATTATATTCTTAGGTCGAGAGAATTGTGTAATATTGTCACATCGATATTTTCTATTTGAGCTTAGTTATATTAACTAACAAAAAACTATCGAATAATTTATTCCATTGTTGTCTAATAACCATCATTAGTAATCTTTTGGTTCCTCCAGCAGTCATGAATAATACATTGCCCAAAATTTAGAGAGCATTACATACTCTAGTCTCAATGGATGTATCGATATCCGGTCCCGATACATCTTGACTAGGAATATTAAGGCAGTATGTTTATTTTCACTATAATAAATTGCTTATGATCACAACACATTATAACTAATAAAACAAAACATACCATTTATGGATTTTCTATTAAATATAATTAAATTATTTAGATAATTAATATGACATATTATAACTAGCATATAATAGAAAGAGAAACACCTTTTATTTCTAACGAGATTTTAATAAGTAATCGCCCTTAGGGCATACCTCTAACTCTACCAATCTCCCACTTGCACTTAGGATCAATTATAGAACTTCACCCAGTCCTCTTGTGAATGGATTTGGCTTTTGTAACTATCTACTATGTCAATCAACTCTCTTTGATGTAGAAAAACTGTCTTTATCATGTAGAATTATTCAAAGCCTGTTTCTTAACTTCTAATGAACTCTTATCATTACACTGTTAAAATATAACAATATTGTAGTATTCTCAATACATCGAATCACCTTAGCTCGGTTATAAATTTATACATTTATATTTATACATTGGTTTTATCATGACACTATTCAAGGCGACATACTTGGTCTTTTCATAAAATCAGCCACAACCTTTCGTTCTGAAATATTTCCAACTTAAGGCTCCTTAATTAAGATTTAAACATAAATCTAAAATTGACATATTATACTCAAATCACTTAAGAAGTTTGAGTCTAAATACTCCTTAAGGAATTTGTTGTTTCTATAAACCGGTTTTTAGTATTTCGTAAATATTCGAGAATAGCCTAAACTACCATTTAATGATCTTAGTTTGGATTTGATATTTTCTTAATATATCAGATACATCAAAAAAATATATGATATTGTACACAATACATTATATATGATAGTTAATATTACCAATGCATAAGGAATGCATCTGTAAAGGCCCGTATCTCCGTACCCTTTGAGTCGACCATAATTCACAATAGTTTAACTCAAAACTGAACGGAAATACGAATCATTAGGGGTGAAGAAGAAAAGGTAGAAGAAGAAATAGAAATAATAACACAGAATCTCACAATCGCAGCAGAACAAAATATAACATATAATAATAAATTTTTATATAAAAGAATCTGTAACTGTTTTATACTTACAAATCATCAGAGTACAATAATCAATACGTCAATCTAAACAGTTATAATAACTTGTCCTCATACAGAGCAAGTATAAATCAAGTACAAAAATATGGTTCTATCATCCAGCTCGTCTCCTGAGCTCTATAACTTCCTATCCTGAATTTGTAATACTCAGTTTGACCCGAGCATTATAATAAAATAACACCCGAATTAGTCTGGAAAACGAGCATGAGAAAACAATCTCAATTTGAATTATTTAAGTTAACAAAATCATTTGAGAAACAAAAGTATCTCGTAAGACCATGTCATACATAAACATGATGGGTTTTTCCTTTACGATAACCAAAACATTTTTATGAAAACCATCTGATATTATAATCGTGTCTAAACAAAGTAAATACAAAAGAGTTGAAATACTTGCATCTCACGTTTCAGCATAGTTGGGCACAATCAAAACCATACGGCATTTATTGGAGAATGGATTCCATACAATGACTAAGCACTTGGGTACACCTATCATGGTATACATCCTGAAAAATGTACCGAGGACCTCGCCGAGATCACCTACAACACAAGATCGGACATATCCCTAACCTGGAAAGAAACGAATATGTTATCACCCCGGGTGTTCCCACCCTTAAAATCGAGCGCTCACTTCTCTATGCAAAACTGTAACCATAATTTTAATATATACGAATGCAACTAGAAAGGTGATAACACACCCTAATTGGGTGCGACCAACTTAGCCTTGTTACATATCCCCTGATTTTCAATCACTCTGGTTGATGAGGCTTGAGGCTACGATTACCTTTGAAGAACAATTTCACTTAGAATTCTCACATCCACCAATGATGATGTTCTGATAGCATTCGTCCATACAAGTTGTCCTGGGATTAGACAAATCGAACCACCGCCTTCACTATCTTCATGATATCCATTCATAATATTCGAACCAGACGAAGTGGTTTTCGGATAATTAAATCTGATCCCGGTCTCCTCGAAATGATCAATGAATTTAGGCAACATTGATAGTCGGTTATTTAACTATCAAATAACATCCATAAGCAGTCACTAGGCCCAATTATAAGTTTTTTCCAAAATCATTATTTTCAAATATCCTTGTAGGATTTATATACTCAATTCTCATCCAGAATTTTGATATTTGAAAACCATTCAAACCTATATCCATAATAGGACAACAATTATTTCAATCATTAGAAATATTTTCCTTCCAATTTCATTTTATGATTCACACTTGAAAATACTCGTAATATAAAAGACCTCGTAGTTAAACTATCTTCAATTTCTTCTAGTCCAACACTTAAGAAATATTTATAAGCATATATTCCCAAATCATTTATTCCAAAAACTTCGGAGTTTATTTCTATTTATTTCTCAAATCTTTTACCATTATATATTGTAAATCCATTAACTCATTTCTACGAATTTCTTAAGTTCTGGGATTTCTTAATTAATTTCCTTTAATATCTCCAAAGTCAAATACCCTTGTTTATAATTCCAAATATCCATTTCTAACTTCTTTTACAAATCTTAATTCATCTTCGAAGTTCACTTTTTATTAACACTTTAGAAATTTTCTTACTCTTCCTCAAATTTCATTTTTTCGAAAATTTTCTCATAATCCCATCTGCTGCTATCTTGTTTTCTAACCTTGAGAAGATTTATAAATAAATTTAAATCATTACATGCCCCATATATATAAGTATTTAAAAAAAATAGTTTTTTTTCAAAAAAACATGTTCATGTAATTATTTAAAATATCGAAACTATTTTATAACATCAATAACTCTTTTTTAGCTAACAAATAAACTTTCGAAGCTGATTTTAAAAATTAGGATTTATTAAAATAAATATTAAATATTTGAAAAATTCACTTTTCGACGACTTTAATTCTACTAGTTCAAGATGATACGGTTTGATAAATAAAACTTCCCTTTTAAAAACAACTTAATTTCTTAGTAATAAAATATATTTTTAAAATCTCAATAATTAATTAATTTATAGATCCCTCTCAATCCACAACCCATCTGTTTCATTCCGGTTCTCCTAACCATTTCCACTTTTTCAAAAATAGTATCCATTATTTTCATCAACCTTGTTTCCATATTCTAATATAAATTCACCATATGAATTTTATACTCCTAATTTAGCAACTACTATCATTTTCCTTATTTATAAACATTGTTTATAAATTTTTATAACTCCTTTGGGTTTTACTAGTTAAGAAAACAATATTATTTGTAAAATTCCATTTTATAAATCCATCTCCTTATAAATTTTGTTTATTCTATCAATCTATTTTTGATATTGATTTCACCTTCTTTTTACATTTTTCTAGATATCATTTAAAAATTTCTTTATGTAGATCATTTTAAAACAATCCTTATTAAACGATTATCGAATTTATTGAGCACAACTAAAAATCAAATTATTGTTTTGTTCAATCGATTCCTTTTTTAGATAGACCATGTTTCAATATATTTATTCTTATATTCAAAATCTCCTTTTAGTTCCTTAAAAATTTAAAAATAATATTGATTGCATTTATAATACCAAAATCAAGGCCAGTGCTATTACATCATCCAATAATTCACATCACAACAATAATCTATAACAGATTATTTTAACACATCACATATTATTATATATGAAAACAATTAATATAAATTTGAGGAGTCCAGTTGGATTCCTTCAACCTGTTTCCTGCATCCATAGATGTTTATATAACATAAAAATACCAATCCCACTTTGAAGGGGATATCGCGGTATATAGGGTCATCCGCTATCATGCGAGGCGCATAGGGTCTCATCTGCTAAAATATGCCGGAATATCAATCCAACTACAAATGTATATACTGTAATATATATTTAACTTTCAATAGATAATAATTTATAAATTCAACCAAAATTCATTAATTTATTTTAACTATTTGAAATAAATTCTAGTAATCCAAACGAGTGAGAATTTTTCACCTTGATTTTTAATTTGCAATCCTCTCCAATTTTAATTTAATTCCATACTATAACTCATGTCATTATGGATCCAACGCCGCCGTTTCGTGAAATTCCAACCTCATACAAGCAATATATGAATTATATAAGCTAATTTTTTTTATATTTACCGATTTTACCTTTATTAAGTTTAATTAAAAAAATATTACTTTACCTCTAACTCAATTTCCTTTATTAACAAACAATTTCTCTTTCCAAATCTGCTGCTCGTGTACAAAATCCAACTTGGCCGTCACTTCCTCCTCCTCCTCACGAATGCATGTGACCTCACTGCCACTCGAAACTGCAACCTAAACAACCTAATCACAGGACCCACTGCCGCGACCATCGCCAGCAAACGACGTCTCCATCTTTGTCCAGGCCTCGCACCTCACCAAGCCACGCTAGCTGCTTCCAGTTCACCCTCCTTCATGCGTGCTCGAGACTGCCTCGCATTCCCTTTGTCGCATACAACATTCACCAGTGTGCCTCCAGTTATCAATGCGACAGCCCTCACCTCTCGTCGCCTAATCACACACTCCTCTATCATCTCATGTCGCCGAACCCCTGAAATCGCATTCCATATCCATTCCCAAGCCGCCTTGCGATATTCATACACTTTTTTTCTTAATCTGATTTCGTGATTTTGAATTCCAAAGGATGGAAAAGAATACGATTTCCTATAATAAGGGGAGAGTCTCGATTATAAGGAAGGAGGTACGTGGTTTCGTTTATTTCTTTTTTTTGTTCTGTAATCGGCTGCGTTTTTAAAAAGGAAGATGGGGAAGAAATGGAAAAGAAAGGAGGCTTGTAGGGTGCTGCCTATAGTGTTTTGAAATGAAGGGAAAAAAAGGTCGACGTGAATATGGTCACTCGGATATATATATATATATATATATATTTATATATATATTATTTAAAATTTCAAACCGTCTTGATGACAAAACTTAAAATTTCGAACCTCTATAGAGGCATGTTGTTAAGCGTACCCCTATTTTGAACATAATGGAGAAGGTTTGAAGTCCTAATTCGATCGTATGGAGAAGATAACTTTTGAATCCAATTATTATATTGAATTTTCGATATTACTTTCAACGCGTTTCTAATCCGTATGGCCAAATGATAACTCCAAACGCTACGAAACTTGAAATCCGATAATAATACATTGTTACGGATCCAATGGAATGAGTTACGTCGAATTTCGAGACTGTGTCCTGAAAAGCTATTTTAACGCGTCGATTAAATCGACGATTTCAAAATTTACGAAATCGCTTGAAATCCCAGTTTTAAAAACTTATTAACTCAACTATAATTCCAGTATAATTTATATTAACATTAGAGATTGTTTTTGATTATTATTCAACATCAATTGAATTTTTTTAAATGATTTCCTTTTTTAATTCAACAACCAAATTTATTAAATAAATCGCTATATTTGGAACTTAAGTTTAATTCCACTCATTTGCTCGATAAAACTCATAATAAAATTCCATATACTTTTCAAATTTAACATTTAAAACAAATTAAATGTTGAAAATCAAACCACTAAAAATCTGGGTCGTTACATTTTTTCCCCCTTAAAAGAATTTCGTCCCCGAAATTGCTAAGCAGGAAAAATGTTTCAAACCCATTAACTTATTTAAAACCCACTTAGTGAAAACTCAATATTTCAACTTTCTAATCTTTTAGTTCCAACAGAAACAATTAGTTTCAATTATAATTCCAATAACTTTTATTACAATTACAATTAGAAATAAAATTGTCACTAACAAATATTTTCCAAAAAATTTAATTTTTTTCTAACACCTTAAATTTTCTAAATTTCTTGGCAGAATTTCCCTTGTACGGAGAGCCTTTTGCAATATGACAACAGAGATAAAAATATATACATCGGCCCACATGGTCGAAAAATAAGATATATATCAACATTTATATATTTGCGATATTTAATCCGAAAACATACCTTATTTTAATATTTTTAAGCGAGCGACAAATTTTTTGTTTGCATTTTGCATGACCAAAATCAAGCAAAATAACCCCATATGCTTGAACTTACTCAATTTAAACATATAAGTACCAAAAAACATGAAATTTAATAACATTTCATTCATTTCACTAGTTAAACACAATATTTCATAACCAAACATGTTTAAAAATATTTGAAAGCAACTATATGGTTCCGATACTAATTTAATTACTTAAATCGATTCATATATCCTTTTATTCAATTCGAATGATTAACGTCCAAATTATTTGCATCCAATTCATATTTGTACCGAACAAACTCATATCTATTCCAAATTGATTTAAAAATCAATTTATTCACTTTCTATTAATTCGTAGAATTTTATTTACTTTTGTTTTCATCAAACGACTACTTTTTCTATGCAAATTCGGCAACATTCATTTAATAAAGTAACCACATCAGTTTATAGCTATTTTAAATTGATTCCAAACCAATTTATATTTAATTATATTCCATTTCAAATTGATTCTAAATTAATTTATTTACATTCCATTCATATCCATATTCATCATATTCAAATCCATTTTATTAAACTCGGAATCATTCCATGCTAATTTATTAAATGACCATTTCACAATTTATTTAAGCCAAGCTTTCATCCAACAATATTAACTTAAATTAATTCATTTTATTTCCTTTACCATCAAATTCCAATTCAAAATTTTGATTTGGTTTTTATTCAATCAAATTCCATTCCATTTTTCCAATTAGTTTAATTAGTTCATTCACTTAATCCACTTCATATTTTCAATTCCATAATCAAATTTATTCTCGAATTTATTTAAATGATATCCAAGGCCATATTCAATTTGTTTACACTTAAATTGAATTTATTTATAACTTAGTTCATTATTATTTCAATACAATTCCATTTTATTCGACAACATTTCAAATATAATTAATTCGCTTACAATTAAGTCATATTTTATTTATAACTCAAGTTCCCTATCCAATATCCACTTTTAATCCATAATCCAATTTTATTCAACCAGGTTAAGTTACATTTTTATATTCAAAAATCACTCCATTTAATTTACTTGAGTTCAAATTTATTTTATAATTCAAGTTTTGGATTTTATTTTCTTCACTTTAAAATATCACATAATTTATTTTGGGTTTTCTATTTCACTTTTCAATTTTATAGGTCACACTGCTTATTTTTAACATTTCCATCAATTCTATACTCAAATATATTCACATTTTATTTTTAACTCGAGATTATACACCACTTTATAGCTTAAATATACTTTTATTCCATTAGTTTCAATTTTTATAAGCTATATAACTTATTTATTCACCATTCCAAAATTCTTTTTCCCTTACGTTTTATTCCATTCAAAATTTATACCCTGTGGTCATATAATTAGTTCACAATTCGAAATTTATATTTACTTCAGTTCGATATTATTTCTAATCCAATCCAATTTTATAACTTATAGTTATGTATTCACTTTATAATTCACATTTACATATTTAATTCAATTCAATATGATTCAAATCCGATTCACTATTTATTTAAATTTCAATTCCTTTTAACCAACATTTCAAAACCATATTCGAATTATTCTTATTTAACTAATTTCACCCCAAACGAATTTATTTTTAATTTATTCAATTCTATCATCTAAGAATTCAATTCTATGTTCAAATTTTTCCACACTTCTTTATTTATATTTATTTGTTCATTCACTTATTTATATTCATATGATTTTACATTTAGTTAACCTTATTACATTCTATTAATTTCATTCCATTTATTATAATCACTTCATTTATTGATTTACATTACTTTTCTTAAGTTAAATTCCAATTCCTACAAATTTACTTTTACAAATCCAATTTATTTAACTTACATGAGCTAAATTTTAATTTCATCTTGAAGTTCACTTTTTCCAAGTTTTATGTCAAAAACTTATTCTGTAACGATCCCGGTTTAAAGACGAATTTAAATTTGTAATTAAATTAAATTTTTGGGTTAAATTGTGGATTTATTTGAATTTTTCAAATTTAATAAGATATATATACTTATTTATTTTAAAATTTTGGATTTGAAACTCAAAATAAATATTTTAAATTGAACTGGATTTTAAATAAAATTTTGATTTGGAAATTCAAAATGAATTGGATTTAAAGGTTATACTTTGGAAAAAATAATATATGTGTGTATTTTGGAAGGAAATCTGTCTTATTCATTTTAATTAAAGGCTCTACATTATTAACATTTGATATAATATATGCAAATGAATGTAATATAGATACTAATGTTTAAAATAAAATTTATCCTATCAATATTAAATATAAGTGTAAAATATAAGTACAAAATATATGTTATAAAATTAATGTTTGAAAATCAATAAATAAAACTAAGAATTTATGTTAATAATAAATTATATGGTTATATGGCAACATAAGATAAATACATACTATAACAATTTTTATATTAAGCACAAAGGCAAAGAAAAAAAACAAACAAGTATGTTGCTATGAATTTTATATAGGCAATGCAAAAGAAACAAAAATATGTACATACAAAAAATAATCAAAGGAAATAAGTATGTAATCTTGAAAGGAAGCAATTGCATTTAATATCATCATCTCAGCACAACATAGGGTCATTCCAAATGTTAAAATCATTTCAATTTTCAGTAAACAAAATCTAGTTTAGTCAACAAAAGAAAAAAAACTGACCAAAAGAAAAGCTTGTACCAGTTAAGCCTCCCCTGTACAAAGCCTTTCTTCTACATATATATGTGTATCTTCTTGTTTCATTTCGTTCATCAAAACATAGTAAACCAGAAAAGTAAACGTCATTATTTTTTTTACAAATTCAAATTCAGTTCAACAACAAAATAGAAAAGTGATTAATAGGAAATTCAAACTGCAGCCTTCAAATAAGAGTTGTTCTCTGTTTCAAAATGTTCCAGGTGAGCAAACTTCCTAAACTTAAAAGCTAGAATCTGTTTACAGTTTGATGATGCTTGAAAAGAAGTTGTTGTGATATGTTTGCATGTGTGTAAATTTTGGCTACATATGTAGGTTTATAAGTGTGTATCTCTGGAATAGGAAGAAACACCTCTGTTTCTTTTTACAGGTTTTTAAAACTTGATAGAAAATCCAAAATCATCTTAGTTAGATAATATCGGGTTTCGTTTTCTAAATGAAAGATGATCATAACTATGTAAAGCCAATTTTAAAAATAGTTTCAAGTATGTTTATTGTATAAATAATTTAAAATTGGGAAAATTATAGTGATAACTTAAATTAAGTCAAAAATCAATGATTTTGATTTCATGGTTTGGCTTTACAAATCGATTCGTACTACAATATTATGAATTTATATAATCATTATATGATTTATAAACTTGAAATGGTTGAGAATTCTGGAGTTGAATAGAATAACTATAATCATCAATTCACGGCGATCGATGAAGTGTTGATCATCGGGGTTGGAGCTGGAGTAGGCTGGAGGCTAGGGGATTATAAGAAAAATGCTCATTTATTTTATAATTCGTTTTGGATGATGGATGAGAACGATTTAGGGTTTAACGTGAAGTTTTGGGTCGACATGGTTCTCGTGCTCGTGTAGAGTCAGTGGTTGATCAGAGTGATTAAGATTGGGGAGAAAAGGAGGAGGAGGCTTTGGCGCATCCCTGGTCGGAGTGGCATGTTTTCTGGTGGCTCATCGCGGCGGAGCGAGGTGCATTAAGAAATCAATTTGGGTTCTGGAAGTATTATTGGCTTCAAATTTTAGCTCGATTTTGAATTAATGTCAATTTTGCGTTTTGGGTTGTTCGAATCGACTTTGGTGATCATCTTCGATGATCGAATGGCTGCGGCGTTGATTGGAGCTGATGGTGGGGTTCATGCACGTATACGTGCACCTTTTTTGTATCAGTGTTTTGAGTTGGTGAGGAAGACGATGGTTAGCTCGGGGTAGCACGCGTGAAAATGTGGATTCGACTCGAAGTTTTGGTGACGCATGAGAACCTGGAGTTGGGTTCGGGAAGAACTTGAAATGGGTCTCGGGTTTAACTTCAGGAAGATGGGTTTCTGGCTCGAGAAAATAGTGTGGTAGCTCGGGTTAGTTTGAGTGCGTACGCAAATGGCTGGAAACAGTTTTGACATTTTAAACAAAACAAAGTTAAAAGAAAAAAGAAAGGAAGAAAAAGAAGGGTTGAACTCGGTAAAGAATTGAAGTCGAACTCGAAGTGGTGCTCGCGGTTTTTGATAATCGGCTTGGGTTAGCTTTTTGTCAAATTTATATTAACCAGTTTTCAATTTTGTAAGCAAACAAGTTTTTACTGTAAAACAACTTTCTTAAACAGTTTTAAATAAAAACTTGATCAAGTTAAAAGTATACTAAAATGAATAAGTTTCGAAAGGGATGTAAACCAAATTTCCAAAGTAATTTATTTAAAACAAGTTTCAAATAAGTTTCCAAAGATTTAAATTTAAAGTTAAATGTTTTGAAATTGTTTTGTTTAAAGTAATCATATATTAGGTTAATTTTGTAATAAAATTCCTAAGTGTTTTCAAACGTAATAAAATGTTGTAATTAAAGAATGATTACTTAATGAAATCAATTAACTAAAATTACCTAATTTAATTAATAAAAATATTATTACTCAATGTAATTAAGGGAAGAGTACTTTGTGTAATTACAGGGTAATTAACAAATTAAGGTAAATCTATGTAAGTAATTGAAAGAAATTAATTACTTAAAGATAATTACTTAATTAAAAGTAATTCATTTATGATTGAAGTGGATTAATCAAGTGTTTAAAGATTTATCTATTTAAAAGAATAATTAATTAATGTGATTAATTAATTAAGGTAATTAATTTGAGAATAATTAATTAATTAAAGGTCAATTAATTAATAGAAGTGATTAAGAAATGATTATTAATTACGGATTAATTAATTAATTATTAATCTGATTTAATTTAAATCAAATAGTTTAAATTAATTTTTTTCCTATGGATGTTTGGATTCTACTTTAATGTTTGAATGCTTTGATATTCCTCATATGTGATGCTTTGTGATACGAATTATTTTGATTTGTGCTATAAACTGTGATGTCATTTATTTATTTATAATGCATTCATATTTTCTATCCGTGGTTCTGTGTATATAGATAAGCGTTATAGGTTATACCGCTTATCGATATTGCTGTGATGTAATCTGTGATGGTAGATGTTGTTGAACTATTATGTAAAACCCCTAGACTACACCTTACGAGATGACCCGACTTTTTCTCCCCAAAAAGTAGTATCATCCTTAAGAAAGAAAGGGATAGAAAAGAGAAAAGAGAGAATAGAAAGAAGAAACAACAACAGAATCTCAACAGCGGAACGAATAAATTATATTAACAACATAAATATTACATAGTACACAACAATTATCAGAGTTACACGGACAATACAACACATACTAGATAGTTATAAACACCTGTCTAGTTATTACAACTTAATCACAATTAAGAAAAACACTCAGAGATATCAACACAGCGGAAAACTATATATCTATACGCGGAAGCCTCCTGCTCCATTGCTCCTCCATAATTCGTCAAAGCTAACCTGAATCCTAACCTGAATCCCTTGGTCACTCGTAAAAATTTGAGTACCCAAGAGTTAAAGAAAAAAAGAAATAACTCCAGGTCAGACATGTGTCTGATGTGAGTAACAGGTTAAAGTTGCTTAACTTTGAAATACCTTCGAAAGAAAGGTATCACGTAAGACTTCCCACATATAAAAATGGAAAAGTTTTTACCTTACGCTAACCAAAACATTTGATAGAAAATCCGATGATATAATAATAGTGTCTAGGGTTTTCAAGTAAAATACAGAAATATCTGGAATGCTTATGTAACAACCCGCATATTTATCGATTTTTATATTTAAATATTTTATTTAAATATTTTATCGTTAATCGGATTTTGGTCCGAAGTTACTTTTTGCAAACGGTCAAATTAGGACTCGAGACCACTTCCATTGAGTTCGAAACGTCGTTTGCAATCTTCTAAGTATAAACATTGATATGTTTGGGGTTAGTGGAATTTCACCACTTTTTCACTCGAGCCTTTGGTTTGGACTTTTAGCCCATTAGGCCCAAGTTCCACCCCCCTTCTTCTTCATTGCTTCATTTCATATCCTAACACTAAAGCTTCAACAAAAATGGTGAATGGAATGAGAAATTAAAACTCCAAAGTCTTTTTTTTATTGCAACTCCAACATTCAACTCCAAATTCAAGAAGAAGACATCGGATTCAAGCTTGTGGTTGCTTCTCCATTTGCCTTCAAGCTTTGTTCTTCATTTTCGTTGGGTTTTGGAGCAAAGGTGAGATTTTTATCTCACAAATCTAGTTTATATCTATCTTGGACTGTTGGGAATGATTCCCTATCATGTTTGCACGCACATTTGCATTTGGTTTAGATTGGATTGGCGAAAAACTCCACTTTTTAGTGTTTTTGGTGAAAAACTGCCCCTAGGTCGTTCTGCCTTTGTTAGGTCGTTCTGTGTGAAAAGTCGCACTGGAGTTAGGTCGTTTCCGACCTTAAAAAGGCCTATACCTTTAGGTCGCTCGGAGTTATCTCATTAGGTCGTAGGTCGTATGGACCTTAGGTCGTAGGTCGTTCTGGCCATTTCTAACGTCTTCGGAGTTAGGTCGTATGACCTTAGGTCGTAGGTCGTATGGACCTTAGGTCGCTAGGTCGTATGACCTTAGGTCGTAGGTCGTATGGACCTTAGGTCGTACGTCGTTCTGGCCATTTCTAACGTCTTCGGAGTTAGGTCGTATGACCTTAGGTCGTAGGTCGTATGGACCTTAGGTCGCTAGGTCGTATGACCTTAGGTCGCTAGGTCGCATGACCTTTATATTTTTAGGTCGCGCCTCTTTTAGGTCGCGTCTCTTTTAGGTCGCGTCTCCTTTAGGTCGCTCTCCACTGGAACCCTTAAGTCGTTTGGCCTTAGGTCGTTGCACCGTTAGGTCGCTCAACCGTTTATATCATTAGGTCGCAAACCCACTTAGGTCGCTTAACCTTGTTTTCCCTCTAGGTCGCGTGGCCTTTAGACCCTTAGGTCACGAGCAGTTAGGTCGTTAGACCTAGGTTGCCTTTTCTCCGTTAGGTCGTGAACCTTGTTAGGTCGCTCATCCTTAGCCCGCGAACTTTCTTAGGTCGCATACCTTTAGGTCGCGTGTCCCCTCTACCTCGTTAGGTCGCAAAGAACATTAGGTCGCTCGACCTCCTTACCCACCAGGTCGCGCACTTAGTTAGGTCGCTCAGCCATTGTGTTAGGTCGCGTGAACCTCTTAGGTCGTTAGACCTCATTTTGTCTTCACTAAGTCGTACCGTTTTGGACGGGGCGCTGCCCCCGCACCCCCACCTTGGGGGGTTGCCACCCCCCTGGACCCCCCCTCCGTAGGGGATCTTATCTGAAAAACATTGAGCTGGTTTCCTTGGATTTTATTCGCATCTCCGTATGCGATCTTTGTGACTGATTGTTTCTACAATTGCTTCTGTGTTTTGTCACTTTATAATATAAAGGTTTCAATACTAGTAGTAAATATCAAAACTCTTTTAACAAACAATTTCAACTCTATTTTTAATAACAAAGCTCTTTTCTTAAACCGTTTTCCAATCTATTAGTATATACAAGCCTTTACCTCACTCGGATGAGAAATCTAATTAAACGACTTAGTAAAACAAGTGGTATGAAACGCTTGCGTTCACTTCGTCGGTTAATTCTTGGACTTGTTCGATTGAACCTCTTGTGACAATTTCATTAGTGAAGATTTACAGTTTGTTCGTAAATATTTAAGTTAAGCAAGTGGTTATGGGACATGAAGCTAAACTTCTATATTTACTAGCTTAGTGTAATTGACACTTTTCGTTGATCTTGATGATCGCTTTATGAATTAGACTAGCAATTGCGCGATGTCTCTTTCATTGCAAGGTTAGACTAGACACCACTTGTGTGATTCCATTCACACATACCTTTCTGCTTTTTGGTTAGTCTTGACCTCAATCTGTGTGATTCCACTCACACATGTGGGGTAGCTCCCCATGGTCTTCGGACCGTCATGTGATAGGCCTCTTTCCCTTTTTATGATTTCTGGATTTCTTGTGTTGATTTCTGGAATTTATCTCTTTGACTTGTCATGAGTACAAGTTTAGGGTATGATGCCCTCTTTGGATCTTTGAGAAGATTCTTGTGATATTGATTTATCTCTTATCGGTTGATCTCCTGTTGATCATTATTTGCATACTTATAGTAGTATGTCAGTATGGATATTTTATGTTTATGCCATATCTTTTATTTTATATCATGTCATCTAATATTTATAGCTAGACTGATCCGTTTATTATTTTCTTATAAATAATACTCGGGTCAGACCGAGATGTTACAGGTGCTACTGCTTGACTCCTTCCCCAGTGATTCACTACTCAGACTTTTGGCTACTTGTTTAGATTAGCAGCTTTTGTTGTTTACACTTGAGATATAGACTCATAGTTGTATTCTTTTGTATAGCACGCGTTGCTATTCTTTTGTATTATCGTGGATCTTTTTTAGACCACTACTCTGATGTACACTTTTATGTGATTTATATTCATATCTCTTTCCGCCTTTGTGATATGGATATCTGTGATTGACTCGCATGTTATGCTTACTTCTATATTTGTTTCCGAAGATTATTTTATAGCCACCGTGTGATAAGAAATTACATGGATGGTCGCTCCTCAACAGCCTTATTCTCCGCGCTAGTTGACAGCACTACACCGTAGTGTTCTTGGCTAGCGTGGGTATACAGGTGGGGCGTCACAGCTTACATCTCACGTTCCAACATAGTTGGGCCCGACTAATACGTACAGCACTTACTAGATTTTGGATTCCATCAATGGCAGGGCTACTGGGGTAGCGCTCGTCACAGTACGTGGCCTAGATCATAGTACCGAGGAGTACGCCCGCTCCCCTGCAACACAAAGCCGGAACCATTCCTTACTGAACAGTTCCGAACAATACCACCCCGCAGTTGTGATCAGCAACCGCACCACTAAGCTGAAATAAAGGGACATCTAGACAGGGGTAAATGTCGTCCTACTTGGGCATGACCCACTTAGCCTTGCTGCACCTCCCCTGTTTTAGGCATTCCTGGTTGATGAGGCTTGAGGCTACGATTACCTTTATAGGACATATCACATAGAATGCTCATCGTCCACCTGACGATGTTCTGAAAGCATTCAATCCATACAATTTCGTTCCGGGTTCGAACGAAACCGAAGGCATTATCTCGTTACACTCATTTTGGAATCACCCTCAGAGTTAATGACAATAACCCTTGCATTCTGGATCTTCATCTTCATTCAGATTCACGACCTAACGTTACTTTGGATCGATGTGGTTTTCGAATATCAAAATATGGAAACCCGATCCCGGTCTCATCGAAATCCAAAACGTGTCTTTTAAGGCCAAGTTGTTTTAAAGTTTAAAACAATTCAATTCATTATCTATATACACACAGATAGGTAATTCACAACATAACAGTGGATAATTAACATTATCATCACCAACAGATAATCCATATCAGCATTATAAACAAATAATCCATATCACCATCACAATGCAACCAATGCATCCATATCACATACATTTTCATCTCATAGCTGAGATTACAAACCATACATGGCAACCAATATCAATCATCAAACATGAGCAAAGATCTAATGATCACACCATCTATAATTAATTCAAAATGAATTAAATTAATTACATCATCTTTAATTAATTTAAAATGAATTGAATTAATTACATCATCTTTAATTAATTTAAAATGAATTAAATAAATTACTTCATTATTATAATCGTGCTTAACTTAACCCTCAATTGATTACAAATCAATTTAAATAATCACCATCTCAATATTCATTTCAATTAATCATTACTGATTAACCATCTCTAATTACAATAAGTAACTAGCCTTTAATATTAATTACACAAGTTAGTTATATTAAACTCTTTGCAAATAATTAACTTGTAATTACTTAATTAATTAATTAACTAAAATTAATTACATTAATCCATTATTAATTAATTACTTCATTTATTGATTTTTTTCTTAATTAATCAATTCTAAATTACATCATTAATTTTATTAATTAATGATTTCTAATTACCATTTAATTAATCTCTCTATTTAAAATTAATTACATTAAGTAATTAATCTACAATTAACCACATATATTAATCACCCTTTATTAATAACAAATCCAGTAATTAACTACCCTTAATTACTCATCTCATAAATTAATTACTCTTAATTAATTATCTCCATTTATTCCTTGATTATTTTCAAAGTAATTTAATCTAAATTACTTCCATCATTTAACATCTTTAATTACATCCAATAATTATTAATTTTTTTTTTGAAAGGCAAGCGGGGTTGACTGGTCCCCTACCAGATTTATTACATGAAAAAAAGAAAAGAAAAAGCAACTATGAACAGGCTCATAGTCACAATAAGAAACAACAAGAGAAGCGAGATACAACACAAGGGAACACAAGAAAAAAAAATCAAATAAAAAGACAAAGAGGAGAAAGGCACTATAGCCAATCAGGTGGGACAAAGGAAGTGAAATCAAAATTACATTCCCTTATACCCAACTTAATACTGGCATGTATTGCATTCAAAAGCTGGTCATAACTCCTAACCTTGCTTTCAAAACTCCTTAAATTCCTTTCTTCCCAAATGGTGCTCAGATATCTTTTGATAAGAAAAAAGTACACAAATCTTTCATTTTTCTTCCACCTAGTTGCTTTCCCTATCAGAGCCCACTCAACAGTTGATATGCCATGGTTATGATTAACATTCATCACTGACATGAGATTACTCCACAAGCCTAATAACTGACTACACTCAAAGAATAAATGACTCACAGTTTCAGGTTGCATTTTGCAGAAATAGCAAAGGGGATCAACAGGCAACCCGCAGTTCAACAATCTGTCTTTGGTTAGCAGAGCACTGTTGATGACCTTCCATAACATCAGGTTGTCTCTGGGTATCGAGTTTCTGGACCATATGACCTTATGCCATTTTATGTCAGTTGTGGCAGGATAGTTCACAAGCAATTTATAAACAGAGGAGATGGAATGAGATTTTCCTCCCCAAAGAATAACATCATTGGAAGTAGGAATGAAAGAGATTGGCTGATACTTGTTCCAGATAGCTCTAATCTCTTGGTTACTGGTATATGGCAGAGATAGCCTGCCATTAATGATGAAATCAGTTGCTTTGGCAATACTACTAATACCAGATTGAATGATCTGGTGAGGAGTAAAGATGTTGCATAAGATTAGGCCATCATCCAGCCATGGTGCACACCAGAAGTTAGCATCACTGGTAGTAGAAAGTTAAACTTTGATAAAAGGAAGAAGTAATGATCTTGACATCAGGAGGCTCCTCAATGTCCAACTAGAGTTTTGTGGCATAGGCATTGTCCAAAAAAAATTTCTACCCAAGTTATGAGTTTTGGTCCATTGAACCCACAATGTGTCAGCATTAGATAGTAAGGCATTCAAGAGAGTACTGATAGCAGCTCTATTCCAAGTTAGCAGATTAAGGATTCCAAGATCCCCTTTATTATTAGGTAACTCCATTAATACAAAGGAGCAAGGAATGATTTTCCTAGATCAAATGGAACCAGTCCAGAAGAACCTTAACATAGCTTTTCTAACCATGCCAATGAGTTTAATGGGAAGAATGTAGGCCCTAGACCAGTACACTATCATAGAGGAAATGACTGATTTGATAAGCACAAGCCTACCTGCTTGAGAAAGAAATCTATTGGCCCAACCATTCATGGTGCTACAGATTTTGTCATACAATGGCAAGCAATTAGCAGTTGTTATTCTGGAGTAGCAAAGAGGAAGACCCAAATAACACATGCTGTTGTTCATAGCTTGGAGACCGGTTAATGACAATATGTGAGTTTCATGTTCAGAAGAGATTCTAGAGGTGATCATGTGAGATTTTCTTAAATTGAGTTCAAGACCAGTCATAAGGTAGAAATTATGTAAGGTAATTTTTATGTTTTCCAGGGAAGTCTGATCAGGTTTAGTAAATAACAATATATCATCAGCAAAGAACAGAGAGGTAATTTGTGGGGATTTGCACTTTGAGTGAAACAAGATTTTCTTCTGTTCAAAGTTATTGATCAACATAACATTTAACACTTCCATCACAAGAATGAAAATGTAAGATGAGATAGGATCACCTTGCCTGATCCCCTGCTTGCTGTTGAAATAACCAGAGTTGAACCCATTATGACTGATGGAGAAAGATGGGGTAGAAATGCAGTGGTATATCCAAGCCACGAAGACTTTAGGGAATCTCATGAGGGCCATAATTCTGACAATGGAACTCCAGTGAATGCTATCAAAGGCCTTCTTAAGGTCAAATTTCAGCAATGCATTCTTTGAAGCTTGGGCACGACCATACCCTTTAATTAGTTCATGAGAAAGTAAAATGTTGTCAATAATATTTCTCTTAGGCAGGAAGGCAGACTGATTCTTGGATATAAGCCTACTGAGAACAACAACAAGTCTAGAGGCTAAAGTTTTGGAGATGCATTTGTATATGACGTTGCAGCAAGAAATAGGTCTGAAAGACTCAACAGAAGATGGATGCTGAGTTTTAGGGATGAGCACCAGATTGGTAGCATTAACTTCCAATAGAAGTTTGGACTTGTTGAAGAAATTGTGAATTGCCTTTAAGAAGTCATCCTAGATTGTGTCCCAACTGTGAGTAAAGAACTCGAGATTGAATCCATCTGGAACACCACTAGATTTCCTATTCATTGAAAAAAGAGTGTCTTTTATTTCTTTGTCAGTAACCTTATTAACAAGATTGGTTGCTTCCTCCATTTGCACTAATGGAACCTACACAAGGTCAATTTTTTCAAAGTCAGGTTTGAAGTTATCTTTGTTACCAAGCAAGGACTTGAAATAGTTGAGCAGAGCTTGGTCAACATCATCAGGATCAGAGTGAAGCACTCCATGTTCATCATAAATATGAGGGATGTTTTGCTTTGCTTGTTTGATTTTAATGGCAGCATGGAAGTACGCAGTGTTATTGTCGCCATCATATGCCCATTTAAGTCGTAGTTGCTGCCTCCTCATCTTTCCTTCAACTTTCAATGCATCCTGAAGCTGGTCATGCAAACTTCTCTCATTAACAGCAGCAGCAGCATTGCCAGGTTTACTCAGCATATAATCTTGAGCTTCAATGAGCTTCTGCCGGAGTAAACTAAATTTTAATGAACCATTACCGAAGTTTTTCCTTGCCCATACCCTCAGTGCTTCCTTAGTAGCTTTTAATTTCCTGCAAAGTATGAACATGGGATTACCATAATATTTTCCAGACCACACTGTTCTAATTATATTAGTGTACCCAGGTTCATGGACCCAAGTACTATAAAGTAGTTATCAATCAAATCATCAAGTGTTTAAATTAATTAAACTTAATTAATTAATATAAACTAATCATATTAAACCAATTAATTACATTAAGCAATTAACTCATTAATTACTTCCATTAAGTAAACATAAACAATTAGATAAAGGATTATTATTAATTAATTAATCTAGTTAATTATCAAAATTAATCACATTAATTAGTTGTTAAATAATCTTAAGTTAATGACCTTCATTAAAAATTCTTAATTACTTAATTAAGAAATTAACTCAGATTAATCATTATTAATTACAAATTAATTAATATTTAATTACCAATTAATTAATCTCTATTTATTAATTAATTAAGTGTTAATTACAATCTTAATTAATCCTTAATCACTTGATTAAATAATCTTAATCATTAATTAAATTTTAATTAACAATCCTTAATTGTAGATTAATTAACCTTAATTAATTAATCTTAAGTCTTTAATTAATTAACTTGAAAATTATTAATTACTAAATTAATCATCCACGTTATTAATTAAATAATAAATTACCCATTTAAATTAACTTAATAATTTAAATGAACACAAATCATTAAAATTTTATTTATCTTTAAGAAAACATTCCTTACTTAATTAATCATTTAAAATAATTTTGTTTTCAAATTTACTTTAAATTCTATTTAAACTTTATTTTAAAATTTAAGATTTTAAAATGAATACAAATTTTAACTCAAACAAGATTTTAAAAACAATTCAAAACCTTTATTTCATATGTTAAAAGAAACATACACTTTATGAAATAAGTTTAAAAGAATTTGAATCCCAATTCAATTTAAATTCAAATCAATTTAAAAACTACTTTTAAATTTCAAAATTGAAATACAGCTTTTAAACTCATTTTAGATTTACCATAAATCTTTTAAAGTTTACTTACGTTTTAAACTCCATCTAAAATTCAAATCATTTAACCATATAAAGTAATTTAAATTTAAACTCATTTTATTTTTTTAAAACCGAAGTTTAAATTTAATTCCAGATAAAAACCTAGATTTAGATTCATTTTAAATTTCTAATTTAAAATTTTAAACTTCCAATTCAAATGCAAAACACATATCCATTTACACTTGTGACTTTTAAAACCAAATTTAAAATTTAAAACTTAAATTATTTCAAATTCCAGATTTGAACCAGTTTGAATTATATTCAGTTTCAGATTTCAAAACTAAGTTTAAATTAAATTTGCATTTTGTACTTTCTTTTAATTTTAAAAAAAACAGTAACAGATTTCCTGCTTTTATTTTAAATCCAAACAAAAATTTAAAAAGTCAAATTATTTTCAAAAGCCAAGATTTAAACTATTTGAATTCTAATTCAGTTCCAGGTTTAATCTTAGTTTCAGATTTTAGTTTGCATTTTTAAACTCTACTTCTAATATTAAAAACTGTAAACAGGTTTTCTGGTTTTGCTTAAGACCAAACTAAAATTTTCAAAATTTAAATTATTTCAAAACCTAAGATTTAAACTGATTGAATTCAAAATTCAAATTCAGTTTTTAAATCTTAGTTTAAATTTTAGTTTGCATTTAAACCTTTACTTTTAATTTTTAAAAACTGGAAACAGGTTCTGTTTATTGTATTAAAACCTGAAACAATTTCAAATACCCAAGCTCCCTATATTTTACTTCGAGTCAGCAATCAATTTGCTTCGAGCAGAAACCCAATTTCCCCCGAGACTATCACGAGGTACCAAATCCTGAAATCCAACATCACCATCATGTACACCACTGCACTGTGAACCCATACATCCTCTCCGGCCACCTTTGACCAACATCAATGGCCATCTCCCATCGGCCAGCAACCCTCCATCTCCCCTCAAACATCAGATTTTCCCAAATCAACTCGAATTTGAATTCGAGTTCAAACAACAAACCTAGACAGGAAGCTCCAACTTAATCAATACCTGTCAACTACCACATCCTCACGATTTCGGCCACCGGAAAGACAACAACTCCGGTCACGTCTTCCTCAAACCATCATCTATCAATACCTCAGAAATGGTTGAAATCGATCAACCGAGGAGATCAAATTCAAGCAAAAACAGTGACCCAGTGAAAACAAGGGTTCAAGTCTGTAAAACCCAATCACAACCTCAAAACCGAATTGCAATCCTGATCTAAGATTTTTCTCATCAACTCAGTTCATTACACCATCTCTAGAATAAATTTCAACTACAACAAACACAAATATCAACTGTACTAGCCCAAAATATAAAATACAGTAATGTTTAAATTGCTCTCTGGATATGGTACTAAAAATTGAAATTCTTCTTTTAAAAATCATAATTTTGGAAGAAGTTTTGATTCATAATCCTGAAAGATAAATTCATAAAGATTGAATTTTCATCTTTACTTATTTTACTCTATTACTCAAGGTTTTCCAGTAAACTTCAGAATTTATTTTCACTTAAACAAATTTTAAAATTTACTTTATGATGAATCAACAAATTTTGGTTTAGAACTTAAACTCTAGCAAAGCCTAGATCAAATTGGAATAAATTTTGTATAGATTTTTAGTTTGAATCTATAAACAATCCACATACAGGTCATACTGTCAGGCACATCTTCATGCAATCATATATATATATATATATATATACACACACACACACACACACACACACACACACACACACACACACACACACACACACACACACACAGAAATGCATTAAAAACTATACTCACAACCATACAGATTTATAGATATGCAACAAGATTATTTACTTAAGCTTTTAAATTAAAAAGTTACTCACTTTTTTAATGATGCAGATAGAGCCTAGATTATTATTTTTAAGCATGCAGAACACCCTTTGCAATTTGCTTGAATGCCTTTAAAATTTGCTTCCTGTCTGCAGATTTTTACATGCAGGCTTGCTTGCTTTTCCATATTCTAATTACCCAGATTTTGAATGAAATGCAGATGCTTGCTTGAATGGAAAGCAGATTTGCTATGTATTGATTTTGCATGGCTTTTAGAAAAAAATGCAGGAAATCATTTCAGTTTTTGCTTGCTTTTTGAAAATGAGTTTCAGGGATGATTTTGCAGGTTTGAAGGGATGAAGTTTTGCAGATTTGAGGAATGCAATTTGATTTTACAGGAATTTGATATGCATTTGATTTTTTTTGAAGAGATGGAAAAAGGGTTTCTGTTGAAAAACAATTTCTTTGTTAAGAAATGAAGATGAGAAAAAGAAGAAATGGGAAAATGTAGGTTTTTTGTAACTTTCTTTATGATTTATTTTTAAAAACAAAGAGAAATAAAATTAAACATGACACATGGGCTTAAATGTTAACACTTGTTAACTTTCCTATTTAATTACTCAACACGTGTTAAACTATGTGTCTAAAATACTTACACAAGTCTTTTAAGTTATTTGTTATTTTAATTAAGTGTTAAGGAAAGTTTAACTTAATTAATCAGCTCTTTAATACTTAATTATATATATATAAATAATTTTTTTAAAGAATAAAACAAAGTATTATTATAAATAAAAACAATATACAAATTAATCATTTAAATAATATTTTTTTAATCTTTTTAAATAAATTTATGAAAGAGGTTATAACTGATTTGTTATTTAAAGGAATACATGATTCATATTTTAAATTGTATTTTATATTTCATATTCAATTTACAAATCATAATTATTAATTACTATTTTAGAAAGAATAAAACAAACATTTTTGTAACTTATTTTAATATTCAACTTAAGTCAAAAATACATTTTAATAAATAAAACATTTATCTTATATTTAAAATCATTTAGTTATTTATAAAATAGTTTTGAAAAGCTTAAATAAAAAAAATCAAAATTTTCTAATTTCAAAATATTAGAATTAGAACACTACTTAAATTTAAAACCAAATTTATCTTATTTAAAATATATATACATATTATAAATAGAAAACAGATTATTAGTTTATTAAAAATAAATTCACTAATTAAATATTTATTAAAGAAGATTATTGAATCAATTCAAATTTATCTACAAAAATTACCAAATTAATTTAAATTTAAACAAAGATTATTAAATTTATATTGTCCATAATTCCAGGATATCACAATCCTCCCCCCTTAAAAGAATTTCGTCCCCGAAATTTAAAACAAAGGTAATCTAATAATCTATTTAAAGATTTAATTTTAAAATACAGCATCTGTTAAGCATATGCCAACAACCATAGCAACCAATTCACACAATCAAAACAAATCTAACTATCCAGAAAAATTCTGAATAGAACTTTCACGAGTTTCCCCAGTATAAAAATCGGGATACTCGCTCTATAGAATCCAAACAATCAAAAACTACTAAGCTATAGAGCTCCTATCAACAACTCTAAATAGAATATCAGACTACAGACGAGTCTGACTAAACAGCCAAACCTCCTAGAACTGCTGGATCTACAACCAGAAATATCAAACACGTACTCCCTCAGAGATACGTGAAACACTCTGAATCCCAGTTATCCAAACTGGCAATTCAACTCTTGAAAACCAAACACTTATCTTACCAAAACATAGAAGAAACTCAAAACAACTCGGAGCTAGCTTCCCAAACAAAACAAAACTTATAGCTCCCTGGGCTGGAGAAAAACTTATTCCAAAACAAATCTCCGACTCCAAAATCCAAATTCCTCCGTTTATTATCCTTAAATACTCTTCGGATGATCCTGGGCTACCAACATCCTTCCTGATCAGCTCAACTCTACGCTGATGCCTTTATAAATAAACTGGATCAAAAGATCCCAACACCATGATCTCCTCAAGATCAATCCAAAACCAAGAACACAACTCTATTCCACAACAACAGAAGACATAACAAACTTCTCCTTATCCGGGAAAGACAAAACAGAAGCACTCTCAAACTGCTTTCGCTGCACAACTCTGATCCGAAGTAGAAGAAAATGCTGATGAAGAGCACGAGCACAAACTAGATAGCCCAGTACAGAAATATGGTTCCACATATCCATAAAGAAAACTCAGATGTTCCTTCGAAACCTGAGCTGCTTCACCCATGTCTATCTCAAGGAACCATCCATCTACTAACTGAACCACCAGTTCCACTCCTGGAATGCTAGTCGATAAGGAAACTCGATCTTCAGATGCGGACAAACCCCTGACTTCCCTGAAGACATCCGGACAACTCCAACAATCCAAAAGAACACTCCGAGCTGCACCGCTAACACCAAAGTCAAAGAATTCCCAATCCAAAGCTCTCCGACAAACTCGGACCTCAAAACAAACAGAAACACCCTGCTGAACTCAGCCACAACACCAAGCAGACTCACTTCCTTACTCTTGTTCCAAAGAAACATCTTCGGATATATCCATAGTCAGTGCATCTCATCACGCAGCTACTACTTCCTAAGGTATCAAGATACCATCAACTCAACTCACCAAACTCTGCACTTCAAAGATGAACTCTGAACCTTAACAGGTTTCTTTCAAAGATCTCTTAAGTCCTTACTCCAAGCTAAACTCACCCGAGACGGTATTAGGTCTACAGTCTCGTCAAATACACTTCCAACCAATGGTAGTTGTGTTACACACACCACTATCTCATCTACCTTTATAACTTATATTGGAAAAACCCGAACGGTATCCCAATCAGATAGGTAGAAATAAAATATATATATTAAAAATACAAATACGCTCTCTCAAGATAAACACCACTCCAGAGACTAGGTATTCGCTCAACCTAGCACTCTGGTACCAAGTGAGACGACTCGACTTTTTCTCCATAAAAATTCGTATCATCCTTCAGAAAGAAAGGGATAGAAAAGAGAAAAGAGAGAAGAGAAAGAAGAAACAACAACAGAATCTCAACAGCGGAACGAATAAATTATATTAATAACATAAATATTACATAGTACACAACAATTATCAGAGTTACACGGACAATACAACACATACTAGACAGTTATAAACACATGTCTAGTTACTACAACTTAATCACAATACAGAAAAACACTCAGAGATATCAACACAGCGGAAAACTATATATCTATACGCGGAAGCCTCCTGCTCCATTGCTCCTCCATAATTCGTCAAAGCTAACCTGAATCCCTTGGCCACTAGTAAAATTTGAGTATCCAAGAGTTAAAGAAAAAAAGAAATAACTCCGGGTCAGACATGGGTCTGGTGTGAGTAACAAGTTAAAGTTGCTTAACTTTGAAAAACATTCAAAAGAAAGGTATCACGTAAGACTTCCCACACATAAACATCTAAAAGTTTTTACCTTATGCTAACCAAAACATTTGATAGGAAATCCGATGATATCATAATAGTGTCTAGGGTTTTCAAGTAAAATACAGAAATATCTGGAATGCTTACATCTCAAGTTCCAACATAGTTAGGCCCAACTAATACGTACGACACTTATTAGATTTTGGATTCCATCAATGGCTGGGCTAATGGGGTACCGCCAGTCACAGTACGTGGCCTAGATCACCATACCGAGGAGTACGCCCACTCCGCTGCAACACAAAGCCGGAACCATTCCTTACTGAACAGTTCCGAACATGACCACCCCGCAGTTGTGATCAGAAACCGCACCACTAAGCCGAAATAAAGGGACATCTAGGCAGGGGTAAATCTCATCCTACTTGGGCATGACCCACTTAGCCTTGCTGCACCTCCCCTGTTTTAGCCATTCCCGGTTGATGAGGCTTGAGGCTACGATTATCTTTATAGGACATATCACTTAGAATGCTCATCGTCCACTTGACGATGTTCTGAAAGCATTCAATCCATACAAGTTCGTTCCGGGTTTGAACGAAACAGAAGGCATTATCTTGTTACACTCATTTTGGAATCACCCTAGAGTTAACGACAATAACCCTTGCACTCTGAATCTTCATCTGCATTCAGATTCACGACCTAACGTTACTTTGGATCGATGTGGTTTTCGGATATCCAAATATGGAAACCCGATCCCGGTCTCATCGAAATCCAAAACGTGTCTTTTAAGGCCAAGTTGTTTTAAAGTTTAAAACAATTCAATTCATTATCTATATACACATTGATAGATAATTCACAACATAACAATGGATAATTAACATTATCATCACCAACGGATAATCCATATCAGCATTATAAACAGATAATCTATATCACCATCACAATGCAACCAATGCATCCATATCACATACATTTTCATCTCATAGCTGAGATTACAAACCATACATGGCAACCAATATCAATCATCAAACATGAGCAATGATCTAATGATCACACCATCTATAATTAATTTAAAATGAATTAAACTAATTACATCATCTTTAATTAATTTAAAATGAATTAAATAAATTACTTCATTATTATAATCGTGCTTAACTTAACCCTCAATTGATTACAAATCAATTTAAATAATCACCATCTCAATATTCATTTCAATTAATCATTACTGATTAACCATCTCTAATTACAATAAGTAATTAGCCTTTAATATTAATTACATAAGTTAATTATATTAAACTCTTTGCAAATAATTAACTTGTAATTACTTAATTAATTAACTAGCTAAAATTAATTACATTAATCCATTATTAATTAATTACTTCATTTATTGATTTTTTCTTAATTAATAAATTTTAAATTACATCATTAATTTTATTAATTAATGATTTCTAATTACCATTCAATTAATCTCTCTATTTAAAATTAATTACATTAAGTAATTAATCTGCAATTAACCACATATATTAATCACCCTTGATTAATAACAAATCCAGTAATTAACTACCCTTAATTACTCATCTCATAAATTAATTACTCTTAATTAATTATCTCCATTTATTCCTTGATTAATTTCAAAGTAATTTAATCTAAATTACTTCCATCATTTAACATCTTTAATTACATCCAGTAATTATTAATTTATTACTTCCCTATGTAATTACAATCCAGTTAATTACATAAAGTAATTATCAATCAAATCATCAAGTGTTTAATTTTTTTTTTTTTTTTTTGCAGATTAAGAGGGGTTAAACTGGGCCCCTACCAGCTTTATTAAAACAACGAGGAAGATAACAAGTCACAAGAACTACACAGAAAAGACAAGGGAAAAAAAAGAAGAAAAACAACAACGGCCACACAAGGAAAACACACACAAACAAAGAAAGGAGAAAAGAAAAAGATATCAACTACGGAGGAAGAGCTTATGGAATCCATGGCTCAATGTGATCATCACAAAAATGGTGCGAGCTGTCACGCATCCCCTTGAAAATTTCATTCTTCAAAACAGCCCAAACGGCCTCCTTACTTCTCCTTATACCTTCAAAACACCTTTTGTTTCTTTCCCGCCAAATCACCGTCATCAGTTTTTTCAAAACAAAGAAAAAACATTGCTTATTATCTTCACTCCACCTATTTGCACTATCAATATAATCCCAGTGGTTAGTACCAAATGTATACGTAGTTTCCCAACTACAGCAAACTAAAACTCTGCCCCAAATATCAGACACAAAACCACAATCGAAAAACAAGTGTTGAACACTCTCACCCTGATATTGACATAATTCACAAATAGGATTGACTGGCATCCAATAACTGATGAGTTTATCCCTTGTCATTAAAGCCTTATTTGTAACTTTCCAAAACATTAAATTATCACTGTTAGTAGATGTAGAACTCCACATCACCCTGCTCCACTTACAATCCGACATTAACTCCACTCCAAGCAAAACATCGTAAACAGCTAAGATGGTATGTGCCTTTCCATTCCACTGGGCAGTATCATGTTCATTGAAAGCATAAGATTTAACCTGATATTTGCTCCAACAAACTGGTTGCTTGAGTACGGTAACATAAGCTTACTATTCACAATATATTGAACTGCAAGAGCATTAATCCCAATGCCAGATTGATACTTCTGCTGGGAA
Organism: Allium cepa; assembly: GCA_030765085.1. NCBI lineage: Eukaryota > Viridiplantae > Streptophyta > Magnoliopsida > Asparagales > Amaryllidaceae > Allium > Allium cepa. The sequence goes on from CM060932.1 coordinate 915,852,559, forward strand.
GAGAGTAACTGATCAAGGATGACGCCTTTATCAATCCAAGGCTCGGTCCAAAACTTGCACAAACTACTAGCAGATAGACATAATTGAACAAGAGGCTTGAAACAGGACCTCAAGTTTAACAAACTCCTCCAAATCCAACTGCAAGATTACGGTACTTCCATTAGCCAAAAGTTTTTGTCTCGTACATTGTGTTTGAGAGTCCATCTCACCCAGAGGGTGTTCTTTTTGGTAAGTAAGGCATTGAAATGGTGGCTAAACGCTGCCTTATTCCAAATCTCAATGCTATGTAACCCCAAAACTCCTTTGTTTTTTGGTTTCTCAAATGCAGTGCAAGAACAAGGAAACACTTTCTTCGTATGTATCGATCTAAACCAAAAAAATCTCATCATTGCCCTTCTTATCAATTTCAACAGCTTAATAGGAAGAATGTAAGCTCTCGCCCAATAAACCATAATGGAGAGACTTACAGATTGGATCAGAATCAACCTACCTGCTTGAGACAGGAATCTGTTAGCCCAACAGTCCATGATTGCAGTAATTTTTTCATATAGAGGCAAGCATTTGGCATAGGAATTTCTTGAAGAACAAAGAGGCAATCCAAGGTACTGCATATCATCCGCCATTGCCTGCATACCAGCACTGGAAGAGAGAGCAGATTGTTGCAAGCTGGAAATGCCAGAGAACATAACACTTGACTTATTGAGATTGAGTTTTAGGCCAGTGCTTCTGAAGAAATTGTGGAGAGCTCCATTAATAGAATCTATGGAAAGCTGATCGGGTTTGGTGAATATCATTATATCATCAGCAAAAAGAAGGGAGCTGATCTCTAAGTCCTTGCATTTTGGGTGATAATGGATTTGCTTATTTTGATACAACGGTCTCAACATGCAAGTGAAAACTTCCATCACCATAATGAAGATGTATGACGACATTGGATCCCCTTGCCTAATGCCCTGTTTGGAGACAAAGGTGCCCTTACTGGAACCATTGATAATGAGAGTGAAAGAGGGAGTGGAGATGCATTCATATATCCAAGCTACAAAAATTTTGGGAAAGCCCATGAGAGACATAATTCTCACAACCGACTTCCACTGTAATGTATCATATGCCTTCATTAAGTCAAGTTTCATCATGGCAGCAGGCGTAGCATTAGCACATGGATACCCCTTTAAAAGTTCATGGGCTAGCATTACATTGTCAAGTATATTTCTGTTAGGTAAGAAGGCCACCTGGTTGCTGGAAATAATTCTCTGCAAAACCACCACAAGTCTTGTTGCAATAATTTTCGAGATACATTTATACACCACATTGCAACAAGCGATAGGCCTATAATCTGAAACAGAAGTAGCTTGCTTGGACTTGGGGATTAACACCAGGTTTGTAGCGTTAGCAGACTTGAGCATTTTAAACTTATCGAAGAAGTTATGCACAGCTTTGCAAAATAAAGCACCCACACTGTCCCAGCTAGCTATGAAAAAAGCTACATTGAATCCATCAGGTCCCCCGGAGGAGCTCCTATTCATTGCAAATAGAGTCTTCTTAATTTCGTCATTTGTCACTTTTGCCACTAGATGAACAGCTTCTTCAGGATTAATTTTTGGCAGTTGAATGCTAGATAGCAGATCCAAATCAGGTTCAAAATGGTTACCATTCCCAAGGAGGGTGGAAAAATACTTGTGAAAAGCCTTGTCAACAGTATCAGTTGTAGTGTGAAGGGATCCTGCTTCATCAAAAATGGAAGTTATGTTATTAACAGAGTGTTTAACCTTAATGGATGCATGAAAAAACTTTGTATTCCTATCTCCTTCAGCAGCCCACTTGATCCTAAGTTGCTGCTTCTTCATGTCACATTCAGTGGCCAAAGCGTGATTGAGGTCAGTGAACAGGGCTGATTCCTTCTCAGCTATCTCAGCATTGTCGGGATTCAACATCATCTGCTCCTGAGCAAACTTAAGCTGGACCATGAGGGAGGAAGACTGCAGGTTTCCATTGCCATATTTCTTTCTTGCCCACGCTCTTAATTCTTCCTTTACAGCACAAAGTTTGCTGCAAAAAATAAACATGGGGTTACCAAACATCTTAACAGACCAAGCTTTTATAATTATGTTATTATACTCCGGATCACGGATCCAAGCGTTGTAAAATTTAAAACTTCTTTTGATTCCAATAGACTGCTTCCCTGATGTCAAAATTATAGGAGAATGGTCAGAGAGGACGGGATGTGGACAAAAGGAGGATAGATTAGGCCAAGTGGAAAGGGCTTTGAAGTTCGAAAAGGCATGGTCAATATTGGAGAAAATACGAGCTCCACTCCTAGATCTATTGTTCCAAGAGTAGCGTGCACCATTTTTGCAAATGGGCAACAGAGAAGAATCGTTAATTGATGTATTTAGAGGGTGGACATCCCTTGGCATTAACGGGATGCCACCATGTTTATCAGACAAGGCCATACAGCAGTTAAAATCACCAGCTATGAGCCAAGGGTGCGATTCTTGTCGTAAAGCAGGTAACAGGTTAAGAAGGGATTGCCTAGTGGATTGGGAGTTGTAAGCGTAGATGAAAGTAATGTAGAAGGAAGTAAGCGAATTGAAATACTTAGCATGGAAGTGCATCAACTGCGGGGTAGCAAGTATAAGGTCAAGGGAAAGCAGTGAAGGGTCATGCAGGACCATTATTCTTCCATAAGAAGCCTCTTGAAGATTGTGGGAGAGAGCCCACGTTGGATTAATGTATTTGGCTGCAGATATTGTCATGGGGAGATTAAGTTTTGTTTCGAGAATAGCAAATATAGACAGTTGATGATTGAGTATCAAAAGCTTCACTTGATCAAGCTTGAGGAAGTTGTGACATCCTCGAATATTCCATACTCCAAAATTGTGTAACATTATTATTTTAATGAGGAGAGAGCACCTTCTGTCATGCTCCTCGTAATGGGAGAGTTAATTCTGGAATTACCAGGGTTGGTAGTGTATTTTTTGTGCCTCCTGTTTTTATCAGTTGTAGAAACTTGATCAATGATAGGAATTTGTTCATTGGTGGGGGATTTCCAGCCTGGAATTGAGCCGTGGAAGACATAGGGTTGATTTGTAGTGGATTGGGTTGGCAGGAGGGGAGATGATATGGTGGGAGGGACATGTGTGAAAGTTGGTGGTTGAATAGTGAAAAAAAGATCAGAAATTTGCTTTTGCAGTGACACACAAAAATCGTCCTCCTGAAGGTCAGAAGTGGAAGATACGTTTGATTGGGTTGTGGGAAGAATTTGTTGTTTTGTAAGATCACTTTGTAGACATTGCATATTCATTTGGACTGTTGTATGCAACTGTGCAGTATCATGCACAGAATTAATGTTACTTTGCGGTACGTGCACAACATCAGTACCAACATCAAGATCATCCACTTGAATACTGAGTGGTCCATCTGAAGTTGGTGCATTCTTTAGATGAACACGTTGCACAATGACCGCTTCACTGGTTACAGGTTGATTTTCACTATTTGTTTCCAAAATATCAGATTGCATATCATTGGTTTTCCCACATCCCCTTGTATCACCATTCTCCTCATTATTTAACACATCAAACTTATTACTTATCAATACAGAGACATTATCACTTCCTACTTCACTTTCCTCAACATGAATTACACTTCCACTCAGGTCCACTATGCCTTTGTTCTTCATCTGATGTTGTAATAAGACATCATAACCTTTGTCATTATCAGATGATTTGTTATTATGCACTGAGTGCCTCACTGAGGTATCCACCCCACCTTTTGTTTTTTTATTCACCACCTTCTTCCAAATTTGTTTATTTTTGCTAGTCTTCTTACCATCACTATGCTCAGCATAACTGCCTTCTTGAATCTTCGTCTTAATTACTGTCTCAACCTCAATACCTTCACTAATTACACCTTGCTTTTTGCACACGTTAATCAGGTGACCAAATTCTTTACAATGTGAACATATGTCAGGTTTCCAAAGATAGCTTACTTGCACCATGTGAGTGGATCCATCCATAAGCTTAACCGGGAACTCATCAACCAACTCATGCAATGGAGTAACATCCACTAAACATTTAGCGTAGCCAATTCTTTCCATTTTGTCAGTGGAGGAGTCTAAACAGAGGAGACTACCAATTCTTGAAGCTAGCCAGTTTATCCCAAGGTGAGACCACGCATAAAGTGGAATATTCGATAATTTCAGCCATACAGGCACAGATCTTATAGTGCTGCAGTTGTTCCCTACAAAAGGATCCCAAGCTTTCACAATGAAAATTTTGTTCTGTAGAAAAATGGGATCCGCTTCAACAATTTTCCTTCCATCCTCGACACAGGAGAGATGGAAAAGGAACAAAGTTCCATCAGACTTGATCGTTATTTCCCCTTTGAGCTTCCAAAGCTTCTTCAAGTGGTTGATGACAGTCAAGTAGGACAGCGGCTTGTCAAGGAAATAACCCACTAGCCAATCACTCCACACCGCATTTCCTGCTTGCAACACATCACTGGGAGGAACTAAGACAGGACCGTCATAAGAAAGGGGGAAATTTACAGGTGTGTACGAACCAGCGTTACGTGGTTTAGATTTAAAAAGGGAAGACCATTTTGAGGAAGACGAAGATGCGAAGGTGGAGGGGTCAGGTAAGGCTGGAGGAGGAACGGGCGGGGGCAAAGATTCTGGAGAGGTTGAATTAGAAGTCGAAGGAGAAAAAGAAGGAGGAACAGTTGACGAAGTGGGAAGGTCAGAGAGATTGGACGGGGGATGGTGGAAAGGATGGGCGGGAGCAGCCATTGAAAACGGTTCTGAAACCGTTCTATGCAATCTCAAGTGTTTAAATTAATTAAACTTAATTAATTAATATAAACTAATCACGTTAAACCAATTAATTACATTAAGTAATTAACTCATTAATTACTTCCATTAAGTAATTGACATAAACAATTACATAAAGAATTATTATTACTTAATTAATCTAATTAATTATCAAAATTAATCACTTTAATTAATTGTTAAATAATCTTAAGTTAATGACCTTCATTAAAAATTCTTAAGTACTTAATTAAGAAATTAACTCGGATTAATCATTATTAATTACAAATTAATTAATATTTAATTACCAATTAATTAATCTCTAATTATTAATTAATTAAGTGTTAATTACAATCTTAATCAATCCTTAATCACTTGATTAAATAATCTTAATCATTAATTAAAATTTAATTAACAATCCTTAATTATAGATTAATTAACCTTAATTATTAATCTTAAGTCTTTAATTAATTAACTTGAAAATTATTAATTACTTAATTAACCATCCACATTATTAATTAAATAATAAATTACCCATTTAAATTAACTTAATAATAATTTAAATGAATACAAATCATTAAAATTTTATTTATCTTTAAGATAAACATGCCTTACTTAATTAATCATTTAAAACAATTTTGTTTTCAACTTTACTTTAAATTCTATTTAATCTTCATTTTAAAATTTAAGATTTTAAAATGAATACAAATTTTACTCTTTCTCCTATTTTGTCTTTTTCTCAACTGATTCATTTTCATGCTATCTACCTTCCTCAACAACTTTCATTTTACTTAACTTTTTTTTATGCTTACAATGCTAAAGCCTCTAGGCAGCTCCTTCTTAATCTTCTCCCTTCCTTTCGCCAGAACTCCCACCCTTGGCTTGTTTTAGGTGACTTCAACTGCTGCTTATCATTGACTGATAAGGTGGGAGGTTTGCCTCTTGCTCTGAGGGACATTACTCCTCTCAACATCTCCATTTTTGACTCTGATCTCCGTTCCATTCCCCGCTCTGGTGTGTTATTCTCTTGGAATAACAGGAGTCGTTCGGGGATTAGAACGTTCTCCAATATTGATCTCTCCTTCTGCAATGCTTCTGCCTTCTCTTTGTGGCCTTCCATCTCTTCCCTATCGCCACATCCCATTTTATCCGATCACTCCCCTATCATTTTGTCCCCTTCCTTCTTGCCGTGTGAGAGGAAAAAGGCTTTTAAATTTTTCAATGCTTGGGTCAAGGATCCTGATTTTAATAACATTTTAAGTTCTGCTTGGTCCACCACTGTTTATGGCAACCCTATGTTTGTATTGTGCAGGAAGCTTAGGGCTACCAAGTTTGCGTTAAGGCATTGGGCATCTTTGAAGTTTGGTTCTGGCTCTCTTGCTTCCTCTCTCCTTAAGGATCAGCTCATTACTGCTCAGAAGGCCCTTGACGTTGATCCTTCCAATCCAACTTTAGCTCAGAATGAAAGCTTGCTATTCCAACAGTTGAATAATGCCCTTAGCTCTGAAGCAAGTATGATCAAGCAAAAGCTTCATCAACGATGGGCTGATGAAGGGGATAGGAATACTGCCTACTTTCATGCTTCGTTGAAGGACAAACGTGCTCGTGATCACATTCATTCCCTATGGGATGCTGATGGTGTTCTCCATTCCTCTCCTGACATGATTGATCAGCACTTGCTCCAACATTTCTCCAAGCTTCTGGGAAACTATGATAATTTTGTTCCTGACCTTGATAGTTTGAATTGTTTAGAGCTTCCTAAGCTAAGCTCTGATAAGATTGGCTTACTTGTCCAAAGGGTCACTGACCAGGAGATTAAAGATACCTTATTTGCAATGAACTCTTCTTCATGCGGTGGGCCTGATGGCTTTAATGTTGTCATTTTCAAATCTGGTTGGACAATTGTTAGCAAAGACTTTTTGGCTGCGGTTCATAATTTTTTTGATAAGTTTATAATGCTCCGTGAAATTAATGCTACTAACCTTGTTCTCATTCCAAAAGTTAGGCCTGTTGAAAATGCCTCTTCCTTGCGACCTATATCTTGCTGTAATGTGGTTTACAAGTGTATCTCCAAAACACTAGCTTCTAGACTTGTAATGGTTTTGCCTTCTATTATCAGCTCTAATCAGTCTGCCTTTATTCCATGGCGGAGCATTCTTGACAACGTTATGATGGCGCATGAGCTTATTACTGGTTACGGTAGAGGTTGTAGCTCTCTAAGAACCATGCTTAAACTTGATATATCCAAAGCGTATGATAGTTTGCAATGGACCACTGTTGTTCGAGTTATGTCACTGATGGGTTTCCCGAAGGTGTTCGTTGCATGGCTGTTCGCTTGTTTGTCAACCCCTTCTTACTCTCTGTGCTATAATGGTAAGAATTCTGGATTCTTCAAGGGGATGCAGGGAGTTCGTCAGGGAGACCCCATCTCTTCTTATATTTTTATTATTGTCATGGAGGTTTTGTCGTGCATGCTGTCTGCTAAATTTGATGATAAGAGAATTTCGTATCACCCCAAATGCAAACAGCTTCTTATCTCATCGCTTTTCTTTGCGGATGATGTGATGATTTTCACTAAGCCTAATGACCACTCTATTGTTGGGATTATGGGGACTCTTCACTGTTTTTACCTTGCTACTGGGTTAAAAATTAACCCAGCAAAATCTCAAATTCTTATTTCTGGTCTTTGTACTACTGCCAAGGCTAGGATTGTTTCTCTCTCTGGTCTCCAAATGATGGATAATAATATGTCCTATCTTGGTCTTCCACTGTGTACGTCCAGAATAACAAGAGCTGATTGCACTATTCTTTATGAAAAAATTATTGCCAAGTTGAACAGTTGGACATCCAGGTACCTTTCGATGGCTAGTAGATTGGTACTTGTGAGGTCTGTTTGCTTCTCTATGACTGTTTATTGGTCGCGTGCTTTCATTTTGCCTTCAAAACTTCTCAGTATGATCAGAGCAGCTTTGCTCAGATTCCTATGGACTGGGTCTATTCACAACAGGAAGCTTATTCCTATGTCATTCTCAAGTTTGGAAAAGCCTATAATTAAGGGTGGTCTAGGTATCATCAAACTGGAGTTATGGAACAAAGCTGCTATCAGTTCCCATGTTGATGCGTTGCTTCTTCGTAAGAATTGCCTCTAGGTCCAGTGGGTTTGGTTGTATCGCATTAAGTCTGGAGATTTTTGGACAATGCATGTTGCGCAGGGGGTTAGTTGGATTTGGCATAAAATTCTTGCTTTGAGAGGAGATTTCCTTCCTCTTGTTAAATTTACGTTGTCCCCTGATTCACTGGTTTCGTTTTGGAAGGGTCCTTGGGTAAAGGAGGGCTTGCTGTTGGAAAACATGTTATCTGCGCAGGAGAGGTTCCAGTCTATGATTGGTTGCAATGCGCATGCCGTTGACTACATTGTCAATGGGACTATGTGCACACCTAGTTCAAGCAATCAGGTTGTTAATACCTTGTGGCTGAGCTTGAGAAATTGTGAGGTGCCTATTAGTCATGTTAGTGGTCTTAACTGGAAAGGGAAGAAGCGTCGAATTTCCTCAGTGTACAACCATCTCTTGCACACTGACACATTAGCTACTTTTCCATGGTCTAGAGTGTGTTGGTCATCCCATTCCCCAGCTAAGGAAAACTTATTTTTTTGGAGAATACTGCATAAGGCTATTCTAACTAGGGATAAGCTTCTCTCGACTAGTTTGGTAACAAATCATCTTTGTCTCTTCTGCAACTTGTGCCCGGAAACTGTTGAGCACTTATATTTTAGTTGCGAATTTTTAGTTAATATGATAGCGACCCTTATGTGTAAAGTTGGAATTGCTAGTTTTAGTGGAAGCTTTGCTGATGATTGGAATGTTTTGCGGTTGGCGATGAACATGGATGCTAGTCACACTAATATTATTTTCTTTGTTATTAAGAAGTATCTTCATGTTGTTTGGCTAGAGAGAAATTCACGTTGCTTCTCTGATGAAGCCCTATCTGCTAATCAGCTTTGGAGCAAGGTGATGGTGAATATAGTATATGGTATCAGATTCTCAAGGCATGCTTTTTCTCCGCATGACGAAGTTCTGTGGATTTGAACATGCTGTTTGGTGATGCTGACTGCGCATCCTTGTTTGTGCAATTTTGTGCTGGTCTGCTCTTTAGTTTGTGCAGTTGTCTTTCCTTCAGTTTGTTCCTATTGTGATGTTGTGCTTGCTTGTTTTGTGTTTTTTCTATCTTTTCTTTCTGCAGCAAAAGTGTGTTTTTGTTGCGGTTTTCTCTTTTTCTTCTAATAAAATCTGGTAGGGGTCCAGTCAACCTCGCTTGCCTTTCAAATTTTTTTTTTTTACTCAAACAAGATTTTGAAAACAATTCAAAACCTTTACCTCATATGCTAAAAGAAACATACACTTTATAAAATAAGTTTAAAAGAGTTTAAATCCCAATTCAATTTAAATTCAAATCAATTTTAAAACTACTTTTAAATTTAAAATTGAAATACAGCTTTTAAACTCATTCTAGATTTACCTTAAATTTTTTAAAGTTTACTTACATTTTAAACTCCATCTTAAATTCAAATCATTTAACCACATAAGGTAATTTAATTTTAAACTAATTTTTTTTTTAAACCGAAGTTTAAATTTAATTCCAGATAAAAACCCAGATTTAAATTCATTTTAAATTTCTAATTTAAAATTTTAAACTTCCAATTCAAATGCAAAACGCATATGCATTTACACTTGTGAGTTTTAAAACCAAATTTAAATTTTAAAACTTAAATTATTTCAAATTCCAGATTTGAACCAGTTTGAATTATATTCAGTTTCAGATTTCAAAACTCAGTTTAAATTAAATTTGCATTTTGTACTTTCTTTTAATTTTAAAAAAAGCAATAACAGATTTCCTACTTTTATTTTAAATCCAAACTAAAATTTAAAAAGTCAAATTATTTTCAAAAGCCAAGATTTAAACTATTTGAATTCAAATTTAATTCAGGTTTAAACTAAATTCAGATTTTAGTTTGCATTTTTAAACTCTACTTCTAATATTAAAAACTGTAAACAGGTTTTCTGGTTTTGCTTAAGACCAAACTAAAATTTTCAAAATTTAAATTATTTCAAAACCAAAGATTTAAACTGATTGAATTCAAAATTTAAATTCAGTTTTTAAATCTTAGTTAAAATTTTAGTTTGCATTTAAACCTTTACTTTTAATTTTTTAAAACTGGAAACAGGTTCCGTTTATTGTATTAAAACCTGAAACAATTTCAAATATCCGAGCTCCCTATATTTTACTTCGAGTCAGCAATCAATTTGCTTCGAGCAGAAACCCAATTTCCCCCGAGACTATCATGAGGTACCAAATCCTGAAATCCAACATCACCATCATGTACACCACTGCACTGTGCACCCATACATCCTCTCCAGCCACCTCTTACCAACATCAACGGCCATCTCCCATCGGCCAGCAACCCCCCATCTCCCTCAAACATCAGATTTTCCCAAATCAACTCGAATTTGAATTCGAGTTCAAACAACAAACCTGGAACATGAAGCTCCAACTCAATCAATACCTGTCAACAACCACATCCTCACGATTTCGGCCACCGGAAAGACAGCATCTCCGGTCATGTCTTCCTCAAACCGTCATCTATCAATACCCCAGAAATGGTTGAACTCGATCAACCGAGGAGATCAAATTCAAGCAAAAACAGTGACCCAGTGAAAACAAGGTTTCAAGTCTGTAAAACCCAATCACAACCTCAAAAACGAATTGCAATCCTGATCTAAGATTTTTCTCATCAACTCAGTTCATTACACCATCTCTAGAAGAAATTTCAACTCCAACAAACACAAATATCAACTGTACAAGTCCAAAATATAAAATACAGTAATGTTTAAACTGCTCCCTGGATATGGTACTAAAAATTGAAATTCTTCTTTTAAAAATCATAATTTTGGAAGAAGTTTTGATTCATAATCCCGAAACATAAATTCATAAAGATTGAATTTTCATCTTTACTTATTTTACTTTGTTACTCAAGGTTTTCCAGTAAACTTCAGAATTTATTTTCACATAAACAAATTTTAAGATTTACTTTATGATGAATCAACATATTTTGGTTTAGAACTTAAACTCTAGTAAAACCTAGATCAAATTGGAACAAATTTTGTATAGATTTTAGTTTGAATCGATAAACAATCCATATACAGGTCATACTGTCAGGCACATCTTCATGCAATCATATATATATATATATATATATATATATATATATATGATATATACAGAAATGCATTAAAAACTATACTCACAACCATACATATTTACATATATGCAACAAGATTATTTACTTAAGCTTTTAAATTAAAAAGTTACTCACTTTTTTAATGATGCAGACAGAGCCTAGATTATTATTTTTACGCATGTAGAACACCCTTTGCAATTTACTTGAATGCCTTTAAAACTTGCTTCCTGTCTCAAGATTTTTACATGCAGGCTTGCTTGCTTTTCCAGATTCTAATTACCCAGATTTTGAATGAAATGCAGATGCTTGCTTGAATGGAATGCAGATTTGCTATGTACTGATTTTGCATGGCTTTCAGAAAAAAAATTGCAGGAAATCATTTCAGGTTTTGCTTGCTTTTTGAAAATGAGTTTCAGGGATGATTTTGCAGATTTAAAGAGATGAAGTTTTGCAGATTTGAGGAATGCAATTCGATTTTATAGGAATTTGATATGCATTTGATTTTTTTTGAAGAGATGGAAAAAGGGTTTCAGCTGAAAAAACAATTTCTTTGTTAAGAAATGAAGATGAGAAAAAGAAGAAATGGGAAAATGTAGGTTTTTATAACTTTCTTTATGATTTATTTTTAAAAACAAAGAGAAATAAAATTAAACATGACACATGGGCTTAAATGTTAACACTTGTTAACTTTCCTATTTAATTACTCAACACATGTTAAACTATGTGTCTAAAATACTTGCACATGTCTTTTAAGTGATTTGTTATTTTAATTAAGTGTTAAGGAAAGTTTAACTTGATTAATTAGCTCTTTAATACTTAATTATATATATATATATATAAATAATTTTTTAAAGAATAAAACAAAGTATTATTATAAATAAAAACAATATACAAATTAATCATTTAAATAATATTTTTTTAATCTTTTTAAATAAATTTATGAAAGAGGTTATAACTGATTTGTTATTTAAAGGAATACATGATTCATATTTTGAATTGTATTTTAAATTTCATATTCAATTGACAAATCATAATTATCAATTACTATTTTAAAAAGAATAAAACAAACATTTTTGTAACTTATTTTAATATTCAACTTAAGTCCAAAATACATTTTAACAAATAAAATATTTATCTTATATTTAAAATCATTTAGTTATTTATAAAATAGTTTTGAAAAGCTTAAATAAAAAAATCAAAATTTTCTAATTTCAAAATATTAGAATTAGAACACTACTTAAATTTAAAACCAAATTTATCTTATTTAAAATACGTATACATATTATAAATAGAAAACATATTATTAGTTTATTAAAAATAAATTCACTAATTAAATATTTATTAAAGAAGATTGTTGAATCAAATTCAAATTTATCTACAAAAATGATCAAATTAATTTAAATTTAAACACAGATTATTAAACTTATATTGTCCAAAATTCTGGGATATCACACCTTACACACACAAATATGGATTGCACGAGGAAATCGGTTAAGTCATAGATTTTTAATGATTTTAAAGATTGAATTTTTGAATCTGTAACAACCCGTATTTTTACGGATCGAAAGATCGTAGAATTGTTGTTATTAAGTCGTTAGTATTTCTTAAGTCGTTCTGAGTCTAAGTCGTATGTTAGTTTAGGTCGGCCGAGCAACCCAAGTCATGTGAACGACTTAGAGAAGTTAGTGGTAGTGGTTGCCGACTTAAGGGATAACGGTTTAAGGGGTAGCGACTTAAGGAAGTTAGGACATGTTGAGGCTTAAGTCGTGTGATAGTTTAAGTCGGTGGAGCGACCTAAGGAGGATGAGCGACTTAAGGATTGGGACGGATTAAGGATAGTAGCGGCATAGGTGAGCGACTTAGGAGTTAACGACCTAAGGAGGGTAAGTCGTTCGAACGACTTAAGGGTGATAGCTTAGGACGTTGAAGTTAGGTCGTAAGCGACTTATGTTAGGTTGTGTAACGGCTTAGGTCGTAAGTCGCGCATTAGTGTTAAGGCTTGAGTCGCTGGGTTGTTGAGTCGTTGTGTGTGTTAAGTCGTTGTAGTAGTTTGGTCGCGACTTTTTTTGAGTCGTTGAGTCGTTGAGTCGTTAAGTCGTTAAGTCGTCCAAACGGCTTAGGTAGGAACGTGCGTATGTGTTGGGTCGGCTTCATGGTTAGGTCGTAAGTCGTGGGGAGTTTTAGGTCGTTGGGTCGGCAATGTTGTTAAGTCGGGAGTCGCATGATGGCTTGAGTCGTTAGGTCATGTAGAGGCTTGAGTCGGTAGGCCGTGGGGTTGATGAGTCGTAAATCGTGGGGCCTTGTTAAGTCGTGACCGACTTAAGGGGGGCGAACGACTTAAGGGTTTGGCCTATAAATATACGACCTTATCTCACTTTTTGGGATCCGGATTTTGAAGCGACGAAGTTCTGCCATTTTGAGAGCTCGAGTACTATACTTCTTCACTTCTTTTCTCTTTTTTAATCTAGTGCTTTCTTCCATCCAAGATCGAAGATCAAATCGAAGATCCAAGAGCCAAAATTTTAGATCTACATTCTTCAAAGAGAGACTTCATTGTTTGAAGCGGAATCTTGACGGATCAAGCTAGATCCTTCGCTGTCCGGATCTGGAGTTTGTTGCTTTTGAGGTGTTTAGGTGATTCGGTGAGTGTTGGTTATCTCTCACACGGACCCAAAGGAGTATATTGGATCGGTGGCTTGTTTGGTGTTATAGTGATTTCATGCATTTTCCTTAAGTATGCATGTAGATCCATCATTCATAAAGTTTTGATATCCACTTTACTACATGTTAACCTATGCTAGTTCATTCATCAAGATATTATTTAGAATTCATGCTTGTTAGATTTGGACTCTTTATTTACGAAATTGCCATTATTGTTATAGCTGTTTATTTAGATCTTGTTTGAATGATTGATTACTTGGATTAATGATTGATCTGATTGATTGTTATAAATTAGTTGATTGATGATTTGATTTGGACAAGTTGGTCGAAGATGATTCAAAAGCTAAGTGGAAAGGCTCTTGAATAAGGAAAGCTGCTCGTGGCATATGAAGCGGATGATAAAGCTCATATGGATAGATTTGATGATGATGTTGAGATGGGACTTTGCTATGATGCGATGAAGCAAAGCATGATGTGAGATAGCCTTGGTTTAATCCAGACGGGATCATCCCAAGCATGTTGATAACTCGGTGATATGGTTCGAGTTCGATGATAATGGTTGGCTCAAGAGGCGCTTGAGCTAGTATGAGGATAGTCGTCAAGGAGGATGACTAGAAGGCTGAGATTTCATCGTTGTTGAAGGTTCTAGCATGCTCAAAGCAAGAGTACGCTGGGCGGATTCGATAGTCCCAAGACCAATAGTTGAAGGTCTAGTACTCTGGGCAGATTCGATAGTCCTAGGCGCGGGTCACGATGACGTGCGGAGTTATGTCTAGAACCGGGGTTACCATTAGCCCTTGACGGACGGATGAAAGAATGAGCCGGTCATTCAATTAATGGTGATATTGAGGCAATGATAACAGTGATAGGCAGAGTCATGGATGTTTGGATGCTTTGGTTGTATCGTCACTCAGTCTCAAGAGCGATGTTTTGTGGGTGCTTATCTGATCTTGGTTTAGGCCTTGGGGGTTTGTGCTTGGAAAACATCGACCTTGACTCAAGTGATAATTGTTTTACTTTAAATGTCTGCTTTTCTATGTTTATTTCTGCTTAGTGGGTCTGGGGGCTATCACTGTAGAAAGAGGTGGAGTGGGAGGGTTGGATTCCTATTCGTTTTTCCTTTATGCTCTTTTGGTATGTTTGATAGTTGATTTACCGCTCACTAGGACTTTTGTCTGACTCAAGGTTTTATGTTCAACTCTTATTACCTTGGGCTGTTCATCCATTTTGGGATGGGTAGACTAGGTAGCAGGTGACAGGTGCTGTTCTTAGTGACCAACTGATGACGGAGACGAGCTGGAGGCTTTTGCATATTGTTTTTCTTACTATATGTACTAGATGTTCCGCTGCTTGTATGATTCTCTGAGTG
Source organism: Allium cepa (assembly GCA_030765085.1). Taxonomy (NCBI): domain Eukaryota; kingdom Viridiplantae; phylum Streptophyta; class Magnoliopsida; order Asparagales; family Amaryllidaceae; genus Allium; species Allium cepa. Next base: position 915,867,628 of record CM060932.1, read on the forward strand.
TTATGTAGTGAGGCTTGATGTATTGACTATTCAGATGTTTGTATCAAATTGTTTTGTAGTGTATTGATGAGGTTCTATTTGGTGAAGCTTCACTATGTATATTTCTCTTTTGTATTTTATCCCTGCGCTGTGAGTAATACGATAGACTATTCTGTGTTTACTTTAACCTAATGATCGTCCATGGCGACCTGACACACTTTTCAGCGTACTATTTCCCCTGTTTAGTGTAGGAGCCATTGGCGGTCGTCACATTTGGTATCAGAGCTTTGGTTAATCGATTTTAGCCAATGCTCGCTGACGTAACTACGTATGAGAGACGTAATTGTATTTTGATGGATGATTACTGTATATAATATAGTAGTTTAGAAGGATTAGAACCTCTTATGTAGTTGTTTCTCAAGGTGTACTAATCATTCTTTTATATATATTAAGAATGAGTCGAAGAGGGAGACCAGCTGCTAGGGAAGGCCGTGCTGTTGAGGGGGCTGTTGATCATGCTGCTATGTTCGAGGCCATGATGACTTCGATTATGAGAAGGATGCCAGCTCCGGGGCCAATAGTAGATGTTGGAGTTCAGGTTCAAACTCCAAACCAGGTGGATTTTGCTAAGCTGTGTAAAGACTATACTGCTCTTGGAGGAAAGGTTTTCTTGGGAACAGAATCAACCATAGAAGTCCAGAGATGAATAGATGCTTGTAGAAGGATCTTTGGTGATTTGGGAATCGAGGATGTAATCAAAAGGAAGCTTGCATCCAGACAGCTTCAGGGAAGAGCTTCTGATTGGTGGAACTCTATCACCATTGATACTCCAGAGGAAGAAATTACTTGGGAGCAATTCCAAGCTATATTTGAGGCTAAGTTCATTTCTACATCTCAGAAATCCGTTCTGTTTAAGAAATTTGTGGAGCTCAAGCAAGGTGGAAGACCATTCTTGAGTATGCTTCTGAGTTTGAAGCTTTATCCAAGTATGCTCGGTCGTATATTAAATCTCCCTATCAGAAGAATGAGAAGTTTGTGACAGGCTTGGACACTTACCTTGGGAGGCAGTTGGTGGATCATTTGGACGATCCGTTTGAGAAGCTTGTGGAGAAGGCTCTCAGGCATGAGAATCTGTTTCCTAAGGAAGGATCTGTTGTTGTTGTGACCAAGGAAGATTCTAAACCACAACAAGGTGGGAACAAGAAGAGGAAACATCAGCAACAGAAGGGTAAGGATGGCCAGAAGAAGCCGAAGGGCGAAGTGACCTGCTACAATTGCCAGCAGAAGGGCCATTTCTCCAGAGATTGTAAGAATCCAAAGGTGCCGGTGAAGTGCCACAACTGTGACAAGCTGGGGCATATCAGGAAGAATTGTCCAGAACCGAGGAAGGACAAACAGATTGTGCAAGCTTATGCTTTGGGGGCTGTGCCATCATCTTCAAAAGCTCCTATGGCGGAAGAGAAAGGAAAGAGTGTGGTTGTTTAAGTTACTCTTTCCATTTGTGGTGTTTCAGTTAGAGTGTTATTTGATACTAGGGCGTCGCACTCCTCTGTTTGTAGTGAACTTGTAGGCCGGTTGGGTTTGGAATCGGATATTGTTGATAGACCATTGGTTGTGACTAATCCAGTTAGGGGTTCGTCTTGTTTGTGTATGATATGCCGTGGTCTGGTTGTATCAAGTCATGATTGCTCTTTTGTTTGTGATTGTTTTGTTCTAAACTTTGCGGGGTTTGGAATTATTTTGGGTATGGACTGGCTTAGGAAGTATGCGGCAAAGGTTGATTGTGAAAGGCTGGAGGTGACAGTCGAGAATGTGGAAGGGCGAAAGGTTGTAATATGATGTAAGCATGAGGAAGGCGTCTTCATGAGCTTCATGTATTCGCTGGTTGTTCCACGGGATGGACTGTCATCGGTTCCTATTGTGAATGGATTTGAGGATGTTTTTGACGAGGTCAAAGGGTTATCGCCGCATAGAGAGATCGAGTTTCGTATCGATCTAGTTGAAGGAGACAGACCTGTTGTGATGCCTCTTAGGCGAATGGCGCCTAGGGAACAACAAGAGTTGAAGGTGCAAGTTGATGACCTTTTTCAGAAAGGATTCATTCGGCGTAGTGTGTCCGAATGGAGTGCACCAGTTGTGTTTGCAACCAAAGCGAATGGATCGTTGAGGTTGTGTGTGGATTATCGTGAGCTGAATAAAGTGACTAAGAAGAACAAGTATCCATTGCCGAGAATAGATGACTTGTTTGATCAGCTTCACGAAGCTAAGGTGTTTTCTCAGATGGATTTGGCAACGGGATTTCACCAATAAAGAGTGGCAAAGGATAGTGTGCCGAAGACTGCTTTCAGGACACCATCCGGTTTCTATGAGTGGTCGGTAATGCCGTTTGGATTGACCAATGCACCAGCATATTTTGTGGATCTTATGAATAGAGTGTTCAGAGATCAGTTGAACAAGTTCGTACTTGTGTTCGTAGATGATATTTTGATTTATTCCAGAACTGAAGAAGAGCACAAGACGCACTTGCGAATTGTTTTGGAAACTCTGCGAAAACATCAGCTGAAGGCCAAGTTTTCGAAGTGTCACTTCTGGAAGAGCGAAGTGAGGTTCTTAGGCCATGTTATCTCTGGAAGTGGAATGGCGGTTGATCCGCCAAGGTAGCAACGATCCAGGATTGGGTTAGACCTAAGAATGCATCTGATGTGAGAAGTTTTCTTGTATTAGCAGGATATTATCGTCGATTTATCAAAGACTTTTCCAAGGTAGCTGCACCATTAACAGGATTGACGAAAAAGAACCAAGTGTTCAGATGGGATGCTAAGTGTGAGCAAGCTTTCGGAATCCTAAAAGAGCGACTAACAAGTGCTCCTGTTTTGACTATTCAAGTGGAAATGATGAGATGGTGGTTTACACCGATGCATGTGGTACTGGACTTGGAGCAGTGCTAATGCAGAAGGATAAAGTTGTTGCATATGCAAGTCGATAGCTGAAGCCGCATGAAAAGAATTATCCGACACATGATTTGGAGTTAGCGGCGATTGTATTTGCTTTGAAGATGTGGAGTCATTACCTATTGGGAGTTTGGTTCGAGTTGTTTACAGATCATAAGTCGTTGAAGTATCTTTTCTCCCAAAAAGATTTGAATCTTCGACAGCAACAATCGCTAGAGTTTTTAGCATCATATGATTTTGGTATAGCCTATACTCTGGGAAAGGGTAACGCGGTGGCAGATGCATTAAGTCGAAGACATGCAGGATTGGGAGCCATGTTTTCAGAATGGAAGAGCCTTGAGTATTTGGCTGGATTTGACTTCAGGCCTAGATGTGAATTGGAACCTGAGATGTTGGCAAACTTATCGATAAGACCTACTCTTGTGGAGAGGATTCGCGAGGGCCAAAAGCGAGACGATAATTTTGTCAAGATTATCCGTGTTTGGAATCGGGGTTGGACCCAGAGAAGGATAAAGGATTCAAGGTCGATCGAGAGGGTTGGCTTCGGAAACAAGGACGACTGGTTGTTCCCAATATAGATGAATTGAGGAATAAAGTTCTGAAGGAGAGTCATCACTCGAAGTTAACAATTCATCCAGGTGGAAATAAGATGTATCGGATATGAAGAGAACCTATTATTGGGAAGGTATGAAGAAGGATGTTGGAAATTTTATTTCCAAATGCATGAACTGCCAGTTGGTAAAAGCCGAACAGAAGAAGCCCAGTGGATTGCTTCAGCCATTAGAAGTTCCTACATGGAAGTGGGAGCAAATATCGATGGATTTTATCGATGGGTTACCTAGAACCAGAGCAGGAAATGAAGGGATTTGGGTCATCGTAGATCGTTTGACTAAGAGTACCGCAAGGTTCATTCCTGTTCGATCAACCAGGACTGCATCGAAATTGGCTGAGCTATATGTTAAGTGGATAGTTCGATTCCATGGTATTCCAAAAAGCATAGTGAGCGATCGAGACCCATTGTTCACTAGTGGATTTTGGAAGAGCTTCCAGAAAGTTTTGGGAAACGAGTTGTGTTTGAGTACATCTTATCACCCTCAAACAGATGGTCAGACTGAGAGAGTCAACCGAGTTTTGGAAGATCTCCTCAGCGCATGTGTTTTGGATTTCGGAGGATCGTGGGAAGATTATCTTCATTTGGTGGAATTCTCTTATAATAACACTTACCAGTCAAGCATTGGTATGGCGCCGTATGAAGCATTGTATGGAAGACCGTGTAACTCTCCGACATGTTGGCTGGAAACGGGAGAAAAGTTGATACTTGGGCCAGAAATGATTCGACAGACTTCGGATTTCATAGAGATCATTCGGTAACGAATGAAGGCAGCCCAGGACCGTCAGAAAAGTTATGCCGATAAGCGTCGTAAGGATTTGGAATTCAATGTAGGTGATATGGTTTTTGTGAAGATTTCTCCTCTAAGGAATGTTATTCGATTCGGGAAGAAAGGGAAATTGACTCCGAGATTTGTTGGACCATTCCCGATCATCGAGCGAATTGGAAAGCTCGCCTATAAATTGGAATTACCAGAAAAGATGTCGGGTGTGCACAATGTTTTTCATGTATCGTATCTACGGAAGTATGTGCACAACTCGAATACGGTGGTTTCTGCTAATGGTTGTGAGGACTTTGAGATTGATCCAATCGTTAAGAGACCTCGTAAACCGCTTCGTTTTGTGGAAACTGACACGAAACATCTTAGAAGGAAGGTAGTCAAGTTGCTCAAGGTACAATGGAGTGATGATGTTAACGACTGTACATGGGAGGAGGAAGAGAGGATGAAGGCAGCTCATCCTGAACTCTTCAAGGTATGACCGTGAGTTGTCGTGACATCGCATGACATTGTAACTTGTTCTAGTCTTAGAATTCTGCATGCTAGGCTAGTAATTGGATGCATGGTTTGTTGATTGCTATGGATGGTAGGCATGCAGAATAGTTTTGGTTGCTCTTGTTTGTTTGGAATTTCGGGGGCGAAATTCCTAAGGGGGAGAGAATGTAACGACCCGTATTTTTACGGATCGAAAGATCGTAGAATTTTTGTTATTAAGTCGTTAGTATTGCTTAAGTCGTTTTGAGTCTAAGTCGTATGTTAGTTTAGGTCGGCCGAGCAACCCACGTCATGTGAACGACTTAGAGAAGTTAGTGGTAGTGGTTTCCGACTTAAGGGATAACGATTTAAGGGGTAGCGACTTAAGGAAGTTAGGACGTGTTGAGGCTTAAGTCGGGTGATAGTTTAAGTCGGTGGAGCGACCTAAGGAGGATGAGCAACTTAAGGATTGGGACGGCTTAAGGATAGTAGCGGCACAGGTGAGCGACTTAGGAGTTAACGACCTAAGGAGGGTAAGTCGTTCGAGCGACTTAAGGGTGATAGCTTAGGACGTTGAAGTTAGGTCGTAAGCGACTTATGTTAGGTCGCGTAACGGCTTAGGTCGTAAGTCGCGCATTAGTGTTAAGGCTTGAGTCGCTAGGTTGTTGAGTCGTTGTGTGTGTTAAGTCGTTGTAGTAGTTTGGTCGCGACTTTTTTTGAGTCGTTGAGTCGTTAAGTCGTCCAAACGGCTTAGGTAGGAACGTGCGTATGTGTTGGGTCGGCTTCATGGTTAGGTCGTAGGTCGTGGGGAGTTTTAGGTCATTGGGTCTGCAATGTTGTTAAGTCGTGAGTTGCATGATGGCTTGAGTCGTTAGGTCGTGTAGAGGCTTGAGTGCGTAGGCCGTGGGTTGATGAGTCGTAAATCGTGGGGCCTTGTTAAGTCGTGACCGACTTAAGGGGGGCGAACGACTTAAGGGTTTGGCCTATAAATATACGACCTTATCTCACTTTTTGGGATCCGGATTTTGAAGCGATGAAGTGCTGCCATTTTGAGAGCTCGAGTACTATACTTCTTCACTTCTTTTCTCTTCTTTAATCTACTGCTTTCTTCCATCCAAGATTGAAGATCAAATCGAAGATTCAAGAGCCAAAATTTTAGATCTACATTCTTCAAAGAGAGACTTCATCGTTTGAAGCAGAATCTTGACGGATCAAGCTAGATCCTTCGCTGTCCGGATATGGAGTTTGTTGCTTTTGAGGTGTTTAGGTGATTCGGTGAGTGGTGGTTATCTCTCACACGGACCCAAAGGAGTATATTGGATCGGTGGCTTGTTTGTGTGTTAAAGATAGTGATTTCATGCATTTTCCTTAAGTCTGTCTGTAGATCCATCGTTCATAAAGTTTTGATATCCACTTTACTACATGTTAACCTATACTAGTTCATTCATCAAGATATTATTTAGAATTCATGCTTGTTAGATTTGGACTCTTTATTTACGAAATTTCCATTATTGTTATAACTGTTTATTTAGATCTTGTTTGAATGATTGATTACTTGGATTAATGATTTATCTGATTGATTGTTATAAATTAGTTGATTGATGATTTGATTTGGACAAGTTGGTCGAAGATGATTCAAAAGCTAAGTGGAAAGGCTCTTGAATAAGGAAAGTGGCTCGTGGCATATGAAGCAGATGATAAAGCTCATATGGATAGATTTGATGATGATGTTGAGATGGGACTTTGCTATAATGCGATGAAGCAAAGCATGATGTGAGATAGCCTTGGTTTAATCCAGACAGGATCATCCCAAGCATGTTGATAACTCGGTGATATGGTTCGAGTTCGTTGATAATGGTTGGCTCAAGAGGCGCTTGAGCTAGTATGAGGATAGTCGTCAAGGAGGATGACTAGGAGGTTGAGATTTCATCGTTGTTGAAGGTTCTAGCATGCTCAAAGCAAGAGTACGCTGGGCAGATTCGATAGTCCCAAGACCAATAGTTGAAGGTCTAGTACTCTGGGCAGATTCGATAGTCCTAGGCACGGGTCACGATGACGTGCGGAGTTATGTCTAGACCGGGGTTAGCATTAGCCCTTGACGGACGGATTAAAGAATGAGCCAGTCATTCAATTAACGGTGATATCGAGGCAATGCTAACAGTGATAGCCAGAGTCATGGATGTTTGGATGCTTTGGTTGTATCGTCACTCGGTCTCAAGAGCGATGTTTTGTGGGTGCTTATCTGATGTTGGTTTAGGCCTTGGGGGTTTGTGCTTGGAAAACATCGACCTTGACTCGAGTGATAATTGTTTTACTTTAAATTCTTGCTTTGCTATGTTTATTTTTGCTTAGTGGGTCTGGGGGCTATCACTGTAGAAAGAGGTGGAGTGGGAGGGTTGGATTCCTATTCCTTTTTCCTTTACGCTCTTTTGGTATGTTTGATAGTTGATTTACCGCTCACTAGGACTTTTGTCTGACTCAAGGTTTTATGTTCAACTCTTATTACCTAGGGCTGTTCATCCATTTTGGGATGGGCATACTAGGTAGCGTGTGACAGGTGCTGTTCTTAGTGACCAACGCTGTTGATGACGAAGACGAGCTGGAGGCTTTTGCATATTGTTTTTCTTACTATATGTGCTGGATGTTCCGCTGCTTGTATGATTCTCTGAGTGTTATGTAGTGAGGCTTGATGTATTGACTATTCAGATGTTTGTATCAAATTGTTTTGTAGTGTATTGATGAGGTTCTATTTGGTGAAGCTTCACCATGTATATTTCTCTATTGTATTTTATCACTGCGCTGTGAGTAATACGATAGACTATTCTGTGTTTACTTTAACCCTGATGATCGTCCATGGCGGCCTGGCACACTTTTCAGCGCACTATTTCCCTTGTTTAGTGCAGGAGCCATGGGCGGTCGTCACATTTGGTATCAGAGCTTTGGTTAATCGATTTTAGTCAATGCTCGCTGACGTAACTACGTATGAGAGACGTAATTGTATTTTGATGGATGATTACTATATATAATATAGTAGTTTAGAAGGATTAGAAGCTCTTATGCAGTTGTTTCTCAAGGTGTACTAATCATTCTTTTATATATATTAAGAATGAGTCAAAGAGGGAGACTAGCTGCTGAGAAGGCCGTGCTGTTGAGGGGGATGCTGATTATGCTGCTATGGTCGAGGCCATGATGACTTCGATCATGAGAAGGACTGTCATCACTGCCATGTTGTTGGTGTAGAGGATCCTCGGATAAAGGTCGCAAACGACCGAGGGTGGCATATCTTAGGTTTTACTCTCCGAGAAGGGGGTAGCCAACCTTGTGTTGGTAGAGAGCCACGTAGGTTCTCGGGGCGTCCCTCCAGAGGCATTCCCATGTGGCAATAGGAAGTTCCTTAGCCTGGCCATTTGTTGGAAATCCAATCATCCAATACGAGCCTTGTGCGGTTTTAGTTGTAGAACCTGCCATTTAAAATGGCAGCTATAATAGGCATAGTATAATGGTACCTATGTTGGCTAAGATTAATATTAAACTTTCAAAATGTTTTCCACTATGCACTAATAATATTATAAAAAAAGATTTTGCGTAGTAAGCATATTTGACTATCATAAGGAGAAATCTCCCCCATGTGTGCGATGGCATTGTGTGTGTGCTGGGAGGCCTTATGGTAGTTTCATTTTCCAAAAAGCATTGCGGATTTCAAATTTTAAATCTTTTGTTTTTTTTAAAGAGAAAACTGATTTTGTTTGCTCACACCAGTCCCACGACTGACCTGGAGTGTATTGTTCCTTTCCTAAACTCTGGATGCCCACTATTTCCCACAGGGGCAGTCTAGAGTTGGGTTTTCCAGATAGTCGAATAGTAGGGATTGATTCGATAGACTTCGAAGCTCTTTGGATTTGTGGATCACATTTGCTACACTTCAGCATCCATGGAATGCACTTGCTTATCTTTGTGAAACATGATGGGGGGTTAGAGCTAGCTTTGGATTGAAGATGGAGTTCTTGGAGTTTGGCACTGAAGACATTATCTTTCCGCTGCTATTTCTTGTATCTCTGATAGTATTGATATCTATTGTATCATTCTATTGTATCATCATTGTATCTGAATATTGTATCAAATGTTGTATATCAAATGTATTATTCATTTTCTTCCACTGTGTTGTTATACTTAATGTGTTATAAGCTCCGGCACGAGTCAGATTTCGACGTTTGGATCTGCGGCATTCAAGTATAAGTGGAGTACGGGTGTCGATTTTCGAACACTAAAATTTGGAACGTGACATATTCTCTTCTGATTTCACTTCTCATTTAATTAGAAATTTCAGAATTCAAACACCCGATATTTCAAATAATTTGAAATAATATATATAACTTTGTTTTTAACAAACCATTTCCTTCGACTTTCAAAACTCAACTTGATTTTTATCCAAAACAATTCCTCAGAATTTTCAAACAACACATGTTTACCAAACACAATCTCCATATCAAATTACTATGGTAGCAATCCATCACCTAGAAACTTGAAAATGAAGACTATTGATACTGCAGTCATCACCAGGATTATTTTCCAGTAACTGAAGTGAGTTCTATGCTTTATCCGTTCCAAAATCTATTTAAAACCATTTTTCTATTCAAAAATATCTCCAAAATAACAATACTATTATTTATTTCAAAATACTTTGGAAAACATTACCAAAGATCTCCGAGATTTAAATTTCCAATTTTCGGTTTGAATCAAATTTCAGTTTTAACTCATTTGTATAATTCATTTTTATCCAATTTAATTTTGGTTTTTTAAAAACCATTTCCAATTTTATAATCTTATTTTGATTATAAAATAATAACCAAACATACTAATATACTATGATAATTTCTGAATTTTTTTTCTTTTATATTAAAATATAATTTCGGGTAAAATTATTTCATTTACCCGCTTTAAAACCATACCGTGTCGATTTACCTGTTTCAAGTGTTTAGAAACACCAATCGATTTAATAGCGTCCCACTATTCGACTAGAATTTATATGCCACTCAATGGATATATCAACATAATATAAAACAATTTATATTCACTAATAAATACACGCTCATATCTATTAATACACTCAAACTCATTCTAGGGTACTACTGACCTTATCTCTAATGACTGATCCTCACCAAAGCCAAGGTTCCCATTTAACCTTCAGCTTTAATGCGAAGTGTAAAGGCCTGTATCTCCATACCCTTTGAGTCGACCATAATTCACATCAGTTCAACTCAAAATTGAATGGAAATACGTATATTTAGGGATGAAGAAGAAAAGGTAGAAGAAGAAATAGAAAATAACAACACAGAATCTCATTACCGCAGCGGAACGAAATATAACATATAATAACAAATTTTTATACAAAAAATCTATAACTATTTTATACTTACAAATCATTAGAGTACAATAATCAATATATCAATCTGGATAAAGTGGAAGTATAAATCAAGTATGAAAATACTTCTCTGTCAGCTAGCTTGTCTTCTGAGCTCCATAGCTTCCTATCCTGAATCTGTAACACTTAGTCTCACCCGAGCATTATAATAAATAACACCCGAGCTAGTCTGGAAAACCAGCAATAGAAAACAAACTCAATTTGAATTATTATATGTTAACAAAATCCTTTGAAAAATAAAGGTATCTCGTATGACCACGTCACACATAAACACGACTGGTTTTTCACTTACGAAAACCAAAACATTTTTATGAAAACCTTATGATATTATAATAGGGTCTAAACAAAGTAAATAGAAAAAAGCTAAAATGCTTGCATCTCACGTTTCAACATAGTTGGGCACAATCAAAACCGTATAGCGCTTATTGGAGAATGGATTCCATGCAATGACTAGGCATTAGGGTGCCATCTATCATGGTACACATCTAGAAAAATGTACCTAGGACCTCAATGGGATCCCCTACAACATAAGACCGACCCTATTCCTAACCTGGATAGAACCGATTATGTTATCACCATGGGTGTTCCAACCCTTAAAATCGAGTGCTCATTTTTCCACGCACAACCATACCTATAATTTTGATAAACCCGAGGGCATCCAGAACGATGATAACAAACCCTAGTTGGGTGCGACTCACTTAATTTTGCTACATCTCCCTTGATTTTCAGTCATTCCAGTTGATGAGGCCCGAAGCCAGATTACCTTTCAAGGACAATTTCACTTAGAATTCTCATCGTCCTCCAATAACGATGTTATGATAACATTCATCCATACAAGTAGTCCTAGGTCTGGACAATCGAAACCACCATCTTCACTATCTTCATGATATCCATTCTTAATGTTCAAACCAGGTCGAATGGTTTTAGAATATTTAAATCAGGTCTCGGTCTCTTCGAAACGATCAACGGATTTGGCCAATATTAATAGTCGGTTATTTAACTATCAAATAACATCCATAAGCAATCTCTAGGCTATTTTATAAGTTTTTTTCCAAAATCTTTATTTTCAACTATCCTTATAGGATTTATATACTCAAGTTTGTTCCAGAACTTCAATATTTGAAAACCATTCAAACTTATATCCATAATAGGACAATTCAATTATTTCAATACTTAAAAATATTTTCCTTCCAATCCTCGTTTATTTCTACTTATTTCTCAAACCTTTTACATTATATATTGTAAATCCTTAACACATTCATATGAATTTCTTAATTAATTTCCTTTAATATCTCCAAAGTCAGATACCCTTGTTTATAATTCCTAATATCCATTTCAAACTTCTTTTATGAATCCTAATTCATTTCTGAAGTTCACTATTTATTTAACCACTTTGGAAATTTTCTCACTCTTCCACAAATTTCTTTTTTCTTTTTGAAAATTTTCTTATAATCCCATCTAATAACCCGCTTCCTAACCTCGAGAATATTTATAAATAAATTTAAATCATTGCAAACTATATATATAAGTATTTAAAAAGAAGAATAATTTAAAAAAATATGTTCAGGTAATTATTTAAAATATCGAAACTCTTTTTATAAACATCAATAACTATTTTTAATTACCAAGTAAATATTCAAAGCTGATTTTAATCATTAGGATTTGCTAAAATAAATATTATGTATTTGAAAAAAATCACTTTTCGATGTACTTCAATTCTACTTGTTCAAGATTATACGGTTTGATAAATAAAAATTCCCTTTAAAAAAAAACTTAATTTCTTAGTAATGAAATATATGTTTAAAATCCTAATAACCGATTAATTTATAGATCCTTCTCAATTCGCAACCCATCAATTTCATTTCGATTCTCCTAACATTTCCACTTTTTCAAAAATAGTATCCACTATTTTACTGAACCATATTTCCATATTCCAACATAAATTCACCCTATGAATTATATACTCCCAATTTAGCAACTGCTATCATTTTCCTTATTTATAAACATTGTTTATAAATTTTTGTAACTCCTTTTGGTTTTGCTTGTTTTAGATAAAACAATCTTATTTATAAAATTCAATTTTATAAATCCATCTCCTTACAAATTCCATTTACTCTGTCAATCTATTTTTAATATCGATTTCAACTTCTTTTTACAATTTTCCAGATATCATTTAAAAATTCTTTATATAGATTACTTTTTGAAAAAAATCCCTATTAAACAATTATCGAATTTATTAAGCACAACCAAAAGTCAAATTATTTTTTTGTTCAATCAGTTACTTTTAGAAATGCACCAAGTTTCGGTATATTTATTACTATATCAGAATCTCCTTCTAGTTCCTTAAAAATTTAAAAATAATATTTATGGTATTTAAAATTCCAAAATCATGGCTGGTGCTACTATAGCATCCAATAATTCACATTACACTGATAATCTATAACGGATTATTTTAGTACATCATGTATTATTATATATGAAAACAATAAATATAAATTTGAGGAATCCGGTTGGATCCCTTTAACCTATTTCCCTACACCCACAGATGTTAGTATAACATAAACATACCAATCCCACTTCGAGAGTGATATCGCGGTATATAGGGTCATCCGCTATTATGCGGGTCTCGTAGGGTCTCATTCGCTAAAATAAGCAAGAATATCAATCCAATTACTATTATATATACTACTATATATATTTAGCATTCAACAGATAACAATTTATAAACTCAACCAACATTCAATTAACCATTTAAAATAAAATCTAATAATCCAAATGAGTGAGAATTTCTCACCTCGATTTTTAGTTTGCAATCATTTCCAATTTTAATTTATTTTCATACTGCAGCTCATGTCATTACGGATCCAATGCCGCTATTTCGCGAAATTCTGACCTTGTACAAGCAAGATGCGAATAATATAAGCTAATGATTTTTATATTTACTAGTTTTACCATTATTAAATTTAATTAAAAATAATTACTTTACCTCTAACTCGGTTTCCTTTATTAACAACCAAGTTCTCTTTCCAAATCTACTGCCCACGTATGAAATCCACCTTGGCCGTCGCATCCTCTTCCTCCTCCTCATGGTTATGATCTCACTGCTATTCGAAAATGCAACCTCACCAACCTAATTCCACAGCCCACTGCCGCGACCATCGCCATCAAACCATATGCCCATCTTCATCCAGACCTCGCACCTCACCAACCCACGCGAGCCGCTTCCAGTTTACCTCCTTCGCGGGCGCTCGAGACTGCCTCACATTCCCTTTTTCACGTACGACATTCACTACTGTGCCTCTAGTTATTAATGCGATAGCCCTCTCCTTCACCATGCGTCGCCCAATCACACACTCCCTCATCAGCTCGTGTCGTCGAACCTTTAAAATCTCGATCGATTTCCATTCCCAAGCCGTCTTGCGATTTTCATACGATTTTTTTCTTAATCTGATTTCATGATTTTGAATTCCAAAGGAAGGAAAAGAATACAATTTCCTGTAATAGGGAAAGAGTCGCGATTTATAAGGAAGGAGGTACGCAATTTAGTTTGTTTTGTTTTTTCTAAAATCAGCTGCTTTTTTAAAAAGGAAGAGGGGGAAGCGATGGAAAAGATAGGAGGCATGTAGGGTGCTATCTACAGTGTTTTGAAATGATGGAAAAAGCCTGATGTGAATACGATCAATTATATATATATATATATTTTAAATTTTCAAACCATCTCGATTACATAAGTTAAAATTTCGAACCCCTATCGAGGCATGCCGCTTGGCATTTATAATGTTATACCCCTATCCCTAACGTAGTAGTAAAGATTTCAAGTCCTAATCCGGTCGTACGGAGAAGATATTTTTTAAACATAATTATTATATTGAATTTTCGATATTACATTCAACGCGTTTCTAACCCGTACGGCCAAACGATAACTCCAAACGCTACAAAACTTGAAATCTGATAATAATACACTATTACGGATCCAATGGAAACGGTTTCATCGAATTTCAAGACTATGCCTCGGAAAGCTATTTTAACGCGTCGATTAAATCAACGATTTAAAAATTTACGAAATCGCTTGAAATTCCAGTTTTAAAAACTTCTTAACTCAATTATAATTCTACTAGAATTTATATCAACATTATAGATCGTTTTCGATTCGTATTTAACTCCAATTCAATTATTTAAACAATTTCGATTTTTAATTCAACAATTAAATTTATTCAATAAATCGCTATATTTGGAACTTAAGTTTTATTCCACTCATTTGATCGATAAACCTCATATTAAAATTCCATATACTTTTCAAATTTAACATTTAAAATTAATTAAATGTTCAAAATCAAAAGACTTAAAATCCGGGTCATTACACCATCTTACATGATCCTATTAACCCAAAAAATGGAGAGACATCCTGGTTTGAGTCTGAAAGTATCAGCCATGTTTATCGAGGCAAGTAAAATAGAAAAAGCTACAGTAAATAGCCGAAAAGGTAAAGATACATTGTAACAATCCGAAATTTCAGATACCCGAAAATTTCAGATAGTTATGAATAAGAAGAAATAGATAGAAAACAAAAGAAGAAGAAGAAGATCAGAAACAACATCTCACATTTCGCAGCGGATAAAATATAATAATAATAAATAATAACAGTTTACAGAAGAATATGATATCTATCGATTACATTTAAATACATCAGAGTTACGCAAAAATTCAACACTGGACATATACAAATCAACGTATCTCAGATTTACAATATTGAAATACAGCGGAAATGCTCTACACGTTCCTGCCATCCAGCTCGACTCCTGAGCTCCAGAACGTTCCTACCTGAAAATCTATAATACTCGGTCTGACCCGAGCATTACACCAAAGTAACACCCGAGTCAGGATGGAAACCAGCGTGAGTAAACCCTTCAACATGGAATACAAAGAATATAACTTATATAGAACCCGGGTAACACATATCAATTCAGAAAACTACAAATTTCACTATATACATCATTTATTTCACATATCAGTTCTGAATACCAAAATTTAGAATGAAAATAGTCCAATTCCTCCAAATTACTTCATTCTAGCATATAGATTTTACATATCAATCTATAAAAATATTCGAAGTGGTTTCGAGTATTTCCTAATACCCGACCCCGGCCTCTTCGAGGCTCGTGTCATCCTAACTCAAATTATCAAAATGAAATACACAATATTTCATATCAGGAATATCATCTCATTCAAGCATCCAATACCATTCCATCATTCATAACAAATTTGATCACTTCCATATTAATTCAATTGATTCTAATTGAATTTCAATCCTCAATCACTTAGATTTCTTTACTTGTTAATTAACTAATTTCAAATCAAATAATTCAATTATCCCGTCAATATTCATCTTAGTTAATCAACCTGGATTAATTATCCTTCAATTTCATTCAAGAAACTATCTGTAACGACCCATAAAATTTTATTAATTTTTAATTGGTTTTATAACGTATTTAATTTGGATTTTTAGAAATTTTAATATTTTGAAATAAAGTTTAATATTTGGTTTACGTATAATTAAATATAGCAAATGGTAAATTTTCAATTAATTATATGAAGGTTTATTTATTTCATAATTCTATTAAATTCAAATCAATTAATAATTGGTGAAAATAAATTTATTTTCAAGACCTGAATATTTTACACAGAAAAATTCTAAATCATCTTCTGACTGGGATGTCATTTTTCGTTTTTCTAAATTCGGACTTTTTAAGCTCCATCGATCTTATTTCTGCGTTTTAGCTGCATTTTTCTGCTGGCTAAAATTCAAATTTTATAATTCAATCATACCACTGATATCTGTATACCGTTGTGATCGTCTCATCGTGCTGATCTGAATAGTATATTTAGTTCTGTATTTTATTATCCGGTACGCAACAGAAACCATAAAACGGTACGTTGTATCGGTACCATAAATTTGTGACGGTTAGCTTTCCTTTGCCTTTTCAAATTTGAAAGTAAATCCCAAGCAAAAATAAATTGCTTTAATTGTTTTCTGAATCAGTGGGTTGCTATTACTTTTCTTACCGTTTAAATTATTATTGCTTTAGTAAATTTTTCCAACTCTTGGATAGACTACCCCATTCCTTGCTGTAAATAATTTTTGAAATCATCGTCCTCGTCTTCTGTTATTCCACTGTTCACCTCGAACGTTTTATAATAATTTATGTAGCCGTTTCATTTTATATAGTTGTTCATACGTGTTATGATAATAAAGTAGGGTGTGGATAGAATTGTAAACTGAAGCCATTTTGAATTATACGTTTCGGTATTCATTATATTCAAACGGCTCATTCATTTCATCTTTATAAGTTGGTAAAGCAAGTCATGTGCTGTCACTTTCCACCCTCTCCTCTCAATTTCTATCTCCCTTCCTTTCATGGCAGATGCTGCTAGAGGAAAAAAAATTCCTTCGAGGCCAAACCCATCACCACGCCTCCGTGCAAGACCCATACCCAAGCATGCGTCAGCATCTCCCACTCGTCCGACCTCCGCCGTGCCTTCCCACCGACCACCTCTTGCTCCGCTATCGCCTCCGCCTCCTCCCCTTGAGCGACCCACCCCGAGCGCATCTTCACGCATCACTCCGAGCCGACTACCGAGATCCCCTCCCTTCCTCTAGCCGCCTCCCATTTTCCCAGGAAACTTGCTTGGTAACCCGATCCACCTGGGGCCGACTGGAACTCACACACCTCCGCAACCTCACCCCTCCTCAGTTCGGCCAACAACCACCAGCAAGCGTACAAATCGTGTCAACCACAATAGAGCCCACCAAGCCCATCCCATTCTTCCTCCACGTTGTCTTGCTGCCGCCCTAAGCATCAGCCCTGGCCACCTCATGGTCCACCTAGTCAAGCGAGCAAACCAAATCCAGCGGTCCACCCCGACAGCCTCACCGAGACCCGCTTTTCCCCAGGTCACAGATTCGCCATCGGCCAAAATCTTCCTCAACCTATGTGCGTTTTTCGTCTCCTTCTTCTAGTGTATAGTTGGTACGTTTTAAATATATTGTATTATATCTTGTTAAGGCATATTATATTATATATTTATAGGTGATGCAACTTGCTGTTATTTGTTTACGTTTTATAAACTATAGTATTGTGTTTAGGTTAGTATATTTATTCATAGGATAGGCAGTTTTATAGTTGAGTATATATCGGTCTTGTCTTTGTTAGTAGAAGTTTTGCAAAGTACGTATTAAGTATAATATTTATATAGGTATATAATATATGCATTTGTTTAAAGAGATGTTGTACAAGTTGATATGGTAAGTTATAGGATATAGTTATATAAATAAGCTATGTCTATATTCAAGAGTCTGGTTTCTTATAATAAAATATATTAGTTTTATATAAATAATGGTAGGTCTGAGTACGAGTGCGTATGGTATATATATATATATATATATATTTATTTATTTATTTTATTTTAAAGTTATATAAGTTTGTTTATAGTTTAGCATACTTGCTAAGTAATAATGTGTAATATTTTATATATGGGTGAACTTAGTTTTCAATTTTAGATAGATATATAAAGTTTTAGGCTTTAACTTTTAATTTGAAATATAAATACATATATAATATTTTTAACAAAATGTATATACGTATATTTAGCTCAACCCATATCAAAACCGATTCAAAAATTTTCCATCGATATATTGTGTTAATATTTTAATAATGATCAATCTATATATTTCTATAGGTTAATATAAGTATATACTATTTTAAATATAATAAACATACGAGTATTTATATATGGATATACTATTTTAAATATAATAAACATATGAGTGTTATATAGTATACGTGTTTTAAGTAATGATTTAAAGGCTGCATTAAAATTTTGTAGTGTCTGAATGCATTGTCTTTACATTTGAAAGAATATTTATGATATTATATGAATATTGCTTCTTAATATTATATATATAAATATAAGTTTACTTTTATAAATATTAAATTTTGATTGCATTGGATATTGGGTTGGAATATGGATTAATATAATATTCAAACATTTATTTCCATCTTACATATATATGATGATTTATTTTATTTATTGGTTTTAAATTTAAAAATCGATTTCATGGAATTATGATAATAATAAATGAATCTACCATTGTTTCTTCTATCAAAATTTTGATTTGATTTCATCAATTTCTCCTTATCAGCCTTGATCGTCGGATTCGTGCCGATCTTTCTTTCGTTTTGATTCGTAACTCAAATCAGCTTCGTTGTCCATCTCTCTAGCCTCGAAAGGTGAGCAATCACTCACGATTAACATTCTTTTATTTATTAAATTTGATTTCAATTGAAACGACAATTGAAATATGCTGCTGTTAGATTTTACATTGCTATATATGTTGTTATCTGAAATTTGTTCACCTGTAGGATATGACACCATATCCTGTTGTTTATATTATATTTTTATTGATGATATATGCCTGTTATTCTATTGTATTATCTGTTATCACTCTGCAAGTTCCCCGTAGTTTAGAATTCACTATGGGTTGAAATGATACATACCCGAACAGACTTTAGGATAGGAGAATTTCGTTATGGGTTGAAATGATAGACCCAAGCGATTTTCATTTAATTAAATTTGGGATTACGGGTTGAGATGCTATCTACCCGTATCTATTTAGTGTACGGATTGAAATGATAAATATCCGTAACACTTGACCATATGATAAGTAATATATACAGACACCGTTGGTCCATATATAAATATTTTGGAAATAAATCCATTGTTTTGGAAAGAAATATATGGTCTTATTAAATGTTAACTCTTAAATTATTATATATATATAAAGGGTAATGATATATATAGATTGAATAATATTTAATTTAATTAAGATGGAATTAATACATAAATTATGTTAAATATTTATGTGCATTATATTTCAAATATATTTTGCGAAAGTTGGATAAATTAAGATTGGGAGATAAATTTGGGTTTATTAAAATGGTATTTAAATAAGGAATGATTTAATTAAATTTATTTGAAATTATTGAATGGAAAATTTAAAGGTATGAGATTTAAGCGATTAATGAATATTTCACGTTTAATAAAATTAAAGAAAATATCGAGTAAAATGTACTTTAAGGTTACTTAAATGATTTTGAATCGAATAAGGAAGTATTTCAAAACTAAATAATAATAAGATTAAATCGAGATCTTTATGAAACTGTTATATTGAACATTTAAATATTTAAGCCTTGTACTATAATGGAATTAAAATGGTTTATTTTGAGACTCGGATCTGTTTGAAATCAATATAGTCGAATTTGTTTTAGCAACTAAATTGAATTA
Source organism: Allium cepa (assembly GCA_030765085.1). Classification (NCBI taxonomy): domain Eukaryota; kingdom Viridiplantae; phylum Streptophyta; class Magnoliopsida; order Asparagales; family Amaryllidaceae; genus Allium; species Allium cepa. Next base: position 915,887,184 of record CM060932.1, read on the forward strand.
AAATGGAAATTTAGGTTGTACTAAATGTGAATTGATTATTTAGAAAACTAAATTGAATGAAAATTTAGATGAAACGTTGAATACTTAAAGTTGAAATATATAGAAATATAAAGGGGTATTTGGGATTATAAATCCGAATTTGAGATCGAAAAATTTAAGTGGTTATTTTAGAAATTGAGTTGAATTTAAATTGATAAATTGAGATTGAAGTAGATTTAAATGGGAAGGTCGGGTTGATGTTAAACGATTTGTTAAGTTGAGGAAATTGAAAATACTTGACTTTATAAATTATTTATTATATATAAATAATATTTTGGGAAATATAGAGATATTTGAAGTGAAAATGATATTTGGTTTGAAGTATAAATTAAGCTGAAATGACCATGGTGTTATAGTGTTTATGTCTACTTTGTAGATAGTTTTATGGACCCTTAGAGGATGGTTATCCCAAACATCCTTTAAGTTATTTGTATTCCAGTTGATATTTCACTTGAGTTGGATTTATTGATATAAGAATGTTAATCCTGACTCGAGAGTTTTTGTGTTTTGCTTTACGCTCGAGTCAGACTGAGTGACAGCATTTGAGGCTTACCTTCGAAGTTGGAGCCTTGATTGAAGATCCAGCTATCTATCCTTTCAGTCATCCTGTTGATTTGTTCAGAGAAGTCATCTGCGCATACTGGAGACTTCATTACATCTAAGATATTCAGTTGTATTTTATTTCTAACTCCATTGTATATAGTAGCTTCATGAACTACTATTCCTTATCTATTCCGCTGCATTTTATTACTCTGTGTCTGTGATCTGTGATGATTTATTTACTGTATATGTGAAGTTTTGCCAATTTTTAATTAACAATTCGGTATTTTGAATTATTCAAGTCGGACATGTACGGTTTATTTGTCGATTTGAATGGTCTGAAATAGCGGGTCGTTACAGTTGGTATCAGTGCTTTGGCTCTAGGCAAAACTTAGCATATATGGTAAATTTATTTACATAATCACTTTCATTTGAGTTGAATCTCTTCGTTTTGACTCGATTTCTTTTGAATTTTGGAATGTCTCTCGGTTCCGAAATTCGTTCTTGTCTCTTTCTATTTATATTCGTTTGATTCTGGAATATCCCATAACTCCACTGAATGTTTTGAAAAGGGGGTGAAAACTCTTTTACAATTGGCATTGATTCACCGAAGATATCTGTATCCTCTGTTTCTGATGCTTCTATATCTTAATATGCTGAATTTTATCTCTAGCGATCGAATGTCGATTTGTTTTGGAATTCCGCATCGATTATATTACGAAGGTCACGGTTGACCTGATTAAGGTCGCCGCGATTTGTAGAAGTATATCCATCTTCTATTTTGTAATTTAATTATCTCATTTTCGATCGAGGCTATCTTCGAATCAGGATTCTATTGATTGGAGTTCCTCTAAATTAAATCTCTATCTTTGTTTTGAAATCCATTCTTAAATCACTCTTTGAAAAAATCGAGTATATTGTATTTTTGAAATTGTTTTGTACCGAAATTATTATTTTGATAACTATGATTTTATTCTATATATAAAAAGAAATTGTTTTCGATAAGGATTATATACCTATATATAAAACAAATAAGAAATGTTATTCTATATATATAAAAGTTTTGAAAGGATTTGAAAATTTGAAAACTTGTAAGAAATTGATTTATATAAAAATGATTTACAACTGAAGGGTTAAATTTGAAATTTGAGAATTGATTCCGGTATTTTGAAAATTGGTTTTAAGATTTTGGAAAATATATAAAAATAATACGATTTAAAAGTATTTTTCCGAATAAGAAATGTTTCAAATGAGTTCAAATGAATTCCAATAATTTTGAAGAAATTTCAAGGAAGTTTTCAACAAAATAGAATTCTAGAACTCACTTATGTCGCTGGAAAATAATTTCGGTGATGAGTGCACGCATCATCGACATTGATTTTCGAGTTTCAGAGTGGGGGAGAGGCCACTTTAATAGCTTCGCTATGCGAGTGATTTTGTAAAACCGTTTGATTTCAAATTCCAAAGTATAATTTGATATTTTCGAAAGTCATATGTATATATTTGAAACTATTTAAAGTGAGACCGGTGTTCAGTCCTCGAGTTTCGGATTTAATAATTGATTTATTATTGATTTTCAACTCTTGAATTGAAAATTTGATTTCCCTAACTATTTTGAATGTTCGAACACTTCCAAATCGAGATTAAATTTTCAAAGCTAAGAAATTTCGAAGAGTATAAAATGTTTGATAAAGAATATAAATTTAGTTTTGAAACGTTTTGAAAAGAAAAAAAATAGTTGAATAATGGTTTTCAGAAAGGTAAATTGGATATTTCACATAGAAATAGATAGTTTAAAAGTTTTAAAAAAGGGATAATTATAAATTTGGAAACCATTTTGAGTATAATTGATTTTGATAAAATATTTGGTTTTGAAACTAAATTGGAATTAAAAACCAGTACTTATATGGTGATTTTGAAAATGAATTTGTTTGACTTGAATTATTTTAATTTAGAAAATGGGGTTATTTTCTAAGCCAATTATTTTGGGAACTTTGAAATTTAGATATTTAATCTGGGAGAAAATTTGGTGAAATCATATATGATTTTGAAACTTAATTGATATTGAAATGATTTGAAATTTGAGAACCTTGTACTATTAAGCACTTGATTTAGGAGTGGTTGAACTTATATAAAATGGATTGTATAAGTATGAGGTTGATTTGAAATCTATTGATCTGAAAGGTACTCAATTTGGAAAGAGATTTTATATAATCGAAGTCTATATAAGTATGATTTGATCTACTATTGATTTGGAAAGTATTCGATTTGGGAAAAATGGAATCATATATATATATGGACTTTATATAAGTACGATATTTGAAAGTGATTTGAAAAGGTACTAAATGATATATATTTTCGAAGTAAAGATATGGAAAGTGCCTTCTGCTTGATATCCGCGTTGTGGCCATATCGTGGATTCATTCTATCGATATTATTCTTTCTGATTTTTGGTTTTTCGGATGTAATACTCGAGTGTTCCCACCGTGGCGTAACCCATGGTTTTTTTTTCTCGTGAATGCATAGCGCAATTGCCTGTTTGAGTCTTGCCTAGGGGTACAGATTGTTTCCTGGGGGATCCAGGCGTAACCATTGTGTATCCTGCAATCTGTGTAGGTCGCGAATAGTAGCGCAAGTGCCTGGCTGAGTCTTGCCTAGGGGTACGGATTGTTTCCTGGGGGATCCAGGCGTAACCATTGTGTATCCTGCACTCTACTAGTCGTCATGGCGTAACTCGCAGGGCTGAGTAAGCTTACGGATATAGATTGTTTCCTGGGGGACCCAGGCGTAACCATTGTGTATCTGCGAACCATGGTCGGACAAAGGTTTTGGTTTGGTTGTTTGTTTGGATTGTACTTTCCATATTTGTTTTTAAAAGTGTTTTTCAAGTATTTTCACTGGGTGTTAAAACGGGTCTACTAAGTACTTGAAGAATTCTAGCTTTGCGCCTGATCAACGCATGGCAAGAGTCTGCAAGAACGAGGATAAACTTGTTGAAACATCAAGTTACAAAAGTACTTTCGAAAGGAAAATTTATTTCGATATAATAGTATTTTATTATAAAAGTATTATTATAAAGGTATTTATTATAAAAGTATTTTTCCCAACAAAGAAAGTTTGAATTAATATTTGAAATTTAAAATTCTTATGGTTCTAGATTAATTATTCGTGCCCAATACTATTCCATGCATCTACCTTATCTGCTCAGTTTAGTTATTCACCTTGATTCTGTTTTCCAAATCTACCTTCCTTCCTTGTTGGATATATCCTTTAAAATATTGTTTAATTATATACTACATGGTTTAATAGAAATTTTAGTGTATAAATATTCTAGAAGTTATTTATCTAAAATAAAACATAAAAAAAATGATTTGTGATCTAATAATAATATTTGGAAGGTATCTTGAAACAAAATAAAAATTTATGAATTTTGGATTTAATGTTTTCAATAGCTTCTTTGTAAATATAACTAATGATGCAAATAATTGTTTTCAAATAGCTTTCATATGTATAAAGGTGTCAGTTAAACATATTAAATTCCAATGAGTTTGAAAATTTTAAAGTATCAAAGATAACTAAATCGCAAATGAAGTTTTCAAATGAATATTTCAAGTAAAATTTATATAGTTTTAAAATTAATTATTTACCCTTGACTTTCAATCTACCTTTATTTCTGGTTGTTCTATTCTCCTACCTCCTTCCTTTTCGGGGACGAAAAGTTTTAAGTGGAGGAGAGTGTAACGACCCATAAAATTTTATTAATTTTTAATTGGTTTTATAACGTATTTAATTTGGATTTTTAGAAATTTTAATATTTTGAAATAAATTTTAATATTTGGTTTATGTATAATTAAATATAGCAAATGGTAAATTTTCAATTAATTATATGAAGGTTTATTTATTTCATAATTCTATTAAATTCAAATCAATTAATAATTGGTGAAAGTAAATTTATTTTCAAGACCTGAATATTTTACACAGAAAAATTCTAAATCATTTTCTGACTGGGATGTCATTTTTCGTTTTTCTAAATTCAGATTTTTAAGCCCCATCGATCTTATTTCTGCGTTTTAGCTGCATTTTTCTACTGGCTAAAATTCAAATTTTATAATTCAATCATACCACTGATATCTGTATACCGTTGTGATCGTCTCATCGTGCTGATCTCAATAGTATATTTATTGCTGTATTTTATTATCCGATACGCAACAGAAACCATAAAACGGTACGTTGTATCGGTACCATATATTTGTGACGATTAGCTTTCCTTTTCCTTTTCAAATTTGAAAGTGAATCCCAAGCAAAAATAAATTGCTTTAATTGTTTTCTGAATCAGTGGGTTGCTATTACTTTTCTTACCGTATAAATTATTATTGCTTTAGTAAATTTTTCCAACTCTTGGACAGACTACTCCATTCCTTGCTGTAAATAATTTTTGAAATCATCGTCCTCGTCTTCTGTTATTCCTCTGTTCACCTCGAACGTTTTATAATAATTTATGTAGCCGTTTCATTTTATATAGTTATTCATACGTGTTATGATAATAAAGTAGGGTGTGGATAGATTTGTAAACTGAAGCCATTTTGAATTATACGTTTCGGTATTCATTATATTCAAATGGCTCATTCATTTCATCTTTATAAGTTGGTAAAGCAAGTCATGTGCTGTCACTTTCCACCCTCTCCTCTCAATTTCTATCTCCCTTCCTTTCATGGCAGATGCTGCCAGAGGAAAAAAAAATTCCTTCGAGGCCAAACCCAACACCACGCCTCCGTGCAAGACCCATATCCAAGCATGCGTCAGCATCTCCCACTCGTCCGACCTCCGCCGTGCCTTCCCACCGACCACCTCTTGCTCCGCTCTCGCCTCCGCCTCCTCCCCTTGAGCGACCCACCCCGAGCGCATCTTCACGCATCACTCCGAGCCGACTACCGAGATCCCCTCCCTTCCTCCAGCCGCCTCTCATTTTCCCAGCAAACTTGCTTCGTAACCCGATCCACCTTGGGCCAACTGGAACTCACACACCTCCGCAACCTCACCCCTACTCAGTTCGGCCAACAACCACCAGCAAGCGTACAAATCATGTCAACCACCATAGAGCCCACCAAGCCCATCCCATTCTTCCTCCACGTCGTCTTGCTGCCGCCTTAAGCATCAGCCCTGGCCACCTCATGGTCCACCTAGTCAAGCGAGCAAACCAAATCCAGCGGTCCACCCCGACAGCCTCACCGAGACCCGCTTTTCCCCAGGTCACATATTCGCCATCGGCCAAAATCTTCCTCAACCTATCTGCGTTTTTCTTCTCCTTCTTCTAGTGTATAGTTGGTACGTTTTAAATATATTGTATTATATCTTGTTAAGGCATATTATATTATATATTTATAGGTGATGCAACTTGCTGTTATTTGTTTACGTTTTATAAACTGTAGTATTGTGTTTACGTTAGTATATTTATTCATAGGATAGGCAGTTTTATAGTTGAGTATATATCGGTCTTGTCTTTGTTAGTAGAAGTTTTGCAAAGTACGTATTAAGTATAATATTTATATAGGTATATAATATATGCATTTGTTTAAAGAGATGTTGTACAAGTTGATATGGTAAGTTATAGGATACAGTTATATAAATAAGCTATGTTTATATTCAAGAGTCTGGTTTCTTATAATAAAATATATTAGTTTTATATAAATAATGGTAGGTCTGAGTACGAGTGCGTATGGTATATATATATATATTCATTTTATTTTAAAGTTATATAAGTTTGTTTATAGTTTAGCATACTTGCTAAGTAATAATGTGTAATATTTTATATATGGGTGAACTTAGTTTTCAATTTTAGATAGATATATAAAGTTTTGGGCTTTAACTTTTAATTTGAAATATAAATACATATATAATATTTTTAACAAAATGTATATACGTATATTTAGCTCAACCCATATCAAAACTGATTCAAAATTTTTCCATCGATATATTGTGTTAATATTTTAATAATGATCAATCTATATATTTGTATAGGTTAATATACGTATATACTATTTTAAATATAATAGACATATGAGTATTTATATATGTATATACTATTTTAAATATAATAAACATATGAGTGTTATATAGTATACGTGTTTTAAGTAATGATTTAAAGCCTGCATTAAAATTTTGTAGTGTCTGCATGCATTGTCTTTACATTTGAAAGAATACTTATGATAATATATGAATATTGCTTCTTAATATTATATATATAAATATAAGTTTACTTTTATAAAGATTTAAATTTTGATTGCATTGGATATTGGGTTGGAATATGGGTTAATATAATATTCAAACATTTATTTCCATCTTACATATATATGATGATTTATTTTATTTATTGGTTTTAAATTTAAAAATCGATTTCATGGAATTATGATAATAATAAATGAATCTATCATTGTTTCTTCTATCAAAATTTTGATTTGATTTCATCAATTTCTCCTTATCAGCCTTGATCGTCGGATTCGTGCCGATCTTTCTTTCGTTTTGATTCGTAACTCAAATCAGCTTCGTTGTCCATCTCTCTAGCCTCGAAAGGTGAGCAATCACTCACGATTAACATTCTTTTATTTATTAAATTTGATTTCAATTGAAACGACAATTGAAATATGCTGCTGTTAGATTTTACATTGCTATATATGTTGTTATCTGAAATTTGTTCACCTGTAGGATATGACACCATATCCTGTTGTTTATATTATATTGTTATTGATGATATATGCCTGTTATTCTATTGTATTATCTGTTATCACTCTGCAAGTTCCCCGTAGTTTAGAATTCACTATGGGTTGAAATGATACATACCCGAACGGACTTTAGGATAGGAGAATTTCGTTATGGGTTGAAATGATAGACCCAAGCGATTTTCATTTAATTAAATTTGGGATTACGGATTGAGATGCTATCTACCCGTATCTATTTAGTGTACGGATTGAAATGATAAATATCCGTAACACTTGACCATATGATAAGGAATATATATACAGACACCGTTGGTCCATATATAAATATTTTGGAAATAAATCCATTGTTTTGGAAAGAAATATATGGTCTTATCAAATGTTAACACTTAAATTATTATATATATATATAAAGGGTAATGATATATATAGATTGAATAATATTTAATTTAATTAAGATGGAATTAATACATAAATTATGTTAAATATTTATGTGCATTATATTTCAAATATATTTTGTGAAAATTGGGATAAATTAAGATTGGGAGATAAATTTGGGTTTATTAAAATGGTATTTAAATAAGGAATAATTTAATTAAATTTATTTGAAATTATTGAATGGAAAATTTAAAGGTATGAGATTTAAGTGATTAATGAATATTTCACGTTTAATAAAATTAAAGAAAATATCGAGTAAAATGTACTTTAAGGTTACTTAAATGATTTTGAATCGAATAAGGAAGTATTTCAAAACTAAATAATAATAAGATTAAATCGAGATCTTTATGAAACTGTTATATTGAACATTTAAATATTTAAACCTTGTACTATAATGGAATTAAAATGGTTTATTTTGAGACTCGGATCTGTTTGAAATCAATATAGTTGAATTTGTTTTAGCAACTAAATTGAATTAAAATGGAAATTTAGGTTGTACTAAATGTGAATTGATTATTTAGAAAACTAAATTGAATGAAAATTTAGATGAAATGTTGAATACTTAAAGTTGAAATATATAGAAATATAAAGGGGTATTTGGGATTATAAATCCGAATTTGAGATCGAAAAATTTAAGTGGTTATTTTAGAAATTGAGTTGAATTTAAATTGATAAATTGAGATTGAAATAGATTTAAATGGGAAGGTCGGGTTGATGTTAAACGACTTGTTAAGTTGAGAAAATTGAAAATACTTGACTTTATAAATTATTTATTATATATAAATAATATTTTGGGAAATATAGAGATATTTAAAGTGAAAATGATATTTAGTTTGAAGTATAAATTAAGCTGAAATGACCATGGTGTTATAGTGTATATGTCTACTTTCAAGATAGTTCTATGGACCCTTAGAGGATGGTTATCCCAAACATCCTTTAAGTTATTTGTATTTCAGTTGATATTTCACTTGAGTTGGATTATTGATATAATAATGTTAATCCTGACTCGAGAGTTTTGTGTTTTGCTTTACGCTCGAGTCAGACTGAGTGACAGCATTTGAGACTCACCTTCGAAGTTGGAGCCTTGGTTGAAGATCCAGCTATCTATCCTTTCAGTCATCCTGTTGATTTGTTCAGAGAAGTCATCTGCGCATACTGGAGACTTCACTACATCTAAGATATTCAGTTGTATTTTATTTCTAACTCCAATGTATATAGTAGCTTCATGAACTACTATTCCTTATCTATTCCGCTGCATTTTATTACTCTGTGTCTGTGATCTGTGATGATTTATTTACTGTGTATGTGAAGTTTTGCCAATTTTTAATTAACAATTCGGTATTTTGAATTATTCAAGTCGGACATGTACGGTTTATTTGTCGATTTGAATGGTCTGAAATAGCGGGTCGTTACACTATCTTTAATCAACTTCACCATATTAGTTATCCTCAACCAAAACGATAAGTAATCTTAATTACTTCATGCACAAATTAACCATTGGGTTACATTAATCCTTCATTATTTATATATTAACTTCTCATAAGTCACTCATTATTGATTAATCAGTCTTAATTAATCAATCTTTGATTACATCATTAATTATATAAATTAATGATTTTCAATTCTATTTTAGTTGATCCAAATCTAAATTAATTACATTAATTAAACCACAATATTAATCATTCTTGATTTATCTCAACCCTGTAATTAACTATCCATTTATTTACTTCATTAAATAAATCAATTTCTCTTTAATTAATCATCTTAATTAATCTCCTGATTAATTTCACAAAGTAATTATATTTTATTAATTTCATTAAGTATTATCAAATCATCCAATGATTATTCTGAATTACTTACACTCAATTAATTAACTTAAAACTTAATTTATTAATTAAGTCAATCCCTTAATTACTAAATTAATTAACCCAAATTATTATTTAATTGAATTAATAAAAAAATTATTTTACTTACCCCACTAATTAAATGAATCACAAATCATTGATCCCTTGTCAATATTAAGGTGAAACATTTCTTTATTTATGACTTAAGTCAACAACAATTTAAAATCCAAATACTTCGAGTCAAACCACAATTAACTTGAGAACCAACAAAAACCAAAGTCACATTATCATCAGTGCACATTCAATCAACTCAATCAATCAACCAATTTCTTTTTTTTTTAAATTTAACCATTTAAATCTAAATAATAATAAAAATCAAACAGAGTGAAATTTACTCACCTTTGATTTTGTTGCGACCCACTTCAATCCGACTTGCTTCCTTTCAGATCTTAACCTTGAATAAACATTTGTTTGATTTATTAATACTTGAAAATAATTGGAAAATTTTATTTCCATTTAATAATTTTATTTAAAAATTTACTTTCAAACCAATTTTCTTTTAATAAAATATTTTTAACCATTAAAATAATCAATTAAGTTTATGAAGCAAATTTATTTTCATAACACATTATTTTAAAATAAACCAGCAAATTCAAATATACATATACCTTTAATTTTTTTAAGAAACCCAATTGCTTATAAAATTTATTTATTTATAGAGATTCGAAAATCCATCTTTTGCAAAACTTTCTGTACTCGAAATTCCTGTGTAAATTTTTCCCAAAATCTCATATATTTTAAAATTGAAACCTGCATGTGCATTTATTTATATATACATATCCTGTTTGCTGAAATTAAACTTGTGTCTGAATTTTTTTTTATTTGAAATAAAAATTATACCTTACAGCAACAGTTTCCCCTCCTTTCACGAAATGCCCTGGAGCTTAACGTCCCAGCCATGCGCGAGAACCCTAGCAAAATCGCGACTTCCCTTTTCCAAGCGAGCCTCAAACGCTACATTGCGCGCTCAACTCTCCTCATCGGCCGTGCTCGAGCCCGCGCCAAGATCTAGCCATGCATGCCCCACGAACGAACCCAAACCTAAGCTAAAATCCCTCTGCGCGGCCCATCCTACTACAAAGTCGACGTCCCCACGTTACTTCATCGTGACAGTTGACATCGCCATGCCCGTAAAATCCCTCGGCCTCCCTTTGTCTCGCTTCACGCGCGCGTCAACCCCGAATTTTCCAAGCTCGAACAAATGTAACCCTAGCACATGCGACGCCACCCCCTTCTCCTCGCGTTCGATCGCGACCTAGCTCGCGAGCTCGAGCTTGCGCGGCTCCTCAATTCGATTCGCCGAGATTCGGTCGCCATAATCCTTAAAAATTTTTAATTGCGTTCGATTTTCTGCTAAAAGATTAGAGTAGGAAGATGGGAAAATAGATATAGGTGGGTGAGAGGCTTCTTGAGTACGAGTTAATGAAAATATCTTTGACCTTTTGACTTTAAATTTAATTATATCTTCAAAACATCTCATTAACTGCCATTTAAATATCGAACTCCTCTTAAGGAATGCCGTTAGGCGATTATAAGGTTTTACCCGCGTTCTGAACACAATGGAATGAGTTTCGAAGGCTAACACGATCATATGCACGAGTTACAGAAATAAACGATCGATTTTTAAATTAAATCGATTAAAATAGTTCTAAGCGTTTTGAGTTTCCAGGGTCAAACGACAACTCCGATTGCTACGAAAATTGAAATCTGATAATAACTAACTATTACGAATACAATGGAACCGGTATCGTCGAATTCTGAGACTGTGCCTTGGAAGGCTATTTTTAAATATCGATTAAAACAATATAATTTCAAAACTTAACAAAACACTTCCAAATTCAATTTCAACACTTTTACTATCCTCAGTACTATCAATATAGATTTTACAAGCCTTTAAATTATTTTTAACAGGCTGTAAAAGTCGAGATTCAACATTTTACCAAATTTCCAGTAATTAAATCCAGTAATTAAATTCCAAATAATGGTGATATTTGAAATTCAAGTTAAAATAAATCTTTCAAATATCTAAAATCAAATAAATATTCCGATTTCAAATACTCAAAAATTCCGGGTTGTCACATTCCTCCCCCCTTAAAAGAATTTCGTCCCCGAAATTACTAATTAGGAAGAATGGTCCAATACCCGTGTACTTTTTCCCAAACCGACAACTCAACCTCCTACCAACTATCTTTTATTAAAGGCCTACTACCACTTCAGCCAATTTCCCAAAACCTTCTATAGTTTCCAACAATACCCTTTTGCTCAATCATCTAAATTTCAATTTAAAACCAAATTTTGAATTATCAAAATTTTCTCAAAATTTTTCTAACTGTCTAAATTTCCGAATTTTTTTATCAGCGTCTCCTTTGCGCGGCTAGCTCGGTACAACTACAAAAGGCCTCTACGGGCTCCCAAATTCCAAAAGAAAACAAAAGCCAAGAGGCTAGATAAAAAAAAACCCAATCCAATTTCATACAGAAATTTAAATACATACCTTTTTGTCGGGCAATTCAAATTATCTCCTGAAATCAAATCCAATTTTCTTTTCCTTATACTACCTGCATATCTTACTTAACAATAATATCCAATCGCAACCTTTCAAACCATTTCATACATTTTCCTACATAAGTTTCATACCCATTTATATTCAAATTAGCTTTTCCCATTTCCATATGGATTTAGTTTGTCTTCAATTCTGAATATTGAATTTAATTCGCACCATTATGTTAAATTGATTTCATTCGCTGATTTGTTTCAGTTTCATATTAAAATCGTTTTGTTGCTAACAAAATTTTTTCAAGAATTTTTCTAACTCCCAAAATTTTCAAATTTTTTTGGCAGAGTCTCTTTTGTACGGAGGAGCTTTTGCAAATTGACAAGAGATATAAATATATATACGTCGACCCACACGGTCGGAAAAAGCAAAAATAGTTCATGTTTCCTATTTTTATTGCGTAGGCGTACCTTATTTAGCATTTTAAGCAAGCAACATATTAATTTAAACAATTAGCGTATCCAAATCCAGCCAAACGGCCTTCAGGTACCTGTACTTAATTTAAATATGTAAGTGCAATATAAGAAAATCTATTTACATTTCACTTACTTTTAATGGCTAAACACAAGCATTACATACAGAACAAGTGCCAAACGCTTCCCATAAGCGATTCATATGATTTTAAAGCTTATTCAATTGCTTTCAACAAAATTCATATGCCATTTCATTCAATTTAATGGTTTACAACTCAATTACTTATGTTCGATTTATTCTTAATCCAAACAAACTCATATTCACATCAAATGATTCAAAATCAATTTTATTTAACTTCTCTCATCCCATAATTTTTTTAATTACCTTTGTTTACAACAACGTCAACTGTTTTTATGAAAATTTGACGATACTCGCTTAATAGCGTATCTATTTCAGTTTATAACTACTTTAAATTAATTTCAACTCATTTTATATTTAATTCCATTTCATTTCTAATTTATTTGCCAACCATTCATTGCATTTTATTTCATTTTCGATTTGGATTCATTCAAAATGATTTATTAAGCTTGGCACATTCAAACTTATAAATTAATAACCATTTCCAAATTAATTTAACCTGCACTTTTATAATCTTTAACTTTTGCTTGAAGCCAAATTTCTATTAATTTTAAACTTAAGTTAATTTACTTCCTTCAAATTATTTAAACTTCATAACTTAAGCTCACATCATTTGCAAATAAATTTTCTTTTTCACCTTAACTTGATTTTATTTCAATCAAATCTCATTTCAATCTACACATTCATTTGATTAGTCATTATAAATTAAATTCCCAAATTCAATTCATTCACGACTCATTTAACTAATTATAAGGCCATTTTCAATTTATTTTACATATCTGGATTTTGTTTGGAATTCAACCATTTCTATTATAATTCACTTTCATTTCATTCGATAACACTTCCATTATATCTATTTACTTGCAAATTTTGTTAAATACTATTCATATCACACTTGAATTTTATTTGCAATTCAAACCATCACTATTAATCCAACTCTATTTTATTTAACTCAAGTTCATATTCAAACTCCATTATTAACTCACAATCCATTTATTTAACCGGGTTAAATTTTACTAACATACTCTATCAAATAATTATTTAGCTAATTAGTTACTTCCAACTTCTGAATCAATATTCGATTTTAATTACAAAATCACTTCATTAAAATTCCAGTTTGGATTTCCTTTTATTTCCCCAAAATTCCAACATTTTTATTTAAAATTTTTAGAAATGCTTTTAAATTCACATTAGACTAATAAAATAGCTCTTTATATAAAAAAAAATACTTCTTATAACTTGATGTCTCCACCAGTTCATCCTTATTCTCATAGAAATTCGGTCATACGTTGATCAGGCGTAGGACTGAAAATCCATAAGTACTTGGCAAACCCGTTTTCAACACCCAGTGAAAATACTTGGAAAATAATTTTATTGAAAATATAGAAAACAGTTTTTGAAGATAGAGGAAATATCTTTGGTGAGAATGCTATGGAAATCATCACCCCCAATCCATGGTCGCAGTTACATTCCAGGGTTACGTTGCCATCACAGCAAAAGTCCATGTAACTGTAGGCTCTCCACGGCCTCTCGATTACGCCATGGAACCCACGACAGATCGCAGTTACATTCCAGGGTTACGTTACCATCGCAGCAAAAGTCCATGTAACTGCAGGCTCTTTGCGGCCTCTGATTTTCGCTGTCAAAATGAAACTTCTCCACTCCTACATAGGTCGCAGTCTACCAATATCAAATCAAACGCAGACTGTTGGCTCACAGCGGCAGACACGACTTTCGCTATGTATACTAATCTCCAAGAACTAGTTTTGTCCGGACTCCTCACAAGATCAACTTTAGAACCCCCCTTGGGCTCAAGGCAGCACCACCCGGTGGCACTCCTGAGAAGTTCATTTTAAAGGAGCGCCATTTTCCCCAGATCCATCGTCAAAATACTTTATACTATACACATATAGTATCTTCAAATCATACACCTAGCATGATCTCATACAAGGCTCCTTTACACAAAATCGATTATCCCAAAATCGATAATTCTCAAACTAGGCTTTCCAAACTTTAAATATTGATTTTACCCAAAAATCAAAATCCTTTCTAAATCTGAAGGTTTCCAAAACCTTTTAAAATCCTCATAAGATCCTTTGTGTATATATATATGTGTATATATATATATAATTTTTAAAACTTTGGATTATTTCAAACTTGTATAAAATTCCTTTTATACTTCAAACATTTTCAAAAACCCTTTTCTTCTGGCAAAAGATACAACAAGAGGAATTTCATTTTATAAAACAAAGATATTTAACTTTGTTTACTCAAAATCAAATATTCAAATTTGATTACTCTTTTTAATATCAATTTCATTCAAATCCGTACGATGTACACATATCATCCGTACGCTATACAAATCTGATCGCTCACTCGACCACACAATTTCACTTCCAAGCTAGTATCGTCCCCCCGACTTCCTAATGCGGGCACAGATCTGGTTTCTTGATCAGAAACCGTCATTCTCCTTTCATAGTCATAACTATGATAGAGAATATGCAGAACCAATCAACAATCTATATCCAGGTTCGCCATTAAAAATCGAGTGGAAAATTCAAACTCGGATCGATATAACTATCTTGAAATTCTATGCTCGAATCTGGATCAAATCATTATGCTAATAGAATAACATACGTATACCTTACGTATTTATCTTTATTGGTTATTAGCCAAATAAATTCATTTCTATTCACATTCACTTTGATTTTCATTACTTATTCACCATTGCTTCAATCCATTTGGATTATCACCACTATCCTTATCTCAATTGGGTATTCAATCACAAACAATTTAAACTCTGTCCAGTTTAAAATTAGAAAATAGCTTGAAAATTTAAAAATAGATAAGTAGTTGAAAATTAATTATTAGTTCGTAAAATAGTTAAATGATTATAAAATAGTTAGAAAATAGTCAAATAGTTATAGAAATTTTTAAATAATTGGAAAATAGCTATAAAATAGAAATTAGTTATAAAGTAGTTGAAAAACAGTAATTAGTTTTTAAAACAGTTGAAAAATTATTAAATAGTTCCAAAAATAATTGTAAAACAAGTATAAGATAGTTTTAGGTTTTAAAAGAAAAGTTGTATGGTGAATAGTTCGGAAAAATAGATTTGTACTAAAACAATTTATTTAAAAAAAAAATCCAGAGTCAAACTGTTCAATTTCCAACCTCCATTTCAAATCAATTCAATTTAAATTTCCACTTCCATTTAAATTGACTCAATTCCAATTTGAGTAACTTCAGTTTCCCTTGAACTTGATTTATTCCCAATTCAAGTTGAATTAATTCTCAATTTCTTTCCAACTACAAATCAAATTCCATTTGATTTCAAACATATTCAACTTTAATCGCAATCTCAAGTTATTCCAATCACTAATATCCATTCAATTGAACCCACCTCAATTTCAATTATTTCAATTCAACCCAAATTTTCCATCTGAATTTTTAAACTTATACACCTTCAATCTCAAGTCCAATTAATTCAAGTGAGATTCAATTTGGACTAATTCAATTTCCATCTCAATTTTAAACCATCTCGAATTATATAAATTCGAGTTAAATCCTCTAAGGTTGGTTTAACCCTTTAAACTAAGTTAACATTTATTAAAAGCTTTTAAACTATTTAATTTCTGAGCTCAAATTCTAGAATTTTCATTTTAAATTATCTTTACTTACTTATTTCAAAGTTTACATAAGGGTTCAAACAATTTTATCTAAAAAATTTAATTTATTACCCAATTTTATCTTCTAGTTTGAAACCAATTCTTAAACAAGTTTAATTTACAATTTCAATTATTCAAATTTTCAGTTCAAAGTAATTTCATATCTTAATTTTAAATTTCTCATAAATAATTTTCCCATTTATTAAGTTCAAAAACTTATCACTTTGGGTATTACATCTTATTCCAAATTTAAAACTCAATATATAGAGTTTATTTCAAACTAACTTTGATATTATGTATATCCACACATGTATACACATATTTACTTCTTATACAAAAATAAGATTGCATTTAAAATAGTTTGAATAATATTATTTCCTTTAAAATTTTGAAAACAATTTCAAATGTTTAGATTTAGAATTCTGAAATTGACAATTTGAAACCCACTTTAATTTACATCCTTTCAAATTTACAAGTTATTCTCTCTCTTTCTCTCTTTCTCTCTTTAAATGGTTACTTTCTTAAAACATTTTATTGTTAAATTCAACAACCACTTATGATAATAACCAAGATTACCATCTCTAAAAACCAATTCATTATTATCTTATTCTGAAATTCTTTCCCAAATTCTCGATTTACATTTTAGTTTGAATTTTATTCAAACTTATCTTTATTAAATTCCAATTTGGTTGTATTTCTATTACTTCTTAATTTAATTCAATAATTTAACAACCAATTCCCTTTACTATTTGTTAGAAAGAAATATTGCTTTATATATCAAAATATATTTTTATATAAAATCATTTAAAATCTTTATATAAGAAAATAACAAGTACGCTCTCATATACATATATATATACACAAACACACACATACTCAACCCATTCTAGAGTACTACGGACTCTATTTAATGAGTAACTCCCACCAGAGCCAAGGTTCTCGCTTAACCTAGCTCTAATACAAAATGTAACGACCCGAAATTTCAGATACCCGAAAATTTCAAATAGTTATGAAAAAGAAGAAATAGATAGAAAACAAAAGAAGAAGAAGAAGATCAGAAACAACATCTCACATTTCACAGCGGATAAAATATAATAATAACAGTTTACCGAAGAATACTATATCTGTCGATTACATGTAAATACATCAGAGTTACGCAAAAATTCAACATTGGACATATACAAATCAACATATCTTAGATTTAAACTATTGAAATACAGCGGAAATACTCTACACGTTCCTGCCATCCATCTCGACTCCTGATCTCCAGAAGGTTCCTACCTGAAAATCTATAATAGTCGGTCTGACCCGAGCATTACACCACAGTAACACCCGGGTCAGGCTGGAAACCAGCGTGAGTAAACCCATTCAACATGGAATACAAAGCATATAACTTATATAGAACCCGGTAACTCATATCAATTCACAAAACTACAAATTTCACTATAGACATCATTTATTTCACATATCAGTTCTAAATACCAAAGATTTAGATTGAAAATAGTCCAATTCCTCCAAATTACTTCATTCCAGCATATAGATTTTACATATCAATCTATAAAAATATTCGAAGTGGTTTCGGGTATTTCCTAATACCCGACCCGGCCTCTTCGAGACTCGTTTCATCCTAACCAAATTATCAAAATGAAATACACAATATTTCATATCAGGATTATCATCCCATTCAAGCATCCAATACCATTCCATCATTCATAACAAATTTGATCACTTCCAAATTAATTCAATTGATTCTAATTGAATTTCAATCCTCAATCACTTAGATTTCTTTACTTGTTAACTAATTGATTTCAAATCAAATAATTCAATTATCCTGTCAATATTCATCTTAGTTAATCAACCTGGATTAATTATCCTTCAATTTTATTCAAGAAACTATCTTTAATCAACTTCACCATATTACTTATCCTCAACCAAAACGATAAGTAATCTTAATTACTTCATGAACAAATTAACTATTGGGTTACATTAATCTTTCATTATTTATATATTAACTTCTCATAAGTCACTCATTATTGATTAATCAGTCTTAATTAATCAATCTTTAATTACACCATTAATTATATAAATTAATGATTTTCAATTCTATTTTAATTGATCCAAACCTAAATTAATTACATTAATTAAACCACAATATTAATCATTCTTGATTTATCTCAACCCTGTAATTAACTATCCATTTATTTACTTCATTAAATAAATTAATTTCTCTTTAATTAATCATCTTAATTAATCTCCTGATTAATTTCACAAAGTAATTATTTATCAAACCATCCAATGATTATTCTGAATTACTTACACTCAATTAAATAACTTAAAACTTAATTTATTAATTAAGCTAATCCCTTAATTACTAAATTAATTAACCCAAATTATTAATTGATTGAATTAATAAATTCTGTATTTTAATTAACCCACTAATTAAATGAATCACAAATCATTAAGCCCTTATCAATATTAAGGTGAAACATTTCTTTATTTATGACTTAGGTCAACAACAATTTAAAATCCAAATACTTCGAGTCAAACCACAATTAACTCGAGAACCAACAAAAACCAAAGTCACATTATCATCAGTGCACATTTAATCAACTCAATCAATCAACCAATTTCTTTTTCTTTAAATTTAACCATTTAAATGTAAATAATAATAAAAAATCAAACAGAGTGAAATTTACTCACCTTTGATTTTGTTGCGACCCACTTCAATCCGACTTGCTTCCTTTCAGATCTTAACCTTGAATAAACATTTATTTGATTTATTAATACTTGAAAATAATTGGACAAATTTATTTCCATTTAATAATTTTATTTAAAAATTTACTTTCAAACCAATTTTCTTTTAATAAAATATTTTTAACCATTAAAATAATCAATTAAGTTTATGAAACAAATTTATCTTCATAACACATTATTTTAAAATAAACCAGCAAATTCAAATATACATATACCATTAATTTTTTTTAAGAAACCCAAATGCTTATAAAATTTATTAATTTATAGAGATTAGAAAATCTAGCTTTTGCAAAACTTTCTGTACTCGAAATTCCTGTGTAAATTTTTCCCAAAATCTTATATATTTTAAAATTGAAACCTGCATGTGCATTTATCTATATATACATATCCTGTTTGCTGAAATTAAACTTGTGTCTGAAATTTTTTTTATTTGAAATAAAAATTATACCTTACAGCAACAGTTTCCCCTCCTTTCACGAAATCACCCAGAGCTTAACGTCCCATCCATGCTCGAGAACCCTAGCAAAATCGCGACTTCCCTTTTCCAAGCGAGCCTCAAACGCTACATCGTGTGCTCAACTCTCCTCATCGGCCGTGCTCGAGCCCGCGCCAAGATCTAGCCATGCATGCCCCACGAACGAACCCAAACCGTAGCTGAAACCCCCTCTGCGCGACCACATCTTACTGTAAAGTCGACGTCCCCACGTTACTTCATCGTGACAGTTGACATCTCCATGCCCGCAAAATCCCTCGGCCTCCCTTTCTCTCGCTTCGCGCGCGTGGCAACCCCGAATTCTCCAAGCTCGAACAAATGTAACCCTAGCGCGCGCAACGCCACCCCCTTCTCCTCGCGTTCGATCGTGACCTAGCTCGCGAGCTCGAGCTTGCGTGGCTCCTCAATTCGATTCGCCGAGATTCGGTCGCCATAATCCTTAAAAAAATTGTAATTGCGTTCGATTATCTGCTTGAAGATTAGAGAAGGAAGATGAGAAAATAGATATAGGTGGGTGAAAGGCTTCTTGAGTACGAGTTAATGAAAATATCTTTGACCTTTGACTTTAAATTTTATTATATCTTCAAAACGTCTCATTAACTGCCATTTAAATATCGAACTCCTCTTAAGGAATGCCGTTAGGCGATTATAAGGTTTTACCCGCGTTCCGAACATAATAGAACGGGTTTCGAAGGCTAACTCGATCATATGAGCGAGTTACGGAAATAAACGATCGATTTTTAAATTAAATCGATTAAAATAGTTCTAAGCATTTTGAGTTGCCAGGGTCAAACGACAACTCTGATTGCTACGAAAATTGAAATCCGATAATAATTAACTATTACGGATCCAATGGAACTGGTTTCATCGAATTCCGAGACTATGCCTCGGAAGGCTATTTTTAAATGTCGATTAAAACGATATAATTTCAAAACTTAAAAAAACACTTCCAAATTCAATTTCAACACTTTTACTATCTTTAGTACTATCAATATAGATTTTACAAGCCTTTAAATTATTTTTAACAGGCTGTAAAAGTCTAGATTCAACATTTTACCAAATTTCCAGTAATTAATCCAATAATTAAATTCCAAATAATGGTTATATTTGAAATTCAAATTAAAATAAATCTTTCAAATATCTAAAATCAAATAGATATTCCAATTTCAAATACTCAAAAATTCCGGGTTGTCACATACATGAGACTTTTATAGTGATTCGGCTGTTAATGAAGCCTGTGTCCACTTTATAAATTCTTTTGTTCATCACCTGCTATTACAAAGAAGTTTAGATTACTATATAATTCTCCTTTCCTAGATTAGATCAAGCCACCATAGTTGGACATAAAAGGAGGATCTCAATTGTCCCTTCGTGAATGTTGTGTGGGAGACGAAGAAATAATGGCAGAGCTTTAGTAGAAATAAGATACGATATACTATTGCAGATAGGATGGTGTTTATAGAGGTTAGAGAGCATTTGAGCCAGAGCCTCTTTACTAAAAGCCGGTAGTCATCATGTAGAGGTTGCTCAAGAAATTTGGCGGCACTTAGAGCTAACTTTTCGGATCGGCACTGATCCAATTAGATCATATTGGTATCGATATGAAAAGTTATGCAATTTTTGAGTCCACTCAATTTAATTGTTTACCTATCCCATAATTGAGTGCCTTGTCCGAATATCAAGCCATCTGGAGTTAGTTTTATCATCCATCTTCTTATATCATCCAATCCATCCCCTCATAGAAGATCCATCCATAATCAATACTTAACCAAATAATACGAAATTTCATATATCCAATGTACATGAGTAGGAGAGCCTCTAATCGAATCTCGTGAACATCCGAGCTAAGTATTTGGATCAACGATGACCTAATTGAGTCGGATCGGCGATGATCCAAACCCTTAGATTATTTTTTCAATATTCTTTCGAGTCGTAGGAGATCCAGCCATAACTCACTCAAGTCTTAACCAGATGATATGAAACTTCATACATGTAATGTACGTGAGTTGGAGAGCCTCCAAACCGGACCTCATGAGGTGGAGCCCATCCTAAGTAGGTCGGACCTAATCGATCATCTTAGCTCAATTTGGAGGAGATCTATCCATAACTCATTCAATACTTATCGATATCAGATGAAACTTTATAGGTAGCTTCAAGAGGATGTGTAGGACCTACACTATGGATCATAGGTAGTGGGGCCCATTTAAATGGACCAGGCAATCCAATGAGTTTGGATCGATGCCGATCCAAATTGGCTTACCAAATGACTTCATTTTTGTTATAAGACTTTTTGTGTCTTCTAAGCATCCCCTCCAATTTTTAAGTCAATCCGAGTCCATGTGAGTTCTGCAGGTCCATTTTAAGTTGCTCCAGTCTAAAAGCGGGTAGGTGTTTGAATAAGTCTGCACTTCTTGAACTAGGTTTCGTGGAATGTTACCAAATTTGATAGTTGAGCTTAGTAGAGGCATATGCGTGCAATGCAGTGGTTAAAAGGAACCATGAACCAACATTTCAGATCGTACCGATCCAATTGGATCAGATCAGTATCGATTCGAAGAGTTAGTGTAATTCTGGGCCAAAATTCTTATGTTTCTTTATCTTCTATTTTTAGGCATTCGGCCAAGTTTTGAGTCATTTTGGTTTAATTTGAATGTTCTAACTCCTTTTGAGTTTTGTTGGGTTAAAAACCCGGTTAACAGATCCATATTAAACAATTTAACATGGTGTTTATGTATGCCATTTGGGACATACTAACATTCTTTATACTTATGATAGAAGATATAATTTACTAATACAACATTGACTATTAAATAACCAAACTAGAATTGATTTTAACATAGTTGCACAGTTAACAGTTAACAATATGTTGTTTGCTTATAGTACAAAATTACTATAAAAATCCTAATACTCATTTCCATAAACACACGTTTTCTTTGGATTATGACTGAAAACGAACTATTTGATATTTCTATCAAAATACTTGGTCAACCATGATGCTTGTTGGATACTTTCATATCCATTCTTTAATCATGTCAAAAAAACCTACAAATTCAATATCACTCGCATTGATTTCGAGATAGTTTGGCTGTTATGTGAAAATAGTCCATTTTAAATTATTATTTAGAATTTTCTATTTCAACACATATATACCAAACCCATAGTCATATGAAATGATAATTTATGAATAAAATCCAAAGTAACTCGATCATATTCGATGACAAATCTATTATGCTAATTCCAGTAGTTGAAATTTACAATGTTCTTCTTATCAACGTTGCAAACTGTACCAAACTACATTAGTCTTTCTATCGAAGACAAATTTGCAGCTGTTGGATCAATATTCCTTCAGGTACAACTATTAAAAATCATATTTTGATAATATACTTGGAATTATTTTTAGATTTATGTATCATAACATATGGAAAAGTCAATACTCATAATGGTTTTATTGACCAACTAGGAATATCTATCTGAACATTGGTAAGAGATCATAGTTTCTCTTTGCAAAAATATTTATTTAACATTCTAATCTATTATATTCTTTTAGGTTTGTTTAATTTCATTCATTTCAACCCTCAGAACCAGTTTCATCTTTGGTTCATATCCAAATCCATTTTACTACCAATAATTTCTGAAAGAAATTCCTTTGCTAAGAAGTCGGTATCTTTTGAAACAACAATTATTTCTTGATGCAATAAAATAGGTATTGATAAACACTTTATGAATTTCCTCATATAAAACTGATTTGGTTTTGGGTTACATAACTTATGTTCAAAACATATATAGGATATCCAATGATGATTGCTCCCAAACTACTTTTGGGTCCATATAAGGTCCACTATGAACAATTATTACCACAGTCTTTCAACTTGCACAACTTGTCATCTTGTTGACCTATAATATGTTGGGGTTTCTTATAAACTTCTATCTTGTATGATTTCGTAAACTTTTCTTTTAGATGAAATTAACTTTAAACTTATGTACTACTCTTAAGTACATGATCTTAAAGAAATAAGTTAACTCAACTTCACTCGCCATTAATTGTACTTTGTCAAACATTGGTTACTACTTATTGATAAATCATTATGTATCACCTAGACGAGTGAATTTTGAGGTTGAATCTTTATTCGTTTATAGATACATTTGGAATTATTTCCAATATGCTTACCTATTCTGTCAAATCGAAGTAATTTATTTTCTTTTGCTCATTATGTTATTTACTTCCATTTTATATTCTACGAACTTATCATAAAAACAATACATGTGTATTAAATACTCATGTTTATGCCTGTGATAATTAATTGGTGAATTTAATGAAGTAAGAGGAACCGTTTAGGTATTTTAAACTTACAATTTCATATTTCAAAATGTACTAATCGGAAGAGTTCACGAAATCCTATCTCACTCCCATTGAATGGTTGCTTTTCCTTTTATAACTGGAGATATAATTCACTATACCTCGTGATTCATAATCATATAGTCAAATAATTATTTCTTAAAATAGTGGATTAGTTTAAAATTCCAAAATATTTGCAAATAATTTCAAATACTTCTGTATTTTCCAATGCATCACTTTTATTATGAAAATAAATACCACTAATATAGTTTACTATCTAATGAATATTTATAATATTCATATTGAAATAACACTCTTTTAATTTTTCAATCAACACAAAAATAGTTACTATTTCATAAATCATGTTAGGAATGTTTTACGAAAACAATTTTCATAACTTGATGCGACTATTAAGTGCTACATGGCTTTCTCCCACTATTCCATCATTACTATAATGTGATATGAAATATGGAGATCCATTTAACCACTTATTATAAGCTATTTATTCCAACTACTATAACCAATTTATAGCCGAGAAAAGTTTTCAGATCAATCTTAAACTCAATGAAATAAGTCTCATAAAAATAATTTTCTATACGAAAATACATTTGGAATAGGAATCGTATTTCTCTTCCATGTTAAGTATCTGCTATTATTTTATGTATTTCATGTTTCCATTCTCTTTCCATGAAGTAGAATTCACTATTCACTATCTTTACTCCAGCCGTGCCACAGGTTACATCCATTCCCGTACGATAACGACCCCCTTTTTCGACCTACGATGGTCAGCACCTAATACATTTATGGTATTGCAATGTTGAGCATTCAAGTGCCTGAAAGGCATATTGTTAGGGAAAAATAAAGAAAAAGAATAGGGAAAATCGAATCTCATAGTGCAACGACAACATATAATAATAAAGACAATAACAGTTATAATAGCCATGCTTTCTACGCCGTAAAATGAATAAATTTGAACTAAAATAAATTTGAACTAAAATAAATTTGTTTGAATTCGATATCCAGTGATTATTATTTTTGGAAGTAAATATTTAATTAATTGAAGGATATTAAAAAGAGAGTTTTATTTTAATAGATTGAAATACCTTAATAAACTCATCTCGAATAACATCTTGAAATTGAATAAAATGTTAAATTAAATATAACTATCTGTATATGATCAAATAGTTAAAGAATGGATTTATGTTGTACTAATATAATGAATAATTAATAGAAATAAACAGGTATCGAAAAGATGGAATTGTCTAATTGTTCAAATATATTCTATACAATAAGATGTAAATCAATCCCAATCAAAATGAAATGTATTTACAAATAAATGAAAAGGTAATTTAAAAGAACGAAGGAAAAAAATATTAATAAAAACGAGTAAAAAGGACTAATTGCAAAGTGTAACCTTTAACAACCAAAGTCCCAAACCTTATTTTTGTCTCCTGTGAAAACAAAGTCGAGCATGTTCCATCTTTGCTATGCCCTAATTCCTAAATCATACTCGATCGGAAGGATAAAAACACAGCATGTATATCACAATAGAAGGCAACATCATGAAGTAGGACATGGTGTTTGCATGTGCTTAATAAGAAGGGTGAGCGGCTAGGGCGACATGAAGGCTCCTGGGCTATGCGTTCGTACATGATGGGGTTTGGCGGCTCTGATGTTGTCACAGGTGGAAGCAAGCTGGTTGGTGGCTGGCCCTGTAGTGGTATTCAGGGAAACATCTGCTAATGGGTCTCAGTTACGAGGGTAGACAACTTAGTCACGACTTAAGGCTGGATGTTTGATGCAGCTCAGGCCAGAGATGAAAATACGCAACCCATAATTCTCCAAGGGATAAGTCGCACACGACTTAAGGAAGATATAAGTCGCACACGACTTAAGAAAAAGGTATAGGTCATCCACGACCGAAGGGGTCACGTAAGGGGGAGCTGCGACTTAACAAAGCTCGGGGAAAAGAGCTACGACCTAACAGATCAGATGGAAAAGAGTTACGACTTAATGGAAGCTTAAGTCGTTCGGGTTTGATGAGTCGCACACGATCTAACGGCATGGCTATAAGTCGTCCACGACTTAACAAAAAGCAGGAAGAAGTTCCAATGGTTGAAGGCCTTAAGTCGGAAGCGGGTTACGACTTAGCTGAGTCGTGGGAAGTTACCGTTCCTTCAAGCGGCCGACGAGTTACGACTCATGTTAAGTCGTTGAAGTCTTAAGTCGTCCAAGTTAGGTCGCGTGAAGATGTCCTGAAGCTGTTTCTTAAGTTGTTGCTGTTTTAGGTCATGGCTTGGTTAAGTCGTATCATTTAAGTCGTCGTATGTTGAGTCGTTGGTAACAGTTAAATCGTTGTTGTGATGTATTTTCTTAAGTCGTAACTCGTGTTGTAAATATGGTTGAGTCGCTTGATGTCGTAGTGTTGATGAGTCGTAACTCGTAGGTCGTCTTGTATTGAGTCGTTGTGTGTTTGTTAAGTCGTGTAATCAGTTGAGTCGTATATGGATAGGTCGCTAGCGATCTAGGTTGAGTCATGAGTCGTGATGTTGTAATATCTACGAGTCGTATGTCGTCTATATGGAGTCACTGCTGATGAGTCGCTGCCGACACAAGGATGAGTCGTAAGTCGTGTACGACTTAAGGGGCTGGGCGAAGGGCTATAAATAGAGCGTGCGTTGTAACTTGAAGGTAGTCGATTGTTGAATAAAATTTCGTTTTGATTGCTGTGTGCTTTCATCTAAATTGGTAGTTGAGTGTGATCTCCTATCTCCACTTTCGGTTAATCGAGTGCGCTCGATTCAACGATTGTTGAAGCCAATTCACGGTATCAAGTGCGCTTGATCAACGTTTGAAGAATTGTAGATCTTCTTTCACGGTATCGTGTGCGATCAACGTGTCGAAGATAGATAGAATTCGGTATCTTTGTGATCAACGAATTTGGGCATTTCAGTATCTCCAATCTACCGTTTGCTACTTTCATCGATCTATATCGATTTGTTATTATCCGCTGCGTCAATTTTTGGTATCGGAGCTTGACTCAGCCAATCATAGCTAAGACGAGTCTTGGAGCCAAGGAGTTTGAAGTTTGTTGTTCATCGTGTTCATCTTGAAGTTGCAACAAGTTAGAAGCTTTTTATCCATTTCATTTTGGATCAAAGTCCGGAAAGTGTTTGAATTTTTGGAGAAGAGTTTGAGGTGTTTGAGTAAATGCCGAGCTTAACTTTGTGATAAGCTTTGAGCCGTACATCATCTTGCTTGTTCAAGCCGAGTTTGAAGTTGAAGTGAGTTGAGCCGAGTTAAGTGAAGGCCGTGACTTGTTGTACAAGTTAGTGTTGAAGTTTAATTTGTAGAAGATTTATGAAGTTTTGAAGTGTTCATATTGATTTAATCAGCCGTCAAGGAGAGCTAATCGTGATCAAAATGTTGAAGCGTTGTATAGAAGAGAAGAAGCCGAGCAAATGGAACAATGCATTAATGAGAAATTTGATGAAGGCATTGGAAAGTTAGAGAAGTTGATGAATGATTTGAATCAAAATCAAAGGAGGAGATCACCAATCTCGAACCATGGAGGAAACAGAGTTTCACCATCGGTTACGGAAGCGAGAAGGGTATCACCGCAATCTTTTAGAGAAAGAAGAGAAACATCAATTTCATCAAGGAAAGATCACCATGACTATGGCCATGAAGAGAGAAGAACTCCATGTGAGCTTGAAGAGGAACCATATCGAGATGAAGAGAGACATAGTAGAAGAGACATGCATGATCAAAGGGATGTTGATGATCGAGATCGATATAGACATACATTTGATTTTAATGAAGAGGGTGATAAAGCTAGCATTCATTATCGAGATCGAGACCAAGTACGAAATGCATATCGGGATGTTGAGGATAACCGACGATGGGAGTCGGGTATGAAGATGGAAATTCCAGAATTCAAGGGTGGAATGGTAGCAGAAGAACTCTTGGATTGGTTGTATAATGTTGAAGAGATCTTTGATTTCAAAGAAGTTCCGGAGAATCGAAGAGTTAAGTTGGTTGCTACTCGTTTGAGAGGTAGAGCTATGGCATGGTGGCAGCAGACTAAACTTACACGGGAGAGAATGGGGAAGTCAAAGATTGTTACATGGGAGAAGATGAAGAAGTTAATGAAGGCTACATTCTTGCCTTACAATTATCAATAACTTATGTACCAGAGGTTGCAAAATCTAAGACAAGGGACAAAGACTTTTAGTGATTATGCTGATGAATTTTATCAATTGATTGCCAGGAATGATATTATGGAGACAGAAGAACAGTTGACTGCTAGATTTGTTGGAGGGTTGCGAATGAAGATCCAGGATATGGTGAATATGTTTGATCCTAGATCTGTACCAGAAGCACATCAAAAAGCGTTGGCTTGGGAGAAGCAGGGAAGACGAGGTGGTGGTGTGTTTACAAGTTCCAATATTCAGAACAAGGGTGCTAGTGGGAGTTCCAATGTTTCTAATTCTGTCAGTAAACCAGTTGTGAATGAAGTTGCGAAGGCGAAGGTCAACAACGGTTTCAAATGTTATAATTGCCAGGAAGTGGGTCACAAGAGTAATGAATGTCCGAAGC
Source organism: Allium cepa (assembly GCA_030765085.1). NCBI lineage: Eukaryota > Viridiplantae > Streptophyta > Magnoliopsida > Asparagales > Amaryllidaceae > Allium > Allium cepa. The sequence continues at coordinate 915,915,774 of CM060932.1, forward strand.
CGAAGAAACGAACTACGATTGTTGAAGTTGAAGGTGAGGATGTTGGTGAAGGTTACTCTAGTCCAGTTGAGGAGGATGAATAGGATATCGTGTCGGGAGATGAAGGATGTAATCTAATGATGAGGAGATCTTGTTTAATACCGAAGCAGGAAGAAGAAGCTAATTGGATGAGGAGTAACATCTTTCAGTCAACATGCACTATTCTGGGAAAGGTTTGTAAGTTTGTGATTGATGCAGGAAGTTGTGACAATATTCTTTCTACTGAAGCCGTGAGAAAGTTGAAGCTGAAAACGAAGAAGCATCCAAATCCTTACAAGTTAGCGTGGTTGAGAAAAGTAGGAGAGGTGAAGGTGGACAGACGAGTTCGAGTTCCATTCTCCATTGGAAAGAAGTATAAAGACGAGATTTGGTGTGATGTTGTGGAGATGGATATTTGTCACTTACTTTTGGGAAGACCATGGCAGTATGTTCGAGCAGTGCAACATGACGGTCGGACCAATAGTTACAGCTTTATGTTTGAAGGTGTTAAGATCATTTTGGTTCCAAAGAAGAGACAGTAAGGAGAGAGCAAATCAGAGGAGATTGAGGAGCTGAAGACTCTGTTGACTTTGAAGGAATTTATTGAAGAAGTAGAGGAGAGTCCAGAGGTATTTTTGTTGATTGGACATGAAGCTACTGAATCTGTTGATGTTCCAGAGGAAGTAAAACTGATATTAGAAGAATCAGTGATGTGTTTCCTGAAGAATTGCCGAAGGAGTTACCACCGTTGAGGGATATTCAACATCAAATTGATCTTGTTCCAGGGGCAGTATTACCACACAGACCACATTACATGATGAGTCCTAAGGAGCATGAGGAACTGAGAAGGCAGGTGGAGGAGCTGTTAGAACAGGGGCGTGTTCAGGAGAGTTTTAGTCCATGTGCCGTGCCAGCCTTATTGGTACCGAAGAAGGATGGAACGTGGAGGATGTGTATGGACAGTCGGGCTCTAAACAAGATCACTGTGAGATATAGATTTCCTATGCCGAGGTTTGATGATTTGATTGATCAATTGAATGGAGCTGTTGTATTCTCGAAGATTGACTTGAAGAGTGGATACCATCAGATTCGTATTAGACCGGGTGATGAGTGGAAAACTGCTTTCAAAACCAGGGAAGGTTTATACGAATGGCTGGTTATGCCGTTTGGCTTATCGAATGCTCCGAGTACTTTTATGAGAGTGATGAACCAGATTTTCAGACCATTCATTGGGAAGTTTGTGGTAGTTTACTTTGATGATATTTTGATATACAGTGGGAGTATGGAAAAGCATGTCCAGCATTTGCGTGAAGTACTGTTGATTCTACGACAGGAGAAATTTTATGCTGCAACAAAGAAGTGTGTGTTCATGACGCACAGTGTTTTGTTTCTGGGATACGTTCTATTGAAAGAAGGAATTCAAGTGGATGAAAGTAAAGTAAAAGCTGTCAGGAGTTGGCCACAACCCAAGACAATTACTGAAGTGAGGATTTTTCATGGATTGGTATCTTTCTATCGAAGGTTCATTCCACATTTTAGTAGTGTGATGGCACCAGTAACCGATTGCATGAAAGGAAAGAAGTTTGAGTGGTCAGAGGAAGCAGGGGTTGCTTTTGAGAAGATCAAAACACTATTGACGACAACACCAATTCTAGTTTTACCGGATTTTCAGTTATTGTTTAAATTACATACTGATGCATCGAAGGTTGGGGTTGGTGGAGTTTTGAGTCAGAAAGGAAGACCGGCTGCTTATTTCAGTGAGAAGTTGTCTGGAGCTAAGTTGAGATATAGCACTTATGATGTTGAGTTTTACGCAATTGTTCAAGCTGTGAAGCACTGGAGACATTATCTGTTTCAGAAGGAGTTTGTTCTTTACACTGATCATGAAGCGTTGAAGCACTTACAAGGGCAGGATAAGATTTCAGCAAAGCATGCATCATGGATTGCTTATCTGCAGCAATTTACGTTTGTTGTGAAACATAAATCGGGAATTACGAATCGTGTAGCAGATGCATTGAGCAGGAGGAACCATTTGTTGACAACGATGAAGGTTGAAGTGATAGGATTTGAGATATTGCCAGAGTTGATTAAAGAAGATCCTTACTTTACGAAGTTCGTTAAGAAAGTCAAGGATGGGAGTACTGATGAATTTGTGTTGATAGATGGATTCTTATTCAAAGGGAATCAATTATGCGTACCAGATTGCAGCTTGAGAATGAAAATTGTGAAAGGGTTGCATGAAGAAGGCCATGTGGGTAGAGATCGTACTTTGCAGTTAATTTCTCAATCTTATTTTTGGCCGTCAATGAGGAAAGAGGTTGAAAGGTTTGTGCGTATATGTCACGTTTGTCAGGTTTCGAAAGGGACAGCTACAAATGCGGGATTGTATATGCCATTACCTGTTCCTACAAAATCATGGGTGGACATTAGCATGGATTTCGTGCTGGGTTTGTCGAGAACTCAAAGGAGGAATGACTCTATATATGTTGTGGTGGATCGTATCTCGAAGATGGTACATTTTATTGCTTGTAAGAAAACGACGGATGTTGTTCATATTGCTCAGTTATTTTTCAAGGAGATCTATCGACTTCATGGATTGCCAGAATCTATTGTGTCGGATAAGGATACTCGTTTTCTGAGTCACTTTTGGTTAAGTTTGTGGAAGATGGTGGGAACGAAGTTAAACTTTAGCAACGCTTATCATCCGCAAACAGATGGACAGACAGAAGTTGTCAACAGATCGTTAGGAAATTTGTTGCGATGTCTTGTGAAGGACAATCTGAAGAGTTGGGACATGAAGTTATGCCAGGCAGAGTTTGCCCATAATCATGCAGTGAATCGTAGTACGGGTTTCAGTCCATTTCAGATTGTATATTCAAATCTACCCAGGGGACCGTTAGACTTAACGGTAGTACCACAACCGAAGGGGACGGTTAAACAAGCTGTAGACTTTGTTGATGGGTTGACTGAATGTCATAGAATCGTTCAGGAGCGATTGGAGAAAGCAAATGAGAAGTATAAAAGATCCGCAGATATGAAGCGAAGAAGTGTTGAGTTTAATGAAGGAGATTTGGTATATGCTGTGTTAACAAAGGATCGTATTCCAGTGGGGGCTTATAATAAGTTGAAAGGTAGAAAAATTGGTCCTGTAGAAGTCGTGAAACGGATTAATGAAAATGCTTATAAGTTGAAGCTACCAGAAGATGTGTACACTTCTGACGTGTTCAGTGTTAAACATCTCGTGCCATATTATAGGAATGAACAATCCGATGTGGAAGAATTTACAAATTCGAGGACAAATTTTTCTCAACCTGGGGAGGATGATGCAGCTCAGGCCAGAGATGAAAATACGCAACCCATAATTCTCCAAGGGATAAGTCGCACACGACTTAAGGAAGATATAAGTTGCACACGACTTAAGAAAAAGGCTATAGGTCGTCCACGACCGAAGGGGTCACGTAAGGGGGAGCTGCGACTTAACAAAGCTCGGGGAAAAGAGCTACGACCTAAAAGATCAGATGGAAAAGAGTTACGACTTAACGGAAGCTTAAGTCGTTTGGGTTTGATGAGTCGCACACGATCTAACGGCATGGCTATAAGTTGTCCACGACTTAACAAAAAGCAGGAAGAAGTTCCAATGGTTGAAGGCCTTAAGTCGGAAGCGGGTTATGACTTAGCTGAGTCGTGGGAAGTTACCGTTCCTTCAAGCTGCCGACGAGTTACGACTCATGTTAAGTCGTTGAAGTCTTAAGTCTTCCAATTAGGTCGCGTGAAGATGTCCTGAAGCTGTTTCTTAAGTTGTTGCTGTTTTAGGTCATGGCTTGGTTAAGTCGTATCATTTAAGTCGTCGTATGTTGAGTCGTTGGTAACAGTTAAGTCGTTGTTGTGATGTATTTTCTTAAGTCGTAACTCGTGTTGTAAATATGGTTGAGTCGCTGAGGTTGTAGTGTTGATGAGTCGTAACTTGTAGGTCGTCTTGTATTGAGTCGCTGTGTGTTTGTTAGGTCGTGTAATCAGTTGAGTCGTATATGGATAAGTCGCTAGCGATCTAAGTTGAGTCATGAGTCGTGATGTTGTAATATCGATGAGTCGTATGTCGTCTATATTGAGTCACTGTTGATGAGTCGTTGCCGACCCAAGGATGATTCGTAAGTCGTATACGACTTAAGGGGCTGGGCGAAGGGCTATAAATAGAGCGTGCGTTGTAACTTGAAGGTAGTCGATTGTTGAATAAAATTTCGTTTTGATTGCTGTGTGCTTTCATCTAAATTGGTAGTTGAGTGTGATCTCCTATCTCCACTTTCGGTTAATCGAGTGCGCTCGATTCAACGATTGTTGAAGCCAATTCACGGTATCAAGTGCGCTTGATCAACGTTTGAAGAATTGTAGATCTTCTTTCACGGTATCGTGCGCGATCAACGTGTCGAAGATAGCTAGAATTCGGTACCTTTGTGATCAACGAATTTGGGCATTTCAGTATCTTCAATCCACCGTTTGCTACTTTCATCGATCTATATCGATTTGTTATTATCCGCTGCGTCAATGTTGGTGGAACGTGGTGGCTGCGACACAACTGAAGACGGAGTTGTTCTATAGTAAAATCAACGGGGAAATTTCGGTAAGCAATGAATTCGATGAGTTAGTCTATTAACTCACATATCTATGTCTATATAATTATTTTTGTATGCCTTGTTTGGGTTATGAATTACACAAATTATTAGTAAGGATTGAATGAAACTATTAAAATTTGCATTTTTACATATTTTAATTATCTAATTCATCGAATGATATTGATTATATTTATTTATTTGATGGTATATGGATTATATGCGGATTGAAAGATGCTAAATGCAAATAGAGTTCCATTCAATTGCAAATTAAATGCTTCTAACTTACATTGAATTACATACTTTTTTTGTGTGATTGTTGTTGTTAGAAGGCAATTCGGGTCGCCAAATAATTCCATATCATGGAATTATATTTTATAGAGTGATATTGGCTCTAGATGTTGAATTTTGGATGGGTTTATCATTCGAATTGTTTAAATGTTTTTAAAAGAATTTCAAAAATGACATTTTATTAATTTCGATCTGTTTGCACCAAAAGTTGACGTAAACACCCAATAGATTATATAGAGAGAAATAAATGAAGAAATCATAATTAAAATAGAGGACACAAGCAGAAAACAATTGAAAAACAATGACAAACAGATTTGTAGTGGTTTAGCATTGAATGCCTACGTCCACTTTGATGAAATAACTTTATTAATCAGTTGAATTTTTGAGTACAAGAGGGATCAAATCAGAATCCACAAATATAATGGAGTATAAAGAAAACGACAACATAAAGATCCCTCAAATGAACTATGAACTCTGTATTTATACAGGTTGATGATGGAATATCTTCATAAAAATTTGCCTATAAGATCTCCAAATGTAGGTGAGGTCACCAAAAAAATTTCGAGGCCCAATTCAAAATAGGGAAACATTGAGGCCGATTGGTCTTCCCTGCCACATAACATCATACGATCGCCATGGTTGGCTCCCCTCTATGCTAGCTTCGTATTTCGAAAGTTGTTTGTATAGTTTCTTTCATGTTTCTAGAGATATCGATCAATTCCCGTTGAGTTGAATTATTGATTTAAGTTGTTCATAGCCATAGTGATCCAATTCGATCCCCTGGGCCTAGGGAAAGGGATAGGTACAGATCCTTTGCCTAGGGGTGGAACTAATCCATACTAAGAATGTTTCGTAGAGTCTATCTCTTGATTTTTCTTGATCATTGTTTCTCACTATTATTTGTGCTTGATCTCCGATCTCTATGATCACTTCTTTGGCCTGCTTGCTTTGTCCATCATCGAGTATAATTTGCCAAATAGTCTTGATATAGCTAGGTCAAATGGCCGAATAACACTTAGCCTTCAAGGTACATCTTGTTTCGAATATGACATGCTTTGAATCAAAGTTAGAGTCGTCGGAATGGATTCCGTTTAGTTTACTAAACAGTCGTTATCCTTCCATTGAATTGTCTTTCTGAAGAATCATATCTCTCTCTGTTTCGTTATGATGCTTGGTCAATGTCTGAAACTATAAATATTGGATTTTAACTTGTCAATAAAGTTCCATTCTTGGTTCCATTGAGCTAATCAATTGAACTAGTAGGCCTTGGCCACCTATGGTGACTTCTTTTCTGAGAAATCCGAGTAATATTCAATTCCCGTCGATTTTATTCAATTCCCGTTGATTTATTTGGTGGAATATGGATTATATGTGGATTAAAAGGCTAAATTGCAAATAGAGTTTCATTAATTTGAAAATAAAATACTTCTACCTTATATAGAAGTACATACATTGTTTGTGTGACCAAAGTTGTCAGAAAGTAACTCGATTCACTAGATAATTCCATATTATGGAATTATATTTATAAGGCGATGATGGCTCTAGATGTTGAATTTTCGATGCATTTATTGTTTGAATTATTTAAATGTTTTTAAAAGAATTTCAAAAAAAATGAGATTTTACCTATTTTTATCCGTATTGGAATTTAGTTTATGAAATATAGTTAAATTATATTATATTTGTTAGAACCCTTAGTTTACGATTTCAACGATGACAACTATAAATTGGAAATCATATATATATATATATATATATATATATATATATATATATATCATACAACTATATGGATACTAATTCAAAGCAAGAAAAACCACTACTGCGACAAGATGATGACTAAAGCACCGAAGAGATTCATCTACAAAGTTGCACGAAGATCGAAGAGAGATACACTCAAGAATTAACCCAGGAGAACATCATTTAACAGGTTCAGACATCTGGATGCAGAACTTTAGATGTCTGAATGTAGAAGAGGAACAATAATAATATGTTCTTAGACGTCTGAGAACACCATTTAGACATATGAAAATGGGCTCGGGGCATATAATTCAAATTACAACTGCCATCTTCGAAGAGACACAACCCCATCTCTTCTACACAACTCTTCACCAGTGAACAGTAATGACTCTAGACTGAAAGGAAGATATGTAACTACTAGAGGCAACCTTCTACAACTATATAAACGAGAATCAAGAAGGATCAAATGACTCACTTTACTTTTTACTAATTCGCTCTACTCTCTATCTTAATCATCTCTTGTTCTAATCATTTACTTGCTATCGAACTTGCAAATCTGAGATCATACACTTCCATATTCTCTCGAACAATATTGTATTCAATCATTCAAGGGATATAGGAAGTTCAATTGTAATATATAGTCAAAATCCATGTAATAGAGAACACATTCTTGATAAAGAAACTCTACTGTTGTAAACCTGTTCCTTCGGGTGAAGTGAGAGTTATTTGGTGAAAGGAAATTCCAAAGAGGAGCTTTGGGACTTGTGACGACCCAAACTCGATGCCCGACAATTGACATCGAAATCCGTATCACGGAAGCTTATAACAACATTAGATAATAAACAACACAACAGAAACAAAGGATGATTATATTGATATACAACAAAGATATAATGTCAGTTACATCATTTGATAACAACCCAACACCATCAGAGAATATATACAACACAACACCACAGCGGAAATATATCAACGTTAGCAAAGTCTTCAAGAGAATCCAATACTGCAACTTTGCTAAGGTGTTCCAAAACTTCCAAAGGCCTTCAAATCCAAAATGCTTCAAAAGATCTCCAAACCAGAAGCTCCAAATACTTCAAAGACTTCCAAAAGCTTCCAAAACCATTAACTTCTAGATCCATATTCTACTATGCTTCAAAATCTATGGCTAACCTTACTCTAGACTGCCTGTGTGGAAAATTATGGGCACCCAGAGTTTATAAAGGGAACAATAAACTCCAGGTCAGTCATGGGACTGGTTTGAGAAAACGAAAACAGTTTTAAACAAAACAAACAACAAAAGAATTTAAGATTGAAATCCGTAATGCTTTTTGGCAAATGAAACAAACATAAGGCCTCCCGGCACACACACAATGCAATCGCGCACTTGGGGGAGATTTCTCCTTATGATAGTCAAACATCCTTGATACGCGAAAACCATTTTGATATTATTATTAGTGCATAGTGCAGAAAATATTTCGAAAGTATAATATTAATCTTAGCCAGCATACGTATCGTTATAGTATGCCTACTATAGCTACCATATTAGATGGCAGGTTCTACAACTAAAACCGTACAAGGTGCGTATTGGAGATTGGATTTCCAAAAAATGGTCAAGCTAAGAACTTCCTATTGCCACATGAGTACGCCTTTAGAGGGATGCCCCGAGAACCTACCCAGATTTCTACCAACACAAGGCCAGGTTACCTCTGCTTGGAAGTAGCACCTACAAATATGCCATCCCCAGTCGTTAGCGACCTTTATCCAGGGATCCTCAACCACAAAGCAACCATAAAGTAATAAATTTGCAGTGTCCACATGAGTTAAGTATTTGGGCTCCATACCATGATACTGCCCTTTTTCAGAAGAAATGGACGTACCCTAGGGGCACGACCCTTAATAACCTTGCTGCGTCTTTCCTATTTTGACCATTTCCGGGTTGTGAGGTCATGATGCAGTCTCGTCCACAAAGCTACGCTTTACATAAAAGCCATGCTTCGATCAACAAATGATCAGCAGAACTTCGTATGCCACATTACCAAATTGGTAATGTATCACTAGTAACCATCAACTACATAACCTCTGAGCTCGTACGTCTCAGAGAACAGTGTTAAGCTAAGAGAATAAATTCGCCGCCACCAAACAGAAATCCATTTGATAGAAACCAGCTTTACATCTCAAAGTGTAACGTCAGACATACATCCATACAAGTTTGTTCCGAGTTCAAGCAGAACCAAAGGCACTTCACAAAGAAGCCCTTGCAATCCGGGTATTCACAATCCCGATCTTCACAAATAGAGATCTCTATACCGTAGCTACTCAATGCAGAGTCATTCAATGGGTAATCCTTTCGATCTCGAAAATACCCGGTCTTCACCACCGGTCTTCAAATGCAATCCATAACGTCGTATCATTGTTCGGAATGGGTTATATGACACAAAGGTTCTCTCCTGGCTAAACCGAATAACGAGCGTATATTTAAAAAACATATGGATATTGGGATCTTAGTTAAGTCAGAACTTAAAATAAAAAAAAACTTTCTTCAAATGGTTTAAACAAATTACCATTTCCAAATCTTTAAACAAAAAGATTCACTTCACAAAGATCACCAATCTTTCACAAAGATTCATTTATAGCTTTCCAAACAATTTCCCTTTCAAATTGGATTAACTCATCGAATCTTTAAATCAAAGACTCAATTCATAGCTTTCAAAACCATTTCCAAAGATTCATTCATTACTTGGAAAACCATTTTCATTTCAAACTTGAAATCCCTTCAACACAAGTTGGAAATACTTTCTTTATATGAAAGCTATTATTATTTGAAAACAAATAGTTTTCATTTCGGAAAAATCCGATTACATATGCACAAGTTAAAACCCTTTAAGTATAAAACTTGGATTAAATTCAAATTCTCAAAATAATACTTTTAAAATGGTTTAAAACGCAATATAACTTGTATAACCTTTTTAAACCATAATTTACCAAAATGATTTCAGAACTTAACAATATATATATTATTCAAACTAAATTTCAATTTCAAACTTGTTTCAAAAGCTTTTCATATTCAATAGAATTCTGTTTCCAAAACCACTTGGATTCAAAATTCAACTTTAAAACCATTTCATTTAATTCAAATATTCATGAGTTAAGCAATTTTCTCGTGCAATCCATATTTGTGTGTGTATGGTGTAGTCCAGGGGTTTTACACAATAGTGCAACATCATCAATCATCATAATCCAAACACAGCAATTATAGATAAGCGGTATAAACCTATAACACTTATTTTCATTTACAGATTCATAGATAAATAATATAATTTCATCACAGATAAATAAATTACATTCATCACAGCTTGAATCAAAACAATTCATATCACAAAGCATTACACATCAGAGATACTAAACAATTCAACATTTAATTGAATCCAAACACCCATAAGTCAGATTAATTAATCATCCGATTAATTAATCAGATGATTACTTATGAATAAATTACTAATCCTGGTTAATTAATCATTAATTCATTACAAATCGTTTAATTAATTACCCTTTAATCATTTATTAATTAACCTCAATTAATAAATTAATTAATCCTTTAACTATTAATTAATCAACCTTAATCAATAAATTAATTATCCTTTAATCATCAAATAATTGATCTTTAATTATTTAATTATTTTTTAATTAATTATCCTTAATTAATTAATTAATTAACCCTTAATTAATTACCATTTAATTAATAAAATTACAATAAGTGATTATCCTTAATCACTTTCATTAAATAAATCTTTAATTAATTAATTATCCTCAAATAAATTAATAATTTACACAAATTAATTATCCTTAATTAATTGTAATAAGCAATTATTCCAAATTACTTAATTAACTTTAACTATTAATTATTTTTAACTAAGTAATTATCTTTAAGTAATTAATTACCTCTAATTACTAAGTAATTATTTTTAAGTAATTAATTACCTCTAATTACTTATATTAATTAATCTTCTAATTAATTAATTATCCTTAATTATGAAATTAATTAACCTTAATCAATCTTTAATTAAGTAATTATCCTTAAAATTTCCTTACATTAAATAATTATCTTTAATAACTTAAATCAAGTAAATAATTTTTTAATCACTTAAGACTTTAATCAAATCAAAAGATAATCCCTTCATCTTAAATTAACCGCTTTAAATATCAAAGGTTATTTTAAAAAATATATTAAAAACACTTTTTAAACTTAATAATTTTTAAAATAATTTATATTTAAAACCTTTAATTAATACAAAAATAAACACATATTGTATAAAAGAATTTGTTTAACAAAATTCGTTCAAACTTGATGAAATTTTATAAAGCTTGTTTAAAATTTAAAACTTTAAAAATGTTTTGTACACAAACACTCAAACAGGGCCATTGCCAAACTTTCGCGAGGCTTACTTCGGGTTAACTCATGAGTAAAGCGACTGTTTTCTCATGCTTAAACTCGAGTAGCCATCAACTTCTTCACCTACTACAATCTCCAGATTCACAGAACTTCGCGCGTGCACGTGCACGAGGCGCTGGAGCCTCGACGATCGATGCTGCCATCTTCCCCATGTCGTCAATGATCGACTCATCCATATTCACCACCCAGTTCGATGAATTCGAATGAAATTCGAAAAATAGCTATCCATGAACCTACTGGAAACCACAGATCAACGAAAAACATCATGCCAGACCTTATCCCACAGCCTGCAACCATGCCGCCGCGTCCAGGAGTTCACCAGGACCTCCTCCTCCTTTTTCCCCACATGTGAACGCTTGTAATCCACCGTTGATGACGCGGTTTCCTCAGAAACCACCTCAACCCAAAGATGAATTTAAACCCTAATTCCTCATCGTTACGCCACCTCGCTCATTTATAATTCCAGCAGCTATTTTTCCGATGATCCTTAGACTTCCGACCATCCCCAACATCAACCCTCGAAGTCCCCAATCTATTTGATCGTTGAAATTTGATGAAAATTCATTTTTTTTTTCAATTCCAAATTACCCACAAATTCCAAAATTTAAAAATCACAATATTATCATTAAAATTCGTCATTTTCGAATGTGAATTCGATTATATAATCAAAATGTAGTAATTTAATACTTGACTTTTTTTCTTAAGTTGATTCTTCACTGTAAATATTATTTTTGGAATAATTACTAAGTATAAACACCTGAAATAAATTTTAAAAATAATGTTGCAGTCTTATGATCATTTTCTATTTGTGAACCAAAATCTAAAATTGATTAGATAAGGTGCAGTTTGACTTTTTCTTTAGTGGCCTTAAGCTTGAGCTTCAACAGAGTAGAAGATATGTATGAATATATATATACATACATACAGACATGCAAACACACGAAACAATAAAGCATTTTGCACAGCAATTCAAAGTATTCATCACAACATCAAATACATAAACAGATTCAACTTAAAACTGGCTAATTTGCTCACCTGGATGGCTTGAAAAATGGGAACTGGAACTGGAAATGATTTTTTTTCTTTTACTTGAATCTGGAAATGTCGTTAAATTTGATCTGTAAGCTTGAATTGCTTTGCTATGGATATTGAACCAAGTTTTAGTTTTTGATTTCCCAGGCTTGATCTTTGCTTTGCTTGATCCCTGTCTTAGTTGCTTTCAAACAACAACCTATTTTGAGATAAAACTTGAATGCTTTTGATTTTTTTCTGGGTTGTAGTTTGTTTCAGGCTTTTGATTTGGATTTGTAACCAGATTTGCTTCAGGTTTGAATTAACTTACACTTTGATATTCACAGAGTTGTTTGGTTGCTTTTGTTTTGATCTAAGCTTTTAGGTTTTGATTTTTTGTTTTCCAGATTTTGGAATTTTGTTTCAAGGTTGAAATGATCTCAGTTTTTCTTCTTTGGAGTTTAAAAGTGATAAAAGAAATGTTAAAGAGAGGGAATACAAACACATAACCTGATATTTTCTTTTTATTAGTTATTTTAGAAATAAAAGAAATAGTGGACACTTGTATTTTTCTTGTTTTCATGATTAACGCTTGTAATTATAATCTATATTAAAGCAACACATGTAATATGCATGTTAGGATTTAGCTACAAATGTTCATACATGGTCTTATTATTTCACAAATGTCCTAGATAATGTACTTTTATATTTTAAACCCTTACTTATTAATTTATTAATTACTTATACTTTCAAACTATATTTATATATCTATTATGTATTTATTATTTCCTATTTTACACTTATACTTTTCCTTTAAATTATATTTATATAAATTAAAGAAAAATGATTTTTTAAAAGCTAATTATACATTGATAAGTAATCATATATATTTTCATATACATAAGAATTTAACTTTAAATAACCTTTTGAAAATTTATTATATTAAATTCATAATATAACTTTCAAATTGTAATGTATATATATATAACATATGTATATTAAATATAGTCTTACACCCAGTTTATATTTTAATGCATTTATATTTGAATTTTAAATTAAAATTCTATTTACAATCTATAAAAAACAAACACATATTTTATTTATTTTGGAAAATTCAATTTAATTCAAAATTTAATTTCAAAAATTAAATTAATTATCAAATTAAACTTGGCTAAAATTCGAAAATGTTACAGGACTGGACATAGGACAGGAGGTCCGAACCAGTATAAAATCCATGGTATGATTATTCTTATTTACATATTTTACTATTTTTACACTTTAGTTTAAATTAGTCATATACTTGTCATTTGTATAATCGATCCACTATACCATAGACTTACAATTGTTATTAGAGCTTGCTTTGATCAAAAGTACTGTAACAAGTTTTTGAATCACTAATATGGCAAGTATCTTTCAAGAAGGCCAATCTACGGCACGTCCCCCATTATTTAATGGCTCCAACTATGCATATTGGTCAACCCGTATGCGTATTTTTATGGAAGCCAATGGTCTAGAAATATAGTATGCTACACAAAATAAATATGAAGCACCTAACACTGCTATGAGCACATGGACCGATGCACAAAAAACCTTAGCCTCAAACAATGCTAAAGCTATGAATGTTTAATTTTGCTCTCTAGATAAAAATGAATTTTCACGTGTCATGTTATGTACCACTGCGTTTGACATTTGGCGTACCTTACAAATTACACACGAAGGTACAACGAAGGTCAAACAAACTAAGATTTCAATTTTGCAAAACCAATTCTCCTCATTCAAAATGAAGCAAAATGAAACTATTGTTGACGTGTACTCTAGATTTCAAACCATTCGACATGATCTTATGGCATTAGGAGTTAAGTTTACTGATTTTGATTTAGTTTCTTGAATACAAATCTTTAACATCAGATTGGGAAAGGAAGGTAGTAGCCATTGAAGAAGCTAATGATCTTTCTGCTCTCAAGGTTAAAGTGTGGATAGGAAATTTAATGTCCTATAAAGCTAACTTATAGGCAAGAAAGGAACAAAATGTTGAAAAGAAGAACATAACATTTCAAGCAAAGAATGATGACTCAGATTTGGATGAAGAAGAGATAGTTTTCGTTGCCAAGAATTACAACAAATTCAACAAATTTAGAAAGATGACCAAATTCCAAAAAGAAGGAAAATCCAATACAACAAATCTATCTCAAATCAAATGCTATGAATGTGATCAATACAGACACATGAAGGATTGTCCTAAACGCAACAATGTGAAAAAGAACAAATTTTAGAAATTTAAGAAGAAAAGAACTTTTAAAGTCACTTGGGACGATTCTGATTCATCATCATCTTCTGATAGTGATAGCTACAGCGATGGAGAACAAGCTAATGTATATTTTATGGTTAACACTGATGAGGTACCAAAAATAAAAGTAGGGAGAAATGGATACTCGATAGTGGCTGCTCAAAACACATGACCGGGAATGCCAAGATGCTCTCAAATATAAATTATATCAATGGAAGCACCGTAACCTTTGAAGACTACTCAAAAGGATATGTCATCAGAATTGGAGAAGTCATAAACATTGATATTTCTAACTCTCTTATTATTTATAATGTTTTATTAGTAGAAAATTTAAAACATAATTTGCTTAGCTTTAGCCAATTATGTGATAAAGTTTTCAAATAAATTTTGAGAAAAATCGATGCAATATATCGGATAATGATAAAAATTTATTATTTAAAGGTATTCGAAATAAAAATATTTATATTTTGAATATGAATATAAAACAAAATTCCGATTTATACTTGACCACTAAACTTGATGATCCATGGCTATGGCATAAACGATTTTGTCACATGAATTTCAAACTTATAAATAAATTATCAAAACATGAACTAGTTAGAGGTTTACCAAAAATAAATTATAAAATAGATAATTTGCGTGATGCATGTCAAATTGGAAAATTAAAAAGGAGTTCTTTTAAATCTAAAAATAATATCTCAACAAAACAACCACTAGAATTGTTGCATTTAGATTTATTTGGTCCTACTCAAGTAAGGTCAATAAATCATAACAAGTATATTTTTGTAATTGTTGATATTTTTCAAGATATACATGGACTTTGTTTTTAAGACATAAAAGTGACACTTTTGGTATGTTTAAATTTTTTACTAAAAGAATTAAAAATCAAATGAATTTGAAAATTAAAAATATTCACAGTGATAGTGGAGGAGAATTCGAAAATGAACTTTTTGCAAATTTTTGCAATGAAAAGGGAATTAATCATAATTTTTCAATTCCACGTACACCACAACAAAACGGTGTAGTTGAACGAAAAAAATCAAACATTGCTAGAATGTGCAAGAATAATATTAAACAGTAGTAATCTACCAAAAACATTTTTAGGCTGAAGCCATTGCCACGCTTGTTATGTTTTGAATAGAGTGGCACTACGACCAATGACAAAAAACACTCCTTACGAAATATTTTTTGGTAAGAAACCTAAAGTATCATGTTTTAGAACATTTGGATCAAAATGTTTCATATAAATACTAAAGACAATCTAGGAAAGTTAGATCCTAAGGTCGATGAAGGAATATTTGTTGGCTATCCGGATCATAGCAAAGCTTAAAGAATTTTTAACAAAAGCAAAATATTACAGAAGAAAGTTTACATGTTTCTTTTGATGAAAATGTTGTAATTACACAAATTAATGACGAAGAAGAAATACATCCAAATAATTCTTCTAACACACCTCACAATAATATTGAAGCTATTGATCAAAATTATGCTTTAGTTTCACCTTCTAGAATTTTAAAGAATCATCCTATAGATAACATCATTGGGGATTTAAATTCTAGAGAAACTCCAAATCAACTTAGTCAAATAAGTCATGTTGCATTCATTTCAAATTTTGAACCAAAGAACTATAAAGAAGCTTCCAAAGATGATTTTTGGATTTTAGCTATGCAAAAAGAATTAAATTAGTTCGAACGAAACAATGTTTGGGAACTCGTTCCAAGACCGAAAGATCAATTTGTCATTGGAACTAAATGGGTATTTAAAAATAAAGCCGATGAAAACGGAAATATAGTTCGAAATAAAGCACGTTTAGTAGCATAGGGGTATAATCAAGAAGAAGGAATGAATTACGATGAAACATTTGCCCCTATAGCTAGATTAGAAGCTATATGAACTGTACTCGCTTTTGCTTGTCATAACAATTTTAAATTTTATCAAATGGATGTCAAAAGTGCATTTTTGAATGGTTTTATCAAAGAAAATGTTTATGTTGAACAACAACCATTATTTGAACATGAAAAATTACCAAATCATGTTTTTAAATTCAATAAAGCATTATATGGGTTAAAAAAGCTCCTGGAGCATGGTACGATAGGCTTAAAACTCATTTAATCTCATCAAGATTTCAAATTGGAAAAATTGACACAATTTTATTTATTAAAAGAGAAAATAATGATATAGTTTTTCAACTTTATGTTGATGATATCATATTTGAATCAAGTAACGAAAATTTATGTGTAAAATTCTCTATTATAATGAAAAATGAATTTGAAATGTCACACATGGGAGAATTAAATTTCTTTTTAGGATTACAAATAAATCAACTAGAGAATGTTATCTTTATACATCAAGAAAAATATTGCAATGAACTATTAAAACGTTTTGGTATGGATAAAACATCTAGTAAACCTACTCCTATGAGTACTATGGTTCATCTTGATAAAGATGAAAACGGGAAAGATTTTAAAGAAAAATTATATATGAGTATGATTGGTTCATTATTATATTTAACCGCAAGTCGACCCGATATAATGATGAGCGTTTGTCTTTGCGCACGTTTTCAGGCAAAACCAAAAGAATCTCATCAAAGTGCCGTTAAATGTATTTTGAGATACTTATCTAACACAAAAAACTATGGACTATTCTATCTAAGAGGATCGTCCTTCGAACTAGTATCATATAGCGATGCGGATTTTAGAGGATGCAAAATGGATAGAAAAAGTACTGGTGGAATATGTCATTTCATCGGGCAATCTCTCATCTCATGGTTTAGTAAAAAAAACAAAATTGTGTTTCTCTATCCACTTATAAAGCCGAATATATATCAGCGGCATTAGCATGTGCACAAGTAATTTACATGCAACAAACCTTAAAAGATTTTGGAAAAATAATTGAAAAATCCATGATTTATTGTGATAACACTAGCGTAATCAATCTATCTAAACATTCGGCAAATCATTCTAGAACTAAACATATAGATATAAGACATCATTTCTTAAGAGATAATGTCGAAAAAGGAACTATAACTTTGGACTATGTTAACACTAAAATCAAATAGCCAAACAAAACCATTAAACGAATAAACTTTTGTAAAATTACGACGAGACTTAGGCATATGTTCACTT
Organism: Allium cepa; assembly: GCA_030765085.1. Lineage (NCBI taxonomy): Eukaryota > Viridiplantae > Streptophyta > Magnoliopsida > Asparagales > Amaryllidaceae > Allium > Allium cepa. Next base: position 915,933,300 of record CM060932.1, read on the forward strand.
AATGAACTTTTAAACTAAGAAAAATTTCTTATGTCCACAAGTTTATTAGTTTGTTAAAAACCTTTAAAATTTTAGATAAGAATTTTGCTCCATAAACAGACTACCTATTTTTATATTTGGATTGCTATAAAAACTCTCTGAAGTTTTTTTTAACATAACAAATATTAAAATCAAAATGTCATCTCAAGAAATAACTTCGTATAACTCTGGATCGCCATCCTCAAACGTATCCACCCCTTCTCTTCATACTCCTTCACCTCCTCGTTCCCTACCTTCTCCTGACTTATCAAAAAGTCGATAGGGATTATCACCTCTATTGAAGATAGCCAAATGATAAAAACCGCCTACAATCCATGAAAAACTTGTTGAAATATCACATTATCAATTCGCAATAATGGATGTTCAAAAGGAAATGTACTATACATAGCAAGGAACAATCAAACAGTTGAACTTCTTGGAAAAGGCTCTATATGCTATATGTGGTCATTCTCCAATAAAGAAGTGTTTGCATAAAAAATCTCCACGCTTTGTTGAAACTCCTAAAGACGAACCGTCAACTTCGTCACCCAAACCTTCTTCCTGGTCCCCAATCTACTATAGTGATCCAACCTACGAACCGAATTCATGTGATCGTCAGACAAGAAAAGTAAACTATGATGTTTGGAGACGATTATATATATATATATATATATATATATATATATTTGTTTGTATTATATTCTATTCAATAAATAAATTTTTTCTTCACAAAACTCTCAACAAAAAGCTAATCTTGAGTTTTCAGACATCTAAAATGGATTCCAGATGTTTGAAATAAGAATCTGGAACAAATTATATGTTCCCAGACGTTTGAACTCAATTCCAGACGTATGAAATTACTCTCTGTCTCATATTTAAACTTTCAGACGTTTGAATCCTGATTCCAGACGTCTGATTTTACTCTCCGTTTCTAATTTAGACATCTCTAGACATCTGATCCACATTTTCAGACGTCTGGAACTGGAAATGACAGTTTTTTCAAATTCTATACCTGATCGATCAACTACTTTTCCACCACTTCAATTCATTTCCAAATTGAAAATTATCTTTCTCAAAGTCTCTAAAATCGAATTTCTCTTCATATTAATGCCACCATAAACTAAAAAGATGGAATTAAGGAAAGGAAGCATGGAGAAGAATCTTCCTCTCAACCATTGATGGTGACTGATACTCAAATCAACAATTAGTTATTTCAGAATCCAACAAATAGACGACGATTTGATGACTTGAAGATTAAGAAGATGCATCTAGGTCCTTTCTATAGCCTAATCAAGTTTCCTTCTTATGATATGGACGACATATGTGAGCACGGTGAATTGAAAACCCTTATTTCTTTTAATGCCAACGATGTTTCTATCGACCAACTAGCTATATATTTCTTTTTTATGCTAATATGGATAGTCCATCAATATGGACAAATGAGAATGATGAAGATTGGTTATGGACGAGTGTCTATGGGACAACAATCAAGTTAACCCCTGCTATAATTGGACGATTCCTAGACTGCTCTTATACGGGTCATAATTTATCTCAAATGGAGGACATGCGATTCAAACCGCGTGATACAATCACTCATCAATTATGGGAAAATCAAATGCCTCAATTTTCATCCAAATTCCTTAGGCCACGTGCTAGGCTCCTTACCTGAATGCTTATAAATACTATATCCCTCGATTAGGTAGCCATGAATAAATTACCGATCTTGAACACAAAGCACTATATGCACTATTTAATCGAACAAAGATCAATTGTGCTCAGTTCATTTTCGACGAACTATAAGGTTTTTACAATAGATCTCGCCAGACAATCATTTACCTGGCTTATAATATGCGAATTCTCAAAGCACAAAACATCCCATCGTATACATTTTGCTTTTGAGGAGTTACCTATCAAATACAGTGGAACAAAATTTTCAATCCTATGCATTTGCCGAAGGAACCACCATCTATTATAACTTTTCTATAATGGACAAATGCACAAGATCAACCTCCTCCTCCTCAACAAAAACAATAACTACAAAGTGATGTTGAACTACCAAGGCAACCATCTCCACCTCCTCCTTCCTCGTTTAAATATCACTCCGATATGGAGATTTTGAAAGCACGAACTCAGCCTACTTCTAATAAGAATATTGTTCACTTAACCTTACAAAACCAAGTGCTCCTATGTAGAAATCAAATTCTTCTTGGTAAACAAATTAGAAAGCTTGATCACATGTTGTCCACAAGGCTTTCCAAAGTTGAAGACTCTCTTGTTTCAATGATTTCCAAACTTGATCATGCACTTCAACAACTCCATCAACCTTCTTCTGACTGGTCTACACCTTCTCGATCTCCTCACACATCGTCAAATACCGGTGATAAGGATAAAGGGAAATCAGACTCCTCTTGTGATGAATTACCTTGACTTCATAAATTAAATATTATGTTGTACTTAACTACCTTATCATAGTTCGGGTAAGACACTATCAATATTCCTCTTTTTTGATGTGCTTAATGATGTAATTATAACTTTTTTTAGTGTTATAATTATATATGCGTATCATATTTGATTCTACATTATTTTATATTATTTTTGATAATGACAAAGGGGGAGAAAAACAAATATGCACATTTATTGGGGGAGATCATATTTAGGGGGAGAATCTTTCTGTAATTATTATCTAAGTACATTATATAGTTGTCACCATCAAAAAGGGGAAGAATGTTAAAACCCTTAGTTTACGATTTCGAAAATGACAAATATATAATGGAAATGATATATATATATATATATATATCATACAACTATATAGATACTTATTCAAAGCAAGACAAACCACTACTGTGACAAGACGATGACTAAAGCACTAAAGAGATTCATCTACAAAGTTGCACGGAGACCGAAGAGAGATACACTCAAAAATAAACCCAGGAGAACATCACTTAACAGATTCAAATGTCTAAATGCAGAACTTCAGACGTTTGAACGTAGAAGATGAACAAAAATAATAATAAGTTCTCAAACGTCTGAAACTGGGCTCGGGGCAGATAATTCAAATTACAACTGCCATCTTCGAAGAGACACAACTTCATCTCTCCTCCGTAACTCTTCACCAGTGAATAGTAATGACTCTAAACTGAAAGGGAAGAGATGTAGCTATTAGAAGCAACCTTATACAACTATATAAACAAGAATCAAGAAGGGTCAAAGAACTCACTTTACTTTTAACTTATTCACTCTACTCTCTATCTTAATCATCTCTTGTTTTAATCATCCACTTGCTATCAAACCTGCAAATCTGAGATCATACACTTTCATATTCTCTCGAATAATATTGTATTCAATCATTCAAGAGATATAGGAAGTTCGATTGTACTATATAGTCAAAATTTGTGTAATAGAGAACACATTCTAGACAAAGAAATTCTGCTATTGTAAACCTGTTCCTCCGAATGAAGTGAGCGTTATTTGTTGAAAGGAAATTCCAAAGAGGATCTTCGGGACTGGACGTATGACGGAAGGTCCAAACCAGTATAAAATCCTAGGTGTGATTATTCTTATTTACATACTTTACTATTGTTACACTATAGTTTAAATTAGTCATATGCTTGTCATTTGTATAACCGATCCAACATACCGTAGACTTACAATATTCTTATCTTATTTCTTAATTCAAAATTTCTATCTAAAGCTTTTAAAATAACCAATATTTATTTATAAACATTTTAAAATTTACTATGATAAGTATAATAAATGTAATGATCTAATATTTTGAACCATTCAAACCGACAATCATCCACACTTGTCAGACTTGAATTGCTCAAAACAAACGATTGTTAATTTATAATTGGCAAAACTAAACATATACAATAAATAAAATCAATTACAAAATCACAGACACAGAGTAATATAACAATAAGCAGTGGAATAGATAGATAGTAGTTCATGAAGCTACTATATAAAATCAAAGTTTAAAACAAGGTACAATAGAAATCTCAAATACAATGGATTCTCAAATACATAAGTAATGTCAAATCTGAACAAAACAACTGGAAATAAGCTGAAGTAACTGGAAAGACGAATAGACAAAGACAGATCTTCTAGCAATGCTTCAAACTCCAAAGGTGAGTCTCAAATATTGTGACATTTAGCCTGACCCGAGCGTAAAGCATAACACAAAACAATCGAGTCAGGATTAACATTCTTATATGAAAATCAACTCAAGTGAAATGTCCTAGTGAAATACGATATAACTTAATGGTGTTTGATATTTCCATCCTTTAAGGATCTGTGGAACTATCTACTATGTAGAAATATGTGCTATTATAATATGTCAAACATAAAGTAAACTATTAAAATAACTTCAAATCGTTACTCATATCCCCCTTAACATATTTTATATAATGTCGTAGTCTACACAATACTGTAAACTCCACCAAACTGGTAGGCTATCATAGAGCACACCATAGGTATGACACAAACCAAAATTGTAATGGGCTATATAAGGTAGAGACAAGGCACGCGAGGCTATACCCTAGGCAGGATTCTACCAATTTACACTTCCGGGCTAGTGGTAACACATAGCCGCAGCTGTCGCCCACCTCGTACAACACTCCCAAAATCAAAGGTGCACCCAATCAAATCACAAAGTAATAGAATAGTATCGAAGAAATGTGTCCGATCGGAGGAGCTACCTCACTTGGCCCGTCAATTGCTTCTGTTTTAGTCATCTTATTTAGGGATCGTTTCATACCTCAATACAACAATGTCGTCAAATAATCCTACTTCATTCTGGATTCTCCATCGCGTACACAATTGTTAAAGTGGTTTTCGGTATTGGCAGAGAGTACGACAATGTCTGATCCCGGTCTCTTTAACAAGCAAATGCATCATGGTCATTTCATTTCAAATAATTCATACTTCATATCAAAATATCATATTCATTTCAAAACCATATCAATTCGATATCATTAGTCACTTTAAATAATATTCATTTCTAAAATCGTAACACTTTCAAAATTATAACACTTTCAAATTCATAATACTTTTAAAATCATAACACTTCCGTAATCATAACAGTTCCAGCTTAAACAGTTTAGATATTGAAAATAGTATATTTATTAAAATATTTATTAATTTAAAGTAGTTTCTATATTAAAATAATTTATATATTAAAATAGTTGTAAATTATAAATAGTTTATATTTATTTAAAGAGATTATACTGAACTAGTTTCCCAATTAGAATTGTTTCATCCAATTCTACAAATCAATTCAAATCAACTTAAATTCGAAAATTCAATTTAAATCGGTCCTTGTTCAACAATTTAAATTTAAAAGTTCAAAGGTTCAATTAAAATTCTCAATAAACCGTTTCAATTTATATCGATTTCAAATCAAGGTTTGAACTATCACTTCAATTCCAATAAGATTCAAAGTTTGATTCATACATTTACAACAGAAGTTTCATTTATATTTCAACATTTAACTTTGGTTTTATTCAAATTGAAAAATATTCACTTAATCATTTTAATAACAATTAAATAAAATCTCAATTTATAAATTTAAATCAATATTAAAAATTTAGTCCCAATTTTATTTAAAATTGAGAATATTCATTTAATCATTTTTTGTCAAATCAAGTTATAAATCATATCATTCAAAATCTCAAAATCAATAACTTCAAATCAATTCTTATTTTAATTCAATTATTAACCAATTTAAATTCCAAGTCAACATTAATTAATCTTCCCAACCACTATTATTAAAGTTATTAAATCTATTTTTTTAAAGAGTTAATATAAAGTTAAATACTTAAATTTATTATATACTAACCGAATTAAATTTCTATTAAATTAAATCTTATTATTAAATTTATTTTATATTAAATCTTATTACATATATGTATATCTATTTTTTACAATCAGAAAATTATGTATAATCTTAAAATATATATTTTCCAAACTAACTTATAAACTAAAAGTTTCGAAACATATTGTTTTAAAAAATTCTAAATTTTATACATATATAGAAATAGGATTTAGATATTATATTTTAAAAAACAATATTCATTAAAACCCATATATTTCCTTTCAAAAATTTGGAACTCATTTTTAAAACATTGACCAATGGTATCTGTATATAATTTTCTATGCTATAGTCAAGTGATACAATATTTATCATTTCAATCCACAATAATTTATATTTATTGGTATATATCATTTTAACCCACGACCCCAAAATTGCAAAATCAATGAGAATCGCTTGGGTTTATCATTTCAGCCGATATCGATTTTCTCCTAGCCTATAAATCGTTTGGGTATATATCATTTCAACCCATATGGAATTTCTAAATTAACAGGGAATTTGCAGAGTGAGAAAAAATATATGATAATAATATAGCATATCAACAGCAAGCATATATCATCAGTAACAAATTTAAATATAATATATACAACAGGTTATGATGTCATATGTCACAGGTAAACATGGCAGATAATGCAATATCATATTTTACAATTAAATAACTTAACAATTCAAATTTAAAAGCATATTTCAATCGTTATTTCATGTGAATAAAATCTACTAAACAATTGCTCACCATTCGAGGCTAGAGAATAAGAAGATGATACAAATAAGCACACTAATGCAGACAGCGGCAAAGAAAAATAACAAACTTTTGACCAGTGCCCAATTAGAACATTTCGATTGAAAGAGAACTGCATCTATAACCATCTTCTCTTACCAGATGGCTGCCGCAGTTGTTAGTATATAAGAATACAATCAATAGTGCTTCGCCACATGACCTTGTAGAAAAATTGTAGCAGCAAAAGCAAATGATGATAAAGAAGGAGAAAATGCACAAACAAACCCTTGGTTCTGGGTCTTGCATGCTTATATATAAATGATAGGGTTCGGTAGCTTATTAGGGAACAAAAGATGTCAGCGCGAGGTGGAAAACTAGGCAAATGATGCAACTTATAAATATACTAACTTTTATTATATACATATAAAGGAGGGTTGGCTGTTGCTGTTCGGGTAGACAAGGGGCATGATAGTTTGGTGGTTGGCTGTAGATGGAAGGGAATGTGTCCATCAAGTGGTGGAGGTAAGAGGAGAGTTGCGGGGTCTATGTCATGCAATGGTGGCTTTGGTTGTGGCAGCCGCTGTCAAGGAAAGGAGCAGGTTTGAGCAGGTTCGTTTGTGGAGGTGGCAAGGTGGTCTCGACAGAGGTTTTTTGGTTCTGGTATGGGTGTGCTAGGCTGAAGGAGGAAGAAGTGGTCATGCACGTTCTTCTAGAGGACGTGGGTGGTCATGGGTAGTGGGCGGCAGGGTATGTTGGGTCCGCAAGGGAAGTGATCTTGGGTGACGATCTGCATGCGCGGGGTGATGGGAGTGTGGAGTTTGGATTTTAATGGGCTATGGTGTCAGGCGGTTGAAGAAGTGGTCAATTGATACGTTGTTCTGACAGCAAGTGGTTGCAGTGGGGCGACTTCGGGTCAAGGTTTCAAATCTCGGATTTTGCCCAATATCTCGGGCAAATATCTCGGCTGTCTCGGGCGATATTTAAAAGACTTATAACTAACCAAGCTGCCAAATCTCGGATTTTGGCTAATATCTCTGATTTTCATCTCGGCTGATCTCGGGGAGATTTAAAACCTTGCTTCGGGTTGACATGGGGAAAGCATGAACCTTTGCTCGGGTAAAACAAAGGAGAACATGTTTCAGAACATAAAACTAGCTTGTATTATTTAATTTTTCTTCTTCAAATGAATGAATATAACAAAAGAAGATGAAGGGCAGAGGAAACGGACAAGCGCATATATATATATATATATATATATATATATATATATATATATATATATATTGAAATGGTGGAATGGTAAAAGTCAAGCATGGGAATTCAGAAAATATAAATGCTAATGACTAAACTTTTGGTATAAGACAGTGGAAAAATGAATGGACATAAGAAACAAAAAGGCACAAAACGGGTACCGATACGGTTAACCTTTTCGCAGATTCCACCATGCACCAGACGCTGAAATACCCAAATGTATATACCGTGGAGATCAGCACGACAAGATGAACAAAATGGTATGTAAATATCAACGATACGACCATCCTATCAAAAGTCGATATTCGTTGCCAAAAATGGTGCTAAAATGCCGAAAATAAAGGTAAACGGAGCTGTAATAGTCCATATTTGGCGAAACAAAATACGACGTCTCACTTAGAAAATGTTTTACATTTTTATTATGTAAAAAGATCTAGATTTCGAAAGTAATATTTTCATCAAATTAACTGATTTTAAATCTAAAATTGAAAACTACACAACATAACTAACTTTCAAATTTTCTGTTGAAATTTTACCATTAACTATGCTTTAATAGATGCATACCAAATATTAATTTTTCATCATCAAATTTTATTGTTTTATTTTCAAGAAAATTCAATTAATTACGTTATAAAAATCGTTAAAATTACCGGATTGTTACACTCTTCCCCATCCAAAACTTTTCGTCCTCGAAAAGGAACGAGATAGGAGAATAGAAGCAACAAAAAGGAAAGTTAAATTCAAAATGTAAAAGACAACATTTTATTCAAAACCAAATAAATTTTATTAGTTTAAATTGATTAATATTCAGGAATTTTGGTTTCAATCTTTTTATTTAATCAATAAATATTCACTCACATGTGGTTGATTTCATTCCAATGTATTTCATTCGGTTGATTTCAATTTACTAACAATTGTTACAAAATTTCTCTTCAAAACAAATTTATTTCATTTAACTCATTTATTTTGTCCATTTATCTTTAGTTAAAATTTTATTTCACTTATATTTCAATTCCAATTATTCTTAAGTTCATATTTATTTACTTATTATCCATTTTATTTCTCTTAGTCAGTATATAAACATTTATTGTAATCACTCGCTTTTCTTATAATTTCCTTTAACAAAATTTTATTTGGACGTTTTGTTATTTTTTTATCTATACTATATAATATACAATTCTAATAAACAAGAATTAGTTTGACCATTTTATTACAAAAATTTCTCTTGTATAACCTTCTATTACTTATTCATACTAACATTTTAACCTTTTTAATAAGTTATATATATGTTATAGAATGCAAATTATACAAATAAATTTATCCTAGTTAAACTGTTCCAAGTTGTTTTAATTCCATTCTCATTTTAAATAATCTAGTTCAAAACATTGCTTCATTATTGAAAGCCATTACTTAATGTAGAACTTAAGAATTAAACTTTCGGCTTCACTTTAAAACATTTGAAATAAATATGTACATATATACATTGTATATCAAATCATACTCAAGAAATTCGAATCAAATCAATTTTCAGAACAAAAGTGTAGCAAAGCTACTAAGTGGTCTCTCCACTTTGAGGTTCGAAAATGGATGTCAATGATGTTGCCGTCATCACTGAAATTATTTTCCAGCGATAAAAGAGGAGAGTACTGACTTACTTCCTTTAAAGTTCTTTGAAAACTATTTCCATTCAAAAATACTTTCAACTAACAGTATAATTTTTCCAAAACATTGAATACCAAATTAAGAAAGCATAGGAAATTAAAGTCTTAAATCCTTAATTTGAATTCATTTCGATTTTAAATCAAATTTATTAACTGTTTTATCAAATTCATCTCCTTATAACAAAAATAGTTATTAGTTTAGAAATATTGACAAAACTAAAAATGATAATCTAGTATTACCATTTCTAACCACCAATTCATTTAACTATCAAATTTCAGAAAATTATACTTATATATAAATTATATCCATAAAATTATTTCATTTACCAATTTCGAAAACAATATCGCGTCAGTGTTCAAGTATTTTGGAATTCCTATCGATAACGTTGGCCAGATGAATCGATCGAAATCCCAAATCAACTTAACAATTCAAACAACATAATATAAGACATTATATATCAATTACAAATACACTCCCTCATAAGATAATCCAAGAATTGATTATACAACACGAAAAGAGATTCAATTTTTTTTTGAGGGACCAAACTAGAGAGAATTTCACTAAGAGGATAAACTCATAAAATTGCTTGTGACCTTAACCGAGTCACTCGAGACTTAGAAAAGGCGAGATATCATCAACGAAAAATAGGACAACGGGTTGAGAATATTGCGGAAAACGCAATTCATGAGATCGACGAAAAAGGCAGAAGCATTGGTTAATCCAAAGGGATAACTAACTATTCGTAGAAACCATTCTTTCCCGGAGAAAGGACAATAGGTCGAACTACAGGAATAAGATCAAAGCGGAATCCAAATTTCCCACTTGAGTAGAACATGATTTCATCAAAAAATGGGGATAATCCTTGATATTGGTGTGGAGTCGAGATCACTAGACTGATAATCAAGCAAAAAAATAAGACTACCTACAAATACTGAGGCAATTCGACATCTGGTCACAAAAGAATTACCATGGTCGCCTACTAGAGATACGATTTGGGTTTGCAAGAAATAATAGCATCAAAACCGAGGACGTAGAAATCTCTGGTGAATAAACGCCTGCTGTAAAGGAGTTTCACCCCTTTATAAATCATATGAAGTTTGGCGAACCGTCGATGGGATCAGTCACACTTGAGGATGAAGCTGCCAATTGAGGTGGCAAGTTTTTCCAAATTTATTATAGAGATCAATTAAAGTGGATCTTTGGGATGCTCCAAAGTCAAGAAGAACACGAACAGGAAGAGACTATAATGGATTTAATAATAAAGGGGAAAGTTCCAAAAATTCAAAGGAAACCCGAGTCAAAGAAGAAGAAAGTCAAGCTCGAACGAAGGTGATTCTGTAATTAAATTTACTTTATATGCTAAGTTTTTCCTAAACCAAAGCATCGATACCAACTGTAATGACCTGATATTTTGAACCATTCAAATCGACAATCATCCACACATGTTAGACATAAATTGCTCAAAACAACAGGTTGATAATTTATAATTGGCAAAATTTAGCATATACAGTAAATAAAATAAATCACAGAATCACAGACACAGAGTAATACAACAATAAGCAGCGGAATAGATTGATTGTAGTTCATGCATGTAACGATCCCTTTTTTTAGCCAAATTGAATTTAGTAATTAATATAAATTTTTGGATTTATTTGCAAATTAATTTGAATTTTTCCAAAGATAAATAAAATGTATGTTTATATATAAATAGATTGAAATTGAATTTAGATTTGAAAACTAAAAATAAATATTTTGAAAATAAATTTGAATTTAAAAACACTATATTTTAAAACTAATAAAATTTGTTTTCTAATTATAATATATATGCATTGTGATTTGAAAGTTATAGGTTGAATTTAATATAAATAATTTTCAAAAGTTGTTTAAAATTAAATTCTATATTTTAAAACTTATATATGTGTGTTTATTTGTTTTGTGTAACTAAATTTTAAAAATCATTTTTTCTCTAAAAGTTATATAAGTATAAATAATAGATAAATGAATTAATGAATATATAAAACATATATATATATAAGTAAAACATATGATAATATATAAAAAGAAGTATATTAAAGATAAAATTGAAAATAGAATAAAATTATGTATATAAAAATATTTGACAACATGAAAGAGACATGTGTAGGCATTTTTAATATGAGAATTAACAAATGTAGCTCTTTAAAATATGAAGTTTAACAAGTGTTAGGTGATTCACCGTGCAAAATACAAGTGTCTTTATTTTTCAAAATAATAGACAAAATGAAAAACAAGTTTATAAATATCACTATACTCCCATACCTTATTTGTTCTTCTTCAAATTTATTTCAAAAGCCAAAACCTGGTAACCAAAACACATACCAGTAAAGAAAAATAAAAATCAAAAGAAAATAACAACCTCCTTTAAAAATTCAAAAGCCTGAAACAAAGCAGATCAGAAAGCAAAACAAAGATCTGATCATCTCAGATCAAACAAGCAAGTAAAGGTTCAAAATCAAAACCAGTTCAAAACAAATACAAGATAACTGTTTCAAAACATCATGTACAAATTCATCTCAGTAATTCAAAACTTCAGTTTCATCATGATTCAAGTAAACAGAGCTAGGATCAAGCAAATCAAAATTGATCAAGCAAGAGATTCAAAGATCAGATTCAAATACTGGTTCCAGATTTCTTTAAAAAAAAAAGTTTAAAACAAATTCGAAGCCTCAGTTTCAAATCACCAGTTTACAGATTTAAAAAGCAAATTGTTCTCTGTTTCCTAGGAAAAATAGATGAGTAAACTCTTAACCCTATTTACATATATATGTATGTTGATCCGCCTGTGATAAATGCTTGATTGTGTGATAGTGAAATGTTTGTATAGATGTAAATATTTTTGCATGTATATATATATATATATATGTAGAAAATTTGTATGCATGTCTGGATATATATATGTCCCTGTTCTTAGTTACAGGTTTCTATATTTAAGTCTAAAATTCAAATTCTCCTTGTGTAACCAATATTAGGCCAAGAACTTTGAAGAGAAAATGATGATAACCATACAATTTCATTTTTAAAAATAAGTGTAAGCAGAAATGCTTAATAGATATTTCAAAAACAAGATATTAGAGTAGAAACTTTCCAAAACAGAAAAGTTAAAGATTTTAATTTCAATTTTTGATCATAGGAAGGATTTGTGTTTCCAAATCATAATTTTTAATAACCATTTTGGAATTTTTAAGTTTATATTTGATGAACAATTTTGGATTGATTTCTTTTTGTATTATCGTCAAATTTCGACGATCGAAATAGGGTGGCATGCCGTGCTTGTCACTGGAGGAAGGTGGAGGTCTGAAGAGCGTCAAAAAAATGCTTGGGGTATTTACCGATTGTCAGAGTGGTGGTGAGGCATCGATTTAAGGTTTAAGGTCTGGTCTGGGTGGCTGTTGGAATCGTGGCTGGATCATCATCAACGTCGCATCGGGTTCGATCGGACCTGGTGGAAATGATAAGTAGGTCGAAGGCGAAGATTCGGGTAGATCGGTGTGGACTCTGGTGAAATAGATCAATGGCGCTGGAGTTCTAAGATGACTAAGATGGGTTCCAGTATCCGATCGAGTAGCTCGATCTTGATTCCCTGGCGATTCTGTTGATCTAAGGGGTTGAGATGATCGGCAAGGTGTCGATGATGTGCTGAAGGTAGCATAATTGGTCAGAGACGATCAGGTCGATCGTACACGTGCACACGTACATGATAATGTCTGGGTTTGTTTGAGATCGAGGAAGAAAAGTGAGGGCTCAAATTCGTACTCGGGGTAGAGGAGGTTTTGGCTTGGGTTCGTATACAAGTAAGGTTCCAGTTTTTGGAATTTAAATTAAAACAAAGTTAAAAAGAAAAAGGAAAAGAAGAAGGAGGTGTGACTCGAGATTTGGTTTGGGAAATTTCATGGTTGGCTCATGGAAGCGTTGTTGTGGGCTCGGGTCTGGAGATTGGGCACAAAATTAGTTTTTAAATTTTTAACAAAATCAAGTTTTACTTCAAATAATTTTCTTAAACCCACTCCTTTTCTAAATAATAAATGTTGTTTGTGTTTGAGATTAGTTAAAAGATTTTAAAATAAATTATTTTGAAATTAACTAATTTTAAATGTGTTTTAATGCATATATAACCTTTGTTTTTGAAAGTTTATTTTAAATAATCTTAATAATGTAATTAAGTGGTTAATTAAGAAGATTAAATGTCTTTAAAGGTTAATTAACTTAAAGGTGTAAGTTAATTGGTTAATGATAATTTATTCCAAAGGTTATTAAATAAGATTTAAATGATAATTAAAATAATGGTTTATCTTTTAATTAATGGAGATCTTAAGTAATTAGAGATTAATTAATTAATAAAAGTAATTAAAGGATTATTACTTAAAGAATAATTACTTAATGTAATTAATTAAAGAGGAATTGATTAATGAAAGTAATAAAAGATTAATTAATTAATGTAATTAATTAAAGGGTTAGTTAATTGATTAGTAATTAAAGATTAATTACTTAATAATGGAAGGTTAATTTTTTTAATAATTAAAGGGTAACTAATTAATTAAGGTTAATTGATTAATGTAATTAAAGGCTAATTAATTATTGATTAAAGGATTAATTAATTAATATTTAAGGGTTAATTAATTAATGTAATTAACTTAAGGTTAAACAATTTATGCGATTAACTAAAGATAATTAATTAATTAAGGATAATAAATTAAGATAGATAATTATGGTTGACTAATTAATTTCATAAATAAATATCAAATGGTTTGTAATTAACTAATTAATTTCATAAATAAATATCAAATGGTTTGTAATTAATTTATGTTAAAAAACAGAATTAGAAATTTATTCATAAGTAATCAATCTGGTGTAAGTTAATTGTAAATAGGTGATTAATTGATCTTACTTATGGATATTTGGGTTGTATTGAATGCTTTGAATTGTTTGATATCTCTGATGTGTGATGTGTTGTGATATGATTGCTTTGAATTCTACGTGTTGATCTATGAATGAAAGATAAGCGTTATAGGGTTATACTGCTTATTGATATTGTTATGATTGAATTGATGATGATTATGATATTGTATTGTTATGTGTAAAACCCCTGGACTACACCACATACACAAATATGGGTTTCACGAGAAATCAGTTAAGTCATGGATTTTTGAATTTAAAATGATTTAAAAGTTGAATTTTGAATCCAAAATGGTTTGGGGGTGGTTTGGGTTAAACTTTGAAAAGGGGAATTTTGAAATTAAAATTATTTTAGATATAATATGGTTTGTTAAAGTAATTTGAATTTGATTTCAAGATTTTTAAAGTTGATGTACATACATACATACTACATACATACATATATGTGTGTGTGTGTGTGTATTTATTTGAAAACTATGATTTAAAGGGATTATACAAGTTATATGGATTTTTAAACCATATTTGAAGTATTTTAAAAGTATTATTTTGAGAATTTAATTTTAAGCCAAGTTTATAATTTAAGGGCTATAACTTGAGCATATTGAATCGGATTTTCTCGAAACGAAAGCATTTGTTTCAAATGATAATACCTTTCATATAATGAAAGAACTTTCAGTTTTTGTTGAAAGAATTTCGAGTGGTAAATCAAGTTTGAAGTGGAAATTGTTTTGAAAGCTATGAATGAATCTTTATGAAAGAATCAGTGATCTTTGTTTCAAATTTGAAGAGGTTCTTTAAGAGTGAATCTTTTGTTTAAAAGATTAATAGGTGAATCTTTTGTTCAAAAATATTAAAAGTGGAAATTTGTTTAAACCGTTCAAAAGAAAGGTTTTGAGAACAAGTGTTGAAAAATTATGACTTAACTAAAATCTCAATATATCCATATGGTTTTAAAATTAGCGCTCATTATTCAGTTTAGTCGGAGAGGACTTTATGTCATAAAACCCATTCTGAATAATGATACGATGTAATGGATAGCATTTGAAGATGATGGTGAAGACCGGGTATTTTCGAAAGTGAAAGGATTACCTATTGAATGCCTCTTCAACGAATAGCCTCGGTATAGAGATTTGATCACCCTATGTGATGGTAAGTCCGGATGTGATTAGGGATTATCCGAATTTGCAAGGGCTTCTTCTGAAGTGCCTTAGGTTCTGTTCAGACCCGAAACAGACTTGTATGGACGTATGTATGACGTTACACTTTGAGATATAAAGCTGGTTTCTATCAAACACATTTCTATTTGGTGGCGGAGAATTTATTCTTTTAGCTTAACACCCATCTCTGGGACGTACAAGCTCAGAGGTTATGTAGTTGATGGTTACTAGTGATATATTCCCAATTTGGTAATGTGGCATGCTAAGTGCTGCTGATCATTGTTTGGTTGAAGCATGGATTTTGTGAAAAGCGTAGCTTTCTGGACGAGACTTCATCACAACCTCACACCTCGAAAATGGTCGAAACATAAAGGATGCAGCAAGGTTATCGGGGGTCGCGCCCCTTAGGGTATGTCCATTTCTTTCTAGATGAAAAGTGATATCATGGTATGAAGCCCAGATATTTAACTTATGTGGTTGTTGCTATTTGTTGGTGAATCCCGGGATAAAGATCGGTGACGACCGGGGGATGGCATACTCATGTCAGTAGTTACCTAGTTACAGAGGTAACCCGATCTTGTGTTTGCAGAGATCTGGTTAGGCTCTTGGTGCGTCCCTTTATAGGCATACCCATATGGTGTAGGAAGTTCCTTAGCCTGACCATTGTTGGAAATCCAAATGTCCAATACGCGCCCTGTACGGTTTTAGTTGTAGAACCTAAATTAACATGGTAGCTATAGTAGGCATACTATAATGGTACGTATAATGGCTATGATTAATATTATACTTGCAAATGTTTTTTGCATTATGCACTAATAATAATATTAAATGTTTTTTGCGTATCAAGTATTTTTGACTGTCATCAGGAGAAATGTCCTCCAAGTGTGCGCTTGCATTGTGTGTGTGGCAGGAGGCCTTATGGCATTTTCATTTTCCAAAAAGCATTGCGATTTTTTTTTAATTTCTTTTTGTTTGTTTTTGTTCAAGATAAACTATTTTTGTTTGCTCACACCAATCACATGACCGACCTAGAGTTTATTGTTCCCTTTCTAAACTCGGTGCCCACAATTTTCCACGCGGGTAGCCTAGAGTCAGGTAGTCAGATAGTAGATGTAGATTCGATATCCTTGAAGCCTTCGGATTTGGCAATAGCATTTGTTTCACTTTGGACCAGACTTGCTTAAGTTCAGCATGTTGGTGGTTCGAGCTTTTGGATTGGAATCTTTGGAGCTTGGGCATTTGAGAAGATATCTTTCCGCTATTGATGTAATCTCTTCTTCTGCTGCTATTATCTTTCCGCTGTTGGGTATCTCTGATAATGTTGACAATCATTTGTATTGGATTGTTGTAGCAAATGTTGTGTATAAAAAAAAAATGTTCTTTCTTTTTCCGCTGTGTTATTTACTTAATGTGTTATAAGCTCCGGCAAATCGGTTTTCAATGTTTAAATTTGCGACATTCGAATACGGGTGAAGTATGAATGTCGATTGTCGAGCGCTGAAATCCAGGTCGTCACATCTGGTATCAGAGCTGAATGTTGAGTAAGAACTTTAGCTCAGGAGTATAACACATTACGTGACTCATTAGAGATAGGGATATAAATGCCCTAGAATGGGTGTATCCCTAAGATATCCATACATATGCCTCCGTAAATTCTCTTACTATTCGAACAAGTGCAAGAAAAGGACGAGGTAGGGGACAGGGGAATACTACTACAAATGTTCAATACCCTGCAACATCAAGGAAACAATCTTTTTCCTTAAACTCTTCTGATCATCATCTGATTTCAATTCTTTGATTATTTCCTGGTAGCTACAAGTAGAGGCTCTGGTGTGGTGGTAGCCCTGCGAATCTTCAGTTTTCTACCAGTCTTTTCATTTTAACCTTAATGAATTTGAAATTTTAATTTACATAATTTGTTAATAAAATATGGAACTAAATTAAATTTTATCAATAAAACGATTTCAGTCAAAACCAAATTTGAAAATTTTGTTCTAATTTCTTGTGTGAATCCAAGTCCCAAGAGGGACAAGCTAGTATATACTTTGGGGTATTCCGAACTGAGTTTAGAATCCATTTGTTTATTCTATGGGGTCTCGATATTTTCTACGAATGGTTAGTTATCCCTTCTGACTAACAATGCCCATGCATATTTCGTAGACCGGATGACCCGAATATTTCGTGAAGTATTGAATGAGATCATTCTCGTATTTATTAACGATATTCCGATTTGGTAAGCCAAATATAGAATTGATATTCAGTTTGATCCGATAAACCATTTCTCTATCTTTTGTGTGTGTTCATCTGTTCTTTGTTTGTCTCCCTATCTAGCAAATTTCGAGGACGAAATTTTCTTAAAGGGGAATCTGTAACGATCCCCTTTTTTGAGCCAAATTAAATTTAATAATTAATATAAATTTTTGGATATATTTGCGAATTAATTTGAATTTTTCCAAAGATAAATAAAATGCATGTTTATATATAAATAGATTGAAATAGAATTTGGATTTGAAATTTAAAATTGAATATTTTGGAGATAAATTTGAATTAAAAATTCTATATTTTAAAACTAATAAAATTGGTTTTCTAAGTATAATATATATGCATTGTGATTTGAAAGTTATAGTTTGAATTTAATATAAATAATTTTCAGAAGTTGTTTAAAATTAAATTCTATATTTTAAAACTTATATATATATGGTGTGTGCTTATTTATTTATGTGCAACTAAATTTTAAAAATCATTTTTTCTCTAAAAGTCATATAAGTATAAATAATAGAAAAATGAATTAATGAAATATAAAACATATATATAAAAGTAAAACATATGATAATATATAAAAAGAAATATATTAAAAATAAAATTGAAAATAGAATAAAATTATGTATGTAAAAATATTTAATAACATGAAAGAGACATGTGTAGGCATTTTTAATATGAGAATTAACAAATGTAACTCTTTTAAATATGAAGTTTAACAAGTGTTAGGTGATTCACCTTGCAAAATACAAGTGTCTTTATTTTTCAAAATAATAGATAAAATGAAAAACAAGTTTATAAATATCACTATACTCCTACACCTTATTTCTTCTTCTTCAAATTTATTCCTGGTAACCAAAATACAAACCAGTAAAGAAAAATAAAATCAAAAGAAAATAACAACCTCCTTTCAAAAATCAAAAGCCTGAAACAAAGCAGATCAGAAGCAAAACAAAGATCTGATCATCTCATATCAAACAAGCAAGTAAAGGTTCAAAATCAAAACCTGTTCAAAACAAATACAAGATAGCAGTTTCAAAAATCATGTACGAATTCATCTCAATAATTCGAAGCTTCAGTTTCGTCATGATTCAAGTAAACAAAGTCAAGATCAAGCAAATCAAGATTAATCAAGCAACAAATTCTAAGATCAGATTCAAACACAAGTTCCAGATTTTAAAAAAAAGTTTAAAACAAATTCAAGGCCTCGGTTTCAAATCACCAGTTTACATATTTAAAAAGCAAACTATTCTCTGTTTCCCAGGAAAAATAGGTGAGTAAACTCTTAACCCTATATATGTATGTATGTATATATCTTGATTTACCTGTGATAAATGCTTGATTGTGTGATAGTGAAATGTTTGTATAGATGTAAGTATTTCTACATGTGTGTGTGTATATGTAGAAAATTTGTATGCATGTCCGGATATATATATACAAGTCCCTGTTCTTAGTTACAGGCTTCTAAATTTAAGTTAAAAATTCAAATTCTCCTTGTATAATCAATATTAGGCTAAGAACTTTGAAAAGAAAATGATGATAACAATACCATTTCATTTTTTAAAATAACTGTAAGCAGAAATACTTAGTAGGTATTTCAAAAACAAGATATTATAGTAGAAACTTTTCAAAACAGAAAATTCAAAGATTTTAATTTTAAATTTTGATCATAGGAAGGGATTCGAGTTTCAAAATCATTATTTTTGATAATCATTTTAGAATTTTTAAGTTTATATTTGATGAGCAATTTTGGGTTGATCGGTTTTGTATTATCATCAAATTTCCACGATCAGAAAAGGATGGCAAGCTGTGCTCGTCACTGGAGGAATGTGGAGGTGTAAGGAGCATCGAAAAAATTCTCGGGGTATTTATCGATCGTCGAAGTGGTGGTGCGACATCGATTTAGGGTTTACGATCTGGTTTGCGTGGCTGTTGGAATCGCGGCTGGATCATCATCAAAATCTCATCGGGTTCGTTCGGACCTAGTGGAAACGATTCGTGGATTGGATGCGAAGATTCTGGTGGATCGGCATGGACTCTGGTGAACTAGGTCGATGGCGCGTGGCGTTTTAAGGTGAATAAGATGGGTTCTAGTATTTGATCAAGTAGCTCGATCTTGATTCCCTAGCGATTTTGTTGATCTGAGGGGTTGAGATGATCGATATGGGTGTCGATGATGTGGTGAAGGTAGCATTGTTGGTCGGAGATGATCAGGTCGATCATACACGTGCACACGTACACGATAATGTCTGGGTTTGTTTGAGCTCGATGAAGTAAGGCGAGGGCTCGAAGTCGTACTCGGGGTACAGTAGGTTTTGGCTTGGTTTAGTATATGGGTAAGGTTCTAGTTTTTGGAATTTAAATTAAAACAAAGTTAACAAGAAAAAGGAAAAGAATGAGTGTGTGACCCGAGATTTGGTTCAGGAAATTTGATGGTTGGCTCGGGAAAACGTTGTTATGGGCTCGGGTCTAGAGATTGGGTATAAATCAGGTTTTAAATTTTTAACAAAATCATGTTGTACTTCAAATAATTTTCTTAAACCCACTTCTTTTCTAAACAATAAATGTTGTTTGTGTTTGAGATTAATTAAAAGTTTTTAAAATAAAATTATTTTAAAATTAACTAAGTTTAAATGTGTTTTAATATATATAAATTTTTGAAATTTTATTTTAAATAAACTTAATAAAGTAATTAAATGGTTAAGTAATAAGATCAAATGTTTCTGAAGGTTAATTAACTTAAAGATGTAAGTTAATTGGTTAATGATAATTTATTCCAAAGGTTATTAAATAAGAAGTAAATGATAATTAAAATACTAGTTTATGTTTTAATTAATGGAGATCTTAATTAATTAAAGATTAATTATTTAATAAAAGTATTAAAAGGATAAATACTTAAAGAATAATTACTTAATGTAATTAATTAAAGAAGAATTGATTAAAGAAAGTAATAAAGGATTAATTAATTAATGCAATTAATTAAAGGATTAGTTAATGATTAGTAATTAAAGATTAATTACTAAATAATGGAAGGTTAATTTTCAAATAATTAAAGGGTAATTAATTAATTAAAGGTTAATTGGTTAATGTAATTAAAGGCTAATTAATCATTGATTAAAGGATAATTAATTAATTAAAGGTTAATTGGTTAATGTAATTAAAGGCTAATTAATCATTGATTAAAGGATTAATTAACTAATATTTAAGGGTTAATTAATTAATGTAATTAACTTAAGGTTAACTAATTTATGTGATTAATTAAAGATAATTAATTAATTAAGGATAATTAATTAAGGTAGATAATTAAGATTGATTAATCAATTTCATAAATAAATATCAAATGGTTTGCAATTAATTTATGTTAAATAACCAAGATTAGAAATTTATTCATAAGTAATTAATCTGGTTTAAGTTAATTATAACAGGTGATTAATTGATCTTACTTATGGATGTTTGGATTGTATTGAATGCTTTGAATTGTTTGATATCTCTTATGTGTGATGTGCTATGATATGATTGCTTTGAATTAAGTTGTGAACTATGATTTATTTATCTAGGATGAATTTATTTGTTTATCTGTGAATGAAAGATAAACATTATAGGGCTATGCCGCTTATCGATATTGTTGTGATTGAATTGAAGATGATTATGATATTGTATTGTTGTGTGTAAAACCCCTGGACTACACCACACACACACATAAATATAGATTTCATGGGAAATCAGTTATGTTATGGGTTTTTGAATTTAAAATGATTTAAAAGTTGAATTTTGAATCCAAAATGGTTTGGAGGTGGTATGGGTTAAACTTTTAAAAGGGGAATTTTGGAATTAAAATTATTTTAGATATAATATGGTTTGTTAAAGTAATTTGAATTTGATTTCAAAATTTTAAAGTTGGTGTGTATATATATATATATATATATATATATATATATATATTTGAAAATTATGATTTAAAGGGGTTATACAAGTTATATGGATTTTTAAACCATTTTTGAAGTATTTTAAAAGTATTATTTTGGGAATTTAAATTTAACCCAAGTATATACTTTAAAGGTTATAACTTGAGCATAATGAATCGGATTTTCTCGAAATGAAAGCATTTGTTTTCAAATGATAAGTTCTTTCATATAATGAAAGAACTTCCAGTATTTGTTGAAAGAATTTCGATTTGTAAATCAAGTTTGAAGTGGAAATTGTTTTGAAATCTATGAATGAATCTTTGTGAAACAATTGGTGAACTTTGTTTCAAATTTGAAGAGGATCTTCAAAAGTGAATCTTTTTTTTATAAGATTAAAAGGTGAATATTTTTTTTAAAAAGATTAAAAGAGGAAATTTGTTTAAACCATTCAAAAGAAAGCTTTTGGGAAACAAGTGTTGAAAAATTGTGGCTTAACTAAGATTCCAATATATCAATATGGTTTTAAAATTAGCGCTCGTTATTCGGTTTAGCTGGGAGAGGAATTTATGTCATAAAACCCATTCCGAATAATGATATGACGTAATGGATGGCATTTGAAGACGGTGGTGAAGACTGGTATTTTCGAAAGCGAAAGGATTACCTGTCGAATGTCTCTGCAATGAATTGTCCCGGTATAGAGATTTGATCACCCTATGTTATGGGGAATCTGGACGTGATTAGAGATTATCCGGAGATGCAAGGGGTTCTTTTGAAGTGCCTTCGGTTCTGTTCGGAATCAGAGTAGACTTGTATGGACATATGTATGACGTTACACTTTGAGATATAAAGCTGGTTTCTATCAAATACATCTCTGTTTGGTGGCGGAGAATTTGTTCTCTAAGCTTAACACCCTTCTCTTAGACGTACGAGCCTAGAGGTTATGTAGTTGATGGTTACTAGTGATATATTCCCAATTTGGTAATGTGGCATGCTAAGTGCTGTTGATCATTGGTTGATCGAAGCATGGCTTTTGTGAAAGCGTAGCTTTGTAGGACGAGACTTCATCAGAACCTCACACCCCGAAAATGGTTGAAACAGGAAGGATGCAGCAAGGTTATCGAGGGTCGCGCCCTTTAGGGTATGTTCATTTCCTTATGGATAAAAAGTGATATCATGATATGGAGCCCAGATATTTAACTTATGTGGTTGTTGCTATTTGTTGGTGAATCCCGGGATAAAGGTCCGTGACGACCAGGGGATGGCATACTCGTGTCAGTAGTTACCTGGTTACAGAGGTAACTCGGTCTTATGTTAGCAGAGATCCGGTTAGGTTCTCAGGGAGTCCCTCCAAAGGCGTACCCATGTGGTGTAGGAAGTTCCTTATCCTGACTATTGTTGGAAATCCAATCATCCAATACGCGCCCTGTACGGTTTTAGTTATAGAACTTACCATTTAACATGGTAGCTATAGTAGGCGTAATATAATGGTACGTATGCTGACTAAGATTAATATTATACTTGTCCACTAATAATAATATCAAATGTTTTTGCATATCAAGCATTTTTGACTGTCATAAGGAGAAGTCTTCTCCAAATGTGCGCTTGCATTATGTGTATGGCGGGAGGCCTTATGGGTGTTTCATTTTCCAAAAAGCATTGCGAATTTTTTTTAATTTTGTTTGTTTGTTTTTATTCAAGATAAACTATTTTTGTTTGCTCACATCAGTTCCATGATTGTCCTGGAGTTTATTGTTCGCTTTCTAAACTTTGGGTGCTTGTAATTTTCCACACGGGTAGCCTAGAGTAAGTAGTCAGATAGTAGATGTAGATTCGATAACCTTGAAGCTTTTGGATTTGGCGATAGCATTTTTTACACTTCGGACCGGACTTGCTTAAGTTCAGCATGATGGTGGTTCGAGCTTTTGGATTGGAATCTTTGGATCTTGGACATTTGAGAAGATATCTTTCCTCTACTGATGTTATCTCTTCTTCTGGTGCTATTATCTTTCCTCTGTTGTGTATATCTGAAAATGTTGATAATCGTTTGTGTCAGACTATTGTAGCAAATGTTGTGTATCAAAAATAATATTCTTTCTATTTCCGTTGTGTTGTTTACTTAATGTGTTATAAGCTTTGGCGAATCGGTTTTCAACGTTTGAATCTACGACATTCGAATATGGGTGAAGTATGGATGTCGATTTTCGAGCGCTGAAATCCAGGTCGTCACAGTGTAGCTACTATATAAATCATAGTCTAAAACAAGGTACAATATAAATCTCAAATACAATGAAGTCTCAATTCTATAGGTATTGTCAAGTCTGAACAAAACAACTGGGAATAAGCTGAAGTAACTGAAAAGCAAAATAGACAAAGACGGATCTTCTAGCATTGCTTCAAACTTTAAAGGTGAGTCTCAAATGCTGTGACACTCAGTCTGACCCAAGCAAAAGAAAAAAAACACTTAATTCAGGATTAACATTCTTATACTAGAAAATCAACTCAAGTAAAATGTCCAAGTGAAATACAATATAACTTAACGAATGTTTGGGATTTCCATTCTCTAAGAATCCATGGAAATTTCTACTATGTAGTAATATACGCTATTATAATTTATCTAACGTAAAGTAAAATATTAAATAGCGTTAAGGCGTTACCTATCTCCCTCTTAACACATTTTATATAATGCCATATTCTATACAGTACTGTAAACTCCACCAAACTGGTGGGCTATCGGGGAGCACTCTATAGGTATGACACAAACGAAAATCGTAGTGGGCTCGATAGCTAGATGACAAGGCACGCGAGGCTGTACCTTAGGTAGGATTCTACCATTTTACACTTTCGGGATGGTGGTAATGCATAGCCACAGCTACCGCCTACCTCGTACAACACTCCCGAAATCAAAGGTGCACTCAATCAAATCACAAAGTAATAGAATGGTATCGAAGAAGGGTGTCCGATCGGAAGAGCTACCTCACTTGGCCCGTCAATTGCTCATGTTTTAGTCTTCTTATTTAGGGCTCGTTTCATACCTCAATACAACAATGTCATCAAACCATCGTACTTCATTCTGGATTCTCTTCCGCATACACAGTTGTTAAAGTGGTTTTTGGTATTGGCAGAGAGTGTGACAATATCCGATCCCGGTCTCCTTAATAATCAAACGCTTATTTCACACCGTGGTCATTCATTTCAAGTAGTTTATACTTCATATCAAAATATCATACATTTCAAAACCATATCAAATTGATATCATTATTCAATTTAAATAATATTCATTTCTAGAATTATAGCACTTTCAAAATTATAGCACTTTCGAAAGCATAACACTTTTAAAATTATAACACTTCCGTAATCATAATAGTTCCAACTTAAACAGTTTAGGTATTGAAAATAATATATATATATATATATATATATATATATATATTAAAATAGTTGTTAATTTAAAATAATTTATATATTAAAACAATTTATATATTAAAATAGTTATAAATTATAAATAATTTATATTTATTTAAAGAGATTATACTTAACTAGTTTCCCAATTAGGATTGTTTCATCCAATTCCACAAATCGATTCAAATCAACTTAAATTCCAAAATTCAATTTAAATCAAACCCAGTTTAATAATTTAAATTTAGAAGGTCAAAGATTCAATCAAATTCTCAATAAACCATTTCAATTTATATCGATTTCAAATCTAGGTTTGAACTATCATTTCAATTCCAAAAGATTCAATTTAAATATTTTAAATTGAAAATTATGGAAAAATCAAATAAAATAAATTAACAATACTACAAAAAAATCAAGTCATTTATTAACAATTGATTTTATTCGAACTATTTATTATTGTAAATAAATTTATAAAGTTAGTTCAGTATTATTATTTATCAATTAAAAGGAGTTAATAAAGCTATTAAATTAATTTAATTAATATTTAATCCATAATTCAAATATTTAAATAATCCCTATGTTTGAATATAAGTTATTGACATTTTCAAACAACAATTATTTAAATATTTAAAATTAATTAAGTATTCAAAATCAAAATGATAAAATTTTGGAATGTTACATTCTTTCCCCTTAAAACAATTTTTTCTCCAAAATTTCTAAAAGAAGAAAGCGTGTTCAAACTTTTAAGTTTAAAAATCATTAATTAAAATGAGTTCCTTTGCATGGTTGATTTGGAAAAACTACAACTTGCTATAACTGGCCCAAACCAACAGAAGAAATCAAAAGCCAAGTGGCCTCCCATATGTGAGGCATAAAATCATCAATCAGTTAAAAAAATTTAAATCTACGTCGTACCTCTTTTGCGTTTGACTTTTAGCAAGTAATTTACTATCTCAATATGAATGCAGGTGTGTAAGAAATCAAGTAGTAATCTCTTGCTTCCCTATACGTATCTTGTACT
Source organism: Allium cepa (assembly GCA_030765085.1). Taxonomy (NCBI): domain Eukaryota; kingdom Viridiplantae; phylum Streptophyta; class Magnoliopsida; order Asparagales; family Amaryllidaceae; genus Allium; species Allium cepa. The sequence continues at coordinate 915,959,488 of CM060932.1, forward strand.
TACAAAATTTAAAAGAGAATCATGCTGAGAAAAGAGCAATACACTTGCTATTTCTACCATAGGCGTAAGCAACATAAAAAATATAACAACCGTATGAAGCAAAAGTACAAAGAAATCTCTGTAATAAAATACTAAGCATCCAATTTTTTCAAAAGATAAATTTAGAACCAAATGCCTGAGTTTTATATCTAAAATATATTTTTTAAATTCCTTTAGGGAGAAATATATCAAAACCAAGATCAATTATGACAAGAAGGGAGCTCCTCTTATCAAAGCATGATATAACTCTGGAATCAAAACAACATGGAGCATCCAGTGGTATTTTGAGTCCTCTAAAACAACAACTAGAGTAATAAAATATACTCGGTGAGTATTCCAAATCAAAAAACACCTTATCTCCCTGCTTTAGTCATAACAAAAATTATTTGAAAAATTACTTCACAAAACCTTTTTCTAATATTCTAAAATACTAATACTTCCCCAATACATTCAAAATAATGTTATTATTATTTTAACAAATTCTTTCGAAATCACCTCCTTCAAAAGCATCAGGATTTAAGTCCTAACAAATATTAATTTTATAAATCGTAGTCTATAGAACCACATTAACTTTCAAATCAAATTTTATAAAGGAATAAACTTACACTTAACACTATTTAAAATGTTAAATGACCATCAAAAAGTATTTAGAATTTTTCTTAGGTTCAAACCTTTCTCGATTGTCTAAGGATATAGATAATTTCCTAAGCGTTGCATCTCGCTCATCAGCTTTTGATTATTACTTTAAAAATTATCTAAGATACCTTAGAACAAAATTGAAAATCACTCCCCAAACTCTCCTAAGCCACATAACAAAGCATAATAATATACTTAAACTTGTAAGATGTACACAAATCATCCGTATGCAATATCTGATTTGATCGCTTGCTCAGATACATAAACTTTACTTTTGAATCAGTATCGCTCACCCAACCCCTAGTGCGGTGTAGCAACCCTATTTTGGAGATTACCTGTTTATATTAAATAATAAGGGAAGTTATTGTGAGAAATGCGGATTACAGATCTTAAGGCTAGAATAAACATTAGAGGGGGAGTGAATAGTGTTTTAAGGAATTATTAAATCTTTTTGAGTTTTTGTTAATTTGAACACAAATGTATGCAATATTCAGTCACAGATATGATCACAGAATCAAACGCAGATGCAAAAATAAAATAAAAGCAACAAAGGAAAGAACACATCGGATTTTATACAGGTTCCGAGTTACCCAACATCCAGTCCCGCACACAAGTATGGATTTCCTTTCAAAAGCAATTGTACAATTACACCCTCAATTTCAAGGCTACGAGGTACACCCTCCAGATTCACAATCCTCTGGGTGAGATACTTAATCTTATGGGCAACAAGTTCACCCAACTGATTTCCAAGGCTACAATCACACCTTTTCTCACATGATTGATTTCCAAGGCCACAATCACACCTTTTCTCGTTTAATTGATTACTAAAAGCCTACAACTCTGAATAGCACTGAGGATCTTGTTGAGATAGTGATACAGAATCAAACCAGAGATAATCTAGTAAGATTCAATGTTGATTTCGGCAGAGTAATGGTAGGAATATGTATAAAAAAAATGTGGAAGAAGAAGAGAAATGAAAACCAGAAAATTATGATTGAAAATTCATTGAAACCAACCCCTGTTTATAGAAGAACAACAGCTATGTCCTTCGTGTATAGATATGACGAATAGTCACTTCTTTTTAAATTTGAAATTAACCGACACCATGTCGACAGGGGTATATTAAGCATGTCGACATCCCAAAGGAATTTTTGGTGGTTTGTTTTTCTTTTGAAAATAACTTTTATCTTATATTAAAAACTATTTTAAACTTTATAAATATACTTGACTATAGTTGAAATACATAAGTAAATATAGAGAATAATATATCGGTTTGTATATATATAATTTTATAGTAATTTTATATTTAAATCTAAGTATAAATAGTAAGAGTTAAATATATTATTATTAAAGATAATTTCAAACTAAGGATAATTTGATTTTGAAATTAAAGATTATTTTGAGGCTAAAAGTATTTAAAACCAGGATAGATGTTTTTGGTTCTTTTAAAAGGAAGGTTTTGAAGTAATTTTGAAAACAATATATAATTTGAAAATCATTTGAATAAAAGTTAGCGGATACAAAACAATGTTCCGCTAGATTTTTCGTAGGTTCCATCCTACTCAGGGTTCCATCCCTTTAACGGGCTCAAAGTGGATTCCATTCCACGAATAAATTGGATTTTAAGATGCCGGTGCTTTTCTAGGAGTTTTAACAAAATTCCTAATAAATTAAAAGATAAATTACTTGAAATCTTGAACTCTTGATATTCTTGATACTCATGAATCTTCTTTCTTGATATCTTGAATCTCTATACTGTACAGTCTTCATTCTTGGTACCTACATGGTTAAATCCTGCACATACATATAATTCTAAACTATAATGTTAGTATTATATTTTATAATCCTATACAAAGGTTGTTGTCAACAAAGCGGACTAACAATCTCCCTCTTTTTGATGATGACAACCTTTTTATAAAATATTACTTCTATCCTAATAACTCCCGCTTAATCTATGCCTAACCATCCTATTTTATATTTCTCCCCTTTTGTCATCAACAAAAACTAACTCTAAATATATAAATTCAAACTATATAACTCCAAACCATATAATCTCCAAACTTTACTATAACTCCCCCTCATTCTTGGACTAAAGTACCTGCATTAATAAACTATACAAATGGAGTATATAATAGATAGATTAAGCGATAATATACCGATAGACATTAAGAATCATATAAATATTAATGCATATTTATACATGTTTTTCACACAAAATATCAATCCAAATCAATTCAAATTAAATCAAATCAAACAATTCAAATCAAACAAACCAAATCAAACAAACCAAACAAATCAAACATTATGAGGAACTTCCACCCATCCTTTTTCTCCAAATATAGGATCTGCTTTAATGGCATCCCAATTTTCATTATCATTAGCGAGAGAGACTGGAGGATGTGCTTCGTTATCATCCTTGTGCAGGGAGGAAATCATCCATCATATTGCATCGAAATGTTTTTTTTTTCTCTTTAATCATCTGGATTTGACTCAATTCTAAGTGTCGCTGGTTACGGAGAATGAATGAAAGAACGTTCTTGAAAGAGTTAAGAGTCTCTTCAAGATTTTTTGATAGATTATGAATTGGATTGGCCATATTCGAATTTGTGAGAAAAATGAGAGACAAAGTTGATAAGAGATAATATTCAGTGATGAATTTTGGAAGAAATAGGTATTTATAGGTGTAGAAATTCATTTGAAATGAATAGATATAAGGTAGTTATTCAAATTTTAAATTCAAAATGAAATGTCATTTCTGACCAGTATATGTCGACATGGTCATAGGGTGTATGTCGACATGGTCCAGTGAATTTTGATGACTTGTTTGGATTTTGTGAATAATTGTGTATATATATATTTATATAATATACTAACATTTATTCTGGAGATAAGATAAGCTAGATAACAGAAAAGAAATTCCATTTCATTTCATATTAAGACGATACAGTGATTAAACACAAAGAACTACATGAGCATTCAAATCAAAATAAACTAAATCAAATACAACGAGATGCGAAAAGGTAGAACTAGTTAGAGGACGATGACGATGAAGATAATTGTAACAACCCGCATATTTTACGATTGTGTAATTAAATATTTTATTTAAATACAGCATCGTTAGTCGGATTATAGTCCGAAATGCTACTTTTTGCATACGGTCGAATTAGGGCTCATGACCACTTCCATTAAGTTCAAAACGCCGTTTGCGACCTTTTTGAGTACAAACTTCGATATGTTTGGAGCTAGCTAAAATTTGACCTATGCACTTTGGACTTTGGGTTTGGGTTAGCCTAAACTATTAACTCTAGCTCCAACCCCACTTCTCTTCATTCACTTTCATTTCCTAATACCTTCAAGCTTTCATAAAAATGGGGGAAGAGAAAGAGAATTAGAATTCCTAAGCCCTAGTTCCATTGCAAATCCATGTTCTAACTCCAAATTCAAAGTGAAGCTATTGGTAAGCATCCTCTTCTTCTTTTCCAACTCATTCTACCTTCAATTTCAGAAAATTCCTAAAATCTAACTTAGGAAATGTTTTTCTTTTACGCTTAGATTCAAGCTTCTTGGGTTAGAATTGAGGAGTGATTGTTTTTACCTTGCTCTATAGCTTCTTCTTCCTTGTTTTTGTGCAAAAGGTGAGATTTTTATCTCACATCTATGTCTATAACCTTCATTTTTTGTTAGGTATGAATTCCTAACTTCTATTTCATGTCAATTTGCCTTGGATTGAATTGGTTTTATGAGTATACCAATTTTTGCTGTTTGAAGTCAAATCTATAAAAATCATAGCTTTGATGTTTGATCATGCTTTTAGTGGTGTATCGAAGAGCCTATAGGGCCGGATCGTCGATTGGCATAAACCCCTAGCACCCATTGCTCGTCCGGTTGCAATATTGGAGGAGTTGCTCTTCATTTGATAGGCTGAAAAACCGCCCCAGTGCCAGTCAATCGACTGACCTTTGCAGTCAGTCGACTGGCTGTAGCAAATGAATATTCCAGGGCTGTCGGCAAAGGCTGGAAGTCTCTATTTCCTGCAATCAGTCGACTGGCCTCTGTAATCAGTTAACTGACCTGCTTGTTTTTGCCTATTTAGTCTATTTTGCTTGGAATTCCAATTTTATCGATTCGTGGTTTTTCGATTTGTTGTTATCATTTATTATCGACCTTGATGACTTCTATTTTGGAATTTTTGGGTATATCCATTTTGATGGGTTGGGAATCGATTTCTTTGGATTTAATTCACGTCTTTGAACGTGAAATTTTGGTGATTTATTGTTCTTACAATCATCTTTATGGTTTGTCACTTTAAAACGTAAAGGTTTCTATGCTAGTAGTAAATATTCAAACTCTTTCACGAAGATGATTTCAACTCTATTTTTAATACAAAGTCCTTTATAAAACCATTTTCCAATCTATTAGTATATACAAACCTTTAGCTCATTCGTTCGAGAAATCCAATTAAGCGACTTTGCAAAACAAGTGGTATGAAACGCTTGCGTTTACTTTTTTGGCTAATTCTTAGACTCGTTCGATTGAAACTCTTGTGACAACTTTCGAGTGGAGATTTACAATTTGTTCGTAAATACTTAAGTTAAGCAAGTGGTTATAGGACATGAAGCTAAACTCATCTATTTACTAGCTTAGTGTAATTGACACTTCTTGATGATCATTGATGATCATTTTTTGTGATTTAGACTAGCGATATAATTTGTCTCTTTGTCCACGTAAGGGATGGTACCTCATTTTATTGAGTTTCGTCTTATTTCTTTTGTGGGCTAGCGACCCATGTTTTTTATGGAGTTCGGTCCATCGGACGTACCTTTGTACTACGTTGTTGTACCATCTTATCAGGATCATCCGGCATATCGTTGTACTACGTTGTTGTTCCGAATTATTCGAGTTTCAGGTTCCTCGGGCATGCCGATATTATACTACATCGTTGCACCGGCTCTATGGTTAGCGACCATGGGATAGCGTTCCGTTTGTGATACACGTGTTGGTGAGTTTACATGCTTCCGTTTATGATAGGCCTCCTCCTTTTGATTTCTGGATTTCTAATTGATGATTTCTAGAATTTGTGTTTCACCAATTTTTGTGATTGGCATCGATATGATGTCAATATTTGTGGTTTGGTGAATAGAGTAAAGAATCTGGCATTCTTTTTGATGTTATGAGATGTCTTGAGATATTGTATGATTTTTGTTGTTGTCAAATGTATATTTTTATAGTATGGCATTATTGTTATCATACGTTTTGTTATATCTCTTATTTTATCTCATTTTATCTGATACTTATAGCTACACTGATCCATTTATTATTTTCTTATTAAATAATACTCGAGTCAGACCGAGATGTTATAGGTGCCTCAACTTGACTCCTCATCTGGGAGTATTACCTAACTTTTGGCTAACTACACTATATTGGTAGTTTTTGTTGTTATACATTCGAGATAGAGACTCCTTGATGTATACATATTCTTTTGTCTAGCACTTGTATCTATTCTTTTGTTATACTGGGGATCTTGTTTGACCACTACTGTGATAAACACTTTTAAGTGTTATATTCATATCTGTTTCCGCCTTTGTGATATGGATATCTGTGACTGATTTATGTTATGATTATTTCTATATTTGTTTCCGAAGATCATATATAGCCACTGTGTAGATGTTTTGAGTTTGTATCGGTGCGACGGATTTCCTCTTGTTATAATATCTGACATACTGTTGCTCGCACAAGGCAATTACACGGATGGTCGCTCCTCAACAGCCTTATTCTTCAAGCTAGTTGATGGCATTACTCCGTAGTATCCTTGGCTAGCGTGAGTATAGAGGTGCGGCGTCACAGCTTGGTACAGAGCCAAATTTCGAAAGAATACAAAATATTATAGCACGGATCATCGTCCTAAGTCCATCTTAGGAGTCGTGCCTTAGGATTTATTACGAGTAATTGGACCCGTTCTATCCTATTTTCTTTGGGATGCCTTGTTTTATCAATCATTATTGTTTGATATTCATTCTGAGAATAACCTTTTCTTCTTATTTCTTTCTTTCTTAAAGAAGTGAAATGGTTAGACCAGGGCATCCCAGCGCCGGTCAATCCAGTGCTACTCCCCAGGATGGAGTATTTATGTCCGCCTAACAGCTTCTTGATCTTGTAAAGAATGCTCAAGTTGTCGGACCCATTCCCGTGCCTGCTCACCCAAAATCCGGGTTTGCACGCCTGTGCAGTGATTATACAATTTGGGTGGAAATCCATTCAGGGGTTTCGAGGGCGTTATCGAAGTCCAAGCTTGGCTTAGAACATGCGATCACATCTTTTCTCGTACGAATCTTATTGGTCTTCATTGAGTCCAAGTGGCTTCTAGTATGCTCCAAGAAAGAGCATTAGATTGGTATGAGCTTCTGACTTCTGAAATTATTAAAGCGGATCTTACTTAGGAGCAATTCCGGGAAAGATTCAAATCAAAGTTTGTGCAGGAAGCTGAAAAAGTGACTTTGGCCCATCGTTTTATTGACCTTGTTCAAGGTGAATCATCTATGGCAGAGTATGTCGCAACTTTCGAATCTCTTTCTAAATACGGGGTTGAGTACATTAATACCCCATTGAAGAAAAATCAGAGATTTTTTTATGGATTGAATAAAAATCTCAAAAAGCCATTACTTCTGAAATTGGAAGTTGCTTTCGATCAACTTATTGATATTGCTCTTCGACTTGAAGAGGTAGATAAAGAGGGTGATGTTGAAGTTGTTAGTGCCAAACCGGACTTCAACAAAAAAAGGCCTATTAAGTTCAAAAGCCCTAATCCCAACAAGAAAGGAAAGCAAGCAGTTTTTGAAGCAAAGACTCCTACCCCTAGTGGTGGGCAATGCTACAATTGTGGTTCTAATGACCATTATGCCAATAGATGTCCGAAACCTCTCTTTTGTCGTTATTTCAAAGGTTCGGGTCATCTTTTATCTTCATGTCCCAAACTTCAAGGTAAGAAGGAGGGAAAGCTTAATGTTGTGCAAGCCCTTATTAACACTTCTCGTGGTCAAGGTATTTCTCATTCTATCCTTGATGGCATTATTATGTTTCGTGATCAACCTATTCGAGTTCTTTTTGATGCGGGTGCATCCCATTCTTTTATATCAAAAGAGCTTGTTGATACTTTTTCTTTGAGTGTTATGGCTTTAATGACTTCTTTGAGAATCGTGAATCCAGTCGGTGGATCCGTAACAATTAGTTTACTTTGTAAAGATGTCGAGATTATTTTGTGCGATTTTTCTTTCTGAGCCGATTTGCATGTTATGCGTTGCTTAGGCTTCGGAATGATTTTGGGAATGGATTGGCTTAACCGTTATGAAGCCCATATCCTATGTCCTGAGCAGACTATTCATCTTCGACATCCTCAATCTGTTAAAGCAGATTTCTATTGTTCTTAAATATTCGGATTCCAGCTTGGCTGTATCTTTATATTCCCTAAATCCTCATGATAACGATAATGATGATGAAGAAGATGTCATTTCTCTTATTCACGTTGTTCGTGAATTTTCTGACATATTTGAGCATGTTTTAGGATTACCACCTAAGCAAGCAATTGAATTTAGAATTAATCTAATTCTTGGAGCTTTACCTATTACTCGTCCTCCTTATCGTATGTCCAATAAGGAAAATAATGAGATGCATAAGCAATTATCTGAATTGGAGACGAAGCAATTTATTCGCTCTAGTTCCTCTCCTTAGGGAGCTTCGGCTATTTTTGTAAAGAAATCTAATAGTACACTTAGGCTTTGCGTTGACTACCGCAAGCTTAATGATCTCACCATTAAGAATAAATATCCCTTACCTCGGATTGATGATCTATTCGATCAACTTAGTGGTGCTAGAGCCTTTTCACAGTTAGACTTAGCAACCGGTTTTCATCAGCTTCGTATTACAGAGGATAGCATTCCTTTGACATCGTTCCGTACTCGTTATGGATCTTATGAATGGCTTGTTATGCCATTATGTTTAACGAATGCTCCATCTTATTTCGTTGACCTTATGAATCGAGTTTTCAAAGACTTCCTCGATCGATTTGTTTTCATCTTTATAGATGATATTCTTGTTTATTCTAAAACCGAGGAAGAGCATGAAAAACATCTTCGGATTGTGTTTGAAACTCTTAGGAGTAATCAATCGAAAGCAAAATTTTCTAAATGCACTTTTGGTAATCTCGTGTGAAATTTCTCGGCCATATTATTTCTGAATCCGGAATCTCCGTGGATCCTTCAAAGATTGAAGCGATTCAAGATTGGAAGAGCTAGGAGAGTGTGATGGGAATCCGTAGTTTTCTTGGATTGGTGGGTTATTACCGTCTATTCATAAAAGACCTTTCTAAAATTTCCATGCCTCTTACTAGCTTGACAAAGAAAGGAGTTAAATATATTTGGTCAGACAAATGTGAAGCTTCTTTTCAGAAATTAAAAGAACTCCTTTACGATGCTTCTATTCTTGTGATTCCCGAAGGAAACCAAGATTTTATTGTTTATACCGATGCTAGTCGGGTTGGTTTGGGTGCCGTTCTTATGCAAAAGGAAGTGTTATTGCTTATGCTTCTAGGCAATTGAAGCCTGCCGAGACTAGATATGCCACTCATGATTTAGAGCTCGCGGCTATTGTTTTCGCCCTTCATGTTTGGCGTTATTATTTTTTAGGAGAGAAATTTGTTCTCTATGCTGATCACAAATCTTTGAAGTATTTGTTTTCTCAAAAGGAACTTAATTTGCGTCAAGAACGTTGGCTCGAATTCCTTGCATCTTATGACCTTGATATTCTTTATACTCCCAGAAAGGGAAATTGTGTTGCCAATCCCCTTAGTTGTAAGCAACAAGCGGTTGTTTCTATGATGATATCCAAATGGAATGATCTCGAGACTTTATCCACTTGTGAGATTCGAGATCGTGAATCCGATTTATGTTCATCTCTTGTTTTATGTAGCCTTGAGGCCCATCCATCTCTTTCAGACCGCATCCTTGAAGCTCAAAAGTTAGATTCCGAATTGGCTCTTCTTGGCCAAAGTTAAGGGATAAAATTGATATTGAAGGTTTGAAAGACTTTGATATTGACTCTTGTGGCGGTATTCGAAAATTTGGCAGACTTATCGTGCCAAATATTGATGATCTTCGAAAAGACATTTTAGAAGATTCTCATCATTCTAAATTTACCATTCATCCCGGTAGTAGTAGAATGTACGCGGATATGAAGCGACTTTATTATTGGGATGGAATGAAATCCGATATTGCTAACTTTGTTAAGCATTGTATGACTTGCCAACTTGTCAAGGCCGAGCATCAAAGGCCCGGTGGGTTATTGTATCCTTTGGATATTCCAATTTGGAAGTGGGACCAAATTTCTATGGATTTTATTGAAAGACTTCCCCGTTCTCGTTTGGGTCATGATAGCCTATGGGTGATTGTTGATAGACTTACCAAATCCGTCCATTTTATTCCCGTACGGTCCAATCAGACCGTGCCTCTTTTGGCCAAACATTTTATTAAAGAAATTGTTAGATTATATGGAATTCCTACTTCTATTGTTAGCGATCGCGATCCATTGTTTACTAGTGGATTTTGGAAGAGTCTTCAAAAAGCATTGGGAACGAAGCTTAACTTTAGCACCGCTTATCATCCTCAGTCCGTTGGACAAACCGAGCATGTGAATCAAACTCTTGAAGATCTTCTTCATGCATGCGTTCTTGATTTTGGTGGAAGTTGGGAGGATCATTTTCTCTTGTTGATTTTTCCTATAATAATAGCTTCTAATCTAGTATTGGCATGACACCTTTTGAGGCACTTCAAGGAAGGCCATGCCAATCTCCTTCTTGTTGGCTTGAGGTCGACGAGAGGCTGGTTTTAGGTTCAGATTTTATTCGTGATTCCACAGAAAAGATTGGCCTTATTCAAAAGAAGATCAAAGTAGGCAAAAAACCCATGCCGATAACCGAAGAAGGAAACTAGAATTTTCTATGGGAGATTTTGTGTTTATTCGTGTTTCACCTATGAAGGGTGTTGTGCGTTTTAGTCGATCGGGAAAATTAGCACCTCGATATATTAGTCCATTTCCCATCACTGAACGTATTGGCTCCGTGGCTTATCGTCTTTTATTACCAGCTCAGTTTTCTGCTATTCATGACGTGTTTCATGTTCATCAATTACGGAAATTCCTTCGAGATTCCGATTCTATTCTTGAGCCTGGTGTTGTGGAGGAAATTGAAATTTCGCCTAATTTGACTTATGAGCAACATCCTATTCGTATTATTGCATCGGATGCTAAACGCCTTCGAAATAAAGATGTCCCTCTCGTGAAGGTTCAATGGTCCTCAAATCCTAAGGATTGTCCTTGGAAATCTAGAGAACTCATCGAGCGAACACATCCGGACTTACTTTCTCGTGCTCTTTGAGGTGAACTTTTTATTTCAAATTTCTTTTGCGTTGATATGCTTTTATGGTTGTTACTTTTATTTTATTTTTTTCTTCTTAAATATTGCAAGGACGCAATTTCTTTAAGGAGGGGAGTCTGTAACAACCCGCATATTTTACGATTGTGTATTTAAATATTTTATTTAAATACAGCATCGTTAGTCGAATTATAGTCCGAAATGCCTTTTTTTGCATACGGTCGAATTAGGACTCGGGACCACTTCCATTGAGTTCAAAATGTTGTTTGCAACCTTTTTGAGTATAAACTTCGATATGTTTGGGGCTAGCTAAAATTTGACCCATGCACTTTGGACTTTGTGTTTAGGTTAGCCTAAACTATTAACTCTAGCTCCACCCCCACTTCTCTTCATTCACTTTCATTTCCTAGTACATTCAAGCTTTCATAAAAATGGGGGAAGAGAAAGAGAATTAGAATTCCTAAACCCTAGTTCCATTGCAAATCCAAGTTCTAACTCCAAATTCAAAGTGAAGCTATTAGTAAGCATCCACTTCTTCTTCTCCAGCTCATTCTATCTTCAATTTCAGAAAATTCCTAAAGTCTAACTTAGGAAATGTTTTTCTTTTAAGCTTAGATTCAAGCTTCTTTGGTTGGAATTGAGGAGTAATTGTTTTTACCTTGCTCTATAGCTTCTTCCTCCTTGTTTTTGTGCAACAGGTGAGATTTTTATCTCACATCTATGTCTATAACCTTCATTTGTTATTAGGTATGAATTCCTAAGTTCTATTTCATGTCCATTTGCCTTGGATTGAATTGGTTTTATGAGTATTCCAATTTTTGGTGTTTGAAGTCAAATCTTTAAAAATCATAGCTTTGATGTTTGATCATGCTTTTAGTGGTGTATCGAAGAGCCTATAGGGCCGGGTCGTCGATTGGCATAAACCCCTAGCACCCATTGCTCGTTCGGTTGCAATTTCGGAGGAGTTGCTCTTCATTTGATAGGCTGGAAAACAGCCCCAGTGCTAGTTAGTCGACAGACCTTTGCAGTCAGTCGACTGGCTGTAGCAAATGAATGTTCCTGGGCTATCGGCAGAGGTTGGAAGTCTCTGTTTCCTGCAATCAATCGACTGGCCTCTGTAATCAGTCGACTGACCTGCTTGTTTTTTCCTATTTTGCTTGAAATTCCAACTTTTATGGATTCGTGGTTTTTTGATTTGTTGTTATCATTTATTATCGACCTTGATGACTTCTATTTTGGAATTTTTGGATATATCCATTTTGATGGGTTGGGAATCGATTTCTTTGGATTTAATTCACGTCTTTGAACATGAGATTTTGGTGAGTGATTGTTCTTACAGTCATCTTTATGGTTTGTCACTTTAAAACGCAAAGGTTTCTATACTAGCAGCAAATATTCAAACTCTTTCACAAAGATGATTTCAACTCTATTTTTAATACAAAGTCCTTTATAAAACCATTTTCCAATCTATTAGTATATACAAACCTTTACCTCATTCGTTCAAGAAATCCAATTAAACGACTTTGCAAAACAAGTGGTATGAAACACTTGCGTTTACTTTGTCAGTTAATTCTTAAACTCATTCGATTGAAACACTTGTGACAACTTTTGAGTGGAGATTTACAATTTGTTCGTAAATACTTAAGTTAAGCAAGTTGTTATGGGACATGAAGCTAAACTCATCTATTTACTAGCTGAGTGTAATTGACACTTTTTGATGATCATTGATGATCATTTTTTGTGATTTAGACTAGCGATATGCTATGTCTCTTTGTCCACGTAGGGACGGTACCTTGTTTTATTGAGTTTCGTCTCATTTCTTTTGTGGGCTAGCGACCCATGTTCTTTTATGGAGTTCGGTCCATCGGACATATCTTTGTACTACGTTGTTGTACCAGCTTATCAGGATCATCGAGCGTACCGTTGTACTATGTCGTTTTTTTCGAATTATTCGAGTTTCAGGTTCCTTGGGCATACCGTTATTGTACTACGTCGTTGCACCGGTTCTATGGTTAGCGACCATGGGATAGCATCCCCTTTGTGATGTACGTGTTGGTGAGTTTACATGCTCCCGTTTATGATAGGCCTCCTCCTCTTGATTTCTAGATTTCTAATTGATGATTTCTAGAATTTGTGTTTCACCTATATGTATGATTGGCATCGATATGATGTCAATATTTATGGTTTGGTGAATAGAGTAAAGAATATGACATTCTTTTTGACGTTATGAGATTTCCTGAGATATTGTATGATTTTTGTTGTTGCCAAATGTGTACTTTTTATAGTATGGCATTATTGTTATCATATGTTTTTTTTATACCCATTATTCCATCTCATTTTATCTGATATGTATAGCTAGACTGATCCTTTTATTATTTTCTTATTAAATAGTACTCGGTCAGACCGAGATGTTACAGGTGCTTCAACTTGACTCCTCATCTGGGAGTATCACCTGACTTTTGGCTGACTACACTATATTGGTAGTTTTTGTTGTTATACATTCGAAATAGAGACTCCTTGCTGTATACATATTCTTTTGTCTAGCACTTGTATCTATTCTTTTATTATACTGGGGATCTTGTTTGACCACTACTCCGATAAACACTTTTAAATGTTATATTCATATCTGTTTCCGCCTTTGTGATATGGATATCTGTGGCTGATTTATGTTATGATTATTTCTATATTTGTTTTCGAAGATCATATATAGCCACTATGTAGATGTTTTGAGAGTGTATCGGTGTGTCACATTTCCTCTTGTTATACTATCTGACATACCGTTGCTCGCACAATGCAATTACACGGATGGTCACTCCTCAACAGCCTTATTCTTCGCGCTAGTTGACGGCATTACTCCGTTATGTCCATGGCTAGCGTGCGTATAGAGTTGGGGCGTCACAATAATCCAAGCTTCTTGCTGACTTTGAAATAAACATGTTCATCTTCGATGAAATTTTATCCAAGTTCTTACTAACAGATCTTTTAATAATCCGTTGATTCTCAACAATGGTCTTTTGGTTTTTGAGAAGGGTTTTGTTAGATGGATTAGGAGGATAGTAAATGCTTTCCAAAGAAGTTTCACCTCCTTCTTCTTTTTCAATTTCCATTTCATTCCCTTCCCCTTCTTCTTCCTCTTCTTCTTCTTCTTTCATCTCCTCATGAGCCAAACGCTCTTCCTTCTCGACAAGAGTCTCATAGGGTTGAAAAACAAATGGAATTTTCCTAAGCAAAATGTTGGAATGATTGAAAACTTTTCTAGAAAAATTCTTCTCCTTCGAAATCCACTCCAAAATAGTTAAAATTTCGAGTGAGATAAATTCCATGAATAAATTATTCTCACCCATTTCAAGATTTTTTGGATGAAGTTCATCCAAAATGACTTGCGCCCAATTAATATCATAATTTCCAAAAATAGCAAAAAGTGCTTTGCAAACTTTTGAAGAAGGATTGTTAAAATTTTCCGACCTTGGATTCAAAGTATATTGTAAAAGAAGATTGACAATTCTAGATTTTGGTCGAAAGATTCGAGTTTTGAATTCAAAATTATCATTTCCTTCGAAAATGTGATGAAATGTCTCACGATCATTTTCATTGATTTTAAAATTAGAAAGATCCATTCCCGTACTCTTGCAATTGTGAAGGTACCCAAAAGATCACAATTTGAAACAATTCTAGTGACTTTGACACTACTCCAAATTTCATCATCATTTCCATTATAAAATCCACGATTAAGATTTGCATAGAAAATTTTAACAAGATTTGGATAACAAACAAAATCATTTTGAGAAGAAACAACAGGACTAAGAATTTGATTTTTTGCAAAAAGAGAATCAGTTTCATAAGAAGAGAAATCTTGAAATATAGAAAACTTTCCGGGATGGACTTTTTCATAGTTAGCATAACTGATGTATGCTCTAATACCAAATGTGAGAAATGCGGATTACGAATCTTAAAACTAGAATAAACACTAGAGGGTGAATAGTGTTTTAAGGAATTATTAAATCTTTTTGAGTTTTTGTTAATTTGAATACAAATATATGCAATATTCAGACACAGATATGATCACAGAATCAAACACTGATGCAGAAATAAAATAAAAGAAGTAAAGGAAAGAACACACCGGATTTTATACTGGTTCGGAGTTACCCTACATCCAGTCCCGCACACAAGTACAAATTTCCTTTCAAAAGCAATTGTACAATTACACCATCGATTTCAAGGCTACGAGGTACACCCTCTAGATTCACAATCCTCTGGGTAGAGTTACTTGATTTTACGGGCAACAAGTTCACCCAATTGATTTCCAAGGCTACAATTACACCTTTTCTCGCTTGATTGATTTCCAGGGCCACAATCACACCTTTTCTCATTTAATTGATTACAAAAAGCCTATACCTCTAAATAGCACTGAGGATCTTGTTGAGATAGTGATAGAGTGTGATATTCTAGAATTTCAAACCAAATTTAAATGTTATAATCTCCATTATAAATTAATTAAAATTGATAAATTGATATTTGAAACAACAATAATAATTGTTGCATAATTTTTATTTTTAATAGAACTTTTATATACAAATGGAATTTGGATTTGTTAAAATTATATGTACATATCAAATTGATTTATAAATTTAATTTGAATATTTAAATTTAAATTCAAAAGATAGCTATTTATATCTTAAATTATACTTTGGTTTTAAAGTATATTTCCATGATTTTTATTTAGGGCATAATTTTTTTTTATATAAATTTCTTTTTAAAAGAGATTTATTTATATAAATTAAATATGTGTTTATAAATTGGAAAATTTATTTTTAAAAGCTTTTAAAAATCAAATTTTGCATATAAATTACATATGTTAACTTGTAATCGCTCCTAATAACATGTGTTGAATAATTAGGTAAGTTTAGTGACAAGTGTCACTATTTTTATCTCCAGTTTCTTTTATTTCCATAAATCCTATATCTCATATTTTTATTTCTTTTCCTATATTCATTTACAAACTCAAGAAAAAAATCTGTAAACATTATTCAAAACAAGAAAATCATAACACCTCAGTTCAAAATAAAAGCCTGAATTTAATTCTTAAACCTGAGATCATGTTCAAACCAATTACCTGTTAACCTCAAAATCAAAAGCTTGTAATTCATTTTCATTATTAAAAACAAGTATGGCAATCATTTTCTTCAAAACTGAGATGAATCTAAAGCCTGCAAGCATTTTTCTCTTTTTTGAATTTAAGTCATCCTCAAACAAATTTCAATAGCATGCATGCAAGATTCAGTAACAAGCATTCAAGTTTTTAAAACAAAAGCAAAGAAGCAACTCAGTTTTAAAGGTCTAAAGCTTTTCAAAATTTAAGAGCTCTGTTCTTCATTTCCAAATCAGGCGAGTAACATCACTACTTTAAAAAGTTTAAGTATATGTTTTGTTGCATGTTCATCTCTGAAAAATAGTATGTTTTGTGAATATATTTTAAGCAAATCTCTATATGTATGTATTTGGGTATGTTGGTGTGTGCATGATGTGTATTTGGATATTTTTCACTGATTCTAGTTTCCAGTTTCTAGATCTAATCAAAAATCAATTGCTCTTGATTAAATCTAGTTAGTACTTAAGTCTTGAACAAATTGTGTTTGCTATATCATAGTTTTAAGTTTAAAAATTTGTATTGTCACTGGAAATAATAAATCAACACGGTAACTTAAAATAAGTCAAATTTCAATTTTAATGTTTTATGGATTCAGGTACATGAATCGGATACTTAAACTAAGATTTGATTTTAGAAACTAAAATCACAATTTTTAGTAATAAGATAAGTGTGCAGTTCTGGGTGGAACTAAAAATGAAATTTTTGGGTTTTCTGGTGATCCAAAGTGTTTGGGGAGGTTGGGACCTTGAGTGATGATAGTGAAGTGATCGTAGATGATAGGAAAACTGGTAGGAAGAAGATTAAAGTATGGTGGAGGTCATGGTTGAAGTTTTGAGTCTGGAACCCTGGTTAAGTAGGCAGGGTAAAATCGATCACCACATCATTTGGAGTTGATCGAGTTCAACAAGATTTTGGGTGATAATAGCATGGTAGTTGGCGAATGTGTGGCCATAGTTGCCGCCACTCTGGTGGCCGGAGATGAGGGAACGAGGCATTTTCAGGTGAGGTGGTGTTCCCTGTATCTTGTTCCAGGTTTGGGCTTTTAAACTCGAATTTGATTTCGAGTTTGTAATGACGATGCGATGGTCGAGATCGAGTAAATAGTTGATCGTGACTTGCATAGGGTTTTGGTGATGGCCAGAAGGGACTGGAGCCATTGTGTATATGCATGGTGCACAGTTGATTTCTAGTGAAGTTTGGTTTGGGCAAAATGGTAGTCTCGAGTTTTACTCGAAGTAGTTGGGTGATTTGCTCGAAGTAGTTTGGTTTTGGACTCGAAGTCATTTGATGTTGGCTTGGGTAAATATTTGTTACAATTTTTAAAAGAAACCTGTTCTTTTTTAAAAAGAAATTTAAAACTAAAATTTAAATTGTAAAACAAAGGTTTAAACTAAGTTTAAATCAAAGTTTTAAATCTGATTCAAGTTTAGTTGAATCTCAGTTTTAAAAATAAAATAATTTGTTTAAAATTTAAATTGTTTTAACTACTTTAAAATGGTTAAATGGTTTGAATTTAAAATGAAGATTTAAAATGTAAGTAAAGTTTCTAAATCTGAGTTAATCTAGAATCAAAATTTAAATCTGTATTCCGGTTTTGAAATGAAAGAAAATTTAAATTAAATTGTTTTAAATGCTTTGTTAATGATAAAATTTGATCATTAATAAGAAAAATGTTTTTATCTTTAAATAAATGAAGATTTAATGATTTGTAATTCCTTAAATTATTAAGTTAATTAAAATGGATAATTGATTAATTTAATTAATTATAGTTAAGCATTAAATAATTGAGAAATTAGAGAACTAATTAATTGGTTAATAAGAATTAATTAATTTGTATTAAGAGATGACTAATTAAAGTTTAATTACTTAAAGAATAGTTAAGGGATTGTTAATAGTTAATGAAGTATCATAAACTGAGGATTATCAAATGATTAATTAATATGATTAATTAGATTAATTAATTAAAGATAATCAATTTATAGAATTTTTTAAGTATAATTACTTAATGGAAGTAATTAAGGGATTAATTACTCAACGTAGTTAATTAAAGTAATGTGATTAGTCAAGTTAATTAATTGGTTAATTAATTTAAGATAATCACACGATGGTTGCTAAAGTATGATTACTGAATGCAATTGGAAAAGAGTAATTACTTAGTAAAGTAATAAATGCATAATTACTGGATGTTAAGTGAATTGGAATGGTAATTTTTAATAGAAATGATTTCGGTTTAATTACCTTGTGTAATTGATAAGAAGGATAATTACTTAGTGGAAGTAATTAATAATTAATTACTTAGTGTAATTTATTTACGAATTTATTAGTAAAGTTATATGAAGATAATTAAGTAATGTAATTAATTAAGGGTAACTAATTACTAATGTGATGAATCAACACTGATTAATGAATAATTATTTTAAAGATTAATTATTAAATAAAATTAATAATTAATTGAAAAAGTAATTAAGGATCATTAATTAATGTAATTATTGAGTACAATTAAAGTTTAATTACATAAATGGTTAAGGATAATTAATTTGTGAAATTAATTGAAGGATATTTACTCTATGTAATTGAAGATAATTAATCAAGGTGATTAATTAAGATGGATATTTGAAGAATGATTGATTAATTAAAAGGTTGTAATTAATCAATGGTTGATGAAGCAAAGTTAGGTGATTAATTCTTAAGTAATTTATTTAATTTAAGTTAATGATATTAATTATAATAGGGATTAACAATGGTAGCTTATGAATGATTGTTTGAGTAGAATATCTGAATTAGTTGATATCTATTGGATGATATGATGTGATATTCTGTGATATGAAATGTTTTGTGATATGATACGTTTGGGTGAATATTTATAATGTGGTTATTAAATAATGATGAATTTCCGTGTAAAAAAGTAACACCTTGTATTAAAAGTTGAATTTTGTTTCACTTGAATAACTTGGGTTCAGATGGCATTAAATTCAAAGAGACCGGAGTCGGGTATTAGTAAATACCAGAAACCACTTCGATTCTTTATAAATTGATATGTTGAATCAATAGGTTGAAATGGAATGATTTATGGGAATTGGACTATCTAATCTAAGTTTGGGTACTTAGAAATTGATGTGTTAAATAAGTGAGGTTTATAACAACTTGTGAAGTTGTAATTTGATACAAGTTACCCCGAGTTTATATAAGTTGTATGCTTTGTGTTCCATGTTAGATGGGTTACTCACGTTGGTTTCCAACCTGACCCAGGTGTTACTTTGGTGTAATGCTTGGGTCAGACCGAGTATTACAGATTTCCAGGCAAGGACGTTCTGGAGCTCACGAGGCGAGCTGGATGGCAGGAACATATGGAGTGTTTCCACTGTGATATATAGCTGTATATCTAGGACATGTTGTTTTAAATTGTGCAATGATTGAGAAATATTGTAACTCTGATGTATTATAATGTAATTGACTGATTCAGCTTTCTTTGTGTAAAGAATATTACTTGTTATTATATATTATCCACCGCGAATGTGAGATGTTGATGTTTCTGTTTCTTCTTTTGCTTCTATCTCTTTTCTTCTTTTCCTAACTATCTGGAGTTTCGGGATCGAAAATTCCAGGTCATTACATTTGGTATCAGAGCCGAAGGTTAAGCGTGAACCTTGGCTCTGGTAGGATACTCATTTAGGATAGGTTCAATGGTACCCTAGAATGGGTAGAGTGTAATATATATATATATATATATATATATGTGTGTGTGTGTGTGTGTGTGTGTGTGTGTGTATGAGAGCGTACTTGTTATTTTCTTATATAAAGATTTTAAATGATTTTATATAAGAATATATTTTGATATATAAAGCAATATTTCATTCCAATAATATTAAGGTAATTGGTTGTTAAATTATTCGAATTAGATTAAGTGGTAATAGAAATACAACCAAATTGAAATTAAATAAAGATAAGTTTGAAATGGATTCAAACTGAAATTTAAATCTTGAATTTGGAAAGGAGTTTTAGAATAAGATAATAATGAATTAATTTCCAGATATGATAAATCTTGGTTATTATCATAAAGGATTGTTTAGGTTAATAATGAAATATTTGTTAATGAGTAAGAAAAATGAAGTAAACTTTTAAGATGAGTATAATTATAAATTGAAGTAGGTTTTAAATTGTGAAGTTTTAAAACGTAAGTCTAGGAACATTTGAATTGTTTCAAAGTGTTGAAAGAAAAGAATAAATAATATTATTCAGACTATTTTTGAATGTAATCTTATTTTAAAATAAGAAGTTCTTTGGAAATTTTAAAGAAATTTGTTAGAATTAAAAACCAAGGGTGGTTTAAAATTTAAAGTATAACTTGGTGTGTAAAGAAAATAATATGTACATATGAGGAATATACACAATATCAAAGATGGTTTGAAATAAACTCTAAATGTTGAGTTCTAAATTTGGAATGAGACGTGATACCCAAAATAATAAAGTTTTTGAACTTACAAGTGGGAAAATTATTAATATGAAGTTTAAATTTTGAAGTGGGAATTCAAAATTTGGTAAAGTTGACTGGACTAAGCAAATTGAATATTTTACTTTGGGAAGGTTAAATAATTTAACAAGCAACCTGAATTGGAAATTTCAAAATGAAATTGGGAATTTGTGTGATCTCAAAATGGGTTTGAGATCTAGAAATTGGAAATGGATTGGTGTTTTTAAAATAATTTGAATGATACCATCCTGTTGCTATTAATAATCTTTCAGCTGAAATCGGATTTGTTTAAATAAATGAAAGAAATGGACTGTAGTGATATATCCATTATTGAGTTAAAAAGGAAATTAAACTTTAGTTTGAAATTAGAGAAATGGAGTCACTTTGGACTTGAGATTTGGGTGTTTAAATAGAATTTCAACTGAAATTGTTAAAAATTGGTTTTAAGGTTGAATTCGGGCAATAAGTTGGTTTTTGAAAGATTAAATTGATTTAAAATGAAATTCTGGAATTTGAACTCAGAAATTAAATTGTTTAAAAACTTTAAATAAAGGTTAATTTGGTTTAAAAGGTTAAACCAACGTTTGAGAATTCAACTCGAATTTATATAATTCGAGATGGTTTAAAATTTAGATTGAAATTGAATTAGGTCAAATTGAATTTGATTTGAATTAATTGGAATTGTGATTGAAAATGGACAAGTTTAAAATTCAAATGGGAAAATTTTAATTGGATTGATTTGAAATGAAATTGAAGTTGGATGAGTTCAAATTCAAAAGGGGAATTGGGATTAATTTAAACTAGAATTGAAATGATTTGAAATTGGAGCTGGTTCAATTTGAAATTAATCCAAATTGATTTGAATAATTTGGAATTATGATTAAGGTTGAATAGATTTAAAAATCCAAATGGAATTTGATTTGAATTTGGAAAGAAATTGAGGTTAATTCAATTTGAATTGGGGATAAATCAACAAGGGAAATTGAAGTTATTTAAATTAGAATTGAGTCAATTTAAATAGAAGTGGAAATTTAAATTGATTTGATTGGAAATGAAGGTTGGGAATTGGACAGTTTGACTTTGGACTATTTTCAAAATAAATTGTTTTAGTACAAATCTATTTTTCCAAGCTATTTATTATTTATACAATCTTTCTTATTTAACCCAAAACTAACTTATACTTATTTTATAACTACTTTTGGAGTTATTTAACTATTTTGCAACTGTTTTATAAACTAATTACTGTTTTTCAACTACTTTATAACTAATTACTATTTTACAACTATTTTGCAATTATTTAAAACTTCTATAACTATTTGACTATTTTTCAACTATTTTACAATTACTTAACTGATTTGCACCTATTTTACAAACTAATAATTATTTTTCAACTACTTATCTATTTTAAAAAAATTCAAGCTATTTTCTAAATAAAAGATGGTCGGAGTTCGAACTGTTTAAGATTGAATACCCAATTGAGGTAAGAATTTTAGTGATAATCCAAATGGGAATTGAGATAATTGTGAATAAATTGGATAGAGATAAAAAGGGATGTGAATAGAAAAGAGAATTGATTTGGCTAATAATCAATGGAGATAAATACATAGGATGTACGTATATTATTCTATTCGCATAGTGATTTGATCCGGATTCGAGCATAGATTTTCGAAATAGTTATATCGATCCGAGTTGGGATTTTTCACTTGATTTTCGACGGCGAACCTGGATATGGATTGTTGATTGGTTCTGGATATTCTCTATCATAGTTATGGCTATGCAAGGAGAATAACGGTTTCTGATCAAGAAACCAGATCTGAGTCCGCGCTAGGAAGTTGGGTGGACGATACTAGTTCGAAAGTGAAATTGTGTGATCGAGTGAGCGATCAGATTGGTATAGCGTACGGATGATATGTGTACATCGTACGGTTTGAATGAAATTAACATTGAAAATTTGTGAATAAGAAATGTGAAATGATTTTTGAAATGAAAGTATATTTTCTGAAATATACAATGAAGTAAAATGGAAATCAGATATTTCTATGATTAAAGGTTCACTTTATAAAGAAAGGAAGTGAGAAATCAAATTTGAACATTGATTTGGAATAAACAAAGTTATATATCTTTGTTATATAAGGTAAATCTCCCCTTGTTGAATCTATTGCCGGAAGAAAAGGATTTTTGGAAAATATTTGAAGTATAAAAAAGGTTTTATACAAGTTTGAAATGATCTAAAGATTTGTCAAGGTTATATATATATATATATATATATATATATATATATATGGAAAGGATCTTATGACAATGATTTTGAGAAAAGATTTTTGGAACCTATGGAGTTGAAAAGGCTTTTGATTTTTGGAGAAAAATCAATTTTGGAGATTGGAAAGCCTAGTTGAGAATTATCGATTTTGGGATAACTGATTTTGAGAAAGGAGATTTATATGAGATTCATACTAGGTGTATGATTTGGAAGATACTATATGTGTATGGTATTAAGTGTTTTGAAAATGGCTCTGGAAAAAAAGGCGCTCCCTTGAAATGAACTTCTCAGGAGTACCATAGGTTGGTATTGTCTTGAGCCTCAGAGGGGGAGGTTCTAAAGTTGATCCTGTGAGGAATCCGGACAAAACTAGTTCTTGAGGATTTTGTGTAAAGTGTACCAAAAGTCGAGGGCACTGATGCCGACAGAGGCATTTAGGTAATGCTATGACGATAGTGTCACTCGATGTCACTGCGATCTACTGCAGACCATAACGAAAGTCGTGTGTGCCGCTGAGAGCCAACAGCCAACGTTTGATTTTATATCGGTAGACTGCGACCTATGGTAACATAACGAATGTCGTGTGTGCCGCTGAGAGCCAACATTCTACGTTTGATTTTACATCGATAGACTGCGACCTATGTGGGAGTGGAGAAGTTTCATTTTTGACAGCGAAAATCGAGGGCGCTGATGCCTACAGCTACATGGATTTTTGTTGTGATGGCAACGTAACTCTGGAATGTAACTGCGATCTGTTGTGGGTTCCATAGCGTAATCGAGGGGCGCGGAGCGCCTACAGTCACATGGACTTTGCTGCGATGGCAGCATAACCTAGGATGTTACTGCGACCATGGATGGGGGTGATGATTTCCAGAGCATTCTCGCCAAAGATATTTCCTCTATTTTCAAAAATGTTTCTATATTTTTAATAAAATTATTTTCCAAGTATTTTTCGCTGGGTGTTGAAATGGGTTTTCTAAGTACTTATAGATTTTCAGTCCTACCCCTGATCAACGTATGACCGAATTTCTATGGGAACGAGGACAAACCTATTGAAACATCGAGTTAAAAATGATATTTTTATAAAACTATTTTGGAAATATTATATAGATTTGAAAATGTTTAAAAATTGATTTTGATAATATTACGTATTTTCATAAATTCTCGCTTCGTAGAGGACGAAAAGATTCAGAGGGGGAGGGATGTGATATCCTGGAATTTCAAATGAAATTTAAATGTGATAATCTCCATTATAATTTAATTAAAATTGATATTTTAAACAACAATAATAATTGTTGTATATATTGATTTTAAATAGAATTTTTATATACAAATGGAATTTGGATTTGTTAAAATTATATGTACATATCAAATTGATTTATAAATTAAATTTGAAGTTTAATTTGAATTTGAATATTTAAATTGAAATTCAAAAGATAGTTATTTATATCTTGAATTATACTTTGGTTTTTAAAGTATATATCCATGATTTTTATTTAGGCCATAAAATTGTTTTATATTAATTTCTTTTCAAAAGAGATTTATTTATATAAATTAAATATGTGTTTATAAATTGGAAAATTTATTTTTAAAAGCTTTTAAAAATCAAATTTTGCATATAAATTACATATGTTAACTTGTAATCACTCCTAATAACATGTGTTGAATAATTAGGTAAGTTTAGTGACAAGTATCACTATTTTTATCTCCATTTTCTTTTATTTCCATAAATCCTCATCTTTTTATTTCTTTTCCTATATTTAGTTTCAAACTCAGGAAAACAAATCTGTGAACATTATTCACAAGAAGAAAATCATAACACCTCAGTTCAAAATTAAAGCCTGAATTTAATTCTTAAACCTGAGATCATGTTCAAATCAATTACCTATCATCCTCAAAATCAAAAGCTTGTAATTCATTTTCATTATTAAAAAAAATATGGTAATCATTTTCTTCAAAACTGAGATGAATCTAAAGCCTACAAGTATTTTTCTCTGTTTTGAATCTGAGTCATCCTCAAACAAATTTCAATAGCATGCATGCAAGATTCAGTAACAAGCGTTCAAGTTTTTAAAACAAAAGCAAAGAAGCAACTCAGTTTTAAAGGACTAAAGCTTTTCAAAATTTAAGAGCTCTGTTCTTCATTTCCAAATCAGGTGAGTAACATCACTACTTTAAAAGTTTAGGTATATGTTTTGTTACATGTTCATCTCTGAAAAATAGTATGTTTTGTGAATATATTTTATGTAAATCTCTGTGTGTATATATTTGGATATGTTGGTGTGTGCATGCTGTGTATTTGGATATTTTTCTCTGATTCCAGTTTCCAGGTTCTAGATCTAATCATAAATCAATTGCTCTTGATTAAATCTAGTTAGTACTTAAGTCTTGAATAAATTGTGTTTGTTATATCATAGATTTAAGTTTAAAAATTTGTTTAAGTTAAACAAATTTGTATTGTCACTGGAAATAATAAATCAACACGGTAACTTAAAATAAGTCAAAATTCAATTTAAATGTTTCATGGATTCAGGTATATGAATCAGATACTTAAACTAAAATTTGATTTTAGAAACTAAAATCACAATTTTTAATAATAAGATAAGTGTGCGGTTGTGGGTGGAACTAAAAATGAAATTTTTGGGTTTTCTGGTGATTAAGTGTTTGGAGAGGTCGCGATCTTAGGAGATGATAGTGGAGTGATCGTAGATGATAGGAAAATTGATAGGAAGAAGATCAAAGTATTGTGGAGGTGGTGGTTGAGGTTTTGAGTCTGGAACCCTATTTTAACTAGGCTAGGTAAAATCGATCACCATGGCATTTCGAGTTGATCGAGTTCAACAAGATTTTGGGTAATGATAGCATGGTAGTTGGCGAATGTGTGGCCGGAGTTTCCGTCACTCTGGTGGCCGGAGATAAGGGAACGAGGCATTTTCAGGTGAGGTGGTGTTTCCTGTATCTTGTTCCATGTTTGGGCTTTTAAACTCGAATTTGATTTCGAGTTTGTAGCGACGATGTGTTGGTCGGGATCGAGTAAATAGTTGATCACGGGCTTGCTTAAGGTTTTGGTGATGGCAAGAAGGTACCGGAGCCACCGTGTATGTGCACAGTGCATAGTTGATTTCTAGTGAAGTCTGGTTTGGACAAAATGGTAGTCTCGAGTTTTACTCGAAGTAGTTGGGTGATTTTCTCGAAGTAGTTTGGTTTTGGACACGAAGTCATTTGATGTTTGCTCGGGTAAATTTTTGTTACTGTTTTTTAAAAGAAACCTGTTCTGTTTTTTTTTTTTAATTTTAAACTGAAATTTAAATTGTAAAGCAAAGATTTAAACTAAGTTTAAATCAAAGTTTTAAATCTGATTCAAGTTTATTTGAATCTCAGTTTTAAAAATAAAATAAAGTTTTTAAAATTTAAATTGTTTTAACTACTTTAAAATGGTTAAATGATTTGAATTTAAAATGAAGATTTAAAATGTAAGTAAAGTTTTTAAATCTAAGTTAACCAAGAATCAAAATTTAAGTCTGTATTCCAGTTTTGAAATGAAAGAAAATTTAAAGTAAATTGTTTCAAATGCTTTGTTAATGATAAAATTTGACCATTAATAAGAAAAATGTTTTTATCTTTAAATAAATAAAGATTTACTGATTTGTAATTCGTTAAATTATTAAGTTAATTAAAATGGATAATTAATTTATTTAATTAATTATAGTTAAGCACTTAAATAATTGAGATATTAGAGAACTAATTAATTGGTTAATAAGAATTAACTAATTTCGATTAAGAGATGACTAATTAAAGTTTAATTACTTAAAGAATAGTTAAAGGATTGTTAATAGTTAATGAAGGATCATTAAATAAGGATTATCAAATGTTTAATTAAGATGATTAATTAGATTAATTAATTAAAGATTATCAATTTATAGAATTGTTTAAGTATAATTACTTAATGAAAGTAATCAAGGGATTAATTACTCGATGTAGTTAATTAAAGTAATGTGATTAGTCAAGTTAATTAATTGGTTAATTAATTTAAAATAATCACATGATGGTTTGTTAAAGTATGATTACTGAATGTAATTGGAAAAGAGTCATTACTTAGTAAAGTAATAAATGGATAATTACTGGATGTTAAGTGAATCGGAATGGTAATTTTTAATGGAAATGATTTGGGTTTAATTACCTTGTGTAATTAATAAGAAGGATAATTACTTAGTGGAAGTAATTAATAATTAATTACTTAGTGTAATTAATTTAAGAATTGATTAATAAAGTTATTTGAAGATATAAGTAATGTAATTAATTAAGGGTAATTAATTACTAATGTGATTAATCAAGGCTGATTAATGAATAATTATTTTAAAGATTAATTATTAAATAAAATTGATAATTAAATGAAGAAGTAACTAAGGATCATTAATTAATGTAATTATTGAGAGTAATTAAAGGTTAATTACTGTAAATGGTTAAGGATAATTAATTTGTGAAATTAATTGAAGGATAATTACTCTATGTAATTGAAGATAATTAATCAAGGCGGTTAATTAAGATGGATATTTGAAGAATGATTGATTAATTAAAAGGTTGTAATTAATTAATGGTTGATGAAGTAAAGTTAGGTGATTAATTCTTAAGTAATTGATTTAATT
The DNA here is from genome assembly GCA_030765085.1 of Allium cepa. Taxonomy (NCBI): domain Eukaryota; kingdom Viridiplantae; phylum Streptophyta; class Magnoliopsida; order Asparagales; family Amaryllidaceae; genus Allium; species Allium cepa. Next base: position 915,987,109 of record CM060932.1, read on the forward strand.
TAAGTTAATTAAATTAAATATAATAGGGATTAACAATGGTTGCTTATGTATGATTGTTTGAGTAGAATATCTGAATTGGTTAATATCTATTGGATGATATGCTGTGATATTCTGTGATATGAAATGTTTTGTGATATGATATGTTTGGGTGGACATTTACAATATGGTTATTTAATGATGATGAATTTCTCTGTAAAAAAGTAACATCTTGTATTTAAAGTTGAATTGTATTTCACTTGAATAACTTGGGTTAAGATGGTATTAATTCGAAGAGACCGGAATAGGGTATTAATAAATATCCGAAACCACTTTGATTCTTTAAAATTGATATGTGGAAACAATAGGTTGAAATGGAATGATTTATGGGAATTAGACTATTTAATCTAAGTTTTGGTACTTAGGAATTGATGTGTGAAATAAGTGAGGTTTATAACAACTTGTGAAGTTGTACAAGTTACCCAGGGTTTATATAAGTTGTATCTTTGTATTCCATGTTAGATGGGTTACTCATGCTGGTTTCCAGCCTGACCCGGGTGTTACTTTGATGTAATGCTCGGGTCAGACCGAGTATTACAGATTTCCAGGTAAGGACGTTCTGGAGCCCACGAGGCGAGCTGGACGGCAGGAACGTATGAAGTGTTTCCGCTGTGATATATAGCTGTATATCTAGGACATGTTGTTTTAAACTGTCCAGTGATTGAGAAATATTGTAACTCTGATGTATTATAATGTAATTGACTAATTTAGCTTTCTTTGTGTAAAGAATATTACTTGTTATTATATTTTATCCGCTGTGAATGTGAGATGTTGGTGTTTCTGTTTCTTCTTTTACTTCTATCTCTTTTCTTCTTTTCCTAACTATCTGGAGTTTCGAGATCGAAAATTCCGGGTCGTTACATAGAGAATCAAATCAGAGATAATCTAGTTAGATTCAATGTTGATTTCGGCAGAGTAAAGGTAGGAATATGTATAAAAATAATGTGGAAGAAGAAGAGAAACGAAAACCATAAAATTATAATTAGAAATTCGTTGAAACCAACCCCTATTTATAGAAGAACAACAGCCATGTCCATTCGTGAAGAGATATGACGAATAGTCACTTCTTTTGAAATTTAAATTTTGAAATTAACTGACACTATGTCGACATGGGTATATTGAGCATGTCGACATCCCAAAGGAATTTTTGGTGGTTTGTTTTTCTTTTGAAAATAACTTTTATCTTATATTAAAAACTTTTTTGAACTTTATAATTACACTTGACTATAGTTAAAATACATAAGTAAATATAGAGAGTGATATATCGGTATATATATAATATTTTACAATAATTTTATATTTAAATCTAAGTATAAATATTAAAAGTTAAATATATTATTACTAACGATAATTTAAAACTAAGGATAATTTGATTTTGAAATTAAAGATTATTTTGAGGCTAAAAGTATTTAAAAACAGGATAGATATTTTTGATTCTTTTAAAAGGAAGGTTTTGAAATCATTTTGAAAACAAGATATAAAATCATTTGAATAAAAGTTAGCGGATACAAAATAATGTTCCGCTAGATTTTTCGTAGGTTCCATCCTACTCAGGGTTCCATCCCTTTAACGGGCTCGAAGTGGATACCATTCTACCAATTAATAGGATTTTAAGATGCCAGTGCTTTTCTAGGAGTATTAACAAAATTCTTAATAAATTGAAAGATAAATTACTTGAAATCTTGGACTCTTGATATTCTTGATACTCATGAGTCTTCATTCTTGATATCTTGAATCTCTATACTGTACAGTCTTCATTCTTGGTACATGCATGGTTAAATCCTGCATATACATATAATTCTAAACTATAATGTTAGTATTTATATTTTATAATCCTATAAAAAGGTTGTTGTCATCAAAACCATCATCTCACGGGCTAACAGTTATGATTTAATATTGTAAATTTAAGGATAATTGGAAATTTTAAATTTGTTTAATTGGAATAAACAATGAAGTTTGTAAATAAAATGGTAGAAAATAAAGTTTGGAACTTTATTTTGTTTATTGGGAATAAATATGAGATTAAATATTGATTGGATACGTATTTGGTTTAAATAAATTGAAATATTGGGTATTTATTAGTTTTAAGCTAATAAACTAATTGGGCGATGTATTTCAATGTTAAATTGTTGAAATAAACATAAAGTAATGAAAATGAAGTTTCGAAAACTTTATTTTGATAATTTGAGAAGAAAATGATCAATTGTTGATTTCATTTGAGTTACACAATAGTATTGTAAGTTATTTGTTATACTAAAGCTTTTACTGAATTTAAAAAGGGGGAAATGCAGTAAATCTGCATTTTATTAATATAAACAATGAAATATGGTTTAAAAATAGTATTTTGATGACAAGATAAAATTGGAATGATTTATTGTAATTTATTTTGTACTTGTTATTGCATTAAAAATGTTGTCGTACACTAAAATAGTGTAAATTGTGTAATGTAGTCAAAAATAGGGTTTTATTGTAAAAAATAACTTTTTATAGTAAAATAAATTAAATTTTGTTACAATAGCAATTTTATTTCATAACAGTTAGATGTATGCATTTTTGTTTGGCTTTTAAAATGAAGTAAAGTGTGTATATGTTGATAAGATAAAAATGTACATTACTTATATTTTCTCCAAGCATTTTGGCTTTGGGCTTAATAGGGTTAGAAATGGGATCCAAAACCCATTATCTAGAGGTCTCTAGTGAGAAAAGAAACACAGTACATTGTTTCTTCTTCTTTCTCAAAAAGAAAAAACTATCTTCTTCTTCTCAAATCGACAGTAAAAGAAAATTTCACTCCCTCTCAAAATCCTAAATTTAACCAAAATTGAGACAAAATTGTTGGCATTCAAATCTCTACAGGTAATCTATACAAATTTCTGGAATTAATTCATCAAAATTTTATTTTATAATTATTCTAAATCCTTGGCTTTCATGTTATAGTAAATTAATTTTCAGGCACTTCCAAGGCTTCTTGAAAGTAAAAGTTGCCGTCTTTATTCAAATTATTAACTGAAAATCCTTGAATCTAACTCTAAGGTGAGTATCCTCACTCATGCTAGCTGAAGTATGAATTGCAAGTCAAGATATTGATGTTTGAGCTGAGTTTTAGTCATTGTAAAACTTCATTTTCATCTTTGTAAATTTTTATTTCAAAACAGCTCTGAGTCCAACTTTGAGCTACTTATCTTGCTCAAGTCTTATCGAAATCATGCCAAATCATTTTTGAATGATAGTACTTTACAAGAGTATATGCATGTCAATTTTCATGTTTTAATTTAACTTGAAATTGATAGAAAACTGTTCTCAAAGTTGCAAGCGGAGCATGTTTTTGCCCAGGTTTTTACAGTGAAAAGACTATCTGGGTCCAACTTTGAGACATCATAACTTTCTTATACCTTGTCCAAATTGTTTGATTCTTTTTGCAGTTCAAAGCATAGCTTTTGAACTTTATAAAAAAAATTAGGTCGTTGTGACCTATATAACTTATAGAAACAAGCTGCCGAACTTGGACTCAGAGCATGTTTTTGCCTAGATTTTTACTGTGAAAACACTGCCTGGGTCTAATTTTGAGATATCATAACTTTCTCATACATTGCCTAAATTGTTTGATTCTTTTTGCAATTTAAAGTATAGTTGTTGAAATCTATCCATTAAATTTTTTAGAATAATTTGACCTATATAGCATACACAAATGTGCTGCCGAACTTTAACTCGAAGCATGTTTTTGTCTAGATTTTTACAATGAAAACACTATCTGGGTACAAGTTTGAGACATCATAACTTTCTCCCACCTTGCCTAAATTGATTGGTTCTTTTTGCGGTTTAAATAATTTTTGTTGAGCTTTATGCATGTTAAATTTTAGGTTATTCGAACCTCTGTAGCCTATAGACACATGCTGTCAAACATTGAATTGAAGCATGTTTTGCTCCAACTATTGACAGTGAAATCTAGCTGCAAATCCAACTTTGAGAGATCATATCTCTATTGTTTCTTATCCGATTTTATCCGTTCTTTTTTATTTAAAGTAGAGTTATTGAACTCTGTGCTTGGAAAATTTCAAGGCTTTTAAACCTTTGTAATTAGTTGAAAATTTACTTGGAACTTTGAATCTGAGCATGTTTTGCTCCAGCTGAACATTTCAATTGTTTACATAGATTTTTTTCGATGATGTTTTTGATCAGCTTGATCCTAAGATGGAAGAGTCAGTATTACCACTTATCCCTATTTTGGATTGGAGAGTTTTTTGGGGATTTTCATATGATGATTTTATGAATAATTTCATTGAATTTTTGTTAATTTTGTCGTTTCTTTGCAAGTTCTTTCTTAACCGTTTCCGGAAGATTCTTTTTTAGCTTTCGAAATAAATTTTTTAAAATATTCATAATCAATATAAAGCTATTTAAATTATACATTATCTATAACAAAAGAATTTCAAAAGTTATTTTTCCGAACGATTTCGAAAATAGTTTTAAAAGCTTGTTTTCTATAATAAATTATTTTCTATATAATAATGTATGTTTTTGCACTTTTCGGATGTATGAGAAAGAGAATTAAACGATTTAGTAAAACAAATGGTATGGGACACGTGATTTTACTTTTTTGATTAATTCCGGACTTGTACGATCGAAACCTCCATTGTATACTATTTTGAGTTGATAATTGAGATTTATAATTCATATTATAGGAATTATCGGAGTTAGCCAATATTAGGCGAATTGAGAGGTTCGAGATCTCCTATTATAGGGGTAATAATCAATGTGACCCACTTATATACATATATATATATATATGTATATATATATATATATATGTTCTTTATTCACCAATGAGGCAAGGCGAGTCTTGAGATGAGATTTCTTGTTTTAGGAATTATGGGTCATGAGAAACCACTATGAGATTTATTTGCACTTGCCAATGATACGAGGCAAGATATATGAGTATTTTGAGATTTATAAGGTTTATGATTTTATTTTTATGATGTGGAGTTAACTAGAGGTTAGTAAACTGTTTAGTGCGAACGTGTGGTATGGGACACATGTTAACACTTTTTAGGTTTCTGTCCGAGAGTTTGTAACACATCCACGAGTATGCCAGTGCTATAGACCTTCGGGTCATCTGAGTTATGTGACTTCGATCACGACAATTTATGTAAATTCAATCACCACGAGTTATGCGACTTCTGTCACCATGAGTTTTGTGACATCGGTCACCACGAGTATGACCTTCGGTCCATGAGTTAAGTACCTAAATTATAGAAAGCACTGACCAAGAGTTTAGCATGTGCAGCATTGCTTCAGCTTTGCAATCAGGGATCTGGCCAATCCAGGGTTTTTTTGAGTTTTATACGATTTCACCTTTTTGAGATATTTTTGTTACATCGATAGCCTAATGCTACACGAGATGTTATATATAGTGATTTCGTTTTTATGATATTTGAACTTTATCTTGAGTTCCATGAGATTCATATTGGAATGTCGATGAGTTTCTCTTATTACTTACATATGATTCCTTGCATTTGAGATAAATGCCATTAAGTATGGATTTCTTATGTTGAATTAAACCTATTCATGCAACAACCCTTGGTGAACATATACTGTGATATCCCGGAATTTTTGGCAATATCAATTTAATAATCTATGTTAAATTAAATTGATTTGACAATATTATTAATGATAAATTTGAATATCCTTTGATAAATATTTAAATGTGTGGTTTTATCTTTTAAAAGCTAATCAATTTGCCTTCTATTTACAATATATATATATCCGTATATATTGTAAATAGTTAATCTTGTTTTAAATTTAATACATAAAGGCATGATTTCTAATTCTAATATTTTGGTAAATTGGAAAATTGTTTTGATTTAATATTGATTAAGTAATCATATGACTTTAAAATACTCAAGATAAAAACTTAATTGTTTAAAATTGATTTTAGCTTAATTTTAAATTTAAATGAAAAGGTTTGTTTTGTTTTAAAATATAGCTTGATAAAATAAGCAATTGATTAATAATGAGATAATTTCTTTTGTAAATCATTTTTAATTTAACAATGAGTTATTTTTAAACAATATAAATAATGTAATATTCTTACAAATGGATTTTTATATATAGATAGAAATTGGTATTTCAAAATTTATTTAAATACATATATGTATATATTTGGGAGAAAGCTATCATTTTCAAATCTAAAATAAGTTTTTCAAAAGTGTTTAAATAAAATAAACCTTATTAATATTTAACATAAGTATAAAAATTAATAATAGTAGACTAAGGATTTAATAGTTTAAGTTTTAAATATATATATATATACACATAATAAAGAGAAGTAAAAATAGCAATAGAATTGATTACTTAAGTTAAAAATTTATAACAATGTCTAAACCAACCTTATATATATACATAAAACATGAAACTGCCAGTAACCTGTAGAGTAGTATGCAAGAAAGAAAAGAAAATAAAGTAACCAGACAAGTAAAATTTGTATATAACCTGTAAGTAATATTATGCAAGTAGCAAAGTATGAAAAGAAACAAGAAAAAAAGTATATATGCCTGCAAAATAAATATGCAGATCAAAGTATGAAAAGAAGGAAAAAGAAAATCTTTTAACATAAAATAGACAAGTGTGAAAGCAACCAGGGAAGAACAAAGTAAAAGAAAGTAGCAACATACATAAAAGAGGATAAGTATGAACATAAAAGACACAAACTAGACAAGTAAAAGAAATATCAACATACCAAATAGGATAAGTACGAAAACATAAAGTACCATTTCATTTAATACTAGCACACCTTTTTGTCAGCCGAAATGTAAAAAAATCAATTCAGCCTCTAAAACAAAATCTTGCTTGGTAAGATATGAAAGAAAATCTCTGATACAAACAGATAATGTTTGTACAAGCTTATGCAAACCCAGTAACTCCTTTCTATATATACCTTCTCATTTCAATTCGATTCAACATAGCTAACCAGAAAACATAAGTAAGCCTTTTTTTTTTACAAAACTTAAACAACATCATACAACTTAACAAAAGCAAGAAGATTAGAGGAAGACCAGAGCAAAACATTTTCCAGTTTTAAAGCAATAGGGATTTCAGTTTTCAAAAGCAAGAATGTTTCTCTGTTCAACTTATTTTAACAGGTGAGTAACATTTTTTTTTTAAAAAAAATTTAAATATTTGAATAATTGGGTTCCATGCTTGTTTTCTGAAATGAAGTATAAATTATGTGTCTATATATTTGAAAATTTCTGTGTATATACGAATGAGTAGATGGATGCTGGCTGTTGAATTTGTTTTCTGCCTGTTCTTAGTTTCAAACTTAGATTATGAACAAAAGAATACAATATCTCTTGATCTACTTACTGTTAGTACCTAGATTTAAACAAGACTTGCTTGTTTGATTTTAGGATTAAGATTTAAAATTTATTTAAGTTAAGATAAAACGGGAATTGCTCTGAAAATAAAAATTAAACAGGAAAGCTTGGGTTCGTGTAAAATTTAAATATGTTAATTTAGCAATTCAGGAATATACACCGAATCCCTAAACTAAATCATGTTTTTTAAAAGTAAAATCACAATTTTTAGATTAGAAATGAAGGAGCATTTCTAGGTCGAACAGAATTTGGGTTTTTTGGAAATTTTGATGATCCCGAGGGTTTGGGAGGTCGGGCTTTCTTCTGGGGATTGTGGGTGATCATTGATGATGGGAAAAATGGTGGAAGTGGTGGCAAATCACTGTGGAAGAAGTGGTGGAGGAATTTGATCTGTAAACCTAGTTTTGGCTGGGTTTTGATTTTCGATCTGCATTGTTTCTCTAGTGAATCGGCTGCAGCGGGATTCTGGCGAATGGAAGTAGGTGGGCTATCGAGGACATGGACGGAGTTGCAGCACGTCCGGTGGTCGGAGTTGTGCAAGCGAGGTGTTTCCAGGTTTAGTCGTGGTGTCCAGTTCACTGTTCCAGGTACAGCTTTGTACTCGAATTCGAATTCGAGTTTTGGGCAACGATCTGAATTCTCTGATGGGTTGCGTGGTTGATTGGCGACTTTCTCAAGGCAGTGGTGATGACCGGAGAGGGTTGGAGCCACCGTGCATATGCACGGTGCAGTGGTTTGCGCCAGGTGATATTTTAGTTTGAGGGGACTGTGTACTCGAGTTTACTCGAGCAAACTTGATGTTTTGCTCGAAGATAGTTTAGGTGTGACTCGAAGCAGATTGAGGTGGCTCGAGTCATATACATGTGTTACAGGTTTCATACCTGTAGCATTTTTGCTCAACATTTAACTGGATTTAAAGTGTAAAGTAGGGTTTAAATTAAGTTTAAATCCCAGTTTAATCAGATTCAAGTTAGATTGAATCTGAGTTGAAATAAGATAAGTTTTTTTTAAATTTAATTTGTTTAACAATCTTAAATGTTTAAATGATTTGAATTTTAATGAAGGTTTAACATTTAAGTGAAGTTTTAAATCAAGGGACTAAATCTGATTTAAAGCTAAGTTTGAAATTTAGTTTTGAAATAAAAGAAAAGTAAGCATAACTTGTTTTAAACAACTTTCCATGATGGAAGTATATATTAAACATAATTTGTGACGCCCCACCTCTATACCCACGATAGCCAAGAACATTACGGTGAATGTTGTCAACTAGCACGGAGAATAAGGCTGTTGAGGAGTGACCATCCGTGTAATTGCTTTGTGCGAGCATCAATATGTCAGATAGTATAACATGCAATACTTTATCAAGAGAAAATCCGATATACCGATACAAACTCAAAGCTACTACACAGTGGCTATAATATCTTCGGAAACAAATACAGAAATAAACATAACATAAATCAGTCACAGATAATTCATATCACAAAGGCGGAAGAAGATATGAATATATAATTAACACATGGAAGTGTATATCAGAGTAGTGGTCAAAAAGGTCCACAAATATACAAAAGAATAGCAACACGTGCTATATAAAAGAATACAAAAATGAGTCTATATCTCAAGTGTATATAACAAAATAAACTACTAATCTAAGTAGTTTGCCAAAAGTCAGAGTAATGAATCCCTGGGGAGAAGTCAAGCAGAAGCACCTGTAACATCTCGGTCTGACCCGAGTATTATTTAATAAGAAAATAATAAACGTATCAGTCTAACTATAAATATCAGATGAAACGATATAGAATAAGAGATATGACTAAACAAATAATAATCACAATGCCAAGCTGTGATATATATAATCAGTTGAAAATCATCAAGGGATTATTCAATGTCACAAAATCTACACAAGAATCACAGAAACGTCATACTCCTAATTTAGTTCACCAAACCATAAATATTGACGATAATATCAATGTCAATCACAAAAGTCAATGGCACACAAATTTCAGAATTCGACACACGAAATCCAGAAATCACCAAAAGTCAGTGACGCACAAATTCACCAATGCATAAATATCGATAAAGCTTATCAGTGGAAATCACGAAAATTGGTGAAACACAAATTCTAGAAATCATCTCAAGAAATCCAGAAATCACATAGAGGGGGAGGCCTATCACAAAAGGAAGCATAAAGCTCGCCAACACGTGTATCACAAACGGAACGCTAATTCCATGGTTGCTAACCATCACAAATTGAGCCGAAGCTCCACAAACGGCCCGAAGACCATGGGTTGCTACCCCACCAATTTGAGTCGAAACTCCACAAAACGGGGTTTAGTCTCCCTCACAGACAAAGAGACATCGCACATTGCTAGTCTAAATCACAAAGATGATCGTCATGATCAACGAGAAGTGTCAATTACACTAAGCTAGTAAATATATGAGTTTAGCTTCATGTGCCATAACCACTTGCTTAACTTAAATATTTACGAACAAACTGTAGATCTCCACTATAAAATTGTCACAAGGGATCCAATCGAACAAGTCCAAGAATTAACCGACGAAGTAAATGCAAGCGTTTCATACCACTCGTTTTACTAAGTCGTTTAATTAGATTTCACATACGAGTGAGGTAAAGGTTTGTATATACTAATAGATTGGAAAACGGTTTAAGAAGTGAGCTTTGTACTAAAATAGTGTTGAAATCATTTGAAGAAAGAGTTTTGATATTTACTACTAGTATAGAAACCTTTATATTTTTAAAGTGACAAGTCACGAAGAAGATTGTAGGAACAATCAATCACTAAAATTCACATACGAAGATGTGAATAAAAATCCAACGAAACCGATAAAGAATCCATCGAAATGGATATTCAAAAATCCCTAAAAAGGAGTCATCAAAGTCATAACAAATGATAACAACACATAGGAAACAACACGAATCGATTAAAGTTGGAAATTCAAACAACTAGGCGAAATAGGCAAAAATGCACCAGGTCGGTCGGCCGGCTATAGAGCTCGGTCGACCGGACCTTGTTCTCAAAATTCCTCGGGAAGCAGGTCAGTCGGCCGAACCCTGTACTCGGTCGACCGAACCTTAAACAGAGAAGTGCCTAAGCACTTGGCAGCAGGTCGGTCGGCCGGCAGCAGGGCTCGGTCGACCGGACCTGTTGCCAGTCCCTTCCCAGTCCATCTAATTGAGGTCCAACCTCGACCAAATTGCATTCTCTCGAGCAACGACACTAAGGGATTATGCCAATCAACTACCCGGCCCTATATGCTCCTCGATGCATCACCAAAAACATGTTCAAACCTCAAAGTTAGGATTTTTAACGAATTGAACTCAAAACACCAAAAATTGGAATATTCTCCAAATCAATCCAAACCAAAAGCAAATGCACACGAATAAGTGTTAGGAATTCATACCTAACATTCGAAGGTAAATATAAGCATAGATGTGAGATAAAAATCTCACCTTTGAACCCAAGCAATTGAAAAAGAAGCTTGAAAGCAAAAGGGGAATCAACCACTCTTCAAATCCAACTCAAGAAGCTTGATTCTAAGTTAAAAAGAGAAACATTTCCCAAATTAGGTTTAGGAATTTTCTGAAATCAAAGAGAGAAAGAGTTGGAGAAGAAGAAGAGAAGCTTACTAATGGGTTCTTCTATTAGTTTGGAGCTAGAGCTTGATTTGCAAAAGGAAACTAGGGTTTTGGAGTTTTAATTTCTCATCTCTCCCACCATTGATGCTTAGAACTGAAAAGAGGAGAAAGTGAGGGTGTATGGGGAGGAGTGGCTCAGATTTGAGTATAAGTTAAACATAGGGCTGAACCCAAACCCAAACCCAAAGTGAAAAAAGTAGCAAAAATCAACTTACTCCAAACATAACGAAGCTTATACTCAAAAAGTCGCAAAAGGCATTTTAAACTCAATGGGAGTGGTCCCGAGTCCTAATTCGACCGTATGCACAAAGTAGCTTTTCGGACTAAATTCCGAGTATCGACAAAATATTTAAATATAAAAATCGATAAATATGCGGGTTTTTACAGATTCCCCTCCTTAAAGAAATTGCGTCCTCGCAATATTTAAGAAGAGAATATAAAGTAACAACCATAAAAGCATATTCAACACCAAAGAAATTTGAAATAAGAAGTTCACCTCAAAGAGCACGAGAAAGTAAGTCCGGATGTGTTCGCTCGATGAACTCTCTAGACTCCCAAGAACAATCCTTAGGATTTGAAGACCATTGAACTTTCACAAGCGGAACATCTTTATTTCGAAGTCGTTTGACCTCCGAAGCAATAATTCGAATAGGATGCTGCTCATAAGTTAAATTAGGCGAAACTTCAATTTCTTCCACAACACCGGGCTCAAGAATAGAATCAGAATCTCGAAGACATTTCCGCAATTGAGAAACATGAAACACGTCATGCATAGCAGAAAACTGAGCGGGTAATAAAAGGCGATAAGCCACGGAACCAATACGTTCAGTGATAGGAAATGGCCCAATATATCGAGGCGCTAATTTTCCCGATCGACTGAAACGTACAACACCCTTCATAGGTGAAACACGAATGAACACAAGATCTCCCACAGAAAATTCTAACTTCCTTCTTCAATTATCGGCATAGGATTTTTGTCTACTCTGGGCTTCTTTCATCCTATGTCGAATAAGTTCAATCTTTTCTGTGGAATCACGAATAAAATCTGGACCTAAAACCAGTTTCTCACCGGCCTCAAGCCAACAAGAAGGAGATCGGCATGGCCTTCCATAGAGTGCCTCGAAAGGTGCCATACCAATACTAGATTGGAAGCTATTATTATAGGAAAATTTAACAAGAGAAATATGATCTTCCCAACTTCCACCAAAATCAAGAACACATGCACGAAGAAGATCTTCAAGAGTTTGATTCATACGCTCGGTTTGTCCATCGGACTGAGGATGATAAGCGGTGCTAAAATTAAGCTTCGTTCCCAAAGCTTTTTGAAGACTCTTCCAAAATCCACTAGTAAACAATGGATCACGGTCGCTAATAATAGAAGTAGGAACTCCATGTAATTTAACAATCTCTTTGATAAAGAGTTTGGCCAAAAGTGGAACGGTTCGATTGGACCGAACGAGAATAAAATGGGCGGATTTAGTAAGCCTATCAACGATCACCCATAAACTATCATGACCCGAATGAGAACGGGGAAGGCCGTCAATTAAATCCATGGAAACCTGATCCCACTTCCAAATTGGAATCTCTAAAGGTTGCAATAATCCACCGGGCCTTTGATGCTTGGCCTTAACGAGTTGGCAAGTCATGCAACACTTAACGAAGTTAGCGATGTCAAGTTTCATTCCCTCCCAATAATAAAGTTGCTTCATATCCGCGTACATTTTACTACTACCAGGATGAATGGTAAATTTAGAATGATGGGAATCTTTTAAAATATCTTTATGAAGATCACTAATATTTGGTACAATAAGTCTACCAAATTTTCGAATGCCGCCACGAGAACCAATATCAAAGTCTTTCAAACTTTCAATATCAATCTTACCCTTAATATTTTAGCCAAGAAGAGCCAATTCGGGATTAGCCTTTGAGCTTCAAGAATGCGGTCTAAAAGAGAAGGATGAGCCTCAAGGCTACATAAAACAAGAGATGAACATAAATCAGAAACACGGTCTCGAATTTCACAAGTGGATAAAATCTCGAGATCGTTCCATTCGGATATCATCATAGAAACAACCGCTTGTTGTTTACGGCTAAGAGCATCGGCGACACGATTACCCTTACCGGGAGTATAAAGAATATCAAGATCATATGGTGCAAGAAATTCGATCCAATGCTGTTGACGCAAATTAAGTTCCTTTTGAGAGAATAAATACTTCAAGGATTTATGATCGGTATAAAGAACAAATTTCTCTCCTAAAAGATAATGACGCCAAATCCGAAGAGCAAAAACAATAGCCGCGAGCTCTAAATCATGAGTGGCATATCTAGTCTCGGCAGGCTTCAATTTCCTGGAAGCATAAGCAATAACACGTTCTCTTTGCATAAGGACGGCACCCAAACCAACGCGACTAGCATCGGTATAAACAATAAAATCTTGGTTTCCATTGGGAATCACAAGAATAGGAGCATCGGAAAGGAGTTCTTTTAATTTCTGAAAAGAAGCTTCACATTTGTCCGACCAAATGTATTTAACACATTTCTTTGTTAAGCCAGTAAGAGGGACGAAAATTTTAGAAAAGTCTTTAATGACCCGACGGTAATAACACGCCAATCCGAGAAAACTACGAATCTCTGTCACATTCTCCGGTCTCTTCCAATCTTGAATCGCTTCAATCTTTGAAGGATCTACTGAAATTCCGGATTCGGATATAATATGACCGAGAAACTTCACACTAGATTGCCAAAAATGGCATTCAGAAAACTTTGCTTTCAATTGATTATTCCTAAGAGTTTCCAACACAATTCGAAAATGTTTTTCATGCTCCTCCTCGGTTTTAGAATACACAAGAATATCATCAATAAAGATGAGAACAAACCGGTCAAGAAAATCTTTGAAAACTCGATTCATACGGTCAACGAAATAAGCCGGAGCATTCGTTAGACCAAATGGCATAACAAGCCATTCATAAGATCCATAACGAGTACGGAACGATGTCAAAGGAATGCTATCCTCTGCAATACGAAGTTGATGAAATCCAGTAGCTAAGTCTAATTGTGAAAAGACTCTAGCACCACTAAGTTGATCGAATAGATCATCAATCTGAGGTAAAGGATATTTTTTCTTGATAGTAAGATCATTAAGCTTGCGGTAGTCAACGCAAAGCCTAAGTGTTCCATCGGATTTCTTCACAAAAATAGCTGAAGCTCCCCAAGGCGAGGAACTAGAGCGAATAAATTGCTTCGTCTCCAATTCGGATAATTGTTTACGCATCTCCTTGTTTTCTTTATTGGACATACGATAAGGAGGGCGAGTGATAGGTTGAGCTCCAGGAATGAGATTAATTCTGAACTCAATTGCTCGCTTGGGTGGTAATCCTAAAACGGGCTCGAATATGTCGGAAAATTCACGAACGACGTGAATAAGAGAAATAATATCACCCTCATCATCATCATCGTCATCACGAGGATTTAAAGAATATAAAGATGGAACCAAGCTGGAATCTGAATCTTTAAGATTAATAGAAATCTGCTTAACAAATTGAAGATGTCGAAGATAAATAGTCCGCTCAGGACATAGGATATGAGCTTCATAATGGTTAAGCCAATCCATTCCCAAAATCATTCCAAAGCCTAAATAACGCATGACATGCAAATCGGCTAGGAAAGAAAAACCACACAAAATAATCTCGACATCTTTACACAATAAACTGATTGCTGCTGATCCACCAACCGGATTCGCAATTATCAAAGAAGTCATTAAACACAAAACATCCAAAGAAAAAGTATCAACAAGTTCTTTTGATATAAAAGAATGGGACGCACCCATATCGAAAAGAACTCGAATAGGATGATCACGAAATAAAATAATTCCATCAAGGATAGAATGAGAAATACCTTGGCCACGAGATGTGTTGCCAGGGGATTAAGCAACATTTAACTTTGCCTCCTTCTTGCCATGAAGCTTGGGGCATGAAGATATAACATGACCGGGAACCTTGCAGTAGCGACAAGAGAGAGACTTTAGGCACTTGTTCGCATAATGGTCCTTCGAACGACAATTATAGTATTCCCCACGACCAAAGGAAGAAGTCTTTGCCACAGAGGTTGCTTGCTTCCCTTTCTTATTGGGATAAGGGCCTTTGAATTTGTTTGGCCTTTTCTTGTTGTTGAAGTTTAGTTTGGAACCCACCACTTCAAAATCATTCTCCCTATCCGCCTCTTCAAGACGAAGAGCGATATCAATGAGTTGGTCGAAAGAAACTTCTAATTTTAGAAGTAATGGCTTCTTGAGATTTTATTCAAGCCATAGACGAATCTCTGATTTTTCTTCAAAGGGGTGTTGATGTATTCAACCCCATATTTGGAGAGAGACTCAAAAGACGTGACATAATCTGCCACGGAAGATTCACCTTAAACAAGGTCTATAAAACGGCGAGCCAAAGTCACCTTCTCAGCTTTTGGTACGAATTTTAACTCGAAGCGCTCTCGGAATTTCTCCCAGGTGAGATCCGCTTCATTAATCTCAGAAATAATTAGCTCGTACCAGTCCAATGCTCTTTCTTGGAGCATACTAAAAGCCACCTGAACTCGGTGAAGATCAATGAGGTTCATGCGAGAAAAGATTCGATCGCACGTCCTTAACCAAGCTTGGACTTCAATAACAGTTTCGGAACCTTTGAATGGCTTCCCACCCAAATTAGTGTAATCGCTGCACAAGCGTGCAAATCCCGACTTTGGGTGAGTAGGTTCCGGGTTAGAACCAGCTGCTTGAGCATTCGTAACAAGGTCCAGAAGTTGCTGGGTAGTCATAAAAACTCCATCTTGGGGAGTAGCACTAGATTGACCGGCGCTGGGACGGCCAGGTCTAACCATTTCTCTTCCTTTAGAAAGAAATAAAGAAGAAGAAAAAGGTTATTCACCAAATAACTATCAAGAAATCTTGATAGATAAAACAAGGAATCATAAAAGAAAATAGGATAGAAGGGTACGAAGACTCGAATTAAATCCTAAAGCACGACTCCTAAGATGGACTTAGGACGATGATTCTTGTTATAATATTCCATATTGTTCCGAAGTTTAGCTCTGATACCAAGCTGTGACGCCCCACCTCTATACCCACGCTAGCCAAGAACATTACGGTGAATGTTGTCAACTAGCACGGAGAATAAGGATGTTGAGGAGCGACCATCCGTGTAATTGCTTTGTGCGAGCATCAATATGTCAGATAGTATAACATGCAATACTTTATCAAGAGAAAATCCGATATACCGATACAAACTCAAAGCTACTACACAGTGGCTATAATATCTTCGAAAAAAAATACAGAAATAAACATAACATAAATCAGTCACAGATAATTCATATCACAAAGGCGGAAGAAGATATGAATATATAATTAACACATGGAAGTGTATATCAGAGTAGTGGTCAAAAAGATCCACAAATATACAAAAGAATAGCAACACGTGCTATACAAAAGAATACAAAAATGAGTCTATATCTCAAGTGTATATAACAAAATAAACTACTAATCTAAGTAGTTTGCCAAAAGTCAGAGTAATGAATCCCTGGGGAGAAGTCAAGCAGAAGCACCTGTAACATCTCGGTCTGACCCGAGTATTATTTAATAAGAAAATAATAAACGTATCAGTCTAACTATAAATATCAGATGAAACGATATAGAATAAGAGATATGACTAAACAAATAATAATCACAATGCCAAGCTGTGATATATATAATCAGTTGAAAATCATCAAGGGATTATTCAATGTCACTAAATCTACACAAGAATCACAGAAACGTCATACTCCTAATTTAGTTCACCAAACCATAAATATTGACGATAATATCAATGTCAATCAATAAAGTCAATGACACACAAATTCCAGAGTTCGACACACGAAATCCAGAAATCACCAAAAGTCGATGACGCACAAATTCACCAATGCGCAAATATCGATAAAGCTTATCAATGGAAATCACGAAAATTGGTGAAACACAAATTCTAGAAATCATCTCAAGAAATCCATAAATCACATAGAGGGGGAGGCCTATCACAAACGCGAGCATAAAGCTCGCCAACACGTGTATCACAAACGGAACGCTAATTCCATGGTTGCTAACCATCACAAATTGAGCCGAAGCTCCACAAACGGCCCGAAGACCATGGGTTGCTACCCCACCAATTTGAGTTGAAACTCCACAAAACGGGGTTTAGTCTCCCTCGCAGACAAAGAGACATCGCACATTGCTAGTCTAAATCACAAAGATGATCGCCATGATCAACGAGAAGTGTCAATTACAGTAAGCTAGTAAATATATGAGTTTAGCTTCATGTCCCATAACCACTTGCTTAACTTAAATATTTACGAACAAACTGTAGATCTCCGCTATAAAATTGTCACAAGGGATTCAATCGAACAAGTCCAAGAATTAACCGACGAAGTAAACGCAAGCGTTTCATACCACTCGTTTTACTAAGTCGTTTAATTAGATTTCTCATACGAGTGAGGTAAAGGTTTGTATATACTAATAGATTGGAAAACGGTTTAAGAAGCGAGCTTTGTACTAAAATAGTGTTGAAATCATTTGAAGAAAGAGTTTTGATATTTACTACCAGTATAGAAACCTTTATATTTTTAAAGTGACAAGTCACGAAGAAGATTGTAGGAACAATCAATCACTAAAATTCACATATGAAGATGTGAATAAAAACCCAACGAAACCGATAAAGAATCCATCGAAATGGATATTAAAAAATCCCTAAAAAGGAGTCATCAAAGTCATAACAAATGATAACAACACATAGGAAAAAACACGAATCGATTAAAGTTGGAAATTCAAACAACTAGGCGAAATAGGCAAAAATGCACCAGGTCGGCCGGCCGGCAACAGAGCTCGGTCGACCGGACCCTGTTCTCAAAATTCCTCGGGAAGCAGGTCGGTCGGCCGAACCCTGTGCTCGGTCGACCGAACCTTAAACAGAGAAGTGCCTATGCACTTGGCAGCAGGTCGGTCGGCCGACAGCAGGGCTCGGTCGACCGGACCTATTGCCAGTTCCTTCCCAGTCCATCCAATTGAGGTCCAACCTCGACCAAATTGCATTCTCTCGAGCAACGACACTAAGGGATTATTCCAATCAACTACCCGGCCCTATATGCTCCTCGATGCATCACCAAAAACATGTTCAAACCTACAAGTTAGGATTTTTAACGAATTGAACTCAAAACACCAAAAATTGGAATATTCTCCAAATCAATCCAAACCAAAAGCAAATGCACACGAATAAGTGTTAGGAATTCATACCTAACATTCGAAGGTAAATATAAGCATAGATGTGAGATAAAAATCTCACCTTTGAACCCAAGCAATTGAAAAAGAAGCTTGAAAGCAAAAGGGGAATCAACCACTCTTCAAATCCAACTCAAGAAGCTTGATTCTAAGTTAAAAAGAGAAACATTTCCCAAATTAGGTTTAGGAATTTTCTGAAATCAAAGAGAGAAAGAGTTGGAGAAGAAGAAGAGAAGCTTACTAATGGGTTCTTCTATTAGTTTGGAGCTAGAGCTTGATTTGCAAAAGGAAACTAGGGTTTTGGAGTTTTAATTTCCCATCTCTCCCACCATTGATGCTTAGAACTGAAAAGAGGAGAAAGTGAGGGTGAATGGGGAGGAGTGGCTCAGATTTGAGTATAAGTTAAACATAGAGCTGAACCCAAACCCAAACCCAAAGTGAAAAAAGTAGCAAAAATCAACTTACTCCAAACATAACGAAGCTTATACTCAAAAAGGTCGCAAACGGCATTTTAAACTCAATGGGAGTGGTCCCGAGTCCTAATTCGACCGTATTCAAAAAGTAGCTTTTCGGACTAAATTCCGAGTATCGACAAAATATTTAAATAAAATATTTAAATATAAAAATCGATAAATATGTGGGTTGTTACATAATTTGAATTTGAGATGAATTTGGTTTTAAAAATTCTTTTTAAAATTGCTTTTATAAGATAAATACTTCTTTAAGAGTGATTTTAAAGGTTTTAAATTTGTTTTTAAATCTTGAAGTTAAATTGGTATTCATTTTAAATCTTAAATTTAAAATGAAATTTATGGTAAAATTAAAAGTAAATTGTTTTTAAATACTTTATTTATGGTAATTAAATCATAAATATGAATAAAATTTATCTTAAAAAAAAATTATTAGTATTTAATGATTGTAATTCATTAACGAATAATTAACTAATTCAATTAATTATTGATTTGAATTAATTAGTTTAGTAATTAAGAGTTTATATTAGTTAATTAAGGTTTAAACTAATTAATTTAGGATAAGTTAATTGGTAACTAAGGATCATTAAGAAGATAAGATTTAATTTAAAACAATGATTAGTAATTAATTAATAAATTAATTAAGGATTAATTAATGAGTTATTAAAGATAAAATTAATTGGTAACTAATAATGAATAAATCTTAGTTAATTACTTTAGAAAAGTAATTAAAGAATTGATTTTAGTTAATGAAGAACATTAACTAGAATTATTTAATAATTAATTAATGTGATTAATTTTAATAATTAATTAGAGTAATTAATTTAAGATAAAATTTTAAATTGTTTAAGTATA
Organism: Allium cepa; assembly: GCA_030765085.1. Taxonomy (NCBI): domain Eukaryota; kingdom Viridiplantae; phylum Streptophyta; class Magnoliopsida; order Asparagales; family Amaryllidaceae; genus Allium; species Allium cepa. The sequence continues at coordinate 916,006,789 of CM060932.1, forward strand.
ATTACTTAACAAAAGTAATTAAGGAATTAATTACTCATTGTAATTAATTTAGTTTAATATGAATTGTTTAAGTTAATTAATTAAGTTTAATTAATTTAAATAATTATTTGATGATAGGATAAGTGTAATTACTTAGGGAAGTAATTAATGATAATTACTAATGTAATTAACTGAGTTTGATAGTGAAAGTAATTTGAGTATACTTGGTATAATTAATCAAGGGATTAATTAAAGGAATTAATTATGGCGTAATTAATTTATTGAAAAAGGTAATTAATGGTAATTAATTACTGAATTGGGTTAATCAAGGGTGATTAACAATTTGGTTTAGTTGAAGATTAATCACTTAATGTAATTAATAGAAAATGTAATTAATTTAAATAGAAATGTAATTAGAGATCATTAATTATTATAATCAATGGTGTAATTTGAAATGAATTTATTTGGAAATAATAAATAAATGAATTTATTTATTAATGTAATAATTAGGAAGTAATGAAATTAATTTAGTAATTTAAGGCTAATCTCTATATTGGTTAAAGAATAGCTAATTTGTGAAAATAATTAATGGATCATTATTTAAATGTAATAAAAGATAATTAATCAAGAATGATAAATTAAAAATGAAAAATTGGATGATGACTAATTAATTGACTGTTAATTGATTAATAGTGAAATAAGCAAGATTTATAATGGTGAAGTAATTAATTTAATTTACTTTAAATTAATTAGAAATGAAGTAATTAATTTAATTCATTTTAAATTAATTATAGCTGATGTGATTGCTTATGTATGGATGGATGATATTGTTTGCCTTGAATGGTTTGAGACCTCAGATATGAGATATTTATGCTGTGTAATATGGATGCTTGGTTTAAGTATGATGATATTTATTATCTGTTTGTGATGATAATATGAATTATCTGTTCATGATGACGATTTGATTATCTATTGTGATATTGTGAATTATCTATCTGTATGTATATGGATAATTGAATTGAATCGTTTTAAACTTTAAAACAACTTGGACCTAGAAGACACGCTTTGGATTTCGATGAGACCGGGATCGGTTTTCCATATTTGGAATCCAAAAACCACATTGATTCCAATTAAACGTTAGGTCGTTAATCCAAGTGGAGCAAGTGAAGACTCGAGGTGTAAGGGTTATACGTCAGTATAACCCTGTGGGTGATTCCGTAATGAGTTTGACGGAATAGTACTTATAGATTCGAGATGGTGAATCAGAGTGCAAGGGTTATCGTCGTTAACTCTGAGGGTGATTCCAAAATGAGTGTAACGAGATAATGCCTTCGGTTTCGTTCGAACCCGGAACGAACTTGTAGGGATTGAATGCTTTCAGAACATCGTCAGGTGGACGATGAGCATTCTAAGATTTGATGTCCTATAAAGGTAATCGTAGCCTCAAGCATCATCAACCGGGAATGGCTAAAACAGGGGAGGTGCAGCAAGGCTTCGTGGGTAGCTCCCACTGGAGAGCAAGATTGATCCCTGTCTAGAAGTCCCTTTATATTCGGCTGTGTGGGCGGTTGGTTCGCGACAACTGCCGGGGTTGTCTTGTTCGGAACTATTCAGTAAGGAATGGGTTCGGCCTTGTGTTGCAGGGGAGTGGGAGTACTCCTTGGTACGGTGATCTAGGCCACGTACTGTGACGGGCGGTACCTCAGTAGCCCTGCCATTGTATGGAATCCAAAATCCAATAAGCGCCCTCGTATTTGATTGTATTACCCACTTTTGTGGCTAGTAGCTGGAATTTAATAATGTAACAATTTCGGCTATTTTGTATTTACTTGAAAACCCTAGACCTATTATAATATCACTGAATTTCCTATAAAATGATTTGGTTAGCGTAAGGTAAAAACTTACCCGTATTTATTTGTGGGAAGTCTTACGTGATACCTTTTGTTTTCAATGGCTTTTCAAAATTAAGCAACTTTAACCTGTTACTCACGCCAGACCCATGTCTGACCTGGAGTTTATTTCTGTTTTTCATAAACTCTCGGGTACTCAAATTTTTACGAGTAGCCAAGAGATAGGTTAGCTTTGACGAATTCTGGAGGAGCAATGGAGCAGGAGGCTTCTGCATTGTAGAGTATATATAGTGTTCTGCTGTGTTGGTATCTCTGAGTTGTTTACCTGTATTGTGTATTGAAATGTAATAACTAGACAGGTGTTTATTACTGCTTAGTATGTGATGTATTATCTGTATAACACTGATTGATGTAGTATATTATGTAATACTTATGTGATTAATATAATTTATTCGTTCCGCTATTGAGATTCTGATGTTGTTTCTTCTTTCTTCTCTTTCTATTCTATTTTCTCACCGCTTTCTTTCTTAATAACGATACGTCTTCCTGGGCGTAGGAAGCCGGGTCGTTACAGTGGTATCAGAGCGCTAGGTTGAGCGAATACCTCGGCTCTTGGGTGATTTCTTTCTTGAGAGAGCGTATTTGTAATTTTGATATATATATATATATATATATATATATATATATGTTTATTACAACCTATTTGTTGGGTTACCTGTTCGGGTTTCCCAATATGTTATAAAGGTAGATAGGGTAGTGGTGTGTGACACAACTACCAATGGTTGAAGTTTGAATGTTTGTGGTTGGAAGTGTATTTGTCGAGACTGTAGATCTAATACCGTCTCGAGTGAGCTTTGGATGGTGTAAGGATTTCATCGATCTCTGAAGGTAACCGGTTAAGGTTCGGAGTTCATCTTTGAAGTGTAAGTTTGGATGAGCTAGAGTTTGGATCTGTCGGTTGGACAGAAGCAAGACATGATATCTTGATACCTCATGATGAGTAGCTGTGCGATGAGACACAGTGATTACGGATGTCTCCGAAGATGTTTCTTTGGAACAAGTTAAGGAAGTGTGTCTGCTTGGGTGTTGTGGCTAAGTTCAGCAAGATGTTTGTGTTTGGTTGGTAGTCCGAGTTTCTCGAAGAGCTTTGGATTAGGAATTCCTTGGTATTGGTGTCTGCAGTGCAGCTCGGAGTGTTCTGTGTGTTGTCAAGGAAGCTTTCTAGCTTAGTAATGGATTTCAGAAGCAACAGAGTGGTTCCGTTTCTTCGATGGATTGGCTAGACTAGCGTAAACTGTTCTGTTTGGTAAAGAGAGAGCGGTTTTTCTTTGGAATTAGGCTGAGTTGATCGCAAAAGTGACTTGCGATAGTTTCAAAGTTCTCTTGGTTGTCAGAGATTTTTCTGGATGTCTTCAGGAAGTTAGAGTTTTATCCGCATCTGGAGATTGAGTTTTCCTATCGACTGGATTCCAGAAGTGGTACCGATGGTTCAGCATAGTAGTAGAATGGTTTCTGGAGAGAGAGTTTGGTGAAGCAGCTCAGGTTTTGGAGGATCTCCTGAGTTTCTTTTATGGACCTGTTGAACCCTATTTTGGGAATGTGTTATCCAATTGTGTTCGTGATCATCATCAGCATTTTTCATCTGCTCAATCAGAATTGCGCAGTGGAAGCATGGTGGCAGCTGTTTTAGTTTGGAAACAACTGGAAGTTGCGGTGTTTGGATTAGAGAGTTTCTACAGGAAATTTTCAGGATCTGAGGCCAGATTTGGAGTGCATCTGTTTTATCTTTTCCAGATGGGAAAAGTGAGATCTGTATTCTGATTTTGGAATAGAGTTGTGTCCTAAGATTTGTTGATCTTGGAAAGATCATTTTGTTGGATTGTTTTTGGTTCAGAGTGTTTCTAGGGAGGATCAGCAAGGGTTGAGCTGATCAAGAAGGATCTAGGCTTTCCAGGATTGTCCGAGGAGTTTTGTGGATAAGAGACGGAGGAATTTGGATTCCGAAGTCGGAGATTTGATTTTGGATAAGTGTTTGGTCTACATAATTTAATTTCCAGTTTGGATAACTGAAATTCATCGTGTTTCACGTATCTTTGAGGGAGTACGTGTAAGATCTATCTCTGGTTGTAGAGCTAGCAGTTCAGGGAGTTTTGGTTGTGAGTCAGACTTGTCTGTAGTCTGATATCCTGTCTTGTTTTGTAGATCTAGATGAGTGGAAGCTCCGTAGCTTAATAGTATTGATTGTTTGGATTTTATAGATCGAGTAACCCGATATTTATACTTGGGAAACTCTAGGAAAATTCTATCCAGAATTTTGTCTGGATAGTTAGATTTGTTTGATTGGATGAATTGATTGCTATGGTTGTTAGCATAAGATTGTTATATGCTTGTGTTTTAAAATAAATCTTTAATTAGATTATTAAATTACCTTTGTTTTAAATTTCAGGGACGAAATTCTTTTATGGGGGGAGGAATGTGATATCCTGGAATTTTTGGCAATATCAATTTAATAATCTATGTTAAATTAATTGATTTGACAATATTATTAATGATAAATTTGAATATCCTTTGATAAATATTTAAATGTGTGGTTTTATCTTTTAAAAGCGAATCAATTTGCCTTCTATTTATAATATATATATATATCCGTATATATTGTAAATAGTTAATCTTGTTTTAAATTTAATAAATAAAGGCATGATTTCTAATTCTAATATTTTGGTAAATTGGAAAATTGATTTAATTTAATATTGAATAAGTAATCATATGACTTTAAAATACTCAAGATAAAAACTTAATTGTTTAAAATTGATTTTAGCTTAATTTTAAATTTAAATGAAAAGGTTTGTTTTGTTTTAAAATATAGCTTGATAAAATAAGCAATTGATTAATAATGAGATAATTTCTATTGTAAATCATTTTTAATTTAACAATGAGTTATTTTTAAACAATATAAATAATGTAATATTCTTACAAATGGATTTTTATATATAGATAGAAATTGCTATTTCAAAATTTATTTAAATACATATATATATATTTTGGAAGAAAGCTATCATTTTCAAATCTAAAATAAGTCTTTCAAAAGTGTTTAAATAAAATAAACCTTATTAATATTTAATATAAGTATAAAAATTAATAATAGTAGACAAAGGATTTAATAGTTTAAGTTTTAAAAAATATATATATATATATATATATAATAAAGAGAAGTAAAAAATAGCAATAGAATTGAGTACTTAAGTTAAAAATTTATAACAATGACTAAACCAACCTTATATATATACATAAAACATGAAACTGCCAGTAACCTGTAGAGTAGTATGCAAGAAAGAAAAGAAAATAAAGTATAACCAGACAAGTAAAATTTGTATATAACCTGTAAGTAATATTATACAGGTAGAAAAGTATGAAAAGAAACAAGACAAAAAGTATATATGCCTGCAAAATAAATATGCAGATCAAAGTATGAAAAGAAGGAAAAAAAATCTTTTAACATAAAATAGACAAGTGTGAAAGCAACCAGGGAAGAACAAAGTAAAAGAAAGTAGCAACATACATAAAAGAGGATAAGTATGAACATAAAAGACAAACCAGACAAGTAAAAGAAATATCAACATACCAAATAGGATAAGTATGAAAACATGAAGTACCATTTCATTTAATACTAGCACACCTTTTTGTCAGCCGAAATGTAAAAAAATCAATTCAGCCTGTAAAACAAAATCTTGCTTGGTAAGATATGAAAGAAAATCTCTGATACAAATAGATAATGTTTGTACAAGCTTATGCAAACCCTGTAACTCCTTTCTATATATATCTTCTCATTTCAATTCGATTCAACATAGCTAACCAGAAAACATAAGTAAGCCTTTCTTTCTTTCTTTTTTTACAAAACTTAAACAACATCATACAACTTGACAAAAGCAAGAAGATTAGAGGAAGACCAGAGCAAAACATTTTCCAGTTTTAAAGCAATAGGGATTTCAGTTTTCAAAAGCAAGAATGTTTCTCTGTTCAACTTATTTTAACAGCTGAGTAACATTTTTTTTTTAAAAACATTAAATATTTGAATAATTGGGCTCCATGCTTGTTTTCTGAAATGATGTATAAATTATGTGTATATATATTTGAAAATTTCTGTGTATATATGAATGAGTAGATGGATGCTGGCTGTTGAATTTGTTTTCTGCCTGTTCTTAGTTTCAAACTTAGATTATGAACAAAAGAATACAATATCTCTTGATCTACTTACTGTTAGTACCTAGATTTAAACAAGACTTGCTTGTTTGATTTTAAGATTAAGATTTAAAATTTATTTAAGTTAAGATAAAACGGGAATTGCTCTGAAAATAAAAATTAAACAGGAAAGCTTGGGTTCATGTAAAATTTAAATATGTTAATTTAGCAATTCAGGAATATACACCGAATCCCTAAACTAAATCATGTTTTTTAAAAGTAAAATCATAATTTTTAGATTAGAAATGAAGGAGCATTTCTAGATCGAACAGAATTTGGGTTTCTGGGAAATTTTGATGATCCCGAGGGTTTGGGAGGTCGGTCTTTCTTCTGGTGATGGATGGGTGATCATTGATGATGGGAAAAATGGTGGAAGTGGTGGCAAATCACTTTGGAAGCAGTGGTGGAGGAATTTGATCTGTAAACCTAGTTTTGGCTGGGTTTTGATTTTCGATATGCATTGTTTCTCTAGTGAATCGAGTGCAGTGGGATTCTGGCGAATGGAAGTAGGTGGGCTATCGAGGACATGGACGGAGTTGCAGCACGTCCGGTGGTCGAAGTTGTGCAAGCGAGGTGTTTCTAGGTTTAGTCGTGGTGTCTAGTTCGCTGTTCCAGGTTCAGCTTTGTAATATAATTCGAATTCGAGTTTTGGGCGACGATCTGAATTCTCTGATGGGTTGCGTGGTTGATGGGCGACTTGCTCAAGGCAGTGGTGATGACCGGAGAGGGTTGGAGCCACCATGCATATGCATGGTGCAGTGGTTTGCGCCAGGTGATATTTTAGTTTGAGGGGACTGTGTACTCGAGTTTACTCGAACAAACTTGATGTTTTGCTCGAAGATAGTTTAGGTGTGACTCGAAGCAGATTGAGGTGGCTCGAGTCATATACATGTGTTACAGGTTTCACACCTGTAGCATTTTTGTTCAACATTTAACTGGATTTAAAGTGTAAAGTAGGGTTTAAATTAAGTTTAAATCCCAGTTTAATCAGATTCAAGTTAGATTGAATCTGAGTTGAAATAAGATAAGTTTTTTTTTAAATTAATTTGTTTAACAATCTTAAATGTTTAAATGATTTGAATTTTAATGAAGGTTTAACATTTAAGTGAAGTTTTAAATCAAAGGACTAAATTTGATTTAAAGCTAAGTTTGAAATTTAGTTTTGAAATAAAACAAAAGTAAGCATAAATTGTTTTAAACAACTTTGCATGATGGAAGTATATATTAAACATAATTTGAATTTGAGATGAATTTGGTTTTAATTTTTTTTTTTAAAATTACTTTTATAAGATAAATACTTCTTTAATGAGTGATTTTAAAGGTTTTAAATTTGTTTTTAAATCTTAACGTTAAATTGGTATTCATTTTAAATCTTAAATTTAAAATGAAATTTATGGTAAAATTAAAAGTAAATTGTTTTTAAATACTTTATTTATGGTAATTAAATCATAAATATGAATAAAATTTATCTTAAAAAATTTTTATTAGAATTTAATGATTGTAATTCATTAATGAATAATTAACTAATTCAATTAATTATTGATTTGAAGTAATTAGTTTAGTAATTAAGAATTTATATTAGTTAATTAAGGTTTAAACTAATTAATTTAGGATAAGTTAATTGGTAACTAAGGATCATTAAGAAGATAAGATTTAATTTAAAACAATGATTAGTAATTAATTAATAAATTAATTAAGGATTAATTAATGAGTTATTAAAGATAAAATTAATTGGTAACTAATAATGAATAAATCTTAGTTAATTACTGACATTAACTAGAATTATTTAATAATTAATTAATGTGATTAATTTTAATAATTAATTAGAGTAATTAATTTAAGATAAAATTTTAAATTGTTTAAGTATAATTACTTAACAAAAGTAATTAAGGAATTAATTACTCATTGTAATTAATTCAGTTTAATATGAATTGTTTAAGTTAATTAATTAAGTTTAATTAATTTAAATAATTATTTGATGATGGGACAAGTGTAATTACTTAGGGAAGTAATTAATGATAATTACTAAATGTAATTAACTGAGGATGATAGTGAAAGTAATTTGAGTATACTTGGTATAATTAATTAAGGGATTAATTAAAGGAATTAATTATGGAGTAATTAATTTATTGGAAAAGGTAATTAAGGGTAACTAATTACTGAATGGGGTTAACCAAGGGTGATTAACAATTTGGTTTAGTTGAAGATTAATTACTTAATGTAATTAATAGAAAATGTAATTAATTTAAATAGAAATGTAATTAGAGATCATTAATTATTATTATCAATGATGTAATTTGAAATGAATTTATTTGGAAATAATAAATAAATGAATTGATTTATTAATGTAATAATTAGGAAGTAATGAAATTAATTTAGTAATTTAAGGCTAATCTCTATATTGGTTAAAGAATAGCTAATTTGTGAAAATAATTAATGGATCATTATTTAAATGTAATCAAAGATAATTAATCAAGAATGATAAATTAAAAATGAATAATTGGATGATGACTAATTAATTGATTGTTAATTGATTAATAGTGAAATAAGCAAGATTTATAATGGTGAAGTAATTAATTTAATTTACTTTAAATTAATTAGAAATGAAGTAATTAATTCAATTCATTTAAAATTAATTATAGCTGATGTGATTGCTTATGTATGGATGGATGATATTGTTTGCCTTGAATGGTTTGAGACCTCGGATATGAGATATTTATGCTGTGTAATATGGATGCTTGGTTTAAGTATGATGATATTTATTGTCTGTTTGTGATGATAATATGAATTATCTGTTCATGATGACGATGTGATTATCTATTGTGATATTGTGAATTATCTATCTGTATGTATATGGATAATTGAATTGAATCGTTTTAAACTTTAAAACAACTTGGACCTAGAAGACACGCTTTGGATTTTGATGAGACCGGGATTGGGTTTCCATATTTGGAATCCGAAAATCACATCAATTCCAATTAAACGTTAGGTCGTTAATCCAAGTGGAGCAAGTGAAGACTCGAGGTGTAAGGGCTATACGTCAGTATAACTCTGTGGGTGATTCCGTAATGAGTTTGACAAAATAGTACTTATAGATTCGACATGGTGAATCAGAGTGCAAGGGTTATTGTCGTTAACTCTGAGGGTGATTCCAAAATGAGTGTAACGAGATAATGCCTTCAGTTTCGTTCGAACCCGAAACGAACTTGTGGGGATTGAATGCTTTCAGAACATCGTCGGGTGGACGATGAGCATTCTAAGATTTGATGCCCTATAAAGGTAATCGTAGCCTCAAGCCTCATCAACCGAGAATGGCTAAAACAGGGGAGGTGCAGCAAGGCTTCGTGGGTAGCTCCCACTGGAGAGCAAGATTGATCCCTGTCTAGAAGTCCCTTTATATTCGGCTGTGTGGGCGGTTGGTTCGCGACAACTGCCGGGGTTGTCTTGTTCGGAACTATTCAGTAAGGAATGGGTCCGGCCTTGTGTTGCAGGGGAGTGGGAGTACTCCTCATTGCGTTGATCTAGGCCACGTACCGTGATGGGCGGTACCCCCGTAGCTCTACCATTGTATGGAATCCAAAATCCAATAAGCGCCCTCGTATTTGATTGTATTACCCACTTTTGTGGCTAGTAGCTGGAATTTAATAATGTAACAATTTCGGCTATTTTCTATTTACTTGAAAACCCTAGACCTATTATAATATCACTGAATTTCCTATAAAATGATTTGGTTAGCGTAAGGTAAAAACTTACCCGTATTTATTTGTGGGAAGTCTTACGTGATATCTTTTGTTTTCAAAGGCTTTTCAAACTTAAGCAACTTTAACCTGTTACTCACACCAGGCCCATGTCTGACCCGTAGTTTATTTCTGTTTTTCATAAACTCTCGGGTATTCAAATTTTTACGAGTAGCCAAGAGATTCAGGTTAGCTTTGATGAATTCTGGAGGAGCAATGGAGCAGGAGGCTTCTGCGTTGTAGAGTATATATAGTGTTCTGCTGTGTTGGTATCTCTGAGTTGTTTATCTGTATTGTGTATTGAAATGTAATAACTAGACAGGTGTTTATAACTGCCTAGTATGTGATGTATTATCTGTATAACACAGATTGATGTAGTATATTATGTAATACTTATGTGATTAATATAATTTATTCGTTCCGCTGTTGAGATTCTGATGTTGTTTCTTCTTTCTTCTCTTTCTATTCTATTTTCTCACCGCTTTCTTTCTTAATAACGATACGTCTTCCTGGGCGTAGGAAGCCGGGTCGTTACATATACAATGCAATGAGATTACACTATACTTTTACCCTTCCTTTATAGTTAAAGGAAGAATTCCCTTATGCACTAATATTCCTCTTATCTTATATTAATAGCAAGTTTAGCTAGCCTGACCCGTGTATTTATTATCGGGTCATATCAAGTTGTAGGTATGGTAGTTGGACTCTTCGCTTTCTTTACCTTTTGGACTTCACCATTGACTTGGAATATGGCATAGTTTTTGTGTAGTAGTCTTTCTATTTGGAACTTTTGATGTATATATTATTTTGTGGGGAATGTATGTATATATTGTGGTTGTATACCACTAGTGGCATGTTGTATTACATTTGATGTATGTATTCATATGTATCGTTTCTAGTTGCTATTCTGTGACTTGTAATTGATATAGTTATTATGTTTTGTTTATGAATTGGTCTTGTAGCCACCATAGTAGTGTATAGGTAGGAATTAAGTATGTTGAATACTCAAGATAAAAATGGAAAAAAGGAGTATAAATAACGATGTACTTAGCTCTTATCTAATGCAAGACTATAACGGTCGCTCTTAACTAGCCATATTCTCCGCATTAGTAGATAGAATTACTATGTAATTCTTTTTGTTAATGTGGGTCTTGGGGTAGAGTGTCACGGCTTGGTATCAAAGCCAGGTTCAGAACAAAAATGTAAAAAACATAGAATAATATACACGGTTACAATACATCAAGTATAATACAAGTATAAACATCATCCCCATCGTAAACAATCCTGACTTTGTCCTTACTTTTAGTTACTTTCGGGATAGAAAGAAAGGAATATGTCTAGGAATGTTAATTTTAAATTCCATAGTATTCCTATTTTATGCATTTTATTTGCTAATATCTACCCCTATGAATAATCATATCTTAACTTTTAGCTATGTATGGAAGAGGAAGAGGTCGCACTGTGGAGGAAGGACCGTCTAGTGGTTCTCGTCCTGAAGGAGTTTATATGTCGACTGATCATATTCTTAAGCTTATTAGGAGCACTCAGCCTCCTGCCCTAGCTCAGTCCTCTCCTCCATGAAAATCCGCATTTGCATGTGTATGCATCGACTTCACCCACCTTGGGGGCAAGCCTTCAATGGCTTCGAGACAGTTCTTGAGGTTTTGACTTGGCTCCGTACATGCAAGCACATCTTCACACGCATGGAGATATTCGATCATCATCGAGTTCTTATGGCATCGAGTATGCTACAAGAAACGGGCTTTAGACTAGTATGAGCTCCTTATTGCAGAGATGGATAAGTCCACCCTCACATGGAAACATTTTAGAGACCGTTTTGAGCTCAGGTTCGTGCCAGAATCCAAGAAGGCTTTTTGCTCGTCACTTCCTTGATTTGAAGCAAGGCAAATGCTCCGTATCTGATTATGTTTCATCCTTCGAGTATCTATCCAAGTATGGGCTTGAATTCATCAGCACCCCATACAAGAAGAATCTTAAGTTCATATTTGGAATTAAGAAGTATTTGAAGAAATCTCTCATGCTTCAGATTAAGCTCTCATTCGAGGAGCTTGTGGATTAGTTGCTTCACCTAGAAGCCGACAAAAAGGAAAAGGATAGTAGCGATGAGGCTAGGGTTCGAAAGAATCCACATAAGAAGAAATTCCTTTTCCAGAGATCCAAGTCCTTTCCTCCTAAGAAGAAGAAGCAAGGCAATTCTAGTTCTCATCCTCATGGCACATCTCATTAAGCAAAGGTCTTAGCCAGCTTCAACTGTGATTCTCGAGACGATCTAGCTCGCGAGTGTCCTTATCCTTACAAGTGTCTCTATTGTAAGCAAGAGGGACACATGATTTCTACTTGCCATAAGAAGAACAAGGATGCTCATTTTGGTAATCCGAATGCGGCAAAGAAATCTGGTAGTGCTTCTCAATCTCGAGGTATATCTCCCACTATTTTGGAGGGTTCTATATTGTTCCATGATCGTTCTATTAGAGTGCTCTTTAATACGGGTGCGTCGCATTCATTCTTATTGAAGGAACTAGTTGATGCTTTATAGTTGGATGTTTCTTACTTGATTACTTCGTTGAGGATTGCGAATCCAATTGGGGGATCCGCAACCCTTAGTATGCTTTGTGATGATGTTGAGATTCATTATTGTGAGTTTTCTTTCTATGCGAATCTACATGTGGTTCCTTCTCTTGGTTTTGATATGATATTAGGTATGGACTGGCTAATTCGATACGATGCTAGGATTCTATGTTTAGAGAGTCCTATACCTTCAACATCCCGACTCTCCTACTTAGGTATCTCTTATACTTTGGGACATCGATGGCGATTCCACAGCTTCCCTATTCTCTCTTGAATCTCGAGACGATGATGATGATGTGCCTCGGATTCCTATTGTTTGTGACTTTCCATACTTATTTGAGCCTGTTTCGGGATTACCACCCAAGCGGGCTATCGAGATCCGCATCGACCTTATTCCAGGCACATAGCCTGTTAGTCGTCCTCCTACGAGGATGTCTACCAAAGATAATGAGGAACTCAAGAAGCAACTCTTGGAGCTTGAAACCAAGCATTTCACTCGATCTAGTTCTTCAACGTGGGAAGCCACAGTGGTTTTTGTAAGGAAGTCCGATGGGTCTCTTAGGCTATGCGTTGATTATCGCAAGCTTAATGAGTTAACCATCAAGAACCACTATCCATTACCTAGGATCGACGATATGTTCGATCAGTTAAGTGGCGCTAAGGTCTTCTCACAGCTTGACCTTGCCATAGGGTTTCATTAGCTCCGAGTCGTGAAAGATAGCATTCCACTTATAGCTTTCTACACTCGCTATGGTTCATATGAGTGGCTTGTCATGCCGTTCGGTTTAACGAACGCCCCTGCATATTTTTTCGACCTTATGAATCGAGTATTATGGGAATACCTCGATAAGTTCATTCTTGTATTCATCGATGACATTCTTGTATATTTTAAGTCCGAAGCGGACCATGCTCAACATCTTAGAATTGTTTTGAGTACACGTCGACAACATCAACTCAAAGCAAAAATTTCTAAGTGTCATGTCTGGGAAAAGCAAGTTAAATTCTTAGGCCATGTTGTTTCTTTGAAGGCATTTCGATTGATCCTTTCAAGATCGAGGCCATCCAAAATTGAAGGAGGCCTGAGAATGTTCATGAGATTTAGCTTTCTGGGTTTGGCAGGTTATTGTCGTCGCTTCATCAAAGACTTTTCCCGCATTGTGCTTCCATTAACTAGCCTAACGAAGAAAGGCGTTCGATATATATGGTCAGATAAGTATCAAGCTTCCTTTCAGAGATTGAGGGAGCTTCTCACTAATGCTCCTGTTCTTATGGTTCCCGAAGGGAATCAGGATCTTATTTTCTATACCGATGCCAGTCATAGTGACCTCTGTGCTGTTCTTATGCAGAAGGATAGGGTAGTTGCCTATGCTTCAAAGCAATTATGTCTGAACGAGGTTCAGTATGCTACCTTTGATTTAGAGCTCTTGTCCATTGTCTTTGCTTTAAAGATGTGGTATCATTATTTGTTGGGAGGGCACTTTACCTTGTTCACCGATCATAAGTCTCTCAAGTAACTGTTCACCCAGAAGGAGCTCAATATGTGACAGCAGCGTTGGCTCGAGTTTCAAGCTTCATATGACTTCGATATTCAGTATACCCCTGGCAAGGGGAATCGAGTGGCTGATGGTTTGAGTCGCAAGCATTCATCTACTGTTTCCATGATGATTACAGAATGGAAAGTTCTTGAGACTCTTTCCATGCGTGATATTCGTGATCGTGCTTCCACATCCAACTCTCCTATTCTATTATATAGCATGGAAGCTCATCCTACTCTTCTAGATTGGAATGTCGAGGCTCAGCGGTAGGAATCTGGTATATCTGCTCTTATTTAGAAGTGTAAGTCTTAATCCCATGATGATACTGAGATGAGGGATTTCAGCATCGATATTCATGGGTGTCTTCGAAAGAAGGACCGTCTAGTCGTGCCTCCTATTTCGAAAATTAGGCGAGACATTTTGGTTGAATGTCACCGTTCTAAGTATATTATTCATCCAGGCAGCAGCAAGATGTATGTTGATATGCGTCGCTTGTATTACTGGGAAGGCATGAAGCACGATATAACAAATTATGTAAGCAATTTCATGACTTGTCAGCTTATTAAGGCCGAGCATCAGTGATCAAGTGGTCTTCTTCAGCCTTTAGAGGTTCCATTGTGGAAGTGGGATCAAGTTTCTACCAATTTCATTGATGGCTTACCTCGTTCAAGGTCAGGCCATAGCAGTATTTGGGTTGTTCTGGACCGTCTCACCAAGTTCGCACATTTTATTCCTATTAAGTCGAATAGGATAACATCTCTTTTAACGAAGCTATATATTAAGGAGATCGTATGATTGCACGGTGTCCCTTCATTTGTTCTGTTTGATCGTGATCCTCTTTTCACGAGTCACTTCTGCCGGAGTCTCCAGCAAGCTTTAGGCATAAAGCTTCATCTTCGTACAACTCATCGTCCACAGTCTAATGGACAGACTCAACGAGTGAGTCGTATTTTGGAATACTTGCTTTATGCTTGTATCTTGGATTTTGTGGTAGTTGGAGGATCATCTTCCTGTAGTTAAGTTTGCTTATAATAATAGCAACCAATCTTTTATCGACATGGCTCCCTTCGAAGCCATATAAAGAAGGTTGTGTCGTTCTCCATCTTGTTGGCTTGAGTCAGGGGAGAAGCTTATTTCAGTCTCCGAATCTATTTGAGAATCATCTGAGAAGATCCATCTTATTCGTGAGAGAATGAAAGAGGCACAGAGTCGCCAGAAACCCTACACGGACAACCGTAAGAGGCCTCTTGAATTCTTAGTGGACGACCTTGTTTATATTTGAGTTTCTCCTCTGGAAGGAGTGGTACGCTTTAGCCGGACCGGGAAATTGGCACCATGCTATAATGGGCCATTTTTTATTATAGAGCGTATCAGCCCTTTTGTTATCGTGTCGCACTTCCTGATCAGTTTTTTTAGAGTTCACGACATATTCTACGTCTCTCAGTTGAGGCAGTGTCTACGAGATCCAAATTCTATGATTGATTCTCGTGCTTTAGAGAAGTTGGAGGTTGCTTTAGATCTATCTTATGTGTAGCATCATGTAAGAGTTCTTGATTCGGAGACTAGACGTCTTCGAAACAAGAGTGTTCCGCTCATGAAGATTCAATGGTCCGATAATCTCAATGACTGCAATTGGGAAACCAGAGAATTCATCAAGCAATTGTATCCTGATTTCTTATCTTCTCACTTCGAAGGTAAGTATTTTCCATTTTAATCTATCTAAATCCCCTTTGTTTGACGAAATAAAGTGTGTTGAATATAGTTTCCTCTAGAAATTGCGAGGGCCTAATTTTGTCAAGGGGGAAGTCTGTAACAACCATGTTTCAGAGATTACCTATTTATATTAAACTATAAGGGAAGTTATGATTTAATATTGTAAATTTAAGTATAAATGGAAATTTTAAATTTGTTTAATTGCAATAAACAATGAAGTATGTAAATAAAACGGGAGAAATAAAGTTTGAAACTTTATTTTGTTTATTGGGAATAAATATGGGATTAAATGTTGATTGGATAAGTATTTGGTTTAAATAAACTGAAATATTGGGTATTTATTAGTTTTGAGCTAATAGATTAATAGGGTAGTGTATATCAGCGTTAAATTGTTGACATAAACATAGAGTAATGAAAATGAAGTTTTGATAACTTTATTTTGATAATTTGAGAAGAAAATGATCAATTGTTGATTTTATTTGAGTTATGCAATAGTTTTATTGCTTATATATAAGCTTTTATTGAATTTAAAAAGGGAAAAATGAAGTAATTTGTATTTTATTAATATAAAAGATGTATATTTATTTGTGATTGCAACTGTGGCTTCTTGCTATTTAAAAATAATATTTTTATGATAAGATAAAATTAGAATGATTTATTGTAATTTATTTGTCAAGAAAATAATTTTTGTGTAAGTCATTGCATTAAAAATAATGTCTTACACTAAAATAGTGTAAATTGTGCGACGTAGTCAAAATAGGGTTTTATTGTTAGAAAATAACTTTTTATAGTAAAATAAATTTAATTTTGTTACAATAACAATTTTATTTCATAACAGTTAGATATATACATTTTTGTTTGGCTTTTACAATGAAGTAAAGTGTGTATATGTTGATAATATAAGATAAAAATGTACATTGCTTATATTTTCTCTAAGCATTTTGGCTTTGGGCTTAATAGGGTTAGAAATGGGATCCAAAACCTATTATACAGAGGTCTCTGGTGAGAAAAGAAACACAATACATTGTTTTTTTTCTTTCTTAAAAAGAAGAAACTATCTTATTCTTCTCAAATTGACAGTAAAAGAAAATCTCACTCCCTCTAAAAATCCTAATCAAAACCTTTGCAAATTTAACCAAAATTGAGATAAAATTGTTAGCATTTAAATCTCTATAGGTAATCTACAAATTTATGGAATTATTTCATCAAAATTATATTTTGTTATTATTCTGAATCCTTGGCTTGCATGTTACAGCAAATTAATTTTCAGGCACTTTCAAGGCTTCTTGAAAGTAAAAGTTGTGTCTTTATTTAAATTCTTCACTGCAAATACTTGAATCTGACTCTAAGGTGATTATCCTCACTCATGCTAGCTGAAACATGAATTTCATGTCAAGATATTGATGTTTGAGCTGAGTTTTAGTCATTGTAAAACTCCGTTTTCATCTCTGTAAATTTTTAGTTTAAAATAGCTTTGAGTCCAACTTTGAGCTGCTGTATCTTGCTCAATTCTTATTGAAATCATGCTAAATCATTGAATGATATTACTTTTACCAGATTATATGCATGCCAATTTTCATGTTTAAATTCAAATTGGAACTGATAGAAAACTGTGCTCAAAGTTGCAAGCGGAGCATGTTTTTGCCCAGGTTTTTACAGTGAAAAGATTGCCTGGGTCCAACTTTGAGACCTCATTACTTTCTCATGCCTTGTCTAAATTGATTGATTCATATTTCAGTTTAAATTATATTTATTTAACTTTATTTATGTAAAATTTTAGTTCATTATGACCTATATAACTCATAGAAACATGCTGCCGAACTTTGATTCGGGGCATGTTTTTGCGCAGATTTTTACAATGAAAACACTATCTGGGTCCAAGTTTGAGACATTATAACATTCTTATACCATGCCTAAATTGTTGGTTTCTTTTTGCAGTTTAAAGTATAGTTGTTGAACTTTACTCATATAAAATTTTAGATCATTTTGACCTATATATCATATAGAAATATGATTTCGAATTTTAACTCGAAGCATGTTTTTGCCCAGATTTTACACTGTCTGAGTTCAAGTTTGAGACATCCTAACTTTATCATACCTTGTCTAAATTGATTTCTTCTTTTTGAAATTTAAAGAATTATTATTGAGTTTTACGCATGTTAAATTTTAGATCATTCCGACCTTTGTAGCCTATAGAAACATGCTGTCAAACATTGAATTGGAGCATGTTTTGCTCCAGCTATTGACAGTGAAATTTGGCTGCAAGTCCAACTTTGAGGGATCATATCTCTCTCGTTTCTTATATGATTTTATCCGTTCTTTTTTTATTTAAATTAGATTTGTCAAACTCTATGCCTGAAAATTTCAAGGCTTTTAAACCTTTGTAAATTGTTGATAATTTGCTTGAACTTTGAATTGGAGTATGTTTTGCTCCCGCTGAACATTTAAACTGTTTTACATAGATTTTTTTTCGATGATGTTTTTGATCCGCTTGATCCTAAGATGGAAGAGCCAATATTACCACTTATCCCTATTTTGGATTGGTGAGTTTTAGGGGATTTTCGTATGATGATTTTATGAATAGTTTCATTAAATTTTTGTTGATTTTTATCATTTCTTTGCAAGTGCTTTCTTAACCATTTTAGGAAGATTTTTTTAGCTTTCGAAATAAATATTTTACAATATTCAAAATTAATATAAAGCTATTAAAATTATACATTATCTATATTAAAATAATTTCAAAATTTATTTTTCCAAACGACTTTGAAAATAGTTTTAAAAGCTTGTTTTCTATAATAAATTATTTTCTATATAATAATACATGTTTTTGCACTTTTCGGACATATGAGAAAGAAAATTAAACGATTTAGTAAAAAACATGGTACGAGACATGTGAGTTTACTTTTTCAATTAATTTCGGATTTGTACAATCGAAACTTCTTTTGTATATTGTTTTGAGTTGATAATTGAGATTTATAATTCCTATTATAGGAATTATCAAAGTTAGCCCATATTTGGCGAATTGAGAGGTTCGAGATCTCTTGTTATGAGGGTAATAATCAATGAGAACCACTTGTATATATATGTTGCTTTATACATCGATGAGACAAGGCGAGGCGAGTCTTGAGATGAGACTTCCCGTTTTAGGAACTATTGGTTATGAGAAAACACTATGAGATTTATTTGCACTTGCCGATGATACGAGACAAGATATATGAGTATTCCGAGATTTCTGAGGTTTGTGATTTTATTTTTATGACGTGGAGTTAACTAGTGGTTATTAAACCATTTAATGCGAATGTGTGGTATGTGACGCACGTTAACACTTTTCGGGTTTCTTTCCAAGATTTTGTGACACATCCACGAGTATGCCAGTGCTATAGACCTTCAAGTCATCTGAGTTATGTGACTTCGGTAACCACGAGTTATGTGACTTTAGTCATCATGAGTTATGCGACTTCGGTCACCATGAGTTATGTGACATCGGTCACCACGAGTATGACCTATGGGTCCACGAGTTAGGTACCTAAACTATAGATAGCACTGGACAAGAGTTTAGCACATGCAGCATTGCTTCAGCTTTGCAATCAGGGATCTGGCCAATCCGTTGTTTTGTGAGTTTCTGAGTTTTATACGATTTCACCATTTTGATATATTTTTGTTACATCGATAGCCTAGTGCTACATGAGATGTTATATATACGATGATTTCATTTTTATGATATTTGAACTTTATCTTGAGTTTCATGAGATTCATATTGGTATTTTGATGAGTTTCTCTTATTACTTACATATGATTCCTTGCATTTGAGTTAAATTCCATTAAGTATGGATTTCTTATGCTGAATTAAACCTATTCATACGACAACCCTTAGTGAACATATACCATGCATTGAGATTATACTATACTTTACCCTTCCTTTATGGTTAAAGGAAGTATTCCCTTATGCACTTATATTTCTCTTACCTTATACTAATATCAAGTTCTAGCTAGCCTGACCCGTGTATTTATTACTCGGGTCAGACCGAGTTGCAGGTTAGCTTGTTGGACTCTTAACTTGCTTTACCTTTTGGACTTCACCAATGACTTGGAGTATGGCATAGTTTTTGTGTGGTAGTCTTTCTGTTGGGAAGTTGTGATGTATATATTCTTTTATGGAAATGTATGTATATATTGTTGTTGTAGACCACTAGCGGCATGTTGTATTACATTTGATGTATGTATTCATATGTGTCGCTTTTGTGTTGCTATTCTGTGACTTGTAATAGATATAATTATTATGTTTTGTTTCTGAATCGATCATGTAGCCACCATAGTAGTGTATTAGATAGAAATTAAGTATGTTGAATACTCGAGACAAAAATGAAAAAAAGGAGTATAAATATCAACGTACTTAGCTCTTATCTAATGCAAGACTATGATGGTCGCCCTTAACTAGCCTATTCTCCGCATTAGCAGACAAAATTTCTAAGTAATTCTCTTTTGGTAATGTGGGTCTTGGGGTGGAGTGTCACATGTGGCTCCATTTTCCTTACATATCCATATACTATGATAAAAACCTCAACATCGTATCAAGAACCTGAATCAAGTATTCAGTCACAAGAATCAAGTGAGAAATCCTTTTTCAGACTAGTGTGAGTCTCTCAAAGTTATGTATTCAAATCCTAGATTGAGAACCATGCGAATAAAATGATCTATGTATAACTTATGTACTTAATCTGATTGGTTTCTTAATACACCAATCTCTTGCTAAATCACTTTCAATTTTATTTACAATATTTCATTCAATACTAAAATTATTTATGAATTATTTCACAAATTTTCACTTAAATTTATAAACATTTTTATAAAGACAAGCTTTATGAAACATTAAATCAAAAACTTAATCTACTATTATTTACTTGTATAATACTCTTCCATATCCTAAGAGTACATACAAAACATCAATTTCATTTTACTTTTCAAATTTAGATGGAGACCTAAAAAAATATGGTCCTTAAAACCAAGTAGACCCATCGACCTCTTCACCATAGAATATTCTAAGGAAAGATGTTTACAGGTTGGCCTAATATCACTAAATAATTTATGAGACTTAGATGTTTAAATAAAAGCTATAGTTATTAATAAAACAACGCTTATTAAAACCTTCCAATCTAATTTAACCTGTTTAAAACATGCATTATATTTTTTTTCCTTTCTTATCTGAAGGTTAAAAAATTTCATTTTTCAAAGCATTCTCTTATAAAAATACTTTTATTTCAGTTTCCTTTAAGGAAACTTAAAAACTAAATACTCGGTTTTTATCCCAAAACTCCTTTTTGAAAACATATTACATATCTTTCAATCTATAAAATGACTTTAATAATTTATTCATTAACACTCGTTATGGGTTCGTTCGTATTCGAACTCATTTCAGTCACACAATTATAAAGAGAATAATTTACTAAGTGCACTACAACGTTCGCCCAAGCAAACATACATTTGTCACTTAGAAGATTATTCAGATTACCAAAAAGCTAATCGAGAAGTTTTTCCTGAACTATGCAAAGAAAATGCATCCCATATAAAAAGAAATTCCAAAATATTTGTACTTATAAATACTTCAAAGTAATACTACTGTTATCTTTCTCAAAATTCCTTTGAAATTATCTTAGACAACTCTAGAATTTAAATTCAAAAATCATTTTTCAATCATATTTTATAAAACAAATTCATATAAAGCTTCCTTTTTATGAAATCATCTCATATTATAACAATTCTGCTTTACTATAATAAAATTTCACAATTATTTATCCTTTAAATGTCTTATTTTCCATTCAGATTATGTTAAACATTTTTACATTAAAACATGACTTTAAACTTAATAATTTTAATGAAAAGCTTATAGTCAAATTGTGAAACTTAATTCACAAGGGGTTCGTTAAAATATACTCATAATTATCCAAATAATAAATGCGCACAAATTGGTCGAGCATAAATTAACAATCAATCAGTAATAGTCAATGCTCTCATACTATCAGAGTACAACAAATCAAACAATAATGATAATAATAAAATATTTTCATTTTCAAACAAACACACCATAATAACTATATAAATTTGAAACTTATTCCGTTAAATGTATAAAATATATAACCCAAGGTAAAATATTACATTTATCAAATTTTAAAAAAATTCAATATTGTGTCCGTTTGCCTTATTCGAGTATTTAGAAATCCATACCGACACCGTCCCACGTCTCGACCAGAATTCATGAGCCACTCAATAGACCAATTAACACAATATATATTTATAACAATAACAAATATGCTCTTGTATATATAATGCTGTCAAACTCAATCCAGGGTGCCACCTACCCTATCTCTAATGAGCCATACCCTACTAAAACCAATGTTCTCGCTTAACCTTCAGCTCCGATACCAGATGTAATGACCCGCCTTTTCGACCCATGAAAGCCAACACCTAACGCATCCATGGTAATATAAAATCGAGCATTCAAGTGCCGAAAGGCAGATTATTAAGGTAAAATAGAGAAAAAGAACAACGAAAACAGAATCTCATAGCGGAATGACAACATATAATTTTACAAAAATAGTAAAAGTTGTTACTCTAAAATACATAGCACATTAGAGTTTAAAACAAATCGTATAAGCGTAAACAGTTATAGCTTCTCGATGTTATAATTGATGATGGGTATATATAATTATAGAATAGAAAATAAAAACACTATAGAAAGTGTACATCTAGCTCTACTTATAAGCTCCATGTTCCGCTAACGAAAACCTGGAAAAACTTGGTTTGACCCAAGCATTATAATAAATAATACCCATATCAGTCTAGAAAACCAGCATGAGAGAACTCAGGTAATATGATGAACACATAATAATTCTACGAGACCATGCTGTTAAACACAAAGAGGTTTTTTCCTTAAAGAACAACTTCCACACATGAATGAATGGAAGAAAATTAAAACAAAATCCAAACTAGAAAGAATGGGCATAAACAAGATCGAAATCCAAATTTAAAGAATGAACACAAATAACTATACATCGAAAAGAGTCCAGTCACGTCTCGGTACAATTAAGGAAACAATCTTCCAGTCACTTCTTGAGAAGAGCTATAGTTACATCATGGAGATTTGAATCAATAATAGGGAAAATGAAGTTTTTCAACAATAACTAGGAGGGTGCAACCACTTCTTCGAAAGTATTCCTTTAGAAATATACTTGAGAGAGTCACATACTCTGGAAATATCTTAAGAACTCCAAGCTAGACCCCGCCAACCTTACCGAGTATCTGAATGTTTCATATATCCGCATGCATACCACCAAAAACCAAATATAGATTAGATGTGAGAATACCCTAATGGGAACAACCCCACATAGCTTGGTCTCCACCTACACTTTGGTTTTAGTCATTTTCGACAAAAGAATATCAATGCTCAAAATGAGTAACAAACCGTCATAAATCGATGATACACAAAAAAGAAATCAAATTTATAATAAATAAATCAACGATCGGGAATAATCAAATGATCACATATGGAAACCAAATCTCATACCCTTAGCACAACTCGTTGATTTCAAACTGTAATTTTCCTCGTTTAAAAATGAAGCCGGGCATATTAAGGTAGTGTTACTTACAGGCATTGCCTTGACAATAGTTTTAACCTTCGAGATAGAAATGAGTTTCCATACCTCAAAGTTTAGTGCTACGAGTATGACTAAATCCTTTCCATATAAGCAATACTGTTTATGGAAGTTAAATTTCTTATCCTCTTAGTAATCAAATCAAACCTTTTAAACTTTTAAACCGAACTTGTGCTTGGTTTTCACATCATAAATATTTGTAAAACACTTTAAAAAACATTATTAAAAATATTCTTTTTTTAAATAGAAAAATATATTTTTAAATGTATTAAAAAAAAGGGTCAAAAACAAATGTTATAAAACATCGTTTACTATAAACCCAAAACAATTTGCACTTAGTGTTTTTTTAAAGAAACAATTTCTTTTAAAAGACTTTCTCATTTATAAACTATCATTTGTAAATTTCAAACAGCATTTATTATCTTAGAAGATAATAAATCCATTAAAATTCTTTTAAAAATTTAAAATAATGTTAACCAATCAAAAAGATAATTGATATCATTCTTTTATAAATTTAAAACAACACTTATTATCCTAAGAAATAATATATCAAACTTATAACTACTTATAAATCAATTAATTAATTTTAAACACCTATATTAAATCAGTTAATAAATCTTAGTCACTTTTATTAAATTAGTTAATTAATCTTTAAATCACTTTTATTAAATTAGTTAATTAACTCAAACAACATTAATAAATTTATAAATTAACTTTATTACAGTTAAATAATAATTAAGAATATATTTATGTCTCAAATTCTTTTCGAATAGTTATGTAATTATCACAAACCTATTTGATTTTTTTTATAAAATATGTAATGTAAATAACCTTGTAAATCTATGCAACATTAATTATCCCAAAAGATAAATTAATTCAATTTATAGTCTTTCATATATTTAAAACAACAGTAATTATCTCGAAAGATAATAAATCAAAATTTTAAGCTCTTTATAAATTTAAAACAACATTAATTAACCCAAAAGGTAATTAAGTAAATTTATAACTCCTTTTATAATTTATTTATCACTTATCCTTTATTTATAAAACACTCAAAATACTTGAAAATATATTTTAAACAATTTTCAAAGTGCAGAAACACGACTAAATATTTACTTCATGAAAATACAACTGCAAGTTCAATACATAACAAGGTTTAAGGGGATGATTTTCATACGGTATTACATAACTAATTCAACCAAACATCATCATAAGCAACATAATAATATAAGTAAGATGCATATAACAATAAATTAATGATGGCAAGAAATCCCTTAGGGCCTCTCTACGAAAGTCTTGTATAAATCATATATATGAATGTGAATTACGTACTGTTCCATAGCAACCTATTCACAACGTACACTTCAAATTTCCATTTTTTTATTCCCTACAACACAATGGTTATTTATGGCATCCGCTTTTCAAGCGGGAATTTAAATCCAAACAAACAATCAACAACAATATAAACTATCATCCAAGCATTCAACAATAATTATAAAAATACAGATACCATATAATTTGTTTAGAGGTGATTAAACTCATCGAAATTCTAGTTGACACTTTAACCTTTCAGTTTGGTCTAAAATCAAACTTTAATCCAAAATTTCACTAGCTTCAAATTAGTCAAATTCAGTTCTATTGCATAGATTACATCGATATTAGTCTAATGCAAAAGACAGTTTTGCAATCCGACCTCGTATGCAATAGCTATTGAGTTTATAACATTTGTGTCCACTTAAATAGATTAATTACTTAATTAAATATTAATCAACCTTAATCAAAATTAAATCCTTCTTCCCCACTACAAAAATCCAAATTAATACAGCAAATGCATGTACTATTGCCGCTTGCATGCACGATCCAAATCACCTTCACCCTAATGAAATCGAAATTCGACAACTTTGACGAACTCCTTTCATCCACCTCTCCACCGCAGTCATCACTGATCGAAGCTCGGACAAATCTCCTTGAGCGCAACCTGGCACTCATGCGCCATTGTTAAAAAGTTCCTTATTCCTCATCCTTACATTGCACCACTCAAAACGACCACCACCGACTCCTACGCTATCCCGCTCTTCGTTTTCCCCATTGATACCCCAATCTCCGCCTAATTAAGACCTTAAATCGGCCATGAACATTCGATTATGTGAAAGTGTGACTTGATCACGAATCAATAATAAAATACACAAATTAGTTCATTACGCGAAATTTCAAAAATATCATCGTTTGCCGAAAAATACATCAAACGACAATATAAATATTTTTTAAATTAAAAATTATGGATAAATCTAGTAAATTAAATTAAAATACTACAATAAAAATCAAGTCGTATTATTAAAAATAGACTTCCCTATTATTTATTCGAACTATTTATTATTGTAAATAAATTTACAAAATGAGTTCACATTATTATTTATTAACTAAAAGGAGTTAAATAAATCTATTAAATCCATTTAATTAATATCTTATCCAAAATCCAAATATTTATATAACCCCATATTTGAATATGCTATTGATATTTCAAACACCAATTATGTAAATAGTTACAATTTATTAGATTATAAAAATCAAAATGATAAAATTTACAATAACCCACCTTTTTGGACGGTTTAAATTGACAATAAACCACACATATCTAACTCAAACTACTAAAAAAGAGGGATTGTCAATAGGTAAGTAAATAAGGGAAAAGATGAAAAAAACACAGAATCTCACAGCGGAATGACAAAAATATAATAATCAAGTAAATAGTTTGTGAAGCTGTTTTGCGAATAACATTTGATTACACTTTTATGATACAATCAGAGTTATACATACAACATGTATAATAGGATATGAAGCAGAACATGATATGGTGGAATAATAATAATAATATAATACTAAAGTCCATTTTCATCCTCCAGAAATAATGTCTTCAACACTGAAAAGCTCAGACTGACCCGAGTGGAATAATAATAATATAACGTGTGTGCAACAACTTAAGAGATGTTTTGGGATTTTATATCTTCTAAGGATCTGTTAAACTATCTATATGTAGTAAAATGTACTATAAATACGTAGTGTCTAACAGTAAAGTATAAATATTAAAATAGCGTTATGGAGTTACCTATATCCCCCTAACACATTTTTATAGGCATCGTAAACTACACAGTATTGTAAACTTCACCGTAAACTGGTGGGCTATTAGGGAGCACTCCATTGGTACGACATAAACCAAAATCGTAGTGGGCTCAATAAGACATATGATAGGGCACACGAGGCTGTACCCATGGTAAGATTATACCGGATTGCGGAACCAGTGGTAACGCATAGTAGCGGCTACTGCTTACCTCGAGCATCACTTCCATAATCGAATCGAGGGCGGCCACCAATCAATCATAAAGTAACAGGTATGGTATCGAAGAAGTGTGTCCAATAGGAGGAGCGACCTCACTTAGCCTGGTTACGGCTCCTGTTTTAGCCATAGCAAGCTGATCCGAAGGTCAAGGCTGCGTTATTACCTTGTACCAGTAGCCTTTTGCAAACCATCCTACTTCATTCTAGATTCTCCACCACATTCACAATTGTTAAAGTGGTTACAGAATAAGCATAGAGTATGATAATATTCGACCCCGGTCTGTTTAACAATCAAATGCTTATTTCACACCGTGGTTATTCTATAACACACTTAATAAATCCAAAAACCAATTTATACCTTCATATCAAGATATCCATATACTTATTCAAAGAGTATAAATATATTCATAAATACCGAGGAAGATTTCTTTCAATCATTTTCGAAAATAATTTATAAATCTCTCGTAAACCATTTATAAGCTTTAAAACTTTTTATAAAGCTATTTATAAATTCCAAAATAGTTTAAAACTCTTCCCCTTTTCATAAACCTCTACGCAAATTCCTTTAAAGCGCTTCCAAATCCCTTTACACAAGGTCTTTTATAAAACCCTTTATAAAATTCTTCAAAACTCTTACAACTCCTTTATAAAAGCATTATAAAATCCATTATAAAAATCTGTTACAAAATCCTATATAAAATCTCTTACAAAACCTTTATAAATTCCTTGCAAAACCTTTTACAAAATTCTAAAATCTTTTATCTATTAAAAGTTATTATGAAGTCTATGTTTATTATCTTAAATTAAATTGAAATAAACCTCTTAAAACTATATTACATATTTTATTTGAATTAAAATTTTAAACTATTTTAATTATATATATTTAAAACTAAATAAAATTATAAGTTAAAAACTTAAAATTACATTTAGAACCATACATTAACTTTTAATTTGACAATTTAAAACATATAAAATAAATTATTTTCCAAACACAAATTTTAAATAAAACCATTCAATTAAATTTAAAAATCCAATTTATAAATCAAATATACTTTACCATTTAGAAAATAATTTAAAACCGATCAACGATGTTCGCATATAATTTTCTACCCTATGGTCAAGTGATTGGGTATGTATCATTTCAACCAGAAATAGTTAAACTTTTTAAGTATTTGTCATTTCAACCCCTATCCCGAATCAAAAATTTCCAAATCAACAAAATCACTCGGTTATATATCATTTCAACCTATAACGATTTTCCTTGATCTATAAGATCATTCGGGTATATATCATTTCAACCCATCGTGATAACAGGGATATAAACATCTAATCAACCAAAATGTCAACAAATAAACATCCATCAATATCAACATCCAAATCAGCCAATAAATTACAATAATTAACTGGTTATCATTACTAGGTATTTAGCTAACAATTTTAAATTCAATATTAATTTAAATGGCAATTTAATTCACTATAAATTTAAATGGCAATTTAAGTTACCAAACAGCAATCAATAAATTTCTTATCACATCGTAAACTTAATTCAACTAACATAAGAAGGTTTAGTATTTCGTGAGTGGGTTAAATCACTCACCTTAGATTTTTAGTCGTTTAAAATCAAAATAAAGCCCAAAATTTGAATAGTCTCCAAATTCAACCAATCCAGTTCTTTGTTGTTTGGAACTTTAATATGATCCAAACAGAAGAAACCGCATCCAAATCCGAGTTCGTATGCAAGAGTCATCGATGTTAAAATGTTTAAAACAAAAATGAAAAACAAATAGGGTCAATTTAGTAATTTTGTTATCTCCAGAACCCTAGTATATAGACGTGACAGCATGTCTCGACCAACCTAAATTAGCCATTGTTCATCTCCAGATCGCCACGCCCATGAAAACTAACGCCAAGATCGAACGACGCCGTCATGATGCACGCTTAGAGCCACCCCCATTAGCCAAGTTCGATGCCTTCCGGTGCCCCGAAGACCTCCATGCCACCGTCTCCTTCAAGAATAGATTCTAGTGAATCTCAGTCTCCGTGAGATGAATGAATACCATAGATCCCCTTTGCTCGTCATCCTCTTCCAGACGCCACTCCTCGATCGTTGAATGTCGACGATCCACCGTCGAATTGACAATTCTAGAATGAACGGCCATGACTATTTCATTGATTTCTGGCCAAACCGAACCTCCAATCGAAAAAAACTATAGATTTAGATTACGCTCGTCGAGAGCTTCATGATGATATTTAATTCGGTAGGTTTTGAGGAGTTTGGATTTTTGATTTGATTTGAAATTAGGTTTTTCTGACATTGGGAAGGAAGAGGAGATAGAAATAAGCAGTACGTACAACGTATAGAAATTAGAATAGATTGCTAGCGTTTCAGAACTTATCTATTTATATAGATAGAGATGGATAAGAATGGATGGACACATCAACTTGGGTCGAAACGATAACAACGACCCGAGAAGCCCGTTTCGTTCCCGAAACGAAAGTAGGTCATGCCATATATCAAAATGTATGTTTTCAATATTTTTACACTCAATGGAGCCAGTTTCAAACTCTAATTCCATTATATGTAGAAGTTAGCTTTAAAAATCAAATTATATTCATTTAAATTCTTTTAATTGATTTCTACGCGTTTCTAGCTCGCACGATCAAACACTAAGTCCGATCGCTACGAAACTTGAAATCCTACAATAATTCACTCTTACGGATCCGATGAAACTAGTTTGGTCGAAATCTGAGACAGTGGCCAAAATGGCTATTTTACAAGTTAATTAAATAAATTATTATCAAATTAATTTAATCACTTTTAAATTCAAATTTAAAAGTTAACAATTTTATCATTCTTGAATACGTAGAAGTTTAGTAATCTTTTGAAATTCAATTTTCCATGTTAATTCCAAGGTTTAAATATTACATAAATTTTAGAGTTCAATTGCAGCTGAAATAAAACATTCCATTATAATTTAAATTCCAAACAAATTCTTTTGTTTTGATTTAATTTC
The DNA here is from genome assembly GCA_030765085.1 of Allium cepa. Lineage (NCBI taxonomy): Eukaryota > Viridiplantae > Streptophyta > Magnoliopsida > Asparagales > Amaryllidaceae > Allium > Allium cepa. The sequence goes on from CM060932.1 coordinate 916,036,430, forward strand.
TTATTATTAAATCATCATTTTCTTATGTAACATAAGTTTCTGTTGAGTCACAGATTCTATGAAGTTTTTGATTTCTGACAAAGAAATAAAGGAGATCGACAAAACAAAGACATCATGGCTATAAAGAGGCACAAAAGAGCTACATATGGTACTCTAGATTATAGGTTGATTATTTGATATTGTAATAGTGATAAACTTGTTAAAATCTATCCTCAAATAATCATGCACCTCAATATAATCGATATATATACGTTTGAATAGCATTGCACATTCATTGAGCAATATGACAGGGACCGGTCGACCGGTATTAAATCAGGCGGTCGGCCGTTTCTGTGTAAAATGCACAATGAACGTGCACACATGCACATAACGACTATATATTTGAAATCCTGTCTACTGGCCATTTTTTGACCTGTCGACCGTTTTTAAATAGAGAGCAACCTTTTCCAAAAGACACTTCTTTCTCCAATGGTTGCATCTCTTACCTTTCATCAATGATCATATCTATTAATGGCTACTATTCACAAAGAGTTACAACCTTTTTTTCTCTATATATACTCATCTAAATCATTGATTCAAGATACATGAATATATGAATATATTTTTTACTCTAATTTCTGATCTTACTTTCTAAATACTCCTGCATTCTAAAAGCTCTCAATTATTTTAATTGCTTATTGAATCATTGAAATTATTTCATATCTTTTGATTCAATAAGTAATACACTTCCCTTAATCTTCACAAAACATCATTCACATATTTTGAGGATAAGATTATAGGAAGTTTGTACTACAAGTGACAAAACTGTGTTAGCAAGAACACATACCGTCAACAAACAATTATATTCATCTTTGTTGAAGTCCTCGGTGTTGTAAGAGGCAAGCGTTGAAGTCCTCGGTGTTGTAAGAGGCAAGTGTTGAAGTCCTCAGTGTATTAGAGGCGTGAAATCCCGTTCGTTTGCTCGGATGTTGTAAACATGTTCCTCCGGGTGAAGCGAGGTAGTTAATAGTGAAAATCCAGATAGAAGTCTGAGACTGGACGTAGGACGGTGCTCCGAACCAGTATAAAAATCTCTGGTGTGATTTTTATATTTTTATTTACTTTGCTAATATCATCTATTTCCGCGTTTATATTATATTCCATATTACACGATCCATGTGTACTATATTAGTACGTGCACTCGTACACCACACTCTTCATTTGGTATCAGAGCCTGGTTTTCTAGAGATCGTAACAACATCCTAGAATAAATGGCTACAAAGAGATTTAGTCAAGGCAATAAGAAGAGGAAGAGCAATAAAGAACAATCAAAGGAGCAAACAAACAAATGCTTCATGGCAAAGATAACGAGGTTAGTGATCTAATTTTTGATGATATGATAGAAATAAATTCAGAACTTCTAGACACTTTAAAAAGTCTCAAAAGAAAATATAAGGAAGCTCTGGAAAATCAGAAGAAAGTAGAATTCGAAAGAGATATGCTTAAAGACGAGAAGAGAATATTAGAAGAAGAACTTGAGAAAATTCAAGATTCAGACAATTCTCAACTCGCTCTATTAAGTCAAGAAATAGAAGCTCAAAAAGAAAAGAATAATGCTCTAGCTTCTGAAAATCATGAGTTAAAAACAAAAATTAAAATTGTTGAGTTAGATAACACTAGTCTCAAAACTAAGCTTGATGACATTACTAAAAATATTTCCAATTTTAATAAAGGGAGAGAAAATTTATCCAGGATTATTGAAAATTCTCAACCTGTTTCAAATAAGAAGGGATTAGGTTATGTTAAGAATTCAAAAGCTCACAATGATAGAAGTGGTGTAGGCTATAAACAAGCTAAAAGTAAAAATAGTACTAGATATGCATTCTGTATACTAACTTTAGTGCTAGTACTAGTAATCAAGATAGTTTTAAAACCAGTTATAGTCATAATAGTACTTTGTTTAGAAATGATAGAAATTATTCTTCAAGTACTAAGCTAATGACTAATAGTATTAAGATATAGATTCCAGCTAATATGATTGATCATGATAAACAACTTTATATTAGCAACTACTATAAGAATGTAATTTGTAATGAAAATTATATTTATAAAGATTCAACCACACCCAAATGGGTATGGTTTCCAAAGACCTAACCCCCCGGACCCTAACATAGTAAGTGGGTACCGAATATTTTTTTTTTTGCAGCTACTCAGAGAAACAAAATGAAAAGGATAGATTTTGGAATTTCAAAGAATGTTCCATATGTTTAATAGAATTACGTGCTTACAATAAAATATGGACTTCGGTAAATATAGTAAAATTTATTTTACTTTTCCTTCATAATTAATAATGAGTTTATCTCGTTATATACAAGATATTTTATAATTTTATATATTTCCTCATTCTTTTTTATAATGACAAAGGGGGAGAAATTCATATAGGGAGATATTATACTTAGGGGGAGATGTTACTCTTGATCTATGGTAGTAGTTTTATGTTGCTTATAATCTCATTTACATCCTCCATTTAACAACTCCTTTTTGTCGATGACAAAGGGGGAGAAAGTGCTAACAATTATTTGTAGGAATATATATATATATATATATATATATATATATATATATATATATAAAGAATACAAACAAAATCTCAGGGGGAGATCACATATTCAGGGGGAGATTCAGAACTTCAGATATATGTTGTCATCAATCAAAAAGGGGGAGAATGTTGAGTCACAGATTCTATGAAATTTTTGATTTCTGAAAAAGAAATAAAGGAGATCGACAAAACAAAGACATCATGGCTATAAAGAGGCACAAAAGAGCTACATATGGTACTCTAGATTATAGGTTGATTATTTCATATTGTAATTGTGATAAACTTGTTAAAATCTATCCTCAAATAATCATGCACCTCAATATAATCGATATATATACGTTTGAGTAGCATTGCACATTCATTGAACAATTTGACAGGGACCGGTCGACCGGTATTAAATCAGGTGGTCGGCCGTATCTGTGTAAAATGCACAATGAACGTGCACACATGCACATAACGACTATATATTTGAAATCCTGTCTACTGGCCATTTTTTGACCTGTCGACCGTTTTTAAACAGAGAGCAACCTTTTCCAAAAGACACTTCTTTCTCCAATGGTTGCATCTCTTACCTTTCATCAATGATCATATCTATTAATGGCTACTGTTCATAAAGAGTTACAACCTTTTTTCTCTATATATACTCATCTAAATCATTGATTCAAGATACATGAATATATGAATATATATTATTTTTTACTCTAATTTCTGATCTTACTTTCTAAATACTCCTGCATTCTAAAAGCTCTCAATTAATTTAATTGCTTATTGAATCATTGAAATTATTTCATATCTTTTGATTCAATAAGTAATATACTTCCCTTAATCTTCACAAAACATCATTCACATATTTTGAGGATAAGATTATAGGAAGTTTGTACTACAAGTGACAAAACTGTGTTAGCAAGAACACATATCGTCAACAAACAATTACATTCATCTTTGTTGAAGTCCTTGGTGTTGTAAGAGGTAAGTGTTGAAGTCCTCGGTGTTGTAAGAGGCATGTGTTGAAGTCCTCAGTGTATTAGAGGCGTGAAATCCCGTTCATTTGCTCGGGTGTTGTAAACCTGTTCCTCCGGGTGAAGCGAGGTAGTTAATAGTGAAAATCCAGATAGAAGTCTGGGACTGGACGTAGGATGGTGCTTCGAACCAGTATAAAAATCTCTGGTGTGATTTTTCTATTTTTATTTACTTTGCTATTATCATCTATTTCCGCATTTATATTATATTCCATATTACACGATCCGTGTGTACTATATTAGTACGTGCACTCGTACATCGCAATCTTCAGTTTCCATTATATTTCACGCAAGTCTACGGTTAACATCTTTAACCATAATAATTCAATATTTCCATTACATTAATTTTATTAACTTCCAAATTAATTTCAACTGATTTAATAAGTTAGATGATAATAAATCAACTGTTACCACTTATTAATTCAAACCTATTAATTTATTGGTCACAGACAAGGATTATAAATTACTTTCCAATATCTGATTTCATATTCTATATTAGAACCAATTTTAATTAATAACATATGATTTCTCTTTTTAATACAATCTTTAATTTATTCCTTATTACCCTATGCAATTATAACTAATTGAAATTCCATTATAATAGAAGTCAATTACATCCGGTCAAACTTATTAAATCATATTCTAATAATTTTTCCATTTATAAATCATAAATTTTAATTGCTTACAATATTAAATTCCAAAAAATTTATTATTGAATTTAATATTTTTAATTACAAAAAATATAGGTCGTTATAATTCCCCTACTCAAAAAATTTCATTCTCAAAAAGGAACAAAAAGGAATTAATAAATTTGATATAATTTCATTCAAAATATTTAATTTACAAACGCTTTAAATTTTCATCGTTAAATTTAAACATAATTTTAAATATAATCATGTTTGTACAAAAAATTTCTAAGTCCTAAATTCACGAAAAATTTCAACAGCGTCTCCTTTGCACGGTTAGGTCTGAAAAAATTACAATGTCAATAACTTCAATATATATATATATATTATATTTCATTAATAAACATCCCAAATCGGGGGAAAAACAATAAAATATCTTTCCAAAAACCGTAATCTGAAAACGTACCTATTTGTCGGGCAAACAACTTTATTTATGAAACCAAAAGCAACAGCTATTGCTTCCATAAACCTATATTTCACTTAAATAATCCAAAAGAGTTAAAATTATATAAAATATTTATTAGTTGTCTCAAATCAATAGCACAAGCAATATACAATGTATCATAGTCATATGCAAACAAAAGTAGTACAACCATCATATGCAACAGAAGAAATCGATCAACCGTTTATAGCAACCAAAATTAATGGTCTATGTAAGTTCAGAAACTTTTCATCGTCTAGAGTTATAAATAAACTACCAAGTGTACCTTACGCTCAGCAACCTTAGATAATTACTTAATAGATTTTTCATACATCCTTAAACGATTTGAAGTATCATTTTCCAAACTTTCCATCAGCAAAACAACGAAAAATTTAAGTATTATAAAAATTTGCGCGATGTACATATATCTTTATTTACAATATCAATTCTAATCGCTTGCTTAAATACACACATTCCACTTTCAAACTAGTATTGTTAACCCGACCACTCTTGTGCTGAATCTGATCCGATTTCTTGATTCAAAATTTCTCTTTTCCTTGCATAGCCATAAACCATGATAGAAAACTTCAAATTCATATCAAAAATTCGTATCAATTATTCATCGTCAAAAATTGAGCGAAAAATCCTAATTTGAACTATTGTGAATTACTACAAATCTTATATTCAAATCTGAATCAGAACTATTATGCAAAAAAAATGATACACGCACAATTTACATTTTATTCTATTGGTTTCTTTTCGCATCATTATTTACATTTCATTTGTTTTGAATTCATTCATACAATAATTATCTTGTACCGATTCCCCTTCACTATTTACACAATTTATTTCTCATTCAATACTTAAAATCATCAATGAATCCATTTTAAAAATATTATGTACATTTCATTGGAGTTTATTTCACATTTATTATTTACTAATAACCTTGACATCCATTCAAATATTAATATTCATCAGTGAATCATTTTAGTCATATTCTTGAGGTTATAATCATTTACTTAAACGCATTCACTTTTTTTCTATTTACTTTAATTACTAGCATTTCAAATGTTAATTATGTTTAAAATATTTCTTGTACATCAAGATTCGTATTTGTAGACATAACTCCAATACTTAAGTTTTACTTTTACAAAATTTTATTACATATTCATATTAACATTTCAACTTTAAACGTTTCTGGTAAGTTTTATATATGTTTTTAAAACATAACTGAGTGTTATACAAATTTATCTTATTCATTGTAGTTAGAAAAATATTCAATAATTTATGCCTTCTAAATTTCATTATCCCTTTAAATTATGAGTGACAAATTTCCAATTTCTTTACAGTTTCATTAATCACTTACCTTCTAATTTCTTATTTTTCATTTTAGAAGTTCCTAGCTATTAAAATTCTAATTGAAAATCATTATTTAACAGGAACTTAAGAACTAAGTACCGGGTTCATTTCAAATCATTTTGAAATTATATATATATATATATATATATTCATATCTTTTATTATATCAAATCAAATTTAAGAAAATAAAATAAAAATTTGTTTACACAGACAATGTGTAGCAATGCTACTACAATAGTCTTTCTACTTTGAAACTCGAAAATGAACGTCGATAATGTGGCGATCATCATCGAAATTATTTTCCAGCGACAGAAGAAGGGAGTACAAATTTATTTCCTTTTAAAATTCTTTTAAAACATTTCTTTCAAATCACATTGAAAATATTTGTATCCAAAAACACTTCAAAATAATACTAATATCATATTCCAAAATCTTGAAAACCAATTTCAAAACTCCAGAACTTAAGTTCTCAAATTTCGCATTCATATTCACTTTGTTTGTAAATCCTATTTTGCAACCAATATTTATAAAATATCACTTCCTAACAAACAAACCTATCACATACAATTATCCATTTATAAAAGTTAGTCTTTTATATAAAAAATATAATACTGGATAAAATTATTTCCTTTACCTATGTTTCTAAAAAAATATTATGTCGGCCGCCATATTAATTGTTTAGAAATCCGTATCGATGCCATGGCGTTCTATGTACCGACCATAATTCATAAATATTCAACAAAACAAATTAAAAAACACAAGATGTATTTACATCACTAACAAATACGCTCTCATAAATATACTCTCAAACTCATTCTAGAGTATTACTACCTATCTCTAATTAGTCAAACCCCACAAAGCTAAGGTTATCGCTAAACCAAAGCTTTAATACCCACTGTAACGACCCACCTTTTTGGAAGGTTTAAATCGACAATAAACCACACTTGTTTAACTCAAACCATTCAAAAGGAAGGATTGTCAATGGGTCAAATAAGAAAATAAGAGAAAAGAAGGAAAAACGAACACAAAATCTCATAGCAGAATGACAAAATATAATAATAAAATAAACAGTTTATGAAGCTGTTTGACAATTAACATTTGGTTACACTTTTACAATATGATCAGAGTTATACATGCAGCAGGTATAATATGGTATTGCAGCGGAATAACATGATACAGTAGAATAATAATAATATAATACTTAACCTCGTCTTAGTCCCCCAGAAATAGTGTCTTCAACACTAAAAGCTCAGGCTGACCCTAGCGTAATGAAAAGACAAAACACTCGAGTCAAAACTAAAAGATCTTATGTAAGTTAAATCAATAGTAAATAAGTATGAGTGTAATGGCTTCAGAGATATTTACGGGATTTCACATCTCTTATCCAGTGTATAACATGCATACAATAACTTAAGAGATGTTTCTGGATTTTCCATCTCCTAAGGATCCGTTAAACCATCTATATGTAGTAAAATACGATATATATATAGTGTCTATCAGTAAAGTATAAGTATTAAAATAGTGTTAAGGCGTTACCCATATCCCCTTTAACACATTTTTATAGGCATCTTAGTCTATACATTACTATAAACTCCACTGTAAACTGGTGGGCTATCAGGGAGCACTCAATAGGTACGACACAAAACAATATCATAGTGGGCTTGATAAGGCATGTGATAGGGCACACGAGGCTATACCCATGGTAGGATTCTATCGGATTGCGGAACCGGGGTTGTGGTAACGCATAGCCACAGCTACTGCCAACCTTAATCAACACTCCTATAATCAAATCTATGGTGGCTAACAATCAATCATAAAGTAATAGATATGGTATCGAAGAAGCATGTCTGCTAAGAGGAGCGACTTCACCTAGCCTGGTTATAGCTCCTGTTTTAGTCATATCAAGTTGATCTGAAGGTCAAGGCTGCTTTCTTATCTTATACCAGTAGCGTTTGCCAAACCATCCTACTTCATTCTGGATTGTCCACCATGTGCACAGTTGTTAAAGTGGTTTCAGAATTGGCAGGGAGTATGAAAATATCCAATCCCGGTCTCTACAACAACCAAATGCTTATTTCACACCATTGTCATTTTATAAAACACTTTTAATAATAAATCCATAAAATAATTTATACCTTCGTATCAAGATATACATATATTATTCCAGAAGTATAAATATATTCACAAACACCGAGGAAGATTTCTCTTAATAAATTTCGAAAATAATTTATAAATCTCTCTTAAACCATTATAAACTACTTATATACTTTAAAACCATTTATAAAGCTATTTATAAATTCCAAAACAGTTTATAACTCTTTCCATTTTCATAAACCTCTATGCAAATTCCTTTATAACGCCTCTAAATCCCTTTACACAAGTTCTTTTATAAACCCTTTATAAAATCCTTTAAAACCCTTAAAGCTCCTTTACAAAACCATTATAAAATCCTTTATAAAAATCTTTTAAAAAATCCTTTTAAAAAATCCATTATAAAAACTCTTACAAAACCTTTATAAATTCCTTATAAACCTTTTACAAAATTCTAAAATCTTTTGCAAAATCTTTTATCTATTGAAGTTATTATAAAAGTCTTATATTTATTCACTTAAATTAAATTTAAATAAACCTCTTAAAACTATACTAGATAATTTATTAAATGTCAGCAAGTAGTGGCGCAGTGGTTGAGACATTTGCCTTCTATTAACGAGGTTGCAAAATCGATAACCGTCTACCCTACTCCTCTGAAGGCGCGGAGGCGAATTCCCATAAAATTGATAAACATGTTTGGGAACATCAAACCACTATGTTGGCGTAGGCTTGAATCCCTTCTAGGGTTGGCGGGCTCACTGGGTAGGGGCTCTTCCCTTCGGGGTTGAGTTTTTGTTTCTAAATATTTATTAAATTAAAAGTTTAAACTATTCAAATTATACATTTAAAATTAAATAAAATTATAAGTTAAAAACTTAAAATTACATTTCAAACCATATACTAACTTATAATTTTAAACTTTAAAACATATAAAATAAACTATTTTCCAAATATAATTTTTTAAATAAAATCATTAAATTAAATTTAAAAATAAAATTTATAAATCGAACGTACTTTACCGTTTAGAAAATAAGTTAAAACCAACCAACAGTGTCTATATATAATTTTGTACCCTAAGGTCAAGTGATTGGGTATGTATCATTTCAACCCATAATAGTTAAATTTTTCGAGTACATATCATTTCAACCCGTACCCACATCCAAATCAATAAAATCCCTTGGATAGGTATCATTTCAACCCATAATGATTTTCCCTAATATATAAGATCATTCGTGTGACGCCCCACCCCGAGACCGACATTAACAAAGAGTATTACTGAATAATACTGTCTGCTAATGCAGAGAATATGGATGGATAGGAGCGACCATCTATAGCATGTCCTAAATATCTATTGAATTTGTCGACAATGCCATTTTTTCTTCTCAAGTGGATCGACATATCCAATAAATACTTAATACAAATCCATAGGTGGCTATATGATCTATCAGAACAAAATACAATTTGAATGCAAAACACATCATAGAACGGTAGATCATCATATATATATACACACACACACACATATATACAAATACATCACAGAGTACAGAAAATAATACATGTCAAGTGGTATAACAACCACACTATACAAGTGAGTCGAAAGATTATACATATCAGAGTAGCAAACGAAAAAGGACTACACAAAAAGCTATAACAAAAAGAGCCAGCAAAATAGAGTCCATGCGGGAGCAGAATAGGCTAAGTCCAAATGTACCTAACCTAAAACACCTCGGTCTGAACAGAGTATAAAATACATGGATTAATCTAGCTAAACAAATCAGTTAACAAGGATAAGCGATAATATGAGCATAAGGATAATATGATAATATTCTCAAGTGAGAAGGGACAACTAAAGTGTATGGTTACATCAAGTGAAAATATGGTATCACTACAAAAACATAATCTCAAAAGAGATAAATTAACCCATAAAACACTAAAAGTAATGAGCCTCATATCATCGGCATTCATAAAACATCAAATATGGTTTAGGGGAAAACCTAAACTCGCCATCTTGGCAACCCAAAACATGCATAAAGAGATCCCATCTCAAACACGCCATAAGGTTAATATATCTCCAAAGAGGAGAATAAAATCTCAAGCAAACGCCAAAAGGCAAATCTCATATAGCGCCAGTGTAGGCCATCCAAAACACAAAAACAGAACTTCATAGAGTTCAAATTCCCAAAATGTTATCACCATGAATATATATCGAATGGTTCAAAGGATCAATTTCGAAAAAGGGCAATACACTAGGGAAATCACAAACATCAATGAAATCATCTCAAAGATATAACACTGCTTATGGACGAAGCCTCCAAGTACTGCTCTCTCAAAATAAGGCGCCGCGTCTCTTAGGCAAACATCCCAAGGACAACAAATACGTCTCTTAGACAAACATCCCGAAGGACAACACGCCGAAGGGCAAATACGTCTCTTAGACAAACCTCCTAAAGGACAGTACTGGCGAATACATCTCTTAGATAAATGTATCACCAACTTCAGATAAGAACCCAAACAGTGTTAACGTGTGTCCCATACCATATGTCTAAACAGTTTACTAACTGTTAGTAAATTTCACACTCAGTGCAGTAAAAAGTTTACCCCATCTCATTGGTAAACTTGACCCATAGGTCAAAATGACCAAATAGACAAGTCGGGAATTAACAGATAAGATAAACGCACACGTCCCATATCACATGTTTTACCATACCGTTTAATTCTCCTTCTCATTTGCTCGAATAGTGAAAAAACGTGTATTTTATATATAAATTAATTTCGTGAGAAAACAAGATTTTATGCCATATTTGAAAATTCCTTATTATCGAGAATATATAAATTATTTATTTGAAAATACTTTAAAAATATCATATAATAATAAATTAGAATGCCCATTTATTTCAAAAATTATTTCAAAAAGGTTTGAAAAAATCCATGTTCGAAAATCATTCAATTCGATATTTGAATTCAATTCAAATTAAATTCAAATTTAATCCAAAATTTGAGTTTCAAAATCTCCAAAATTTGCCTAATTTACTGATAGACATCACGGCTTCAAAACATTTCAGTAATATCATAAAAACATGAAGTAAAAGTCAAAACTCGGATGGAAAACGAACATAAAAATGCATCGACAACAATACCTAGGTCTAAAATCTTCTCTGGGTTCAATTTTCTGACATGTATCACGTGGTCATATGACATTTGATTGAACTAAAAATTGGTGTGCACAAATTAGAAAAAATTTCTTTCAAACAAAAAAGAATCGATAATTTCCGACTGGAAATGGAAAATTTACGCTGTCTCAAATATGGACTCAGGCCATGTTTGCAATAGTTCAAATGACAAAAATATGCCCAGACCTGAAACCATCTTGGGTCCAACTTACAATCATAAACAGAGGACCAAACGACCTTATATTGAGCTAAAAATGAAATTCATATAGTATAAAACTTCATCTTTCAAACAAAAAAATAATCAATGAATTCCGACTAAAAAACAAGAAGTTACATTGTCTCAAACATGGACTCAGGCCATGTCTGCAATAGTTCAAAAACCAAAAAATGTACAGGCCTAAAAACCATCTCGGGTTCAACTTCCAAGCTTGAAACAGAGGAACAAATTACCATGGATTGAGCTAAAAATTATTAAGAAAACTTCAGCTTTCAAAAAAAAAAAAGAATCGATGAATTCCAGTAAGAAATGGAAGAGTTGTGCTGTCTCAAACATGGACTCAGGTCATGTTTGCAGCAACTCGAAAAACAAATTTCTACAGCAAAAATCTGTGTTTGAGTTGATTTTCTACCACTGTTTTGAACATCCAAATGACAATATTTTTCAACCAAAATTTGCAAAGATGAAGTTCAACATGCAAGCTACCAAATGCAAGAAATTCGGCAGCATTTCGTCGTTGGAATCAAAAGATATTAGCATGCAAAGTACTAACCAGAGAAAGTTTTGACACAAACAAAATTGAAAGTAAAAACAAATTACAAAGTAAATTGTTGGCGATTTTGAGCTTGTCTCGGCTAGTTTTTGTGAGTTTTTTAATTCCTCTTGCTGTATGAATGCAAAAGCTTGGATTTTGGCTGCAAGTTGAGAGCTTTGCGCAAAATTTGGCTTCACAAACATATAAATGAACAAAAGAGAAACATGCAAAGAAGAAAACTATAGTTAATAAAGAATCCAACTTCTCAAATTGATTTTTGATGAAAAGATTCAGTTTTGGATTAGATTACCTGTTGAACTCTCTATTATTTTTATTAAATACAATAATTAATGGAAGGGAATATGAGATTTTGGCTTTAGATTGAGAAAATGGTAAAGTTTGTTTTCTTTTTCTTATTCTAAGGTCGAGGAAGAAGAAAGCAATTATTTTGAACGTACTATAAACTTTGTTTTCATTTTTCTCAATATCAAGTAAGTACTAATGGACTTTGGACCCATCAGTTAAACGAAAATAAATTGTATTAGGTTAATTTAATTAACATCAAGCCAAATGTACTCATATTTACACTATATAAATAAATAATTGCCATTTTCTCACAAAAAAGTATGCAAATTTACATTCTTAAGAAATAAAGTATTTACACTATATGAAGGATAAATTTATATTTTTGAAACATTTTTATTATTATAATCCTCTATTTTACATAAACGCGCTATTTTCACAAATAAATGCAAAAGTCTACCTTTTAAATTTCTAAAATTCAACAAAATTTTCTTCTTGCTTAGAAAAAAATAACTAACCATTCTAAACTCAAATTTATAATTAAAACTCATTTTTACACCAAATTCACTCTTTTTATTTAAATAAACCACCTCTAAAAATTACATACTTCTTTCAAAAATTATTAAAAGAAGTAAATGAACAATAATTAATATAATTATTGCATTTTCTCTAAAATAAGGTTATTTTCCATTTATTATCAAACCAAAAAAATAAAGTTTGGAATTTTATTTTCTCATTTTAGATTCCAAAATTCGTTGTTTATTTCAAATAAGCAATTTAAAAATCTCTAAAGTAGGGTTGTTACAGACTCCTCTCCTTAAGAAAATTGTGTCCTCGCAATTTATAGAGAGGAATTTGTATTCAACATATTAATTTCATCAATCAAAAGGTAAAAAAGATAAGCTTGAGATAAAAAGATTCTCCCTATAGTTATGCGAAGAAAGAAAATCAGATAGAGTCGCTCGATAAACTCTCTAGTTTTCCAAGTGCAGTCATTGGGATTAGCAGACCATTGAACTTTAACGAGCGACATGTCCTTATTTTGAAGGCATCTAACCTCCGAAGCAAGTAGCAAATAGGCTGTTGCATGATAGATAGGTCTGGTGAGATCTCAAGCTCTTGCAAATTCGAAGACTTGATAATGGAATCTAACTCTCGAAGACACTTTCGAAGCTGAAAGACGTGAAACACGTCATGAATGCCAGATAGATGAGCTGAAAGTGGAACTCTATATGCCATAGGGCCAATACGTTCAGAAATAGGAAATAGTCCTATAAAACGAGGAGCTAATTTCCCAGTCGTACTAAAGCGCATAACCCCCTTCAAAGGAAAACACGAATAAAGACGAGATCACCAATAGAGAACTCGAGAGGCTTTCTACGGTAGTACGTGTAGGATTTCTAGCGACTCTATGCCTCTTTCATTCTCTGCCGAATAAGAATAATTTTCTCAAAAGAATCACAAACAGCATCGGGGCCTAGAATAAGCCTCTCTTCAGATTCCAACCAACATGAAGGTGATTGACATGGCCTTCGTATAAGGCTTCGAAAGAAGCCATATCGATACCGGTCTGAAAATTATTGTTGTAGGAGAATTCCACAATAGGTAGGTGATCCTCCCAACTACCATCGAAATCTAGAATGCAAGCATGGAGAAGACCCTCGAAAATATGATTCATCCTTCAGTCTATCTATCAGACTATGGATGATATGTTGCATTGAAATTAAGCTTTGTTCCCAAAGCTTGCTGAAGACTCTGCAAGAAATAACTCGTGAAATTCACATCATGGTCACACATAATCGAACTAGGAACTCTGTGAAATCTCAAGATTTCCTTGATATATAACTTGGCCAATTGAGAAGCACTCCTATTAAACTTAATAGGAATGAAATGAGCTGATTTGTTGAGGCTATCCACAATAATCTAAATTCTAAAATGGCCCAATCTCAAACTAGGTAGCCGTCAATGAAATCCATTGAAATCTGACCCCAATTCCACAATGGAATCTCTAAAGGCTGAAGGAGACCAAGAGGGCACTGATGTTCGGCTTTGATACGTTGACAAGTCATGCAATTACTTACATAACTCACCATATCACGCTTCATGCCTTCCCAACAATAAAGGCAATGCATATCAACATACATCTTACTACACTAGGATGCATAGTATACTTAAAACGATGATACTCATCGAGAATGTCATGCCTAAATGCAGAATTAGAATGCACAACAAGAACGTTCTTCTTGCAAAGAAACCCTTAAGAATCAATACCAAAATCCTGCAACTCCACATCATGGGACTCAGACTTATAAATCTAAATAAGGTGCACAAGATCGGGATCACGCTGCAGAGTATCGGCTATACAATTTAATAAGCTGGGTTGAGCTTCCAAACCAAATAATAAAATAGGAGAATCAGAAGATGGAGCTCGATCATGAATATCATAAAGGGATAAGTTCTCTAGAACATCCCACTCAGCTAGCATCATAGAAACAATAGCCGAATGTCTGCGACTAAGCGCATCATAGAAACTCGAGCCAACGCTGCTGCCTCATATTGAGCTCCTTCTGCGTGAAAAGATATTTTAAGGACTTGTGATCGGTATAGAGAATGAAGTGCTCATCTAATAAATAGTGTCTTCAAATCTTCAAGACGAAGACGATGGAAGCTAACTCAAGGTCATGAGTGGCATAGAGAACTTCATTCGGTCGCAGTTGCCTAGAATCATAAGCAACTACCCGATCCTTCTACATAAGCACGGCACCGAGGCCACAATGACTAGCATCGGTGTAAACAACAAGATCTTGATTCCTTTTGGAAACTACAAAAATAGGAGCATTAGTGAGAAGCTCCTTCAACTGCTGAAAAGAAGCTTAACACTTGTCGAACCAAATAAATCGAATGCCTTGAAGACCTTCCTTCTTCTTCTTGTACTCGAGCCAGTCACGGATAAGTGGCAACTCAATGACCCTCCTTCTTTAAATAGCGACAAATAATAGGCTTAGGGCCAGTCACGGATCATATGGTCAGAAGAACCATAATTGAAACACCTCTTCCGAGTAGGAGGCGCTCCACTAGGCTTGGAACTAGGACTAGATCCAACAGGCTTCTTCTTCTTAGAAGGGAAAAACTTTGGCTTATGAAATGGAAACTTCTTCTTATTGGGGTTCTTGCAAACCTCAACCTCATCACCACTACCGCACTCCTTCTGGACGGCTTCTAGATGAAGCGCCGCGTCAACCAACTCCTTGAAAGAAAGTTTGAGCTGAAGCATCAAAGACTTCTTCAAATACTTCTTAAGACCATAGACAAACTTCAGATTCTTCTTATAAGAGGTGCTAATGTATTCAAGACCATACCTAGATAAGGTCTTAAATGATGAAACATTCTCAGAGACGGAGGACTTCCCTTGCTTTAACTTAAGGAAGCGACGAGCCAAAAAAGCTTTCTCAGATTCAGGAACGAATTTGAGCTCGAATCGGTCCTAAAACTGAGTCTAAGAAAGAGTAGACTCATCGGGCTCGGCAATGAGAAGCTCATACCAATCAAGGGCATGCTCTTGCAATAGGCTAGATGCTATAAGAACTCTGTCGTGGTCAGAAAGATCCATGCGAGAGAAGATGCGCTTGCACGTACGAATCCAAGCTTGGACCTCTAGAACAGACTTGGAGCCTTTGAATAGCTTTCCTCCAAGATGAGAGAAATCATTGTACAAGTGCGCAAAGACAGATGTGTGTGGGGGAGATGCTCGAATAGGAGTTAGAGGCTGAGTGCTCCTAAATAACTCCATAAATTGATCGGTAGACATATAAATGCCATCCGGATGCAAGCCATTGGATTACCCAGCATCTGAGCGTCGTCCTTTGCCTCTTCCAGCCATTAGCTGAAAGTTAATTTAAGATAAATATTATTCACATGGTAGATATCAATAATTCAAATAAGGAATACTACAGAATGATAATGCATTCCTAGACGTATTCCCAAACTTTTGTATACCCCAAAGGACACGATAAGAACAAAGGCATGATGATTCAGGGATTCGTAACACTTGTGTTACACTTTGATGTAACATAATATGTGTTTCTGTTTTCTGTTTATGATATTTTGTTCTGAACCTGGCTCTGATACAAAGCTGTGACAGCGTACCCCAAGACCCACATTAAAAAAGAGTATTACTGGGTAATACTGTTTGCTAATGTAGAGAATAAGGATGGATAGGAGCAACCATCTATAGTCTTGTCTTAAATATCTATTGAATACATCGACAATGCCATATTTTTTATTTTTTCTCTCAAGTGGATTAACACATCCAACAAATACTTAATACAAATCCATAGATGGCTTATGATCTATCATAACAAAATATAACAATTTGAATACAAAACACATCACAGAACAGTAGATCATCGTGTGTATATACACATACACATACACACACATATACAGATACATCACAGAGTATACAAAATGATACATGTCAAGTGGTATAGCAACCACAATATACAAGAGAGTCAAAAAAATATACATATCAGAGTAGCAAACCAAAAAGGACTACACAAAAAGCTATAACAAAAAGAGCTAGCAGAATAGAGTCCATGCGGAAGTAGAATAGGCTAAGTCCAATTGTACCTAAACTGAAACACCTAGGTCTATCCCGAGTATAGAATACACGGGTCAGTCTAGCTAAACAAATCATTTAACAAGGATAAGCAATAATATGAGCATAAGGATAATATGATAATATTCTCAAGTGAGAAAGGACAACTAAAGTGTATGATTACATCAAGTGATAATATGGCATCACTACACAAACATATAATCTCAAAAGAATTGAAATAACCCATAAAGTGCTAAATATAGCGAGCCTCATATCATCGACATTCATAAAACATCAAATATGGCTTAAGGGAAAACCTAAACCCGCCATCTTGGGAAACCCAAAACATGCAAAAAAGAGATCCCATCTCAAACACGCCATAAGGAAAATATATCTCCAAAGAGGAGAATAAAATCTCAAGTAAACGCCAAAATGCAAATTTTATATAAAGCCTGTGTAGGCAATTCAAATATCAAAAATAGAACTTCCAAGAATACAAATTCCCAAAAGGTACTAGCCATGAACATATATCGAATGGTTCAAAGGACCAATTCCGAAAAAGAGCGATACAACTGGGAAATCATAAACATCGATGAAAACATCTCAAAGATATAGCACGTGCTTATGGCCAAAGCCCGTCAAGTACTGCTCTCTCAAATAAGGCGCCACATCTCTAAAACAAACGTCCTGAAGGACAATAAATACATCTCTTGGACAACATCCCGAACAACAAATACCTCGCAATGGACAAATACGTCTCTTGGACAAACGTCCTGAAGGACAAATGACCCTAAGGTCCAGTAATGGCTAAACCGTCTCTTGGAAAAATGTGCCACAAACTTCGGATAGAAATCCAAACAGTGTTAACTTGTGTCTCATACTACATGTTTGCACTAAACTGTTTGCTAGCTGTTAGTAAATTTCACACTCAAAGCAGTAATTTTTTTATTGCATCTCATTGGTAACTCGACCCCCAAGTCAAAACGATCAAACAAACAAGTCTGGAATTAACCGATAAGATAAACGCATGCGTCCCATGCCACATGTTTTACCAAACCTTTTCTCCTTTTCATTTGCTTGAATAGTGAAAAAAGTGTATTTTATATATGAAATAATTTATTTGAGAAAACAAGCTTTTAATACCAATTTTGAAAGCCATATTTGAGAATTCCCTTATTGTCGAGAATAAAAGCTTCAAGGAAAAGACAATGGCAACTAATTCAAGGTCATAAGTGGCATAGCGATATTCATTTGGTTGCAGTTGCCTAGAAGCATAAGCAACTACCAGATCCTTCTGCATAAGCATGGCACTGAGGCCACATGACTAGCATCGGTATAAAGAAAGAGATCTTGATTCCCTTCGAAAACAACAAGAATAGGAGCATTAGTGAGAAGCCCCTTCAACTGCTGAAAACGGACCAAATAAATCGAATGCCTTTTCGAGCAAGGCTAATGAGAGGAACCATAATACAAGAGAAATCCTTAATGAACCGACGGTAATAAACCGCAAATCCATGAAATCTGCGAATCTCATGAACATTCTTAAGCCTCTTCCAATTCTAGATGGCTTCAATCTTCGAAGGATGAACCGAATTTTCCTTGGAAGAAACGACATAGCCTAAGAACTTAACCTTATTCTCCCACAAATTGTACTTGGAGAATTTGGCTTTAAGCTGATGATGACGAAGAGTACTCAGACAATTCCCAAGCAATTAACATGCTCGTCTTTACACTTCAAATAGACAAGGATGTCGTCGATGAACATAAGGACGAACTTATCGAGATATTCTCAGAATACGTGATTCATAAGATTAACAAAGAAAGCAGGAGCGTTCATCAACCCAAATGTCATAACGAACCGCTCGTAAGATCCACATCGAGTGTGGAAAGCTATAAGAGGTATGCTGTCTTCCACGACTCAGAGCTGATGAAAACCAGTGGCAAGGTCGAGTTGAAAGAATACCTTAGCGCCTGCAATTGATCGAACATATCATCGATCCTAGGCAATGGATTCCTATTATTGATGGTCATCTTGTTAACCATGCGATAGTCAATGCAAAGCCTAAGAGTTCCATCAGACTTCTTCACGAAGATGACCGCCGCACCCCACGGTGAAAAACTGGACTAAATCAACTACTTGGACTCAAGCTCTAAAAGCTTCTTTTTGAGTTTCTCATTTTCTTTTGTAGACATCCTCGTGGGAGGACAACTAACTGGCTGTGTGCCTGGAATGGGATCAATGTGGAACTCAATCGCCCACTTGGCTGGCAAACCCGAAACAGGCTCAAATACATCAGAGAAATCACAAACAATAGGAATACAAGATATATCATCATCATCTCGTGAGTATAGAAAATAAAGATGCTTCAGAATTATCCACATTCCAAAGAACAAGTGATAGCTGAGCAGACGAATCTAGATGTCGGAGATATAAAATTCTCCTAGAACAAATAATTCTGGTATCGTATCGCACTAGCCAATCCATACCCAAAATCATATCAAATCCCAAATAAGAAATAATGTGCAGATTCACACGAAAAAAAAGCCATATAAAACAATCTCAACATCATCACAAAGCATGCTAAGGGTTGCGGATCCCCCGGTAGGATTTGCAATCCTCAATGAAGTAACCATACAAGAAACATCCAAAGACAAATCATCGACGAGCTTCTTCTATACGAATGAATGCGACGCACCCGTATCAAAGAGCACTCTAATGGAACGATCACAGAGTAACAATGAACCGTCAAGAATAGAAGGAGAAGTACCTCTATCTGAGAAGATCCTGCAAAAGCATCCACTACGTTTAGCTTTCTAGAATAGTAATTCGGAGCAATATGATAAGTGGCAACTTGATGACCCTCCTTCTTACAATAGGGGCATATAATAGGCTTAGGGCCAGTCACGGATCATATGGTTATAAGAACCATAACTGAAACACCTCTTCCAAGTATGAGGTGCTCCACTAGGCTTGGAACTAGGACTAGATCCAACGGGCTTCTTCTTCTTGGAAGGGAAAAACTTTGGCTTATGAAATAGAAACTTCTTCTTATTAGGGTTCTTGCAAACCTCAACCTCATCACCACCATTGCACTCCTTCTCGACGGCTTTGAGATGAAATGCCGCGTCAACCAACTCCTCAAAAGAAAGCTTGAGCTGGAGCATCAAAGACTTCTTCAAATACTTCTTAAGACTAGAGTCAAACTTTAGATTCTTCTTATAAGAGGTATTAATGTATTCAAGACCATATTTAGATAAGGCCTTGAATGATGAAACATACTCAGAGACGAGGACTTCCCTTGCTTTAACTTAAGGAAGCGACGAGCCAATAAAGCTTTCTCAGTTTCAGGAACGAATTTGACCTCGAATCGTTCCCAAAACTGAGTCCAAGAAAGAGTAGACTCAACGAGCTCGGCTATGAGAAGCTCATACCAATCAAGGGCATGCTCTTGCATTAGGCTGGATGCTACAAGAACTTTGTCATGGTAAGAAATATCCATGCATGAGAAGATGCGCTTGCACGTACGAATCCAAGCTTGGACCTCTAGAATGGACTCGGAGCTTTTGAATGGCTTTCCCCCAAGATGAGAGAAATCACTGTACAAGCATGCAAAGACAGATGTGTGTGGGGGGAGATGCTCGAATAGGAGTTGGAGGCCGAGTGCTCCTAAATAACTCCATAAACTGATCGGTAGACATATAAACGACGTCCGGATGGGAGCCGCTGAATTCCAAGCATTCGTGTGTTGTTCTCTGCCTCTTCCATCCAATAGCTGAAAGTTAAGTTAAGATAAAGATTATTCACATGGTAGATGTCAATAATTCAAATAAGGAATACTACGGAATGAAAATGCATTCCAAGACGTGTTCCCAAACATCTGTCTACCCCAAAGGACACGATAAGAACAAAGGCACGTTGAGTTAGGGATTCGTAACACTTGTATTACACTTTGATGTAACGTAATATGTGTTTCTATTCTCTGTTTATGATATTTTTTGAACCTGGCTTTGATACAAAGCTATGACAGCCCACCCCAAGACCCACATTATAAAAGAGTATTACTGGGTAATACTGTCTGCTAATGCAGATAATAGGGTTGGATAAGAGCGACCATCAATAGCCTTGTCTTAAATATCTATTGAATACATCGACAATTCCATATCTTTTTCTTTTTTCTCTTAAGTGGATTGACATATCCAATAAATACTTGATACAAAGTCATAAATGGCTATGTGATCTATTAGAAAAAAATACAACAACTTGAATGCAAAACACATCACAGAATAGTAGATCATCATATGTATAAACACACACACATACACGGATACATCACAAAGTATACAAAATGATACATGTCAAGTGGTATAGCAACCATAATATACAAGCGATTCAAAAGAATATACATATCAGAGTAGAAAACCAAAAATGACTACACAAAAAGCTATAACAAAAAGAGCTAGCAGAATAGAGTCTATGCGGAAGTAGAATAGGCTAAGTCCAAATGTACCTAACCTGAAACATCTAGGTCTGACCCGAATGTAAAATACACGGATCAGTCTAGCTAAACAAATCATTTAACAAGGATAAGCAATAATATGAGCATAAGGATAATGTGATAATGTTCTCAAGTGAGAAGGGACAACTAAAGTGTATGATTACATAAAGTGATAATATGGTATCACTACTCAAACATATAATCTCAAAAGAGATAAAATAACCCATAAAATGCTAAAAGTAGCAAGCCTCATATCATTGGCATTCATAAAACATCAAATATGGCTTAGGAGAAAACCTGAACCCGCCATCTTGGTAAACCCTAAACATGCATAAAGAGATCCCATCTCAAACACGCCATAAGGCAAATATATCTCCAAAGAGGTGAATAAAATCTCAAGTAAACGCTAAAAGGAAAATCTCATATAACGCCAGTGTAGGCAATTCAAATCTCAAAAATAGAACTTCCAAGAGTACAAATTCCCAAAGGGTAATCACCACGAATATATATCGAATGGTTCAAAGGACCAATTCCGAAAAAGACCGATACCCTAGGGAAATCACAAACATCAATGAAATCATCTCAAAGATATAGCACATGCTTATGGCCGAAGCCGGCCAAGTACCGCTCTCTCAAAATAAGGCGCCATGTCTCTAAAACAAAGGTCCCAATGGACAATAAATACATCTCTTAGACAAACACCCAAAAGGACAACATCCCGAATGACAAGTACGTCGCAATAGACAAATACTTGCACAAACATCCTGAAGGACAAATGACCCTAAGGTCCAGTACTGGCAAATATGTCTCTTAGACAAATGTTTCACAAACTTCGAATAGGAAGCCGAACAGTGTTAAAGTGTGTATCATACCATACGTTTACACTAAACTGTTTACTAACTGCTAGTAAATTTCACACTCAAAGCAGTAAATTTTTTACCGCATCTCATTGGTAAACTCGACCCGCATGTCAAAACGATCAAACGAACAAGTGTGGAATTAACCGATAAGATAAATGCACATGTCCCACGCCACATATTTTACCAAAAATTTTAATTTTCCTTCTCATTTGACCGAATAGTGTAAAAAGTGTGTTTTATATATGAAATAATTTATTTGAGAAAACAAGCTTTTAATCCCAATTTTGAAAGCCATATTTGAGAATTCCCTTATTGTCAAGAATAAATATATCCTATATTTGAAAATACTTTAAAAATATCATGTAATAATAATTTCAAATTCCTATTTATTTTAAAAATATTTCAAAAAGGATTCAAAAAAACCACACTCGAAAACGAATAAAAACCCAAGAAATCACTCAAATCGATATTCGAATTCAATTCGAATTAAATTCAAATTTAATCCAAAATTTGGATTTCAAAATCTCCAAAATTTGGCTAGTCTACTGATAGACATCACGGGCTCAATTTTTTTTAGAAATATCACAAAACATAAAGTAAAAGTCATAAGTCGGACAGAAAAAGAACATAAAAATACAGCAGCAACACAATACCCGGATCTGAAATTTCTCTGAGTTCAACTTTCGACATGATGGCCAAACGACATTTGAGTGAACTAAAAATTGGTTTTCACAAAGTAGAAAACTTTTTCTTTCAAACAAAAAAAGAATCGATGAATCCCGATTGAAAATGAAAAAGTTACATTGTCTCAAACATGGACCCATACCATGTTTGCAATAGTTCAAAAAAAAAATGCACTGGGCTAAAAACAATCTTGGGTCCAATTTACAAGTTGAAGAAGAAGACCAAAGGACCTCATATTGAGCTGAAAATTTGTGTGCGCATAGTAGAAAACTTCATTTATCAAAAAAAAGAATCAGTGAATTTCAACTGGAAATGAAAAAGTTACACTGTCTGAAATATGGAGTCATGCCGTGTTTGCAACAGTCAAAAAATAAACAAATGTACAGGCCTGAAACCATCATGGGTTCAACTTCCAGGCATGAAACAGAGGACCAAATTACCTCGGATTAAGCTGAAAATTAGTATGCATATAGTAGAAAATTCTAGCTTTCAAACAAAACGAGAATCGATGAATTCCAGTAAGAATTGAAAGGTAGTGTTGTCTCAAACATGGACTCAGGCCATGTTTGTAGCAACTCAGAAAACAAATTTAACCGGCAAAAATATGTGTTTGAGTTGATTTTCTACCACTGTTTTGAACATCCAAATGAAAATATTTTTTAACCAAAATTTGCTGAGACGAAATTCAACATGCAAGCAACCAAATACAAGAAATCTGGCAGCATTTCGTAACCGTAATCAAAAGATATTAGCATGCAATTGCCAACCAGACAAAGTGCTCTATAGTTGCTTCTGTTGATGGTGAAGAGTTGCAGCGAAGAGAAGCGAAGATGTCTATTCAAATGTGGCAGTTGAAATTTGAAATTAAATTCTGAGTTTGAAATAAGACGTCTGGTATTTGTATCAGATGTCTGATACTATATTTTTTTTGTATATAGTAGATTTTCAGACGTCTGAGTGCATCTACCAGACGTCTGGTTCTGTTTGTTTTGTTGTTCCAGAGGACTTTTCCAAACATCTGGCTTATGCACCCGGACGTCTGAAAGTTGTGCATGTCTCTTCTATGCATCTTTCTTGTTGCTTTCTTGATCTTATCGATTTGTATCTCTTGTAACGTTCTTTGAGCCTTGTTCTTGTCTTTCTGGTGATTTATATCTAACAAGTACATGTATATAGAGATATATATGCATATTCTACTTCCATTGTATAGTTGCTGTTATGAAAACCGTAGATTTGATTTCCTAACAATCTCTCCCTTTTTGATGATGACAAATATACAATGTACTTATATATAATTTTATAAATCTCCCCCTGAATATGTGCTTTTCATAACTTATTGTGATCTTTATTATTTCTCCCCCTTGGCCATTATCAAAAAGGATATATAACTTTTTAAATATAAAATTATTAAATATCGACCAATCGTTATAAGATAGAGATATATACAGAAATAACATATCAAAGGAGAAATTTCATTAATTTACAATAATCGAGTACATTTATAGATTTTTAACAATTTTATAATATGGAGTCTTAAAAATCTATGAGTCTTTTGGGGAAGCTTTATGTTGATCATCTCCTTTATCTTAATTTTTAGAAGAGCTAGGTTGCTTCGTAGGAGATGTCAGAGCTTGTTCTAGAGGTTCAATCTCAAAGAGTTTGGAATATTTCAAAGGAGGAGAAGGTACTGGGGTTGGCCAATCTTCGGATGGTGGTGCAGGCCAAGACCTTGTGAAGAACCTCTTTGAGAACCGATAATACAGTTGAAAGTGATATTTCAACTGTGGCTAGGCATGTAGCAAAAGATGTTTCAAAGCTGTCAATGCACTTAGCTAAAACTTTTTGATTTCGAGATAAGATATGTGGATTTTGAAGAGTGAGGTCTCGAATACTTTCATTCAGATTCGTCTCTGTTCGAGTCTCCAAAATCTCATCGTGGCTCGTATAGTCAAATGGTGCAGAAGGAGTAGCTTTGCGATGTTGTTCCACCTCTTATGATGGTTCAGGGTGTGGTGGAGGTCCAGCTTGTCTATCTTGATGACGTTGCGTCTGCTCTTCAAAAGATATAAACTTCGGAGGAACTTTCGGTAGGTGCATCAGGGAGAATATTTTCATGGAATCATATTTTAAAGAAATTTCTTCAAAAGTGGATAAATAGGAGGGGATGTTGTAGGCACGTAGAAGCCTTATGATGTATGTGGGGTAGAAAATTGTTGGGCGTGATCGTGTCCAAAAACGTTTGAGCTCGCCAAATATAAATTTAGCCCAATTTACCCTAGTTCCGCTGAATATAGCATCCAGTGCCTTGTGCTCTAAATCTATTATCTGTTCATGACTACCAAGACGAGGAATGATAGTGTTGATAACCATTCGAGTTAGAAGTCTCGCCTTAGGTCGTAGATATTTAGATGCAAATTTTGGCATTTCATTTCCGACATTTGATGTGTTATATTGTCTCTTGGTTTGAAATGCATATCGGGAATACTATATAAATTTTCTCCGGAGTCAGAACATCTGAGAGTTCTGCCGATGATTCCTGGAGTGATCCTAGTTATGTTGCCATACACACTAGACCTGTGATATCTCAGAAATTTCAAGCAATTTAAAATGTGATAATTCCTTTATTAATTTTAAAAATTGGCAAAATTGTTATTTCAAACAATTATAATAGATGTGTTGTTTTTTAATATAAATAAATAAATTTTAAATAGAATTATTATTTTCAAATTGAATTTGTGTTTGTTTATATATATATATATATATATATATATATATATATATATATATATTTGTTTGAGTTGATTTTAAATTGGATTTTAAATTGAATTTGAAATTGAATTTAAATTTGAATTTGGATTTGAATTTGAAATTTAAAAGATATATATCTTAAATATATTTTGGATTTAAAAATATATTATATATGATTTTATTTAGAATATAATTAGTTTTTATTTATTTTCTTTAAAGTACTTTATTTATATAAATTTAGAGAAGTATTTATTAATTAATAAATAAATACAAAAACTTTTTATTAACATTTAAACAAAAACATAATGACAAGTGTTAGACTATTAATCTTGTTCATAACATATGTAAGTTAATTAACAAATGTAATTGAAAAATGTTAGTTGAATTAACAAGTGTCACTTATTACATTTTATTTTCTTAAATTTCTAATAAACCTTAGTTATGCATATATAAACATATATATCTTCTCTTCAATTCTTTTCCTATTCTCAGTTCAAAAAAAAGTAAACTAAAAACCTGTAAGACATTTTACAAACCAAAAACTAAAGCCTGTAAACAAATTATCAAACCAGAAACAAAAACCGATAGCCTATAATCATCTTCAACTTGTATCATCAAAGCTTCAAGTTTTCAAAGAGATCAAAGCAACAACTTCAATTCAGTTTTTTAACGACAAGATCATTTCTGTTTCAAAGATTTAACCTTCTCAACAACAACTAAGCAATTCAAGTTTACAATCA
Organism: Allium cepa; assembly: GCA_030765085.1. Taxonomy (NCBI): domain Eukaryota; kingdom Viridiplantae; phylum Streptophyta; class Magnoliopsida; order Asparagales; family Amaryllidaceae; genus Allium; species Allium cepa. The sequence continues at coordinate 916,062,937 of CM060932.1, forward strand.
TCTCAGTTTAAAGCTCTGTTCAACTAATTGTGATGAGTAAACATTTATTTAAAAAGCCTAAGTAGATAAATGTCTATTGCATATGAATTTCTGTGATGAAGATTGCTTTGCATGTATGTTTATAAGTGAATTTTCTATATATATATATATATATATATATATGAATGTGTATAAGTGTGCATGCCTGATGTGCCTGTGTCAACTCTGTTCTTAGTTTCAGAGTTTAAAATCATGATAAAAATTCAAAATCTCCTTAATTTAGTCACTGTTAGACCTTGGATTTCAAACAAAATATGTTTGCTTAAACATAAATTAAGATGTAAAAATAGGTTCGAGCATAATTGATTTGAAAATCTTCTAAAATCAAGAAGATACAGTAGTAATTTTAATAATATGTTAAAATCAAATATTATAATTTGTTGATTCAATTATATAACTTGAATCGGCTCTGGAAAATATAATTTTTACAATGAAAATCATGATTTTTAGTTTGGGATTGTGTCAGTATTTCGATGATGATTAGAAAATTGTTTTGGGGCTATTTCTGGCGATCAATGGGTAGTGAGGCCTTGGGTTTACGGCTGGAGGTAGAAGGAAGTACGGCAAGCTTGGGAAAAATGTTTGGTGGAATTCCAGATCACCGAGGCGGCATCGCAGTGATGATTTAGGGTTTAAAACCCAAAATGAAACAAGGTCGGGGAAATGGCTGATGCGTTGTCTCTCTGGCGTCGAGTCGCATGGGACTTTGGGAAATGGTAGCGTGGATGGCCAGAAAGGTGTGGCCGAAGTTGCGCGATCATTGGTGGTCGGAGACGTGGGTTCGAGGATGTTTCAGGTGAAGGGTTTTGTTTCCAGGTTCGACTGAGTACCTCGATTTCGATCGTGGGCTTGTGATAGTGTTTGGGTGGTCGAAATCTAATATAGAGGCGATCGTCGATGAATCGAAGGTGTCGTGGATGGTCGAGAGGGCCTGGGTCGCTGGTGCATGTGCATGGGGGTGTCAGCGAGGTCTGTAAGTTTTGGGTTATGGTTGACTCGAAGGGAACTCAGGGTAAAAGGCAAGGTGGCTCGGGTTTATCTCCAGATCAGCATGAGTGTATTACGTGAACAGATTTTAGCTTAAACAAAATATATATTTAAAAAAAAAAGGAGTAGGTTTACTCGGGGTAGCTCTCGGGTGAGGATCGGGTTTGACCCAAAGCAAATTATAAACCGTTTTTAAAAGGTTTTTATAAAACAAGTTTTAAATTTAAATTGATTATAATTTTAAACTATTATGTAAAATAAATGTTATCTTTAACATTGGATTAAGAATTTTTGTAATTTGTTTAACTTAAATTTTTTAAGTTAAATTTGTAAGTTATTTTAAATCTTAAATTAGAAATGAATTTAAAGGTTAATTTAAAAGTAAAATATTTTAAATGTATATGTTAAGTTATTAATAAAGATAAAGATTTGTCTTAAAGTTAATTAAGTTTTAATGATTAATTTAGTTAATAAGATAATTAAAGAGTAAATAATTATGTTAATTAATTAATGATTAAGGATTTATTAATTAATAATTAAGGGTTAGAAGTTAATTAATTAGATGTTAATTAAATTGAAATTAAGGATTATTAATTAGATGATTAGAGATTAATTGATTAATTGATTAATTGATTAAGTAGTAATTAAGAATTATTAATTAGGGAATTAAAGATTAATTAATTGATAATTAAGGAATAATTAATTAAGTAATTAAGATTAATTAATTTACAATTTGAGATTAATTAATTAAGTAAATTAGGATTAATTAAATGTTAACTAAGGATTGATTAACTGGTAATTAAGGATTAATTAATTTATAATTAAAATTTATTAATTAATAATTAAGGTTTATTAATTAATAGTTAAAGGATAATTAATTAATTAAAGACTAATTAATTGATTATAGAAGTAATTAAGGAATAATTAATTAATTAAACGGTTTGTAATTAATTAATTAATGATTGATTAAGCAAGGTTAAGTGATTAATTCTCAAGTAATTAATTTATTTTGAATTAATTAAATTAATTATAATATGCATTAATAATTCTTGCTTGTGGATTATTGTTTAAGTAGAATGTCTAGATTGATTGATATCTCTTGAATGATAATCTATGGTATTCTGCGATGTGATATTGGATATATCTGTAGTAAATATATGTTATTTATCTATGATAAAGGCTGTGTAAGTTCAAATTAATTTAATTTAATTGTTTAAACTTAAACAACTTTACCTTAAAAATGGTGTTTGGATTTCGATGAGACCGGGATTGGATCTCAAGTTTGATTATCCGAAACCACATCGATCAAAGTTAAACGTTAGGTCGTGAAATCTCAAGTGAAGATCGAGATGGAGTTTCAGAGTGCGAGGGTTATTGTCGTTAACTCTGAGGGTGATTCCAAAATGAGCGTAACTAGATAATGCCTTCAGTTTCGTTCGAAACCATAACAAACTTGTATGAATTGCATGCTATCAGACCATCGTCAACGGAGGACGTTGAGCATTCTAAGATATGTGTTCTAAAAAGATAATCATAGCCTCAAGCCTCATCAATCGAGAATGGCTAAAACAGGGGAGGTGCGGCAAGGTTAAGTGGATAGCACCCAAGTAGGATGAGATTTACCCTTGTCTATGTTGGGGATGCGGATTAAGGATCTTAAGGCGGAAATAACACTAGAGGGGGGTGAATAGTGCTTTAAAGAATATATGAACTATATGACTAAATTAAAACTTTCAACACAAATCTAAACAGAATTCTAACACAGAATGATCACAGAACATATAACAAATGCAAATATCAAAGTAAAGCAAGTAAAAGGAAAGAACACACCGGATTTTATACTGGTTCGGAATCCTCCTACATCCAGTCCTGCACCAAGGCAATATCCTTGTACAGATTTTTATAAGCCAATATCCAAATTACAACCCTCAATTTCTAAGGCCTTGAGGAACCCTCCTATCTCCGAGTCTGAGGTAAACTCTCTTGCTTTACGGGACACAAGATCACCCTAATACTTTCTAATAACAATCCTTTTGAATGGATAGACTCTATGGACTTTTTGAATACAAATTGATCCTATAACTCTGAATTGCACTTTGATCTTTAGTAGAATGATGGAGAATCAAATAGAGAGAGTATCTAAATGATCTCTTATTGAGAATTTGGCAGAATGATGGCACGATCTTTAAAATATGAAGTTTTATGGATATGGAATAGTGGAGAAGAAAGAGTGAAGAAAATAAGAAAGTAGTTATTAAAAAATTCATTTTGGAAGCCTTTATATAGATGCTCAACAGTCATAACCATTGGCGAAAGTTTTTTGAACGAATGGACACTTCTTTTGAAATTTGAATTTTGAATCCAACTGTCATCATGTCGACATGGGGTATCCCCATATGTCGACATCCCTCAGTTCAAAATTGTAGAGATGTTGTTTTGTAAAAGCATTTGAATTTAAAACAAGTTGAAACTTCTATGAAGCAAAATAAAGTGTTTAAACAATATTTTGAGATAGAGAATGAATATAAAACATTATTTTATATATATATATAATTGATATAGACCGTCAGTTATATAAGTAATATTTACATCATAATAAGTTTTGATGTTTTAAAATTAGTAGTTTTTAAAATCAGAATGGAGGAATATTTCAAGGCTAAAAAAAAGTTTTAAAACATTTTTGAGAACATGATTTTGAAAGCTAAACCATTTTGAAAAACAGATTTAAAAACATTTTGAAAAATCTACTCAAACTGAAATTGCAAGAACCTTCCTACAGAGCTCCTCCATAGGACTCGAGAACTTGTACAAAGTAGTTTAAATGATTTTGATTTTCGTGGGTTTGTAAGCCACTTGTCGTAGGTTTGTAAGCTACTTGTCGTGGGTTTGTAAGCCACTGGTTTCGATAGAAATTGGGTTCCATCCCAAAAGAAAATTGGAAGAAAGATGAGAGTGCTATTATGAAGTTTTAACAAAATACTAGACACTTATCTTGAGATCTTGAAATCTTGATTCTCTAGAGTCTTGAATCTTGAATCTCTAATCTTCATCTTGATGCTTGAGTCTTTATACTGATCAGTCTTCGATAATACCTGCATATACTTCCTATATACATACATACATATATATATATATATGAAAATGTTAGTATATATTTTATAAAGTAAAGTATAATAACTATATAAGGTTGTTGTCATCAAAACATCATCAACTCAGTTCCTAACAATCTCCCCCTTTTTGACGATGACAACCTTTATTTATAAAATATTCTTACCATACCATAACTCTCCATAACTCCCCCTTACTCCGTGACTTCTTCTCAAAACTACAACTTCCATTTATTCCATGACCCTCCCTTACACCAAGCACATATATTTTTATAACTTTCTCCCCCTTTGTCATCAACAAAAAGGAATAAAAAGATTTACCTGTTCTAAAGTATATATGGAATAAAAGTGTAAAGTGAACGTGTAAGAGATCAAGTGTGTGTGCATATATATAAGTGTAACTTGACAATCAAATCAATATCATACATAGCAAACCAATCATGTATAGTATATGAAGTTATATACAAACCAAATCCAAATCAAACTTAAGTAAATAATTCAATCAAATCCTAATCAAATCTAAACCAAATCAAATCAAACAAACAAACATACATAATGATCAGACATTCCTTGGGACTTCCACCCATCCATCTTCTCCAAAGATAGGATGAGATTTGATAACATCCCAATTACCTTTGTCGAGAGTGACTGGTGGGTTTGCTTCGGGTTCGTCTTTGCTAAGGCTTGAGATCATCCAACGAAGTGTGTCGAAGTGTTTCTCTTGCTCTTTGATCATCTGCATTTGGCTTAATTCTAAGTGCCTTTGATTTCTAAGTATAAAAGAAAGAATATTCTTGAAAGAAGTAAGAGTTTCTTCAAGATTTTCACTTAAATTCTTAATCGAAGAAGTCGTAATTTAAGAAATAAGTTGAAGTATGAGAGGAGATGAATAGAAATGGAGGTAGAGAAGTTTTTCTGGAAGAAATTGGTATTTATAGGAGTTATTGGCCGTTCAAAATGAATTGTCACTTGGTAGTTACAAGAATTTGAAGTTAGAAATTGTAGCTACCTTTTTGACTGTTATACGTCGACATGGGGGGATGGGGTATGTTGACATGGTCTAGACAGAATAACCAAATTGAGTTATTTTTTATTTTTAAGTTTATTTTTATACTAGTGGACTTATATAAACTTAAAATAAATAACTAACAGAGATATATAAAGTTGGAAAACAGAGAATGAGATAGCATTACTTATATAAGTTAACATTACATAATCTTAACTAAAAAAGTAGAAAATACAAAGATAGATAAACGATAGCTAGAGAAATAATGGCTAGGATTAGTTTGATGAAGATGATGATGAGGACAAGCCAAGTTTCCTGCCTATCTTTCCAAAGAACTTGTCGATCTTGGTAGAGATTTTAACCATTTTCTTGCTAATAGATCTCTTAAGAACCTTTTGGTTTTGGACAAGTATCTTTTGGTTCTTGAGTATGGTTTTGTTGGACGGATTGGCGAGGGTATGTGGATACTCTATACTTTCCAAAGATGTTTCTTCATCTTCCTCTCCTTCTTCAATTTCCATTCCTTCCCCTTCTTCTTCCTCTTCTTCTTCCTCTTCTTCCATCTCTTCATGAGCAAGTCTCTCTTCCTTTTCGGCAAGTGTTTCATATGGTTGAAACATGAGTGGGATTTTCATAAGAGAAATGTTCCCATGATTGAACACTTTTCTACTTACAAACTCTTCCTTTTTAACATCCACACCAAAATAATTGAAAATCCGAGTAAGGTAAATTCCATGATAAAGAGTGTTTTCTCCCATATTAAAATTTTTGGGTCTTAACTCATCCAAAATAGTTTGTGCCCAATTAATATCATATTTTCCAAAAATAGCAAAAAGAGCTTTACACACTTTTGAGGTGGGATTATTGTAGTTTCTCGACCTAGGAATGATTGTGTGTTGAATAAGAAGGTTGACAATTCTTGCTTTTGGGCGGAAAAAGCGATTCTTAAAATCCATGTGGTCATCGCTTTCAAAAATGTGATGAAAAGTCTCTCGATCGGTTTCATTGATTTGGAATTCCGAGAGATTCATACTGGTAGATTTGCAACCCAAAATAGTACCCAAAATATCGAAATCCAAAACAATAAGTGTTCCTTTAACACTACTCCAAATTTGATCTTCATTTCCATTATAAAATCCACGATTTAGGTTTGCATAAAACTTTTTGACAAGGTTTGGATAACAAACGAAATCATTTTGCTTGTTATCAATCAAGCTAAGAATGGAGTTTTCTTCAAAAAGTTGATCGATTTCATTAGAAGAAAAATCATCAAAAATGGCAAATTTTCCCGTATTGACTTTACCGTAGTTTACATAGTTTATGTAAGCTTTGATAGCCTCCGGGTCATTGAAAAGATCATTTTTGATGGATTTGGACAGCCTCATAGTTGATGGGTTACTTGAGGAAGCCATTGATGAGTGTTTGAGAGGAGTAGAAGATAATGAAGAAAGTTTGAATTATGAGAATAAAGCGAAAAGAGGTGATAAGAGAAGTATATTAAATAGATTCTCTAAAGTCATGTTCTCTGGTCAAGAGGTGTCTTTTCAGAATTTTGAAGTAAGTGAAAATGTGGAGGGAAATTCAAAAGTTTGAATTCAAATTTTGAAATCAAATTTCTGAGAGGCATGTCGACATGGGGTATCCTGGCATGTCGACATGCCTGTTGAATTTGAAAAGAGGTGTCTACTCCTAAAATCTAAGAAATTCCTAAAATCTTAAGGAAACTAATCTATATTCTATATCTATATATAATTCCAGTAATAATATTAAATATAATAATATTAAAATATTTTAATATTTGAAATATTATAAAAATAATATTATTTTGAATTTGAAAATTCAAATTTCAAAGGGTGATTTTGAATTTAAAAATTCAAGGAATTGCAAACAAAATCAAAGCAAGCAAGCATCCAATAAAATTAAAATAAATGTGTACCTATTTTTAGATCCAAACTTCGATCGTCTTCTGATTCGAGAATAGCCGTGAAGCATAGATTTGAATTATCAGTTTTCTTCTCATCATTACTGGATGAATCTGAATCATCAAGAGTTGCTGCATATGCCTTCTTTCTTTTCTTTGGTTGCTCGTTGTTTGGTTGAAATGTCTGTTTGTCTGGATATGGACAATCCATCTTGTAGTGCCCTGTTTTGTTGCAGTTATAGCATCTATCACCATTGTTGTTGTTGTTGTAATTCTCCGAAGTATTTCTGGAATTTCTTTGATCATTTCTTTTAAAGTTATTCATCTTTCTATACTTCAGAAATTTTCTGAAATTTCTGGTCATGAAAGCAATTTCTTCATCACTCTCTTGTTCTGAATCTCCAGTTGTTGCTTTGAATGCGATCGATTTCTTTTCCGTTGCCTTAGATTCTTTTCTCCCTTGTAGTTGAACTTCATAAGACATTAGATTACCGATTAACTCTTTGATCTTCATTTGACTAACATCATTTGCCTCTTCAATAGTAAGTGTCTTTTGATCCCATTTTGGAGTGAGTGAATTGAGTATTTTTCTGACTTGATCTTCTTCTGAGAAACCCTTTCCTAATGCAATCAATGAGTGTACAATGTCTTGAAATCGACAATACATATCGGAAATAGACTCATTTTCATGCATTTTAAACAATTGAAACTGGTTTAATATGGAAATTTTAGTCTGTTTAACTTTGCTTGTTCCTTCATGAGTTACTTGCAAAGTTTTCCAGATTTCAAATGTAGACTTACAAACAGAGACTCTATTAAACTCATTCCTATCTAGTGATCAAAATAGTATATTCATAGCCTTAGAATTGTTTTATGCAACCGTCTTTTGCTCAGTAGTCCACTGGGCAAAATTTGTAGTTGGTTCAACATATTCAATTTGTGTCATATTTCAAGTATCCAAACTTATGGATTGTAAATAAATTTTCATCCTACATGCCCAATGTGCATAATTACTGCCATTAAAAAGTGGTGGTCTGACAGTAGACTGACCCTCTACAAATGAACTAGTGTTAGTGCTTGTGTTGACAGAAGTAGTGATGACAGGAGTGACATTATTAGTGGGTTGTGCCATTAAAATTTTTCAAAATTTCAGATTATGAAAATAATGAAAACCAATGCTCTGATACCAATTGTTGGGGATGCGGATTAAGGATCTTAAGGTAGAAATAACACTAGAGGGGGGTGAATAGTGTTTTAAAGAATATATGAACCATATGACTAAATTAAAACTTTCAACACAAATCTAAACAGAATTCTAACACATAATGATCACAGAACATATAACAAATGAAAATAGTAAAGTAAAGCAAGTAAAAAGGAAAGAACACACCGGATTTTACACTGGTTCGGAATCCTTCTACATCCAGTCCTGCACCAAGGCAATATCCTTGTACAGATTTTTATAAGTCAATATCCAAATTACAACCCTCAATTTCTAAGGCCTTGAGGAACCCTCCTATCTCCGAGTCTGGGGTAAACTCTCTTGATTTACGGGACACAAGATCACCCTAATACTTTCTAATAACAATCCTTTTGAATGGATAGACTCTATGGACTTTTTGAATACAAATTGATCCTATAACTCTGAAAACCACTTTGATCTTTAGTAGAATGATGGAGAATCAAATAGAGAGAGTATCTAAATGATTCCCTATTGAGAATTTGGCAGAATGATGGCACGATCTTTAAAATATGAAGTTTTATGGATATGGAATGGTGGAGAAGAAAGAGTGAAGAAAATAAGAAAGTAGTTATTAAAAAATTCATTTTGGAAGCCTTTATATAGATGCTCAACAGTCATAACCATTGGTGAAAGGTTTTAGAACGAATGGACACTTCTTTTGAAATTTGAATTTTGAATCCAACTGCCATCATGTCGACATGGGGTATCCCCATATGTCGACATCCCTCAGTTCAAAATTGTAGAGATGTTGTTTTGTAAAAGCATTTGAATTTAAAACAAGTTGAAACTTCTTTGAAGCAAAATAAAGTGTTTAAACAATATTTTGAGATAGAGAATGAATATAAAACATTATTTTAAGTATATATATATATATATAATTGATATAGACCGTCAATTATATAAGTAATATTTAAAATCAGAATAAGTTTTGATGTTTTAAAAATAGAAGTTTTTAAAATCAGAATGGAGGAATATTTCAAGGCTAAAAAAAAGTTTGAAAACATTTTTGAAAACATGATTTTGAAAGCTAAAACATTTTGAAAAACAGATTTAAAAACATTTTGAAAAATCTATTCAAACTGAAATTGCAAGAACCTTCCTATAGAGCTCCTCCATAGGACTCGAGAACTTGTACAAAGTAGTTTAAATGATTTTTATTTTCGTGGGTTTGTAAGCCACTTGTCGTAGGTTTGTAAGCTACTTGTCGTGGGTTTGTAAGCCAATTGTCGTAGGTTTGTAAGCTACTTGTCGTGGGTTTGTAAGCCACTGGTTTCGATAGAAATTGGGTTCCATCCCAAAAGAAAATTAGAAGAATGATGAGAGTGCTATTATTAAGTTTTAACAAAATGCTAGACACTTATCTTGAGATCTTGAAATCTTGATTGTCTAGAGTCTTGAATCTTGAATCTCTAATCTTCATCTTGATGCTTGAGTCTTTATACTGATCAGCCTTCGATAATACCTGCATATACTTCCTATATACATACATACATACATATATATATATATGAAAATGTTAGTATATATTTTATAAAGTAAAGTATAATAACTATATAAGGTTGTTGTCATCAAAACATCATCAACTCAGTTCCTAACAGTCTAGAGGTCCCTTTTATTCAGCTTAGTGGGCAATTGTTGGCCACAACTGCGAGGTTGTCTTGTTCGGAACTGTCCAGTAAGGGATGGTTACGGCCTTGTGTTGTAGGGGATTTAAGGTGGATCGTCGGTAGGGTGATCTAGGAAACGTACTGTGACGGGCGGTACTCCAGTAGCCCTGCCATTGTATGGAATCCAATCTCCAATACGTGCCTGTACGGATTTGATTGTGCCCAACTATGTTGCAACGTGAGATGTAAGCATTACAGCTATTTCTGTATTTTATATTGTAAACCCTAGACACTATTATAAAATAAATGGATTTCCTATCAAATGTTTTTGGTTATAATAAGGTAAAAACTTGTCCGTATTTATTGGCGAAGCGTCTTACGAGATACCCTTTTCTTGCAAAGGTTTTTCAAGTTAAACAACTTAACCGTTTACTCACACCAGACCCATGTCTGACCCGAAGTTTATTCTGATTTTCTTAAACTCTTGTGTACTCAAATTTTTATGAGTAGCCAAGTGATCAGGTTTGGCTTGACGAATTTTGTTGAAGCTTGGAGCTGGAGTCCAGACGTATCTATGAATATCATTCCGTTGTGTTGCATCTTTTGGCTGTTGTATTTTGGATGTAATGGATAGACAGATCATTATAGCATTCTAATGTAATGAAGTTGTATAACTGTGTGTACTCTGATGTAAAGACTATTTATTAGTTATGGGAAATATTATATTTTGTTCCGTTTCCGTTGTGAGATTCTGATGTTGTTCTTTCTTTCATTCTATCTACTCTTTTTCTACCTATTTCTTTTCTGATTGATGATGCATCTTTCTTTGGAATGAAAGGCGGGTCATCACAGTTGGTATCAAAGTGTAGGTTGGGATAACACCTAGGCTCTGAAGTAGTATCTATCTTGAGAGCGCATATTTGTAATTTCTATATAACTATATGACTATCTAAATTTGTTGGGTCACCTATCTAGGTTGCCAACATGAGTTCAAGAGGTAGGAGACGCAGCTTGGTAGGGGGCACGTCGACCAATAATGGAAGAGGACAGACTGCCAGCGAGGCTGTGAATCTAGCACCGCCTCGAGTTAGTTTTGCTGCTTTGTGCAAGGACTTCACCAACCTTGGAGGGAGACCTTTTAAAGGATCGGAGACTATAATTGAGGTTCAGGCTTGGCTACGCTCATGCGAAAGGATTTTTAGGAGTTTGGATTTGTCTGGCGAGCAGAAGAGAGTAATGGCATCATGACAACTGCAAGAAGGTGTTGCAGCTTGGTGGGATGCAGTTACAGGAAATATCTCAGAGAAAGACATTTCTCGGAGTAGATTTAAGGAATTGTTTAAGGAATAATTTATGCCTACAGCTGGGAAAACTCGTCTGTACCGAGATTTTCTAGATTTGAAGCAGGGAAGCATGACTATAGCAGAATATGAGACCAAATTTAATGAACTATCTCGCTATGGTCCAGGACTCATAGTGACTCCCCTAAAAAAGAATGAGATGTTTGTGCAAGGTATGAGGCCATATTTTCACGGAAAGATGACAACGCATTTGATGGGATCTTTTGTAGAGTTGATTGATATGGCACTTAGATATGAGGAGTTGATGAATAAGAAATCAGTGGCATCTATGGCAGCATCAGGATGGTATTCTTCCAACCCAAATAAGAAAAAGTTCAATCCAAATTGGAAGAAGCAAAATAAGAAGAAACCCGGAAGCAATAACGGAGCTCGAAAATGTTATATTTGTCAGCAAGTAGGGCATTTGGCTAATCAGTGTCCTCAGGTAGAACTCAGCAATAGCGGCAACATCAGAATGGACTAGGTTTAGCAATGGTTCAGAAATCGTTATGCTTCAACTTTCACCAGCTGGGCCATATGGTGAGAGCTTGCATGCTACTTCAAAAAGCTCCGCAGAACAAGATGTTTGCTCTGGAGGGTGCACTATCAACTTCTTATAAAGGCAAAGGAGTGTTGGAAGGTACATTACTTTTAGATGGAAAGTATATTAAAGTATTATTTGATTTGGGTGCCTCTCTTAGTTTTATCTCTTTGAATTTAGTAGAAAAGTTTCATCTTACCCCTAGTACTGTAGATCGTCCTTTTTTTGTATCTAATCCTATAGGGGGAGTAATCAAGTTAGATATGATCTATAAGGATCTGAGAATTTCCTATCTGTCCCATAGATTTTCATGTGACCCTTATGTGTTGGATTTTAAGGGGTTTGACCTTATATTGGGGATGGATTGGCTCGATAAGTATAAGGCTGTTCTAATCTGTGAAGTGAGAACAGTTTCGTTGGAAACTAATCTGGGTAGGGTTGCGAAAGTGATGTGTGGTAGTTCTGGAATTCACTTGAGTAGTCTTTTACATGGGGTTGAGACTTCTTAAGAGGAGGAAGGAGATATTGTAGTGGTCAAAGATTTTCTATATATCTTCGACGAAGTCAAGTGTTTACCTCCACATTGGAAGATAGAGTTTCTCATTGATTTGGTTTCGGGATCAATACCAGTGATTCAACCTAGTAGAAGGATGGCTCCTAGAGAGAGGGAGGAGTTAGTGAAGCAGACTCAGGATCTGTTGGAGAAAGGACTGATTAGGCCCAGTTTTTCTTTTGGGGTTCTGTTGCAGTGTTCGTCACCAAGTCAGATGGGTCTCTAAGGTTCTGTGTTTATTATCGAGAGTTGAACAAAGTGACCATCGGAAATAAGTATCCTTTGCCTCATATTGATGATCTCTCTGATTAGCTGCCTAGAGCTTCTATTTTTCCTAACTGGATTTAGCTTCGGGTTTCCACCAGTTAAGGGTAGCTGAAGACAGTATACCCTTGACTGCGTTTAGGGACCCTAATTGTTTCTATGAGTGGTTGGTTATGCCTTTTGGATTAACCAACGCTCCAACCTACTTTGTTGACCTGATGAAACGAGTTTTCCACAATGTGTTGAATAAGTTTGTTCTCGTGTTCATCGATGGCATTCTTTTCTATTCCAAGTCCAAGGAAGAGCATAAGAAACATATGGAAATTTTGTTGGAGACAATAAGAAGGCATGCCCTGAAGGCTAAGTTTTCGAAGTTCCATTTTTGGAAGTCGAAAGTCATATTTTTAGTGCATATTGTATCTAGAGGGGGCATCTCTGTAGATTCAGCTAAGGTAGCTACTATTCTGAAGTGAAAGCAACTGCAGACTACGACCGAAGTCCCCAGTTTTCTAGGTTTAGCAGGCTACTAAAGGAAGTTCATCAAGGATTATTTCAAGATCTCTTCACACTTAACCAATTTGACTAAGAAGGGAGAAAAATTCAAGTGGACCCCTTAATGTGAGGAAGCTTTCCAGAATCTGAAGGCGAAGCTTACAAGTGCTCCTATGTTTGCTATTCCGGATGGGAAGAGTGAGTTTGAGGTTTATACGGATGCATATATAGTAGGGTTGGGTGCTATGATGATGTAGAATGGAAGAGTAATTGGGTATGCAAGCAGGTGGTTGAAGCCACATGAAAAGAATTACGCTACGCACGATCTGGAACTGTTGGCAATCGTATTTGCTTTGAAAATCTGGAGGTACTATTTGTTGGGAGAGAAGTTCGAGCTTTTCACGGATCACAAACCTTTGAATTACCTTTTCTCCCAAAAAGATCTGAATCTATGGCAGCAAAGGTGGGTCGAATTTTTGGCAACGTATGATTTGGATATCCTGTATACTCCGGGAAAGGCGAATGTTGTGGCAGATGCTCTAAGTAGGAATGCAGTTCTGTCTCTTTTGGAAGTTGTTCCGTCTCTCCAAGAAAGAATCATAAGTAGTCAAATGAAGGATAGATATTTTGAGGAATTGATTTTTGGAAATAAGGATGGTCGATATTCGTATTTCAAGGTGGAAGATCAAGGAGTTTTAAGGATAAATGGTCGTTTGTATGTGCCAGATGTGGATGGTTTGAGGCAGGAAGTCTTACGGGAAGGCCACAAATCAAGGTTGAGTATCCACCCAGGGATTTCAAAGATGTATAAGGATATGAAGAGAGTCTTCTGGTCGCCGGGCATGAAGAAGGATATTGCTGCTTTCGTCAATGGATGTGCGATATGCCAATAGGTTAAAGGTGATCAACAGAAGACCCCAGGATTGTTGCAGCCTCTGGAAGTTCCAAGATGGAAGTGGAAAATGATTTCGATGGATTTCATTGACGGTTTGCGAAGGACCAGGAGGGAAATGAAGGAATATGGGTAATAGTGGACAGGCTGACCAAAAGGGCCCATTTTATTCCAGTCAAGGCAACCCGAACTGCAGCATCTTTGGCAAAGATTTTCTTGAAGGAGATCGTCAAATTGCATGGTGTTCCAGTCAACATAGTAAGTGTCCATGATCCTAGCTTCACCAGCAAATTCTAGGAGGCACTACAGGCAGCTTTAGGAACAAGATTGAGTTTGAGTACAGCATATCATCCCCAAACCGACGGACAGACGGAAAGGTTGAATCGAATTCTAGAAGATATGTTGAGGGCTTTTGTACTAGATTTTGGTGGATCTTGGGAGGACTATCTGCATTTAGTGGAATTCTCGTACAATACAGTTATCAGTCGAGTATCAAGATGGCCCCCTATGAAGCTTTTTATGGAAGACCTTGTAGATTCCCATCCTATTGGTTAGAGTCAGGAGATTGTCTTGTTCTTGGTCCAGATTTGATCCAAGTGGCATCTACGAAGGTAGAGCTTATCAAGAAGAGAATGAGAGCAGCGCAGAATCGCCATAAGAAATATGCAGACAAGAGACAAAGACAATTGGAATATAAGATTGGAGATTTGGTCTTTTTCAAAGTTTCTTGGATTAAAGGAGTGATAAGATTTGGGAAGACGGGAAAACTTGCCCCAAGGTACATTGGTCCGTTCCGAGTTCTTGAGAGGATTGGTGTTGTGGCCTACAGGATGAATTTCCAGTCCGGATGGCGGGAATTCACAATGCTTTTCACGTATCTCATCTGAGGAAATACGTGCATGATCCATCACTTGTTATTGAGCCAGTAGCACAAGAAGACTTAGAGATCGAATCAGACTTATCTGTTATCAGGCATCCAGTCCAGATCGTTGATAAAGACGAGAGGCAACTCAGGAATGAGGTGGTGAAGATAGTTATGGTGTAATGGAGCGAGGATCTCAGAGATTGTACCTGGGAAACTCTGGATAGTTTTAGGAATTCGGATCTGTGTCCGGATAGCTAGTAATGTTTGTTTTGATGAATTGTTTGTTTGGTTGATTGTGTATAAATGATATCTATGCTTGAATTATTTGAAATAAAATAAAAGTTTTTGGATTATCTTTTGTTTTGAATATCGAGGATGAAATCCTTTTAAGGGGGGAGGAATGTGACATTTCGGAAATTTCAAGCAATTTAAAATATGATAATCCCCTTTATTAATTGTTAAAAATAGCGAAATTGTTATTTTCAAACAATTATAATAAATGTGTTGTTTTTAAATATAGATAAATAAATTTTAAATAGAATTTTTATTTTCAAATTGAATTTTTGTTTATATATATATATATATATATATATATATATATATATTTGTCTGAGTTGATTTTAAATTGAATATGAAATTGAATTTAAATTTGAATATGGATTTGAATTTGAAATTTAAAAGATATATATCTTAAATATATTTTGGATTTAAAAATATATTATATATGATTTTATTTAGAATATAATTAGTTTATATTTTATTTTCTTTAAAGAATTTTATTTATATAAGTTTAGAAAAGTATTGATTAATTAGTAAATAAATACAAAAGCTTTTTATTAACATTTAAAAATAATAATAAAATACATAATGATAAGTGTTAGACTATTAATCTTATAAATAACATTTATAAGTGAATTAACAAATGTAATTGAATTAACAAGTGTCACTTATTACATTTTATTTTCTTAAATTTCTAATAAATCTTAATTAAGCCTATATAAACATATGTCTCTTCTCTTCAACTCGTTTCCTGTTCTCGGCTAAAAAATAAAGAAAACTAAAAGCCTGTAAGACATTTTACAAACCAAAAACTATAACCTGTAAACAAATTATCAAACCAGAGACAAAAACCTGTAGCCTGTAATCATCTTCAACTTGTATCATCAAAGCTTCAAGTTTTCAAAGAGATCAAAGCAACAACTTCAATTCGGTTTTTTAAAGACAAGATCATTTCTGTTTCAAAGATTAAACCTTCTCAGCAACAACTAAGCAATTCAAGTTTCAAGCATCTCGGTTTAAAGCTCTGTTCAACTAATTCTAATGAGCAAACATTTATTTAAAAAGCCTAAATAGATAAATGTCTGTTGCATATGAATTTCTGTGATGAAGATTGCTTTGTATGTATTTATATAAGTGAATTTCGTGTATATATATGTATGTGTAGAAGTGTGCATGCCTGATGTATTTGTGTCAACTCTCTTCTTAGTTTCAGAGTTTAAATCTTGATAAAAATTCAAAATCTCCATAACTAATCACTGTTAGGCCTTGGATTTCAAACAAAATATGTTTGTTTAAACATAAATTAAGATGTAAAAATAGGTTCAAGCATAATTGGTTTGAAAATCTTATAAAATCAAGAAGATACAGTAGTAATTTTAATAATATGTTAAAATCAAATATTATAATTTGTTGGTTCAATTATATAACTTGAATCGGCTCTGGAAAGTATGATTTTTAAAATGAAAATCATAATTTTTATTTTGGGATTGAGTCAGTATTTCGTTGATGACCAGAAAATGGTTTTGGGGCTATTTTTGGCGATCAATAGGTAGTGAGGCCTCGGGGTTTCATCTGGAGGTAGAAGGAAGTACATTGAGCTTGGGAAAAATGTCTGGTGGAATTTTAGATCACCGAGGCAAGGACGCGGTGATGATTTAGGGTTTAAACCCAAAATGGAACAAGGTCGGGGAAATGGCTGATGCTTTGTCTCTCTGGGGTCGAGTTGCACGGGACTTTGGGAAATGGTAGCATGGATGGTCAGTAAGGTGTAGCCGGAGTTGCGCGATCGTTTTTGGTCGGAGACGTGGGTTCGAGGATGTTTTAGGCGAAGGGTATGGTTCCACGTTCGACTGAGTACCTTAATTTCGATCATGTGCTTATGATACTGTTTGGGTGGTCGAAATCTGATGTAGAGGTGATCGTCGATGAATCGAAGGTGTCATGGATGGTCGGAAGGGCCTGGTCGCTGGTGCATGTTCATGGGGGTGTCAGGAAGATCTGTAAGTTTTGGGTTATGGTTGACTCAAAGGGAACTCGGGGGAAAAGGCAAGGTGGCTCGGGTTTATCTTTGGGTAAGCATGAGTGTATTACGTGAACAGATTTTAACTTAAACAAAATCTAAGTTAAAAAAAGAAGTGGGTTTACTCGGGGTAGCTCTTAGTGAGGATCAGGTTTGACCCGAAGCAAGTTATAAACTGCTTTTAAAAGGTTTTTGTAAAACAAGTTTTAAATTTAAATTGAATATAATTTTAAAATAGTATGTAAAATAAATGTTTTCTTGAACATTGGATTAAGAAGTTTTGTAATTTGTTTAACTTAGATTTTGTTAAGTTAAATTTGTAAGTTTTTTTTGAATTACCTAGAGAACCAAGCTTCGCTTGTAAACTCTAGGGAAGTATGTGCCTGCCAAACACATACTTCGGGTACTTGTTACAGGGTTGTCAGTATCGGGGCTCAAACTCGTGACCTTCGATCACGCAGTCCGGACCATCAACCAACTGCGCCAACCCTGTTGGCAGTTAAATTTGTAAGTTATTTTAAATCTTAAATTAGAAATGAGGTTAATTTAAAAGTATAATGTTTTAAATGTATATGTTAAGTCATTAATAAAGATAAAGTTTTATCTTAAAGTTAATAAAGTTCTAATAATTAATTTAATTAATAAGATAATTAAAGAGTGAATAATTATTTTAATTAAATAATGATTAAGGATTAATTAATTAATAATTAAGGGTTATAAGTTAATTAATTAGAGGTTAATTAAATTGAAATTAAGGATTATTAATTAGATGATTACAAATTAATTAATTAAGTACTGAAGTTGTAATTAGGAATTAATTAATTAGGTAATTAGAGATTAATTAATTAATAATTAAGGAATAATTAATTAAGTAATTATGATTAATTAATTTATAATTTTAGATTAATAAATTAAGTAATTTGGGACTAATTAAGTGTTAATTAAGGATCGATTAACTGGTAATTAAGGATTAATTAATTTATAATTAAGACTTATTAACTAAGAATTAAGGTTTATTAATTAATAGTCAAAGGATAATTAGTTAATTAAAGATTAATTAATTGATTATAAAAGTAATTAAGGAATTATTAATAAATTAAATGGTCTGTAATAAATTAATTAACATTGATTAAGCAAGGTTAAGTGATTAATTCTTAAGTAATTAATTTAATTTGAATTAATTAAATTAATTATAATATTGATTAATAATTCTTGCTTGTGGATGATTGTTTGAGTAGAATGTCTGGATTGATTAATATCTATTGAATGATAACTATGATATTCTGTGATGTGATATTAGATATATCTGTGGTAAATGTATGTTATTTGTCTATGATAAATGCTGTGTGAGTTCAAAGTAATTGAATTGAATTGTTTGAACTTAAACAACTTGACCTTTAAAATGGCGTTTGGATTTCGATGAGACCGGGATCGGATATCAAATTTGATTATTCGAAAACCACATTGATCCAAGTTAAACGTTAGGTCGTGAAATGTCAAGTGAAGATCGAGATGGAGTTTCAGAGTGCAAGGGTTATTGTCGTTAACTCTAATGGTGATTCCAAAATGAGTGTAACGAGATAATGCCTTCAGTTTCGTTCGAACCGGAACGAACTTGTATGGATTGAATGCTATCAGACCATCGTCATTGGAGGACAATGAGCATTCTAAGATATGTGTTCTAAAAAGGTAGTCGTAGACTCAAGCCTCATCAACCGGGAATGGATAAAACAAGGAAGGTGCAGCAAGGTTAAGTGGGTAGCACCTAAGTAGGACGAGATTTACCCCTGTCTAGCGGTCCCTTTTTATTCGGCATAGTGGGCAGTTGTTGGCCAGAACTGTGGGGTTGTCTTGTTCGGGACTGTCCAGTAAGGGACGATTCCGGCCTTGTGTTGCAGAAGATTTAGGGTGGATCCTCGGTACGGTGATCTAGACCACGTACTATGACGGACGGTACCCTAGTAGCCCTGCCATTGTATGGAATCCAATCTCCAGAAGTGCCTGTACGGATTTGATTGTGTCCAACTATGTTGGAACGTGAAATGTAAGCATTCCATCTATTTCTGTATCTTATATTGAAAGCCCTAGACACTATTATAATATAATTGGATTTCCTATCAAATGTTTTTGGTTATTGTAAGGTAAAAACTTGTCCGTATTTATTGGCAGAGAGTCTTACGAGATACCCTTTTCTTTCAAAGGTTTTTAAAGTTAAACAACTTAACTGTTTACTCGCACCAGACCCATGTCTAACCCGGAGTTTATTCTGTTTTTCTTAAACTCTTGGGTACTCAAATTTTTATGAGTATTCAAGTGATCAGGTTTGTCTTGATGAATTTTGATGAAGCTTGGAGCTGGAGTCCAGACGTATCTATCTATATCATTCCGCTGTGTTACGTCTTTTGGCTGCTGTATTTTGGATATAATGGATTGACGACTATTTATGACTATCTAATGTAATGAAGTTGTATAACTGTGTGTACTCTGATGTAAAGACTATGTATTAGTTATGCAAAATATTATATTTTGTTCCGTTTCCGCTGTGATATTCTAATGTTGTTATTTCTTTCTCTCTATCTATTCTTTTTCTACCTATTTTTTTCTTATTGATGATGCGTCTTTCTATGAAATGAAAGGCGGGTTGTCAAAAGTCCATAACCAATTATCCTCATTTTCAGTGCTCTAAACTGCTATATTATCTAAGTTCGCATAGAAGAGAAATATAGCCAACTGATTAATTTGGATATTATTGGGATTTAAAGATATCTTAGTTTCTAAACCGACATTTTCACACATTTCATCTAAATCGTACATTGGAAACTTGAGTAAATTATAAAGTGGACCTGTATGGAGTTTCTTCTTCTGAATATCCTCATATCTCCTGAGTAAACGAGGTACTCGTTTCATCTACCGTTCAATTTGATCATCTGAGCAAACTTGAGTATTTGAGGAAGTTGCTCGATCTTGTTTTCGATTATAAATTTTAGGATTTTGTGTTTGAGGAGCCATAAAATTCGATCAAATTTGGAAGAGAAGGATTTTGGAGAAGCAAAAAATCGAAGTCACAGTAGAAATCAAATGAAATAAAGTAAAAAGGTAAAAAAAATAGACGTTATCTTGGCGTATAAATGTGTTGATTGAATTTCGGATGCATGGAATGTAAATTAGACGTCTGATTAAACCTAGTTTTAAAAGAGTAAATAGAATCAGACATCTGGTTTGTTGTGGTAGACGTCTGGATTTGGTCGAGTCGTAAAATTTGATAGACAGGGAGATATTTCAGACGTCTGTTTGTATTATCAGATGTCTGGAATAGATCAAATTGTTATTTGTGAATGACAGATAGTTTTCTCAGAAATTTGGTTTAAATGTTAGACATCTGAAATAGATCGAATTTTTATAATATGGTGGCAGAGACTTTAATCAGATGTCTGGTTCATAGTTTAGACGTCTGAAATAGTCTGATATCTATTTTTTGCAAGTAGAGACAAGTTTCAGATGTCTGGAAGGTTATATCAGACGTCTGACATATGCACGATGGTGAAGGATTTGTGTGATATCAGAGCGTCAGATGTCTAAGGGCAATGGTCGGACGTCTGAAATTACCAATTTTTCTAAAAATGGCCTAATTTTGAAGGGTGTTGCTTATTTTTCGACTATTTATTACTATTATTTTTAAAAAATATAGTATTTATTTTTTTGAAACAGAATTACAAATATACATAGATACAAATATAATGAAAATAATTTAATCTATTTAGATGGCAATGGAGTTTTGCGATCTTCAGACTTGCTATCCCTCCATGGCTTGAGTGGAGACCATATATTTCCATGTTGATGGGTTTTCGAGGAACCTAAGAATCGCCCAGGTGAAGGATCCAAAGGTGTATGATACGAGATTGAGGGATCCAAAGAACTGTAAGGAATCGAAAGTAGTTTATGTACATCCTTCTTCCGTGAATTACAAAATTTTATCGCTACTTTCTCTAGAAAAATTAGTCGTCTCACTGTGACTTTTTGTTCAAAATATAATTCTCATTGTAGATCTATTTGTTGCTTTTGATAGTTATGTGTCTCATCAATTTACTCCTTGGTGTTAGGAGAAACAAATAGAGCTCATTTGGACTTCTTGTTATCAGGAGTGAATCCCATGTTATAGGAGGAACACATATACATTAGTTCCTGATTTGGTGTAGGGGTAGGAAGGCGTTGAGGTGTATCCACTGACCTATCCATCGTAGGTGTCGAGAAGGATAGATGAGAATTTTCAGAATATATGATTATATTTTATGTTGTAAAAAAAATCTATATATTCTTTACTTCTTGTTGTATAAAGATTTATATATAATTTTAAAAATTATTTATAGGTAATTTCAGAAGACAACTACTAAAAAATTTAAGGTGAAGGAGTTATTAATTTTTAATTTGTGGATAAAAAATCTTTTAGCTAAACATAGAATAAATGAGGATGTGGTTATTAGTTTAGAAGATGATTAAGAGAGCATATTCCTAAATCGCGTCGCAGTTTAACAAAAGTTTGATTGTTTAGTGGTTTTGTGAAAATATCTGCTATTTGATTTTCGGTATGTACCTATTCTAATGTAATAATTCCCTTTTCTACATTGTCACATAAAAAATGATGTTTTATATCTATATGTTTAGTACGAGAGTGATTTACAGGTTTTTTGATAGATTTATTACACTCGTATTATCGCAATATATTGGAGATTTATTGACAACTTTGCCAAAATCCGTAAGTATTTGTTGCATATATATCACTTGTGCACATGCTAGAGCTGTTGAAATATATTCGGCTTCGTAAGTAGATAAGGAGACACAATTTTTCTTTTTCCTAAACCATGAAACTAATGATTGTCCGATAAAGTGAAATGTTCCACTAGAAATCTTATGATATATTTTACATCCACCGAAACCTACATCACATATGAAACTAGTTCAAATGATGATCCCTTAGGATAAAACAAACCGTAATCTCTAGTACTAGATAGATATCGTAAGATTCGTTTAATAACTCTTTGGTGAGATTCTTTTAGATTTTCTTGGAATCGGGCACAAAGAGATACACCCATCATAATGTCGGGTCAACTAGCCGTTAAATAGAGCAAGGAGCCAATCATACTGTAATATACTTTTTCATCGATATCTTTTCCATTATCATCTTTTTCCATGTGAAACTAGTACTCAATGGTGTTGGTTTGCTTGAAGTTTTATCCATTTCAAAACGACGTAAAAAATCATTACAATATTTTTCTTGATTAATAAAAATACCATTTTCAAGTTGTTTTATTTGTAAACCTAAGAAGAAATTTAATTCTCCCATGTGAGACAATTCAAATTCATTTTTCATAATATTTGAAAATTGATTACAAAGATTTTTGTTAGTTGACCCAAAAATAATATCATCCGCATAAATTTGTACAATTAAAATATCATTATTTTCTCGTTTAATAAATAACGTTGTATGGATTTACCTATTTGAAAACCAGATGTAATTAAATAATTTTTAAGACGTTCGTACCAGGCAAGGGGGGATTGTTTTAAACCATATAAGGCTTTTTGTAATTTAAAAACATTATCGGGATATTTTTCATGAAAAAATAATGGAGGTTGTTCAACATATACGTTTTATTTAATAAAACCATTTAAAAAAGCACTTTTGACATCCATTTGAAATAGTTTAAATTTGTGACAATTTGCAAAAGGGAGTAATGTACGTATGGCATCGAGTCTCACTACTGGAGCAAAGGTTTCTTCGTAGTCAATACCTTCTTCTTGACTATAAACTTGAGCAACTAAATGAGTTTTATTTCTAACTATATTTTCGTTTTTCATCTGCTTTGTTTTTAAATGCCCAATTTGTTCCTATAACTAGTTGATTTTATGATCTCGGTACTAATTCCCAAACATTATTACGTTCAAATTGATTTAATTCTTCTTATATAGCTATTATCCGAAAGTTATCATTTGAAGCTTTTTTATAATGTTTTGGTTTAAAATTTGGCACAAATTCTGTATGACTTATTTCATTAAGTTGATCTCCAGTTGCTCTCGAATGGAGATCTCCAATGATATTACCTTTAGATGATCCTTGAGAATTCTAAGAGATGATATTAACGTATTATTTTGTGCATTTCTCTCATTATTAAAAGAATTTTTATATCTGTTATTGGAATTATTTCTTCATCATCATTAGTACGACGGTTAAAAAGATTTTCATCAAATGAAACATGTAAACTTTCTTTAATATTATTATTTCGTTTATTAAAAATTCTATATGCTTTGCTACGATCCGAATATCCAACAAAGATTCCTTCATCGGCACTCGAGTCAATTTTCCTAAATTATCTTTTGTATTTAATATAAAACATTTTAATCTGGATGTTTTAAAGTATGATACTTTAGATTTTCTACCAAAAATTATTTCAAAACAAGTTTGTTTACTCATAGGTCGTACGGTTACTCGATTCAAAACATAACAAGATGTGGCAATAGCTACGGCCCAAAAATATTTTGGTAAACCACTACTATTTAATAGTGTTCGGCACATTCTTGTAACATATGATTTTTTTTCTTTGTACTACACCATTCTGTTGAGGTGTGTAGGGGAAAGAAAATTATGACTTATACCTTTTTTATTACAAAATTTAGTGAAAATATCATTTTTGAATTCTCTACCGTGATCACTTTGAATATTCTTAATTTTCGAATCCATTTGTGTTTTGATTCTTTTAGCAAAAATTTTAAACATACCAAAGTATCAATTTCATATTTTAGAAATAAAGTCCATGTATATCTTGAAAAATTATCAACTATTGCGAAAATATATTTGTTGCGATTTATAGATCGTACTTGAGTTGGACCAAATAAATCTAAATTTAATAATTCTAATGGTTACTTTGCATAAATATTATTTTTAGATTTAAACGAGCTTTTCTTTAGCAATCCAATTTGACAATTGTCACATAAATTTTCTACTTTGTAATTTAGTTTAGGTAAACCTCTAACTAGCTCATATTTTGCTAATTTATTAATATATTTCAAATTAATATGACAAAATCATTTATGCCACAACCATGGATCGTCATGTTTGGCGGTTAAACACAAATTTGAATTTCTATTTATATTCATGTCTAAGACATAAATATTTTTGTTTCTAAACCCCTTAAATATAAGTTGTTTGTTATTATCGAAAATATTACATCTATCTTTTTCAAAATTGATTTGAAAACCTTTATCACATAATTGACTAATACTAAGTAGGTTGTGTTTTAGATTTTCTAACAAAACATTTATAATAATATGAGAGTTAGAAAAACCAGAGATGATGACTTATCTAATGCCCTTGACGTATCCTTTTGAGTTATCTCCAAAAGTTATCGTTCCACCATCGATGTATGTCTTATTTGATAACATTTTTGAATTTCCGATCATTTGCTTGGAGCATCCACTATCAAATATTCATTTCTCCTCATTTTTTATTTTGGATACTTGGAAAATAAAAGATGATTTAATTGGTACCCATATACTTTATTAGGGTCCCAGATGTTAGGATGGGAAGGTAGCCATACCTAAGAAGGTTTGCTACCCTATGAATATAATTTTTATTATAGACTACATTTTCCAAAAAATTATTATATATTTTTGTCTAATCAAATTATTATTTGTCTTAGAAATCCAAATTTTTATATTTCTGGTATTCGTATTAGACTTAGGTGAACTTTTAGTCTTTTTATAAATACAACTATATTTTTTAATATCATTCCCTATTTGTTTAGGTATATTTTTAAACGCTATTCCATTTCTATTATCTATTTTGAAGTTTTGATAAGATTTTCCAAATCTTGTTTTCCTTTATTAAATTTTGAAACATTCTTTGTAATTTTATCAAATTTTTCTTTTAAATCTAAATTTTCAATTTTCAATATTTCAATATTACTCTTCAAGTTGGCATTTTATTTTAACAAGCTATCCTTTTTTAATTTAGTTTTATCAATAATCTCATTTTTGACCAAACTATTTTTAATTTTTTCTTGACATAATTTTAATTCCTCTTCTAAAATAATTTTTTCATCTTTTAACATTTCTACTTCAAGTTCTAATATATTTACTTTGGCTATATGTTCTTTGTTCAATTTTTTAGTTTGTCTACATCTATCATCTAATTCCATGCTAAGTTTTAATAATTCATCATAACTAAGTTTGGGACATACCTCATCAGTTTGTGCCATAAAGCACACATTAGCTTGTTCTCCGTTACTATAGCTATCACTGTCTGATGATGATGAAGAATACGAGTCATACCATGTTACTTTGAAAGCTTTCTTCTTTTTGAATTTTTCAAATTTGTTCTTCTTTTTATCATTATTGAGCTTGGGACAGTCTTTCTTCATATGTCGAAATTTGTCGCATTCATAGCATTTGATTGATGTTTGGTTTTTGAGCTTGATTTTCCTCCTTTCTGAAATTTAGTCATTTTCCTAAACTTCTTGAATTTGTTGTAATTTTTAGCAATAAATACAATTTCTTCTTCATCTAAGTCGGGGTCTTCATTTGTTGCTAGGAATGTTATGTTCTTCTTTTCCAAATTTTGTTCTTTTCGTGCCTACAAATTAGCTTCATAGGACATTAAATTTCCTATCAATTATTTAACTAAAAGTGTTGATAGATCATTAGCTTCTTCGATAGCTTATGCTTTTCTTTCCCACTCTGGAGTTAAAGAATTGAGTATTCTAGATACTAAGTCAAAATTTGTGAATTTGACTCCAAGAGCAATTAAGTCGTGTTGAATGGTTTGAAATCTAGAGTACATCTACTATAGATTCATTTTATTTCATTTCAAATGATGAAAATTGATTTTGCAAAATCAAAATCTTAGTTTTTTTGACTTTTTTATGCCTTCGTGTGTAACTTGTACGGCGCGCCAAATATCAAATGCAGTGTTACATAACATGACAAGTGAAAATTCATTTTTATCTAGTGAAAAAAATAGAACATTCATAGCTTTAGCACTATTAGAAGCTGCGGTTTTTTGTGCATCAGTCCCTATGTTCATAGCACTATCAAGTGCTTCACATTTATTTTGAGTGGCTGACCAAATTTCTAATCCATTAGCTTCCATAAAAATTCTCATACATGTTGACCGATGTACATAGTTAGAACCATTAAAAAGTGAGGGTCGTGCTGTGGATTAACTTCTTGAAAAATACTCGCCATATTATAGTGATTCAAAAACGTGTTACTGTATTTTGATCTAACCTTTCTCCGATACCAATTTTAATCTATAAGGTGGATCGAGCAGTGTATATGCAATTATATGTGACAAAATATATGATGCAACTAAAACCATATTAATCTAGGTAAATATAGAATAAGCACACCAGGATTTTGTACTGGTTTGGACCTCTTGTCCTACATCCAGTCCCGAAGCTTCCCTTTCGAATTTGATTATCAAATACACTCGCTTAGCCTAGAGGAATAGACTTGGTTATAATAAATTGTTCTTGTCAAATATGTGTTCTATGACACGGATATGGACTAATAAGTACAAATGTCTGGTATCTACTTTTTGCAAGCAGAGACAAGTTTCAGATGTCTGGAAGGTTATATCAAACGTTTGACATATGCACGATGGTGAAGGATTTTTGTGATATCAGAATGTCAGATGTCTAAGGGCAATGGTCAGACGTCTGAAATGACCAATTTTTCTAAAAATAGCCTAATTTTGAAGGGCGTTGCTTATTTTTCGACTATTTATTATTATTACTTTATTAAAAAATATTGTATTTATTTTTGTGAAAGAGAATCGCAAATATACAAAGATACAAATACAATAAAAATAATTTAATCTATATAGATGGCAATGGAGTTTTGCGATCTTTAGACTTGTCATCCCTCCATGGCTTCAGTGGAGACCATATATTTCCTTGTTGATGAGTTCTCGAGGAAACAGAGAATCGCTTTGGTGAAGGTTCCAATGGTGTACGATATAATATTAAGGGATCCAAAGAACTGCAAAGAATCGGAAGTAGTTCATGTACATCCTTCTTCCGTGAATTACAAAATTTTACCGCTACTTTCTCAAGAAAACTTATTCATCGCACTGTGACTTTTTTTCAAAATAGAATTCTTGTTGCAGATCTATCTGTTTCTTTTGATAGCTATGTATCTCATCAATTTACTCCTTGGTGTTAGGAGAAACAAATAGAGCTCGTTTGGACTTCTTGTTATCAGGAGTGAATCCCATGTGATAGGAGGATGACCTATACGTTGGTTCCTGATTTGGAGTAGGGTTAAGAAGGCGTTGAGGTGTATCCGCTGACCTATCCATCGTAGGTGTCGAGAAGGATAGACAAGAATTTTCAGAATACGTGATTATATTTTATGTTGTAAAAAAATATATACCCTTTACTTCTTGTTATATAAAGATTTATATATAATTTTTTAAAAAAAATTATAGGTAATTTCAGAAAAAACCACCTAAAAAATTTAAGGTGAAGGAGTTATCAATTTTTTATTTGTGGATAGAAAATCTTTTAGCTAAACATAGAATAAATGAAGATGTGGTTATTAGTGTAGAAGATCATTAAGAGAGCATATTCTTGAATCGCGTCGTAGTTTAACAAAAGGTTGTTCGTTTCGTGGTTTTGTGAAAATATCTGCTATTTGATTTTCGTATTCTAATTTAATAATTCCCTTATCTACATCGTCACTTAAAAAATGATGTCGTATATCTATATGTTTAGTAAGCGAGTGATTTACAGGGTTTTTTGATAGATTTATTACACTCGTGTTATCGCAATATATTGGTGATTTATTGATAACTTTGCCAAAATCCATAAGTGTTTGTATCATGTATGTCACTTGTGCACATGCTAGAGCTGCTGAAATATATTTGGCTTCGTAAGTAGATAAGGAGACATGATTTTTCTTTTTGCTAAACCATGAAACTAATGATTGTCCGATAAAGTGACATGTTCCACTAGAAATCTTACGATATATTTTACATCCACCGAAATCTGCATCACTATATGCAACTAGTTTAAATGATGATCCCTTAGGATAAAACAAATCGTAATCTCTTTTACTAGATAGATATCGTAAGATTCGTTTAACAACTTTATGGTGAGATTCTTTTGGATTTTCTTGGAATCGGACATAAAGGCATACACTCATCATAATGTCAGGTCAACTAGTCGTTAAATAGAGCAAGGAACCAATCATACTACAATATAATTTTTCATCGCTATCTTTTCCATTATCATCCTTTTCCAATTGAACACTAGTACTCATAGGTGTTGGTTGACTTGAAGTTTTATCCATTTCAAAACGACGTAAAAAAATTTTACAATATTTTTCTTGATGAATAAAAATACCATTTTCAAGTTGTTTTATTTGTAAACCTAAGAAGAAATTTAATTCTCCTATGTGAGACATTTCAAATTCATTTTTCATAATATTTCAAAATTGATTACAAAGATTTTTGTTAGTTAAGCCAAAAATAATTTCGCCCACATAAATTTGTACAATTAAAATATCGTTATTTTCTCGTTTAATAAATAACGCTGTATCAATTTACCTATTTGAAAACCAGATGTAATTAAATGATTTTTAAGACGTTCGTACCAAGCACGAGGCTTGTTTTAAACCATATAAGGCCTTTTGTAACTTAAAAACATGGTCCGGATATTTTTCCTAACCAAATAATGGAGTTTGTTCAATATATACGTTTTATTTAATAAGATCATTTAAAATAGCACTTTTGACATCCATTTGAAATATTTTAAATTTGTGTTGATTTGCAAAAGCGAGTAATATACTATGGCCTCGAGTCTCGCTACTGGAGCAAAGGTTTCTTCATAGTCGATAAGTTCTTCTTGACTATGACCTTGAGCAACTAAACGAGCTTTATTTCTAACTATATTTCCATCTTCACCTGCTTTGTTTTTAAATATCCATTTTTTTCCTATAACCGGTTGATTTTCTGGTCTCGGTACAAATTCCCAAACATTATTATGTTCAAATTGATTTAATTCTTCTTGCATAGCTATTATCGGAAAGGTATCATTTGAAGCTTCTTTATAGTTTTTTAGTTCAAAATTTGGCACAAATTATATGCGACTTATTTGGTTAACTTGATCTCAAGTTACTCTAGAATTGAGATCTCCAATGATATTATCTTTTAGATGATCCTTAAGAATTCTAGGAGATGATATTAACGTATTATTTTTTGCATTTCTCTCATTATTAAAAGAATTTTTATATCTGTTATTGGAATTATTTTTTCATCATTATTAGTATGATGGTTAAAAATATTTTCATCAAATGAAACATGTAAACTTTCTTCAATATTATTATTTCGTTTATTAAAAATTCTATATGCTTTGCTACGATCCGAATATCCAACAAAGATTCCTTCATCGGCATTCGAGTCAATTTTCCTAACTTATCTTTTGTGTTTAATATAAAATATTTTGATCCGAATGTTTTAAAGTATGATACTTTAGATTTTCTTCCAAAAATTATTTTAAAACAAGTTTGTTTAGTCATAGGTCGTATGGTTACTCGATTCAAAACATAACAAGCTGTGGCAATAGCTACGGCCCAAAAATATTTTGGTAAACCACTACTATTTAATAGTGTTCGTGCACATTCTTGTAATGTATGATTTTTTTCTTTCTACTGCACCATTCTATTGAGGTGTGCGGGGAAAAAATTATGATTTATACCTTTTTTATTACAAAAATTAGTAAAAGTATCATTTTCAAATTATCCACCGTGATTACTTCGAATATTATTAATTTTCAAATCCATTTGGGTTTTAATTCTTACCAAAAGTATCACTTTTATATTTTAGAAATAAAGTCCATGTATATCTTGAAAAATCATCAACTATTATGAAAACATATTTGTTGTGATTTATATATCGTACTTGAGTTGGACGAAATAAACCAATATGCAATAGTTCTAATGGTTGTTTTGTAGAAATATTATTTTTAGATTTAAAAGATCTTTAGCAATTCAATATGAAAATTGTCACATAAATTTTCTACTTTGTAATTTATTTTAGGTAAACTCTATCTAGCTCATATTTTGCTAATTTATTAATATATTTCAAATTAATATGACAAAATCATTTATGCCACAACCATGGATCGTCATGTTTGGCAGCTAAACAAAAATTTCAATTTCTATTTATATTCATATTTAAGACATAAATATTTTTGTTTCTAAAACCCTCAAATATAAGTTGTTTGTTATTATCGAAAACATTACATCTATCTTTTTCGAAATTGATTTGAAAACCTTTACTGCATAATTGACTAATACAAAGTAGGTTGTGTTTTAGATTTTCTAACATAACATTTGTAATAATAGGAGAGTTAGAAAAACCAGAGTTGATGACTTAACTAATGCCCTTGACGTATCCTTTTGAGTTATCTCCAAAAGTTACCATTCCACCATCGATGTATGTCTTATTTGATAACATTTCTGAATTTTCGGTCATATGCTTGGAGCATCCACTATCAAATATCCATTTCTCCTTATTTTTTATTTTGGGTACTTGGAAAATAAATGATGATTTAATTAGTACCTATATACTTTATTAGGGTCCTAGATGTTAGGAGGGGTAGGTAGCCATACCCAAGAAGGTTTGCTACCCCTATGAATATAAATTTTATTATAGACTAAATTTTCTAAAAAGTAATTTATATATTTTTGTCTAATCAAATTATTATTTGTTTAGGAATCCAAATTTTTATATTTCTAGTATTCGAATTAGACTTAGGTAAACTTTTAGTCTTCTTATAAATACAACTATATTTCTTAATATCATTCCCTATTTATTTAGGAATATTTTTAAATCCTATTCCATTTTTATTATCTAATGGTTTTGAAGTTTTGATAAGATTTTCCAAATCTTGTTTTCCTTTATTAAATTTTGAAACATTCTTTGTAATTTAATGTAATTTTTTTCTAAATCTAAATTTTTAATTTTCAATATTTCAGTATTACTCTTCAAGTTGACATTTTCTTTTAACAAGTTATCCTTTT
This sequence comes from Allium cepa, assembly GCA_030765085.1. Lineage (NCBI taxonomy): Eukaryota > Viridiplantae > Streptophyta > Magnoliopsida > Asparagales > Amaryllidaceae > Allium > Allium cepa. Next base: position 916,094,166 of record CM060932.1, read on the forward strand.
CTAATTTAGTTTCATCAATAATCTCATTTTCGACCAAACTATATTTAATTGTTTCTTGAGATAAATTTAGTTCCCCTTCTAAAATAATTTTTTCATCTTTTGACATTCCTACTTCAAGTTCTAATCTATTTATTTTGGGTATATGTTCTTTGTTCGATTTATTAATTTCTCTAAATTTATCATCTAATTCCATGCTAAGTTTTAATAATTCATCATAACTAAGTTCGGGATATATCTCATCAGTTTATGCCATAAAGCACACATTAGCTTGTTCTCCGTTACTATCGCTATCAATGTCTGATGATGATGAAGAATCCGAGTCATCCCATGTTACTTTGAAAGCTTTCTTCTTTTTGAATTTTTTCAAATTTGTTCTTCTTTTATCTTTATTGAGCTTGGGACAGTCTTTCTTCATATGTCCAAATTGGTCACATTCATAGCATTTGATTGATGTTTGTTTTGTTGAGCTTGGTTTTCCTCCTTTCTGAAATTTAGTCATTTTCCTAAACTTCTTGAATTTTTTGTAGTTTTTAGGAATAAATACAATTACTTCTTTGTATAAATCGGAGTCTTCATTTGTTGCTGGGAATGTTATGTTGTCCTTCTCCAAATTTTGTTCTTTTCGTGCCTGCAAATTTGCTTCATAGGACATTAAATTTCCTATCAATTATTCAACTAAAAGTGCTGAGAGATCACTAGCTTCTTCGATAGCTAATATTTTTCTTTCCCACTCTGAAGTTAAAGAATTGAATATTCTAGATACTAAGTCAAAATTTGTGAATTTGACTCCAATAGCCATGAAGTCGTATTGAATGGCTTGAAATAGAGAGTACATCTACTATAGATTTATTTTGTTTCATTTTAAATGTTGAAAATTGATTTGTAAATCGAAATATATATAATTTTTTATGCCTTCTTGTGTAACTTTCAAGGTGCTCCAAATACCAAACGTAGTGTTACATAACATGACATGTGAAAAATCATTTTTATCTAGTGAATAAAATAGAACATTCATAGCTTTGGCATTATTAGAAGCTACGATTTTTTGCGCATCAGTCCATGTGTTCATAGCACTGTTTTTTGCTTCATATTTATTTTGAGTGGCTGACCAAATTTCTAATCCATTAGCTTCCATAAAAATTCTCATACGTGTTGATCGATATGCATACATTAAAAAGCGGGGGTCGTGCTGTGGATTGACTTCTTGAAAAATACTTGCCATATTATAGTGATTCAAAAAATTGTTACTGTATTTTGATCTAACCTTGCTCCGATACCAGTTTTTAGTCTATAGGGTGGATCGTGTAGTGTATATGCAAGTATATGTGACAAAATTTATGATGCAACTAAAACCATATTAATCTAGGTAAATATAGAATAAGCACACTAGGATTTTATACTGGTTCGTATCTCCTGTCCTACATCCAGTCTCGAAGCTCCCCTTCGAAATTCGACTATCAAATACCCTTGCTTCGCCTGGAGGAATAGACTTGGTTACAATAAATTGTTCTTGTCAAATATGTGTTCTACAACACAGATATTGACTAATAAGTACAAATGCTTCCAATATATGTCTAGAGAGTATTGAATGTGAAGAACTGAAAAGAGCGAAATACAAGTATAGATTGTTAGAGATTAAGAATATAACAGAGTATGTAAGTCGAGTGCGTAAGTGAGTAAGGTGAGTATTCTCTTGATTTCTAGATGATATAGTTGTAGTGAGGTTCCTTGAGTAGTTGCACCCATTAACAAGTTCTTTGCAGTTGCTTCTGTTGATGGTGAAGAGTTGCAGCGAAGAGAAGCGAAGATGTCTATTCAAATGTGGCAGTTGAAATTTGAAATTAAATTCCGAGTTTGAAATCATATGTCTGGTTTTTGTATCAGACGTCTGATACTATTTTTTTTTATGTAGTAGATTTTCAGACGTCCGGGTGCATCTACCAAACATCTTGTTATGACTGTTTTGTTGTTCCACAGGACTTTTCCAAACGTCTAGCTTGTGTACCTAGACGTCTAAAAGTTGTGCATGTCTGTTTTGTGCATCTTTCTTGTTGCTTTCTGGATCTTATCGACTTGTACTCTCTTGTAACATTCTTTGAGCCTTGTTTTGGTCTTCCTAGTGATGTTTCTCTAGCAAGTACCTGTATATAGAAATATATATGCATATATGATTTCCATTGTATAGTTGTTGTCAACGAAACTGTAGATTTGATTTCCTAACATATAGCAAGGGTCAACTGACCAAATTAGCCGTAGTTCGTATCCAGATCGCCACGCCTATGAGCACTAAGGCCAAGATCATATGATGTCATCGTGCTGCGCGCCTAGAGCCACACCCACAGGCCAAGTTCGACGTCTTCCAGTTCCCCCAAAACCTTGCCGCCGCTTCCTTCAAGAAAAAATTTCGAAAAATCCTAACCTTCATGGGATGAATAAATACCATAGATCTCCCCTGCTTGTCACCCTCTTCTAGACACCACTTCCGATCATCGAATGGTCGACGATCCACCGCCGAATCGACAACCCTAGAATGAGCATCCATGATTGTTTCATTGATTTCTTGCCAACTTGAACCTCAAAATGAAAAACGAACTGCAGATGTAGATTATGCTCATCGAGAGCTTCGCGATGATATATAATTCGATAGGTTTTGAGGAGTTTGAATTTGATTTGGAATTTAAATTAGGGTTTTCTCCCATTGGGAAGGAAGAGGAGATAAAAATAAGCAGTACATACAATGTACAGAAATTAGAATAGACTACTAGTGTTTTAAAACATATATATTTATATAGACAGAGATGTATAAGAATGAATGGACAGATCGAATTGGGTCGAAACGATAACAACGACCTGAAAACCGTTTCGTTCTCGAAACGAAAGTAGGTCATGCCATATATCAAGATATATGTTTTTGATATTTTTAAATTCAATGGAACAAGTTTCAAACCCTAATTCCATTGTATATAAAAGTTAGCTTTCAAAATCAAATTATATCCATTTAAAGTATTTTAATTGATTTCTATGCGTTTGTAGCTTGCACGATCAAAAAATAAGTCCTATCGCTACAAAACTTGAAATCCTGCAATAATTCACTGTTAAGGATCCGATGAAACTAGTTTTGTCAAAATCTGAGACAGTAGCCAAAATGGTTATTTTACACGTTTATTAAATAAATTATTATTAAATTGATTTAATCACTTTAAATTCAAAATTTAAAAGTCAACAATTTTATCATTCTTAATTACATAGAAATTTAATAATCTTTTGAATTTCAAGTTTCCATGTTAATTCCAAGGTTTAAATATTACATAAATTTCAGAGTTCAATTGCAACTAAAATCAAACCATTCATTATAATTTAAATTCAAAACAAAATATTTTATTTTAATTTAAGCTCTTATTATTAAATCATCAATTCCTTATGTAGTTTATTTCTTAGCATAAGTTTCCATTTTATTTCACTCAACTCTACAGTTAACATCTTTTTCCATAATAATTGCTATATTTCCATTACACTAATTTTATTAATTTCCAAACTAATTTCAACTGATTTAATAAGTTATATGATAATAAATCAATTGTTACCACTTATTAATCCAAACCTATTAATTTATTGGTCACAGACATAGATTATAAATTACCTACCAATATCCAATTTCATATTCTATATTAGAACTAATTTTAATTAATAACATATGATTTCTCTTTTTAATACAAACTTCAGCTTATTCGTTATTACTTATTCGATTATAATTGATTGGAATTCCATCAAAACAGAAGTCAATTATATCCAATCAACCTTATTAAAATCATATTGTAATAATTTTTCCATTTATAAATCATAAATTTTAATTTCTTCCAATATTAAATTCCAAAATTCTTGTTAAATTTAATATTTTTAATTATCAAAATATGGGACGTTACAAAATTTCAAGATGTTGCACGCAATTCACTTTCCTTTCTGAATGGTTGAACCATTCAAAGAAAACCCTTACCACGATATTATATGAACTCTTAACAAAGTTTCATCCATTCTCTATAACTTTAATATCAAATAAATTACATTACACCTAAACCGATCAAATGGGCATTTCAATAATTGAATTCTTAGATCTATCTTGTAGTTTTGGTTTAGTTTTACACTTGGCACAAGTTCTTTATTGCAATCAACCACATTGAATATACAATCCCATACAACTGTTTAGTTCTTTATTTTGAATTAACTAATTTCATCAAGGTTTTGTACAATATGAATTACACCATTCACTATATAACATTTTTATGCAATTGGATATCGATCAAACATCCATATTCTTATGTTGCTTTTAGAATTCTAAACCATAAAGGGTAATTGATAATCTTGGGTAAATAAACACGTAACTGGCCAAATTACAGATGTATTTAGTAGTTGTATAATTAGGCCTTTGCATTGGACTTAAAATGACAACATGTAAAAATTTATTGTTAAGTATAGTTTATATTTCTACTTTTCAATCTTAATCCAATTCATTTGTATATTCTAATTAATAATCTTTCTATCAATTTTGTTACAAAAATTTATCGGTGTCGGTTATTTTAATTTTGTACAGCAGATGTTCTTACAATATTAGAAAGGTTAAAATTTTCAATTTCATTTTTCAAATAAGGTCCCATTAGACTTTTATGCTTCTCAAAACCCTCAAATGAAACATAAAAAATTTCATTTTCTTATTTGTATTTGCTTAGCTTGGGATTTTAACCCTAAGGAATAAGTATTTTGACTAATGATTTCGAGTTTCATCAACAATGTTTTGTAATGCATATATCATGGCATAAGAATTTTGACTAAAGTAAAGTACCGATGTTTTCCTTGATTTAAGAATCGTTTTATGGGTTAAATCATTTACAAAGATTTTGTTTTCATGGAAATATGGAGAGGGCGGTCTACCTAGAATTTACTAGAAGAATGACTCAGAGATTAGAAAACCATATGGGACTAGTATAGGTTTGCACCCTATAATTTAGCTAGTAGCACTTAGCTAATAAAGTTTTAAAATTCTAATATGTAGGGTTTTTTCATGGGTTAGACTAAAATAAGATTGCACACACAGAGTAGAGATAGATTATTAGAAAGCCCGCAAAACCATTAGGATCAGTTGACACTAGAAGTAGTAAGTTACAAATAGACTGTCCAATTTTTCTCTAATAGTAAGTTAGAATATTTATTATGTCTAGTAGGCCTGAGCCAGCCAAAGGTTTATAGTCAACTTGATAAAATTATGATGTTGGGACGAATAGTCCATTGATTACCTATTTCATATGCATACATGTAACTGTAGGTTGTTTATTATAAACAATTCGGTTGCAAGATTTTTGATTGCAAAAGATATGCTTTTATAGGATATTAGTAAGGGGAAACCCGTTCCACTAGGCGGTATGGTCTCACTTAATATTGATAAATCGAGATGTCATATTATTATTCACACCAGGCTTTATGTATGACTCGAATTTTATGTTTTCTCCTTAAACTGTAAAGACCCTGACTCGAACTTCGAAAAATCGGCACCGAATACATCACCCGTATTCGAATGCCGTAGATCCGAACGTCGAATCTGGTTCGCCGGAGCTTATAACACATTAAGTATAACAATACAATGGAAGAAATGAACAATATCATCAATGCACAACAGTTGATTACAACAATGATACCACAAGAATTTATCAATATTATCAGAGACACGAGATGCAGCGGAAAGAGTATCTTCAATAGAATTTCCAAGTGAGAAAAGCGAGAATCCAACATATTGTGACTCCATTGTCCAAGCTCCAAAGTCTCTAAACCAAAAGCTCAAACCCAAAAGCTATCATGCTGAACGAAGCAAACTCGATCCAAATGCGATTGCCAAACCAAAGGCTTCAAAGGATTTCCAACAAGAAAGCTGAAGGCTACTGAATCTACATCTACTAGCTGATTATCTAAAAATCCAACTCTAGGTTGCCCGTGTGGAAAATTGTGGGCACCCAGATTTTAGAAAGGGAACAATAAACTCCAGGTCAGTCATGGGACTGGTGTGAGCAAACAAAATAGTTTTATCTTTTAAACCAAAAACAAAAGAATTTAAAAAGAAATCCATAATGCTTTTTGGTGAAACTATCATAAGGCCTTCCGCCACACACACAATGCAAACGCACAATTGGAGAAGATTTCTCCTTATGATAGTCAAACATGCTTGATACGTAAAATCCTTTTTATATTTTTATTAGTGCATAGTGTAGAAAATATTTTGAAAGTGTAGTATTAATCTTTCACTAGCAGGTTACCAACACATTCCATGGCAGGTTATACACTAGAACTGTATAGGGTGTGTATTGTTTCTTTGGATTTCCAACAAATGGTCAGGCTAAGGAACTCCCTACACCGAAACGGAACACCTCTAGAGGGACGACCCGGGAACCTAACTGGATCTCTGCCAACACAAGGCTGGGTTATCTCTGTAACTAGGTAAATACTGACACGAGTATGCCACCCTCCGGTCGTTACCGACCTTTATCCGAGGCGCCTCTCAACCAACAACCACAAAGCAATAAGCATGCAGCAACTATATAAGTTAAGTATCTGGGCTCCATGCCTTGATACCACCTTTTATCTAGAAGGAAATGGACATACCCTTAGGGGGAGCTACCCCCAAATAACCTTGCTGTAACGATTCCTATTTCGACCATTGTCGGGTGGTGAGGTTCGACGAAGTCGCATCCATCAAGCTATGCTTTTCACAAAAACCATGCTTTGATCAACAAATGATCAGCAGCACTTCATATGCCGCATTACCAAATTAGGAATGTATCACTAGTAACCATCAACTACGTAACCTCTGAGCTCGTACGTCTCAGAGAAGCATGTTAAGCTAAAAGAATAAGTCCTCCGCTACCAAAAAGAAATTTATTTGATAAAGACCAGCTTTACGTCTCAAACTATAATGTTAGACACACATCCATACAAGTCGGTTCTGGGTTCGAACAAAACCGAAGGGACTTCCAAAGAAGCCCTTGCAAATCCGGTATTCACAATCCTGGTCAGACTCCCCTTTACATATGGAGATCTCTACACCGGAGCATTGATGCAGAGACATTCGATGGGTAATCCTTTCGTTTTTTAAAATACCCGGTCTTCACCACCGGTCTTCAAATGATATCCATTTTGTCGTATCACTATTCGGAAGGGTTATATGACACAAAGTCCTCTCCTGGCTAAACTGAATAGTGAGCGCTTAATTTAAAAAGCATATGGATATTAGGATCTTAGTTAAGTCACAACCTTTAGCCCAAAACCTTTCTGCAAATGGTTTAACAAATTTCCACTTCAAAATCTTTTAACAAAAGATTCATTCGTAAAGTTCGCCAATCTTTCACAAAGATTCATTCATAGTTTTCAAAACATTTCCATTTCAAACATGAAATCTTTTCAACAAAATCGGAAGTTCTTTCCTTAATATAAAATACCTTATCGTTTGAAAACAAAGAGCTTTGCTGTAACGACCCGTATTTTACGTGTCGATAAATCGTAGAATTTACAGGTCGTTAGTGTTGTTTATGTTGTCTCTAGCCTAAGTCGTGTGGAAGTTAGCTCGTGTGAGTATTGATAGGTGACCGACTCATAGGTGACCGACTCATAGGGGACCGACTCAAGGAGCCTGGATGGCTCATAGTATTGACCGACCTAGGAGATAGCGGGGTAGTAAGTTGAGACGTATGGTCGAAGTCATAGGTCGTAAGGTGTTTTGAGTCGTGTATGCTATGAGTCGTAAGTCGTTAGGTAGCTGGGGCGATGAGTCGCATACTAGTTAGGTCGTTGAACGACTCATGGTAAGTCGCTGAGTCGTATGAACGACTTAGGGATAGGTTGTGGCTGTTGAGTCGGTAGAGGCTTAGGTCGGCTAGGGGTTAGGTCGGCCATAAGAGTGAGTTGTTGGGTCGGAGTCTCTGTTGAGTCGTGGGTCGGCATTATAGCTGAGTCGTGTGTGTATAGTTGAGTCGTCATACGACTTAGGACTTGGGAGTGTTAGCGGCTGTGTGTTAAGTCATTGGTCATAGGTCGGTTAGAGCTTAGGTCGGCCATAAGAGTGAATGGTTGAGTCGGCAGGAAGGGTTAAGTCGTTAGGCCGTATTGGTTGGATTGTTGAGTCGGCTATGGGTAGGTCGTACACGGGTTAAGGATGTTAGGTCGTTAGGGGTGTTGAGTCGTGTCTGGGGTGAGTCGCGTATAGGTTAGACGTGAGGCCCTGTGTTTTGTTGAGTCGGCATGATGATGAGTCGGGGACGACTCAAGGGGTGGGTCGGCAATGACCTAAGGGGCGACGACTCATAGTGGTTTCAGCCTATAAATAGAGGGGTTTGGCTCACTTTTTGGCACCGGTTTTTGAAGCGACGAAGTGCTGCCATTTTGAGAGCTCGACTACAACATTTCTTCGTCTTCTTTTCTTCATTTCAATCTAGTTCTAACATCCATCCAAGATCGAAGATCGAGATCAAAGATTCAAGGGCCAAAGTTGAAGATCTTCATCCAACGAAGCTAGATTTCATCGTTTTAAGCGAGATTTCGCCGGATCAAGCCTTGATCTTCGCTGTCCAGATCTGAAGTGTTTAGTTTTTGAGGTGTTTAGGTGATTTGGTGAGTGGTAGTTATCTCTCACGCGGACCCAAAGGAGTATATTGGATTGGTGGTTTGTTGGAGTGTTGTAGATAGTGATTTTGTGCATTTTCCTTAGATCCAAGTGTAGATTCATTATTTGTGAAGATGTTTACTTATGCATGTTCATTTATCAAGTATTAGAGACAAAACCCATGTTTTATATTTGATAGATCTATGCTAAAAACCTATGATTCATGCATGTTAGACTTATGCTCATTTATTTATGAAATTGCCATTATAGTTGATATTGCTCATTAGATCTTGTTTAAATGATTGATTGTTTGATTGTATGATTGATTTGATTGTTTCCAAGTTAGCTAGTAGTTGATTTGGAACAAGATGATTGAAGATGATTCGAAAGCTAAGTGGAAAGGCTCTTGAATGGTGAAAGCTGCTTATGGCATATGAAGCGGATGTTGAAGCTCATATGTATGGATTGGATGATGTTGAGATGGGACTTTTCCATGATGCGAGGAGGCAAACCATGATGTTGATTTGGGACGGGTTATGATGACGTTCCAAGCACGGGCTACGACGACGTGCAAAGTTATGTTGATAACTCGGTAATGCGATCCGGGTAGGTGATAATGGTTAGCTTGAGAGGCGCTTGAGCTAGTATGGAAATAGTCGTCGAGGAGGATGACTAGGAGGCTAAGATCTTATCGTTGTTGAAGCTTCTAGCATGCTCAAAGCAAGAGTACGTTGGAACGGGCTGCGACGACGTTCCAAGCACGGGCTGCGACGACGTGCTAGTACTCTGGGTAGTTGCGAAAATTCCTAGGCACGGGCTGCGACGGCGTGCGGAGTTATGTCTAGAACCGGGGTTACCATTAGCCCTTGACAGGTGGTCATTCAATTAACGGTGAAATCATGGCAATGATAACAGTGATAGCCAGAGTCATGGATGTTTGGTTGTATTATCATTCGGTCTCAAGAGCGGTATTTTCTGGGTGCTTATCTGATCTTGGTTTAGGCCTTGGGGGTTTGTATTTGGAAAACATCGCCCTTGACTCGATTGATTATTGCTTTACCTTAATTATCTGTTATGTTATGCTTGCTTCTCCTTAGTGTGTGTCTGGGGGCTATCACTGTAGAAAGAGGTGGAGTGGGATGGTTTGGTTCCTATTCCTTTTATCCCTTTTGCTCTTTTGGTATGTTTGGTAGTTAATTTACTGCTCACTAAGACTTTGTCTGACTCAAGGTTTTATGTCTCCTCTTATTACCTTGGGCTGTTCATCCATGTTGGGATGGGCAGACTAGGTAGCAGGTGACAGGTGCTGTTCTTGGAGATCTACGCTGATGATGACGAAGACGAGCAGGAGGCTTTGCATATTAGTTTTCTTACTATTTGTACTGGGTGTTCCGCTGCTTGTATATATTCTGAGTGCTATGTAGTGAGGCTTTGATGTATGGATTTGCCTGGATGATTGTATCAAACTACTGTGATGCTTATTTGATGATTTCCTGTTATGAAGCTTCACTATATATATATATATTTCTCTATTGTATTTTATCCATGCGCTGTGAGTTATGCGATAGAGTTTCTGTTTTATTTTTACCCCGACTATCGTCCATGGCTACCTGGCACGCCTTTCAGCGCATTATTTCCTTGTTATGGTGCGGGAGTCATGGGCGGTCGTCACATTTGGTATCAGAGCTTTGGTTAATCGATTTTAGCCAACGCTCGCTGACACAACTACGTAAGAGAGACGTAATTGTATTTTGATGGATGATTACTATATATAATATAGTAGTTTAGAAGGATTTGAACTCCTTATGCAGTTGTTTCTTAAGGTGTTCTAATTATTCTTATTACAGATATTAAGGATGATTCGAAGAGGGAGACCAGCTGCAAGGGAAAGCCGTGCTGATGAAGGAGCTGTTGATTATGGAACTATGTTCGAAGCGATGATGACTTCGATCATGAGAAGGATACCAGCTTCAGGATCATCATTGGATGTGGGAGTTCAAGTTCAAGCTCCAAGACCGGTGGATTTTGCTAAGCTTTGCAAGGATTATACTTCTCTTGGAGGAAAAGCTTTCTTGGGGACGGAGTCGACTATTGAGGTGCAGAGATGGATTGATGCATGTCGAAGGATTTTTGGTGACTTAGGGATTGAGGATGCAACCAAGAGAAAGCTTGCATCGAGACAGCTTCAGGGAAGAGCTGCTGATTGGTGGAATTCTATCACCATCGATACACCAGAAGAAGAGATTACTTGGGAGCAATTCCAAGTTAGATTTGAAGCTAAGTTCATCTCTACGGCTCAGAAGTCTGTTTTGTTCAAGAGGTTTGTAGAGCTCAAGCAAGGTGGGAGACCAGTTCTTGAGTATATTTCCGAGTTCGAAGCCTTGTCCAAGTATGCCAGATCGTATATTGATTCTCCCTACCAGAAGAACGAGAAGTTTGTGACCGGTTTGGATGCTTATCTTGGGAGGCAGTTAGTGGATCATTTGGACGATCCATTTGAGAAGCTTGTGGAGAAAGCCCTTAGGCATGAGAGTCTGTTTCCTAAGGAAAGTTCTGTTGTGGCTGTAACCAGGGAAGGATCTAGACCACAGCAGAGTGGCAACAAGAAGAGGAAGCAGCAGCAACAGAGGGGTAGGGATGGCCAGAAGAAGCCGAAGGGCGAAGTGACTTGTTATAATTGCCAGCAGAAGGGCCATCTCTCCAAGGATTGTAGGAATCCAAAGGCGCCGGCGAAATGCCACAACTGTGATAAACCAGGGCATTTCAGGAAGGACTGTCCAGAACCGAGGAAGGACAGGCAGATTGTGCAAGCTTATGCTTTGGGAGCTGTGCCGTCATCTTCAAAAGCTCCTACTGCTGAAGAGAAGGGGAAGAGTGTGGTGGTTCAAGGTACTCTTTCTATTTGTGGTGTTCCAGTTAGAGTGTTGTTTGATACTGGAGCGTCGCATTCTTTTGTTTGTAATGATTTGGTAGACCGGTTAGGTTTGAGACCAGATATTGTTGATAGACCATTGGTTGTGACTAATCCAGTTGGGGGTTCGTCATGTTTGTGTATGATATGCCGTGGTCTAGTTGTGTCGAGTCATGATTGCTCGTTTGTTTGTGATTGCTTTGTTCTGAACTTTGCGGGGTTCGGAATTATTTTGGGTATGGACTGGCTTAGGAAGTATGCGGCTAGGATTGATTGTGAGGGCTGGACGTGACAGTCGGGAATGTGGAAGGGCGAAAGGTTGTGATACGATGTAAGCATGAGGAAGGCGTCTTCATGAGCTTCATGTATTCGTTGGTTGTTCCACGGGATGGACTGTCATCAGTGCCTATTGTGAATGGATTCGAGGATGTCTTTGACGAAGTCAAAGGGTTGCCGCCGCATAGGGAGATCGAGTTTCGTATCGATCTAGTTGAGGGAGCCAGACCTGTTGTGATGCCTCTTAGGCGGATGGCGCCTAGAGAGCAGTTAGAGTTGAAGGTGCAGGTTGATGACCTTTTGCAGAAAGGATTTATTCGGCGTAGTGTGTCCGAATGGGGTGCACCAGTTGTGTTCGCAACCAAAGCGGATGGATCGTTGAGGTTGTGTGTTGATTACCGTGAGCTGAACAAGGTGACTAAGAAGAACAAGTATCCATTGCCGAGAATAGATGACTTGTTTGATCAGCTTCACGAGGCCAAGGTGTTTTCTCAGATGGATTTGGCAACGGGATTTCACCAGTTGAGAGTGGCGAAGGATAGTGTGCCGAAGACTGCTTTCAGGACACCATCCGGATTTTATGAGTGGCTGGTAATGCCGTTTGGATTGACTAACGCGCCAGCATATTTTGTGGATCTTATGAATAGAGTGTTCAGAGATCAGTTGAATAAATTTGTACTTGTGTTCGTGGATGATATTTTGGTTTACTCCAGAACTGAAGAAGAGCACAAGACGCACTTAAGGATTGTTTTGGAAATCTTGCGGAAACATCAGCTGAAAGCTAAGTTTTCGAAGTGTCACTTCTGGAAGAGTGAAGTGAGGTTCTTAGGCCATGTTATCTCTAGAAATGGAATAGCGGTTGATCCCGCTAAGGTGGCAGCAATCCAGGATTGGGTTAGACCTAAGAATGCATCTGATGTGAGGAGTTTTCTTGGATTAGCAGGATAATATCGTCGGTTTATCAAAGACTTTTCCAAGATAGCTGCACCGTTAACAGGATTGACGAAAAAGAACCAAGTGTTCAGATGGGATGCTAAGTGTGAACAAGCTTTCGTAATCCTGAAAGAGCGACTGACGAGTGCTCCTGTCTTGACTATTCCAAGTGGGAATGATGAGATGGTGGTTTACACCGATGCATGTGGCACTGGACTTGGAGCAGTGCTAATGCAGAAGGATAAAGTTGTTGCGTATGCTAGTCGACAACTGAAGCCGCATGAAAGGAATTATCCGACTCATGATTTGGAGTTAGCGGCGATTGTGTTTGCTTTGAAGATGTGGAGACACTATCTATTGGGAGTTAGATTTGAGTTATTTACAGATCATAAGTCATTGAAGTATCTGTTCTCCCAAAAGGATTTGAATCTTCGACAGCAAAGATGGCTAGAGTTCTTAGCATCTTATGATTTTGGTATAGCCTATACTCCGGGAAAAGGTAACGCGGTGGCTGATGCGTTAAGTCGAAGACATGCAGGTTTGGGAGCCATGTTTTCGGAATGGAAGAACCTTGAGTATTTGGCTGGATTTGATTTCAGGCCCAGATGTGAGTTGGAACCTGAAATGTTGGCAAACTTATCGATAAGACCTACTCTTGTGGAAAGGATTGGCGAGAACCAAAAGAGAGATGATAGGCTTGTTAAGATTATCCGAGATTTGGAATCCGGATTGGACCCAGAGAAGAATAAGGGATTTGAGGTCGATCGAGAGGGTTGGCTTCGGAAGCAAGGACGATTGGTCGTTCCCGATGTAGATGGATTGAGAGATGAAGTTCTGAGGGAAAGTCATCACTCGAGGTTGACAATTCACCCAGGTGGTAATAAGATGTATCGAGATATGAAGAGAACATATTACTGGGAAGGTATGAAGAAGGATGTTGGAAATTTTATTTCCAAGTGTATGAACTGTCAGTTAGTGACAGCTGAGCAGAAGAAGCCCAGTGGATTACTTCAGCCATTAGAAGTTCCTACATGGAAGTGGGAGCAAGTGTCGATGGACTTTATCGATGGTCTACCTAGGACAAGAGCAGGAAATGAAGGAATTTGGGTCATAGTAGATCGTTTGACCAAGAGTGCAAGGTTCATTCCTGTTCGATCAACTAGGACTGCATCGAAGTTGGCTGAGTTGTATGTTAAGTGGATAGTTCGATTCCATGGTATTCCGAAGAGTATAGTGAGTGATCGAGATCCATTGTTCACTAGTGGATTTTGGAAGAGCTTCCAGGAAGTTTTGGGAACCGAGTTGTGTTTGAGTACAGCTTATCACCCTCAAACAGTTGGTCAGACTGAAAGAGTCAACCGAGTTTTGGAAGATCTTCTCAGAGCTTGTGTTTTGGACTTCGGAGGATCATGGGAAGATCATCTTCATTTGGTGGAATTTGCTTATAATAACAGTTATCAGTCGAGTATTGGTATGGCACCATATGAGGCATTATATGGAAGACCGTGTAACTCTCCGACATGTTGGTTGGAAACTGGAGAAAAGCTGATACTTGGGCCAGAGATGATACGACAGACTTCGGATTGTATAGTGATCATTCGGCAACGAATGAAAGCAGCCCAAGATCGTCAGAAAAGTTATGTCGATAATCGTCGTAAGGATTTGGAATTCGACGTAGGTGAGATGGTTTTTGTGAAGATTTCTCCATTAAAGAGTGCTATTAGATTCGGAAAGAAAGGAAAGTTAACTCCGAGATTTGTTGGACCATTCCCGATTATAGAGCGAATTGGAAAGCTCGCTTATAGACTAGAGTTACCGAAAAAGATGGCGGGTGTGCACAATGTTTTTCATGTATCTTATCTACGGAAGTATGTGCACGACCCAACTACGGTGGTTTCTGCTGATAGCTGTGAAGGTTTAGAGGTTGATCCAGTGGTTAGAAGACCTCGTAAGCCGCTTCGTGTTGTTGAGACCGACACGAAACAGCTTAGGAGGAAGACGATTACGTTGCTCAAGGTACAATGGAGTGATGATGTTAACGACTGTACGTGGGAGGAGGAAGAGAGGATGAAGGCAGCTCATCCTGGACTCTTCGAGGTATGGCCCTAAAGTGTCGTGACATCTCATGAATTTGTAGCTTGTTCTAAGTCTTAGAATTCTGCATGCTAGGCTCGAATTGGATACATGGTTTGTTGATTGCTATGGATGGTAGGCATGCGGAAAATCTTTGATTGCTGTTGTTTGCTTGGAATTTCGGGGGCGAAATTTCTAAGGGGGAGAGAATGTAACGACCCGTATTTTACGTGTCGATAAATCGTAGAATTTACAGGTCGTTAGTGTTGTTTATGTTGTCTCTAGCCTAAGTCGTGTGGAAGTTAGCTCGTGTGAGTATTGATAGGTGACCGACTCATAGGTGACCGACTCATAGGGGACCGACTCAAGGAGCCTGGATGGCTCATAGTATTGACCGACCTAGGAGATAGCGGGGTAGTAAGTTGAGACGTATGGTCGAAGTCATAGGTCGTAAGGTGTTTTGAGTCGTGTATGCTATGAGTCGTAAGTCGTTAGGTAGCTGGGGCGATGAGTCGCATACTAGTTAGGTCGTTGAACGACTCATGGTAAGTCGCTGAGTCGTATGAACGACTTAGGGATAGGTTGTGGCTGTTGAGTCGGTAGAGGCTTAGGTCGGCTAGGGGTTAGGTCGGCCATAAGAGTGAGTTGTTGGGTCGGAGTCTCTGTTGAGTCGTGAGTCGGCATTATAGCTGAGTCGTGTGTGTATAGTTGAGTCGTCATACGACTTAGGACTTGGGAGTGTTAGCGGCTGTGTGTTAAGTCATTGGTCATAGGTCGGTTAGAGCTTAGGTCGGCCATAAGAGTGAATGGTTGAGTCGGCAGGAAGGGTTAAGTCGTTAGGCCGTATTGGTTGGATTGTTGAGTCGGCTATGGGTAGGTCGTACACGGGTTAAGGATGTTAGGTCGTTAGGGGTGTTGAGTCGTGTCTGGGGTGAGTCGCGTATAGGTTAGATGTGAGGCCCTGTGTTTTGTTGAGTCGGCATGATGATGAGTCGGGGACGACTCAAGGGGTGGGTCGGCAACGACCTAAGGGGCGACGACTCATAGTGGTTTCAGCCTATAAATAGAGGGGTTTGGCTCACTTTTTGGCACCGGTTTTTGAAGCGACGAAGTGCTGCCATTTTGAGAGCTCGACTACAACATTTCTTCGTCTTCTTTTCTTCATTTCAATCTAGTTCTAACATCCATCCAAGATCGAAGATCGAGATCAAAGATTCAAGGGCCAAAGTTGAAGATCTTCATCCAACGAAGCTAGATTTCATCGTTTTAAGCGAGATTTCGCCGGATCAAGCCTTGATCTTCGCTGTCCAGATCTGAAGTGTTTAGTTTTTGAGGTGTTTAGGTGATTTGGTGAGTGGTAGTTATCTCTCACGCGGACCCAAAGGAGTATATTGGATTGGTGGTTTGTTGGAGTGTTGTAGATAGTGATTTTGTGCATTTTCCTTAGATCCAAGTGTAGATTCATTGTTTGTGAAGATGTTTACTTATGCATGTTCATTTATCAAGTATTAGAGACAAAACCCATGTTTTATATTTGATAGATCTATGCTAAAAACCTATGATTCATGCATGTTAGACTTATGCTCATTTATTTACGAAATTGCCATTATAGTTGATATTGCTCATTAGATCTTGTTTAAATGATTGATTGTTTGATTATATGATTGATTTGATTGTTTCCAAGTTAGCTAGTAGTTGATTTGGAACAAGATGATTGAAGATGATTCGAAAGCTAAGTGGAAAGGCTCTTGAATGGTGAAAGCTGCTTATGGCATATGAAGCGGATGTTGAAGCTCATATGTATGGATTGGATGATGTTGAGATGGGACTTTGCCATGATGCGAGGAGGCAAACCATGATGTTGAGTTGGGACGGGTTATGATGACGTTCCAAGCACGGGCTACGACGACGTGCAAAGTTATGTTGATAACTCGGTAATGCGATCCGGGTAGGTGATAATGGTTAGCTTGAGAGGCGCTTGAGCTAGTATGGAAATAGTCGTCGAGGAGGATGACTAGAAGGCTAAGATCTTATCGTTGTTGAAGCTTCTAGCATGCTCAAAGCAAGAGTACGTTGGAACGGGCTGCGACGACGTTCCAAGCACGGGCTGCGACGACGTGCTAGTACTCTGGGTAGTTGCGAAAATTCCTAGGCACGGGCTGCGACGGCGTGCGGAGTTATGTCTAGAACCGGGGTTACCATTAGCCCTTGACAGGTGGTCATTCAATTAACGGTGAAATCATGGCAATGATAACAGTGATAGCCAGAGTCATGGATGTTTGGTTGTATTATCATTCGGTCTCAAGAGCGGTATTTTCTGGGTGCTTATCTGATCTTGGTTTAGGCCTTGGGGGTTTGTATTTGGAAAACATCGCCCTTGACTCGAGTGATTATTGCTTTACCTTAATTATCTGTTATGTTATGCTTGCTTCTCCTTAGTGTGTGTCTGGGGGCTATCACTGTAGAAAGAGGTGGAGTGGAATGGTTTGGTTCCTATTCCTTTTATCCCTTTTGATCTTTTGGTATGTTTGGTAGTTAATTTACTGCTCACTAAGACTTTGTCTGACTCAAGGTTTTATGTCTCCTCTTATTACCTTGGGCTGTTCATCCATGTTGGGATGGGCAGACTAGGTAGCAGGTGACAGGTGCTGTTCTTGGAGATCTACGCTGATGATGACGAAGACGAGCAGGAGGCTTTGCATATTAGTTTTCTTACTATTTGTACTGGGTGTTCCGCTGCTTGTATATATTCTGAGTGCTATGTAGTGAGGCTTTGATGTATGGATTTGCCTGGATGATTGTATCAAACTACTGTGATGCTTATTTGATGATTTCCTGTTATGAAGCTTCACTATATATATATATATTTCTCTATTGTATTTTATCCATGCGCTGTGAGTTATGCGATAGAGTTTCTGTTTTATTTTTACCCCGACTATCGTCCATGGCTACCTGGCACGCCTTTCAGCGCATTATTTCCTTGTTATGGTGCGGGAGTCATGGGCGGTCGTCACATTTGCTTTGGAGAAATCCGATCAAATATGCACAAGTAAAATCCTTTAAAGTATAAATTTGGGTTGAATTCAAATTCCCAAAATAATACATTCAATATACTTCCAAATGGTTTAAAATTCATATATATATATATACATATACATATATGTATATATATTATATAACTTATATAACCCTTTCAAACCAAATTTCCAAAAAAACTTCAAAACTTAAACAATTCAAACTAAATTTCAAAACTTCCTTTTCAAAAGCTTTTCATATTAATCACAATTCCATTTCCAAAACCATTTGGATTCAAAATTCAACTTTTTAAACAAATAATATTTAAATTCAAAATATCCATGACTTAACTGATTTCCCGTGAAACCCATATTTGTGTGTGTGTGGTGTAGTCCAAGGGTTTTATACAATAGTGCAACATCATTAATCATCATAGATTCAATCATATCAATATCAATAAGCAGTATAATCTTATAACGCTTATCTTCGTTCATAAATCCATAGATAAATAATATAAATTCATCACGGCACAGCTCAAATCAAAATAATTTATATCACAATGCATCACACATCAGGAATATCAACCAATTAAACATTCAGTAGAATCCAAACATCCATAAGTAAGGTCAACTAATTATCTGATTAATTTAAATCAGATTTATTATTACCAATTATGGTTGATTACGGTTAATTAATTTCAAACAATTTGAATTAATTATCTTTTAATCACTTATTAATTAACCTTTAATAATAAATTAATCAACCTTTAATTATTAATTTAATCATCCTTAATTAATAAATCAATTAACCTTTAATCATTAAACAATTAACCTTTAATTATTTAATTATATTTTAATTAATTATCCTTAATTAATTACATAAATTAATTTACCCTTAATTAATTACCATTTAATCAATTATCCTTTATTAATTACAAAAAAATGATTATCCCTAATCACTTTAATTAGTAAATCAATTAACCTTTAATCATTAAATTAAATATCTTTAATTAATAACATGAATTAATCAACCTTCAATTAAGCATATCAATTAATAAATCACCTTGGTTAATTATCCATTGATTAATCACTTTAGTTTATTAATCTTTATTTAATCAATTATCCTTTATAAACTAATTTCATCAACTAATCACTCTTTAATTTATTAAATTAACCATTTATTATTATGTAATCAATCAATCTTTAATCACCCAAGATTTAAAGCTAAATCATTACTTAATTATCCATTTAATCACATCAATTAATTACATTTGAAAACTCTAAGAGATTTAATAATTTAATCTAATATAAAATTTATTTCAAAACCACATCAAATTATTTTCAAATCATATTTGAATTTTAAAATTCAAGTTTGAAACATATTATAGAAAACTTATTAAAAATTTACTTCTAAACTTGTATTGTTTGTGCTTTAAAACTTGGTTTCTTTTGCTTTTGAAAAACTTATTAGCTTGCACAGGAAAACCCAAGCCCACATACTTAATCCTCGAGCTCAACCCCGAGACAATACCCTAGCTCCTTCTTTATTTTATTTTTTCTCAAACTTGTTTTGATTTAAATTTTAACATCCTGTTCATACAAACTCTCGCGTACAAACACGATAAAACACTCGAGCCAATTCATTATCTTTCTGAGATCGACTTCGAGCAGCATTCTTCTTCCCTAGTTTTCCACAAGAAACCCAGACAAATTTGCACAAGTTTACGTGCACCAATGATCCAATGCCCCCTGACCATTGCTGAAACCTTCGACATGTCATCAACGACCATCTCGACCCAAACAATCACCTAGCTCCGACGAAATCACCAGCAAACACGATCGAGCTAATCAAAACCTTACTAAAACTAAACATGGTCGATATAATCACCTCGTCAAAGAATTTCGATCGCCAAAGACTTCGAAATTTCGGCCACGGCCTTGCCGAAGATCCATACACCTTTTCCCCCACCTACGATTGATCCCTATCCACCAATGACTACGAACGTGGTTGAAAACGTCGACGATTAAATCTAGTCGTTAAACCCCAAATCGAATCAGACAAACCAACGTGATGAACAAGAATTCAAGTGAGTATTTTTCCCGAGTTCCCCCGGCTTTCACCTACCACCAGCTATGATTTCGAGACACACTACTTCACCAATCACCAGAATTTGACAAAAACCTATGTAACATCCCGGAATTTTTAACAATATCAATTTAATAATCTGTAGTTAAAATTAAATTGATATTGATATTCTGTTAATAATTATTCAGATAAATTTAATAATCTTCTTCAATAAATATTTGAATTGGTTATTTTATCTCTTAAAATAATAAATTGATTTCTATTTACAATATAAGTATATGGTTCATATTTTAAATAAATTGGTTTTGTTTTAAATTTAGAATAAATTCAATAAAATGTTTTATGACTTATAAAAATGAATATTTTGTAAAATGATTTTTATTTAATAAGGAGATATTTATAAAAACAATATTTATATTGTATTGTCTTTATAAATAAATTTTGAATAAGATTTGTAATGTTCATTTCAAATTGAATTTATATGAATAACTTGATTTGAAAAATATTTGATTTTGAATTTAGTTGAATTTAAATTTAAAAGGTATAAAATTTTATATTGTTTGATTGTCTTAATTTTTAATATGTATAAATTAATTTGTAAAACATTGTCATTCTTATTTCTTTATAAATTCATACACATATTAATATAAACTAACAAATTTAAATTAAGCAAAATACATACATTAATTTATGATTAGTATTAACTGCTTTTAAAGATAACATGTGTTAAATTAATATGCATTCAATTTGACAAGTGTCTAATTTATGACAAGTGTTAAATTTGTTTTTTTTCTTTGCTTTCATTTAAAACTGAAAATACATTAGTTTGCATCATTCATACATATTGCATTTTTCATTCTCTTTAATTAAAAGAGAACTTCAAAAGTCTAAAATCTCATCTTCATATTCAAATCTGCATCTAAACATCCTCAAATCCACTTTCACCTAAAATTCAAAACACAAGACGGCATACATATATCCATAATCAAATCTGCATATACAAATTACCCAAAACCCTGTACAAAATTCAAGCAGTATGCATTTCCAAAAATTCAGAAACCCTGTTCAAAATTCTGCATTTCTTCAAAATTAATTGAGCCTGCATATAACAATCCACAAATTCATCAAGTTCCAAGATCTGCATACCTCAAAATTCAAATACACAAATCTGCAGTTACAATCAAAGTTAAAACCTGCATATTAAAAGATCAAATCTACACTTCATTTCAAACTCAAAGTGAAGCCTGTTCTTTTTCTCTGCACACTGTTTTTAACCTGGGTTGAAAGTGCATCTGCATGCATGTGAGAATCTAGCAACTGCATCATCTATTTCCTGCATACAAGTAACTAGAGTATGGATCATGAGAAACAGAGAGGAGCAAACCTGCATTATCTTATTCTCTGCAAAATTTAAATGATCAGTGGTCTGCATAATAAGGTGAGTAACATTTATATTTTAAACTATAAATAGGTTGCTTGTTAAAAGTTGAGATAAATATGTTTGTGTGCTTATATAAGGTCTGTTGTAATTATGTTTGAATGTGCATGTTAATTATATTTTGCTGTGTTCCCAGATTCACCATCATATTTAAAGGAATTCCCTGTAATTGATCTAATTGGAAATAGTATCTGGGTTTTAGAATAAATAAATAAATAAAAGGGGTTTTGCTTAGCATAGATTAGAATGCAAATTTATAAAGTATGGTTGTTTAAATTTCTTGAGCTCAGGTTAAAATTTTAAGTAAGTTAAATACAGGGTGATGTTTCTGTAAAAAGAAAACAGGTAATAACATTATATGTTAAATCTTGATCAAATCCAAACATATTAATATTAAAAACCAGTTTCATAAACCAAAAACAGTTACTGGAAACTGATTTTTAAATTTAGTATTAGTATTTTTGATGTATGTTCTATTTACAGTTTATTCTTGAACAGAAAATTTGATTTTTAGCAGATTCCTTCAATCTGATATTTGTGGGAACTCGAACTCTTCTGAGTTATTAAGAAAAGGTCTTAGATCCTTAGAAAAACTGTAATGAGAATAATGAATTGCTTGATTGGTTGCTGGAAAAAAAATTTGGTTTGAACACTGAGTTTTGAATAAGGGTAAAAGTATGGGACAGTGAGGAGGTGAAGAGTGGATCGAGTGTTTTGATTTTTGGTGTGTGGGTAGTTGATGTGTGAGGGAGTTCATGGCCGGAGGGGTGGATTGCTAGATGGTCGGAGCAACTCGAAATGGCCATTGACAGGTTTGCAACAGAAACCTATAACCTGTTTTTCAGGTTGAATTGGGTATTGCAGGGAGGTTGTGGGAAATGGGAGAATGACTCGAAGTTGGTGGTGGAAAAACTCGGAGTAAATGGAAAGAAAACCCGAAGCAAGATTTTGTTTCCTCGGGTTAAACTGTAGTTTACAGTTACACAGTAAACTGTGTTTGTTTTTATAATTTGGGTTTTAAACTTTTAAAATCTGGGGTTTCAAATTTAAAAATCTATAGTTATAGGTTTTAAATAAAGTTTAGGTTTAAGATTTAATTCAAGTTTGAATTAATAATTTGAATTTAAATTCCAGGTTAGAGTTGAAACCTGTTTACTGTAAATTTTGATTTAATTTTTTTTTTAAATCTGCAGTTTATGGTTTGAGAAAAATTTAAGTTCAAATTTAAATGCAAGTTTAATTTCTCATTTGAATTTAAAATTTCAGTTTTTAAACAGAAACTTAAGTTTAAAAATTTAACTTTATTTAACTATATCATGTTGATAAGATAGTTTAAAGTTTTAATAATAAGATTATAAAAATATGAATAGAGTTGAAATTAATTCAAAATCTGGGAATTCAAAAGTTTAATTTGAATTTCAGGTTTAAATTTTAAAGAAGATTTAAAATTTGAAGTTTCAAATTAAAATGGAAATTTAAATTATTGAAAGTTTTGAAATGACTTTAACTTTAAAAAAATTTCCATAGCATTAGTTTGATTTGCAATTTAAAAAGTTTTAAATTTATTTAAAACTTTGATAAGTTTAAAATTATTTTATTTTAAACTTGAATTTAAATTTAAATTTAAAAGTAATTTCTTAAGTACTTTGTTTTGAATTAAATTATTTTAAAACATAATTAAGTTATGTTTTATTTTGGAAATTTGATTAAGATTTATGTTTTAAAATTAATTAATAGGTAATTAAGATTATTCAATTAATTTAATTAATTAATTGAATTTGGAATTAATAATTGATTAATGAATAATCAATTTGCAATTAAGATCATTAATTAAGTTATTAATTAATGATAAATGAATATTAGTTATGTAATTAAGTTTTTATTTAAGGTTAATTAATTTAATAATTAACTTTAATTAATGGAAGATTAAAGATAATTTAATTGGTAATTAATTTAAGTTAATTACTTTATAAAATGATTAGAGAATGGTTAATGAAGGTCATTAACCATGATTATTTAACAATTAATTAATATAGTTAATTTTTATAATTAGATTAATTAACTTAATAATAATCAATTATAAATGGTTTGAGTATAATTACTTAGTAAGTAATTAAGGAATTAATTACTTAATGTAATTAATTAAATTTAATGTGATTGTTTATTTTTAATTAATTAAGTTTAATTAATTATAAACACTTGAGTTTTATAAATAATTACTTATGTAATTAAAGTTTTGGAAATTACTTAGTTAAGTAATTGTATAATAATTACAGATTGTAATTAAGGAGATGTTTAAGAATGAGTAATTTGGATTAATTATTTAATAATTAATCAAGGGATTAATTCAGTAATTAATTAAAGGATACTTAATTAATTTAATCTAGTAATTAAGTTGGTTAATTACTAAATGCAATTAATCTGTGATGATGATTAATAAGTTAATTACTTAAGGTAATTAATAATTAGGATCATTAATTATTTTAAATAATGATGTAATTAAAGTTGATTAATTATGGTTAATTAATCAATAATAGGTAATTAATTAATATAAAATTAAGGATTAGGATAATTAATTATGATTAATTAATTGACTAATTAAAGGTTAATTACTATTTTGTTTGAGGATAATTAATTTGTGAAATTAATTTAGGATAATTACATGAATGTAATTAAGAGTAATTAATCAAGAGTGATTAATTAAGGTAATTTATTTTGAATGATTAATTAATTGATTGTAATCAATTAAATGATTGAGTAAGCAAGATTTAATTTGGTGAAGTAATTAATTTAATTTAATTAAAGATGAAGTAATTAATTTAATTCATTTTAAATTAATTAGAGATAGTTAATTTAATTCATTTTAAATTAATTAGAGATAGTTAATTTAATTCATTTTAAATTAATTATATTGGATAAATAAATCATTGCTTATGGATGAATGGTTGAACTTGATTTTCTTGAATGCTTTGTGATCTCAGTAATGAGATAAATGATATTGTGTGATGTGGATGTTTGATTGTATTGTGATGATAACTTAGGTTATCTATTGTGATGATGATATATGGTATATCTATATGATATTGATGATGTTGATTATCAGTTATGATTTGTAAGTTTTCTATCTGTGTGTATATAGATACTGTAATTAAATTGTTTTAAACCTTTAAAACAACTTGGACCTTAAAAGACACGCTTTGGTTTTCGATGAGACCGGGATCGGGTTTCCATATTTGGATATCCGAAAACCACATCGATTCCAAATAACGTTAGGTCGTGAATCAAAGTGGAACGAGTGAAGACTCGAGGTGTAAGGACTATGAGTCAGTATAACTCTGTGGGTGATTCCGTAATGAGTTGACGGAATTAGTTCTTATAGATTCGAGATGGTGAATCTGAGTGCAAGGGTTGTTGTCGTTAACTCTGAGGGTGATTCCAAAATGAGTGTAACGAGATAATGCCTTCGGTTTCGTTCGAACCCGGAACGAACTTGTATGGATTGAATGCTTTCAGCACATTGTCAGGTGGACGATGAGCATTCTAAGTGATAAATCCTATAAAGGTAATCGTAGCCTCAAGCCTCATCAACCGGGAATGGCTAAAACAGGGGAGGTGTAGCAAAGCTTCGTGGGTCACGCCCACTGGTGAGCAAGATTGGCCCCTGTCTAGAGGTCCCTTTATATTCGGATGTGTGGGTGGTTGCTAGCTACAACCACGAGGTTGTCTTGTTCGGAACTATTCAGTAAGGAATGGGTCCGGCTTTGTGTTGCAGGGGGTCGGGAGTGATCCTCGGTATGTTGATCTAGGCCGCGTACTGTGATGGGCGATACCCCAGTAGCCCTGCCATTGTATGGAATCCAAAATCCAATAAGTGCCAACGGTTTTGATTGTATTACCCACTTTTGTGGCTAGTAGCTGGAATTTAGTAGATGTAACAATTTCGGCTATTTCATATTTATTTGAAAACCCTAGACACTATTATAATATCATCGGATTTCCTATCAAATGCTTTGGTTAGCGTAAGGTAAAAACTTTTCCATGTTTATGTGTGGGAAGTCTTACGTGATACCTTTCTTTGCAAAAGGTTTTTGAAAGTTAAGCAACTTTAACCTGTTACTCACACCAGACCCATGTCTGACCCGGAGTTTATTTTTGTTTTTCATAAACTCTTGGGTACTCAAATTTTTATGAGTAGTCAAGGGAATTCAGGTTAGGATTTTAGATTGGCTTGACGAATTCTGGAGGAGCAATGGAGCAGGAGGCTTCTTCGTATAGCTATAAAGATTTCCGCTGTGTGTTCTCTGAGTTGTTGTATTGAGTTGTATAACTAGACAGGTGTTTATAACTATCTAGTATGTGTTGTATATCTGTGTTCTCTGATATTGGTTGTAAACTATGTAATATTTATGTTATTAATATAATTTATTCGTTCCGCTGTGTAGATTCTGATATTGTTTCTTTCTTCTCTTCTTTCTATTCTCTTTTCTATCCCTTTCTTTCTTGATTCATGACGCGAGTTTTCGGGAGTGGAAAGTCGGGTCGTGACAGCTGGTATCAGAGCATTAGGCTGAGTGAATACCTAGGCTCTGAAGTGTTTTTTTTTTAGGGAGCGTTAGGTTGAGTGAATACCTAGGCTCTGTAGTGGTGTCTTTCTTGAGAGAGCGTATTTGTAATTTTTATATTTATATATATATATTTATTTATTTCTACCTATCTATTGGGTTACCTGTTCAGGTTTTCCAATATAAGTTATAAAGGTAGATAGGGTAGTATGGTGTGTAACACGATTACTACCATTGGTTGGTGTTTGATGTTTGAGGTTGAAAGTGTTTTGTCGAGACTGTAGACCTAATACCGTCTCGACTAAGTTCTGTAGTGATGAAAGAACTTCATTGATCTCTGAAGGAAACCGTTAAGGTTCGGAGATTCATCTTTGAAGTTGGATGAGTAGAGTTTGGATCTGTAGGTTGGGCAGAAGCGAGTGATGGTATTTTGGTACCTTAAGGAGTAGTAGCTGCGTGATGAGATGCAGTGACTATGGATGTTCCCGAAGAGGTTTTCTTTGGAACAAGTTAAGGATGTGAGTTTGCTTTAATAGAGTGGCTGTGTTCAGCTGGAGTTTCTGTTTGCTTTGAAGTCCGATTTCTCAGAGAGCTTTGTTTTGGAATTCTTTGGCATCTGTGGCAGCAGTGTAGCTTGGAGTGTTCTCGGTGTTGACAAGAGATCTTTTGACTTAGCAGTTTTCTGAAGTGGAGTTCGGAAGCAGTTTAGTGAACCCGTTTCTTCGATAGGTTGGCTAGTTAAGTTTAAGCTGTTCTATTTGATTAAGGAAGAACAGTTTTACTTGGATTTGGGTTGGTGGATCGCAAAAGTGACCTGCGATTGTTTGATTGTTTTCTTAGGTTATCTGAGTTTTCCTGAATGAAGTCAGAGTTTTGTTTGCATCTGAAAGTTGAGCTTTCTTATTGACTAGGATTCTAGGAGTGATACCGGTGGTTCAACCTTATAGAAGAATGGTTTCCAGGAGTTGAGTTGGTGTAGCAGCTCGGAGTTTTGGAGGAACTTATGAATTTTTCTTACAGATCTGTGAATCATATCTCTGGCGTGTGTTGTCCAATTGGTGCTTGTGTTCTTCTTCAGCATTTTTCTTCCACTTCAGATCAGAGTTGAGCAGCGAAAGCAGTTGGGGAGTGTATCTGCCTATCTTTTTCTGGACAGGAGAAGTGAGTTGTTGTTCTTTGATGTTGAGGAGTTGAGTTTGAGTTATTGGTTTTGGTTGATCTTGAGGAGATCATTTTGTTGAAGTTGTTGGTCTAGTTTGTTTCTAGAAGCATCAGCGAAGGTTGAGCTGATCAGTAAGGTTGTGGACAGCCCAGGATTGTCTGAAGAGATTTTGTGGATAAGAGTCGGAGGGATTTGGACTCTGAAGTTGGAGATTTAATTTTGGATAAGTTTTCTCCGATCTTAAGTGAGCTATAAGTTTGGGTAAGTCTGAGAAGTTAGCTCTAAAGTATTTTGGATCTTTGCTGTGATCAGGGAGATTGAGAGATTGATCTTCAGGATCGAATTGTCAGTTTGGATAACTGGGATTCGATGAGTTTCACGTATCTCTGAGGGAGTACGTATATGATCTATCTCTGGTTGTGGAACCAGCAGTTCTGGAGTTTTGGGATGTTGAGTCAGACTCGTTTGTAGTCTGATATCTTGTCTAGTGTTATAGATATAGTTGTATAGGAGCTTTGCAGCTTCATAGTATTGTTGTTTGGATTCTCTAGAGCGAGTATCCCGGTGGATATATATATACACCTGGGGAAACTCGATAGAAATTTTATTCAGAATTTGTCTGAATAATTAGATTTGTTTGATTGGTTGAATTGGTTGTTGTGGTTGTTAGCATGTGTTCGATATATGCTTATGGTTAAAATTTTAAATTTAATAAGATTATTAAATTACCTTTGTTTTAAATTTCGAGGACGAAATTCTTTTAAGGGGAAGGATTGTAACATCCCGGAATTTTTAACAATATTAATTTAATAATCTGTAGTTAGAATTAAATTGATATTGATATTCTGTTAATAATTATTCAGATAAATTTAATAACCTTCTTCAATAAATATTTGAATTGGTTATTTTATCTCTTAAAATAATAAATTGATTTCTATTTACAATATAAGTATATGGTTCATATTTTAAATAAATTGGTTTTGTTTTAAATTTAGAATAAATTCAATAAAATGTTTTATGACTTAATAAAATGAATATTTTGTAAAATGATTTTTATTTAATAAGGAGATATTTATAAAAACAATATTTATATTGTATTGTCTTTATAAATAAATTTGAATAAGATTTGTAATGTTCATTTCAAATTGAATTTATATAAACAACTTGATTTGAAAAATATTTAATTTTGAATTTAGTTGAATTTAAATTTAAAAAGTATAAAATTTTATATTGTTTGATTGTCTTAATTTTTAATATGTATAAATTAATTTGTAAAACATTGTTGTTCTTATTTCTTTATAAATTCATACACATATTAATATAAACTAACGAATTTAAATTAAGCAAAATACGTACATTAATTTGTAATTAGTATTAACTACTTTTAAAGATAACATATGTTAAATTAATATGCATTCAATTTGACAAGTGTCTAATTTATGACAAGTGGTAAATTTGTTTTTACTTTTTTTTTCTTTGTTTTCATTTAAAACTGAAAATACATTAGTTTGCATCATTCATACATATTGCATTTTTCATTCTCTTTAATTAAAAGAGAACTTCAAAAGTCTAAAATCTCATCTTCATATTCAAACTGCATCTAAACATCCTCAAATCCACTTTCACCTAAAATTCAAACCACAAGACTGCATACATATATCCATAATCAAATCTGCATATACAAATTACCCAAAACCCTGTACAAAATTCAAGCAGTATGCATTTCCAAAAATTCAGAAACCCTGTTCAAAAATCTGCATTTCTTCAAAATTAATTGAGCCTGCATATAACAATCCACAAATTCATCAAGTTCCAAGATCTACATACCTAAAAATTCAAATACACAAATCTGCAGTTACAATCAAAGTTAAAACCTGCATATTAAAAGATCAAATCTGCACTTCATTTCAAACTCAAACTGAAGCCTGTTCTTTTTCTCTGCACACTGTTTTTAACCTGGGTTGAAAGTGCATCTGCATGCATGTGAGAATCTAGCAACTGCATCATCTATTTCCTGCATACAAGTAACTAGAGTATGGATCATGAGAAACAGAGAGGAGCAAACCTGCATTATCTTATTCTCTGCAAAATTTAAATGATCAGTGGTCTGCATAATAAGGTGAGTAACATTTATATTTTAAACTATAAATAGGTTGCTTGTTAAAAGTTGAGATAAATATGTTTGTGTGCTTATATAAGGTCTGCTGCAATTATGTTTGAATGTGCATGTTAATTATATTTTGCTGTGTTCCCGGATTCACCATCATATTTAAAGGAATTCCCTGTAATTGATCTAATTGGAAATAGTATCTGGGTTTTAGAATAAATAAATAAATAAAAGGGGTTTTGCTTAGCATAGATTAGAATGCAAATTTATAAAGTATGTTTGTTTAAATTTCTTGAGCTCAGGTTTAAATTTTAAGTAAGTTAAATACAGGGTGATGTTTCTGTAAAAAGAAAACAGGTAATAACATTATATGTAAAATATTGATCAAATCCAAACATATTAATATTAAAAACCAGTTTCATGAACCAAAAACAGTTACTGGAAACTGATTTTTAAATTTAGTGTTAGTATTTTTGGTGTATGTTCTATTTACAGTTTGTTCTTGAATAGAAAATTTGATTTTTAGCAGATTCCTGCAATCTGATATTTGTGGGAACTCAAACTCTTCTGAGTTATTAAGAAAATATCTTAGATCCCTAGAAAAACTGTAATGAGAATAATGAATTGCTTGATTGGTTGCTGGAAAAAAAAATTTGGTTTGAACACTGAGTTTTGAATAAGGGTAAAAGTATGGGACAGTGAGGAGGTGAAGAGTGGATCGAGTGTTTTGATTTTTGGTGTGTGGGTAGTTGATGTGTGAGGGAGTTCATGGCCAGAGGGGTGGATTGCCAGATGGTCGGAGCAACTCGAAATGTCCGTTGACAGGTTTGCAACAGAAACCTGTAACCTGTTTTTCATGTTGAATTGGGTATTACTGGGAGGTTGTGGGAAATGGGAGAATGACTCGAAGTTGGTGGTGGAAAAACTCGGAGTAAATGGAAAGAAAACCCGAAGCAAGATTTTGTTTCCTCGGGTTAAACTGTAGTTTACAGTTACACAGTAAACTGTGTTTGTTTTTATAATTTGGGTTTTAAACTTCTAAAATCTGGGGTTTCAAATTTAAAATCTGTAGTTATGGGTTTTAAAAAAAGTTTAGGTTTAAAATTTAATTCAAGTTTGAATTAATAATTTGAATTTAAATTTCAGGTTAGAGTTGAAACCTGTTTTCTGTTTTCTGCAAATCTGGATTTAATTATTTTTTTTAAATCTGCAGTTTATGGTTTGAGAAAAATTTAAGTTCAAATTTAAATGCAAGTTTAATTTCTCATTTGAATTTAAAATTTCAGTTTTTAAACAGAAACTTAAGTTTAAAAATTTAACTTTATTTAACTATATCATGTTGTTAAGATAGTTTAAACTTTTAATAATAAGATTATAAAAATATGAATAGAGTTGAAGTTAATTCAAATCTGGGAATTCAAAAGTTTGATTTGAATTTCAGGTTTAAATTTTAAAGAATATTTAAAATTTGAAGTTTGAAATTAAAATGGAAATTTAAATTATTGAAAGTTTTGAAATGACTTTAACTTTAAAAAAATTTCCATAGCATTAGTTTGATTTGCAATTTAAAAAGTTTTAAATTTATTTAAAACTTTGATAAGTTTAAAATTATTTTATTTTAAACTTGAATTTAAATTGAAATTTAAAAGTAATTTCATAAGTACTTTGTTTTGAATTAAATTGTTTTAAAACATAATTAAGTTATGTTTTATTTTGGAAATTTGATTAAGATTTATGTTTTAAAATTAATTAACAGGTAATTAATATTAATTAATTAATTTAATTAAATAATTGAATTTGGAATTAATAATTGATTAATGAATAATCAATTTGGAATGAAGATCATTAATTAAGTTATTAATTAATGATAAATGAATATTAGTTATGTAATTAAGTTTTTATTTAAGGTTAATTAATTTAATAATTAACTTTAATTAATGGAAGATTAAAGATAACTTAATTGGTAATTAATTTAAGTTAATTACTTTATAAAATAATTAGAGAATGGTCAATGAAGGTCATTAACCATGATTATTTAACAATTAATTAATGTAGTTAATTTTTATAATTAGATTAATTAACTTAATAATAATCAATTGTAAATGGATTGAGTATAATTATTTAGTAAAGTAATTAAGGAATTAATTACTTAATATAATTAATTAAATTTAATGTGATTGTTTATTTTTAATTAATTAAGTTTAATTAATTATAAACACTTGAGTTTTATAAATAATTACTTATGTAATTAAAGTTTTGGAAATTACTTAGTTAAGTAATTGTATAATAATTACAGATTGTAATTAAGGAGATGTTTAAGAATGAGTAATTTGGATTAATTATTTAATATTTAATCAAGGGATTAATTCAGTAATTAATTAAAGGATGCTTAATTTATTTAATATAGTAATTAAGTTGGTTAATTACTAAATGTAATTAATCTGTGATGATGATTAATAAACTAATTACTTAAGGTAACTAATAATTAGGATCATTAATTATTTTAATTAGCGATGTAATTAAAGTTGATTATTATGGTTAATTAATCAATAATAGGTAATTAATTAATATAATATTAAGGATTAGGATAATTAATTATGATTAATTAATTGAGTAATTAAAGGTTAATTACTGTTTTGTTTGAGGATAATTAATTTGTGAAATTAATTTAGGATAATTACATGAATGTAATTAAGAGTAATTAATCAAGAGTGATTAATTAAGGTAATTTATTTTGAATGATTAATTAATTGATTGTAATCAATTAAATGATTGAGTAAGCAAGATTTAATTTGGTGAAGTAATTAATTTAATTTAATTAAAGATGAAGTAATTAATTTAATTCATTTTAAATTAATTAGAGATAGTTAATTTAATTCATTTTAAATTAATTATATTGGATAAATAAATCATTGCTTATGGATGAATTGTTGAACTTGATTGTCTTGAATGCTTTGTGATCTCAGTAATGAGATAAATGATATTGTGTGATGTGGATGTTTGATTGTATTGTGATGATAACTTAGGTTATCTATTGTGATGATGATATATGGTATATCTATATGATATTGATGATGTTGATTATCAGTTATGATTTGTAAGTTTTCTATCTGTGTGTATATAGATACTGTAATTAAATTGTTTTAAACCTTTAAAACAACTTGGACCTTAAAAGACACGCTTTGGTTTTCGATGAGATCGGGATCGGGTTTCCATATTTGGATATCCTCAAATTTATCTTAAAACTATTTTTAGAACTTAGATTTGGATTGTATAAACAAATTTTATTTAGATCCTAAAGTCTAAAATAACTTGAAGGAAGAGAATTTAATTTTTGAATCAGGTTTTGCAAACCTATAACTTGTAACAGAGCTCATATTCATACAGACATGCGTATCAATATTAATATATATATATATATATATATATATATATATATATATATATATATATATATAGACACACAAACACACATGACATGCAGGCTTAATAAACAATATTTCCATAACACATTCAAATGTCAAACACCTCATCAGAACATGAAAGCGGATTTTAAGGGGGTTTTGCTCACTTGGAAGAAATTGAACAGAGGAACAGGTTTGATTCTTGAATCTAAACCTGATGTATTTGAAGCTGAAATACTTTGATTTTGAAGCTTAATCTTGAAGTGGTTGTACAGGTTTGCTTGATGGTGTTGAATTTGATTTCCTTTTTTTTTGAGTTTGATTTCCAATTGGGTTCTAGTTGTATCTTTTTGTTGCCTGCTTTGATTTTGAATCACTTCCAAGTTTCAAAATCTGGAGGTGGTCTTTATTTCAGGCTTTTGTTTTGAATTTTATCTTCTGGTTCCATTCAGATCTAAGAGGTTTGAATTTTACTAAGTCGAATCCTTTGATTTGCTTCAAATTTTTGATCTTCAGTTTTTTATTTAGTTTGAGATGCATTTGAAATTTGCCTTCAATTCCTTTCTGGTTTGTTGTTTTCTCGGATTTTTTTATTTTTCTTTGCATATCATTTTTTTATTTTCATTTTGATCTGAGAAGTTTAAAAACTGATCTGGAGCTTTTTTTGTTATTTTTTTTGAAAATAAATCAAAAAGAATATCATAATGCCATTTTTAATTTGCATGGCACCACTAATTGACACTTATTTATTTATGAGTCAAATTAAGTCACACTTGTTAATTGTTTGTATTAGTTCTTTTACAAATGTCACAAACAAGAAATTTTATGTTTAAATCCCTTAGTTTATATTAGTTTAAAATTTAGTTTAAACCCTTGTTTAAAATTTAGTTTTAAACCCTTGTTTAAAATTTACTTACAAATTCATGTATATATATTTTACTAACTATATTTATTTTCAAATATATAAGAAAAGCATTTTAAATCTTTAATCAAATTTTACTAATATATTTATAAACCAATTTTATTCATATATATGTTTTCTTATTAATTTCCAAAAGATATGTATATTTATAAAAGAAATCTTTTTAAAGAAAATGATTCTTAAAATCTTAATTATTAGTATAATTAGAAAACAACTTTTATTAGTTTTAAATATAAAATTTTCAAACCCAATTTAGTTATGAAATATTTATCATTGAATTTCAAATTAAAATTTTACTAACAATTTATTTAATTCCTAAATCAATATTCTGTTTAAAATACATATCTTTATTTATTCTGGAAATTTTCAAAATTATTCAAAATTAATCCAAAGTTTCATATTAATTACCAAATTAATTCTTAATTTAATCCAAAAATCAAATTAATTACTAAATTAATTTGACTTAAAAAAAGGGGATCGTTACAGATTCCTCCCTTAAGAAAATTTCATCCTCGAAATTTGCTAGATAGGGAGACAACCAAGAACAGATAAACATATCCAAGATGGATTATCTGATCAACTGAAATATCTATTCTGCATTTGGCTTACCAAATTAGAATATCAATAAATAAGAGAATGAACTCATTCCATATCCCACAAAATACTCGGGTCACTAGATCTACGAATATGCAGGGGCATTAGTTAGTTCAAAGGGATAACTAACCATTCGTAGAATATATCTGGATCCCAAATAATAGACAAATAGATTCAATCTTCCACCATTCTCAAACACTAGGTATGGATTCCGAATTCAGGTCGGAATACTTCAAAGTATACACTAGCTTGTCCCTCTTTGGACTTTGATCTTCACAAGAAATCACAATAAACTTTCAAATTTGGTTTTAGCCAAAATCGTTTTATCGATACAAACTAATTTAACTTCATACTTAATTAACCAGTTTATTTCCAATTAAAATTTCAAATCCATTAATATTTAAAAAATGAAAAGATGATAGGGAATCGATAAAGAGAATACGAAATAGAAACTTATCTACAACGATTCATAAGGCCACCATCACACCAAAGCTTCTTCTTGTAGGTGCCATGAAGCCATCAGAGAATTGAAATTGGATGATGATCAAAGAAGATCAAGAAGAGTTGTTTCCTTGTTGTTAGAGGGTATCGACCTTTTGTAGTCGTACTTCCCTTTCCCCTATCTCGTGCTCTTCTTGCACTCATACTCACTATCAGTGGGTAGTAAGAGAATTTATGGAGGTATACGGACGGATATCTTAAGGATACACTCATTCTAGGGTATACTTCACCCTATCTCTAATGAGTTACCTAATGTGTTATACTTCTGAGCTAAAGTTTCAACCTTCAGCTCTCACCACTGTAATGGTCTAGGCTTTTCAACCATCGACAGCGGCCACTCTCGACTGGTAGGCTTTTCAACCATCCCATCCCTGCCATGGCATACAATGGTATCCTGCCCTTGCTTTTACGGCCAGCCTTTCGACTTCTTCACCTACCCGGTTAACTAACCCCTCCCTAGGGACATGTAGGGGTAAGAGTCTCCCGTTCGCCACCAAACACAAAGCGAGAACACCCACATTGTATTAAGCAAGGTCAGTCATGGGATTGGTGTGAGCAAAAAAATAGTATAATCTTTTAAACAACAAACAAAAGAATTTAAAAAGAAATCCGTAATGTTTTTTGGAAAATGAAACTACCATAAGGCTTCCCGCCACACACATAATGCAAACGCACAATTGGTGTAGATTTCTTCTCATGATAGTCAAACATTCTTGATATGCAAAATCTTGAAATTTATTTTAAAAATCATGTTTTCCAAAGTCAAACCAGATATGTAAGTAAATAAAGAAACTTTGACATTCAAATTTTAATATATTTTTAAGCTTCACTGTTTATCTTCTTCCCATTATAAATTATCCTCAAATTTATCTTAAAACTATTTTTAGAACTTGGATCTGG
Organism: Allium cepa; assembly: GCA_030765085.1. NCBI lineage: Eukaryota > Viridiplantae > Streptophyta > Magnoliopsida > Asparagales > Amaryllidaceae > Allium > Allium cepa. The sequence goes on from CM060932.1 coordinate 916,129,687, forward strand.
ATTGTATAAACAAATTTTATTTAGATCCTAAAGTTTAAATAATTTGGAGGAAGAGAATCTAATTTTTCAATCAGGTTTTGGAAACTTGTAACTTATAATAGAGCTCAGCATATTCTTACAGACACGCATATATATATATATATATGTGTGTGTGTGTGTGTGTGTGTGTGTGCACACACACTCAACATGCAGGCATAATAAACAATATTTCCATAACACATTCAAATGTTAAACACATCATCAGAACATGAAAGCAGATTTTAAGGGGGTTTTTCTCACCTGGAAGAAATTGAACAGAGGAACAGGCTTGATTCATGAATCTGGAACCTGATGTATTTGAAGCTGAAATACTTTGATTTTGAAGCTTAATCTTGAATTAGTTGTACAGGTTTGCTTGATTATGTTGAATTTGATTTCCCTTTTTTTCTAAGTTTGATTTCCAATTGGTTTCCAGTTGAATCTTTTTGTTGCCTGCTTCGATCTTGAATCACTTACCGGTTTTAAAATCTGGAGATGATCTTTATTTCAGGCATTTTTTTTGAATTTTATCTTCTGGTTTGCATTTAGATCTGAGACAGTTTGAATTTTACTAAGTTGAATCCTTTGCCTTGCTTCAGGTTTTTGATTTTCAGGTCTTTATTTAGTTTGAGATGCATTTGAAATTAGCCTTTAATTCCTTTCTGGGTTGTTGTTTTCTCAGATTTTTTATATTTTGCTTTGCATTTCATTTTATGATTTTGATTTTGATCTGAGAAGTTTAAAAACTGATCTGAAGTTTTATTTTGTTATTTGTTTTGAAAATAAGTCAAAAAGAATATCAAAATGCCATTTGTAATTCGCATGCCACCATTAATTTACACTTGTTTATGTGTGAATCAAATTAAGTCACACTTGTTAATTGTTTGTATTAGTTCTTTTACAAATGTCACAAACAAGAAATTTTATGTTTAAATCCCTTAGTTTATATTAGTTTAAAATTTAGTTTTAAACCCTTGTTTAAAATTTACTTCCAAATTCGTGTATATATTTTTTACTAACTATATTTATTTTCAAATATATAAGAAAAGCATTTTAAATCTTTAATTAAATTTTACTTATATATTTACAAACCAATTTTATTCATATATATATATATATATATGTTTTCTTATTAATTTCCAAAAAATATGTATACTTATAAAAGAAATCTTTTAAAGAAAATGATTCGTAAAATCTTAATTATTATTATATTTAGAAAACAACTTTTATTAGTTTAAATATAAAGTTTCAAATCCAATTTATTTATGAAACATTTATCATTGAATTTCAAATCAAAATTTTATTTACAATTTATTTAATTCCCAAATCAATATTCTATTTAAAATACATATCTTTATTTATTCTGGAAATTTTTAGATTTATTCAAAATTATTTCAAAATTTCATATTAATTACCCAATTAATTCTTAATTTAATCCAAAAATCAAATTAATTACTAAATCAATTTGACTTAAAAAACAAAATCGTTAAAGATTCCCCCCTTAAGAAAATTTCATCCTCGAAATTTGCTAGACAGGGAGACAACAAAGAACATATAAACATATCCAAGATGGATTATTAGATCAACTGAAATATATATTCTGCATTTGGCTTACCAAATCAGAATATCAATAAATACGAGAATAAACTCACTCCATATCTCACAAGATACTCGGGTCACCAGATCTACGAATATGCAGGGGCCTTGGTCAGTTCGAAGGGATAACTAACCGTTCGTAGAAAATATCCGGATCCCAAAGAATGGACAAATAGATTAAATCTTCCACAATTCTTAAACACTATGTATGGATTTCGAATTCAGGTCGGAATACTTCAAAGTATACACTAGCTTGTCCCTCTTTGGACTTTGATCTTCATAAGAAATCACAATAAACTTTCAAATTTGGTTTGAACAGAAATCATTTTATCGATACAAATTAATTTAACTTCATACTTAATTAACCAATTTATTTCCAATTAAAATTTCAATTCCATTAAAGTTTAAAAAACAAAAAGCTAATAGGGAACCGATAAAGAGAATACGAAATAGAAACTTATCTATAACGATTCATAGGGCCACTGCTGAGAAGATGGCTAAGTTCAAAGCGACATTTCCTAAGTTGTGCTTTAGCGAGTTCAAATTTGTTCCCACTTTGCATTCATTTCCTCCAGATGCCAAGGACACAGTGCTATCTTACGTTAATGATGTCTTTATCCAGCACAATACAACTCTCCATGTGGCAGCGAGAGTTTCTAAGATGTCGATGGAAAGGAAACACAAAATTGATCGCTTAACTCTTGAGGTGATCCACAACAAAGACATCATTAAGTACTTGGACGAAGAGGTCAAGCAGTTTGATTCAAAGTTGGTCGATGCTGAAAAAATCCAATGAGTCTTCTGAATCCATCGACCGTTTAATAAAAGTGCACCAAGCTGAACTGGACACTACCATTAATTTAGCCCTTGAAAAAGACATCTTTAGAAGGAGAAGGATATGTTAAAAAAGGCAATGATGCTTTTGCCCTTCGTATTAAACAGCTTGAGGAGGCGCCTGAGAAGGAAAACCAAGAGAAACTTGAGGCTCGACGGAATCTCATCGCAAGGAGATCGTTGAGGATCACGAAGCTAAAATAGAGTTTGACAAACAAATTGTCCATATAGGGGTCCTCAAGGAAGAGGTAAGGGAGGCTGGTTGGACACAAATAAAGGATGAGTTCAATCCGTTGGTGACATATTACAATGCATGCGTCCTCATGAATCGCAACCTCCACCTCCTTGGAGAGGGATATCCCGAGTCACTTGTCGAAGCCGGGGACCATGTTGTAGATCTGAAGAAGAAGACCCTCGTGTTTAAGTGGATAAAAAGTAGCTTATGTATGAAATCTTATACAATGAAGAGTTTGATGAATTGAGGGTTGCTCGGCTCAGTTTACTTAGTGATCCAGGGACCACCAAAAGGTAAAAGTTGGAGGTGAAGCCTCGAGTTCTGGTTCGCAAGACCCTCACACTACTCAAGCAATTGGTGCTTTAATTTCTCATGCCCTAAAAAAGGATACGGTCTATGATCTACATCATCCAGAGATGCAAAAATCTTTTGGGCTGTCTTTGATTTTGAAAGGTGGCACTCCAGCTCCGACAGAAGGCCAATGTGGTGAAGGTTTATCTCTTACTTCTCCAACGTTTGAGAAGGTTTACATATCTTGTCCAATAGTGATGGTCCTACCCATTAATATTTATGAAATTGCAAGTCCATCTGTGATGTGCACGTAAATGTGCAAATTTTTAATTCCATATTTAATTAAATAAATGATTATATTGGGTATTTTAACACGTTTAAACCAAAATTCAAATTATTTTCAATTCATCACATATTCATCTTCATATATGGGCAAAATGGTTATTTTTGTGCATATATTAATTTGAGGATATTTATTTCACATTTTCTTTGAATCTATAGGAAACTGGATGTCAAAATGGAATCATGAAAAATATATATACACAAGAGAATACAAGGGAATGAAGATGGAAATAATTCAAACCGTGAATCATGTAGGACCCCACCTACCCACTTGCCATGATATACACTTAAGAGCTAATGCACATGCTAACGGAAATTCAAGCTACATGTACATTTAAGTGGAGGATTAACATATCCTAACGATTACTTGGTGGCCATACTATCTCAAGGGTACTTTAGGTAGTTCTCTAAAAATGGATTAGGGTTTTAAAACATGTATAAATACCACATATGTTCATGTAACTCTCTTCTTCTCTTAGCCTCCTTAGTGTTAGGAATAAAATAAATTTAGAAGCTCTCTTTCTTTTTCATGGCTACTTAGCCATTTTCTTTTACGTAATTTTTTTAATGCAATTTTAATACACGCTCTTCTATTTTCTTGTTTATTTGCTTTCATGTTAGTAGTGTAGATCTTTTATTCATGCAAGTAGAGTACCTTTTATTTTACTTTAATTGGTTCTCCTTTTACTTTGCTCTTTTTTTCTCTTATTTTTTTAATGTTGAATGCTACAATTGTTGATATGATAACAAATATGAGAGGCTACATCCCTTCAATCTAGGAGTAATGAAGCTCTCTTAATCATGTAGCTTCAACATTTTGACAATTATTGATCTCTTTTTGTGCTTAAGGGAAATGTTATATGTAGTTAAACTTTGTTGTTTAGCTTTAAATTTGATAGCCTATAACGTGACACCAAATAGGCTATGCTTAAACAAATACAAACACAAATTACCTCTACATCTACATTTGATTATGGTAATGGAGTGAATGATAAAATCAAAATTTGATGGTCTATACTTCTAATCAAAAATTAATAGGTCATGCTTAAAATAAATTTAAAATTTCAACTTCGCTGTCATTTCTCATGAGAGTTGGCAAGCAATTTAGTTATTGTGTTATAGTTTTATGGTTCGTGTTGGGGTAATTAATAGCACAAATATGTCATACTTATGATATAAACATCAATTAAACTCACTAATAACCAAAAAGGAGATATCATAATTTCATTTTGTTGAATTATGTGATCTTGAGAAGGAAATTGCCTCTAAATCGCCTTCTACTCTCATACTTTTACCGCTTCTAATTTTAGTTAGTTTCTAGAATTTTTTTAGCTAATTAAAATTTTCAAATCTTAGTTTAATTTGATTGAATAGAAAAATTTAAAATCTAACAATTCTCAGTGGATCGACCCGTAATCGCCACGTACTAGAATTGTACGTCGTGTGGTTGCAGTAAAATTTTAATTTAAATTCGATCGGCCATTTTCTAATCTGATATAGAATTGGCCGTTGAACAATCTGCATCTATCCATGTTCCCTATGATGATGTTATCCAAGAATAGCAGGCGCTGGCATTGAGGTTCGTTGCGGCCGTCACTATGCAGGTGGCTTCTACCGATCAACCTGCTGAGACTTCCGACATGGATGCTGAAGTCATAGTGGCTCTGAATGAAGAAAAGATCGATGACCAATAGGGGGGTAATACAAAGGATACCGTACTGACTCTTACCTCCAAACACACTGGTAACCTTAGCATAAAGAAGCACATTGAAAAGGAGGAGCAGGATTTACAAGCTAAGAAGGAGAGTGCTGAAGTGGATATTAGTCTGATTCAAGTTATATTGCCAGGCGACATCACTCCTGAAAAAGTCGATCCTTTTGTAACCTAGGGTGAGATATCTTCTTTTTCTCAAAGCATTTCTCCGAAGGGTCGCAATGACAAAAGAGGGATGAAGAGGAGAGGATGAGGCGGTAACTCTGGAGAGTTCACTCCAAAGAATACCCTAAAGAAACCAAAAGAGATGAGAAATAGCTGTCAAATCGGCTTGGTAGTGCGTAGCTAGGCAGCTAATTTCTTTTTGTTGGCTGCAAATTTTTAGGTATGACCCCTGTTTTTAGATTTTAGTATCTTAAATAAACTGGTACTTAGTTTTCAAGTTTTAGTATGTGAAAAACTCTTTTGCTTTTGTTCAACTATTTTATGAAACTTGTTTAAATGTTTGAGCTATTACATTTTACATTCAATGTACTTGTATTCATCGCTCGACATTCAAGTTGCAATGTCTTCCGGTAGCCCATTGCTTTGAAAATTGATCCGAAAAATACATCTCAAGACCTCCTTTTGGTCGTGGCCTTAAGTCATATCAAACACTAAGTGCGAGCCACAGTGTTAAGCTGTCGTGCTCAACTGTTAAGTGATTATACTATTGCCTATAGTCTTAGGTTAGTAAAGTTACTTCGTGGATGGTCGGGTCCCATCAACGATGAGTTTATACTCCTCCTGTCGGGTTCAGGCCATAGTTGGAGAATGAATGGTCAAATCGCATTCATTTGTTTTGTTTATACTCTTACCTACACTCTGGGGATCAGAGTTAGTCGATGTGCAATTAATTACACCCATTTGATGTTAGCCTATACTTTAAGGACTGAAATTGTTATGGGAAATGGTCGAATCACACTTCCTTTGGTTAATTCCCTTGCCATCAAGTCCATGGCAGAAGTTGAAGAGTGATCGGTCATATCACGACCACTTTTACTTTACATTCTTTTCATCAAATCATGAGACAAAGTTAGTTGATGAATGGTCAAGTCACACCCATTCTTTGTTTTATACCCAGTTCATCGGATATTAAGCGAAAGTTAATGGATGAACGGTTTAGTCACGTTCATTATGTTTAATTTGATTATAGACCAGAGAACTTGGTTGGAACTAAACTCTGGGTACTTGACAGTTTATATTAGGCATATGTAGATGTAAGCTGGTCATATATCATAACCATTATATTATGCACAAACAATTCACAAATATGGAGCAAACTTCAGATTTTATTGCAAATTGAAAATGAAGCGATAGAGTCTGCCTTATTACATGGTTTTTAAGTCAACTACAAAAGAAAATTCTGAAAGAAATACAACTGAATGAAATAAAACTAAATGAAATATCGTCGTGAATGCTTGCTATTCCATGCTCTAGGGGATATGATGCCATTGACAGTCGCTAGCTTGAAAGTTCCATCTCCAAGCTTCTGATTGATGTCATACGGCCCTTCCCATCACAAACCCATGTTAGCGGGGCTAGGAAAGATCTGTTTCAGGATATGATCACCAATTTCAAAGGTCCTAGCTCAGATTTTTACATTATAGCATTGAACAACTAGATATCGGTATGCAGCTGCACTCAAATCAGCTTCTTTACGCTTCTCATCGACCATATCTACAGATTCCAAAAGAAAATCTCTATTAGTTATAAGGTTATAATAAGTCACTCGATGAGAAGGGACTTCAAGTTCTATGGGAATCATGGCTTCAAAGCCACAATAAGGACGAAAGAAGTGTGGCAATCATGGACTAGTACGTGGTTTTATATGCCCATAATGATGACGAGAGTTCATTAACCACTTGCCTCTATCCTTTTCCAAATGCTTCTTCAGAATGGACTCTATGATTTTGTTGATAGCTTCGATTTATTCATTATCTTGACGGTGAGCAACTACCATAAATCTTTTCACGATATGATGTCGACGATTGTAGTCTTTGAATTCAACACTATCGAATTAAGTCCTATTATAGATTATGATTGTTCGGGGAGAACAAAATGACATATGATGTTCTGGATAAAAAAATTGATTACTTTCTTCACAATGATAATAGATAAAAGTTCGGTTTCATCCCATTTAGTAAAGTAATCAACTGCTATGATGGTGTACCTTACACCACCTTTGGAAATCGGCAAGGAGCCGATGATTTTAATGCACCAAGTAGCAAATGGCTATGGACTAACCATCTGAGTGATTTCCATCGGTGGAGCTCTTGGAATTTTTGTGAAAATATAGCATTTGTCGCATTTTTTAGCATAATCAACTGCATCTCATTTGATAGTTGGCCGGAAATAACCATAGCATAATATCTTCTTCACCAGGATTTGACCCCTGGCGTGGTCGCCACATTCTCCTTCATGGACTTCTCATAATACCCAGTTAGTTTCATGATTGGTGATACATTAAAACAGGGGGATGGAGAAACCCTTTATGCGCTTGACTTCTTCTCGAACGATGTATTATGAAGCTTTACAAAGGATATGTTGTTTTTCATTCCTTTGTTCGGGAAGGATTCCACTTTGCAAATAGTCTTTAATCGAAATCATCCACAACTTCTTCTCAGGCTTCGTCTCTAAGACCAAATCAATCTCCATCTGGTCAATGCTCAGAGCACTAAGCGTTTCAACTAGAACCAGACCTATTTGTTGTGCATCTTCAAAACCTAGTCAGCTTGGCCAATGAGTCGGCTTTCTCATTTTGTTCCCTGGGGATATATGTAATGGTGTAATGCTTGAAATCGGTTAGCAGCTCTTGGACCCGCTTGAGATAAGGAGCATGTCGCGATCCTTTGGCATGATATTCTCCCCTGAGTTGGTTTACTACTAACTGGGAATCACTGAAAATATGCAATGTCGTTACTCCTAGCTCTCTAGCCAGTTTAAGCTCAATGATCAAGGCTTCATATTATGCTTCGTTATTTCCTGTAGGAAATTCCAGTTTCAGGGCATAACAGATCAAGCATTCCTCAGTAGTTACCAGTATGATTTCGGTGCCAGAACACCGATCATTGGATGCTCCATCCGTATACATCTTCCATTGGATAGTAGGTTTTACACTGCTCTCTAAAGAGTCATCTTGTGTGGTGAATTCGGCTAATGCCCGCTACTGCTTGTCCCAGGATTACTCTTCGAGCGAGACAAGTGATATTGAGATAGCTTAATTCAATGTTCCATTTTAATAGCCTTCCAGATGTATCAGGTCACTATAGGACCTATCGTAGTGGTTGGTTGGTGAAGACACTGATAAGGTAAGCTTGAAAATAAAGGCGGAGCTTTCTTGATGCAATCAAAAGGTAGTATGCAAGTTTCTCCAACTTCAAAAAATTTCTTTTAGTACCTATCAAGTTCTTGCTGACAAAATACGCTGGCCTTTCAATTTGATTCTCTTCGCGTAGCGGTGCAACACTTATGACTGATGCCGCTAAATAAATATACAAGTCTTCATGATCCGTTGGCATGGACAAGATGGGGGTTCTCTTTAATTGATGTAATAGAGCTTGAAACACAATAATACAATCCTAAGTCCATCCAAAGTTCCTATTCTCTCTCCCGATCAATTCGAAGAAAGTGGTGCACTTAATATTGGCCCTAGAGATGAATCGACTCAGGGCAACGACCTTTCCATTTAGGCTCTATACCAGCTTAATTGTCTATTGTACTTGAATATCTTCGATCACTTGAATCTACTTGGAATTGCCTTTAATTCCATGAGAGTTGATGATACCTAATAATTTCCCTTACGTAACACCGAAAAAGAATTTCAAGAGGTTAAGTTTCATTCCATAATTTTCGGAGAACATTGAACATCTTTGCCAAGTCATCAATATGGTCATTTTTTCACTGTGACTTCATGAACATATCGTCCATATATACTTAAATTGATCACCTGATATGTTTTTTGAACATCTGATTGACTAGTCTCTGGTAAGTAGCTCCAACGCTCTTTGGTCCAAAAAGCATCACAACGTAGAAATATAATCCCAGGTCGGTAATGAAGCTAGTTGTTCCTAGTTTAGGACGTGCATCAGGATCTTATTATATCTTTAGTATGCATGAATGAAATCGGTTCATATCCAATGGTTGAGCCTACCTATTGGACGATCCTCGAAGGTGGAAAAATGTTTTTCAAGCATGCCTTGTTTAGGTCTAAGTAGCCGACGCATGTCTATCGTTTCCCATTATCTTTTATCACAAGAACTGGATTGGATAACCATTTTGGGTAGAGCGCATCGCAGATAAACCCATTATTTTTGAGTTTATCCACTTCCTCTTTATGTGTAGTAGATCTCTCTAGATCCATGCCGTTTTGTTTTTGTTTCAGCAGGACTTGCCTCGGGTCGATATTCAATGCATGGGTTGTGATAGTCGGTAAGATCATACACATGTTAGAATGGGTCCAAGCAAACATATCAAGATTCGCTCGAAAAAAGCCAACTAATCCCTTCATCATCATTACACCGAGCTATATTTTGATCTTTAGTATCCACAATGGGTTTTCATGGCTGATCATGTGTCAATCGTCAGCTCAATGTTTGGGGGTGGTTTCCTGTACTGCATAATGTTACAAATCGGTAAATAAACATTCTCTAGAAATATATTCGATGACATGTACGTATCAAATGATGAAATCCTCGGCTTTCCTCTCCCGAAATCCCATATTTGGTCGAGGTTTCTATCACCATCTTTCTTTTGCTTATTCAGTTTATTCTGAATATTGATTTGAACGTTCCCAGAACAATTACTGGAATTCTTTAATTCTATATTACTTTTAACTTTCCCAGAACAATCATGGACTGCTACTTCCACATTACTTTTTACTCCCTCGGCTCTTGGACCTGCAACATCTCTCTTCCTGATACGCTTTTCCTCCTCTTTTCTCAAAAACTGAGCCTCCTTTGCAATGAAACGGTCCAATGTAGAAGGAGGCTTTCCCGCTAACGAATCGCCAAACTCGGAATCTGATTTTACTCCCCTAGTCAGTGCCATGAGTGTTGCATCATCGTTTGGGTTACTGACTTCTAAACAGCTATATTAATCATTTTGATAAAAATATTTCAATGACTCCCCCGGTGCTTGGATCGAGTTGGAGAGTGACATTACATCCTTGGAGTAAATCCTGTGCATGAAGAACTGCTCTAGGAACTTCTTTGCTATCCGTTCAAATGAAGAGATCGACTATGGTGGTAGCTTGGTGAACCACGTGGTTGCAACATCTTCTAGAAAAATGGGAAAACACCTGCACTTGACTGCATCAGTGGCTCAGGCGGAGTCCATGTATCATTCATACTTCAAGAGATGCTGCTTGGGGTCGGTTTTTCCTACAAAGGCAGGCATCATAGGAATATAGAAACTCCATGGATATTATGCATATATAATGTTGTTGGTGAATGGAGTATGACTTTAGAGAGTCCCCAATCATCATTGGTCAAGCCCTGACTATCTGCTAGTAGCTGGCCCACCATAGTTGTTATGTTTGGTATTTGGAAAGTTGATGTCAGCCGTTAGCCATGTTCCACCTCATATAAGAGACCCGATCCACGTCTTCGAGCAGTGCCACTTTGCCTTAGCTCCTCTTACTCTTGATCCATTTCCTAAGCAGTAGTTTTATCGTTGTCTCTAAGCCGCAATTTATCCATATTCACTTGAGCTCCAGCACCTTGATCGATCGTGGCACCGCCAAAGTAAGCTCCTTCACCTACATGCCGATCGCCCCCTTGATTTGAGGTTTTAGAGCTGATCCCCCTGGGTGATTTGGTACCGATCGTGCTGATCGGCTATAGCGATTTCCTGATCCTATCCTAATGTTCTAGATACACATGCATCCATTTTGCAGCGTCTGTTTCTGTGATAGTCTTCAAACGAGGATGAGTTTTCCAATCTTAAATATGGAGTAGGCTCCCTTCTTGTCTTTCTATGCTGAACTTTCAACTGGTTCATCAGGTCGATGTTATTTTGGTTTTGCTGGTTAAGCTACTAATGGCTATCCATCAGTTCCTTATTAGGACTTCAAAGGCTACTTTGGTGACATAGTCAGTTGGATTTTGGGAATTGGCAACAATTGGTTGTACGCCCTGATCAACTTGTTAAATGACTGGTATCTTCATTGCCTTCAATAGCATAGGAAGTAGTAGACTTTCCTCTAGTCATGGCTAATAGCTTCCTTTTAGATCTTCATTAAATCTGAGTAGAAACAAAAAATAGTCAATAGGAATCTGGATCTATCTTACAGATGTGGGAATCCACAAGTAGATGATGAGATCCAATCAGGCTGAGAATTCTTTCTTAGTGAAAGCACTAAAATGTTTGCACCAAAAGTTAGCACTAACATGAAATAGATTATATGTAGAGGAATAAATAAGGAAATCAAAATTATAACTTAGGAAATAAGTGGAAAATAAGTGAACAACGACGACAAATAGGTTTATAGTGGTTCAGCATTGGATGTCTACATCCACTTAAATGAAATAACTTTACTAATCACTAGAATTTGAGTACAAGAGGTATTAGATCAGAATTCACGAATACAATGGAGTACAGAGAAAACAACATCATAAAGATCCCTTAAATGAACTATAAATTCTGTATTTATAGGCACAAATGATCGAATATCTCCCTAAAAATTCGCTGACTGGATCTCTAGATGTAGTCGAGGTCACCCAAAAAATTTCAAGGCCCAATTTCTAATCGCGAGTGATTAGGGTAGATCAGTCTTCCCTGCCACGTGCTACCATGTGATTTCCATGGTTGGTCCCCCTCTATGCTAGCTTCATATTTCTGAAGTTGTTTGTATAGTTTCTTTCATGTTTTTTAGAGATATCGATCAATTTCTTCTGAGTTAGATTGTTAATTAAAGTTGTTCATAGCCATAATGATCCGATGTGATCCCTTTCCCAATGGAGGCACTAATCTATGAAAGTGGGATATGGATCGTGTAATATGGATATATGATAATACAGAGTATAATGATGATGATAATACTGTAAATAGTGCGGAATAAAAAGTAGTATGATAATACCTGAGCAACAGAACTGGATTTCGCCTCAGCAGCCGAAGAGGACTTCACTCACCTGAGTAGCAGAACAGTACTTCAACAATACAAAAAAATAATTTTGACTTTGTGTGTTCTTAATAACACGGATATGTCAATTGTAGTACACCCTTTCTATAATCTTCTCCTTGAGTATAAATATATACATATACATATACATATACATACATACATATATATATATATATATTTGAAGTATATGAAGAATAGAAAAGTATAGTTTTGCTTTAATGCAATATTAATTGAAAGTAAGATAGCAAATAGATTTCAGAAAGTTAGATCAGAGAATAAAAGAAATTGATTGTGATTAAGGGAGTTGAAATCAAGTTGAAGTTTGTATTTATAAAGGTTAGAAAGCAACAACTGTTGGTGAAGAGTTTCGATCGGAGTGTTGTGTCCGAATCTTTTCGTTAAAGGTTCACAACTCTTCGCAAAAGTTTTGTCTTTTCGAAAAGTGGCAGTTATGGAAATTCAGTCAACTGAGCCTCTAGGTCAGTCAACTAAATTTTAAAGGTGATTTTTAAATTTAAAATTTGTATATTTATGTAACTGTGCATGCTTCAAAAAATATCCAATGTAAGTCGACAGTCTCAGGTGGTCAGTCGACTGATCTGGTTAATTTTTTGCAGTAAGCACAGTTTACATATGTATATGAATTTCTATAATTTTAAAATACCTTTATAATTTAAATATATGATTATATATGTATAAAATATTTAGTAAATATAAAGATTAAATATATAAGCTAATATATACGTAATCAAGGAGAGATTTTAACAAAATTGACCTAAGACTCAAAAACAAAATAATATAATTGATGCACCGGTTTTGAAGTCTTGTCCTCTTGTAGTATATATTCTCTTTTTGTCGTAGCAGTCATCAGATCTGTATGTCGTAGTGATAGCTTTGTGTCATGAATCAAAACCAAGTCTCAACATTCTCTCCCTTTTTGATTGATGACAACCAATAAATACTTACTCCGCTGAATCTTTGACGTTCTATATCTTGCATTCTTATTGTTAGCAATAATATATCTCTCCCTTTGTCATCGACAAAAAGGAATAAGGAATATAAAAGTATGAAGTCATAATGTCATAGATATTATGAAGAAAAACAACAATTCATACATTAAACTTCCATAAACAAGAGTCTTTGAAATAATATGAATAGAGTGGATATTTTATAAAATCCATACAAAATAAAGACTAATCTTTTTATAAATTAAAATAACAACTTACTCCATCCTATTCTTACCCGTTAATCTGTGCTTGCATTGTTTATTCTTGGAAATGGTGTTAGAGCAATATCTTTCTCTCCCTTTGTCATCGACGGAAAGGAGAGTTTATATGATAACAAATATTATATTCCACATAAGTGTTAATAATATAGAACAAAATAACTACTACTTGTAAGGTATCAAAAACAATGAACATTTAAAGCATGCGATACCCAAGGTTCTTATAATTTCCTAATTTTTAGGAATCCATAACCATTTGGGTGTGGTTGAACCTTTATAAATATAATTTTCATTATTAGTTGCCATATCAAAATAATCATTAATGCACTTTTCTTTATTTTTTCAATTAATAGGAACCCAAATACTTAGATAATTTTTATTCATATTTGCCGTCAATGATCTTGTACTTCAAGAGAAGTTATAAACATTATTCGTCATAACAATATTTGAATTTCTATAAAAATTGGATTTCGATTTTACTCAAAATTTAGTAGTAGCATTAACACTTTTACTATACATAAAAGCATATTTAGTGCTGTTTCTATGATTAGTTTTATTATATCCTAAACCACTTTTATCATGTAAAGGTCTAAAACTAGATAAAATCATGTTTAAATAGTTTTGACCTCTATTAAATTTTGTGACTTTAGTGTTAAGTTTATCAAACTTAGCTTTAAAGTCGCATAATATTTTCAAAAGAAATATTGCTCTTTTTCAAAATATCAATTTTCTTGTTTAATTCAGAATTTTCCTTTTTTGACGTACAGGACTCATATTCGAGATTCTGAATTATCTAAAGATGATTGTAATAAATCATTTTGTCTTTTCAAATCAATTTTTTTTTAAAATTTATCTCTCACTTTTTCAAATATGGTGTTTTGTTCATTTAGAGAATCTTTAATAGTTATAAAATTATTCTTTAAAACACAAGTTGATTTTCTAAATCTAACTTCTCATTTTCACGTTCTACAGATTTCATCTTTTCTAAAATAATAAAATTAAGCTTTGAAATCTTATCGCTAATACTAACTGATTCATTATTATCTTTTACTGAAATTTGTAAATCAGAAAGTACCTTTTTATAGTCTTCAGGGTGGCTTTGACAGAGATTTTGCACGTTGTATTTCGATTATATCATTTTCTGGCAATTATTCTATGATATTGTGACGATCGATAGAATTCTAGGTTGTTAGATTATCATATAACTGTGCTATGGTTATATGATGATCTTGCTCCGATAACAAATGAAAGTGTGCTATGGATCGTGTAATATGGATATATGATCATACAGAGTATAATGATGATAATAATATTGTAAATAGTGCGGAATAAAGGGCAGTATAGTAAGATGACACTAGGAATTTTTATACTGGTTCGGAGCACCATCCTTTGTCTGGTGCCAGACTCCTTCTAGAATTTCACTAAAACAACAACCCACATTTTACCCAGAGGAACAGGTCTATATAAACCCTGAGCAGCCGAACAGGGACCTGAGCAGCAGAACAGGATTTCGCCTCAACTGCCGAAGAGGACTTCACTCACTTGAGCAGCATAACTGGACTTCAACAAATACAAAAAAATAGTTTTGACTTTGTGTGTTCTTAATAACACAGATATGTCACTCGTAGTACACCCTTCCTATAATCTTCTCCTCGAGTATAAACACACACACACACACACACACACACACATATATGAAGAATAGAAAGGTATAGTATTGCTTTAATGCAGAACAATTGAATGATAGCAAATAGATTTCAAAAAGTTAGATCAGAGAATAAGGGAAATCGATTGTGATTAAGTGAGTTGAAATCAAGTTGAAGTTTGTATTTATAAAGGCTAGAAAGAAGGGACTGTTGCTGAAGAGTTTCGATCGAAGTGTTGTGTCCGAATCTTTTCGTTAAAGGTTCGCAACTCTTCGCAAAAGTCATATCTTTTCAAAAAGTGGCAGTTATAGAAATTCAGTCAACTGAGCCTTTGGGTCAGTCGACTGAATTATTCAAAGTGAATTTTAAATTTAAAATTCACACATTTATGTAACTGTGCATGCTGCACAAAATACCCAGTGTCAGTCGACTGTCTCAGGTGGTCAGTCGACTAACCTAGTTAATTTTATGCAGTAAGCACATTTTCCATATGTATATGAATTTCTATAATTTTAAAATACCTTTATAATTTAAATATATGCGTATATATGTACAAAATATTTAATAAATATAATGATTAAATATATAAGCTAATATATACGTAAACGAGGAGTGATTTTAAAAAATTGACCTAAGACTCAAAAACAAAATAATATAATTGATGCACCGATTTTGAAGTCTTGTCCTCTTGTAGTATATATTCTCTTTTTGTCGTAGCAGTCATCAAATCTGTATGTTGTAGTGATAGCTTTGTGTCATGAATCAAATCCAAGTCTCTACAATATATATTTAAAATGTTCTGTAGACTCCACCTCTTGGTTTCGCTTGATTGTTGTTTCTCACTATTGTCTATGCTTGATCTCTGATCTCTATAATCACTTCTATGGCTGCTTACCTTATCTATCATCGAGTTTAACTTGCCCAATAGTCTTGATATAGCCAGGTCAAAAAGTTAGATAACATGTTCCTTATTGGAATTTAGTTTATAAAATACAGTTAAATTATATTATATTCTTAACTTTTTTCTTAATTCAAAATTTAGATTCAAAGCCTTTTCAGATGAATAATATTTATTCAAAAACCTTTTTACCATTATAAGTATATTAAAAAAATTCGAAATATTTTAAAGGCAAAAGATAAAATGTAGTATTATTTTATAAAAGCTGTTATGAAAGTAATAATTTCATTTTCAAGTGATATTAGTTATAAAAGAGGTTAAATGATTTTAAAAGAGTTCTAAAGCTTTTGTAAAAAAGGCAACTCTTCCTTAAAACGAATTCATGGATTTAAAACTAATTTTGGAATATTATATCTTCATATATAAAATTAGTTTAAAACTCTTTTATTTTATTTATTATGGATTTGAGATTTTAATAGGATTTCGAATTTTCTATGAAACAAAGAATTTTAATAAATGATCGAATTATCGGGTTGGTATGCGACATTTCATACAATTCGTTCGCTCATCATTATAATTTGTTAAATAGAGTTTGAGTGAAAATTATTAGCTTTTCGCAAATAGTTGAATTTAATTTTCGATATGGGATAGTTAATCAAATACTCAAGAGTTGATATTTGAGAAGCTCTTGACGAAACTGCTTTGAGAGGTGTTAGCGACCTTACCAGACGAAACTGCTTAGTAAGGCAATAGCGACCTTGTCCTCCCGACGAAGCTACCTATTGAGGTGGTAGGAACCCCGCCTTTAGGGTAAAACTTCTTAGTGAATTGTTTGTGACCATATCCTTTCGACAAAACTATTTGGTGAGATGTAATCGACCTTTTTCTTTCAAGGAAACTTCTTAGAGAGGTGTTAGTGACCTTTTCATTGAGTTTGTGGCCATCATAATCTTTTTGGTGCGGAGATTATGATTAATCGGGTATCCATTCCTGTTTTTCTTCGAAGCATTTGTATTCGGGTATGAATTCTCCTTTTTTCTTTGAAAATTTTGATAAATTGGTTATCACCTTTTTTTTAGATGATAGTCCATTTGAGACATGATATGAATATATGAAATGGTGATTTTGATTGATATGCCTTATTACGGTTATTTCATTTTTGACATATTTTTGTTATGGCATATTTTATTGTTAAGTCATATATTGATATGGATTCTCAAATGGTAATTAGGTTTGATATGCCTTATTATGATCGATTGGTTTTAGGCATACTTTGGGATAGTTTATTTTATGGTTAAATTATATATTAAGCTCATCATTATAATTTGTTAAATAGAGTTTGAGTGGAAATTATTAGCTTTTCGTAAATAGTTTACTTTAATTTTCGATATGGGATAGTTAATCAAATACTCAAGAGTTGATATTTGAGAAGCGCTTGACGAAACTGCTTTGAGAGGTGTTAGCGACCTTACCAGACGAAACTGCTTAGTAAGGCAATATCGACCTTTTCCTCCCGACGAAGCTACCTATTGAGGTGGTAGGAACCCTGCCTTTAGGGTGAAACTTCTTAATGAGTTGTTTGTGACCTTATTCTTTCGACAAAACTGTTTGGTGAGATGTAATCGACCTTTTTCTTTCAACGAAACTGCTTAGAGAGGTGTTAGCGACCTTTTCATTGAGTTTGTGGCTATCATAATCTTTTTGGTGCCGAGATTATGATTAATCGGGTATCCGTTCCTGTTTATTCTTCGAAGCATTTGTATTCGGGTATGAATTCTCCTTTTCTCTTTGAAAATTTTGATAAATTGGTTATCACCATATTTTTAGATGATAGTCCATTTGAGACATGATATGAATATATGAAATGGCGATTTTGATTGATATGCCTTATTACAGTTATTTTATTTCTGACATATTTTTGTTATGGCATATTTTATTGTTAAGTCATATATTGATATGGATTTTGGAATGGTAATTAGGTTTGATATGCCTTATTATGATCGATTGGTTTTAGGCATACTTTGGGATAGCTTATTTTATGGTTAAATTATATATTTATGATATTAGTATCTTACCTTTTTATTAGATATAGTCTGACCCATTTATTCTATAATACTCGGGTTATGCCGAGACTCGACAAGAACAAGGACTCATTGACTTATGGGTTTTGTGCTAGCACTGGAGTGGATTATTATGACTATTTAAGTTTACTTAATTATTGTGTCACTTATGATGATATGTCATGTGTATTATTTAGTAGTGACTTTATACTCGATACAACATTTTGGATGACATGCGTATATTTATGTGGGTCTAATACTGATATTTTGTAGACTCGCATCTTGTTATGATGTGTGTGCACACACACACACACACACACACACACACATATATGATGTATATTATTCAGCTGCAATCTATGACTCTGATTTATTTATATTATATAGCGTTGTATTATATAGCATTTTGAATGTTTTAAATCTATGTGTTCATTACTTTGTATTAATATTGTATATGTCAAATTTTCATGTCAAGTCCTTAAAAGGTAACGAAGACATGATAGTGTTAGTCCAAAGATATATTCACATTCGATCATCCTTAAACAGCCATATTCTCTGTATTATTAGATGACATTACTTGTAATTTCTTTAATAATACGGGTATAGTGGTGGGACCATTCCAGCTTGGTATTAGAGCCGTGTTCAGAACATTATAGAATATGATTGACACAAAGTCGAGATCTGAACCTAAACAAACTTAGAATCCCATCCCTTGGACGTGCAACGTATAATTAGAACTTATATTCTTATTAGGACATTTATATATTATTGGGAATAATCATCGGGGCATATTTGTAGAAGTTTTGAAGTACTTTACAAATTATTATTATGAAACAATTCTAAAATTGGAACTCACTTATGTAAAGAATGAGATTTTATGGATAGCATTAATAAGATCTTAGATGGCTTAGAATTGAATATTATTTTGTCCTGGTCAGTAGTGATTAGAATTGTGCATTGAAAGTTGGAAGACAGTTTTCCACTAAAGGCGATTGTTTGCTTATTTGATTAATTTGTATGTTGTTTGCATCATGTTTTTATTTATGCTTAGTTTAAAATGTGGAATTGAACAAGGAATTATCACTTAAAGAATTTATAATCTCATTTGAACCTTAACAAACCCAATTATTAATAAAAGCCTACGATTTCTACAACATTGAATCGCCAAGGAATAATAAAAATGTTTAAGCAATTAATAGTCATAAAATATAAAATGACAAATAATATGTATCTAATTAAATTTGAAATTGGAAAATATACTTATTAAATAAAATAAGGTATAATAAAAATTATTGGTTGATGGATGCTTGGTTGTTTTAAAATTATAAGTGATTGTGCAAAATTAATATTGAGTAGGAATCACTATTGAGAGTTAAAAACAGCTCAATAATAACAATAAGAACTTGCAAATGAAATATCGAAAATTTAAATTTATATGAAATGAAATGTTAATTCATATGTGTGACTAATTAAACTTAAGATGAATTAAAAGTTTGATGTTTGCTTGAAGTATATATTGATGAATGTGTGTGCTATGCAATTATTATCAATAAATTAGTATTTCTATGATAACATTTACATTGATTGAGAGAATTTCAATAAAAGAAAGCACCTATTTGAATTAAAATATTTTTTTAATGACCCAAAAATTTTGATGCTTAAAATAGGTTAATTTAATAAGATTTTGGTAATTAAATTTTGAATAAATAAAATTTAGAATTAATTAATCAATTAATAATAAATAAATGGTAATTGAACAAAATCAATGTTTAGTAAGAAATTATAACATTGGTTTGGAAATGATAAACTTATAGAAATGTGATTGAGAGTTAATGATAACAATTATTATAAGTTAATCGTTTATATAGTTCATTAAATCAAAATTTGTAATCAATAGCAATGAATCTCAATTCAGGGTTATGTAAGTGTAAATTAAGGAAATAATTGGAAATAATGTTAATTCTATTCATAAAATGATAATTGATTGAATATAGAAATGGAAATCAAGGTTTATCAATTTATTGGAATTTAAAATTTAATAATTGGATTAATTGCAAATAATTGAAATTTAATATTTAATTGTTACGTTGATGGAAATTAAGATGAAATTTGAGATTATTGATGCAATAAATCATGACTGTGACGACCCGGAATTTTCGAGCACTTAAAATCGGGATATTTAATTGATTTTAAATATTCAATAGAGTAATTTTAACTTGAATTACGAATATCACAATTTATTTTATAATTAAATTATTGAATTAAATAATTTGAAGTTGGGTAAAATGTTGAACCTGGAGTTTTAAACCTGTTAAAAATAATTTAAATGCTTATAAAATTAATATTGATAATACTGAAGAAAATAAAAGTGTTGAATCAATTTAAAAATGGTTTGTTAAGTTATGAAATTTTATCGTTTTAAAATTGAACTTAAAAAAAATAGCCTTCCGAGGCACAGTCTCGGGATTTAACGAAACGAGTTCCATTGGATCCGTAATGTTTTATTATTATCAGATTTCAATTTTCGCATTGTTTGGAGTTACTGTTGGGTCTTACGATTGGTTAATGCCTAGATTAATCAAATTGAATTTAAATTAATAATCGAACCATCTCTTATACGCCAGTCCCCTACTTTTTATTTCGTCCATCCTTATCTTCTTTCATACGATAAAAAAAAGGGTCAACGCCGAGCCTTTCTCAAAATTCATGGCCGCGTTTTCTTCACAAATCAATCGTGTCTTCTTTCTTATCTAAATCGGTCCGCTCTCTTAAATTAAAAAAAAGAAAATCAGAAAGATAAGAGTTTCGACCCACACCTTTTCTTTTCCCAATTCAATTGAAAATGGAGGAACTCAATTCGAACAAATTCGTTCGAAAATCTTTAGATTAAAACAATCACCTACTCAATGAAATCGAGTTCGAGCTTCGACTTGAAGGAGGTCGCGAGTGTTTTGGCGATGGCGTGTTGCTGCGACCTAGGGTTTAGAGTTGAGTTGCGTGATGTATCATGGTCGGCACCGCAATTAAAGTCGCGGTTTGGGGCTTCGCGATTGACTTGGGCGCTCGCATTGGGGGATTCGCGAGAGGCACTGGGTAGTTGTTATCGATAAGGTGAGTCACGATGCGAGGCAAGGTCGCAGGGGATTTCGTGGTTTCAGAACTCGATCGATGAGGTATCAATCTCTATTTTCTTTTTAAAAAATTTAGTAAGTAAATATTCATATGTTTGCAACAAAAAAAGAGAAAAAAATATTTTGTAAATCTGAACTGCAGTGATTTTTTCATACACACACACACACAGATATATATATATATATATATATATATATATATATATAAGTATTTCAATTATATACATAGGTTTGAGAAGGTATAACGGTTGCTTATACATTTTAAATTCTTACCGTTTAATATTAAATAGACAGCATGACAATGAATACCCATATATTATAAGCATATTAAATCGAGTATTTACAAATGCATGAGTGCTACGTGATGGTTAAATTATTTTGAAAATCCAAATCTAAGGATAGAAACTATTCATTTAAATTGTTTATAGGAAAGGGAGTAAATTTGGAATTTTCTTAATCCAATAGATTTGAATTGTAAATAGGTAAGATTTTGAAAGTGTAAGTTAGAAATGGAAATTGTTGGGTTAGAAAAGAAAATGTAAATGAGGTTAGATATTGTTATTGTAATCAGGTTTAAACTGGAATTGAAAAGAAAATTGTATACTTATGTATACGCTTAACTTACTTAATTATTTTAAGTAATTTATGAAAAGAAAATTAGTTTAAATTTTTACTACTTTGGTTAAATTAAATCAAAGGTTAAAATTTGATCATTAGTTAAATAAATAAATAAATGGTGAATAATTGTTTGATTGGTTCAAATAATAATAAATCGTGAATTGTTATACAAGGTTTAAAAATCAAGGGGACAAGCCAGTTTGGAATGGATTGCAAACAGCAAAGTAAAGGTGAGTTAATCTCACTCAGCTGAATTTAAATTTAAATTTAAATGATTAAATTTAAATAATTGTTTGAATGGTTGAATTGATTGATGTGCTATAGTATGGTATATTTTGGAATTGGCATTTTATATTGTGCTAATATCTGTGGATGCAGGGAAAACAGATTGGAGGGATCCAACTGGATTCCTCAACACTTATTTAAATTATTCAATGTTCTCTGTATGATTATTGGATATTCTATGATGAATTATATTAGAATACTGAATGCTATAGTCTGCTTGAATATTTTGGTACTTTGATTTATCTAAATATATAGAATTGGACTTTGAAAAGAAACAAAGGAGTGAACTTTTAAGAAAATAATTATAAAAAATGTAAATAAATTAAGATGAATTTGATAAGAATATTAGTGGTTCCAAAATGCTAATTAATAAATTCTGTATATGGAAAGGAATTTTTGATTAAATAGAGAGTTAATGAGATTTGAAACTTCAGTGATATTATTAAAGGAACAAAACATTTATTTAAAATTTAAGATTTAAATTATTGAAAAAAATAAAGAAGAAATCAAGAAGAATCTGAAAATTTGTATATTTCAATTAAAAGATTTAAAATCAAACGAAAAATAATAATAATAATAATAAAATCCATAATTAATGAATTTTGAAATGAACTAAGTAAAGAATTTATTTCAAATGGAATAAATTGGAAATCAATTTGGGAAATTGATTTAAGTAACTGAGATTGGAAATTCTCCCTGAATAACCAAGTATGCTTCAAAGTAAATTTTTAAATATAAATTAAGGTTTTAAAGTTGCTTTAAAAAGCAAGTTTTGGAAAATTTATCATTTCTAAATATTTAAATTATAAAGTAAGTATTTTCTTTTAATCTATTATGGTAGTAATTATTTAAAGAATGACTTAGTATTTTGTTTTTAAAAGTGTAAAACTAGTTTTATGTTTTATTAAGTAACCTTATTTTCAAATATTCATATAGTATGTATTTTTAACAAAAGTAGTTTTAACTTAAATGTTTTAAATTATATTTCAAAGTAAAGTGTTTTAAATTATTTTAAAAATCTAGTTGTGTGCTTGGTGATTTCAGTGGAGATAGAAAATATTTGGGAAAGTTTATTCTGAAAAGAAAGATGGTTTGAAACTGTTTTCAAAGAGCTGAAAACAAAAATATATCTTGTGAAGATATTTTGAGATTAATAAATAATTTGGGAAAATTATTTATTGTTGGATGGATGTTTATGAATATTAATTGATAGTTAAATAACCGACTATCAATATTGGACAAATACGTTGATCATTTCGAAGAGATGGGATCGAGATTTATTTCTCGAAAACCACTTCGATGCGGTTTGTACGTTCCGTGGGAAACGAGTGTGGATTCGAAGATGGAGCAGTGAAGTGCAAGGGCTAGTCGCTACTAATCCTGAGGATATTTCCAAAGTGGATGTAGTAGGAATAGTGCCTTCGGTTCCGTTCGAACCCGGGATGGACTTGTATGGATGAATGCTTTCGGAACATCGTCTGGTAGACGATGGGCATTCTAAGGATATATTCTATAAAGGTAACGCTTAGCCTCAAGACTCAATAACCGGGAATGACTGAAAATCAGGGTTATACGGCAAGGCTAGGTGGGTAGCACCCAAGCATGGTGAGGTCATCCCTGTCTAGATGTCCCTTTTATTTCGGCTTAGTGGGTGGTTGCTGATCCCAACCGCGGGGTGATCTCACTCGGGATTATCCAGTAAGGGGTAGTCCCAGTCTTGTGTTGCAGGGGAGCGGGCGTACTCCTCCGTACTATGATCTAGGCCACGTACTATGACAGGTGGTACCCCAGTGCCTAGTCATTAGTTGGAAATCCATTCTCCCTACGAGCCTTGTACGAGTTTTGTTTGTATTACCCACTCTATGGCTAGTAGCTGGAATTTAATAGATGTAACAATTTAGGCTATTTTATAAGTATTTGTATATAGACCCGATTATATTATTAGAGGATTTCTATAAAAATTGTTTTAGCTATCGTAACGTAAAAACCCGACATGTTTATTTGTGGCGTAATCTTACGAGATGCTTTTGTTTTCAAAGGATTTTTGAAACTTTAATAATCAATTGAGTGTGATTTTCTCGCGCTGGTATTCCAGACTAACTCGGCTATTATTTAACTGTAATGTTCGGGTCATACCGAGTATTATAGGATATAGGATATGATGCTGTGGAGCTCAGGAGACGAGCTAGATGACGATACGTACTTTCGTACTTGTTTTATATATATTCCGCTATGTTGAGTAGTTGTATATCCAGTTGTATTTTATTGATGTTGAGCTGTGATTGATGTACTCTGATGATGTAATATATAAACAGAGATATTTGATTTTTTTAGTAAAGATTATTTATTATCTTTTATATTTTATTCCGCTGCGATGGTTAGATTATGTTGTTGTTTTCTATTTTCTTCTTCTACCTCTTCTTCTTTAACCCAAATGGTTCGTATTTCTGTACAACTTGAGTTGATTTAGGTAGAATAGTGTTGACTCAAGGAGTACGGATTTGCGGGCTGTTAAAGTTGGTATCAGATCTTAGATTGGTGATAACCTTGGCTCTAGTGGGAAGTACTCATTTAAATTAGAATCCGTAGTACTCTAGAACGAGTTTGAGCGTATTAATAGATATGAGTGCGTATTTGTTAGTGAATATAAATTATTTTAATATTGTGTTGATTGGTTTATTGAGTGGTATATGAACCTTCGTCGGCACAATCTGGACAACTGTATCGAAGGGGTTTCTATACACTTGAATAGAACAATTGACACGGTATTGTTTTAAATATGGATGAATGAAATAATTTTACCTAAAAATATATTTTGTTATAAAGAAAAGTTTTTGTAAACTATTTTAGCTAATATATGGTTGTTTGGATGTTAGGAAGAATAATTTTAAATTATTATCATTGTTGAGTAAAAATTTAACTAAAAATTTAAAATATAACCAAAGGTTAAGGGAATAAACCCATTATAAAATGAAATTTATAAATATGAATTATAAATGTAATTTATAAAATTGAAATATAATCAAATGAGAATTTGTATGAGCATAAGCCATGCAAATGAATTACAGTTAAAATTGATTTAAGCAAGATTTGGAAATTTAAAATCCCGGAGACTTTAGAAGTGTTTGTTGAAGTATTTTGAAGATAAATAATAGTATTATTGTTTTAGAGGTATTTCTGAAAGGAAATTTATTTTAAATGAATTTTGAAAGTGATATAGCATTGAAATCACTTGGATTATTGGAAAATAATTCTGATGATGACGGCCGCATCATCACTATTCATTTTCGAATTTCTAAGTGACGGATTACTGCCAAAAATTTATTTGTTCAGAAAAGCTAGTTGTTTTGAAAATTTCATAGGAAATTTGTTGGGAATAAAACCAGGATTGGTTTGACTTTTGAGAAATGTGATTTGAGATGTTGAAGATTTCAAAATGATTTGAAACCAAAAGCCGTATGATTAAAAATCCTGATGAAATAGTTGTAAGCTTATAAATTGAGATGATTTTTAAATTAGGAAGGAAACATAAGCTTTGAATGTTGGAATTTAAATTTAAAGTGAAAAGTTAAAAATTAAATTAACTTGGGTTGGGGAATAAAAATTTAACTGGATTGATATTGATTGAATTAGACTAAAAATAATATCCAGTTGTATTCAAATTAAGTTGAAATCAAATTGAGGTAAATAAATCTGAGTTAAAATAAAACTGAATTGGAATAAGAATTCAATTGAGTTATTGGATGGAATGAATTGGAATAACTTATAAAAGTATTAGAAATCCATAGAAATAAAAATATGCTTGGGTATAAATAAGCATAAGGCTTGAGTTAAAAATAAAAGAAGAATATATTCAAGCCTATAATGAATGAAATTGTGTAAATAATAAGTTGTGACTTATAAAATTTAAAAGTGGGATAGAAAACCCAAAATAAATATTGTTTGATGATTTGAATAATAAAATGAAAATCAAAATTTGAATTATAAAATAAATTGAACTAAGAAAATTAAATGAAGTGATATTTGGAATTAAAAATCAAGTTCTGAATTATAAATTGGGAAAAGACTATTTAGATAATAAATTAGATAATGAAATATGTAATGGGAACCTAATGTAGTTAAATAGAAGCTGCATTGTGAGTTTATGATGAAGTTTAGAAATAAAACTCAAGTTATAAATCAAATTCGACCTGGATTGTTAGTGAAGTAAATGAGATTAAATTGTGAGTTCATAAAAGTGAATGGTAAAATGAAAATGGATAGTGAATTCAGAATTTGAGTTATTAATTGAAATTTGACTTGAGGTGCAACAAATTAATTATAATTGGAAAAGTATCGAATAAAAATGAATTTGGATTAAAATAGTAATAGTTTCAATTGCAAATAAAATCCGAATAAGTGGAAATAAATTGGACATGGCCATGTAATCAATTGAATGAGCTGAATCTGAAAGGTTAAATTTTATAATAACTAATCAAATGAAATTGTAGAATTAAAATGAGGTTTAATTGAGATAGAATTAAGTTAAATAGAAAAGAAAAATGACTTGTAAAATGAAAATGAGCTTAAGATAAAATTTGAATAAATTAAAATAAATTAACTTAAAGCTAAATAAATGGAAGAGAGTTGAATTGAATTCAACTTAAACTAAGTTTAAGGATATTGGGTTGGATTTAAAACCAAGTGAAAATAAATTTGAATCGAATTAAAATTCTATGAGTTGTAGGTAATATTTAATGGAATGAAAATTCTTAAATAAATAATTGTAAACCATTTAAATTGTAAAGGAATTGAAAAAAACTAGAGACAATAAGGAAAATAGAATGTTTTCAAGTTGATAGAATGGTTTTAAATGAATCGCAAATGAATGGATCATGAATAAAATTGAAATGTTATTGAATGGAATAGCCTGGATTGTCTTCAAGCTAAATAAAATAGTTTGGAATAAACAAATATGGAATGAAATGTAAATGAATGGATTGTGAATGAAATTTAAACAGAATGTGTCGAGCTAGATCAAATGGTTTTGAATGGAACCTGTTTGAATAATGAAACTAGCTTGGTTAATAAAATGAAATGCAAGTGAATGGATTCAAATTTGAAATGTAATGAAAATGAGAATATATGGATTGTGGATACATTTAAAAATGGAATAGAATTAAGTATAAATTGAGTTAAAATCAATATAATTGGTTATAAAACATAAGTACTTATTTATTCACATAGATCTCGTCAAATTGCATAAAATAAATTGTCATTTGATGTAAATGAAAGTAATTAAAATGCTATGAATTGATATGAGTAAAATCAATTGATTTTGAGATCAATTGAATTAAATATGAGTTCGTTTTGCTTAAAAATAAATTAAATGTAAGCGATTGAGGTTTAAACCATTTAAATTGAATAAAGTTCATATGAATGGATTGAAAATCATTCGAATTGTATGAAAATGGTTTATAAATTAATTGAAAAAGTTGAATTAGTATGAAAACTATATAAATTGCTTACGGAAAGTGTTGGTGTGCATTTCTTTTGGAATTCATGTGTTTAACTATTGCAAATAAGTGAAATGTTGATAAACTTCATATATTTGGCACTTACATGTTTAAATTGAGTAAGTACAGGTACCTGGAAGCCGTGTGACTGGATTTGGTTGTGCTAATTGCTTGATAAATAAGCTGCTTGCTTAAAAATGCTAAATAAGGCACGCTTACGCAATAAAAATAGGAAATATGAACTGTTTTTGGTTTTTTCGACCGGGTGGGTCGATGCATATATATTTATATCTTTTGTCAAATTGCAAAATCTCCTCCGTACAAAAGAGACTTTGCCACAAAATTTCGAAAATTTTGGGAGTTAGAATTTTTTTGAAAATTTTGGAAAATTTAGTTAATGACAAAACGAATTCAAATTGGAAATTGAAAAAAATTAGTAAATGAAACTAATTTAAAATAATGACATGAATTAGTTAAAAATGGAAAATTAAATTTAAATATTTAAAGTTGAAAATAAATTGAATTCATATGGAAATGAATGAATAAATTTGAATAGAAATAGATATAAACTGAAGTGGTAAGATGAAAATAAGTATAAGAAGCATATAAAATGCTTATACTAACTTAAGATGGGAATGGTGAATTCTTGATTGGAAATTGATATTACAAATATATTCTGAGTTAATATTTGAATGAATAAATATTAACATTTTGTAAGGAAGTCAATATAATAATTTTTGGAATACTGTGATTAGATATTAGTGCTAAGCAGGATATGCAGGTATTATAAAGAGAAAAGAAAATTGGTTTTGATTTCAGATAATAAAAATTGAATTGCCCGACCAAAAAGGTATGTGTTTAAATTTCTGTGAAATTGGATTGGGTTTTTGGATCGAACCACTTGGCGTTTTGTTTTCTTTTTGGATTTGGGAGGCCATAGGTCCATTTTATAGTTGTACCGAGCTAGCCACGCAAAGGAGACGCTGGCGAAATTTTTTGAAAATCTAGAGAGTTAGAAAATTTTGAGAAATTTTGAAAATTTTAAACTTGGTTTTGAATTATAATTTGAATAGTTGAATAAGTAAAGTTATTTAGGAACTAAGGAAAGGTTTGGGAAGTTAGTAAGAAAGATAATGGGTCTTTTATTAAAAGATCGTTGGTAAGATGTTAAATTGTTGATTTTGAGGAAAAATAAACGGGTATTGGACCATTCTTCCTAACTAGTAATTCCGGGGATGAAATTTGTAACAACCCGCATATTTATCGAGTTTGTATTTAAATATTTTATTTAAATATTAACTCGTTAATCGGATTTTGGTACGAAAAGTTACTTTTTGCAAACGGTCAAATTAGGACTCGAGACCACTTCCATTGAGTTCGAAATGCCGTTTACAACTTTTTTAAGTATAAGCATCGATAGGTTTAGAGTTAGTGAAATTTCACTAACTTTTCCCGCTTTGGACTTTGGGTTAGTTTAGCCTATTAAGCCCAAGTTCCATCCCTCTTCTCCTCACTCTTCATAAATTTCCTAACTAATCAAGCTTTGGCATTAATGGTGGAGGGAATGGGAAATTAAAATTCCAAAACTCAAATTCAATTGCAATCCATCTTTCTACTCCAAATTCAAGAAGAA
Source organism: Allium cepa (assembly GCA_030765085.1). Lineage (NCBI taxonomy): Eukaryota > Viridiplantae > Streptophyta > Magnoliopsida > Asparagales > Amaryllidaceae > Allium > Allium cepa. The sequence goes on from CM060932.1 coordinate 916,158,870, forward strand.
GACATTGGATTCAAGCTTCTTGTGCTTAGATAGAAGAAGGATTGATTCTTGCTTGCTTAAAACTTCATTTTCATTGATATTTTGTGCAAAGGTGAGATTTTTATCTCACAAATCTAGTCTATAACTATATTGGACTGTTGGGAATGATTCCCTATCACTTTTGCATGCACGTTTGTATTTGGTTTGGATTGGATTGGCGAAAAACTCCAATTTTTAGCGTTTTGGTGAATTTTCTGCACTTAGGTCATTCTGGCCATTTTCGTGTGTTCGGAGTTAGGTCGCTCGCGACCTAACCCTTAGGTCGTTCGCGTGTTATCGCGCTAGGTCGCACTGCCTTGAATCTTCACTTCGGAGTTAGGTCGTATGGGGTTTAGGTCGTAGGTCGTTTCTGGCCTTAAATTCCCCCTGCAGCGTTAGGTCGTTAGCCTCGGAATTAGGTCGTTGAGCCTTAGGTCGTAGGTCGTATGGACCTTAGGTCGCAGATCGTCCTGGCCATTTCTAACATCTTCGGAGTTAGGTCGTATGGACCTTAGGTCGTAGTTCGTATGGACCTTAGGTCGCTAGGTCGTATGGCTTTAGGTCGCTAGGTCGTATGACCTTAGGTCGTTAGGTCGTATGGCTTTAGGTCGCTAGGTCGTATGACCTTAGGTCGTTAGGTCGTTTGGCTTTTAGGCCGCTTCCACGTTAAGTCGTTCGACTCTTAGGTCGTAACACTTAGGTCGCTCGCCTCTTAAGTCGCTAGGTCGCGTGCCATTAGGTCGCGTTCCTTTATTAGGTCGCGTGTCTCTGTTAGGTCGCTGACCTTCTTAACTCGCATGACCTAACCCTTAGGTCGTTGGGCCTCGTTTCTACTTAGGTCGCTGCTTCTTATAGGTCGCTCGGCTCCTTAATTTCTTTAGGTTGTTTGAGTGTTAGGTCGCGAACCCATTTTAGGTCGCATGACCTTTACCCTTTAGGTCGCTGGACCACTAGGTCGTGCTCCTTAGACCCCTAGGTCGCAACCATTAGGTCGCTCGACCCTATCCCTCTTAGGTCATTAGACCTCATTTTGTCTTCACTAAGTCGTACCGTTTTGGACGGGGCGCTGCCCCCTGGACCCCCGCGACCTGACCGGGCAGGTCGAACCCCGTAAGCGGTGGCGTTGCCCCCGCACCCCCACCTTAGGGGGTCGCCACCCCCCTGGACCCCCCCTCCGTAGGGGATCTTATCTGAAAAACATTGAGCTGATTTCCTTGGATTTTATTCGCATCTTCGTATGCGATCTTTGTGACTGATTGTTTCTACACTCGCTTATGTGTTTTGTCACTTTATAATATAAAGGTTTCAATACTAGTAGTAAATATCAAAATTCTTTTAACAAACAATTTCAACTCTATTTTTAATAACAAAGCTCTTTTCTTAAACCGTTTTCCAATCTATTAGTATATACAAACCTTTACCTCACTCGGATGAGAAATCTAATTAAACGACTTAGTAAAACAAGTGGTATGAAACGCTTGCGTTCACTTCGTCGGTTAATTCTTGAACTTGTTCGATTGAACCTCTTGTGACAATTTTATTAGTGAAGATTTACAGTTTGTTCGTAAATATTTAAGTTAAGCAAGTGGTTATGGGACATGAAGCTAAACTTCTATATTTACTAGCTTAGTGTAATTGACACTTCTCGTTGATCATGACGATCATTCTGATGATTTATACTAGCAACTGTGCGATGTCTCTTTTTGCGAGGTTAGACTAGACACCACTTGTGTGATTCCACTCACACATACCTTTTTGCTTTTTGGTTAGTCTGGACCTTAATCTGTGTGATTCCATTCACACATGTGGGGTAGCTCCCCTTGGTCTTCTGACCGTCATGTGATAGGCCTCTTTCTCTTTTCTATGATTACTGGACTTCTTGCATTGATTTCTAGAATTTATGTCATTGACTTGTTATGAGTACAAGTTTGGGGTATGATGCCCTTTCCGAATCTTTGAGAAGATTCTTGTGATATTGATTATCTCTTATTGATTGATCTTCTGTTGATCATTATTTACATACTTATGGTGGTATGTCATTATGGATATTTTATGTTATATCATGTCATCTGATATTTATAGCTAGACTGACCCGTTTATTATTTTCTTAAATAATACTCGGGTCAGACCGAGATGTTACAGGTGCTTCTGCTTGACTTCTTCCCAGGGATTCATCACTCTGACTTTTGGCTAACTGTTTAGATTAGCAGTTTTTGTTGTATACACTTGAGATATAGACTCATAGTTGTATTCTTTTGTATAGCACGTGTTGCTATTCTTTTGTATTATCGTGGATCTTATGGACCACTACTCTGATGTACACTTTTATGTGTTAGTTATATATTCATATCTTCTTCCGCCTTTGTGATATGGATATCTGTGACTGATTTGTGTTATGATTATTTCTATGTTTGTTTTCGAAGATTATTTATAGCCACCGTGTGATAAGCAATTACATAGATGGTCGCTCCTCAACAGCCTTATTCTCCATGCTAGTTGACAGCACTACTCCGTAGTGTTCTTGGCTAGTGTGGGTATAGAGGTGGGGCGTCACAAAATTCTTTTAAGCGGGGAGGAATGTGACGAGCCGGAATTTTCGAGCACTTAAAATCGGGATATTTAATTGATTTTAAATACTTGATGGAGTAATTTTAACTTGAATTACGAATATCACAATTTATTTGATAATTAAATTATTGAATTAAATAATTTGAAGTTGGGTAAAATGTTGAATCTGGAGTTTTAAGCCTGTTAAAAATAATTTGAAGGCTTATAAAATTTATATTGATAATACTGAAGAAAATAGAAGTGTTGAATCAATTTTAAAATGGTTTGTTAAGTTTTTAAATTTTATCGTTTTAAAATTGAATTAAAAAATAGCCTTCCGAAGCACAGTCTCAGGATTTAACAAAACCAGTTCCATTGGATCCGTAATGTTTTATAATTATCTGATTTCAATTTTCGCATTGTTTGGAGTTACTGTTGGGTCGTACGATTAGTTAATGCCTAGAATAATCAAATTAAATTTAAACTAATAATCGAACCTTCTCTTATACGCCACTCCCATACTTTTTATTTCGTCCATCCTTATCTTCTTTCAGACGATAAAAAAAGGGTCAACGCCGAGCCTTTCTCAAAATTCATGGCCGCATTTTCTTCCTAAATTAATCGCGTCTTCTTCCTTATCTAAATCGGTCCGCTCTCTCAAATTAAAAAAAAATTCAAAGAGATATGAGTTTCGACCATCACCTTTTCTTTTCCCAATTCAATTGAAAATGGCGGAACTCAATTCGAACGAATTCGTTCGAAAATCTGTAGATTAAAACAATCGCCTACTCAATGAAATCGAGTTCGAGCTTCAGCTTGAAGGAGGTCGCGAGTGTTTTGGCGATGGCGTGTTACTGCGACCTAGGGTTTAGAGTTGAGTTGCGTGATGTATCGTGGTCGGCACCGCAATTGAAGTCGCGGTTTGGGGATTCGCGATTGACTTGGCCACTCGCATTGGGGGATTCGTGAGAAGCACTAGGTAGTTGTTATCGATAAGGTGAGTCACGATGCGAGGCAAGGTCACAGGGGATTTCGTGGTTTCAGAACTCGATCGATGAGGTATCAATCTCTATTTTCTTTTTAAAATTTTAACAAATAAATATTCATATGTTTGCAGAAAAGAAAGAGAAAAAAATATATTTTGTAAATCTGAACTGCAGTTGTTTTTTTATATACACATATATATAAGTATTTCAATTTATATACATAGGTTTGAGAAGGTATAACGGTTTCTTATACATTTTAAATTCTTACTATTAAATATTAAATAGACAGCATGACGATGAATACCCATATATTATAAGCATATTAAAATCGAGTATTTACAAATGCGTGAGTGCTACGTGATGGTTAACTTTTTTTTTTTAAAATCCAAATCTAAGGATAGAAATTATTCATTTAAATTGTTTATAGGAAGGGAATTAAATTTGGAATTTTCTTAATCCAATAGATTTGAATTGTAAATAGGTATGATTTTGAAAGTGTAAGTTAGAAATGGAAATTGTCGGGTTAGAAAAGAAAATGTAAATGAGGTTAGATATTGTTATTGTAATAAGGTTTTAACTGGAATTGAAAAGAAAGTTGTATACTTATGTGCACGCTTAACTTACTTAATTATTTTAAGTAATTTATGAAAATGAAATTAGTTTAAAAATTTACTGCTTTGGTTAAATTAAATCAAAGGTTAAAATTTGATCATTAGCTAAATAAATAAATAAATGGTGAATAATTATTTGATTGGCTCAAATAATAATAAACCGTGAATTGTTATACAAGGTTTAAAAATCAAGCAAACAAGCCAGTTTGGAATGGATTGCAAACAGCAAAGCAAAGGTGAGTTAATCTCACTGAGCTGAATTTAAATTTAAATTTAAATTTAAATGATTAAATTTAAATAATTGTTTGAATGGTTGAATTGGTTGATGTGCTATAGTATGGTATATTTTGGAATTGGCATTTATATTGTGCTAATGTCTGTGGATGCAGGGAAAACAGGTTGGAGGGATCCAACTGGATTCCTCAACACTTATTTAAATTATTCAATGTTCTCTGTGTGATTATTGGATATTCTATGAAGAATTATATTAGAATATTGAATGCTATAGTCTGCTTGAATATTTCGGTACTTTGATTTATCTAAATATATAGAATTGGACTTTGAAAAGAAACAAAGGAGTGAACATTTAAGAAAATAATTATAAAGAATGTAAATAAATTAAGATGAATTAGATAAGAATATTAGTGGTTCCAAAATGCTAATTAATAAATTCTGTATATGGAAAGAAATTTTGAAACAGAGAGTCAATGAGATTTGAAACTTCGGTGATATTATTAAAGGAAAAAAACATTTATTTAAAATTTAAGATTTAAATTATTGAAACGAATAAAGGAGAAATCAGGAAGAATCTGAAAATTTGTATATTTCAGTTAAAAGATTTAAAATCAAACGGAAAATAATAATAATAATAAAGTCCATAATTAATGAATTTTGAAATGAACTTAGTAAGTAAAGAATTTATTTCAAAAGGAATAAATTGGAAATCAATTTGGGAAATTGATTTAAGTAATTGAGATTGGAAATTCTCCCTGAATAACCAAGTACGTTTCAAAGTAAATTTTTAAATATAAATTAAAGGTTTTAAAGTTGTTTTAAAAAGCAAGTTTTGGAAAATTTATCATTTCTAAATATTTAAATTCTAAAGTAAGTATTTTCTTTTAATCTATTATGGTAGTAGTTATTTAAAGAATGACTAAGTATTTTGTTTTTAAAAGTGTAAATCTAGTTTTATATTTTATCAAGTAACCTTATTTTCAAACATTCATATAGTATGTATTTTTAACAAATTGTTGAAGTAGTTTTAACTTAAATGTTTCAAATTATATTTCAAAGTAAAGTGTTTTAAATTATTTTAAAAATCTATTTGTGTGCTTGGTGATTTCAGTGGAGATAGAAAATCTTTGGGAAAGTTTATTTTGAAAAAGAAAGATGGTTTGAAACTGTTTTCAAAGGGTTGAAAATAGAAATATATCTTGTGAAATATTTTGAGATTAATGAATAATTTGGGAAAATTATTTATTGTTGGATGGATGTTTGTGAATATTAATTGATAGTTAAATAACCGACTACCAATATTGGACAAATAAGTTGATCGTTTCGAAGGGACCGGGATCGAGATTTATTTCTCGAAAACCACTTTGATCCGGTTTGTACATTCCGTGGGAAACGAGTGTGGATTCGAAGATGGAGCAGTAAAGTGCAAGGGCTAGTCGCTACTAATCCTGAGGATATTTCCAAAATGGATGTAGTAGGAATAGTGCCTTCGGTTCCGTTCAAACCCGGGACGGAATTGTATGGATGAATGCTTTCAGAACATCGCCAGGTGGACGATGGGCATTCTAAGGGATATGTTCTATAAAGGTAACACTTAGCCTCAAGCCTCAACAACCGAGAATGACTGAAAATCAGGGGTCATGCAGCAAGGTTAGGTGGGTAGCACCCAAGTAGGGTGAGGTCATCCCTGTCTAGATGTCTCTTTTATTTCGGCTTAGTGGGCGGTTGTTGATCCCAACCGTGGGGTGATCTCACTCGAGATTATCCAGTAAGGGATAGTCCTGGTCTTGTGTTGCAGGGGAGCGGGCGTACACCTCGGTACTATGATCTAGGCCACGTATTGTGATAAGTGGTACCCCAGTGCCTAGTCATTAGTTGGAAATCCATTCTTCCAACGGGCCTTGTACGAGTTTTGTTTGTATTACCCACTCTGTCGCTGGTAGCTGAAATTTAATAGATGTAACAATTTCGGCTATTTTATAAGCATTTGTATGTAGACCCTATTATAATATCAGAGGATTTCTATAAAAATTGTTTTAGCCATCGTAAGGTAAAAACCCGACATGTTTATTTGTGGCGTGGTCTTACGAGATGCTTTTGTTTTCAAAGGATTTTTGAAACTTTAATAATCGATTGAGTGTGATTTTCTCACGCTGGTATTCCAGACTGACTCGGGTGTTATTTAACTGTAATGCTTGGGTCAGACCGAGTATATAGGATATAGGATATGATGCTGTGGAGCTCAGGAGACGAGCTGGATGACGATATGTACTTTCGTACTTGTTTTATATATATTACGCTGTGTTGAGTAGTTATATATCCATTTGTATGTTATTGATGTTGAGATGTGATTGATGTACTCTGATGGTGTAATATTTAAACAGAGATATTTGATTTTTTTTTTTTAGTAAAGATTATTTATTATCTATTATATTTTATTCCGCTGCGATGGTTAGATTCTGTTGTTGTTTTCTATTTTCTTCTTCTACCTCTTCTTTTTTAATCCAAATGGTTCGTATTTCTGTACAACTTGAGTTGATTTAGGTAGAATAGTGTTGACTCAAAGAGTATGGATTTGTGGGCTGTTACAATGACCTAATGTTTGTTGCATCCTTATTGTGATAAAATACGTGAATAACAAGTTTAAAAATTTAATAAATGGATTTTGGAAATTTTAATTTATAATTTCTAAATTTAATGAAATTGAAATTAAACACTGCAATTGATGGATTAATCAACTTTAAATTGACATCTAAACTTGTTTAACTTATTGTGAATGTTTAAGAAATCAAAAATGGTCAAATTAGTGTAAATGATTAACAAATTTAAAAATGATGAAATTTGTCAATTACCGAATTGAATTGAAAATTTGATTTAATTAATTAATTTGTAATTTATTAAATTAATGTAAAAATATCCATTTTAGCCACTGACTCGGATTTCGACGAAACTAGTTTTCTTGGATCCGTAATGGTGAATTATTGTAGGATTTCAAGTTTCGTATCGATTGGACTTGTTGTTTGATCGTACGGGCTCGAAACGCCCATAAATCAATTTAATTGAAATCAATTTGAAATAACTTGGTTTTAGCATTACTTCTTCATACAATGGAATTTGGACCTAAAACCTGTTCCATTGCGTTTAAAATGTTTAAAAACATCTATTTCGATATATGGGTCCGGAGTGGAAATGGGCTTTTCGGGCCATTTATCGTTCAATGGTACAAACCAATCGTATCCGTTCCTCTATTCTTCAGCGTTGCCTATATATACCTTGTTATAAACCCTAGCCTATTTCTTATTCCTCATTTCTATACGTACAATTCAGTTGTCTCTCCTCATCAATGGCAGACAAACAAATTCTCACTTCCAAATCCAATTGCAATTCAAAACCAAATCAAAATTTCAAACTCTTCAAACTATATCATATTTTATATCATCGGAAAACTCTCGACGAGCGCAAGTCAAATACGTGATTCGTTTTTAGATCTGGGTTGCTGTGTGGCCGGAAACGAGGGATTTATTCACGGCCGTACATGCTAGGGCTCGAGGTTTGACGGTGGATCTTCGCTATGGCGACGATCGGGGGTGTAGGCTTGTAGAGCTCACTGAGCAGCGATGATCTATGGTCTTTGTTTATCCGATTGGTGCTCGAAATTTCCAATTTTTTGCCACATTTGCCAATGGTGTCGACGACGTTGGCAATGCCAGTGGTGGCCGTTTGGGCGAGGGAAGGCCGGCCTAGAGCGTGGGGGGAAGCGGCTGCGGTGGATCGAAGTGTGGCTCGCGTAGTTGCATGGTCAACGACGAAGTTGAGCGGTACTATAGCATCGTGTTCGCGTGCGTTACTATGGGTTTCGATTAGGGTTTGCTGGAGGAAGAATAGGTGACGTGGCCTCTGAGTATGTTTTTTCTTTATTTTAATTTCTATCTCATTTGTTCTAATGTTAATAACTTTTGCATACGAGGTCCGTTTCATGCGCGATTTCGTCCGCTAGGTTCGTATCGAAATTCCGGACATTTCGGCATAAGTTTGGATGGATTCTAAGACTTTTCAATTTTTGGGTATAAATTGGATTCAAATTCAATTTAAATTCAAAAGATGAGTGTTTTAACCCACTTACAACTTCTAAAATTTCTTATGCGTGTTAAGTTAATTTCTGATCTGATTAGAAATTTATTTATAACTGTTTGACATATTTTTATCAACATTCCAGTTAAATTGAATTTTATTGAATAAAATTGTTATTTAATTTATTATTGAATATAAACTTCCAGTAAATACCTGTTATTTGTTATCTTTTCTATATTGATGTTATTGTTTGAATTGGATGATGATTGTGATAAATGGTTGATGGTTGATATTGGATGAATAGATGTTGTATTTTATATTGTTATAAACTGCAAGTTGTTATGTGTTTTATTTCATTCGAGATTGCGGTTTGAAATGATATATAACCGTATTTTTATTTTAAATTACGAACTGAAATGATAAACATCTATATCACTTGACCATAGGGTAGAAAATTATATACGGACACTGTAGTCTATACATAAAATAATTTTGAAAATTATTTCTATGGTTTTGGAAAGAAATATATGGTTTAATGAATATTGATTTTTGATATTATATAAATATTATTTTTATATATAATTAAATGCTTGAATTTAAGCTATGTATAAGTTTGTTAAACAAAAATTAAGTTTAATAATAGAGTTTGATTTTTGTTAAAATAAACGTGAGTAAGTATTTAAATTTTATTTTAATATAGACGGTATAATGAATTAAATAAATTAAGGTTGGGAGATAAATTGGAGATTTATTTGAAATTAAATTTATTTAAGAAATAAACTCAAAAGGTTGATGTGAAGTTTATTAAATTGAAAATTTTAAAAGGTATAATTATTATAACTTGATTTTGGGGTCAGGTGAATTTAATGATTATTTCAAGTATAAATGAATTGAAGGATATATTTAGTTATTTGTAATTTGAGTTTTATTTAAATGATAAGAGATTTATTATGTAAAATATTTCAAAACTAAATAATAGAAAATTTAATTACTGAATCGAAATTATCAAATTTACTTTTGAAATTTTGTAATATTTAAAGCCTTGAAATATATCAAAATCGAAATGTTTTATCGAAATTGAAATGTTTCGATGTTATGAATTTCAAAGTTTTATGTTTTAGAAGTGTTATAATTTCAAGCGTTTGGTTTTAAAATATTATAACATTGAAAGTGCTATGATTTTGGAAAGGATATATTCGAAATAAAAACGATATTATATTGATTTGGGTTTTAATAGAACGATATCAAATTGATTGGTTTTTGAAACGGAAATGATATCGTATTTATATGGTTTTGAAATGCATATTATATACTAGTTTTGAAGTACAATTATTTTTAATGACTGCGGTGTTGTAATAACATTTGGTTGTTAAAGAGACCAAGATCGGAAGTTGTCATACTCTTTGCCAACTCCGAAAACCACTTTAACAACTGTGTACGCGGTGGATATTCCAAATGAAGTAGGATGGTGGCGGCGTTCCTTTGAGGTATGAACGTGGACTCGACTCCCATGAGTTGGCTTAAGGTGGCTGAAACAGGAGCGATATCGGGCCAGTGCGGTAGCCCCTCTTATCGGACACACACCTTCGATACCATTCTATTACTCTGTGATTGATTGGGCCCTTTGATTTTTAGGGATGTGGCCCGAGGTGGGCGGTAGCTGCGCGCTATGCGTCACCACCAGCCCGTGTGCGTAATTGTTATATCTACCCTGGCATTGCCTTGTGTGTCTATCACCTACCTTAGCGAGCTTTACTATGAGTTTGATTTGTGTCGTACCTATGGAGTATCTTCTCGTAGTCTCCCGATCAGGGGATATGCAGGTACTATATAGACTACTGACACTATTATGTGTTAAGGGCTATATGGGTAACCCCTTAATGCTATTTTAAAGTAAGTTTATTTTACTAATAGACATTATTATAATAGCGAAATATTACTACATAGTAAATAGTTTAACGGATCCTTAGGAGATGTGAATCCTGAGCATCTCTTAAGTTACAGCACTCACGTTAGATACTGAATAGGAGATTACAAATCCCGTAAACATCTCTTGTAACGACCGTCCTTTCATTATATAGAAAGACGCATCATTAAGAAGAAAGAAAGAGATAGAAAAGAGAAAAGATAGAAAAAAAACCAAACAACATCAGAATCTCACAACGGAACGGATAAATTATATTATATCACATAAGATATTACATAGTATCATACACATCCGAGTTATACAGCTCTTACAACACAAACTAGACAGTTATAAACACCTGTCTAGTTATTACAACTCAAGTACAACACAAAGATACAGATACAACTTTAACACAGCAGAACACTATACATATATCTACACGCTGAAGCCTCCTGCTCCATATCTCCTCCAGAACTCGTCAAAGCTAACCTGAATCCCTCGACTACTCATACATAACATGAGTACCCAAGAGTTTAATAAAACAAAAAATAAACACTTGGGTCAGACATGGGTCTGGTGTGAGTAAACGGGTTAAAGTTGCTTAACTTTGAAAATCCATTGAAAACAAAGGTATCACGTAAGACTTCCCACAAATAAACATGGGTAAGTTTTTAACTTACGCTAACCAAAACATTTGCTAGGAAATCCAGTTATATTATAATAGGGTCTAGGGTTTTCAAGTAAAATAGAGAAATAGCTGGAATGCTTACATCTCACGTTCCAACATAGTTGGGCACAATCAAAACGTACGACACTTATTGGAGATTGGATTCCATACAATGGCAGGGCTATTGGGGTACCGCCCGTCACAGTACGTGGCCTAGATTACCGTACCGAGGATCCATCCTAAATCCCCTGCAACACAAGGCCAGAACCATCCCTTACTGGACAGTCCCAAACAAGACAACCCCGGCAGTTGTCATGATCAACCGCCCACACAGCCGAAATAAAAGGGACCTCTAGACATGGGTAAATCTCGTCCTACTTGGGTGCTACCCACTTAGCCTTGCCGCACCTCCCTTATTTTAGCCACTCCCGGTTGATAAGGCTTGAGGCTATGATTACTGTGGCGCCCCACCTCTATACCCATACTAGCCAAGGACACTACGGGGTAGTGCCGTCGACTAGCGCGGAGGATAAGGCTGTTGAGGAGCGACCATCCACGTAATTGCCTTGTGCGAGCACCGATATGTCAGATAATACAACATGCATTTGGTTGAAGGAGGAAATCCGACATACCGATACAAACTCAAAGCTACTACACAGTGGCTATATGTATTCTTCGAAAACAAATATAGAAGTAAACATAACACAAATCAGTCACAGACATCCATATCACAAAGGCGGAAATAGATATGAATATGTAACACATGAAAGTGTACATCAGAGTAGTGGTCAAACAAGATCCATAATGTCACAAAAGAATAGCTACAAGTACTAGACAAAAGAATATGGATACATAAATGAGTCTATATCTCAAATGTATACAACAAAAACTACTAATCTAAGTAGTTAGCCAAAAATCAGGGTGATGATCCTAGATGTGAAGTCAAGCAGAAGCACTTGTAACATCTCGGTCTGACCCGAGTATTATTTAATAAGAAAATAATAAATGGATCAGTCTAGCTATAAATATCAGATAAAATGATATAGAATAAGAGATATGACATAAATATATAAGAACCATAAAGCCATACCGTGATAAGTATGTAATTGAAAATCAACAAGAGATTAATCAATATCACAAGAATCTTCTCAAAGATCAAAAGGAATGTCATACTCCTTATTTTCCAAATCACCAAAACCATAAATACTGACAATAATATCAACGCCAATCACAAAAGTTAATGACACACAAATTCACCAATACACAAAAATTGATAACACATATCAATGAAAATCACGAAAATTCGTGAAACATAAAATTCTAGAAATCATCAATGGAAATCCAGAAATCACAAAAGGGGGAGGCCTATCACAAAACAGGAGCATAAAAACTCACTAACACGTGTATCACAAAATGGAACGCTATTCCATGGTTGCTAACCATTAATTTTGAGCCGAAGCTCCACAAAACGGTTCGAAGACCATGGGTCACTACCCCACCAAATTGAGCTGAAGCTATATAGAAACAGGGTTTAGTCTCCCTCGTAGACAAAGAGACATCGCACATTTGCTAGTCTAAATCACAAAAATGATCATCATCCATCACCAACAAGTGTCAATTACAGTAAGCTAGTAAATATATAAGCTTAGCTTCATGTCCCATAACCACTAGCTTAACTTAAATATTTACGAACAAATTGTAGATTTCCACTAGAAAAGTATCACAAGAGATTCAATCGAACAAGTCTAAGAATTAACCGACGAAGTAAACGCAAAAGTTTCATACCACTTGTTTTACGAAGCCGTTTAATTAGATTTCTCGTACGAGTGAGGTTTGTATATTTTTAAAATGACAAATCACAAAAATGATCGTAGAAACGATCAATCACAAAAATTCACATACGACGACGTGAACAAAATTCATAGAATACGATTCCAAATTCATCAAAGTGGAAATACACTTTCTACACGACACGGCGTGACCTAGTAGATGAGTGACCAAAGGAATGGTGCGACCCAACATAGCGCGACCTAAAAGCACGCACGTCTTAATGGTGCAAACGGCCTAAGTGGTAGCGGCATACATGCAGGGTGACTTAAAAGGTGGCGCGACCTAAGGCGTGACGTGACCTAACGGTGCAAACAGGCCGAGCGACCTAAGGATGGTCAACGACCTAAGAGATAAGGGGACCGAGCGACTTAGTGGGCGAGCGACTTAGTGAACTCGCGGCTAAAAGAGGCGAGCGTCCTAACGATGCAAGCAGGCCGAGCGACCTAAGGCAAGCCGACCTAACAACCAAAGGAGTAAAGAAGGAGGCCGAGCGACCTAATGGATGCAAACGACCTATGGGGGGGAGTAGCGACCTAACTGCAGGCCGACCTAAAGGAGCCAAAGCCAAGCAACGACCTAGCGCGTCTCGACCTAACCAATGCCGAGCGGCATAAGGAAGTGAAGAAGGCCGAGCGACCTAGCGACCTATGGTTACGACCTAAGGCTGAGTGACCTAACGACCTAGGAGGTAAAAAGGAGGCCGAGCGACCTAGCGACGAGGAACGACGTAAACACGGGCCGAGAATCCTTCATATGCAGGCCGAGCGACCTAAGGGTTTTGAAACTCAAAATTCACTCAATTTGCAACCGATCGACCATGAACACTAGAGGATTAGGCCTATCGGCTACCCGGTCGTATTGGCTACTCGATGCATCACCAAAGACGTGTTCAAATATCAAAGATTGGATTTTTAAAGATATGAACCCAAAACACTAAAAATTGGGATTTTCACCAATTCAATCCAAATCAATGGCAAATGCATATGTAAAAGTGTTAGGAATTCATACCCAACAATCAAAGATAGTTATAGACAAAGATGTGAGATAAAAATCTCACTTTTACACAAAATTTATGAAGAAGAAGCTTAAAAGCAAGGAAGAATCAATGGCTTCTCTTTGAATTTGGAGTTGGATGTTGGATTTGCAAATGAACTTGAGTTTGGATTTTTAATTTCCCATTCCTTCCTCCATTTTTGATGAAGCTTGAGTGTTAGGAAATGAAAGTAAAGTTATGAAGAGAAGGGGGTTGAGCTAGAGTAAATAGTTTAGGCTAATGGGCTAAACCAAACCCAAAGCCCAAAGTGAAAAGGTGACAAAATTCCACTAACTCCAAACATATTAAAGTTTACACTCAAAAATATCGCAAAGGGTGTCTTGAACTCAATGGAAGTGGTCCCGAGTCCTAATTTGACCGTATGCAAAAATTAACTTTTCGGACTAAAAATCCGACTAACGATAAAATATTAAAAAATATATTTAAATATTTAATCGTAAAATATTCGGGTGGTTACAATTACCTTTATAGAACACATCTATCTTAGAATGCTCATCGTCCACTTGACGATGTTCTGAAGGCATTCAATCCATACAAGTTCGTTCCGGGTTCAAATGAAACTGAAGGCACATCTCGCTACACTCATTTTGGAATCACCCTCAGAGTTAACGACAATGCCCTTGCACTCTGAATCTTCTTCTCGAATCTGAAAGTACTACCCCCCTTAAACTCGTATTGGAATCACCCTCAGAGTTTTTAACGATGAATAGTCCTTACACCTCGAGCCTTCACTCTTCACTTGAGATTCACGACCTAACGTTTAATTTGGATCGATGCGTTTTTTGGAATTCCAAATTTGGAAACCCGATCCCGGTCTCACCGAAATCCAAAACGCCATCTTAATGTCCAAGTGATTTAAGATTGAACAATTAATACAATTAAAACATTGAATTCACACAGCATCGATCACAGAAAAATATCACACATTTTGTCAGAGCTATAATCAATATCATATCATTATTCAAACTATAAGCATCATTCAATTCAGCCATTCAACTCAATCAATCATCCGCAAACAGGAACCATTAATCCAAATTATAATTAATTTAATCAACTTAAATTAAATTAATTTCTTGAGAATTAATCATCTAATCCTGCTTAAACAATCATTAATTAATTAATTACAACACTTTTAATTAATTAATCAACCTTTAATCACTTTATAAACCAATTAATTAATCTTTAGTTATAGATTAATTATCCTTTAATTATACTCTTAATTAATCACCCTTGATTAATTATTCTTTAATTACACAAAGTAATTAGCCTTTAAATTAATTACACAAATTAATCAATCTTTAATCGTTAATTAATCTTAATTAATTTTTAATAAATTAATTAACTATAATTAGTTCCATTAATCCTTAATTAATTACATTAATTAATTATGCTTTAATCACTTCATTGATTAATTATCTTATAATTAATCACATTTGTTTATCAATTAAACTTTTAAATATTATTATTAATTACATTAATTAATGATCCTCTAATTACTTTCATTAATTAATTATTCTTCTAATTACATTTATTAATCAACTTTGATTAATCACATTTAGTAATTAACTTCCCTTAATTACTTCATCAATTAAACCAACTCCTTGATTAATTATATTAATTAGTCCTTTAATTACACCGAGTAATTATTACTTAATTACTTCCACTAAGTAATTATCCATTAATTACTAACCATCAAGTAATTTCCCTTTAATTAATTACATCCAGTAATTATTCATTAATTACTTCACTAAGTAATTACACCTCATTAATTACATTAAGTAATTATACTTAATCCAACATCAAATGATTACCTTTAATTAATTAAACTTAATTAATTAATTACAATTAATCACATTAACTTAATTAATTACACTGAGTAATTAATTAGTTTAATTACTTCATTTAGTAATTACCCTTAATTAATCCTCTTACATTAAGTAATTAATTTCTTAACTAATTAATGCTTAATTATTTCTAAATTAATTAACCTAGATTAATCAATCCTCAATTAGGTAATTAATTACACTTAATTAATTACACAAACTAATTTACCTTAATTTTATTACCCACATTAATCATTTTAATTAATAAAGTAATTATACTTTAATTACCACTTGTAAATAAATCTTGATTAAATTAAGAAAAACTATACATTATATTAAACTCTTATCTTCCATTTTAAATTAAATTAAAATTTTAAAAGCTTAAGTTTGGTTTATACAAATCATCATCTCTTAGTTTATTCAAGTTAAATACCTTTACTTGATCATATTTCAATTACACCAATAACATGTTATTTGAAAGCATATAGAGATTTATTTCATAATTTAACCCAAGCAAGATTAATAACTAAAACTATTTTTAAACAAAGTTTAAATTTTAAAAAATCCAATGGTTAAAATTCAATGTCAATAACTTCATATCTGGATCATAGGATCTGATTCACATAAATGAATCATGAATTTTAAGATAAATTTTGTGATTTTTAAATTGGTGTTTGAAGTGAATTTCGTATTGATCAATTTTGGGACTATTGTCCTTTGCCGACGATCGGAGTCAAAGAGGTGGTTGAGGTTCGGCATGGAGGTGGACGTAGTGTCAGGGGACACAGGAAAAATGGTGATGGATGTCACCGATGATCATGATGGCCGTGTAGAGGCGATGTAGGGTTTTGGTGAGGTTTTTGATCGTCAAAGTTTTCAGGAGTGGTACGACGACTATGGCGATTTAGGTCGAATCGCATAGGGGGTTGGACTCTGGGGTTCGAGTTGTGGCCGTGGTCGTGGCACTTTGGATTTTGGTGGCGTAGTTCGATGTCAGCAAGGAGATTTGGTCATCGTGATTTTGGTTCCAGGTTGCTCGATGGGTTCGGTTTTCGATTCCTAGTGAATTTATCAATGCTGGGTGATCTGACCTATAGGTGGAGTCGTGATCGACTAGAAGATAATCGGAGAGTTGGCCAGCGCTGGTCTGTAGCGCGTGCACGAGATCGAATCTGTGCATATGGTTTGGGAAGAAGGAGTTTTGTCTCGAAGCGTTTCTCGTGATTGTAGTTGGGTGACTCGGGAATTTACGTGCGCTGTCTCGAGTATAACTCGTTCCAGATTTTAACTTGTCCAGTTATAACCAAATGAAATTTAAAGCTAAACAAAAAATTTGACAAAGTTTGTTTCCAGAATTCAAAATACTATGCAGATTTTATATTATATAAATGAATTTTCAAAAATTTGAAGGCAAGTACTTTGTTAAAAATTTTAAACTTTTAGATCCCTTGCCCTAGGTTCTTGGATTTTGGGGGGTGATTTTAATGTTACGCGTTTCATAGGTGAGCGATTTCCTAGAGAAGGTGATTACTCTGCTATGGAGGAATTCGATCAATTTATTGTTAACTCTAATTTGATTGAAATTCCTCTTTCTAATAGAGAGTTTACTTGGAATAACTCTAGAGATTCTCCTTACATGGCTCTTCTTGATAGATTTTTTGTTAGTGATGAGATTGAGGGCAATTTTCCAATCTGTAGAGTTAATGGCTTACCGTATACCTTCTCTGACCATTGTCCTATTATCCATTCTTGTGAATACCATAGAGTTATTATTAACATTTTTAAATTTGAAAAGATGTGGCTTTTGGAATCTAACTTTGTGAACTTAGTTATTTGTAAATGGAATTCTTTGAGTTTTCATAGTTTCAGAAATAAGAAAAATTCTGCAAAAGATTTTATTTCTAAACTTAGAGATCTTAGGATTTTTCTTAAAATTGGAATAAAAATGTTTCTGGCAATTTAAAAATTAAAAAAGATAATATTCTTAATGAAATGCTTAAAATTAACAAGATAGAAGAATCTAGACCTATAAATCTAGGTGAACGTAATGTTCTTTCTAATTTAAGAGATGAGCTAAATTCTGTTTTAGAAAAGAGGAGGTGATGTGGAAGCAGCGATCTAGAATTCAATGGATCAATGAAGGTGATAATAATACCAAATTTTTTCATAATATTGCTAATGGCAGAAAATATTCTAATACAATTAACTCTATATTTGTTAACAATATGGAGATAGTAGATCAAAGAGACCTAAACAAGGTTTTTATTGATTATTATTAAGATATTTTTTGTTCTAAAATCAAACATAGAATTAATGTTAGATGAACAGATCTATATCCACTGGATTCAATTGTTGATTTATCTGAGTTAGATGTTCTTTTTCAGAAGAGGAAATTAGGAAAGCAATTAATGATATGCCTAGTGATAAATCACATGGGCCTGATGGGTTTCCTATTTTATTTTATAAAACTTTTTGGGATGTTTTAAAATTTGACTTAGTTAATTTGTTTAAGGATTTTTATAATCGTAATTTGCAATTAGGGAGATTTGGTTTCACAAATGTTATTTGGCTGCATAAAAAAGTAGGAGCTAACAACTTAAAAGATTTTATACCTATTTCTTTGGTTAACTGTTCAGTTAAAATAATTTCTAAAGTTCTAGCTAACAGACTCAGTATAAGAATGAACGATTTAATTGATTGTTCGCAATCGACTTTTATTAAAGGGAGAAATATTACCGATGGTGTGGCTGTTGTTCAAGAATATATTAATTACTGTTGTAAGAACAACATAACCTGTGCGATTTTAAAACTTGATTTTTCTAAAGCTTTTGATTCCGTGGATTGGTATTTTCTAGATATTTTTCATGCTAGAGGGTTTGGGTATAGATGGATTAGTTGGATTTTGACTTTTCTTAAAACAGAAAACTCTAGTATTATGGTTAATGATATTCTAGGTAATAAAATTCAATCAAAGAGAGGCTTAAGGCAAGGGGATCCCTTATCTTCTTTGTTATTTAACTTAGCTGCTGATGTTTTTGCTAAAGTTATTAAGAGAGCAGTGGATAATGGATGTCTAGGAAGTGTTGGAAATAACATATCGCGTAATGGTATATCGGTTCTGCAATTTGCGGACCATACCTTACTTTTTTCTTCTCATCTTCCTAAACATATTATTACTCTCAAATTTATTCTTTATAGCATTGAACTTTTATCTGGTTTAAAAATTAATTTTGACAAAAATTCAGTTCTAGTTTTAAATGATTTTGAAAAAGTAGAAAATTTAGTAGCTAATACCCTAAATTGCAAAAGTATGAAATTTCCTTTTGAATATCTTGGGTTTGTGATTAGACCTACCAAACTCAAGCATGATGATTGGATTATTATTATAGATAAAATTAAAAATAAGATATCTAATTGGAATGGGAGATTTCTTTCTAGAGCAATAGGCTAGTTTTAATAAACTCGGTTTTATCAGCCTTACCGATCTATTGGATGTCTATGCATCTGTTTCCAAATTGGTGATGTGCACGTAAATGTGCATATTTTTACCACCATATTTATTCTATTTAAATTAAATAAATGATCATATTGGGTATTTTAACTTGTTTTAACCAAAATTCATATTAATTCCAAATTTTCACATATTCATCTTCATATAGGGGCAAAACGGTCATTTAAGTGCATATATTTCTTTGAGAAAAATTAATTGAAAATTTGTATATATTTTTGTAGGAAATTGACCTCAAATAGAAGTGGTTTCATGAAGATATGCATGCACAAAATTAATACAAAGGAATGAAGATGGAAATAATTCAAAGTGAAGAACATGGAGGACCCCACCTACCCACCTACCTTAATGTACAAATTAAAGGCTAATGCACATGCTTTTGGACTTAATGGTTTCATGTACACTTAATGGGGGATTAAGACATGTTAATGATAACTTGGCCTCCACACTTCCTAAGGGGCATTTTGGGTATTCCCCAAAAATATGAATTAGGGTTTCATACATGTATAAATACCCATATGTTTCATGTAACAAGATCTCTTCTCTTAGTCTCTCTTAGGCCTCCTTCTCTTTAGTTTAGTTTAGATCAAATAAAAGAAAGTTCTCTTTCTCTTTTAATGGCTACTTAGCCAATTTTTCTTTTCTTTCTTATGCAATTCAATATATGCTCTTTACATTTACATGCTCACTTTCTTATGTTGTAGTGTAGATTTCTCTTATTTCATGCAAGTAGATTAGTTTTGTTTCTTTGCTTTGCTCTCGTTTTCTTTTTCGTTTCCTTTAATGTTGCAAGCTATATTTGTTGTTTTGATAACAAATATGAGAGACTAATCCCTTCAATTTAGGGGTAATGATGCTCTCTAATCATGTAGCTTCAACTTAATTTGATGTTTATGCTCTCTTTTTGTGCTTAATGAGAATGATTGAAGTGGTTTAATGATGTTGTTTAGCCTTGAATTTGATAGTCTATGTTGTTCATAACAAATAGGCTATGCTTAAACAAACAAAACACAAATTGCCTCTTCATCTACATATGATTATGGTAAAGAAGTGATTGTTGAAATTAAAATTTGATGGCTTATATTTCTAATTAATAGTTAATGGGCCATGCTTAAAATAGATTTTGCTCTCAACTTTGTTGTCATATTTTATGAGATTTAAAAGTGTATTAGTGGTTGTGTTATAGTTTGATGGTTTATATTGGGCTAATTAATAGCACAAATATACCATACTTATGATAAGCACGTCAACTAATTACACTAATGAAAAGAAAAGAGAGATCATAACTTCATTTTGTTGATTAATGTGATCTAGAGAGTGGATTTATCTCTAAATTGTCCTTAAACTCTCACATTTTTATCAATTTCTTTTGCTTGTTTTTCTCCTTTTCTAGTTTAACATTCTCTTCGACCTTGGTTTAATTTGATTGAATGGAATTTTAAAATCATCAATTCCCTGTGGATCGACCCGTATTCGCCGCGTGCTACATTCGTACACCGTGCGCTTGCGGTTATTTTTAATTCAAAATTCGTTCGACGGTTTTCTAAACCGATAGAATTTCCGTCGTCCGAACAATTGGGTTATTGATAAAATCGATAAAATTAGAAGACATTTCTTATGGAGTGGGGATAATATTAATAACAGTATAAAATGTCTCATAAAGTGGGATACTATTTGTAAAGCTAAAAAAGTGGATGGTTTAGGAGTTATAAATTTACGCAATATGAATTTGCCCCTTTTAGGTAAATGGCTTATTTAAAGATATTAATGATAATGCTATTTGGAAAGAGATCATTTCCCAATATTATTATAATGACAATTTCAATTTACACCAAATTGATTATTCTTTTTTCCATAATTTTTCTAATTTTTGGAAAAATACTTTAAAATGTTATGATATTTTTAATTTAGGAACTAAGACAATAGTACATTCAGGAAACTGTATTTCTTTTTGGCATGACTATTGGATTTCGATCTTGCCTCTTAAGTTTGAATTCAAGGAATTGTATGATATTTGCAACTTTAAGTATGCTTTAACTAATGAAGTTTATTCTCCAGAAAATGATTCTTGGAACTTCAGCTTTAACAGAATTTTAATAGGACCTACCCTTAGGCAACTTTCTTTACTTTATGCCAGATTAAATCTTTATAATATTGATAATGATTATGATTTTATTAGTTAGGAATGGGATAAGAGTAAGAAATGTACTCCAAATTCTTTTTATAGATTTATTAATTTTTCGGGTACTATAAATAACTCTTTTAAGTATATGTGGAAATCTAATGCTCCTCCTAAATCCAAAATTCACATGTGGTTAACTCTTCATGGAAAACTTAATACAATTGAATTTTTAAAGATAAAAAACATTCAAAATGAAAATAAATGTTATTTTCGCAATCTACGTCTTGAGGACATAAATCGTATATATTATGATTGTTTGGACACTAATTACATCCTAATTAATACTCTTAAAATTTTTAACTTTAATATACTAACTAATATTTTGAATTGTGAATTCTACTAGAAAAATTATAGATTCAAATTCAATAAAAATATTAGATTTTACTAGATACATTATTTATTATTATTAGTTGGTTTATTTGGTTTGAGAGAAATCAAATAATTTTTAATAATAATAGTCATCTTAACGAATTGATTTTTTCGATTTCTTCATTTTGTTTTAATTGGATTTCTAATCCCAAATATAAATTAACTAAAAATATCCTTTTTAATTGGTATCTTAACAAGGTTAGTTAGAATATTAACTTTTTTAAATATAACAATAACTTTTATAGCACCAATAATAGTATTATTAATATTTTTCCAATTTTTAATGATGATCTCACTTTAAATCATAGTTTAATTATGATTAATGATAAATAAGTCTGATCTGTCTCAACTTTTGTTCTAGTCACTGTTTGGTAATTGTTTACAGTTTATTCATTCCTTTAGTTTTTGTCCTGATGGTTTTATTTTGGGTTTTTATTTCATTATTTATAAATACATGTACATGTTTATTTGTTTTATAAATATACATACATATATATATATATGTGTGTGTGTGTGTGTGTGTGTGTGTCTTTCTAATTTTTTCCCTAGTCTTATTTCAGATACAGATTTGGGAGATAGGATATCAGGTTCTTTTTGCAGGTTTCTCTTATCTTTGGATTGCTGAATATCAGTTTGTAATGAGGTCATCATAGCAGAATTTCTTCATCCATGACTTCTTGTAGTTATACCCTCAGATATAGGATTCTTCTATCTTCATGGAGTACTTTTCCAGATGATCTATTCTTTAGTTTGACACTCCATCTTCTTGTTTCAGAGCCTTCAGAGTGGTCTATCTATTCAGAAGATCCTCTTCAAAGCAGATGCTTATCCTCTTCTTCTGATTCATACTTTTGGAGCTTTCTTATTAGTTTGAGTTGTCGCTCAGTGCGTTGTTTTTCTCTTAGTCTTTTTGGTACTTCTAACATCTTAATATCGGGTGGTGGCCATGCCGGAGCTTGATATTGAGGTGTGATGGGTGGTAGCCTTGCCGGAACTCATCTTAGGAGTACCTGAGATTAGCTATTTGTATTTTTACTCTTGTTACCTGCCAGGCATGTTGGAAGCTCACTATTTTCATGATATATATATTTTCTCATGTGTGCTCTCCTCTATGCGTAGAGGATCGCACATTTTTTCTTAAAAAAATGATTATTTCAAGTATAAATGAATTGAAGGAAATATTTAGTTATTTGTCATTTGAGTTTGATTTAAATGATAAGAGATTTATTATGTAAAGTATTTCAAAACTAAATAATAGAAAGTTTAATTGCTGAATCGAAATTATCAAATTTAATTTTGAAATTTTGAAACATTTAAAGCCTTGAAATATATCGAAATTGAAATTTTTTATCGAAATTGAAATGTTTCGAAGTTATGAATTTCAAATTTTTTGTTATAAAAGTGTTATAATCTGAAGCGTTTGGTTTTAAAATATTATAACATTGAAAGTGCTATGATTTTGGAAAGGATATATTTGAAATAAAAATGATTTTATATTGATTTGGGTTAAAATAGAACGATAACATATTGATTGGTTTTCAAAACGGAAATGATATCGTATTTATATGGTTTAGAAATGGATATTATATTCTGGTTTTGAAGTATAATTATTTTTAATGACCGTGGTACCATAATAATGTTTGGTTGTTATAGAGACCGGGATCGAAAGTTGTCATACTCTCTGCCAACTCCGAAAACCACTTTAAGAACCGTGTACGCGGTGGAGATTCCAGAATGAAGTAGGATGGTGGCGGCGTTCTTTTGAGGTATGAATGTGGACCCTCCCGTGAGTTGGCTTAAGGTGGCTAAAACAACAGCGATCTCGGGCCAGTGAGGTAGCCCCTCTTTTCGGACACACTCCTTCGGTACCATTCTATTACTCTGTGATTGATTGGGCCCTTTGATTTTTTGGGGTGTGACCCGTGGTGGGCGGTAGTTGGGCGCTATGCATCACCACCAGTGTAACAACCCACATATTTATCGATTTTTATATTCTAAATATTCTATTTAAATATTTTATCGATACTCGGAATTTAGTCCGAAAAGCTGCTTTTTGCATACGGTCGAATTAGGACTCGGGACCGCTCCCATTGAGTTTAAAATGCCGTTTGCGACCTTTTTGAGTATAAGCTTCGATATGTTTGGAGTTAGTCAAGTTTTGCTACTTTTTCACTTTGGGTTTGGGTTTGGTTCAGCCCTATGTTTATCTTATACTCAAATCTGAACTACTCTCCCCATTCACTCTCACTTCCTTCTCTTTTCAGTTCTAAAGCATCAATGGTGGGAGAGATGGAAAATTAAAATTCCAAAACCCTAGTTTTCTTTTGCAAATCAAGCTCTAGCTCCAAACCAATAGAAGAACCCATTGGTAAGCTTCTCTTCTTCTTCTCCAACTCATTCTCTTATCAATTTCAGAAATTCCTAAGCCTAATTTAGGAAATGTTTCTCTTTTTAGCTTAGGTTCAAGCTTGTTGAGTTGGAATTGAAGAGTGATTGTCATTGTCATTGTTCTATAGATTCTTCCTCCTTGTTCTTGTGCATAAAGGTGAGATTTTTGTCTCACATCTTTTTCTATATCTATCTTTGTGGTTATGTATGAATTCCTAACATTTGTGCATATTCATTTGCTTCTGATTTGAATTGAATTGGTGAATATTCCAATTTTTGTGAAAATCCTTTTATGGATGTTTGATCACGATATTTGGGGTGTATCGAAGAGCCTATAAGGCCGGGTTGTCATTTGACGTGAATCCTTAGTCGTCGTTGCTCGCTTGATCGCTCCCGACATCGTTTTGGCCATATGGCCTAGGCAAATTGCTGCCCTTACCAGGTTTTCAGACGTCTGGATACCAATGCCAGACGTCTGGTTTTGCAACCTGGAGAAAAATAAAATACGGCAAAAAAATAAATAAGGCAGTGCCTAATTTCAGACGTCTGAATTATCGTTTCAGACGTCTGGAATAAGGTTAGACGTCTGATTTGTGTTTTCAGACGTCTGGTTGGTTTTCTGGAATATTTCCAGAAACCAAAACCAGACGTCTGGAATTTCCTCCAAACGTTTGAATGTTTTTCAGACGTCTGATTTTAGGTTTCAGACGTCTGGATGGTTTTCTGGGAAATTTCCAGAAACCAAATCCAGACGTCTGGACAACCCCTCAGACGTCTGGAAATCCCTAGTTTTGCCTATTTGCCTAATTTTGAGTAAAACTTACAATATTAATCGATTTTTGTCGATCCGATTAGTTGTTATCACTATTACCGTCTTTGATGACTTCTTTTTATGGATTTTTGGAAATATCCATTTCTATGGATTTGGTATCGATTTCTTTGGATTTTATTCACGTCTTCGGATGTGAATATTGGTGATCGATTGTTTCTACAATCATTTTGTGATTTGTCACTTTAAAAATCTAAAGGTTTCAATACTAATATTAAATATCAAAACCTCTTCATCAAAACGATTTCAACTATATTTTCAATATCAAACTCGTTTATAAAACCGTTTTCCAATCTACTAGTATACACAAACCTTTACCTCACTCGTATGAGAAATCTAATTAAACGGCTTAGTAAAACAAGTGGTATTAAACGCTTACGTTTACTTCGTCGGTTAATTCTTGGAATTGTTCGATTGAAACTCTTGTGACAATTTTCTAGTGGAGATCTACAATTTGTTCGTAAATATTTAAGTTAAGCTAGTGGTTATGGGACATGAAGCTAAATTTATATATTTACTAGCTTAGTGTAATTGACACTTCTCGTTGATCATGACGATCATCTTTGTGATTTAGACTAGCAATGTGCGATGTCTCTTTGTCTGCGAGGGAGACTAAACCACGTTTTGTGGAGTTTCGACTCAAATTGGTAGGGTAGCAATCCATGGTCTTCTGACCGTTTGTGGAGCTTCGGCTCAATTTGTGATGGTTAGCAACCATGGAATTAGCGTTCCGTTTGTGATACACGTTTTGGTGAGCTTTATGCTCCCGTTTGTGATAGGCCTCCCCCCCTTTTGTGATTTCTGGATTTCTTGAGATGATTTCTAGAATTTTTGTTTCACCAATTTTCGTGATTTCCATTGATAAGTTTTATCAATATTTGTGCATTGGTGAATTTGTGTGTCATTGACTTTTGTGATTGACATTGATATAATCGTCAATATTTATGGTTTGGTGAACAAAATAAGGAGTATGCCATTTTTTTGATTCTTGTGTAGATTTTGTGATATTGATTAATCTCTTGTTGATTTTCAATTACTTATATATATCACAGCTTGGCATTGTGATTATTATGTGTTTAGTCATATCTCCTATTCTATATCGTTTCATCTGATATTTATAGTTAGACTGATCCATTTATTATTTTCTTATTAAATAATACTCGGGTCAGACCGAGATGTTACAGGTGCTTCAGCTTGACTTCTCACTTGGGATTTACCACTCTGACTTTTGGCTAACTACTTAGATTAGTAGCTTTTGTTGTATACACTTGAGATATAGACTCATAGTTGTATTCTTTTTGTATAGCACGTGTTGCTATTCTTTTGTATTATTGTGGATCTTTTTGACCACTACCCTGATATACACTTTCATGTGTTAGTTATATATTCATATCTTCTTCCGCCTTTGTGATATGAATTATCCGTGATTGATTTGTGTTGTGCTTATTTCTATATTTGTTTCCGAGGATTATTATAGCCACTGTGTAGTAGCTTTGAGTTTGTGTCGGTATGCCGGATTTCCTCTTGATAAAGAAATGCATGTAATACTATCTGCCATATCGATGCTCGCACAAAGCAATTGCACGGATGGTCGCTCCTCAACAGCCTTATTCTCCGTGCTAGTTGACAGCATTACACCGTAGTGTTCTTGGCTAGCGTGGGTATAGAGGTGGGGCGTCACAACCAGCCCGTGTGCGTAATTGGTATATCTACCCTGGCATTGCCTTGTGTGCCGTGTCACCTACCTTAGCAAGCTTTACTACGAGTTTGATTTGTGTCGTACCTCTATCTTTTCGTAGTCTCTCGATCAGGAGATATGCAGGTACTGTATAGACTACTGAAACTATTACGTGTTAAGGGCTATATGGGTAACTCTTAATGCTATTTTAAAGTAAGTTTATTTTACTAATAGACATTATTATAATAGTGAAATACTACTACATAGTAATTAGTTTGACGGATCCTTAGGAGATGTGAATCCCGAGCATCTCTTAAGTTACTGCACTCACGTTAGACACTAGATAGGAGATGTTAAATCTCGTAAAAATCTCGGACACCGTTCCACTCATATTATTTACTGTTGATTTAACTTACAGAAGATCTTTTAGTTCTGACTCGATTGTTTTGTCTTTTCAATTCGCTTGGGTCAGTTTGAGCATTTCAGAATTTGAAGACTTTATTTTTAGAGGACGAAGACGAAGATTTGTATTACTATTATTTTTTATATTATTCCTCTGCATTCATACTATTCCGCTGCATTAATTATTATTCTTTGGTATGTGTAACTCTGATAGGTATTGTATAAGTATAATCGAATAATTTGTAAACAGCTTCATGAACTGTTTAATTGATTATTATATTTTATCGTTCCGCTGTGAGATTCTATTTTGTTTTATTTCTTTCTCTGCTTTTCTTGTTTACCCCATAACAATCCGCCCTTTTGTATGGTTTTGAGTTTGACGTGTGTGGTTTATCGTCGATTTAAAACGTACAAAAAGGCGGGATGTTACAATTTTGATATTAGATATACATATATATGGAACCTGATTATGTTATCACAGACAAGCAAATATTTGTAAAAGCGTAGTACTAAAAGATATATGTGTATCATATAGAAAGTAATTTTGTGTTAAGTTTCCCAATTAGTGCTTTAAGGATTTAGGTCGACGCGCCTTACCAACGTTATCGATAGGGATTCCTAAATGGTAGAATAAGATATTTGAACATAGCGTTTTGGTTAATAAATGTTTTAAGTAATAATAGTTAGTAAGTATATAAATATTTTTGAAAAGAAGATAGAATTTTGAAATGAGTTAAATATTATACACATATAGTAAAGTGGATAGTTTGGAAAGGTTGTTAATATTTTACAGATAGGTATAAATTATATTTTTGAAGGAGATTCCTTGGGTATTTTGGTAAATGAAATAAAGTATTTAAAATGAGAGTCAGTGTAATTCTAATCCTGTTTGATTTATTAAGATTACATATATGATTTTTATTGAGTATAATCCTACTTTTTGGTGAATATTTTATTTTCTTTCTTCTCGTCTGCATTTTTAATCTATTCCAAATGACCTTCTATTTAACTACTAATGATGCAGCAGCCAAAAAAACATTTCTAACCCTAATACTAAGCTTAGAACAAGAATAAAATAAAGTATATGATCAGTATAAATGAGATACTCATATTCCAGAACTTCCAATAATTCAATATTCTTGATATCTTCCTTTCTAGGGTTCATTGTGATTGATTTAGGTATGATATATTCATAAGATAAATAGTGCACTGAGACTCATGTTTAAAAGAAAATGAATGTGGTTGCAAGATAGTTCAGTCTACTGCATATTAACAAGTATTTTCAAAACTTATTTACTTTTTTTCTAGTGATTCAAATTTTGGTTTAAATTATATTGTAATGAACTTTTGGTCAGAAAACTACCTACAATATGTATGTGATTCTAGAATCTTGATATTAAGCTAGGGAAGAAGATTGAAATTGAATTTTCATGTATGTCTTTGAAAATTCATTTATAATCAAATGATTGAATAAATTTCCATATTTGTCTTCAACTTTTGATTTCCAATATAAGTAACTTGAACTCTCTAGTTTAAAAGATCAATGTAGTGGTGAAATCCTAATTTGTCAAACTGTCTAGATTTAGACATCAATAGACTTGTTAATTCCAAATTTTGCCTTTTATATCATTTGTTTTGAAGGTAGAAATTTACATGAAACTTAGCATATGATGATTGAATAAATGTTCTAATGTTACTGCTATATGGGATCTTAACACATTTAAAACACAACTAAATTCAAGTACTAGAAGACCATTAAAAAGGCACAGTCATGTAATGCTTTAAAGGATAGAAATCATTCTATAATATCTAATACTACAGGCAGGAAAAATAAAAAGAAATAGACAACCATGTTCGGTTTTTCTTTGACTTTATAAAATAAACTTAAAAGAAATTTTACATTGCTCTACTTGCGTTAATGTTGTAGCTATGGTTTGCTTTGTGAGATGTACAAAGCATGAAACTAATTTTCTTTTTCACATCTTAATTCTTCAAATTTAGTTTGATGTGGTTTTTATCATTGGTCCTTGATACCTAATATAATTTTGTATGTTATATAATATGGTGAAATGTTTACTAATTTACAAAGTGATCCACTAAAATGTAAATAAATTCACTAACTGTCAAGGTATAATGGTTGAATCAGATAATTTTTGTTAATCCCTTGTACAATATAAATAAGTTATAAAGAGAAAAGAAAACTAGAAATTGGAACATAAAACAACCAGTTTTAATATTTGAATGTCAGACTACCTTTGTATTACTTGTTTTAAATCTAAACCACCTCTAATGCCGTGGGAAACTTAAGAATTTTTTTGGCCACTCTATAGCAACTTCAGGACATTATATTTGAATCTTTGAATCATAACATATCTATAATAGGAATTTATATACTGGTAATGTTAACGTGTTTGTACTATGGTAACTTTTTGTTAACTCAACTTCTTAGCATAAAATAACTTATGTTTTATTCCAAATTCTCCCATTAGTGTTTAGTAAATTTTATATTTGCTAGTCTCAACCGTAGGCTTAATTCGGATGATTTTAAAATTGTTAGCAAGCTATGTAGTTAGAGAGCAATTTGTATTTGATATGCAATATAAAATTCTAAACTTAAATGTTGTTAAAACTAGAATTAAACATAGTGAATGTTAATGTTAAAAAATGTAAACTTCACATTTTAATGGTGAAATTCATTTCACCATAAGTTTTGAAAAGTTTATCCGATTTCAACGATTTTCCCTATTTCGAAAAGTTAAGAACCTAAGAAATAACTCATATATTAAGTGTTTCACAAAATTTTGACATTTACTAACTTAAAAGCTAAATTTTCTGCGTGGATCTGCATATTAATTATAAAAAAAATCTAAACTATACATGGCTAGAAAAATTGTCATAACTCATGTTGTAATTAATATTTTTTTGATCCAAAAGTTGTTTTGGAGTGCTAACTCATTATACAAAAATTCACTTTTGATATTCTTGTCTAATTTAGTGCATTTGATTGTTAAAAAGTCCGTTGAATTATGGCTAAAACTTTGAACTTTAATTTTCTTTAAAAAATAAATGAATACATATTTATTATCCTTCACTATATGAATCTAATGTTTGATTTTGAGTTTAAATATGTATGCAGGAAGCACAGTTAGGCTTACTGGAGATATTGGCTTACTTTTGCTCGCTAAAATAATAAGCTAACTCGTTTTAAAATGCTAAATAAAGACAAGCTTACGGAATAGAATACAGAAGTGTTAGAAATATTGATATATATTGTGTTTCTGACTGTGTGGTCGATGTACAATGTGTGTGCATATATATCATATTTGGAAAATTGTAAATGACTCTCCGTAAAAAGGAGATTACTGAAACTTTTTGGAAATTATAGCACTTAGAAATTATTTTTCAATAAATTTTTATATATAGAGAAATAGAAAATGGTTGAATGAACTTATTTAAACATCAACATATGAAAATATAACTTATGGAAACAGCAAAAGGACCAAGTATAAGTTTGGTTAAAATGTAGAATGCGAAGAAAGCGATGGATTGAGTTCTGTAAGATGCCTTCCTATATGAAATTGCGAGGGCGCAATTTTCAGAATGGGGAGGTCTGTAACAGCCCTACTTTCTACGCCGTAAGTTAAATAAATTAAAATTAAAATTAATTTTTTTAATTCGATATTTATTAATTATTATTTCGAAAGTAAATCTTATTTAATTAAAGGCTACTAATGAAAGAGTTTTGTTTTAATAAATTGAAATAACTTAATAGATTCATTTCCAATAACATCTTGAAATAGAATAAATGTTTTAATTGAACATAACTATTTGTATATGATTGAAATAGTTGAAGAATGCATTTATTTTGTAATAATATAACGAATAATTAACAAAAAATAGGTATTGAAAAGATGGAACCATCCAATTGTTGAAATATATCCTATATAATGAAATGTAAATCAATCTAAATCAAATTGAAATGTATTTACAAATAAATGAAGAAGTAATTTAAAAGAAAGGAAAGGGAAAAAACATTAATAAAAACAAATAAAAAAGATTGAAATGCAAAAGTGTAACCTCTAACAATCAAAGCCCGGTAAAAGAATGTCGAGCCCACTCCATCTTTGCTATGCCCTATTTCCCAAAATCATACTCGTTCGGAAGAAAAAAGAAACATGTGGTCTGTATGTTGCGATCGAAGGCGACATCATGGAGTAGGTTGTGGCGTTTGCATGGCCTTGATGAGCAAGGTGAGTGGCTGGGGAGACATGGAGGCACCTAGGCTGTGCGTTCGTGCATGATAGGGTTTGCAACTCTGATGTTGTCGTAGGTGGAAGCAAGGGGATTGGTGGACGGCGTTGTAATAATGTTTGTGGAAATAGCTGGTGATGAGGCTCAAGTATGAGGCTGAAGATCTTAGTCGCGACTTAAGGTTGGATGTTTGTAGAGCATGGTTGTCACAGTTGAAGGTAGAGTTATTTGACCGCAACATAAGCGGGGAAGTTTCAACAAGTATTGGATTCGATGAGTAATTCTATTAACTCACACATTTATATCTATATAACTATATCCTTTTGTATGCCTTGTTTGGGTTATGAATTGCATAAATTATTTGTAACGACCCGTAATTTCACAAGTTTAAAGTGAAATATTTAATTATTTTAAATCTTCAAATGTAGAATTTTCAAACTTAAACAATCATATTTTATATAATAAATAAGAATGGTAAACTTACTTTTGATATTGAATATAGATTTTGAATTTCCATTGTAAAATTCACAAAAGTTGGATCCAATAAAGAAGATAAATATTCATGAATTTTTTTAAAGGATAAATAATTCATTTTATATATATATATATATATAACAGATATCAAAATCATTTGATAATAATAGTAATTTAATTTATAATGGTTTAACAAATATGTAAAACTTGTTTTATAAAAATTGACAGATTTCGTCGAATACCGATAAATCGATGTCCCATTTTTGTAAAATTATTTGGATATTATTTTATATTGTTTTATAAGTTAAATATGCTTGTTTTAATTATTTAAATATGATTAGAAATTAATTTTGAAGTTTGGTTTATATAGATAAATGGTTTAACAAAAACTTCAAAATGTCACCGTAAAACGTTTTGTTGAAAATCAACATTTTGTCGATTAAAAGTTGTCGCAATGTTATCGCACGTTTGTTAACATGTTTTAACCTATACATTACATATTTTAATAACTAAGCATGGTTACTTTTACTTAATAAGATTAGAAACTTCTAAAAGTCACTAGTAAAAGTAAGTAAGAATTAACAAAAGTAAGAAAAAGTAAACATCAAATCAATATCACATCAAAACCAACATAATTATTATTTTACTTAGCTTAGTTCTTTAGGGATTAAAACATAAAGTAAGAAGTGAAAGGATGATGTTCAGTCTTGAAAAAGTGGATTTACTTTAGTTTGAAGTAAGGTTAGTTTGGTTATTTGGTAAGAGGATATTTTGGCAAATTACCACTTCTTTCTATTTGTATAAATACCCACCGCCTTCTTCACTTTCATTCACACTTCTTTTCTCATTTTCTCAAGCTTCTTCATCTTCTTTCTCTTCTCTTTAATGGCTTCCAAACCATAGGAAAAAATTTAGAAAGAAATAATGCCAAAATATTTACAAAATATTCAAAAGAAATCAATGTTCATTCTCTACAAATCAAACTCCTCTTCTTCTCTCAGCCATAACTTCTTCAAAATAGGACGAAAATGTAGAATACTATTATTAGATTGTTTGGTTTTCCAGTGGCTACAACATTTATATTGATCACTTTGCCATATTATGCAGTTATCTATGTCAAAAATATACTTTTGTCCAGTGCGTTTTCAGACCCAGTTTTTAAGCCAAAGAATAAGCCATTTTGTTTTGATCATAACTTGATCATAATGGATCCATATTAAGAAATTATTTCCTTCAAACCATATGAAAATCCAATACTACAACTTTTTTGTTGATCACTTTCCCAGTTTTGAGATTTGCTATACCATAAATTCAATTCTTTGAAGTGCATTTTAGGGCTTCATTTTTGTTCATCCGACAACATCTCTTCTTCATTCTATCATGTCTTCCTCAAAAATAATCAAAATCAAGTGATTTATTTTTTCAAATTTAAGAGAAAAGAATTTACAGCAACTTTTCAGTTAGCGAGTTTTTTCAAATTTTGAGAGTAAGAGAGTCAAAAACAAGAGAGAATATGACCTATTTTTCGGGTCTAATTTTGAGAATCCAAGTTCAAAGCTCCAACGCTTCTTCTCTATATTTTCGGCCAACCTCCATCTCAAGCCTTGGCCAATCTATTGGAAGAAAGAAAATGTTGTTTGCAAGTTTTTAATGGAGTAGGAATTAATTAGTGAAGTGTTGGTTGATTAGAATGTCGGTAGGAAGTTAATCGCTTTGGTTTATGGCGAGAAACACTAGTTAGCATCTCTATTTATATATACTCATGTTTGATGATGTGTTATGATTGCTATGCATGCTTATATAAGCTTTGATCATTAAGTATTGATTGTTTGATACGTTTGTTAAAATTGTTTTACCAAGTCATGTTGATACACGTCGATAAGCACAAAGGAAATCACTTTCCTTTTGAAAATGAAATGGTCTATATGGAATGCTTAAACCCTTTGGAAATAGTTTTAAAATGAGTTAGAAATGTTTTATAAACATTTAAATATGTTTAAATAAATAAAGAAAGAAAATCAAGATTTCATCTTGTATGTTTTAAAATATGTCCAAATTAGTTTTCTAGAAAATTCATGTTTTTGCAGTAAAGTGACCAAAGTTCAAAACTGATACTTTAAATGTTTTAATAATATAAAATAAATTGTAAGAATATTTTAAAAATGTTTCAAAGGATATTTAAGTTGAAATAAAGATATCTAAATGATATAAAAGTCGTTTTGAAGAATATAACTTTTAAAAACGCTATTTGCAACACTTTTTGCAACGCTTTTCGCAACAGTTTCAAATAACTTTTGAAACGTAGTTTTAAACTTAAAAATTATGTCCTATATATTTTTTAAATGATTGTAAAAGAATAATTAAGTCATTTAAAGATGATTTGGAAGTTTTAATGAGAGTTTGAATAAATGGGTAAGAGGAATTATTTATACCACTTAAATAATAATTAAAGAAGATTGAATATAAAAACAAAATAACTAATGCGGAAACGACTAATACATTTTTCCCGCTTGTGAGCTCTGGGATGACAAAATAAGGTGTTTAACTAAGATTATAGATGGAGCAACTAGTACCCTGAACTTACCTTGCCTATGTTTTCTTTTCTTAAGCGAGGAGTAGAACTTGCCGCAAGGATAGCCCGGATGCTCTAAAATATCATAATTAAGTTTTTCTAAGATTAAAAAAAGAAATAAATTCTTTGAATTTGTTATAAATGATCTATATATAAGACTTATAAAATTGATACTTTATAAATAAAAGTAATGTAATTGCAAAAGTATTTTACAAATATTAGAAATGGGATTGTAATCAATACATGGGTTTGCAATAGAAATTTAGAAAAGAATGTATAATGGAATTTATAAATAATTAGATTTGAAAGGATTGAATTTGTAAATAAGATTTTTATAAGTAATTAAATTTTAATTGGATTTCGACTTATAAATGAGATATTAATGGAATTTTTTAGTGAATAAATGTTGTATATGGAAGTTTTTAAAATATAAATGGAATTTATAAACACTATTTTGTAAATCTAAAATCAATTTAAATTGATAAGTTAAATGTGAAAGTTTATTAAAAGAATTACATTCGTGATTTTGGACAGTGAATAATTATTTAAATTAAATGGATGTTTTGGGAAGTGATATTATAAAAAGGGAATATTTTCCCTAAGTTAAAAGTTAAGAAAGAAATATTTTATTAAGATTTAATAAATGATTTGGGAATACTTTCCCTATGTTCAAAGTTATAACTTGAATATAAGAAATCTTTGATTAATATTTAATGAATGATTTGGAAAGGTTTTCCTAAGTAAAAGAAAAAACTATTTGGAATTATTCCAGGATTTAAGAAAGGTTTAAATAAACCAAATGTTTTGACAAATGAGGCTTGATGATTCCATATACATTAGAAAGGAAAATGGAACAAATTGAAAAGAATATATCTAAGAAAGATATTTTATAAAAGATAAAGCAATTTATTGATGATTGATATCCGCATATGAACTTAATATCTTTTAAATTGATAATTGGCTTCGAAGGAACTGCGGTTGGATTTGGGTAATTCCTATCCGAAAACCACTTCGAACCAATGAATACGTTCGAATGTGAAGATATGTTGAAGATGATGATTATTGAAGACTCTGGATCTTCATAGCATGACGACTGCTTGTTGACTTACTTTGGGTAGCCTTCATTATAGTGTTATATATAGCAGTGGTCTCCTCGTTGTGGAGATTTTTCGGATTGCAAGGACTACTCGCTACAAGTGGTTGTAGGAGAGTACCTTCGGCTTGTCCTATTCCTGGACAACTTGTATGAATGTTTGTCTGGCATTGCATTTCTAAAGATTACGTACATTGGTTTTTAAAAACATAAATCAGTGGTGGCGGAGAAGGCAACTTCTCTTAGCTTAACAACTTCCTGAAGACATACGAGCTTAAGGGTTGGATTTTTATGGAAGGCAATCAGTAGTTAACGGAAATGGCAATATGGCATTCAGAGATATGATATGTGCTATGTGAAAAGGTAATCGTTGCCTCAAGTCTCGTCAAACCAGAAATGACCGAAATAGGATTAGATGCAGCAAGGCTAACTGAGTCATTCCCAAGTAAGGTATGATCATCCCCTTCTAGATATACTTCTTCCCGCATCCCGCTATGACGTTCGGGATGTAAATTAATGTGGCATATGGAAATAGCGCTTGGTTAAAGGTCTGTAACGACCAAGGGATGACATATTCGGTATTATCTAGTTATAGAGGTAGGCTGGTCTTGTGTTGGTAGAGGGAAGATGTTCGGTGCCTCGGGACATTCATCTAGAGGTGTACCCATTTCGGAAGGTAGATCCTTCACCTGGTCATTTGTATGGAAATCCATTCTCCAATAAGAACATGCGGTTTTGTTTGTATTGGCCTAATGAATAGCCTCGAAATGCTATATGGTAACCATTTCGGATAAGATTAATAAGTTTATTTGCAAATATTTTCAATGATATGTCACTAAAAATAATATCAAATGTTTTGATATAAAAGTGTTTTAGTTATCATAAGGTAAAAAACCCGTCTATGTTTATGTATGGGCGTGGTCTTATGGGACACTCTTTATTTTCAAAGGATTTTATTCTAAGACTGATATATGACACTGTCATTTATATTTGAGTTTCTCGCACTGGGTATCAAGCCTGATCTGGGTATTTTCAATCCTCGGTTCAGATCCGAGTAGTTTCAGGTTTAGTTGAAGATGGTTATAGTTTCCAAAGGAGAGTTGGAGATATTCATCTACGTATGACATATTCTATCATCCGTTGTGCTTTGTTAGTTTTAGTTTGATGTTTGTCAGTAATTGTAAGGACAGATGTTTATAATTGTCCAAGTTGAATTTAGGTTAGACTCTGATATATGTATTTAAAAGTTTTCCGCTGTAAAGATATTATTCAATATTATATGTTATTCCATTCGTGTGAGATTTTATTCTATCTTATTTCTTTATTACCCTTCATGTTTCGTCTTTTCATGAAGTTTGAGTTGGACATGTGTGCTTTATTGTCGATTCAAAGGGTATGGAAAAATGGGTTATGACATTTGATATCAGAGTTGAAGGTTAAGTGAGAACCTTGGCTTGTTGGGGTAAAGATTCATCAAAGATAGGATTAGCAATACCCTAGGATGAGTAATTCATTTTAGATAGGGTTAGTAACACCCTAGAATAAGTTGATAGTATTATATAGGAGCACATATTTGTTAATGTTATATAAAAAGGTTTTGTTTTGAAAAATTGGTAAATGAAATAATTTTACTAAGGATTATATTTTGATTACAAAGTATATATTTTGAAAGTTATATAGTTATAAATCAAGATTAGTGAAATTTAAATATGAACATCTTGTGATTAGAATTTCACAATTTGACTATAAGATGTTTCATAAAGATAATCGATAAGTAAAAAATCTGACAAGGTAATTAAGATCTTTAACACTTGTTTTAAAATAATAAATTAAGAAATGATAATGTTAAGTTACTATCATAAGTTGACTAATTATTTAATTTAAAATTTAAAGTACAAATATCTTGTGAATTAAGTTTTATGATTTGACTATAAGGTGTTTGATAATAAGATTGGTATAAGAAATGGACATACAGGATGAAAATGATATAATATAAAATGATTATGTAAAAGGGAAAGAGAAAAGGAACGAAGGTTTAAAATTCGATTAATTTAAAAGAATTATGGAAATTTAAATGAAGTTAATTAATATAAGACGAATTTATAAAAAGAATTTAGATTTTATAAACAAAAGTAATCGCTAAAGGATTTTGAAAAGGGTATTTGTTAGCACCAAAATTGGTCACTAACACCCTTGAGTAGAATTATGTAGAGAGATTAATGAAGAGAGTAAATGAGGACTGAAATATAGTGTAATTCAATGAAAAAGAATAACGAAAACGAGAACACCAGATTTATAGTGGTTCGGCGTAACTGCCTACATCCACTTTGATTTTAATCTTTATTGCTTTCTCAATTACTTGAATACAGATACAATCCGTAAATCGATCACTTGGATACAAGTTTGAATTAAAAAGAGGAGAGTATAAGAAATGGCAGAGTCTCCCCAGTATTCCCGAAAAAAAGGTCCCTTTTCAGTGTGCCCCTGCCCTTCTATTTATAGACGAAGATGGGTTGGACTTCCTTGGTGGGCCTGGTAGCTGAATATCTCGGTCCAAATAGAGTAAACGGCCCAAAGGGAGTAAGCTCTGTGTACCGAACCAGGGAGGCCGAACGGTAAGATGCCGAGCCAAGGCAATGGCGCCGAACGATGCTCTCATGTCGAACGAAGCTGGAGTGCCGAGCGATCCAAGGTTGCCGAACCAAGCTGGATGCCGAACAATCGAGGTTCGCCGAACGTACCCTTTAGCCGAACGATACCCTTTAGCCGAAGGATGTTCCTAGGTCGAATGAAGCTGGAATGCCGAACGTTCTTCTGAGGCCGAGCATTCTTCTGATGCCGAGCGAAGCTTGCCGAGCGACGTGCGCGTAACCGTTCTCGCTGAACCATGCCTAAATGCCAAACATGTTGTCCTCATCAAACCCGTATGCCTCCAGGCTCTTCGTGGTCATAATCTTGTCTAGTGCTGATAATAGTGTCTTCAACTGTCGCTTTGTAACCGGGCCAAGATGCCGGTTAACATTTGCCCCCCAAAGCGTGTCGTGTGAAGCAACACAACATGCTTTGAATCAGCGAGTATTCCTTGTCTTCAGAAAGAAATCCATCATGTTTCTTTAATGGTCATTATCCTTCGACTTTATCCTCCCAAGCTGTCATATCCTTCTTTGGCCGTCTTGACGCTTGGTTGATTCCCAATATTATAAATCCAGGGTTGTAGTTCATCAGTGACCACCCGTGTCTGATTCTACAGAGCTAGCAAGCTTCGGCTATCTGATCTAGTATTTTCTCAATAACCCTTAGTGAGAATTTAATTTCTGTTGATTTCAAGAAGTCGGACTTGTTCGGATATACACATGCACGTTTGGGTACATGTTCTTTCCATTGGCTCTCGAATGTGTTTTATATGCTCATAAGTCGTCGCCAACTCCGTCCAGTTCAATTGCAATTCCTTGTTTGTATTTTCTGTGAAATAAGGGTTGTAATCAGCCACTTGAGGAGTTTTCCAAACCCCTCTTCAGTAAAAACTCTATGATTTTGTTTGACAGCTTCAACCTTTAGGATTGGTAAGAAGAGGACGTCAATGCCCCCAAGTGGGAAACGGCCGTGGACTAGCCATTTGAGTAATTTCCATCGGTGGGGTTCCTGGATTTTTGCAAACATCTTGCACTTTTCGCATTGTCTAGCATGATCGACCGTATCTAGATTGATAGTTGGCCAGTAATACCTGTAGCAAAGTATCTTCTTTATCATGGTTTTCCCCCTGATGCTATTACCGCATTCTTCTTCATAGAATTTGCTCAAGATATCATCATGGGCGATGCGCCGAAGCATGGGGATGGATAAACTCCTTTTGACAAACGACTTATCTTAGATGATTTGGTATGAAGATTTGAGGAGGATCTGTCATTTTCCATTCCTCCATTCAGTAAGAATTCCTCATTGTAGATAGTCTTTGATGGGAGTCAACCATGACACCTTTTCATTTTGTTCGCTGAGGTGTGTAATGATGTAATACGTGAAGTCGGTTAGTGGCCCTTAGACTTGGTCGAGATAAGGAGCAAGACAATGCCCTCTAGCAAGATCAACTTCCTTAAATTTGTATACTACCAATCAAGAATCACAAAAGATATGTAAAGTTTTCACTTCAAATCCTCTAGCAAGTTTGAGGCTGGCAGCCAAGGCTTCATACTAAGCATCGTTGTTTGTTATAGGTAAATCGAGTTTCAGGACGTAGCAGATTGATCGTTCCTCAGGAGTTATTATCATGACTCCTATGCCATAACACTGATCATTGGATGCTCCATCCGCGTACATTTTCCATCTTATGGTTGGTTCTCTGCTACTCTTCGAGTAGTGTTCTGAGGTAGTGAATTTGGGTGTGAGGTCTGCTGATTTCCGTCCTTAGATAGCCCTTCGAGGGAAATAAGTGATATCGAATTAGCTTAGTTTGATATTTTATTTAAGTAGTCTTTCAGACGTCTCAGGTCATTGTATGCCCTGTCGCAACGGCTGGTAGGCATAGACGTTGATGGATTGAGCCTAAAATAAAGAGTGGAGCTTTCATGGTGAAATCAATAGTATTATGCTAGCTTTTGTAGCTTCGGGTTGATATCCAATGCATGGCTCGCGATAGTTAATGAAATCACATATGCTTGTCAGAATGGGTCCAAGGGAACATATCATCATTTATTCAGAAAATCCAACTAATTCTTTTATCATCACTACACTGAGTTGTGATCCGATATTCAGCACCCGGAAAGGGTCGCCATGGCTGAGTGTAATGTCGACCGTCACCTTAGCAGGTGCCATCCCAGATTCTTTGAGTATAGATGTAATTATTTTGCATAACATTCAATGTGAAATATGGTTGGGACGACCAATAATGATGGTTGCTCTAGTCGAACCCTAGAGTCTTGTCATGAGTTTTTAAGTCTAATAGCGAAGGACTCTGAATGCTCTAATAGATTATCAACAAATGGCCAAAGATCAGGCTTAAAAGCGCATTGAAGGAAATGTCGAGTGGGGGTCAGCCTCGAGTGGCGTGCAGCTGTATAGCTGGATCTTGCTATGAGTTTGAATTTGCTTGTGTATTCGAGTAACGCACTTTCTATTCAATGCATTCATGATCCTTTACCCGTCCTTCGGGTTGGAGTGAAAGTCAATTGCTCATGAGCTAAGGTGTCAATTCAATGATTCAATCTCTAGGCATCCTTTCGGTCGTCTCCTTGAGCAACTGTAAGCATTATATATAAGTTTTAATACTGAGCTATCGTAGCCAGTTTTAGGATGACCATGCGTCTTCTCCCAGTCTCGGGTTGATAAATGTACTGCATGGACGGTTAAGTCTCGTCCTAGCTATGTTTATGTTTTCACCTAAGTTCCAAAGACATAGAGGTGATCGGTGAATAGTCGGTTCACATTAATCTTGCTCCTCGCTCGTGCCCCCAGGTCTGGGGCATATACCGATAAGTAGGAAGGCCAGCCACGCCCACTTTAGCTTTACTCTCTTTCTCGTTGAATCGTGGGATCATGTCAATCGATGGGAGACTAGGTCTCACCTATCTTGGATTTTATCGTGGTTTTTCATTCCAAGAGGAATACTTCGATGCCACGTCAGTTTCAAGGCGTAATTTGGACAGTGGATGGTCATCTACGTCCACTTTGGTTCATGCTCTGTAATCAGTTCTCAAGGTAAAGTTGGCTACAAATGCAGTCGGGTTATGCTCATCCAGTTTCATACTCCTCCTGACGAATCGAATGAGGGTGCTGGTGAATTTTTGACCAAGTATTCATGGTTTACCCTACTTTCCACACTCTGGAGGTCGTAGTTTTTCAAGAAACATCCAAGTCACATTCGTATGTGCTTGGTGCGGATCGGTATTGACCCTCGATCTGAGGTATGATATAGTCGATTGCTCGTAGCTTTGGATGCCATTTCGATTGGTTTTGTATTGAGGCTTCCCTGCAGTCGTTGCTTCAAGTTATAAAGAACACCACGCTAGAGCTATAGTAAGCTGTCGTATTCAGCTTTTTAGTGATTTGTACCCATGCTCCCAGCATTGATTTGGCCAGGGCACTAGTTGGATGGTCGAACTCCATCCTTAGCGGGTTAATAATCCTTCGGTCAATTCCATGCCGAAGTTTGCGTAATAGAGAATGGTCGGAATCCACTCGTCTATTTATCGATGTTTATACACCACTCTGCATTCTGGTGACTTAGTGTTATTCTCCCCCCGGTTGATTCGCGCCCAATTTGTACTCATGCTTCGGTCCATGCTCCGGGGACTTGGAGATTTGTCGAACGGTTTATGCTTTAGTCCACAGTTCGAGACGCAGGGATTTTTGTCAACTCATTTATACTCCAGTCCGCATTCTGGGATTTTAGAGTAATCTAGTCCGCTTCTGGGATTTGGAGATTCTTCTCAAGTCTTCTATAATCTAGTCCGTGCTCTGGGGACTGAGAGTACCGTAGTCCGCACTCTGGGGATGTAGAGGTTTTTTAAGCCGTTTATACTCTAGTCCGCACTCAGGGGACTTAGAGCACTCTAGTCCGCACTCCGGGGATGTAGAGGTTCTTAGGTCGTTTATACTCTAGTCCGCACTCAAGGGACTAGGAGCACTTTAGTCCGCACTCTGGGGACATAGAGGTTTCTGAGTCGTTTATACTCGAGTCTGCACTCTGGGGACTTAGAGTACTCCAGTCCGCACTCTGGGGACTTGGAGGTTTAAGTCGTTCATATTCTAGTCCGCACTCTGGGGACTTAGCGTACTACAGTCCGCACTTTGGGGACTTGGAGGTTTAAGTCATTTATACTCTAGTC
Source organism: Allium cepa (assembly GCA_030765085.1). Lineage (NCBI taxonomy): Eukaryota > Viridiplantae > Streptophyta > Magnoliopsida > Asparagales > Amaryllidaceae > Allium > Allium cepa. The sequence goes on from CM060932.1 coordinate 916,201,184, forward strand.
CGCACTCTGGGGACTTAGAGTACTCTCGTCCGTGCTCCGGGGATGTAGAGGTTCTTAGGTCGTTTATACTCTAGTCCGCACTCAGGGGACTTAGAGTACTCCCGTCCGTGCTCAGGTGATTGGAGCGCTTGATGAAGACAAGTCCGAAACCTCCTCCTATACCGACGGGAGTTATGAAGTAGAAATTACAGGCGCCTCTAATCACACATCCGAATTGAGAATGAAGGAGCGGCTCGAGAAAGAGAAGGTCAGGGTCAAGGTCGAGCCCCGAGTTGTGGACTTGGACGATCCTTTGAACAAGCCGTTGAAGGTCATCCTTCCTGGCGGGTCCAAGCCTATGGAAGTTCTCCGTACTTCTTCAGTTGCTACCCCTCTATCAAAGAAGAGTACCAAGGGTAAATGCTATGGAGAGGAGCCGTCCGGAAAGGAGTTGAAGAAGTACAAGAAGTGATTACTATCCTCGTTCAACGAGAGTTAGTTTAAGTCATGTAATTATTTTCATCTATTTCCTTAGTCCTTGTAAATAGAATGTCGACTCCGAACTTTGGAGGGGTTGTAATAGGAACTCGTTTCTCATTAAATTTTAGTTCCTTTTTCCGTCTTACAAAAGACTCTTATTGTTCAGTTTTCTTTGTGATTGTGATGTTGATCCAAGCAGTTGTGAGTAACATAGACTTCTCGGTCCATCTTCATATAACTCGGAAACACTTCGGGAGTTGTTGAACTTCCATTCTGTGCTTCGAGCACTTAGAATACATTCTAGCCCGTATGTCAGGGATTTGACAAATTCAATTCATCTGTGTCAAGTTCATATTCAGGGAACTAGGAGATCCGAATTGCTTATATTCGAGTCCGCATTCTGGGGACTTAGATTACTCCAGTCCGCACTCTGGGGACTTGGAGGTTCAAGTCATTCATACTCTAGTCCACGCTCTGGGGACTTAGAGTACTCCAGTCCGCGCTCTGGGGACTTGGAGGTTTAAGTCATTTATACTCTAGTCCGCGCTCTGGGGACTTAGAGTACTCCAGTCCGCGCTCTGGGGAGTTGGAGGTTTAAGTCATTTATACTCCAGTCCGCGCTCTGGGGACTTAGAGTACTCCAGTCCATACTCTGGGGACTTGGAGGTTTAAGTCATTTATACTCTAGTCCGCACTCTGGGGACTTGGAGATTTGAGTCGTTTATACTCTAGTCCGCTATCTGGGGACTTAGAGTACTCCAGTCCGCACTTTGGGGACTTGGAGGTTTAAGTCATTTATACTCTAGTCCGCGCTCTGGGGACTTAGAGTACTCCAGTCCGCGCTCTAGGGACTTGGAGGTTTAAGTCGTTTATACTCTAGTCCACGCTCTGGGGACTTAGAGTACTCCAGTCCACGCTCTAGGGACTTGGAGGTTTAAGTCGTTTATACTCTAATCCGCGCTCTGGGGAGTTAGAGTACTCCAGTCCACGCTCTGCGGACTTGGAGGTTTAAGTCGTTTATACTCTAGTCCGTGCTCTGGGGACTTAGAGTACTCCAGTCCACGCTTTGGGGACTTGGAGGTTTAAGTCGTTTATACTCTAGTCCGCGCTCTGGGGACTTAGAGTGCTCCAGTCCACACTCTGGGGACTTGGAGGTTTAAGTCATGTATACTCTTGTCCGCGCTCTGGGGACTTAGAGTACTCCAGTCTGCGCTCTGGGGACTTGGAGGTTTAAGTTGATAGTAGTCGTATTTCCACTCTTTAATTTGTATTCATCTACCGTATCGAGGCTAATGTTGTCGAATGAACAGTCGAACCACGTTTGCTCATGGAATGGGATCTTGCCCCCAGCTCAAGGGACGAAATTTGAAAAATGGACGATCGATTCTCGTCCGCTTGGTAATTATAGCTCTTCCAATCGAGTCAAGGAAGGAGGTATATGACAGATGGTTGGATCACATCCATGTTGGGTTAGATAGAAGAATCTCTTACAATTTGCTTCGTATCTCCTTCTTTTGTGTTGAAGGCAGGATTTGGTGTGTAGATGATCAAATCACGTCCACTCTAGACAGATCTTGGCGTCACTGAGCTTCAGAAGAGGCCTCTGTATTTTGTCAAACTTTGTTCTATGACTTGATTTGAGTGGGCGATCAGGCCATACTAATTCCAAGCCTTGTTCAGGTCTCCGAGTCAAACGTGGAGGTCAATGAATAGATGGTCAGTCATGTTGACTTTATATTTGGGCTCTAATCGTAATGAGCTTTTCAATCTCTAGTTCTTGGCCCCAAATTAAAGGCACATGATTGATGATGAGCGATTGAATTATTCTCATCTAGATGTACTCCACACGTACGATCATGGTCTGCGTGGATTGGTTGGTGATCGAATCTGAGTATCCAATCTCCTGCATCGTTTTGAAAGTAGTTTAGTTAAAGTTAGTCGTAGTTCATAGAACAATTGAAATAGAAATGGAAATGATTCAAAGAAGATTATGATAAATCTCATTGATAGATGAAGTAGCATCGTGTGCTTGCTATTCGACTTTTGCCCTTGGCTCCTTTCAAAGGGATGTCGGCCGTCAGCAGTCCAATTGATAATCATAGCCCTTTATTAATAGGCATCGGATATTCGCTGCCCGCCATTCTGCAGGACATGTACATACTACTGAAGCTTTACTTTATAGATCATCTTTTTGATCACACCTCGGAGGTGTTTGTAATCGCCCGTGTTGGGATCACTGAGCATTTGGGAATATACAACATTCCCCTGATTTTCATTAGACTTTGGTGTACTCTCTCGAGGTTGGTTTCCAATATCACTCCGAGTCGTGAGTCTTCAAGTAGAGGTTGTCAATTGAATCTTTCAAAGAGCATATGAGCCAAATTTTGATGTCTTGTTTCGGCTACTAGGATCTACATCCTTAGTCAACGGGCCTTCATTGTTATTTTCCTTAGTCTATTCTGCTCCTCCACACTTTGATTTAGATTCATTATTGTCATAGAGATGATCCATGGTCGTTGGAAGCTCTCGAGCTAACCGGCTGCTAAAATATATATGGAGGTCGATTATCCTCAAGTGATCAATATAATATCCCTTTGAGAGTATCGTTCGAGTAGCAGTTGTTTGTCCGCTCCCTTGTTGTCGTTCAGAAGCTGTCGCTAGATCCTCTATGCCCTGGTCGATCAGGGGATGTAAGGGAAGTAGATAGAATGTTCCTTTATTAAGTTGAGTTTTGAATTCACTATGGGGGTCGTATAAGAGACCGGTGTAACTTAAGTTTGGCACGGTCTGGATGCCGCTCGGCATATACAATACCGTTCGGCATTATAGAGGTGGTCGGCATAGAGGTATGTTCGGCCTGGAAGAGCGTTCGGCCTAGAGGTATGCTAGGCCTGGAGGAGCTTTCGGCCTAGAGGATCGGCTAGGAGTGTTCGGCCAAGATGGATCGGCCAGGAGTGTTCGGTCAAGATGGATCGTCCACGAGTGTTCGGCCAAGATGGATCGACCACGAGTGTTCGGCCAAGACAGCTCGGCCACGAGTGTTCTGCCAAGATGGTTCGGCCAGGAGTGTTCGGCCAAGATGGATCGGCCAGGAGTGTTCGGTCAAGATGGATAGGCCACGAGTGTTCGGCCAAGATGGATCGACCACGAGTGTTCGGCCAAGGCGGCTCGGCCATGAGTGTTCTTCCAAGATGGTTCGGCCAGGAGTGTTCGACCAAGATGGATCGGCCAGGAGTGTTCGGTCAAGATGGATCGGCCATGAGTGTTCGGCCAAGATGGATCGGCCGCGAGTGTTCGGCCAAGATGGATCGGCCAGGAGTGTTCGGCCAAGTGTAACTCGGCATACACCTTTTCTGCAACGATCGGCATAGACTTTTTCTGGGGCGATCGGTTGAATTGCCTTTAGAGGAGGGTCGGCCTTCATTCAACTTGAGTGCAAACTTTAACATCCAATCGCCAAATCTTGCATACATCAGTGAATCCAATCTACAGCTATCAGCTTCCTTTAGATTTTTTTCAAATCTGAGTAGAATAGGAAGTTTTCTATTAGACAACTGGATCTATCTCGCGAATATGGAAATCCAATAGTAGATGATGAGATCCAATCAAGCTGAGAATTCAATTCTCAGTGAAAGCACCAAAATGTTAGCACCAAAATTGGTCACTAACACCCTTGAGTAGAGTTATGTAGAGAGATTAATGAAGAGAGTAAACGAGGACTGAAAAATAGTGTAATTCAATGAAAAAGAATAACAAAAACGAGAACACCATATTTATAGTGGTTCGGCGTAACTGCCTACATCCACTTTGAGTTTAATCTTTATTGCTTTCTCAATTACTTGAATACAGATATAATCCGTAAATTGATCACTTGTATACAAGTTTGAATTAAAAAGAGGAGAGTATAAGAAATGGCAGAGCCTCCCCAGTATTCCCGGAAAAAAGGTCCCTTTTCATTGTGCCCCTGCCCTTCTATTTATAGACGAAGATGGGTTGGACTTCCTTGGTGGGCCTGGTGGCTGAATATCTCGGTCCAAATAGAGTAAACGGCCCAAAGGGAGTAAGCTCTGTGTACCGAACCAGGGAGGCCGAATGGTAAGATGCCGAGCCAAGGCAAAGGCGCCGAACGGTGCTCTCATGCCGAACGAAGCTGGAGTGCCGAGCGATCCAAGGTTACCGAACCAGGCTGGATGCCGAACAATCGAGGTTCTCCGAACGTACCCTTTAGCCGAACGATACCCTTTAGCCGAAGGATGTTCCTAGGTCGAACGAAGCTGGAATGCCGAACGTTCTTCTGAGGCCGAGCATTCTTCTGATGCCGAGCAAAGCTTGCCGAGCGACGTGCGCGTAACCGTTCTCGCTGAACCATGCCTAAATTCCAAACATGTTGTCCTCATCAAACCCGTATGCCTTAAGGCTCTTCGTGGTCATAATCTTGTCTAGTGCTGATAATAGTGTATTCAACTGTCGTTTTGTAACCGGGCCAAGATGCCGATTAACAGTATTATTTAGGAGTTACTCGATCTATATAATTTTCCAAAGTTAAAGAGATAATGTGAATCATTAGTGGATAAATTGATTAGTAGTATTTATAAAAGTTTTTAAACCAAAGATAAATTTGGAATCTCTAACTGATAAGATAAAATGGGATTCTCGACAATTTTAGATAGTCGAAAATTTATGAATCACACCAAACTCAAAACTAAGGAATTTATGGAATATTCTGGTAAAAGATAAACTATTGCGAAATGTTATAAGTAAATGAAATTGGATAAGTATAATTTATAAATGTGATTATAAATAAAAAGATTTAAAAGTGGAGAAATTTATAATAGCATAAAATCAGAAATAAATTTTGTAATTATAAATTCGAAATAATAGCAACCTACCACAAACTGTAATTCACCTGGATATAAAACCGGTCTGGAATTTAATATATATATATATATATATATATACTGTTCGGATGTAAAAAGGTATTATACAAAACTAGATTCAAGTCATGAACTATTTATACACTTAAGTAAAATTATGACTCTTTAAAATGTAATTATAACCAAGAAATTTTTTTATTAATGAATTCGACCACTAATTAAGGATTTGGACTTAAGTTTTTAAAAGTGATGGATTTACATAGTTGTGTTCATAAGATGTAATAAACTTAAGTAATAGTTTACAAAATGATTCACAAACAATATTAATATTAAAGAAAATATACAAAAAGTGAATGAAAAAAAATAAAGGATGTGAATAAAGAGAATTTGGTGTAACTTAGAAAAAACCGATACAAATGAATCACAATTTGTACGTAAATTATTTCGTCCCGCAAATTTTGATCTAGTATCCGAGTACAGGACTTTGAAGTGTTTACACTGATCTAGAAAAGAATTTATCAGTCGATTTCTTGACGGCGAGCATTGATGATGTTTTGTGTTTAGTTACTCAAGTTTTCTATCAAGTTGAGAGCTATGCAAGGAAAGCAAGTGTATCTAATCTAAAAGCTTGATCAGAGTCTGCACTAGAGGATTGGAAGATTGATACTAGTTTGGAAATAAAGTTGTTGATTCAAATAGAAGAACAAATAAGATATTATATATGGATGATTTGGGTATATCTTATGGGTTTAAGTTTAGGAAATAATGATATAGGTAAAAAAAATTGTGGGTATAGGTTCAGGGTAATTTCGAGGATGAAATTCTTTTAAGTAGAGGAGAATGTAACGACCCGTAATTTTACCACTTTAAAATGGAATATTTAATTATTTTAAATATTTGAATGTAGAATTTTCAAACTTAAACAATCATGTTTTATATAATAAATAAGAATGGTAAACTTACTTTTGATATTGAATAAAGATTTTGGATTTCCATGTAAAGTTGAAAAAAGTCGGATTCCAAAAAAGAAGATAAATATTCATCAAAAAAAATTAAAGGAAAAATAATTCATTTTAAATATATATATATATATCATCGATATCAAACTCATTTGATAATAATAGTAATTTAATTTATAATGGTTTGATAAATATATAAAATTTGCTTTATAAAAATTAACAAATTTCGTCTCATATCGATAAATTGATGTCGTATTTTTTCGAACTGATTTGGATATTATTTTATATTATTTAATAAGTTAAATATTCTTGTTTTAATTATTTAAAGATAATAAGAAATTTGTTTTGAAGCTTGGTTTACATAGATAAATAGTTTAACAAAAATGTCAAAATGTTATCGTAAAACGTTTTGTTGAAAATCAACCTTTTATCGATTAAAAGTTGTCACAACGTTGTCTCACGTTTGTTAACATGTTTTAACATATACATTACATATTTTAATAACTGAGCATGTTTACTTTTACTAAATAAGATGAGTAAACATCTAAAAGTCATTAGTCGAAGTAAGTAATAATTAACAAAAGTAAGAAAAAGTAAACATCAAATCAATATCGCATCAAAACCAACATAATTATTATTTTACTTAGCTTAGTTCTTAAGGGGTTAAGACATAAAGTAAGAAGTAAAGGACGATGTTAAGTTTTGAAAAAGTGGAGTTTTCTATAGGTTGAAGTAAGGTTAATTTAGTAATTTGGTAAGAGTTTATTTTGGTGAATTACCACTTCTTTCTTTTTCTATAAATATCCACCTCCTTCTTCACTTTCATTCACATTTCTTCTTCTATTTTCTCAAGCTTCGTCATCTTCTTCCTCTTTTCTTTAATGGCTTTCAAACCATAGGAAAAAAATTAGAAATAAATAATGTTAAAATATTACAAAATATTCAAAAGAAATCAATGTTCATTCTCTTCAAATCAAACCCTTCTTTTCTCCATATTTTACCTCTTCTTCTCTCGGCCATAACTTCTTGAAAGTATAACCAAAATGCAAAAAAAAAAATTAAATCATTTATTTTTCCAATGGCTACAAATTCTATGTTGACCACTTTGTCTCATTCTATAGTTATCTATGTCAAAAATATACTTCTTTCAAGTGCATTTTCACACCCATTTTTAATCCAGAGAATAGGGCATTTTGTTTCGATCAAAGACTGATCATAATGGATCCAAATTAAGAAATTATTTTTTTCAAACTGTATAAAATTCTATTGGCTACAACTTTTATGTTTATCATTTTTCTACATTTTGAGATTTGCTACATTTGAAATTCAATTCTTTGAAGTGCATTTTCGGGCTTCAATTTTGTCAATCCAACAATACCTCTTCTTCCTTCTATCATATCTTCCTCAAAACTAATCAAAATCAAGTGATTCATTTTTTAAAATTTAACAGAAAATAATTTTCAACAACTTTTTTAACAAGTTTTCCCAATTTTGAGAGTAAGAGAGTCAAAAACAAGAGAGAATATGACCTATTTTTCAGGTCTAATTTTGAGAATTCAAGTTCAAAGCTCTACCACTTCTTCTCTATATTTTCAACCTCTCAAGCCTCGCCAAGCTATTGAAAAAAAGATAGTATTGTTTTCTAGTGTTTAGTGGAGTTGGAATTAATTAGTGAAGTGTTGGTTGATTAGAATGTTGGTAGGAAGTTAATCGCTTTGGTTTATGGTGAGAAACTCTAATTAGCATCTCTATTTATATATACATGTTTGATGATGTGATATGATTGATATGGATGCTTATATATGCTTTGATCATCAAGTATTGATTTTTTGATATGTCTTTTAATTTTTTTTTACCATGTCACGTTGATATACGTCGATAACTACAAAGGAAATCACTTTCCTTTTGAAAATGAAATGGTGCGTACGGAATGCTTAAACCTTTTGGAAATAGTTTAAAATGAGTTAGAAATGTTTTATAAACATTTAATTATGTTTAAATAAATAAAGAAAGATAATCCAAATTTCATCTTGTATATTTTAAAATATGTCCAAATCAATTTTCTAGAAAATTCATGCTTTTGCAGTAAGGTGACGAAAGTTTAAAACTGATATTTTAAATGTTTTAAAAATATGAAATAAATTGTAAGAATATTTTAAATGTTTTAAATTTATTTAATTTGAAACCATGGATATCTAAATGATATAAAAGTCATTTTGAAGAATATAGCTTTTAAAAATGCTATTTGCAACACTGGTCGCAACGCTTTTTGCAGCAGTTTGAAATAACTTTTGAAATGCAGTTTTAAACATAACAATTCTTTCCTATATATTTTGTGAATGACTTTAAAGAATAATTAAGTCATTTAAAGATTATTTGGAAGTTTTAATGATAGTTTAAATAAATGAGTAAGATGAATTGTTTATACTACTTGAATAATATGTGAAGAAGATTGAATATAATAACAAACTGAGTCATGCGGAAATGACTAGTACATTTGTCCAGCTTGTGAGATCGGGAAATATAAAACAAGGTGTTTAATTAAGGAAGGAGATGGAGAAACTAGTGCTACGAACTTACCTGACCTATATTTTCTTTTCTTAGGCGAGGGGTGGAACATATCGAAAATAAAGCTCGGATGCTCTAAAATATCATAATTAAGTTTTTCTAAGATAAAAGAAAAGAAATAAATTCTTTGAATTTATTGTAAATGGTCTATGTATAAGATTTATAAAATTGATATTTTATTAATAAAAGTAATGGAATTATAAAAGTGTTTTATAAATATTAGAAATGGGATTGTAATCAATACATGGGTTTGCAATTGAAATTTAGAGAATAATTTATAACGGATTTTATAAATAATAAGATTTGAAAGGATTGAATTTGTAAATAAGAGTTTTATAAGTAATTAAATTGTAATTGGATTTTGACTTATAAATGAGATATAAATAGAATTTGTTAGTAAAGAAATTTGTGTATGGAAGTTTATAAAATATAAATGGAATTTATAAACACTGTTTTGTAAATCTGAAACCAATTTAAATTGATAAGTCAAATGTGAAAATTTATTAAAAGAATTATATTCACGATTTTGGACAGTGAATAATCCTTTAAATTAAATGGATGTTTTGGAAAGTGATATTATAAAAAGAGATTAGTTTCCCAAAGTTAAAATTTAGGAGAAATCTTTTATTAAGATTTGATAAATGATTTGGGAATATTTTCCCTAAGTTCAAAGCTATAATTTGAATATAAGAAATCTTTGATTAAGATTTAACGAAAGGTCTTCCTAAGCAAAAGAGAAAATGATTTGGAATTATTCCAAGATTTAAGAAAGGTTTAAATAAACCAAATGATTTGATAAATAAGGCTTAATGATTCCATATACATTTGAAAAGAAAGTGGAATAAATTGAAAAGAATATATCTAAGAAAGATATTTTATAAAAGATGAAGTAATTGATTGATGATTGATATCCATATATGAATTTAACATCTTTTAAATGGATAATTGGCTTCGAAGGAACCGGCGTCGGATTTGGGTAATTTCTATCCAAAAACCACTTCGAACCAATGAAAACGTTCGAATGTGAAGATATGATAAGAAGATGATTATTGAAGAGTGTGGATCTTCATAGCGTGAGGACTACTTATTGACTTGCTCTAAGTAGCTTCCATTATAGCGTTATATATAGCAGTGGTCTCCTCATTGTGGAGATTTTTTGGATTGTAAGGACTACTCGCTAATAGTGGTAGTAGGAGAGTGTCTTTGGTTTATACTGTTCCTGGACAGCTTGTATAGATGTTTGTCTAACACTGCATTTCTAAAGATTACGTACACTGGTTTTTACAAACGTACATCAGTGGTTGCAGAGAAGGCAACTTCTCTTAGCTTAACACCCTCTTTAAGACATACAAGCTTAAGGGTTGGGCAATTAGTAGTTAACGGAAATAACAATGTGGCATTCAGAGACATGATAGGTGCTATGTGAAAAGGTAATCGTTGCCTCAAGCCTCATCAAACCAGAAAGGACCGAAACAGGATTAGATGCAGTAAGGCTGAGTGGATCATCCCTAAATAGTGTATGATCATCTCCTTCTAGATATATTTCTTCCTGTTATGATGTTCGGGATGTAAATTAATGTGGTATATGGAAACGAGCGCTCGGGTAAAGGTCGGTAATAACCGAGTGTCACGATCCGAAATCCAATGTTCAAAAATTGACACTAAATACCTCACTTTTATTTGATTGCCAAAGATTCAAACATTGAACTCCAGTCGGATGGAGCTTATAACAACATTAAATGAATATAAACAGCGGAAACAAAATGAATATCATATATCAACACAGATACAACATGATACAATATTCAATACAACATCTATCCTAGGTGTCAGAGTGATACAAATATGATATAACAATAATACGACAGCAGAAATTTCAACAAGTTCCTAACATACTTCAACTTCGACAAGGTCTTCAAAACTCTAACACTTCAAAAGATTTCCAAATCCAAAGCTTCCAGAAGGCTTCAAATCCAGCTAGCTCCAAAACACGGATAACCTGCTTCTAGTCTGCATGTGTGGAAAATTTTAGGCACCCAGAGTTTTGGAAAGGTACAATAAACTCCGGGTCAGTCATTGGACTGGTATGAGTAAACAAAAACAGTTATTGAAATAAAACAGTTCATTTTTATCAAAACAAAACAAAAGAATTTGAAAGAAATCAGCAATGCTTTTTGAAAATGTAACTGCCATAAGGCCTCCTACCACACACACAATGCAAGCGCAAACTTGGAGGAGATTTCTCCTTATGACAGTTAAAAATGCTTAATATGAGAAAACTCTTTTAAATATTATTATTAGTGCATATTGTGAAAAACATTTTCGAAAGTATAACATTAATCTTAGCTAGCATAGGTACCATTATACTATGCTTACTATAGCTACCACCTAAGGTGGCAGGTTATACAATTTAAAACCGTATTGGGCTCGTATTGTTTTATTTCGATTTTCAACAAATGGTCGTGCAAAGGAACTTTCCACATAAAAATGGAACGGCCTCTAGAAGGACATCCCTGAGAACCTAACCGGATCTCTGCTGCACAAGGCGAGGTTACCTCTGTGACTAGGTAACAACTGACACGAATATGCCACCTCCCGGTCGTTACTAACCTTTATCTAAAGCGCTTCTCAGCCGACAACCACAAAGCAATAAGTTTGCAGCAACCACAAAGTAAGTATCTGGGCTCCATACCATGATACCACTTATAATCCAGAAGGAAATGGACATACCCTCAGGGAGCGCTACCCCCAAATAACCTTGCTGCCACGATTCCTGTTTCGACCATAACCGGGTTGTGAGGTTCGACGAAGTCTCGTCCACAAATCTATGCTTCGATCAATAAATGATTAGCAGCACACAACATGCCACACTACCAAATTGGGAGTATATCACTAATAACCTTCAACTACATAACCTCTGAGCTCGTACGTCTCAGAGAAGGGTGTTAAGCTAAGAGAATAAATTCTCCGCCACCAACAGATATGTATTTGAAAGAAATCAGCTTTATATCTCAAATTGTAATGTCGGACATACAACCATACAAGTCTAATCCGGGTTCGAACAGAACCGAAGGCACTTCCAAAGAAGTCGTTGCAATCCAGGCATCCACAATCCCGTTCGGACTCCCCATCACATATGGAGATCTATATACCGGAGCAACTCAGTGCAGAGACATTCGATAGGTTATCCTATCGTTTTTGAAGACGCCCGGTCTTCACCACCGTCTTCAATTGCCATCCATTTCATCGTATCACATATTCAGAATGGGCTATACGACACAAAGGTCCTCTCCCGGCTAAACCGAATAGTGAGCGTTCAATTTAAAAGCACATGGATGTATCAATCATAAAGATTCACACGTTCGATATGGGTTTCGGATAACTAACTGGAATCCGACTCCCTGTCGCATCGAAATTCAATTGTCGTTTTACGGGCCAAATGGGTTTTCACAATCACACAGAAGTAAATTCATCACAGATATCACAGCTCAGCACAAAGCATTTAATGTTACATAGCATCACATCACATAACAAAAATATCAATCCAACACATAGCATTCAAGAACAATCAAAGCATCTTCAATTAAGATGAATAAATCTTGTGGTTTTAAATTTATTAATCACATAGTTACTTTCATTAGAAATCTTTAATCAATGATTAATTATTATTAATTACAATTGATTAGATCTTAATCATCTTCATAAATTAATCACTTCTTAATTAATTATTTTATTAATTTCGAATTAATTAACCTTAATTATTAATTAATTAAATCTTAATTACTTTTATTAATTAATTACTCCTTAATTAATTAATAATTAGCTACAAATTAATTAACCTTATTTATTTATTTATTTAATAAATTTTAATATTAAGTAATTAATTAAGTAATCACCTTTTAAAATAATTATATTAACAAAATCATAAATTATTTAATCAAACAAAAGATAAATTAATTTCTTTGATTATCCTGTCAAACCTTGTTTAAATCATTACCTTATACATTGGTTGCTCTGGAAAGTTAGGATTAGTTTAAATAACATTCTATCTTAATTTCCTTTTAAATTTCATTATTTAATATAAATGACTATATAAAATGATGTATCAAAAATTGAATAAATTGAAATTCAATTACTTTAAAACCATCTTACTTAAATCCTGAATTTAATTCAAAAATTCGATCAAATCATCATTTGAAAACATCGTTTACAAGTGTTTAAAAATCGGAATTTTTTTAAAGTAAAAGCTATTTAATAAGTTAGTCTCGAGACCTGCTTCCAGTCACATGCGAGAGAATTTCTCGTTTGCTTTGGGTTTTTATCAAAATCAACCCGAGTGTTACGATTTTCAACTTAAAATTTTTTCTAAGTATTTTAACCTGGCACACCAGAATTTTTGCTCGAGTTAATACTCGAGCTTCAAAACGTTTCTCCCCCTGCTTGCTTCGAGTCAAACCATGCTCCTTCATTTCACCAACCACTGACACCATCACAAGGCTGTCGTGCACGTGCACGTCGCATACAATGACCTCCAGTCGACGCTTCATCGCTGAGCGAGTTGACTATCACCCACAAACTAATTCCCGATCATCAGATTGTCTTCCTTCAACTCAAATTTGAATTCGAACCCAATGTCAAAACCTGGAACATCGACAAGAACTCTTCCTCAAAACTGGGAATCACCTCATTCTCCACACCCCAACCACCAGAAAACACGAACCTCCGGCCATGACTCCATCACCCACCCAGCTATCACCTCCCAAGGCCACGTGCAACTCGATGCACGCATGAAGCCCCAGCGACCACTTTTCCGACCATCGCCAAAATTAGGGTTAAAAATCAAATTAGCCCTTCGCCGATGCCACAGTCACCGTGCACCCCTTCAACCAATTTTCCTGACTTCCACGCTCACTCACCTAGCCTTGGCCCAAGCCTCGACCACGGTAGAGCCTCTGACCACTTGGAATTGGTCGAAATCCATGTTTCGATCAACTGGAAACTACTCTATGCATACACATCTAAAAATCATCGTACTTATTTTAAAAATCCTATTTTTGAATGATAATTCGCATTGTATAATTAAATCAAAGTTCTGTCATGTTCGAATTTATCCTATGTTTGTGTTTCCCTAAAAAAAATCAAATTTTAGAAGCTATATATCACCATTGAGCTTGAAACCATTTTTAGATTTTTACTCAAGTGTGAACAAACATGTTTTGTTTCAAACTCAGAGCCTAAAAATGGCTAGATTAAAGGGAATTGAAATTTTTCCCTGTTGTTTGAACCTTGTAGTCAAAACAGAGAAGAACAGGCTTAATTTAAAATTCACAGAGCAAATTTGATGGATATATATTGTGACGACCCGAAAAATTTAACATTTTAAATTGAAATATTTAATTAATTTTAAATGTTTTAATGATAGTTTAACTTGAATTTCAAATATCAGGATGAATATGGCAATTTAATTATTGAATTTAATTATAGAAATTTGGGTAAAATTGTAAATCTTCAATTTTGAGCCCGTTAAAAATAATTTGATGGCTTAGAAAATTTATATTGATAATACTGAAGATGATAAAAGCTTCAGAATTGAATTTGAAACTGTTTTGTTCAGTATTGAATTTTATCGTTTAAATCGATATTTAAAAATAGCCTTCCAAGGCATAGTCTCGGAATTCAACGAAACTAGTTCCATTGGATCCGTAATAATTTATTATTATCGGATTTCAATTTTCCTAGTGTTTGGAGTGATCGTTTGGCCATATGATAAGCAAACGCGCTGAAATTTAAATCGAAAATTCGGTATTTTAATTGATTCAAAAAGCTATCTTCTCCATACGATCAAATTTTGGCTCGAAACCTTTTCCATTGCGTTCGGAATAGGCGTATAACATTATAAAGTCCTAGCGGCACACCCCGACATAACTTCGGGAATTAAGTTGCGTAATTCAGGACGATTTGAATTTGAATTTAAAATATAAATAATGATTGTGCAAGTTCTTTTTTTCTCTCTCTTATTCTCAACACGTATCTGCCTTTTCGGTACACGTATTTGGTTTACTCTATTCAATGTATACGCGCGTATTCATTTTAAAAAAAATAATAATATACGAACCAAAAAAAACAAACAAAAAAAAACGAATGAAACGAGAAATCACAGATAGTCTTCATCTTCTCGTCTCTCTCCCAAATTAGATCAAACTCTTCTGCCATTTCAAAAAAAAATTACAGTCGATCGAGCGATCGATCAAGAACGATCGAGGGGAAATCGCGATGGCATCACGATATGCGCGATGCTATTTCATGGCGACTTAGGGATTGTTGGAAGGGCACACGCGTGCGCGCTCGCTCATGCGAGGGGAATTCGAAGTCTCGAGTCGATTAGGGCAGGAACCGCGATGCTCAGAGGAGGACCTTTGGTTGCCAGGTTCATGAAAGCAAGAGGAGAATGTGGAGCAGTCATCGTGTGCGTCGGAGAAGGGGTCGAGCGAGGCAAAGCAGTGTGGAGGTTCGTCCATGGTAACGTGTTGTTATCGAACACTGGCTCGAGATTAAGGTTTGGTTGAAGGCCGAAGATTTGTTGTGCTTGTCGAAAGAGGTAATGACATTTTTTAATTTAATTTAATCAATAAACATATAGATTTGAGAAGATTATAAATGAATGTTTATGCAGTTTCAATTTTTATATGCATGCAGGAGATAATTTTTACAATGGAAAGAATATATATATATATATATATATATATATATATATATATTTACGGTAAAATAATAATAATAATAATAATAAAGTTGTTTGCTGCCCAATTTTAAATTTATAGAGTCTAATTATATATATGTACGTACAGAAAGTTTATATAAGATTTTGGAAGAATAGGAATTTTATAAAAAATATATATGTGTTGGGTCTATATGAAATCAGATTTTCTTTATCTATGTATATTTTGTAATTACATATATCGTAAAGTAAGTTTGTGTTGTTGTTTATATGAAAAGGAAATAAATTTTACATACACATATTTTAATTTGAAAAACAGAAAATATCTTATATAAATAAATAAAGTTGATTTTAACAAATTATATTCAAAGAAAAATTATATTCAAGGAAAAGAATAAAGTAAATATACATACCCATATTTTTTTACTAGTATTTCAAAAATATATAGTTAGGGTGGTTAATTTGTTTAACAAATTTATTTAATTATCTTGTTAGTTTAAAACTAAATTATTAGTTGACTGAATTTATTAAAAAGGAAATTTAGTTTTGAAATTTAATTTTTTTAAGTTAAATAAATTTACTAAAAGGAATTGATTTAAAATAAAAACCACTGGTTAATTAAATTTGTTAAAGAAAATAAAATTTTCAATTTATTCATATAATAATAAATTATGTAATTGTTTATACTAGGTCAAAATCTGTAAAGAATCAATCTGGGATGAAAATTTGGACAATTAATTTATTATTCGTTATATTAGTTTGGACCCTATGCGCCGCATAATAGCTGAGGTTATTGTACTAAACCCATATATCGCGATATTCCACCTTGAAGTGGAATTGGTATTATATATGTATTTGGAGTTGTTGATTTCCCGCATTATATAGCGGATGGGAGACCCTATTGCGCCGCATAATAGCGGATAATATTTTATAAATCCCATATACTGTGATATTCCACCTTGGAGTGGAATGGGTATTTACTTGTTGTGCTAATGTCTATGGATGCAGGGAAACAGGTTGGAGGGATCCAACTGGATTCCTCAAATATTTAATTTGTTTCGTACATCGTGAGTTGATTATTTTTAATTTGTGTGATTATTTGTGATTGAAACCATTGAAGGCTGTAATTCAGCCGAATAAATTTTTGGTATCGTAGAACACCAGGAATAAATAAAAATTTGATTTTGAAATTTCGGTAGAAAATTTATAATAAATTCACTCAAAGGAATCGGGTGAATTTTAAAAGAAGGAAATTTAAATAGATAAAGTTTTATCTTTGAAAACTTATTGAATAAATTAAAAAATATGGTAAAATATTCAATAAAGGAATTTCGAGTAATGTTGTTTAATAGTTGAAGAATTTATTTAAGATACGTATTTTAAATAATTGAAAGAGATAAAGAAATTTATTGCAAAAGAGAAATAATTCAGAAATTAAATTTGGAATTTAATTTAGAGTTGAAATCAATTTTAGAAATCGATTCGAGGATTAATTTGGAGTTAGAATAAATCTTAGGAATCGATTTGGAAATTTGGTTAGGTGTTTTGGAAATAATTTGGGAAATCAATTTGAAATTGATTTGATATTGGAAAATTAAATTGGGAAATCAAATTGGAATTTGATTTTGTGTTTAAAATAAATTGGAAATCAATTTGGGATTTGATTTGGTTTGAAGGTGATATTTGGGAATCGATTTAAAGTTCGTATATCTGTTGATATTTAGAAATGTAAATTCACAACGGGAATTTTTAAAGAAAAGGGAAATTGTTTAAAAATAAATATTGGTTTATTTTTAAAGTGTGGAAAGAAATTTACAAATTAGAATGTAAATTAAAATAAATCAAGAAGATTTACTAATTTATTGGAATGGACCATTTTGTAATGGGAAAAGAATTCTTCCCTGGAAAGCCAAATATATTTTTAAAATTGCTTTTGAATAAAATTTAAAAGTTTTAGATTTGATTTTAAAATAATATTGCTGGAGAAATTAGTTTGGAAATTGTTTTAAAGTAAAAAATTATTTACTTAATTATATAAGGGATTATTTTAAAGATTTAAATTGATATTTGATTTAGAAAATAGTTATTTAAATATTTATACTTTATTTACAAATTTTTATTTTAAAATTAGTTTTGGACTTGAATTTTTATATGAGATATTAGTATAATATTTTTCATAACTAATATTAAGCAAATATTCTAAAATAGTTTATTTTAAATGTTTCCAAGTATATTTTGAATAAGAATTTTTTATATTATTTTAAAATATTTGAAATCGGCAGATTTTTAGTGGAAATGAATAAAAGTTTGGAAATGTATTCCACGTGAGAAGAGTGTTTTGAATATTTTCAAAAAAAAAGATTGAAATGTGGAAATTGATTTGAAATTTATTTTCAAAGGATTGAGGGTGAAATTTTACCTTGCGAAGATATTTTGAAAATAATAATAATTGAAGAAAATTATTTGAAACCCAGTGATGGTCGTGAATGGTGATTGATAGTTAAATAACCGACTATCAATGTTGGCCATTTTAAATGGCATTTGAATTTTGATGCGACTGGGAGTCGAATTCCAAATGGATATTCGAAACCCACACCGAACCTTTGAGATTGTGATGGATCTTTATTTAAAAGATCGAAGTGGAATTTGTTGTGATTTGTTTGAATCTGATGTAATACTTTTTTTAAAAAAATAAGCGCTCATTATTCGGATTAGCTAGGAGAGGACCTTGTGTCATAAAACCCATTTAGAATAACGATACGAAGAATTGGGATTACATTTGAAGATGGTGTTGAAGACTGGATATTTTCGAAAGCGAAAGGATTACCTGTCGAATGTCTTTGCATCGGGTTGCTCCAGTATAGAGATTTTATCACCCTTTGTGATGGGGATTCCGGACGTAATTAGTGAATATCCGGATTTGCAAGGGCTTCTTTGGAAATGCCTTCGGTTCCGTTCGATCCCGGAATGGACTTGTATGGATGTATGTCTGACGTTACACTTTGAGATGTAAAGCTGGCTTCTATCAAACACATTTCTATTAGTGGCGGAGAATTTATTCTCTTAGCTTAACACCCTTCTCTGAGACGTACGAGCTTAGAGGTTATGTAGTTGATGGTTATTAGTGATACATTCCCACTTTGGTAATATGGCACACGAAGTGCTGCTGATCATTTGTTGATCGAAGCATGGCTTTTGTAAAAAGCGTAGCTTTGTGGACGAGACTTCGTCGAATCTCACACCTCGGAATGGTCAAAACAGGAAGGATGCAGCAAGGTTATAGGGTGTAGAGCCCCTTAGGGTATGTGCATTTCCTTCTGGATATAAGTGGTATCATGGTATGGAGCCCATATGCTTAACTTATGTGGATATCGCAAATATATATTACTTTGTGATTGTTGTTGTTGAGGATCCTCGGATAAAGGTTGTTTACAACCGGGGTATGGCATACTTGTGTCAGTAGTTACCTATTTTTGCAGAGATAACCCGGCCTTGTGTTGGCAGAGATCCGGTTAGGTTCTCGGGGCGTCCTTCCAGAGGCATACCCATGTGGCCCAAGAAGTTCCTTTTCCTGACCATTTGTTGGAAATCCAATTACCAATACGCGCCTTGTACGGTTTTAGTTGTAGAACCTGCCATCTAATATGGTAGCTATAGTAGGCATACTATAATGGTACGTATGCTGGCTAAGATTAATATTATATTTTCGAAAATATTTTTCTACACTATGCACTAATGATAATATTAAAATGATTTTGCGTATTAAGCATGTTTGACTATCATAAGGAGAAATCTCCTCCAAGTGTGCGATTGCATTGTGTGTGTGCCGGGAGGCCTTATGGTAGTTTCATTTTCCAAAAAGCATTGCGGATTTCTTTTAAATTCCTTTGTTTTCTTTTGTAAAAGAATAGCTGTTTTTAACATCTCACACCAGTCCCATGACTGACCTGGAGTTTATTGTTCCCTTTCTAAACTCTAGGTGTCCATAATTTTCCACACGGGCAGGCTAGAGTTAGGTTATCAGGTCATTCTGGAATTCAGGAGTTGCTGTGGAGATCAGGAGTTGAAGCTGGATGGCGAGATGTATCTCTTTACTATGTAGTGTTCGTTGCGTATGGTTAGTGCAAATCAGTTTTCATATAGTCAAGTTATAATAACTGTCAGTGATGTATGATGTCGTTGCAAACTCTGATGTTGTATTGTATTAACAGTGATGAGTTTTTGTTTTAAAAGATTATTCTTTATCTATTATATATTGTTCCACTGCGAAATGTGAGATTCTGTTATTGTTTCTGTTTTTCTTCTATCTTCTTTTTCTTTAACCCTAACGGTTAGGTTTTCCGGCATTCGACTGTGCAACATTTGATACAGTGGATGTATCGATGTCGACTTTCGAAAGTCGAAAAAATCGGGTCGTTACATATATACAGAGCCACTTCAAAATATTTATGCAAAGCAACAACATATGTACTGATTCAAATAAACTTGGGTTTTAAATAAATTTGTTTACTCTCCTGAAAAGATTTCTTGAAACAGAGAGCACTTTATTTTGAAACTACAGTATTGATCTTCCTATATCACCTTTGTGTTTCGTTGTATAAACTGAATTTGAATTTGTAAAACAAATACTTTTTATTTCGAAAAAATCCGATTTCATTTATACAAGTTAAAATCTTTGGGCTAATTTAAATTCCCAAAGCCACACTTTCTAAAATGGTTTAAATTCATGTAAACAGACATAACCTTTTTAAAATCATAGGTTCCCAACATAGAATTTTAATTTCAAATTTTTAATTCAAATTTAAATCAAATTTCAAAACTAAATTAAGTTATTCAAAATAACTTTTTACTTTAAAAATTCCTTTTCAAAAGTTTTTCCACTTTAAATCCGATTTATTTCTAAAACCATTTGGATTCAAAAATTCAATTCTAAAGTTATTTAAAAAAACTATGACTTAACCAATTTCCACGTGCAATCCATATTCGTGTGTGTATAGTGTAGTCCAGAGGTTTAACACAATAGTGCACAAAATCAACCATCACAGATTCAATCATATTAACATCGATAAGCGGTATAATCCATAACGCTTATCTTTGTTCACAGACTCGTAGATAAAATAAATTTATCAATGAGATATATCATAGAATATAAATAAAATTACTATTTGTGAGGAATCCAGTTGGATCCCTCCAACCTGTTTCCCTGCATCCATAAATATTAGCACAACCAATAAATATCGATTCAATCTAATAATAATTATCATATTCAGCTAAACAATCAATTAAACATTTAAATATTGGCTATTTAAATTAACTGCTATCCAGATTTGAGTGAGATTAACTCACCTTGGGTTTTCGACGAGCGCTTAAATTTAAATTAATCGAATGGCGTTTGATTTAACCTAAATTTTTACTTGCTTAGAATGATTCCAGAATTGTTCCACTACGTAGTATGCGTAGCTGCGATTCTGGCGCCGCCAGTTTCGTCGAAATCTGATAATGTATGCACGAGATGTGAATTTATATAGTTTGTATAATATTTTAAAACAAATTTTTTTTATATTACAAACCCAACGAAATCACGGCCGCCAAAATCAAGAGAGGAAATCAGGCTGCCTGTCTCCATCTTCTTCATTCGCTACTATTGCTGCACGAACCCATCATCGGCCGCTCCCTAGGGTTTATAACCGCACCCACCACGACGTTCAATAGCTTGATCAGAACCCACCACATCCACGCCCCCTAGGCCACCTACCACGGCCATGATCCGGCGAAGCTCGGTCATCGCAAGACCTCAAAAATCGCGCACAAACGACGCACAAACGACGCACAAACACGGCCTCAAAGCTTCGTCTCTGGTTGACGAAAATCAGTCTCCACCATTCACTGCCTAGCGCTCGTTCTCCTCTATGACTTTCCTGTTGGAAAAATCTTATAAAACACGATGGATCGTTCGAAATTTTGAGATGAAGGACATTGTTTCTCGGCCATTGAATATAAAAGGAGGCGGCGGCTAATGTTAGGGTTAGGTTTGGCCGATAAACGAGTGTATATAAGTTAATAATTATTATTTTAATATTAAATCCACTAAAGCAGCTTTTTCAAACGATCTCCAAACAACGTGTGCCGGCAAGCATTTCTAAGATTTTTCCCACGTTTCGAACACAATGGAACGTGTTTCGAAGGCTAATTCGATCATATGTGCGAGTTACGGAAATAAACGATCCATTTTAAACTAAATCGATTGAAATAGTTTTTACGCATTTTGAGCTGCTTGAGTCAAACGACAACTCCGATTGCTACGAAAATTGAAATCCAATAATAACTAACTATTACGGATCCAATGGATTTGGTTTCGTCGAATTTTGAAACAGTGCCCCGAAAGGCTATTTTAACCCGTCGATAAATTCGAGCGATTACCGAAAATCGTCGAAATCACATAAAATTTCACTTTTAAAATTTTATTAACTCTATTATAAATCATATAGACTTTATAATTACATTAGAAACTATTCTGATTCACTTCGAACCAAAATCTGATTATTTGCATTATTATATTATATTAAATTCCATTATTAAATTAATATTAAATCCCAAATTTAATTTATCGACTTTTGATTTCATTCAAAAATCCAACATCATTATTTAAATCCAAATAGACTTAAAATAAATTTTAGAAACGATTTCATAACCGTTTATGTCCACATTCACCAATTATCCCAATTCCAATATTTAATTATTATTATTATTCAATTTTCAATTGAATTTCCATGTTGAAAATTACAACTAAATTCTATTGATTTAACAAAATCCTTATTTCAAAATCAATTCGAAATCCACATTTAACATTTAAAATAAATTAAATGTTCAAAATTTACGACTAGAAATTCTGGGTCGTTACACCGAGGGATGACATATTAGGTACAATCTAGTTACAGAGGTAGGTCGGTCTTGTGTTGGTAGAGGATGGATGTTCTATTCATCGGGACATCCATCTAGAAGTGTCCTCTTTTGGAAGGTAGATCCTTCACCTGGTCATTTGTATGGAAATCCATTCTCCAATAAGAACATGTGGTTTTGTTTGTATTGGCCTAATGAATAGCCTCGAAATGCTATATGGGTAACCATTTCGGATAAGATTAATAAGTTTATTTGCAAATATTTTTAAAGATATGTCATTAAAAATAATATCAAATGTTTTGATATAAAAGTGTTTTAGTTATCATAAGGTCAAAAACCCGTCCGTGTTTATGTGTGGGCGTGGTCTTAGGAGACACTCTTTATTTTCAAAGGATTTTATTCAAAGGCTGATAAATGACACTATCATTTATATTTGAGTTTATCACGCTGGTTTATCAAGCCTGATCCGTATATTTTCAATACTCGGGTCAGATCTGAGTAGTTACAGGTTTAATCGAAGATGGTTGGAGTTTCTAGAGCAGAGCTGGAGATATTCATCTACGTATGACATATTCTATTATTCGATGTGCTTTGTTAGTTTTAGTTTGATGTTTATCAGCAATTGTAAGGATAAATATTTATAACCGTCCAAGCTGAATTTTGTTTAGACTCTTATATATGTATTTTAAAGTTTTCCACTGCAAAGATATTATTCAATATTATATGTTATTCCATTCGTGTGAGATTCTGTTCTATCTTATTTTCTTTATAACCCTTCATGTTTCGTCTTTTCGTGCAATTTAAGTTGGACATGTGTGGTTTATTGTCGATTCAAAGGGTACAGAAAAATGGGCTATAACATTATTGGTTATGATTGAATGAAATTATTGAAATTGGCATGCTATGGATTCAATAAGTTGCATATTATGATTATCTAATTCATCAAATGATATAGGTTAGATTTATTTGTTTGGTGGTATATGGATTATATGTGGATTGAAATAGGCTAAATTGCAAATAGAGTTCCATTTATTTGCAAATAAAATACTTCTAACTTATGTAGAAGTGCATACATTGTTTGTGTGACCAAAGTTGTCGGAAAGCAACTCAAATCGCTAGATAATTCCACATTATGGAACTATATTTATAAGGCGTTGTTGGCTCTAGATGTTGGATTTTCGATGAGTTTATTGTTTGAATTGTTTAAATGTTTTAAAAAGAATTTCAAAAATGAGATTTTACCTATTTTTATCCATATTGGAATTTAGTTTATAAAATATAGTTAAATTATATTATATTCTTAACTTATTTCTTAATACAAAATTTCTATTCAAAGCTTATAAGATGACTAATATTTATTTATAAACCTTTTAAATTTTACTATTATAAGTATAATTAATTAACGACCTGATATTTTGAACCATTCAAATCGACAATCATCCACACATGTTAGACATGAATTGCTCAAAACAACAGATTGTTAATTTATAATTGGCAAAACTTAGCATATATAGTAAATAAAATCAATCACAGAATCACAGACACAGAGTAATATAACAATAAAGTGGAATAGATAGATAGTAGTTCATGAAGCTACCATATAAAATCAAAGTCTAAAACAAGGTACAATAGAAATCTCAAATACAATGGAGTCTCAAATACGTAAGTAATGTCAAGTCTGAAAAAAACAAATGGGAATAAGCTGAAGTAACTGGAAAGCTGAATAGAAAAAGACAGATCTTCTAGCAATGCTCCAACTCCATAGGTGAGTCGCAAATGCTGTGACACTTAGTATGACCGTGCATAAAGCAAAACACAAAATGCTCGAGTCAGGATTAACATTCTTACACTAGAAAATCAACTCAAGTGAAATGTCCAAGTGAAATACAATATAACTTAAAAGATGTTTATGATTTCCATCCTCCAAGGATCCTGGAACTATCTGCTATGTAGTAATATACGCTATTATAATATGCCTAACATAAAGTGAACTATTAAAATAGCGTTAAGGCGTTAGCCATATCCCCCTTAATACAATTTATGATTCCGTAGTCTATACAGTACTGTGAAATCCACTAAACTGGTGGGCTATCATGGAGCACTCCATAGGTATGACACAAACAAAAATTATAGAGGGCTAGATAAGGTAGATGACAAGGCACGCGAGGCTATACCCTAGGTAGGATTCTACCAATTTACACTTCTAGGAGGGTGGTAATGCATAGTTGCATATACCTCC
Organism: Allium cepa; assembly: GCA_030765085.1. NCBI lineage: Eukaryota > Viridiplantae > Streptophyta > Magnoliopsida > Asparagales > Amaryllidaceae > Allium > Allium cepa. Next base: position 916,225,901 of record CM060932.1, read on the forward strand.
CACCTCGTATAAGACTCCCAAAATCAAAGGAGCACCAAATCAAATCACAAAGTAATAGAATGGTACCAAAGAAGTATGTCCGATCGGAGGAGCTGCCTCACTTGGCTCATCAATTGCTCCTATTTTAGTCATCTTATTTGGGGCTCGTTTCATACCTCAATACAGCAACATCGTCAAACAATCCTACTTCATTCTGGATTCTCCACCGCATACATAGTTGTTAAAGTGGTTTTTGGTATTGGCAAAGAGTATGACAATGTCTGATCCCCGTCTCTTTGACAACCAAACGCTTATTTCACACCATGGTCATTTCATTTCAAATAGTTCATACTTCATATCAAAATATCATATTCATTTCAAAACCATATCAATTCGACATCAATTTTCACTTTAAATAATAATCATTTCTAGAATCATAACACTTTTAGAACTATAACACTTTCGAAATCATAACACTTTTAAAATTATAAAACTTCTGTAATCATAACAGTTCCAGCTTAAACAGTTTAGATATTGAAAATAATATATGTATTAAAATAGTTTATATATTAAAATAATTTATATATTAAAATAGTTGTAAATTATAAATAGTTTACATTTATTTAAAGAGATTATACTGAACTAGTTTCCCAATTAGAATTATTTCATTCAATTCCACAAATCGATTCAAGTCAACTTAAATTTCAAAATTCAATTTAAATCAATCCCTGTTTAACAATTTAAATTTAAAAGGTCAAAGATTCAATTCAAATTCTCAATAAACCATTTCTATTTATATCGATTTCAAATCAAGGTTTTAACTATCACTTCAATTCGAATAAGATCCAAAGTTTAAATATTCAGACATTTGCAATATAAGTTTCATTTATATTTCAACATTTAGCTTTAGTTTTATTCAAATTGAAAAATATTCGCTTAATCTTTTTGATAACAATTAAATAAAATCTTAATTTATAAATTCAAATCAATATTAAAAATTCAGTCTTAATTTTATTAAAATTGAGAATATTCATTTAATCACTTTTTATCAAATCAAGTTATAAATCATATCTTTCAAAATCTCAAAATCAATAATTTCAAATCAATTCTTATTTAAATTCAATTATTAACCAATTTAAATTCCAAGTCTACATTAATTTATCTTCCCAACCTCTATTATTAAAGTTATTATAATCCATTTTTAAAAAAATATTAATATAAACTTAAATAACTTGAACATATTATATACTAACTAAATTAAATTTTTATTAAATTAAATCTTATTGTTAAATATATTTCATATTAAATCTTATTATATATATATATATATATATTTTAAATAAGAAAATTATAAGTATAATCTTAACATATATATTCCAAACTAACTAATAAATTAAAATTGCCAAAACATATTATTTTAAAAATTCTAAATTTTATACATACATAAAAATAGCATTTATATATTATATTTTAAATATCAGTATTCATTAAAACCCATATATTTCCTTTAAAAACTTTGGAACTCATTTTAAAATATAGACCAACGGTATCTATATATAATTTTCTATGCTATAGTCAAGTGATACAATACTTATCATTTCAATCCGAAACAATTTATATTTATATGTATATATCGTTTTAACCCACGATCCCGAAATTACAAAATCAACGAAAATTGCTTGAGCTTATCATTTCAGCCCATGACAATTTTCTCCTAATCTATAAATCGTTCGTGTATGTATCATTTCAACCCATAGGGAATTTCTAAACTAACAGGGAACTCGCAGAGCGTGAAAAAATATGATAATAATATAGCACAACAACAACAAGCATATATCATCAATAAGAAATTTAAATATAATATATACAACAGGTTATGATGTCACATGTCATAGGTAAACAATGGCAGATAATGGCATATCATATTTAACAATTAAATAACTTAACAATTCAAATTTAATAGCGTAATTCAATCGTCATTTCGTATGAATAAAATCTGTTAATTATAAGAATGTTAATCGTGAGTGACTTCTCACCTTTCGAGGCTAGAGAATAAGAAGATGATATGGACACGCACACTAATGCGGATAACGACAAAGCAAAATAACGAACTTTTGATCAAATGCCCAATTAGAACATTTTGATTGAAAGAGAACCGCATCTATAACCATTTTATCTTACCAGATGGCTGCAACAGTTGCTAGTATATAAGACAATAATGCTTCGCCACACGACCTTACAGCAAAAGTATAGCATCCAAAGCAAATGGTGATGAAGAAACAATGCACGAAACCAAACCCCTGGTGCTGGGTCTTGCATGCAACTTATATATATATATCCTATATATATATATATATATATAGGGTTCGACAGCTTATCAAGGAACAAAAGATGTCAGCGCGAGGTGGAAAACTAGGAAAATGATGCAACTTATAAATATAGTAACTTTTATTATATATATAAAGGAGGGTTGGATGTTGGTCGACAAGGGGCATGATAGCTTGGTGGTTCGGATGTAGATGGAAAGGAATGGGTCTATCTAATGGTGGAGGTGAGAGGAGAGTTATGGGGTCTATGTCATGCAATGATGGCTTTGGTTGTTGCAGCCGCTATCAAGTGAAGGGGCAGATCTGAGCGGCTTTGTTTGTGGAGGCGGTAAGGTGATCTCGGCAGAGGTTTTTTGGTTATGGTATTCGTGTGCTAGGCTGAAGGAGGAAAAAATGGCCATGCACGTGCTGTTAGGGTATGTGGGTGGTCAATGGGTAGTGGGAATACAGGGTCCGTTGGGTTTGCAAGGGAAGCGATGTTTGAGTGGCGATCTGCATGTACGTGGGGTGATGGGAGTGTGGAGGCTGGATCTCAATGGGCTGTGGTGTCAGGAGGTTGAAGAAGTGGTCAAGTGATACGTTGTTCTGACAACAAGTGGTTGTAGTGGGGTAACTACCGGCTGACATGGGGAAAAGCATGAATCTTTGCTCGGGCAAAACAAAGGAGAAACATGTGTCAGAAAATAAAACTAGCTTGTATTATTTAAATTTTTTTCTTCAGATGAATGAACATAACAAAAGAAGAGGAAGGGAAGAGGAAACGAACAAGCATATATATTTTGAAATGGTGGAATGGTAAAAGTCAAGCATAGGAATTTAGAAAATATAAGTGCTAATGACTTTTGGTATAATACAGTGGGCAAATGAATGGATATAAGAAACAAAAAGGAACAAAACAGGTACCGATACGGTTAACCTTTTCATAGATACCGCCGTGCACCGGACGCCGAAATACTCAAATGTATATACTGCGAAGATCAGCACGGCGAGACGAACCGAATGGTACAAAAATATCAACGACATAACAATCCTATCAAAAGTAGATATTCGCTACCAAAAATGGTGCTAAAATGCCGAAAATAAGGTAAACAGAGCTATAGCAGTCCATATTTGGCGAAATGAAATACGACGTCTCACTCAGAAAATGTTTTACATTTTTATTATGTAAAAATATCCAGATTTCGAAAGTAGTTTCTTTTCAACAAATTAACTGATTTTAAATTTGAAATTGAAAATTACACAACATAACTAACTTTCAAATTTTCTGATGAAATTTTACCATTCACTATGCTTCAATAGACGCATACCAAATATTAAATTTTCATCATCAAATTTAATTGTTTTATTTTCAAGAAAAATTCAGTTAGTTACGTTATAAAAATCATTAAAATTAATGGACTATTACACTCTCTCTCACTCAAAATTTTTCATCCCCGAAAAGGAACGAGATGGGAGAATAGAAGCAACAAAAAGGAAAGTTAAACTCAAAATGCAAAAGACAACATTTTATTCAAAACCATATAAATTTTATTAGTTTAAATTGATTAATATTCAGCAATTTTGGATTCAATCTTTTTATTTAATCAATAAATATTCATTGTATTCACATGTGGTTGATTTCAGTCCAATGTATTTCATTCAGTTGACTTCAGTTTATTAACAACTATTACGAAATTTCTCTTCAAAACAAATTTATTTTATTTAACTCATTTATTTTGTCCATTTATCTTTAGTTAAATTTTTATTTCACTTATAATTCAATTTCAATTATTCTTAAGTTCGTATTTATTTACTTATTATCATATTTATTTAACTTAGTCAATATATAAACATTTATTATAATCACTAACTTTCTTATAATTTTCTTTAACAAAATTTTATTTGGACATCATATTTTTTTATTTATATTGTATAATATTCAACATTTCTAATAAACAACAATTAATTTGACCATTTTATTACAAAAAATTCTCTTATATAACTTTTTTACATATTCACACTATATTTAACTTTTTTAATAATTTAGATAAGTTATATATATGTTTTAGAATGCAAATTATAAAAATAAATTTATCCTAGTTGAACTGTTCCAAGTTGTTTTAATTCCATTCTCATTTTAAATAATCTAGATCAAAATTTTGCTTCATTATTGAAAGCTATTACTTAACGTAGAACTTAAGAATTAAACTTCCAGCTTTACTTTAAATCATTCAAAATAAATATATACATGTATACATTGTATATCAAATCATACTCAATAAATTCGATCAAATCAATTTTTTGAACAAAAATATAGCAAAGCTACTAAGTGGTCTCTCCACTTTGAGATTTAAAAATAGATGTCGATGATGATACCATCATCATCAAAATTATTTTCCAGCGACAAAAGAAGAGAGTACTGACTTACTTCCTTTAAAGTTCTTTGAAAACTATTCCCATTCGAAATACTTTCAAATAACAATATAATTTTTCCAAAAAATTGAATTAGAAAGCATAGGAAATTAAAGTATTAAATCCTTAATTTTAATTCATTTCAATTTTAAATCAAATATACTAACCGTTTATCTAATTCATCTCCTTATAACAACAATAGTTAATGGTTTAGAAATGTTGACCAAACAATAAATGAAAATCAAGTATTACCATTTCTAACCACCAATTCGTTTAACTATCAAATTTTAGAAAATTATAGTTATAAATAAATTATATACATAAAATTATTTCATTTACCAATTTCAAAAACAATATTGTGCCAGTTTGCTCTGTTCAAGTATTTTGGAATTCCTATCGATAACGTTGGCCAGACGAATCGATCGAAACCCCAAATCAACTTAACAATTCGATTAACACAATATAAAACATTATATATCATTTAAAATACACTCCCTCATAGGATGATCCAAGAATTGATTATAGAAAAAGAATAGAGATTCAATTTTTTTTGAGAAACCAAATCAGAACGAATTTTACTAAGAGGATAGACTCATAAAATCGCCGGTGTTACGACCCAAAATCTGACGGTCGAAAATCGACATTCATACTTTACTCATATTCGAATGCCACAGATTCGAACGTCGAACTCCAGTTCGGATGGAGCTCATAACACATTATGTACAACAGCACAACGGAAAAAGAAATGAATATCATATCCTTGATACACAACAGATACAATATCTGATACAATATGATACAACAGATCCATAAATATCAGAGCAGAATACAACAGCGGAACAAATAGCAGCGGAACATTAACACCAAACTGATCTTCCAAAGGATAGAAAGAAAGATAGACTCCAGAACTGCATTCCAATCCAATGTTCCAAAGCTCCTTGGCAAACAGTTCACAAACCAAAAGCTCGAACCATCATCAAGTTGGACTTAAGCAAGTCTGATCCCGAATGTTGAAGAGAGGCACAAAGCGATAAACAAAATCCAAAGGCTTTCAAGATATCGAATCTACATCTACTAGCTGATTATCTGAAAATCTAACTCTAGACTACCCATGTGGAAAATTATGGACACCCAGAGTTTAGATAGGGAACAAAAACTCCAGTTCAGTCAAGGGACTGGTATGAACAAATAAAAGTAGTTTCTTTGAATAAAAATAAACCAAAGGATTTAAAAAGAAATTCGCAATGCTTTTGGAAAATGAATCTACCATAAGGCCTCCCAGCACACACACGATGCAATCACACACTTGTGGGAGATTTCTCCTTATGATACTCAAACATGCTTAATACACTAAAACCACTTGATATTATTATTAGTGCATAGAGCAGAAAACATTTGCAAGGTAATATTAATCTTAGCCAGCATACGTACCATTATAATATACATATTATAGCTATCATGTTAAATGGAAGGTTCTACAACTAAAACCATACCAGGCACTTATTGGTGATTGGATTTCCAACAAATGGTAAGGCAAAGGAACTTCCTGAGCCATATGGGTATGCCTCTGGAGGGGACGCCCCAAGAACCTAACCGGATCTATTCCAATACAAGGCCGAGTTACCTCTATAATTAGGTAACTACTGACAAGAGTATGCCGTCCTCCGATCGTAACCAACCTTTATCCGAGCACTCGAACCAACAACCACAAAGCAACTTAACCTCTATCTAGTCGTAACAACATAGGTTAAATATCTGGGTTCCATACCATGATACCACCTCTATCCAGAAGGAAATGGACATACCTTCAGGGGGCGCCCCCCAAATAATCTTGCCGCATCTTTCCTGTTTTGACCATTCCGGGCTGTGAGGCTCGACGAGGTCTCGTCCACAAAGCTACGCTTTTCACAAAAGCCATGCTTCGATCAATACATGATCAGCAGCACTTTGTATGCCATATTACCAAATCGGGAATGTTTCACTAGTAACCATCAACTACATAACCTCTCTGAGCTCGTACGTCTCAGAGAAGGGTATTAAGGTAAGAGAATAAATTCTCCGCCACCAAACAGAAATGTATTTGATAGAAATCAGCATTACAGCTCAAAGTGTAACATTAGACATACATCCATACAAGTCTGTTCCGGGTACGAACGGAACCGAAGGCACTAGAAAAAAAGCCATTGCAATCCAGATAATCTATAATCACATCCAGACTCCCCATCACAAAGGGTGATCAAATCTCTATACCGGAGCCATTCGATACAGAGACATCCGACGGGTTATCCTTTCGCTTTCAAAAATATTCGATCTTCACCACCGGTCTTCGAATGCAATCTCATCACGTCGTATCATTATTCGGAATGGGTTTTTTGACACAAAGTCCTCCCCCGGCTGAATGATGAGCGCTCAATTTTAAAAATATATGGATATATGGGATCTTAGTTAAGTCATAACTTAAAGCCCAAAACCTTTCTTCAAATTGTTTAGATCAAATTTTCATTTCAAATCTTTTAAACAAAAAATTTACATCTCTTTCAAATTGAAACAAAGTTTCACCAATCTTTCATAAAGATTCATTCATAGCTTTCAAAACTATTTCAATTCCAAATCTTTTATACAAAAGATACATCTTAAAGATCCTCTTTAATTTGAAAACAAAGTTCACCAATCTTCAACAAAGATTCATTCATAGCTTTTAAAACAAATCCATTTCAAAACTTGAAATCCTTTCAATACAAATTGGAAATCCTTTCTTTATATGAAAGCTATTATTATTTGAAAAACGAAGGTTTTCATTTCGGAAAAATCCGATTACATTTGCACAAGTTAAAGCCCTTCATGTCTAAAACTTGGGTTAAATTCAAATTTCCAAAATAATATTTTAAAATGGTTTAAAACCTGTATAAACACATTTATAACTTGTGACGCCCCACCTCTATACCCACGCTAGCCAAGAACACTACGGTGTAGTGCTGTCAACTAGCACGGAGAATAAGGCTGTTGAGGAGCGACCATCCGTGTAATTGCTTTGTGCGAACACCGATATGTCAGATAGTAAAAACGTGCAATCTATTTTAGGAGGAAATCCGACATGCCGATGCAAACTCAAAGCTACCACGCGGTGGCTATAATAGTCTAGGACAAATATAAACTAATAACACAGATAAATATAAATGCGGAACACAGATAAAAACAGAAAATCTCATATACATATATAATAACTGATGTTAGTTACAATACATTTACACGGTACATGTGATACAACTGCAATAGTCAACTCAGGAAGTTACATATACAAGTACATTAACGTATATAATATACATGAATACATATCTTCCTATACAATAATATAGACTACTACAAAAGACGACTACTCCAAAAGATATGAAAGAACTTCATAGCTCTAGCAGCAACCCAAAGCAGAATATCTACAACCTGTAAATACTCGGTCTGACCCGAGTATTAGATTCAAAAGAAAATAATACTCGGGTCAGTCTAATTCAAACTCAGTTATTAGTGCACAGAAGCAATAATAATTAAATAATGAATAGACGACAGTAATTAAACCAAATCAGTATGCAATTCATAATATTGAATTGAAACGAACAAAACAGTTCAAAACATTTAAATATCAGTTAAAATATTAAGTCGAGTAGGGCTGCAGTACACGCACGCGTGCACTGCCTCGCCACTACGGAATATGGAATACGCAAAGAGATCCATAAGTCAAAACAAATAGAATATCATACACGCCATACCGTGTGGCTGCAGTTCACGCTTGCGTGCACTGCCCTGCCACTATAGTGACGAAGTACCCAATGAATGCCGTGTGGCTGCAGTTCACGCTTGCGTGCACTGCCTTGCCACTACAGTGATGATGTACACAAACGGGCACAAGGTCAAATCCGAAATATCGGATTCAACTCAAGTGACTTCGAAAACAAATCAAAATGCAAAGGTCAAGTCACTGCTGTCATGACTCAACCTAATGCAATAGTTTAAAGAAATACACTCGGCAAAGCTCAAAGACCAATACACAAGAATTAACAGTGCAAACTAATGCGCTAAGAAAATGACAGCAGTATAAAGCTCCAACCAAGTGAATATACGATATGTACACATGGTCAGTCCAGTTCTAAACATGCAATAGAAGTGACTTTAAAATGAAGACCACTTCAAATTTCATAAGACTCCAGAGAATATAAATGCAACATGATAACAGTTTAGAACGCAGACCAGAACAAAGCCAATGTAGGCACATGAAAACACAAAACCAAATTTGACTTGAAATGGCACAAGTGCAAGCATATAGTTTCAACATGTACAAGTTCAATTTAATGGTCAGGAGCGACAAAGGCAGTTCTCTAAATCAATGATCAGTACACTGAAATGCAGACCACCAAACATGTACAAGGGATAAAGGCATGAATCAGACTTGACTAAAATAACCATGGACAGTGAAATAAAGATTGCATGAAAATAACTCAAGCCTAGTAACATGTTACTGCAACTACACATGAGATTCAAATTGAAGACAAAATGAAATTCAAGTCTAATACCAAAAACTATAACACGGACATACATGTCTGCATACTCAAGTGCAGTCTCACATGAAAGAAGTCAACTTATATGAACGATGCATGCTACATGAAGCTACACATGAAACTTATAATGCAACTGATCAGAGATGGAAGCTAGGAGCATGTGCCCCAAAGGCAATGGTACAACGTGGAATAAGATCCATGTGCCCAAAAGGTCAGAGGCAAATGCAAACTACAGGTCTAACTCGAGTACAAATGGAGATGCAAACAAACTGCACCAAAGAGCAACGATCAGTTCAAGTGACAATGCCAATTTGAACAAGTGTACATGCATCAGAATGTACATGACACGAAGACAACAAGTACCACAGTAAAATGAAGTGGAAGGCTGTCTCAAGCAACAACAACATACAGGTTCGAAGAGGGCAAAGAAATGCCAAAGTTGAACGAAATCACTTCGTCAAAATCAAGTCAAAGCCGAAGCCAATACTGTCACATGTCGAAAGCAGGTTCAACAAGTAGGATTGTCTGACAACCATTTATTGTTGAAGGCAAATTTTGTTGAGAGATCAGAAATTACTCTGCTTACACCAAAAATCTCAACAAATCAAAATTCCCCAAGTTTTACTTTACACCAAAAATTAAACAGTGTCGTGAAAATCAAACTACCGAAAACACTAAAATTATCATCGACAACATCGAAGTCGAACGACACAGGCACAAAGAATTTCACATACAACATCGATTACCATCATCGAACGAATACAAAATTGCCAAGATAAAACAACATCGAATCAAGGCAAGAAAAATCAGTAACATCAAAAATAAAGTCGAACGACCTAATCACGGACTTGAGGATGAATTAGATGTGAGAAGTACTCACCTAGTCGACGAATTGAGGCCAAGCACACCGCAGCAGCCACGCGAGACGAGCAACCATCGGAATCGAAACCCTAATTCCAGAAAGAAGCCGAAGCCCTAATTCGACAAAGAGAGGCCGCCATTTTTCACAAGCAAAAGAAAAGGGGACCGGCCGAAGGAATGAAAAGTGAAAATAAAAAGGGGAAAGGGGAACGGGTTTCTTTTATTTTTTTGCAAATTATTTTCCACGGCTTCAAACATTTAAATGTGGGCCGAGAATTTATTTTAAAGCCCGATAAAATTTTACTTAAAATTTGTAAAAGAATTTTAAATCCAAATTTAAAAACTTCAATTGGAAATTTGTGTCAATATTAATCGTTTAAATTGTCGATTATAATTCGACACGAATATCGGGTTGTTACATAACTTGTGTAACCTTTTTAAACCATAACTTCCAAACATAGAATTCAATTTCAAATCTTGAATTTAAATTCAAATCAAACTATTTAAATTTGAAAACTTTATCAAGTTATTCAAAATAACTTTTATTTTTAAAACCCCTTTTCAAAAGCTTTTCATATTTAACCCAATTCCATACAAACCATTTGGATTCAAAATTCTACTTTAAAACCATTTCAAAAATCTGTGACTTAACCAATTTCCTCGTGCAATCCATATTTGTGTGTGTATAGTGTAGTCCAGGGGTTTTACACAATAGTGCAACATCATCAATCATCACAATCCAAGCACAATAATATTGATAAGCGGTATAATCCATAATGCTTATCTTCCATTCACAGAGTCATAGATAATAATATAAATTTATCACAAATAAATAAATTACATTCATCACAGCTCAAATCAAAATAAATTATATCACAAAGCATCATGTACCAGGTATGTCAAATAATTCAAACATTCAATAGAATCCAAACATTCATAAGTAAGATTAATTAATCATCTAATTAATTTAAATCAGATTTATTACTTATGAATAAATCACTAATCCTGGTTAATTAATATTAATTAATTACAAATCATTCTGATTAATTATTCTTTAATCATTGATTAATTAACTATTAATAATAAATTAATTAACCTTTAATTATTAATCAATCAACCTTTAATCATTAAATGATTATCCTTTAATTAATTTATTATCCTTTAATAAATTATCATTAACTAATTACTCCGCAATTAATTATCATTCCTTAATCACCTTTATTAATTAGTTAAACTTTAATTAATTAATTATCCTTAATTAATCACATTAATTAATTATGCCTTAATTTATTATCATTCCTTAATTACCTTCGTTAATTAATTAACTTTTAATTAATCTAACTAATTAGTCACATAAAATAATTATCTTTTAGTTAATTATTTTTATTAATTAACCTTTAATTATCAATCAATCATCCTTTAGTTAATTAACTTTTAATTAATTTCATTAATTAAGTAATTATTCTTTAACTACCTACATTAATTAATCCTTCTTTACTTAATTAAGTTATTAACCTTTAATTACTTAATCATCCTTTTATTACTTTTATTAATTTCACTAATACATTTGAAAACACTTAGAGATTAAATAATTAATCTAATATAAATTTATTTCAAATCAAATCATATTTGATTTTTAAAAATTTAGGTTTGAAATTTGTTTTTAAAACTTAATAAATTACTTTTGACACTTGGTTTAAAATTTATTTGAAAACTTATTCATTCTAAATTCACTTTAAGATTTTGGTTAAACAAATTGCTTGAAAAATCTTTAAATCATCAAGTTTTAATAAGACCTGAACCAACCCCTAAACCTCATCGATCGAACTCGAGAACGGCTTCGACTTAAAGCCTAAAATTCCCTAATTTTGCTTCGAGTTTCATCCTACGTTCTTCTGCTTCGAGACGCTCACGCGAACAACTCGAATTTTTCCCGAACGAAAACCCTTTCTTCCTTAAATGTTAAACAACACTAGATACACACAGTTCTGTGTGCACATGCATGATCACCGGACCACCTCTGGTCCTTTGTCGAGGTCATCAGCATGACGACGATCACCTAAACTATTGCTCGAACCTAACAGCACCTATGAATTCGTGAGGTAGCACAATCGAGCAACCCAACTCCTACCAGAATCCAAACATTACAACGAAAATCAACTTGCACCACCCAATCCGACCACCAGAATCCATGCGAGCTTGACCAAAGCTTCGTCACGATCCAATACATCGCTACCCCTGTGTACGATCGACCCAATTTCCTTGACGACGACACAGTGATATTGCCATTATCATCGATCAAAACTAACCCTTAAACCCTAATTCATCCTCGATCCATCACTCTAATCAACTACAAAATATCTGGATATTTTTCCAACAATCTCCAACACTCAAACTACGTCAACATAAATCTCGAAGCTCATCAATTTCCCGATCATCAGAAAGTGACGAATTAATGACTTCTGATCATCCCACGATATCATGGCAACCACGCAACTAAAAAACTTGAAACTAGAATCAAAAATCACCATTTTCGAATACTCACCAGATTACATAATCAAAACGAATAATTTAGACCTTCGAATTTTCTTTTATATTTTGTGTTCATCTGTATTTACTTGATTTTCCAATGAACTCAACTTAATTAAACTAAAAATGATTTTAAAATTAAGATCTTGTTAATCTAAACACTTTTTATTTTGACCTTAACTTCTTAGAGAGGGAGGAATTGAATCTCTGTAAACCTGGAACAAAAATATTTCTGTCTGTAATACAGACATGCACAAGAATATATATATATATATATATATATATATATATATATATATATATATTTATATGTATATACAAACATAATTTCACTTTAAGCAACATTCCAGATCATACTTCAAATATCAAACACAATATCAAAGAGTATAGGCAGATATAAGGGAGTTTTCTCACCTGTGATTTGGGAGCGGAGACTTGAAAATGCAATTTTCAATTTGAATGTTGGCATTTGTTTTTTATCAGAACTTGTGTTAACTTAAAACTGGATTTGCTTTTCTTACATTTAAATTGAATCTCTATTTTGAGTATAATTAGTTGCTTCAGGCTTTAGATGTAAAAAAAATTGTTTTCTGCTACCAGGTTTTGAAAACTAAAATATCTTTGTTGAATCCATGCTTTGCTTCTAAATTGCACTTGAAAACAGGTTGAAGTTTTGTTTCAGACTTTTGAAATGTTTTTGATCTGAAGCCACAATCTTGCTTGATCTTTGAGTTGCTTCAATTAACTGATTGCTGTTTGATTTTTTTTCTCGGGTTTTGATTTGATCTCATGCATTTTGTCTCTTTGAAAATGAATGCTAAAGTTTTGAGAAGCCTGGTTTCTTCTCAAATATACTTTTATATAAAATTCAAATTAAAAAGGAAAAATTATTATTTTGACACTTGTTACTTCCTTGTTTTATTTTGTTAACACCTGTTATATGCATTTATTTTTCTTCTTACACTTGTCAATCTTCCCATTAAAATTCTTACACTTATTTATTTTATATTATAAAGTGTTTATATTTGTAAATTACATATATTAATAAAAAAATTATAAAATACATATATTAATTTATATTTAGTTATATATATGTTGATATCCTATTTTTAATTTTTTATAATTACTTTTCTTTTTTAAATATTTTACTCAAATCTTATTAATTTTTCAAAAGATATGTATATATTTGATTTTATCTTTTTAAATAGCTTTTGTAAATTTATTTATATCAATTTCAAAATATAACTTTCAATTCATCATATTATAAATACAAAATAAATTCTTTTCTACTATTAAATTATAGAGTTTCCAAATCCAATATATTACTCAAACATTTATTTCTTTTCAAATTTAAAAAAAATCAATAACAATCAATTGTTATTTATAAATGAGTAAACAAACAAATATATTTTATAAATATAAATTTTATTCCATTCACAATCTATTTATTTTCCAAATTTTTCAAATTAATCCACAATTAAATTTATAATTAATATATTATTCAAAATATTTATTTCTGAATTTTCGATTAGAAATCCTATTTTAAAATCATATTTATATACATTTGTATTGATAAACAAATATCTATTTAATTTGGAAAATATCAAATTAATTCACAATTTAATTTCAAAATTAAATTAATTACTAATTTAAATTTGATTGAAAAACAGGGATGTTATAGATTCTCTCCCTTAAGAAAATTTCGTCCTCGAAATTTGTAAGACAGGGAGACAACAAAAGAATAGATAGAAAATGTTTTACCAGATCAAGTTGAATATTTATTCTGCATTTGGCTTACCATATTTGAATATCAACAATAATTATGAGAATGAACTCTTTTAATATCTCACAAGATACTCGGGTCATCTGGTCTACGAAATATGCATGGGCATTGGTAGTCCGAAGGTTAACTAACCATTCATAGAATATATCTGGACCCCAAAGAAAAGATAAATGGATTCAATATTCCACAATTCTCAAACATTAGATATGGATTCTAAACTCAGGTCGGAATACCCCAAAGTATATATTAACTTGTCCCTCGTTGGACTTGGATTCACACAAGAAATTACAACAAAATTTCCCAAATTTTGGTTTTGACTGAAATCGTTTTATTGATACAATCCAATTTAGCTTTATATTTTTTAATCAATTTATTTCAAATAAATTTCAAATTTATTAAATTTAAAAACGAAAAGCTGATAAGGAACTTATCGACAACGATTCGCAGGGCCAACACAACACCAAAGCTTATCCTTGCAGCCGCCACGAAGCCATTGAAGAATTTGAAATTGGATAATCAACAAAGGAGATTGATAGAGAAAGTTGTTTCCTTATTGTTACAGCGTATTGACCATTTATAGTGGTACTTCCATGTCCTTTACCTCGTCCTCTTCTTGCACTCATACTCACTATCAGTGAATAGTAAGAGAATTTACTACACCCTATCTCTAATGATAGGGTATACTTAGGGATATTGTACATGGCATATGAATGGATATCTTAGGGATATACTCATTCTAGGGTATACTTCACCCTATCCCTAATGAGTTGCCTAATGTGTTATACTCCAAAGCTAAAGTTCAACCTTTTTCTTTGATAACTCAAATGCCGCGGATTCGAACGTCGAACTCCAGTTCGGATGGAGATTATAACACATTAAGTTCAACAACATAACGGAAAAAGAAATGAATATCATATCATTGATACACAACAGATACAATATCTGATACAATATGATACAACAGATCCATAAATATTAGAACAGAATACAACAACCGAACAAATAGCAGCAGAACAATAACACCAAACAGATCTTCCAAAGGATATAAAGAAAGATAGACTCCAAAACTGCATTCCAATCCAATGCTCCAAAGCTCCTTGGCAAATAGCTCACAAACCAAAAGCTCAAACCATCATCAAGTTGGACTTAAGCAAGTCTGATCCCGAATGTTGAAGAGAGGCACAAAGCGATAACCAAAATCCAAAGGCTTTCAAGATTTCGAATCTACATCTACTAGTTGATTATCTGAAAATCTAACTCTAGACTGCCCATGTGGAAAATGGTGGGCACCCAAAGTTTAGATAGGGAACAATAAACTCCTGGTCAGTCATGAGACTGGTATGAGAAAACAAAAACTGTTTCTTTGAATAAAAACAAACAAAAGGATTTAAAACGAAATCCGTAATGCTTTTGAAAAACGAAACTACCGTAAGGCCTCTCGGCACACACACAATGCAATCGCACACTATGGGAGATTTCTCCTTATGATAGTCAAACATGCTTAATACGTGAAAACCACTTGATATTATTATTAGTGCATAGCGCAAAAAACATTTGCAAGTGTAATATTAATCTTAGCCAGCATAAGTACCATTATAGTATGCCGACTATAGCTACCATGTTAAATGGCATGTTCTACAACTAAAACAGTACCAGGCGCGTATTGGTGATTGGATTTCCAACAAATGTCCAGGCAAAGGAACTTCCTGGGACACATGGGTACGCCTCTGGAGGGACGCCCCGAGAACTAAACTGGATCTCTGCCAGCACAAGGCCGGGTTACCTCTGTTACTACGTAACTACTGACACGAGTATGTCGTCCCCCAGTCGTAACCAACCTTTGTCCAAGCGCTCGACACCAACAACCATAAAGCAATGTATTTTCAGTAACCACATAGGTTAAATATCTGGGATGCATACCATGATACCACCTCTATCTAGAAGGAAACGGACATACCCTCAGAGGGCTCTACCCCCAAATAACCTTGCCGCATATTTCTTGTTTCGACCATTACGGGTTGTGAGGCTCGACAAGGTCTTGTCCACAAAGCTACGCTTTTCACAAAAGCCATGCTTCGATCAACATATGTTCAGCACCACTACATATACCACATTACCAAATTGGGAATGTATCACTAGTAACCATCAACTACATAACTTCTGAGCTCGTACGTCTCAGAGAAGGGTGTTAAGCTAAGAGAATAAATTCTCCGCCACCAAACAGAAATGTATTTGATAGAAACCAGCTTTACATCTCAAAGTGTAACGTCGGACAAACATCCATACAAGTCTGTTTCGAGTTCGAACAAAACCGTAGGCAGTTCAAAAGAAGCCATTGCAATCTAGATAATCCCTTATCACGTTTAGACTCCCCATTACAAAGGGATCAAATCTCTATACCGGAGCCATTCGGTGCAGAGATATTCAACGAGTTATCCTTTCGCTTTCGAAAATATCTGGTCTTCACCAATGGTCTTCGAATGCTATCCCATTACGTCATATCATTATTCGACATGAGTTTTATGACACAAAGTCCTCCCCTGACTAAACCGAATAATGAGTGCTCAATTTTAAAAATATATAGATACATGGGATCTTAATTAAGTCACAGCTTAACGCCCAGAACATTTCTTTAAAAGGTTTAAATCAAATTTTCATTTCAAATCTTTTAAACAAAAGATTTACATCTCTTTCAAATTGAAACAAAGTTTCACCAATCTTTCACATAGATTCATTCATCGCTTTCAAAACTATTTCAATTCCAAATCTTTTATAGAAAAGATACACCTTAAAGATCCTCTTTAATTTGAAAACAAAGTTCACCAATCTTTAACAAAGATTCATTCATAGCTTTCAAAACAATTCCATTTCAAAATTTGAAATCCTCTCAATACAAGTTGGAAATCCTTTCTTTATATGAAAGTTATTATTTTTTGAAAAACAAAGGTTTTCGTTTTGGAAAAATTCGATTACATTTGCATAAGTTAAAGCCTTTCAAGTCTAAAACTTGGGTTAAATTCAAATTTCCAAAATAATATTTTTAAAATGGTTTAAAACCCACATAAACACATTTATAACTTGTATAACCTTTTTAAACCATAATTTCCAAACATAGAATTCAATTTCAAATCTTGAATTTAAATTCAAGTTAAACTACTTAAATTTCAAAACTTTATCCAGTTATTCAAAATAGCTTTTATCTTTAAAACTCCTTTTCAAAAGCTTTTCATATTTAACCCAATTCCATTTCCAAAACCATTTGGATTCAAAATTCGAATTTAAAACCATTTCAAAAATATGTGACTTAACCAATTTCCTCATGCAATCCAATTTGTGTGTATATAGTGTAGTCCAGGGGTTTTACACAATAATGCAACATCATCAATCATCACAATCCAAGCACAGCAATATTGATAAGTGGTATAATCCATAACGCTTATCTTCCATTCACAGACTCATAGATAATAATATAAATTTATCATAGATAAACAAATTACATTCATCGCAGCTCAAAACAAAATAATTTATATCACAAAGCATCAGACATCAAGGATGTCAAACAATTCAAACATTCAATAGAATCCAAACATTCGTAAGTAAGATTAATTAATCATCTGATTAATTTAAACCAGATTTACTACTTATGAATATATCACTGATCCTGGTTAATTAACATTAATTAATTATAAATTATTTTGATTAGTTATTCTTTAATCATTTATTAATTAACCATTAATAATAAATTAATTAACCTTAATTATTAATGAATCATCCTTTAATCATTAAATGATTATCCTCTAATCAATTGATTATCCTTTAATTAATTATCCTTAATTACATTAATTAATTACTCCTCAATTAATTATCATTCCTTAATCACTTCATTAATTAGTTAACCTTTAATTAATTAATTATCCTTATTTATCACATTAATTAATCCGCCCTTAATTTATTATCATTCCTTAATTACCTTCATTAATTAATTAAATTTTAATTAATCTAATTAATTAGTCACATAAATTAATTATCTTTTAATTAATTATTTTTGTTAATTAACCTTTAATTATCAATCAATCATCCTTTAGTTAATTAACTTTTAATTAATTTCATTAATTAAGTAATTATTCTTTAACTACCTACATTAATTAATCCTTTTTACTTAATTAAGTAATTAGCCCTTAATTACTTAATCATCCTTTTATTACTTTCATTAATTTCATGAATACATTTGAAAACACATAGATATTAAATAATTAATCTAATATAAATTTATTTCAAAATCAAATCACATTTGATTTTTAAAAACTTAGGTTTGAAATTTGTTTTAAAAACTTATTTAATAAATTACTTTTGACACTTGGTTTAAAATATATTTGAAAACTTATTCATTCTAAATTCACTTTAAGATTTTGGTTAAACAAATTGCTTGAAAAATCTTTAAATCATTAAATTTCTATAAGACCTGAGCCAAACCTTAAACCTCATCGATCGAACTCGAGAACAGCTTCATGTCAAAGCCTAAAATTCCTGAACCTTACTTCGAGCTTCACCCTAACTTCTTCAGCTTTGAGACGCTCACGCGAACAACTCGAATTTTTCCCAAACGAAAACCCTTTCTTCCCAAATGTTCAACAACACTAGATACACACAGTTCTGTGTGCACGTGCACGATTACCGAACCATCTCTGGTCCCTTGTCGAAGTCATCAGCATGACGATGCTCACCTAAATGATCGCCCCAAACTACATCACCCATGAATTCATGAGGTAGCACAATCGAGCAACCCAGCTCCTACCAGAACCCAAACATCATAATGAAAATCAACAAGCGCCACCCAATCCGACCACCAGAATCCACGCGAGCTTGACTAAAGCTTCGTCACGATCCAATACCTTGCTACCCCTTGGTCCGATCAACCCAATTTCCTTGACGACGACACGGCGATCTTGCCATTGTCATCGATCAAAACGTACCCTTAAACCCTAATTCATCCTCGATCCATCACTCTAATCAACTAAAAAATATCTATATATTTTTCCAACAATCTCCAACACTCAAACTACCTTCAACGTAAATCATGAAGCTCATCAATTTCCCGATCATCAAAAATTGACAAATTAACGATTTCTGATCATCCCACGATATCTTGGCAACAATGCAACTAAAAATCTTGAAATTAGAATCGAAAATCACCATTTTCGAATACTCACCAGATTACATAATCAAAACGAATAATTTACTTCGAATTTTCTGATATATTTTGTGTTCATCTGTATTTACTTAATTTTCCAGTGAACTCAACTTAATTAAACTAAAAATGATTTTTAAAATTAAGATCTTGTTAATCTAAACACTTTTTCTTTTGACCTTAACTTCTAAAAAGAATTAGAGAGGGAGGAATTGAATTTTTAAAGTTGACTAACTTTGTAAACCTGGAACAAAAATATTTCTGTCATTAGCACAGATATGCACTGGCATATATACATATTATATGTATATACAAACATAATTTAACTTTAAGCAACATTCTAGATCATACTTCAAAAATAAAACACAATATCAAAGAATATAGGCAGATATAAGGGAGTTTTCTCACTTGTGAGGAGAGCAGAGACCTGAAAATGCAATTTTGAATTTGAATGTTGGCATTTGTTTTTGATCTGAACTTTCTTTAACTTGAAAATGGATTTTCTTTTCTTATGTTTAAATGGAATATCTATTTTGAGTAGAATTTGTTGCTTCAGGCTTTAGATTTTTTTTAAAAAAAATTGCTACCAGGTTTTGAAAACTGAAAGTGATCTTTTTTGAATCCATGCTTTGCTTGCAAATTGCACATGAAAATAGGTTGAAGTTTGTTTCAAACTTTTGAAATGATTTTGATCTGAAGCCATAATCTTGCTTGATCTTTGAGTTGCTTCAATTAACTAACTATTGTTTGATTTTTTTTGTTTTTAGCAGGTTTTGATTTGATCTCATGCATTTTGTTTCTTTGAAAATGAATGCTAAAGTTTTGAGAAGCCTGGTTTCTTCTCAAATATACTTTTATATAAAATTCAAATTAAAAAGGAAAAATTATTTTTTTGACACTTGTTACTTTTTTGTTTTATTTTGTTAACACTTGTTATATGCATTTGTTTTTCTTCTTACACTTGTCAATCTTCCCATTAAAATGCTTACACATATTTATTTTATATTATGAAGTGTTTATATTTTTAAATTACATATATTAATAAGAATTTTATAAAATACGTATACTAGTTTATATTTAGTTATATATATGTTGATATCCTATTTTCAATTTTTTATAATTACTTTTCTTTTTTAAATATTTTATTCAAATCTTATTTTTTTTTTCAAAAGATATGTATATATTTGATTTTAACTTTTTAAATAGCATTTGTAAATTTATTTATATCAATTTCAAAATATAACTTTCAAATCATCATATTATAAATACACAATAAATTCTTTTCTATTATCAAATTATGGAGTTGCCAAATCCAATATATTATTCAAAACATTTAATTTTTAAAATTTTAAATTCAAAAATCAATAACAATTAATTGTTATTTATAAATGAGTAAACAAACAAATATATTTTTCTAAATATAAATTTTATTCCGTTCACAATCTATTTATTTTCCAAAATTTTCAAATTAATCCACAAATAAATTTATAATTAATATATTATTCAAAATATTTATTTCTTAATTTCCAATTAGAAATCCTATTTTAGATCATATTTGTATACATTTGTATTAATAAACAAATACCTATTTAATTTCGAAAATACCAAACTAAATCACAATTTAATTTCAAAAATTAAATTAATTACCAATTTAAATTTGATTTAAAAACAGGGATGTTACAGCCGGTAACCTTAACCTAGTCACCCGAGACTTAGAAAAGGTGAGATATCATTAATGAAAACCAAGACAATTGGTTGAGAATATTGCGGAAAACGCAGTTCATGAGATCGATGAAGGAAGGAGCATTGGTTAATCCAAAGGGATAACTAACCATTTACATAAACCATTCATCCCTGGAGGAAGGACAATAGGTCGAACTACAGGAATAAGATCGAAGTGGAATCCCAATTTCCCACTTGATTAGGAGAGAAATGATTTCATAAAACATTAGAATAATCCTTGGTATCGTTGTGGAGTCAAGATCACTAGACTGAGAATCAAGCGAAAAAATACGGCTGCCTATAAATACTAAGGCAATTCGACATTTGATCATAAGAGAATTACCCTGGTCGCCTGCTAGAGATACGAGGCAGGCTTTGCAAGAAATAATAGCATTAGAACCTAGGACATAGAAATCTCTGGTGAATAAACGCCTGTTGTAAAGGAGTTTCGCCCCATTATAATTCATACGAAGGTTGGCGGGACTGCCGATGGGATAAGTCACACTTGAGGATGAAGCTGCCAATTAAGGTGGCAAGATGTTCTCAAATTCATAATAGAGATAATTGAAGTGGAGCTTTGGGATGCTTTAGAATCAAGAAGAACACAACAGGAAGAGACCATAATGGATTTAAGAACAAAGGGAAAGTTCCAAAAATTCAAAGGAAACCCGAGTCAGAGAGTAAGAAACTCAAGCTTGAACGAAGGTGATTCTGTAATTCAACTTACTCTATACGCTAAGTTTTGTCTAAACCAGAGCTCTGATACGAACTGTAATGACCTGATATTTTAAACCATTCAAATCGACAATCATCCACACATGTCAGACATGAATTTTTCAAAACAACACGTTGTTAGTTTATCATTGGAAAATTTTAGCAAAGTAAAATAAATCACTGAATAACAGACAAAAAGTAATATAATAATAAGCAGCGGAATAGATAGATAATAGTTCATGCAGCTACTATATAAAATCATACTCTAAAACAAGGTACAATATAAATCTCAAATATAATGGAGTCTCAAATCTATAAGTAATGTCAATTCTGATCAAAACAATTGGAATAAGCTGAAGTAACTGGAAAGCTGAATACAACAATATAGCAATACAGCAACGTCGTCCAACCATCCTACTTCATTCTGGATTCTTCATCACATACACAGTTGTTAAAGTGGTTTTCGATATTGTCAGAGAATGTGACAATGTACGAATCAGTTCTCGTTAACAACCAAATGCTTATTCCACACTGTTGTCATTTTATTTCAAATAGTTCATACTTCATATCAAAATATCATATTCATTTCAAAACCATATCAATTTGATATCATTATTTACTTTAAATAATATTCATTTCTAGAATTGTAACACTTTCAAAATTATAACACTTTCGAAATCATAACACTTTTAAAATCATAACACTTCCGTAATCATGACAGTTCCAACTTAAAAGTTTGGATATTGAAAATGATATATATATTAAAATAGTTATTAACTTAAAATAGTTTATATATTAAAATAATTCGTATATTAAAATAGTTGTAAATTATAAATAGTTTATATTTATTTAAAGAGATTATACCGAACTAGTTTCCCAATTAGAATTGTTTCGTCCAATTCCACAAATCGATTCAAATCAATTAAAATTCCAAAATTCAATTTAAATCAATCCCTGTTTAACAATTTAAATTTAAAGGCCAAAGATTTAATTCAAATTCTCAATAAACCATATCAATTTAAATCGATTTCAAATCTAGATTTGAACTATCACTTCAATTCCAATAAGATTCAATTTAAATATTTTCAAATTAAAAATTATGGAGAAATAAAATAAAATAAATTAACAATGCTACAAGAAAAATCAAGTCATTTATTAACAATTGATTTCCCTATTATTTATTCGAACTATTTATTATTGTAAATAAACTTATAAAATTTGTTCAATATTACTATTTATTAATTAAAAGGAGTTAAATAAAGGTATTAAATTCATCTAATTAATATATAATCCATAATTCAAGTATTTAAATAATCCCTATGTTTGAATATAAGTTATAGATATTTTCAAACACCAATTATTTAAATATTTAAAATTAATTAAGTATTCAAAATCAAAATGATAAAATTTTGGAATGTTACATTCTTTCCCCTTAAAAAAAATTCTCCAAAATTTCTAAAAGAAGAAAACGTCTTTAAACCTTCAAATTTAAATATCATTGATTAAAATGAGTTCCTTTGCATGGCTGATCAAAAAAACTACAACCTGCCATAACTGGCCTAAATCAACAAAAAAATCAAAAGCCAAGTGGCCTTCCATATGTGAGGCATAAAATCATCAATCATGTAATAATTTTCAAAACTACTGCGTACCTCTTTTGCGTTTGACTTTTAGCAAGCAACTTACTATCTCAATATGAATGCAGGTGTCAAGAAATCAAGTAGTAATCTCTTGCTTCCCTATACTTATCTTGTACTTGCAAAATTTAAAAGAGAATCATGCTGACAAAAGAGCAATACACTAGCTATTTCTATCATAAGCATAAGCAACATTAAAAATATAACAACCATATGCAACAAAAGTACAGAGAAATCTCTGTAATAAAATACTAAGCATCCAATTTTTTCAAAAGATAAATTTAGAACCAAATGCCCGGGTTTTATATCTAAAATATTTTTTTAAATTCCTCCAAAGAGAAATATATCAAAACCAAGATCAATTATGACAAGGAGGGAGCTTCTCCTACCAAAGCATGGTATAGCTCTAGAATCAAAACAACATGGAGCATCCAGTGGTATTTTGGTTCCTCCTAAAATAACAACTAGAATAAACTAATATACCTGCTGAGTGTTTCAAATCAAAAAACACCTAATCGCCCACTTTAGTCATAACAAAAATTATTTGAAAAATCACTTCACAAAACCTTTTTCAAATATTCTAAAGTACTAATACTTCACTAATACATTCAAAATAATGTTATTATTATTTTCAAAAATTCTTTTGAAATCACCTCCTTCAAAAGCATTGGGATTTAATTCCTAACAAATAATAATTTTATTAACCGTAGTCTATAAAACCACACTATCAATTAAATCAAATTTTATAAAGGAATAAAATTACACTTAACACTATTTAAAATGTTAAATGACCATCAAAAAAGATTTAGAATTTTTCTTAGGTTCGTAACTTTATCGATTGCCTGAGGATATAGATAATTTCCTAAGTGTCCCATCTCGCTCATCGGCTTTTGATTATTACTTAAAAGATTATCTAAGATACCTTAGAACAAAATTGAAAGTCACTCTCTAAACTCTCCTAAGCCACATAACAAAGCATACTAATATACTTAAACTCATAAGATGTACATAAATCATCCGTATGCAATATCTGATTTGATCGCTTGCTCAGATACATAAACTTTACTTTTGTATCAATATTGCTCACCCGACCCCTAGTGTGGCTTTGTTCTCCTTACATATCCATATACTATGATAAAAAAACCTCAATATCATATCATGAACCCGAATCAAGTGTTCACTAATAAAAATCAAGTGAGAAATCCTTTTTTGGACTAGTGTGAATCTCTTGAAGTTATGTATTCAAATCCTAGATTGAGAACCATGCGAATAAAATGATCTACGTATAACTTACGTACTTAATCTGATTGGTTCCTTAATACACCAATCTCTTTCTAAATCACTTTTAATTTAATTTACAATATTACATACAATACTAAAACTATTTAGGAATTATTTCACAAATTTTTACACAAATTTATAAACATTTTTATAAAGATAAGCTTTATGAAACATTGAATCAAAAACTTACTCTACTATTATTTACTTGTATAATACTCTTCTATATCCTAAGAGTACATATAAAACATCAATTTTATTTTACTTTTCAAAATTTAGATGGAGGCCTAAAAATATGGGTCAAGTAAACCCTTCGACCTCTTTACCATATAAGGAAAGATGTTTACAAGTTGGCTCAATATCACTAAATAATTTATGAGACTTAGATGTTTAAACAAACTATAGTTATTAATAAAACAACGCTTATTAAAACCTTCCTATCCAATTTAACCCGTTTAAAACTTGAGTTATATTATTTCCTTTCCTATCTAAAAGTTAAAAAAATTCATTTTTCATAACATTCTCTTATAAAATACTTTTATTTCATTTTCTTTCAAGGAAACTTAGAAACTAAATACTCGGTTTTTATCCCAAAACTCCTTTTTGAAAATAAATTACATATATTTCTATATATAAAATACTTTAATAATTTATTCACTAACACTCGCTTTGGGTTCGTTCGTATTCGAACTCATTTCAGTCACACAATTATAAAGAGAATAAACTAAGTGCACTATAACATTTGCCTAAGCAAACATACGTTTGTCACTTAGAAGATTATTCAAATTAGAAATAAACTAATCGAGAAGTTTTTTCTGAACTATCCAAAGAATATGTATCTCATATAAAATTTTTCCTCCAAAATATTTATACTTATAAATACTTCCAAATAATACTACTGTTATCTTTCCCAAAGTTCCTTTGAAATTATTTCAGACAATTCCAGAATTTAAATTAAAAAATCATTTTTAAATCATATTCTATAAACCAAATTCATATAAAGTTGCCTTTAAAATCATCTCATATTATAACAATTCTGCTTTACTATAATAAAATTTCACAATTATTTATCCTTTAAATATCTTATTTACCATTTAGATTATGTTAAACATTTTTACATTAAAAGATGACTTTAAACTTGATAATTTTAACGAAAATCTTATAGTCAAATTGTGAAACTTAATTCACAAGGGATTCATCAAAATATACTCATAGTTATCCAAATAATAAATGCGCATAAATTGATCGAGCGTAAATTAACAATCAATAAACAATAGTCAATGCTCCTCATCTATCCAAGTATGACAAATAAAACAATAATGATGATAAATAAATATTTTATTTTTCAAACAAACACACCACAATAACTATATAAATTTGAAACTTATTCCTTTAAATGTGTAAAATGTATTGTAACGACCCGTTAAATTCGATGATATTAAATGAGTTAATTTAATATGATTTCTAATCTAATTTAGAATGAAATAAAAGTCTTAAGATTTTATTTGAGTAAATGTAGGAATTAGATATAGTAACTGTAATTAAAGGTTAACAATTTAAATGTTTATATGGCAATAGATTGAAATAACGTAAATTGGCGTTGGTGGTTATAAGTTATAATTTGTTGATTAATACTAGAAGATATAAAGCGGAAATAGTATTTATGAAATAATAACTGAATTGAATTGCAACTATATAAATGAAAGTAAATTTTATTTAGTGAATGTCAACATTGAATAAATTTATTAAAATAAAAAGATTTAAATGCATGTTTGAATAGAATGTATGATTGATGGATTAAGTGGTAAGTAATTAGAATTTAATTCTATAAAATTTGGAACTGAATGTATGTAAATAATTTTGTAGGAATAAGTTAATTAACAATTTTATTTGTGCATAACCGATTTAATTGAAATAACAGAAAGGACAAGATTTTGTTTTGCCTAGGAATGTATAAATTGATAAACTATAACTAAGTAGGAAGTTTGGTAGTAAATAGGAAATAAGATGACAAAGGAAACTAGTAAATTTATAAACGAATTCATAATAATGAAGTAATAATTAATGCATATATTTTGGGCATTTGTGATAATTACAAAACTTTTACCCATTCATCTAATTTATTTAATTAAATCAAAATCTATGGTAACATTTTTGTTAATGACGGTTGTAAGTGCATTTGAATGTAAAAGGGTAACAATTATTTAGGTTAACCATTTATTGAGTATATTAAGTTAAGAATGGCAATCGATTAAAATAAATCTAAATTAATTATTTTGTTTTGTTAACGTGTTCTAGTTAAAAGGGGAATTTATAGGAAATAAAACATGCACTAATGAAACGTATTATGATTCAAATATTATTTATACCCATAAAATGTCTATTTACTGAATAGAAAGATTTTAAATCAATAAACGAATTTATTGAGGTTCCAATTTATAATTTATAACATTTAATGTAGACTCAATTAAGTAATTGATTTAAATTGTGCTTTTAGCGTAGGTTTGTTTTGTAATTGAAATAGTTAATTCTATAAGATGAAGTTAATGCTAATTTTATTTATAATTGGACCTTTTGTTGATATAGATTTTAGAAAGCAGGATTTATAAATTTATTTGAGTATCAAATTCAACAATTGCATTTATTGCATAATAAAATGGAATTTAACGGTTCAATATTACGTTATTGAAATTAAATGGACTATGAGGATAATAATGTGGAATCATGGACCAATGTTAGTGGTATCCTTATTTTGGATAAAAGGTGAGAATATAAAAGTTGAAAATCTAATAAATGGGTTTCGAGAATTTAATTTATAATTCCTAAATATAAGGAAGTGGAGAAATTAACACTGCAATTGATAAACTTATCAACTTATAATTCACACCTAAACTTGTTAAACCATTTAAATTGATTAAGAAATTTAAAAGCGATAAAATTTGGTCAAATTTTAGGATTTAAATATAAAATTGGATTTTATGATTTATTTTAATTTATTTAATGAATATAAAAATAGCCATTTTGGCCATGGACTTGGATTTCGACGAAACAAGTTTCATCGGATCCGTATCGGTGAATTATTGTAGGGTTTCAAGTTTCGTATCGATCGGACCTGTCGTTTGATCGTACGGACGCGAAACGCCTTGAAATCGATTTAATTAAAAATCAATTTGAAATCAATTTGGAAATTTTTTTTTCAGCATAACTTCTTCATACGATCAAATTTGGACGTGAAACTTTTTCCATCGCGTTCAGAATATTTTAAAATAACTATTTGGATATATGGGTTTAATAAATTTCGTTTCCGGGTTAGAACGGGCTTTTTGGGCCAACTACCGTTTAGCACGTTCGTAACTTGTGCCCACCTAGCCTTCTAAATTTTGTCTATATATATGCTGTGATAAACCCTAGCCTCCATCTTCTATCATTTGTCTGTACATTCATTTTTTTCATCTCTTTCTCTTCCTTAATGGTTGCAAAACCTAGATCTATCTACAGTTCAAAAAATCAAAAATTAAAAAATTAAAATTCTCAGAAAAATTCCAAAAATTTATATATTGATGTTCTTGATGAACGTAATACAATGGTGAAATTCGTTTTCCAAAACGATTCACCGGTTACCCAAAAATCACGAATCACGCTGGCCGTTTGTTCGAGAATTTGATTGATCCAACGGTGGATCTGAAGCTAATCAACGATCGGCTTACGTCGTTGCGAAGGTGGCGTCGGGCAGCACACATTTGTACGGCTAGAATATCGAGATGGTGATTTAATTGGCCGTAAAATGGAGAGAAATGGCCAGAGTTTCGTTTCGGCCTGGGGGGTTTTGGCGGCGTCGCACGCCTCGCCGTGGTCTAGGGGTGGTCGGCCGGAGGCAAGCAACATGGTGGCGACATGGATCAAGGCGAAGCGGCACGGTTGGTGGCGAACTCGGTGGCGGCTGGATACTTGCGCGTGCGCGACTTTCGTTTCTTAGGGTTCGCGTGCCTGTAGCTTGCATAGGGTGACGTGGCAATGAATTCAAAGTGAGTGAATGTGTTCCTTCTTTTGTTCGTTTTTAATTTAAATTCAATCGCATAAATTGCTATATCTTTCGCATACAAACTCCGTTTCACACGAGATTTCTTTTGTTAGGATCGTAATAAAATTCCAGATCTTTTGACGCTGGTTTGGACAGATTTGGAAACCGTCGAAATTTTGGATTTAAAATTGGATTTAAATTCAATTTAAATTCAAAAGGTGAGTGTTTAACCCACTCACAACTTCTAAAAGTTTTTATGTTTGTTAAATTTATTTTAGATATGAGTAGAAATTTATTTATGACTGTTTGGCATGTTTATTCAACATATCTATTAATTCGCATTTATTTGACCATAGGATAGAAAATCATATACAGGCACCGTGGTCTATATATAAATTATTTTAAAAGTGATTTCTATGGTTTGGATGGAATACGGTTTATAATTTTTTTTTTTGATATTTTATAAATATTATTCTTCTATATATATACATATGAAGTTAAAATTTTGAATTTAAGCTGTGTATAAATTTGTTAAATAAAAATGGAAAATTTTTGAGAAATGGAATTTGATAATTTATATTATATGTTTAAGTTGGAAATTTTAAGATATGATATTTATAACTGGATTTTTCCAAGATAAATTTGAAATGAATATTCTAGTATAAATTAAATTAAAGAAAATATTTAATTTCTAGAAATTGGAGTTTTATTTATGGATTTTTATGTGAATATTCAAGACTAAATACTAGAACATTTAAGTTGTTGAAAGAATAAATTCCAACTTTAGTTTGAAATATTAATATTCCAAATGGATATATATATAGAAATTGAAGTGGTTTTGGAACTTGAAAGTGATATTTAAATTTATGGTTTAGACTTTAAATAAAGAAATATATTAGTAAAGCCATGGAAGTTATTTTTCTTTACAAAGTAACCTTAAAGTTAAGCCAGTTATTTTATATACCATTGAATATCCAAACCATTCAAGGTTTAGAAGTTATGGTTTTAAAATTATGAATTTCGAAATATTATGCTTTGAAAGTATAATTCAAATGTTTGGTTTCCAGATATTATAAATTTTAAAGCAGTATGATTTTGGAAAAAGGATTATATTTGGGATAAAATGATATCATATTGTTTTGGGTTTTAAAATGATATCGTATTCATAGTTTTGAAATGGAAAATTTTATTCTGGTTTTAAAGTATAAACTGTTTCTAAATGACCGCGGTGTTATAATAACAATTGGTTGGCAAAGAGACCGGGATCGGATATGGACATACTCTCTGTCGATACCGAAAACCACTTTGACTAACCGTGTACGCGGTGGAGATTCCAGAATGAAGTAGGTTGGTGGCGGCGTTTCCTGTAAGGTAAATACGTGGACCCAACTCCCGTGAGTTGGCATAAGGTGGCTAAAAGAGGAGTGATTCTCGGGCCAATGAGGTCATACCTCTGATCGGACGCTCCTCTTCGATATTATACTTTGACTTTGGATTGATTCAGTGGCCACTTCTATTTTTGATTTTGGGGGAGTTTGTTCGAGGTGGGCGGTAACTGCGGCTACGCGTTTCCACTAGCCCGGTATATCAACCCTGGCATTGCCTAGTTGTGATGTGTCACCTACCATACCGAGCCTTTACTACGAGTTTTGTTTTGTACCATACCTATGGAGTGCCCTCTGACGACGCCCAGTATGGGGGAGATTACAGTACTGTATAGACTATGGGAATATATTCTGTGTTAAGGGCTATATGGGTAACCCCTTAACACTATTAAAAAGTAAGTTTATTTTACAATTAGACGCTACTATAATAGCGCAATATACTACATAGTAAATAGTTTAACGGATCCTTAGGTGATGTAAATCCCGAGCATCTCTTGAGTTACTACACTCATATTTATCTCAGTTAATTTAACTTACATAAGATCTTTTAGTTCTGACTCGAGTGTTTTGTCTTTTCAATTCGCTCGGGTCAGTCCGAGCGCTTCAGGATTTGAAGTTTTAGCTCCGGAGGACGAAGACGAAGATTTGTAGTATTACTAGTATCTTCTATACTATTCCACTACACCATTTAATTCCGCTGCATTGATATTATTGGTATGTTAACTCTGATATTTAATTGTATAAAGAAGAAGCAAATGTTTTGTAAACAGTTATATAAACTATATATTTTATTATTATATTTTATCCTTCCGCTGTGAGATTCTATTTTGTTTTATTTCTTCTCTGTTTTCTTATTTACCCCATAACAATCCGCCCTTCCGTATGGTTTGAACTGGCACGTGTGTCGGTTTAAATCGTGCGAAAAGGCGGGATGTTACAGTTGGTATCAGAGCCATGTTTAGCGATAAAACCTTAGCTTTGTGGGGTTTGACTCTTTGTTAATAGGGTAGTAATACCCTATGGGAGTCGCTGAGTATATATATATGAGAGAGCGTATTTGTTAGTGTTATAAAAAGATTTTAATATTGTGTTAATCTGTTCCGTTTTGTATTTATAAATTCTGGTTGATGCATGGGACGCTATGTCATCAATAGGGATTTCTAAACACTTAATAGGACAGACCGACATAATATCTGTTTTAATATAGGTGAATGAAATAACTTTGCCTATTATATTTTCTATATATAAAAATATTTTATAAAGATATATATATTTGGTTGCTATAGATTGGGTGTTAGGTAATAAAATATTTATAATTATTGAAGTTTAGTTGAAATTATAATAAATCAAATTGAAGATTTTGGAACTTAAGTCCGGGATTTTGAAAATTTGCTTTCAAAGGATTTTAAAGTATAATAATATTGTTATATATATTTTCTGATATAAATATTTCATTTAAATTCGGAAGAATTGTTTAAAGAAGATTTTGGAGAAAATAAGTTTTGTACTTTCCTCTCTGTCGCTGGAAAATAATTTCGGTGATGGCGGCCGCATCATCGACTTTCATTTTCGAGTTTCGAAGGGGAAAGGCCACTGTGGTAAATTCTACTGCAGATTTATTTTGAAATTATTTAAAATTTTAATTGTTCTAAATATAATTATAGATATAAAAGTTGTAAGAAATTATTTATCTATTATTTTTAAAATAATTTGAAATTTGACCCGGTATTTAATTCTTAAATTTCCATTAATTAATAGTTTAAATTATTTTAGTGAAATAAAAGGTAAGTAATTAATGAATTTAAACCTCTAATTTAGGTAAGAAAATTTATGCAAAGTTATAAAGGGAAATTTGAAACTTTTAACATATGAGACAAAAAATAATATTGTTGAACATTAAATTTAATTAAAAGATGAGATAAAACTTGTATAAGTTCTTTTGCATTTTTTTTCTTTACACAAATAACTTACCAAATATGAAAAGTTGAAATGTTAAATGAGAAGATTGGAATAGAATATTATACAAGTAGAAATTTTGGAAATAATGAAGTATTCAATGAATTGTTATATTAAAAGAGAATTTAATGTTATAAACTTAAGTTATAAATTGAAAATTTACCATATTTAAAGGTAAGTATTATAAATAGGTGATTTTAAACTTAAGTAAATAAAACGAAACTCTTAAATAAATAAGGATTGATGTGTATGGTTATAAAATTTAGTATGATTTAAATGCTACTAGTTGAATAAAATGGAAAGTAGGTAATATAAATAAATGACTGCAAACCCTAAGTAATAAATCAATAAAATCCTTTATTTATAAGAATGGAGGTTATAAGGTTAAGAATATAAGTGTAATTAAAAAGGGTTACTGTAATTAATATAATAGAATGTAAGCATTTAATAAATGATTGAGAATGAGAAGTGTATTAAATATAATACAAATAAAAGAAACTTGCATGACTTGAATAAAAAAAAAAAAAGAATAGTTGTAAGTAATAAGTAAGAATAAAGGAAACAACCACTGATGAGTAAATAAAATTTAAAGTTGTTAGAAATAAATGTAAATTATAAAAGGATAATTTATGTGGTATGAAGGAAAACTTAAGAAAAAAGGTTTTAAGAAAATAAACGAAAATAAAAGGATAAACTGTTATATGAATGAAAAGATCAAACAGCTAATGTATGAAATAAAAATTTATAATGAGTTAATTGATTTGTTGAATTGTTATTGTTTGATTTATGATTGGTCGGGTAAGGAAATTTGAAGTTGTTGGATGAATGAATAATCTATTTAGTTTTATCTAAGGCTGTTGAGTAAATGATGCGCTAGTAGTTTATTCCTCATTCCATACAAATTTAAGGTTTTGAACCGAACAACTATTTGTTTGTTTGATTGAATGATTGTTTATTTAGTTTTGTGTGCTGTTTGTTAAAATTGATGGTTGTTGAATTGATTTGTTGTTAGTGATTGAAACCACTTAAATATTTCACTTGAGCTAAATTGTTAAACCTTTGGATTTTATAAGTGAGATGCAGGTTATGGAAGCAACTGCTACTGCTTTTGGTTCCATAATAATAAGTGTAAATTGCCCGACAAATATGTACGTTTTCGGATTACGTTTCGTAGCGCTATTTTATATAATTTTCCCGGGTTGGGATATTTTATTTTGGATAATATATGTAATATATTTGTTATATTTTGGTATTATATTTTTCTCCCAAACCTCTCCGTACAAAGGAGACTCTGCCGTAAATTTTGAACTTAGAATTATGTTGAAAATGTTTCCAAACTCTAATTATTTAAGTATAAAAGGGTATAATGATTATAAAACAGATATATTTCATTTAAGGAAATTAATTTAGTAAATTATTGTTTATAAGTTAATATTTGAAATAAGATGTACTGTTTTTAATTCTTCCTTCTCCCTTCTTTTTCCTTTTCGGGGACGAAAAGTTTTGAGTGGGGGAGAGTGTAACGACCCGTTAAATTCGATGATATTAAATGAGTCAATTTAATATGATTTCTAATCTAATTTAGAATGAAATAAAAGTCTTAAGATTTTATTTGAGTAAATGTAGGAATTAGATATAGTAACTGTAATTAAAGGTTAACAATTTAAATGTTTATAAGGCAATAGATTGAAATAACGTAAATTGGCGTTGGTGGTTATAAGTTATAATTTGTTGATTAATACTGGAAGATATAAAGCGGAAATAGTATTTATGAAATAATAACTGAATTGAATTGCAACTATATAAATGAAAGTAAATTTTATTTAGTGAATGTCAACATTGAATAAATTTATTAAAATAAAAAGATTTAAATGCATGTTTGAATAGAATGTATGATTGATGGATTAAGTGGTAAGTAATTAGAATTTAATTCTATAAAATTTGGAACTGAATGTATGTAAATAATTTTGTAGGAATAAGTTAATTAACAATTTATTTGTGCATAACCGATTTAATTGAAATAACAGAAAGGACAAGATTTTGTTTTGCCTAGGAATGTATACATTGATAAACTATAACTAAGTAGGAAGTTTGGTAGTAAATAGGAAATAAGATGACAAAGGAAACTAGTAAATTTATAAACGAATTCATAATAATGAAGTTGTAATTAATGCATATATTTTGGGCATTTGTGATAATTACAAAATTTTTACCCATTCGTCTAATTTATTTAATTAAATCAAAATCTATGGTAACATTTTTGTTAATGATGGTTGTAAGTGCATTTGAATGTAAAAGGGTAACAATTATTTAGGTTAACCATTTATTGAGTATATTAAGTTAAGAATGGCAATCGATTAAAATAAATCTAAATTAATTATTTTGTTTTGTTAACGTGTTCTAGTTAAAAGTGGAATTTATAGGAAATAAAACATGCACTAATGAAATGTATTATAATTCAAAT
The DNA here is from genome assembly GCA_030765085.1 of Allium cepa. Lineage (NCBI taxonomy): Eukaryota > Viridiplantae > Streptophyta > Magnoliopsida > Asparagales > Amaryllidaceae > Allium > Allium cepa. Next base: position 916,260,683 of record CM060932.1, read on the forward strand.
ATTATTTATACCCATAAAATGTCTATTTACTGAATAGAAAGATTTTAAATCAATAAACGAATTTATTGAGGTTCCAATTTATAATTTATAACATTTAATGTAGACTCAATTAATTAATTGATTTAAATTGTGCTGTTAGCGTAGGTTTGTTTTGTAATTGAAATAGTTAATTCTATAAGATGAAGTTAATGCTAATTTTATTTATAATTGGACCTTTTGTTGATATAGATTTTAGAAAGCAAGATTTATAAATTTATTTGAGTATCAAATTCAACAATTGCATTTATTGCATAATAAAATGGAATTTAACGGTTAAATATTACGTTATTGAAATTAAATGGGCTGTGAGGATAATAATGTGGAATCATGGACCAATGTTAGTGGTATCCTTATTTTGGATAAAAGGTGAGAATATAAAAGTTGAAAATCTAATAAATGGGTTTTGAGAATTTAATTTATAATTCCTAAATATAAGGAAGTGGAGAACTTAACACTGCAATTGATAAACTTATCAACTTATAATTCACACCTAAACTTGTTAAACCATTTAAATTGATTAAGAAATTTAAAAGCGATAAAATTTGGTCAAATTTTAGGATTTAAATATAAAATTGGATTTTATGATTTATTTTAATTTATTTAATGAATATAAAAATAGCCATTTTGGCCATGGACTTGGATTTCGACGAAACCAGTTTCATCGGATCCGTATCGGTGAATTATTGTAGGGTTTCAAGTTTCGTATCGATCGGACCTGTCGTTTGATCGTACGGACGCGAAACGCCTTGAAATCGATTTAATTAAAAATCAATTTGAAATCAATTTGGAAATTTTGTTTTCAGCATAACTTCTTCATACGATCAAATTTGGACGTGAAACTTTTTCCATCGCGTTCAGAATATTTTAAAATACCTATTTGGATATATGGGTTTAATAAATTTCGTTCCGGGGTTAGAACGGGCTTTTTGGGCCAACTACCGTTTAGCACGTTCGTAACTTGTGCCCACCTAGCCTTTTAAATTTTGTCTATATATATGTTGTGATAAACCCTAGCCTCCATCTTCTATCATTTGTCTGTACGTTCATTTTCTTCATCTCTTTCTCTTCCTTAATGGTTGCAAAACCTAGATCTATCTATAGTTCAAAAAATCAAAAGTTAAAAAATTAAAATTCTCAGAAAAATTCCAAAAATTTATATGTTGATGTTCTTGACGAGCGTAATACAATGGTGAAATTCGTTTTCCAAAACGATTCACCGGTTACCCAGAAATCACGAATCAACGCTGGCCGTTCGTATGGGAATTTGATTGATCCAACGGTGGATCTGAAGCTAATCAACGATCGGCTTACGCCGTTGCGAAGGTGGCGTCGGGCAGCACGCATCTGTACGGCTAGAATATCGAGATGGTGATTTGATTGGCCGGAAAATGGAGAGAAATGGCTGGAGTTTCGTTTCGGCCTGGGGGGTTTTGGCGGCGTCGCACGCCTCGCCGTGGTCTGGGGGTGGTCGGCCGGAGGCGAGCAACATGGTGGCGACATGGATCAAGGCGAAGCGGCACGGTTGGTGGCGAACTCGGTGGCAGCTGGATACTTGCGCGCGCGCGACTTTCGTTTCTTAGGGTTTGCGTGCCTGTAGCTTGCATAGGGTGACGTGGCAATGAATTCAAAGTGAGTGAATGCGTTCCTTCTTTTGTTCGTTTTTAATTTAAATTCAATCGCATAAATTGCTGTATCTTTCGCATACGAACTCCGTTTCACACGAGATTTCTTTTGTTAGGATCGTAATAAAATTCCAGATCTTTTGACGCTGGTTTGGACAGATTTGGAGACCGTCGAAATTTTGGATTTAAAATTGGATTTAAATTCAATTTAAATTCAAAAGGTGAGTGTTTAACCCACTCACAACTTCTAAAAGTTTTTATGTTTGTTATTTTAGATATGAGTAGAAATTTATTTATGACTGTTTGGCATGTTTATTCAGCATATCTGTTAATTCGCATTTATTTAATTTAACTGTTAATTTATTTTATTTATTGCATAAAATTTGACAGTTAGAATTTATTTTTGCACATAAACTACTAGTTAACGGTCATTAAATTTATTATGGATTATAAACTGTTAGTAAATATCTGTTATTGATTCCTGTATAAATTCATATGCTCTGTATCGATGATTGTTTAAAATTGGATGATGATTGAAATTGATGATTGATGGATGAATGGATGTTTTATCGTATATCATTGAACTGCAAGTTATCATGCATTTTTCATTTCATTCGGGATCGTGGTTTGAAATGATATACAACCGCAAAATTTTATTTTTAAATTGCGGATTGAAATGATAAATATCCGTATCACTTGACCATAGGATAGAAAATCGTACACAGGCACCGTGGTCTATATATAAATTATTTTAAAAGAGATTTCTATGGTTTGGATGGAATACGGTTTATAATTTTTTTTTTTTTCATATTTTATAAATATTATTCTTCTATATATATACATATGAAGTTAAAAATTTGAATTTAAGCTGTGTATAAATCTGTTAAATAAAAATGGAAATTTTTTGAGAAATGGAATTTGATAATTTATATTATATGTTTAAGTTGGAAATTTTAAGATATGATATTTATAATTGGATTTTTCCAAGGTAAATTTAAAATGAATATTCTAGTATAAATTAAATTGAAGAAAATATTTAATTTCTAGAAATTGGAGTTTTATTTATGGATTTTTATGTGAATATTCAAGACTAAATACTAGAACATTTAAGTTGTTGAAAGAATAAATTCCAACTTTAGTTTGAAATATTAATACCCCAAATGGATATATATATATATATATATATATATATATATATATATAGAAATCGAAGTGGTTTTGGAACTTGAAAGTGATATTTAAATTTATGGTTTAGACTTTAAATAAAAAAATATATTAGTAAAGCCATGGAAGTTATTTTTCTTTACAAAGTAACCTTAAAATTAAGCCAGTTATTTTATATACTATTGAATATCCAAACCATTCAAGGTTTAGAAGTTATGATTTTAAAATTATGAATTTCGAAATATTATGCTTTGAAAGTATAATTCAAATGTTTGGTTTCCAGATATTATAAATTTTAAAGCAGTATGATTTTGGGAAAAGGATTATATTTGGGATAAAATGATATCATATTGTTTTGGGTTTTAAAATGATATCGTATTCATAGTTTTGAAATGGAAAATTTTATTCTGGTTTTAAAGTATAAACTGTTTTTAAATGACCACGGTGTTATAATAACGATTGGTTGGCAAAGAGACCGTGATCGAATATGGACATACTCTCTGTCGATACCGAAAACCACTTTGACTAACCGTGTACGCGGTGGAGATTCCAAAATGAAGTAGGTTGGTGGCGACGTTTCCTGTAAGGTAAATACGTGGACCCAACTCCCGTGAGTTGGCATAAGGTGGCTAAAACAGGAGTGATTCTCGGGCCAATGAGGTCATACCTATGATCGGACGCTCCTCTTCGATATTATACTTTGACGTTGGATTGATTCAGTGGCCACTTCTATTTTTGATTTTGGGGGAGTTTGTTCGAGGTGGGCGGTAACTGCGGCTACGCGTTTCCACCAGCCCGGATAGCAATTGGTATATCTACCCTGGCATTGCCTAGTTGTGCCGTGTCACCTACCATACCGAGCCTTTACTACGAGTTTTGTTTTGTGCCATACCTATGGAGTGCCCTCTGACGACGCCCAGTACGGGGGAGATTATGGTACTGTATAGACTATGGGAATATATTCTTTGTTAAGGGCTATATGGGTAACCCCTTAACGCTATTAAAAAGTAAGTTTATTTTACAATTAGACACTATTATAATAGCGCAATATACTACATAGTAAATAGTTTAACGGATCCTTAGGAGATGTAAATCCCGAGCATCTCTTGAGTTACTACACTCATATTTATCTCAGTTAATTTAACTTACATAAGATCTTTTAAATCTGACTCGAGTGTTTTGTCTTTTCAATTCGCTCGGGTTAGTCCGAGCGTTTCAGGATTTGAAGTTTTAGCTCCGGAGGACGAAGACGAAGATTTGTAGAATTACTAGTATCTTCTATATTATTCCACTACACCATTTAATTCCGCTGCATTGATATTATTGGTATGTTAACTCTGATATTTAATTGTATAAAGAAGAAGCAAATGTTTTGTAAACAGTTATATAAACTATATATTTTATTATTATATTTTATCCTTCCGCTGTGAGATTCTATTTTGTTTTATTTCTTCTCTGTTTTCTTATTTACCCCATAACAATCCGCCCTTCCGTATGGTTTGAACTGGCACGTGTGTCGGTTTAAATCGTGCGAAAAGGCGGGATGTTACATGTATAACCCAAGGTAAAATATTACATTTATGAAATTTTCAAAAAAATCAATATTGTGTCTGTTTTCCTTGTTCGAGTATTTAGAAATCCATACTAACACCATCCCACATCTTAACCAGAATTCATAAGCCACTCAATAGACCAATTAACACAATATATATATATATATATATAGCAATAACAAATACGCACTTATATATAATACTCTCAAACTCAATCCAGGGTGTCACCTACCCTATCTCTAATGAGCCATACCCTACTAAAACCAAGGTTCTCGCTTAACCTTCAGCTTAGATACCAGATGTAATGACCCGCCTTTTCGACCCATGAAAACCAGCACCTAATACATCTGCGGTACTACAATACCACGCATTCAAGTGCCGAAAGGTAGATTACTAGGGTAAAATAGAGAAAAATAACATCGAAAATAGAATCTCATTGCGGAATGACAATATATAATTTTAAAAAATAGTAAAAGTTGCTACACTAAAATACATGGTATATTAGGGTTTAAAACCAAAATATTATAAGCCTAAACAGTTATAGCTTCTTGATGTTATAATTGATGATGGGTATATATAATTACATAATAGGAAATAAAAATACTATAGAAAGTGAACATCTAGCTCTACTCTATAAGCTCCATGTTCCGCTAATGACAACCTGGATAAACTTGGTTTGACCTAAGCATTATAATTAAAAAATACCCAGATCGGTCTAGAAAACCGGCATTAGAAAATTCAAGTAATGTGATGAACACATAATAATTCTGTGAGACCGTGCTGCTAAACACAAAAAGGGTTTTTCCTTACAAGAACAACTTACACATATGAATGAATGGTAGAAAATTAAAACAAAATCCAAACTTGAAAGAAAGGGCATAAACAAGATCAAAATCCAAACTTAAAGAATGGACACAAATAATTATACATCGGGAAGAGTCTAGTTACGTCTCGTTACAATTAAGAAAACAATCCTTCAGTCACTTCTCGAGATGAGCTATAGTTACATCATGGAGATTTGAATCAATAACAAGGAAAAGGAAATATTTAAAAAATGATTAGGAGGGTGCAACCACTTCTTCAAAAGTATGCCTTTAGAAATATACTTGAGAGAGTCACATGCTCTGAAACTCTCTCAACAATTCCAAGTCAGACCCCGCCAACCTTATCGAGTATCTGAACGTTTCACATCTCCGCACGCATACCACCGAAACCAAATATAGATTACATGTGAAAATACCCTAATGGCAACAACCCCACATAGCTTGATCTCCACCCACGCTTTGGTTTTAGTCATTTTTGACAAAAGAATATCAACGCTCAAAATGAACAACAAACCATCTCAAATCGATGATACACAAAGAAGAAAGCGAATCTACAATTAATAAATCAAAAATCGGGAATAAAAAAATGATCTTATATGGAAATAAAATCTCATTCCCTTAGCACAACTCGTTGATTGCAAACTTGTACTATTTCTCATTTAAAAATGAAGGCGGTCATATTAAGGTAGTGTTACTTGTAGGCATTGCCTTGATAATAATTTTAATCTTCGAGATAGAAATGAGTTTTCATACCTCAAAGTTTAGTGCTAAGAGTATGACTAAGTCCTTTCCATATAAGTAATACCATTTATGGAAGTTAAATTTCTTATCCTCTTAGTAATCGAATCAAATCTTTTAAACTTTAAAACTGAACTTATGCTTAGTTTTCACATCACAAATATTTGTAAAACTCTTTAAAAAATATTATTTAAAATATATTTTTTAAATAGAAAACTATATTTTTAAATGTATTAAAGAGTAGGGTCAAAAACAAATGTTATTAAAACATCATTTACTATAAACCCAAAACAATTTACACTTAGTGTTTTTTTAAAGAAGCAATTTCTTTTAAAAGATTTTCTCATTTATAAACTATCATTTATAAATTTCAAACAACAGTTAATCCTAGAAGATAATAAATCCATTAAAATGCTTTTAAAAATTTAAAATAATATTAACCAATCTGAAAGATAATTGATATCATTCTTTTATAAATTTAAAACTACATTAATTATTCTAAGAGATAATAAATCAAACTTATAACTTCTTTAATGAATCAATTAATTAATTTTAACAACCTTTATTAAATCAGTTAATTAATTTTAGTCACTTTTATTAAATCAGTTAATTGATCTTTAAATCACTTTAATTAAATTATTTAATTAACTCAAACAACATTAATAAATTTATAAATTAACTTTTTTATGGTTAAATAATAATTAAGAATATATCTAAACCTCAAATTCTTTTTGAATACTTATATAATTCTCACAAACCTATTTGAATTTTTTTATAAAATATTCAATGTAAATAACCTTATAAATTTAAGCAACATTAATTATCCGAAAAGATAATTAAATTCAATTTATAATCATTCATAAATTTAGAACAACAATAATTATTTCGAAAGATAATTAGTCAAAATTTTAAGCTCTTTATAAATTTAAAACAGTATTAATTAACCCAACAGGTAATTAAGTAAATTTATAACTCCTTTTATAATTTTAATTAGCACTTACCCTTTATTTATAAAATGCTCAAAATACTTGAAAATATATTTTAAACAATTTTCAAAATGCAAAAATACGACTAAATATTTACTTCATGAAAATACAACCTCAAGTTCAATACATAACAAGGTTTAAGGGGATGATATTTGATATAGTATTTCATAATTATTTCAGCCAAACATCATACTAAGAAACATAAGAATATAAGTAAGATGCATATAACAGTAAACTAACAATGGAGAGAAACTCCTTATGGCCTCTCTACGAAAGTCTCATATAAATCACATCTATGAATGTGTATTACATATTGTTCCATAGCGACCTATTCATTATATACAGTTCAACTTTCCATTTGTTTTTATTCCCTGCAACACAATGGTTATTTTTGGCATCCTCTTTTCAAGCGGGAATTTAAATCCAAACAAACAATGAATAATAATATAAACTATCATCCAAGCATTCAACAATAATTTGTAAAAATATAGATATCATATAATTTTTTTAGAGGTGATTAAACTCATCGAGATTCTAGTTGACAATTTCACCTTCCAGTTTGGTCTAAAATCAAACTTTAATCCAAAATTTCACTAGCTTCAAATTAATCGAATTCAATTCCATTGCGTAGATAATGTCGATACGAGTCTAATGCAAAAGACCATTTTCAAATCCGACCTTGTATGCAATAGCTATTGAGTTTATAAGATTTGTATCCAATTAAACAAATTAATTACTTAATTAAATGTTAATCAACCTTAATCAAAATTAAATCCTTCTTCCCTACTACAAAAATCCTACTTAATACAGGAAATGCATGTACTATTACCACATGCTTGCACGATCCAAATCACCTTCACACCCAATGAAATCGAAATCCGACAACTTTGACGAACTCCTATCGTCCACATCTCTACGGCAGTCATCACTGATCGAAGCTCCATCGAATCTCCTTGAGTGCGACCTGGCACTCATGCTCCACTCCTAAAAAGTGCCTTGTTCCTCATCCTTACATTGCACTACTCAAAACGACCACCGCCGACTCCTGTTCACATGACAAACACTATCCCACACTTCGTTTGCCCCATCGATACCCTAATCTCTGCCTAATTAAAACCTTAAATAGGCTATGAACATTCGATTTCCTCTAAACACTTGCCATACACCATCAAAATCATATGAGTTTGTAGATCTCCTCCTCACGAACTCAAAGAATCAAGCTTTGTAATTTTTAATGAAGTAAATAAATTAGTTTTAATTTTTTAAAGATATGGAGATTTTTTTTTTAGTGATAAAATAAGAGAAAGAGAAATGGCAAAGATGAAATGAAATAACACGTGTATAAATTTGAAGTATACTTAAAACTGAAAAAACAAATAACTACCCATACAAGCGAACTAATATTTTCTAGCAAACCAGAATTACAAGCAACATATATGGTCACCTTGAAGGTTTGACCATTTTAAAAAGATTTTGTGGTATTCCGCTTACAATATTCCATTCTCATACGAACAGTAAACGACAATGATAAAAATACGATCATGCACGAAAATGTGACATGACCACAAATCAATAATAAAATACACAAATTATTTCATTATGCGAAACATCAAAAATATCATCGTTTGCCCAACAATACATCAAACGACAATATAAATATTTTTAAATTAAAAATTATGGATAAATCAAGTAAATTAAATTAGAAATTCTACAATAAAAAATAAAGTCGTATTATTAACAATTGATTTCCCTATTATTTATTAGAACTATTTATTATTGTAAATAAATATACAAGATGAGTTCGCTGTTATTATTTATTAATTAAAAGTAGTTAAATAAAGCTAATAAATCCATTTAATTAATATTTTATCCACAATCCAAATATTTATATAATCCCCATATTTGAATATGTTATTGATATTTTCAAACACCAATTATTTAAATAGTTAAAATTAATTAAATTATAAAAATCAAAACAATAAAATTTGCAATGACCCGCCTTTTTGGACGTTTAAATCGACAATAAACCACATATATCTAACTCAAACCATTAAAAAGGAAGGATTGTCAGTGGGGTAAATAAGAAAATAAGGGAAAAGAAGGAAAAACAAACACAGAATCTCATAGTGGAATGACAAAATATAATAATCAAATAAATAGTTCATGAAGCTGTTTTGCAAATAACATTTGGTTACACTTTTACAATACAATCAGAGTTATACAAACATAACGTACAATAAGATATGCAGTGACACAACATGATACGGTGAATAATAATAGTAACAATAATAATAATAATAATAATAATAATAATAATAATAATAATAATAATAATAATAATATAACACTAAACTCCATTTTCATCCTCCAGAAATAATGTCTTCAACACTGAAAAGCTCAGACTGACCCGAGCGTAATGAAAAGACAAAACACTCGAGTCAAAACTAAAAGATCTTATGTAAGTTAAATCAACAACAAATAAATATGAATTTAATGGCTTTGGAGATGTTTACAGGATTTCACGTCTCATATCCAGTGTATAACGTGCGTGCAATAACTTAAGAGATGTTTCGAGATTTTCCATCTCCTAATGATCCGTTAAACTATCTATATGTAGTAAAATACACTATACATATGTAGTGTCTGGCAGTAAATTATAAATATAAAAATAGCGTTAAGGCATTAACCATATCCCCTTAACATATTTTTATAGGCATCATAGACTATACAGTATTGTAAAATTCACCGTAAACTGGTGGACTATCAGGAAGCACTCCATAGGTACGACACAAACCAAAATCATAGTGGGCTCGATATGGCATATGACCGGGCACGCGAAGCTATAACCACGGTAGGATTATACCAGATTGAAGAACTGGGCTAGTTGTAACGCATATCAGCAGCTATTGCCTACCATGAACATCACTCCCATAATTGAATCGAGGGTGGCCACCAATCAATCACAAAGTAACAGATATGGTATCGAAGAAGTGTGTCCAATAATAGGAGCGGCCTCACTTGGCCTGGTTATGGCTCCCTTTTTTGTCATATCAAGCTGACCCGAAGGTAAGGGCTGCGTTATTACCTCATACCAGTAGCGTTCTTCGAACCATCCTACTTCATTCTAGATTCTCCACCACATGCACAATTATTAAAGTGGTTTCAGAATTGGAATAGAGTATGATAATATTCGACTTCGGTCTTTTTAACAACCAAATGCTTATTTCACACCGTGGTAATATTATAAAACACTTTTAATAATAAATCCATAAAACAATTTATACATTCATATCAAGATATCCATATACTTATTCTAAAATTATAAATATATTCATAAATATCGTGGAAGATTTCTTTCAATCAATTTCGAAAATAATTTATAAATCTCTCTTAAACCATTTAGACACTTTAAAACCATTTATAAAGCTATTGATAAATTCCAATATAGTTTACAACTCTTCCCTTTTTCATAAACCTCTACGCAAATTCCTTTAAAACGCTTCCAAATTCCTTTACACAAGTTCTTTTATAAAATCCTTTATAAAATTATTAAAAACCCTTGCAACTCCTTTATAAAACCATTATAAAAATCTTTATAAAAATCTTTTACAAAATCCTATATAAAATCTCTTACAAAACTTTTATAAATTCCTTGCAAAACCTTTTACAAAATTCTAAAATCTTTAACAAAATCTTTTATCTATTAAAAGTTATTATGAAAGTTTATTTTTATTATCTTAATTAAATTTAAATAAACCTCTTAAAACTATATTAAATATTTTATTAAATTAAAATTATAAGCTATTTAAATTATACATTTAAAACTAAATAAAATTATAAGTTAAAATCTGAAAATTACGTTTAAAACCATACATTAACTTTTAATTTGAAAATTTAAAACATATAAAATAAATTATTTTCTAAACATGAAATTTTAAATAAAGTCATTAAATTAAATTTAAAAATCAAATTTAAAAATCAAACATACTTTACCATTTAGAAAATAATTTAAAACGGATCAATGGTGTTTGCATATAATTTTCTACACTATGGTCAAGTGATTGAGTATGTATCATTTCATCCCAAAATAGTTAAATTTTTCAGCTATATATCATTTCAACCCTTATCCCGAATCAAAAATTTCCAAATCAATAAAATTGCTCGGATATGTTGATTTCAACCATAACGTTTTTCCCTAATCTGTAAGATCATTGGGGTATATATCATTTCAACCTATGGTGATAATAGGGATATAAACATCCAATCATCTAAAAGGTCAAAAATAAACATTCATCATAATCAACATCCAAATCAGCCAATAAATCACAACAATTAACTGGTTATCATTATCGGGTATTTAACTAACAATTTTAAATTCAATATTAATTTAAATGGCAATTTAATTCACTATAAATTGAAATGGCAATTAAAGTTACCAAACAACAATCAACATATTTCTTACCACATCATAAACTTAATTCAACCAACATAAGAAGGTTTAGTATTTCGTGATTGGGTAAAATCACCCACCTTAGATTTGTAGTATTTAAAATCAAAATAAAGTTGAACAGTCTCCATATTCAACCAAACCAGCTCTTTGTTGTCTGGAATTTTGATATGATGCCAACGGAAGAAACCACGTCGAAATCCGAGTTCGTATGCAAGAGCTATTGTTGTTAGAATTTTTAAATTTAAAATAAAAATATAAAACAAATAAGGTCAATTTAGTAATTTTTTTACCTCCAGAACCCTAGTATACAAACGTGGTAGCATGTCTCGACCAACCTAAATTAGTCGTTGTTCATCTCCAGATCGCCACGCCTATGAGCACTAACGCCAAGATCGGACGACGCCATCGTGATGCGTGCTTAGAGCCACCCCCACTGGCCAAATTCGATGTCTTCAAACGCCACCAAGACATCCATGCCAACACCGCCTTCAAGAATAGATTCTGGCGAATCTCAGACTCCATGAGACGAACGAATACTATAGATCTCCCTTGCTTGTCATCCTCTTCTAGACGCCACTCCCCGATCGTCGAATCGACAACCCTAGAACAAACGGCCGCGACTATTTCATTGATTTTTAGCCAAACCGAACCTCCAATCGAAAAAAAACTGTAAATGTAGATTACGCTCGTCGAGTGCTTCACAATGATATGTAATTCGGTAGGTTTGAGGAGCTTGAATTTTCGATTTGATTTGAAATTGAAATTATGGTTTTTCGCCACTGGGAAGGAAGAGAAGATAGAAATAAGCAGTACGTACAACATATAGAAATTAGAATAGACCGCTAGTGTTTCAGAACTTATCAATTTATATAGATAGAGATGGATAAAAATGAACGGACATATCGAATTGGGTCGAAATGGTAACAATGACCTGAAAAGCCCGTTTCATTCCCGAAATGAAAGTAGGTCATGCTATATATCAAAATATATGTTTTCAATATTTTTACACTCAATGGAAGTAGTTTCAAACCTTAATTCCATTATATACAGAAGTTAGCTTTAAAAATCAAATTATATTCATTTAAATTCTTTTAAGTGATTTCTATGCGTTTCTAGCTCGCATGATCAAACAATAAGTCTGATCGCTACGAAACATGAAATCTTACAATAATTCACTGTTACGGATCCGATGAAACTAATTTCGTCGAAATCTGAGATAGTGGACAAAATGGCAATTTTACACGTTAATTCAATAAATTATTATTAATTGATTTAATCACTTTTATAATCAAATTTAAAAGTTAATAATTTTATCATTTTTGATTACAGAAAAATTTAACAATCTTTTGAAATTCAATTTTTCATGTTAATTCCAAGGTTTATATATTACATAAATTTTAGAGTTCAATTGCAACTGAAATAAAACAATTCATTATAATTTAAATTTCAAACAAATACTTTTATTTTGATTTAAATTCTTATTATTAAATCATCAATTTCTTGTGTAATTTATTTATTAACATAAGTTTCCATTATATTTCACTCAACTCTATGGTTAACATATTTTACCATAATAATTGCAATATTTCCATTACATTAATTTTATTAATTTCCAAATTAATTCCAACTGATTTAATAAGTTAGATGACAATAAATCAACTATTAACACTTATTAATTTAGACCTATTAATTTACCGGTCACAGACAAGGATTATAAATTACTTACCATATCTGATTTCATATTCCATATCAGAACCAATTTTAATTAATAACGTATAATTTCTTTTTTAATACAAACTTTAATTTATTCCTTATTAACCTATGCAATTATGATTGATTGAATCCCACTAAAATAGAAGTCAATTACATCCGGTCAACCTTATTAAATCATATTCTAATAATTTTTCCATTTATATATCATAAATTTTAATTTCATACAATATTAAATTTCAAAAATCTTATTAAATTTAATATTATAATTATCAAAAATATGGATCGTTACAATTTCCTTCACTCAAAACTTTTCATTCTCCAAAAGGAACAAGAAGGAAATAAGAAACTGGATATAATTTTATTCAAAATATTTAATTTATAAAAACTTTAAACTCTATGTCAATAATTTCAATATATATATATATGTATATATCGTATTTCAATAATAAACATCCCAAATTGTGGGGAAAAAAATAAAATATACTTTCAAAAACCATAATCCAAAAACGTACCCATTTGTCAGGCAAACAACTTTTTTATGAAACCAAAAGTAGCGACTATTGCTTCCATAAACCTATATTTCACTTACATAATCCAAAAGAGTTAAAATTATATAAATGTTAATGTTTATTAGTTTTCTCAAATTAATAGCACAAGCAACAGAGAATATAACATAATCATATTCAAACAAAAGCAGTAAACCATCATATGCAACAAAAGAAATCAACCAACCATTTATAGCAACCAAAACTAAATGGTTTGTCCAGATTCAGAAACTTTTCATCATCCAGGAGTGATAAATAAACTACCAAGTGTACTTTACGCTTAACAGCCTTCAATAATTACTTAATAGATTGTTCATACATCCATAAACAATTTGAACTACCACTTTCCAAACTTCCCATCAGCCAAACAACAAAAAATTTAAGTATTATAAAAATTTGCATGATGTACATAAATATTTTATTTACAATATCAATTCTAATCGCTTGCTTTAATATACACATTCGACTTTCGAACTAGTATTGCTAACCAAACCATCTTATGCCGACTCTGATCCGATTTTTTCATTCGAAATTCTGTTTTCTTTGCATACCCATAAACTGTTATAGAAAATTTCAAATTCATATCAATCATTCGTCGTCAAAAAATGAGCGAAAAATCCTAACTCGAACTATTGTGAATTACTATAAATCTTGTATTCAAATCGAAATCAAAACTATTATGCGAATAAAATGATATACGCACAATTTACATTTTATTCTATTGGTTTCTTTTCACATCGTTATTTACATTTCATTTGTTTTGAATTCATTCATACAATAATTAACCTGTATCAATTTCCCTTCATTACTTACACAAATTTTGTTTCCCATTCAATATTGGAAATTATCAGTGAATCCATTTTTAAAATATTACATACATTTCATTGCAGTATATTTCACATTTGTTATTTACTAATAACCTTGTATCCATTTTTATATTAATATTCATCAACGTATCATTTCAGTCATTTTCTTGGGTTTATAATCATTTACTTAAACATGTTCACTTTTTCTTTATGTTTACTTTAATTACTACCATTTCAAAATATTAACTTATGTTCAAAATATTTCTTGTACATCAAAATTTTAATTTGTAGACATAACTCCATTACTTAAGTTATATTTGTACAAAAGTCTATTACATATTCATATTAACATTTCAACTTTAAACATTTCTGGTAAGTTTTATATATGTTTTTAGAATGTAATTGAGTATTATACAAATTTATCTCATTCATTTTAGTTAGCAAAAATATGTAGTAATTTACGTCTTCTAAATTTCATTATCCCTTTAAATTACAAGTGACAAATCTCCAATTTATTTACAGTTTCATTAATCACTTACCTTCTAATTTCTTATTTTTCATTTTAGAAGTTCCCAACTATTAAAATTCCAGTTTATTTCTACAACTGAAAATAATTAATTTTACAAGAACTAAAGAATTAAATACTGGGCTCATTCCAAATCATACTCAAGGAAATAAAATTAAAATTTGTTTACCAAGATAATGTGATATCCCGGAATTTTAGACAATATCAATTTAATAATCTTTATATAAAATTAAATTTATATTGACAATATTGATTGATAAAATATGTTTTGGTTTAATAATCAAATTTGATAAATATTTAATTTGTGATTTTGTCTTTTAAAAGCTAAAACAAATGTTTTAAATTATAATGTGTATATATTTATGTATATATATTATAGTTTATCTTTGTTTGGAATTTAACTTACATGAAAATAAATGAATAAAGTTTTGTTTTTAAATTCTAATAAAATATTGAGTAATTAGGAAATTGTGTTTTAATTAATATTTAGCTTTTAAAAAAAATCTATTTAAATTAATAACCATATGATTTGTAAATATTTATAATAAATGTTATATTGTTTAAAATTTGACTTAGCTTAATTTTTATTTTTAAATAAAGGTTGATTTTATTTCTTATTAAATATTATTTAATTAAATATGAATTGAGACTCTTTTATATAAGTTTAAAATATAAGATAACATATTATTTAAATTCGTTTAATAATATAAAAGTGATTTATAATTTCTTTATAAATCATATAAAATTGTAAATTGTTATTTTAAAAACCATATTAATAAAAATTCTATTTTTCATGAATATAAAGAAAAAATTAAAATAAGGAAATAAAGTCTTCATTTTTAAATTGAATAAATAGATTTTAATTTTAATTTCAAAAGTTTAATTGATTTGAAGTTTTATTTTGAAATTCAAATAAATAGATTCTTTAAAATATTTGTATAAGCTTTAAAATATAAATTGTTTTATTTACATTTTCTTAAAGTAAGAAAAGCATATATATATTCATTCAAACATAAAATAAACTAAAGAAAACTCTTTATAAATATTTAAAAATATAACTTAATTAATCAAAACATGTGTTAACTTTTGAAAGAATCAAATTACAAGTGTTAAGTCCTAAATAAATCAAATACATGTGTTAATATGTGTAAAACAATGTGACAAGTGTTATTTAAATTCTATTTTTCTTTTATTTAGTATGTTAAATTTATTTCAGCCTCTTTTAAAAAAAAACATTTTCATTTCCCCTCATCCTCTTTTCAAAAACAAAAGATAAATGAATCAAAAGAAATCAAAAAAAAAAACTGAAACTCAAAACCCCTAAAAACAGATCTGCAAAATTCATTCAAAAGCAAACTTTGAAAATCTGTAATTCCTCTCAAAACTAAAACTGTAACCAAAATATCAATCTGCAAATTCATATTGGAGTCTGCAGCTGTACCTGAAGATCACTGCAAACTTCTGCAAATCAAAATGAATTTCTGCATTTTTATCAAGGCCTGCATGCATCTAATTTTGGGATTAAGTTTCAAATGCAAGCAATCTTCAAAACTAAAACCATTGAACCTGCAATAATCAATTCAGACAGGGTTCAAGGCTTTTCAAATTATAAAGTGCTCTTTTCTTCTGAATATCAGGTGAGTAACTTCTAAACTTCTTTAATAAAATCTGGTTGCTTATTATTATACCTGAAATGAATTAATATGCATGAATATACAAGTGAAATTTGATACGATTATTATTGATTGTATGTTGTGGATATAAAAAAAAATTACTCTGTGATGCGCCTAGGTCCTGAATAAATTATACATCCCTTATTTACTTGACTTGTATAGATAAAAACTGGATTATCAAACAAGATTGTGATTCAACCTGGAATCATGTTTAGATTTTAAGAAAATTAATAAATAGAGTTGTTGCCTCTGAAATTTATAAAACATCAGTAGTTATCAAAATAAAAAATAAAAAAAACCCAAACTTTTATTTTGAAATTTCAGTATTATAAACTGAATACAGAAGCTAAAACATGATTTTAGAAACAAGTATCATGATTGTTAGTTTGGAATTTTGGTAGCAGTTCTTGGATGAACTAAAAGTTGATTTTGGGAAATGCTGATGATTTTGGAACTTTGGGAATTTGTGGTTTCTTCTGTATGTAGTAGTGTGATCTGGAACATCAGAAAAATTATCAAATTTGTGAATAGATCTTTGATTTAGCAAGAGGAGTGAAGAATTGTTCTGTAGCCCTAGGTTTTTAACACAGTAAGAATTTGAACATCACTACCTCTAGGGTTGTTCGAGCGTCGAGCTGTTTTGCGAAATGGTAGATGGGTCCCTGACTAAGTAGTGGCTGGAGTTTCAACTGCATCGATGGTCGGAGGGAAGTGAAACTGTCGTTGACAGGTTTGAGGAGTTTTGGGGTATAGGGTGTTCCAGGTTTTTAAAAAAATAAGGGAAAACTGCTCTGTTGAATTTTGGGAAATGGAAGATCACTAATGCCTAGGTGATCATGTTGGGTTAAGGGTGGATGATGGAGGTGGGTGATCATCACTGATGATCGGAAAGTTGGCCATAGTTATGTGCATGTGCACAGAGTCATTTTTGAAAGCGGTTTTGGTTTTCTGTAAGTTGTAGGGGAAGACTCGAGTAGCTTGAAGATATGACTCGAAGTTAAAGCAAAGATAACTCGAAGTGAAATGGCATTTGACTCGGGTAGTTTAGTTGCAGGGTGAATTTTGTAACCTGAACTTTTTCTGGTTCCAAAATTTAAACTAAATTCAATCTAAAAAAAGGGCAAAGCAAGTTTAAATCTAAACTGAAGCAAGATTAAAACATGAATTCAAATAAGTTTTGAATTTCAGGTTTTGAAATAATCAAGATTTGCAGAAATAAAATATTTAATATTTAGAACCTACACAGTTTTTGATATTAAGTGATTTTTAAAATCTGAAAATAAGTTATTAAAACAAGATTTAAATTCTAAGTTAAATCTGAATTTAGAATCCTGGATTCAAATTTGAATTTGAACCTGAAAGTTTCAAAAAGGAAAATAGGTTGACAAATTCAAATGTAATAATTAAGTTTGAATATTTTAAGTATGTTTAACATATGTTTTATAAAATTTGTAATAAAATTTAAAACAGAGTTTAAATTTTAATCTTTGAATTTAAACCTGAAACATGATTTGGATCTTGGTTGTAATATTAATAAAATTTGAAATTTATATGTTCAATATCCTTTGAATTATTTGAAGTATTTTAAACTTGTTAAATTTGAATGTGGGATAAGTTAAACTATTCTTTTAAAAATACTTTAAAGATAAGTGATCCTTTAAAATGAAATTTTAAGAGTTTTTAAATATTTAAAATCTTGTTTAAGTTTGATTTCATTTTAAACTTTTATTTAAAATGGAATTTAGAAAATTTAAAAGTAATTTGTTTTAAATGACTTTAATAATGATAATTTAATCATTAATGAGATAAATGATTTTGTTTATTGTTGTGAAAACTTAATTATCTGATCAAGGTAATTAAGATTTTAATTAATTTAAGTAATTAATAATTAGGATATTAATTAAATAGTTAAGGGTTTATTTAATTAATTAAAAGTTTAAGTAAGTTAACTAAATTTGATTTAAAGTATGACTTAGGAATTAATTTAAATAAGATTTGATTATTTAATTAATGGATTGAAATTATTTATCAAGTAATGGATAATTAATCAAGTTTTTAATTATCACTTGATTAATTTAAAAAAATTAGAAATTAATTAATGAGTTTCTTTAAATAAATATTGATTAATTCAATTAATTACTTTGAAAAAGTAATTAAAGATTTGTTACTGGTTAATGAAGGTTATTAACTTGATATTATTTTATAATTAATTAATGTAATTAATTTTAATAATTAATTTGATTAATTAATTTAAGATAATCATTTGAGAATTATTTAAGTATAATTACTTAGTGAAAGTAATTAAGGAAATTAATTACTAATTGTAATTAATTAAGTTTATTTTGATTAGTTAAGTTTAATTAATTTAAACTAATCATTGATTTGATTTGAGAAGTAATTACAAATGGAAAATTACTTAGTGAAGAAAATAAATTACTGGATGTAATTTAATGGAGGATTTTTGGAATTAATTACTTGTGTAATTAATATGTAATTAGTATGTTGAATAATTACTTAAGTAAGTAATTGATAATTCATTACTTAGTGTAATTAATTTAGGTTTTGATAATTAATTTAATGGAGTTATTTAAAATAATTTGAGATCATTAATTTATATGATTAATGATATGATTAAGGATTTATTAATTAAGAAAATTAATCAATGAAGGTATTAGTTAATTAATTAAGGATTAATAAATGAAGTAATTACAGGTTAATTACAGGTTTGGTTTGGAATAATTAATTTATGAAATTAATTAGAGGTTAATTACTTGAATGTTTTTAAAGGATAGTTAATCAAGATGATTAATTAGGGTAACTTGTTAAGAATAACAAATTGATGTGTAAGCAAGATTAATATGGATGAGTAATTAATTTAATTTATTTTAAATTAATTTAAGGAAGAAGTAATTAATTTAATTCATTTTAAATTAATTATAGATTGGATTGATAAGTCATTACTTATGAATGATGATTGATATTTATTACCCTGGATGGTTGAAATCTCAGTTATGAGATAAATGTTGTTGTGTGATTTGGATGTTATGGTTGCATTGAGTTGATAATATGATTTATCTGTTTGAGTTGATAATATAGATTATCTGATGTGATGATAATATCGATTATCTATTATGATGTTGAGAATTATCTATCTGTGTGTATATAGATAATATTGAATTAAATTGTTTTAAACCTTTAAAACAACTTGGACCTAAAAGACACGCTTTTGATTTCAATAAGACCGGGATCGGGTTTCCATATTTGGATATCCGAAAACCACATCGATTCCGAATTAACGTTAGGTCGTAAATCCAAATGGAGCTTTGTGAAGACTCGAGGTGTAAGGGCTATACGTCAGTATAACTCTGTGGGTGATTCCGTAATGAGTTGACGGAATAGTGCTTATAGATTCGAGATGGTGGTTTAGAGTGCAAGGGTTATTGTCGTTAACTCTGAGGGTGATTCCAAAATGAGTGTAACGAGATAATGCCTTCGGTTTCGTTCGAACCCGGAACGAACTTGTATGGATTGAATGCTTTCAGAACATCGTCAGGTGGACGATGAGAATTCTAAGTGATGTGTCCTATAAAGGTAATCGTAACCTCAAGCCTCATCAACCGGGAATGGCTAAAACAGGGGAGGTGCAGCAAGGCTTCATGGGTAGCTCCCATTGGAGAGCGAGATTGATCCCTGTCTAGAGGTCCCTTTATATTCGGCTGTGTGGGCAGTTGGTTGCAAACAACTGTGTGGTTGTCTTGTTTGGAGCTGTTCAGTAAGGAATGGTTCCGGCCTTGTGTTGCAGGGGAGTGGGGGTACTCCTCGGTACGGTGATCTAGGCCACGTACTGTGACGGGCGGTACCCCAGTAGCCTTGCCATTGTATGGAATCCAAAATCTAATAAGTGCCAACGGTTTTGATTGTATTACCCACTTTTGTGGCTAGTAGCTGGAATTTAATCATGTAACAATTTCGGCTTGGTTACATTGAGTTGATAATATGATTTATCTGTTTGAGTTGATAATATAGATTATCTGATGTGATGATAATATTGATTATCTATTATGATGTTGAGAATTATCTATCTGTGTGTATATAGATAATATTGAATTAAATTGTTTTAAACCTTTAAAACAACTTGGCCCTAAAAGACACGCTTTGGATTTCGATGAGACCGGGATCGGGTTTTCATATTTGGATATCCGAAAGCCACATCGATTCCGAATTAACGTTAGGTCGTAAATCCAAATGGAGCTTTGTGAAGACTCGAGGTGTAAGGGTTATACGTTAGTATAACTCTGTGGGTGATTCCATAATGAGTTGACAGAATAGTGCTTATAGATTCGAGATGGTGGTTTAGAGTGCAAGGGTTATTGTCGTTAACTCTGAGGGTGATTCCAAAATGAGTGCAACGAGATAATGCCTTCGGTTTTGTTCGAACCCGGAACGAACTTGTATGGATTGAATGCTTTCAGAACATCGTCAGGTGGACGATGAGCATTCTAAGTGACGTGTCCTATAAAGGTAATCGTAGCCTCAAGCCTCATCTACCGGGAATGGCTAAAACATGGGAGGTGCAGCAAGGCTTCGTGGGTAGCTCCCATTGGAGAGCGAGATTGATCCCTGTCTAGAGGTCCCTTTATATTCGGCTGTGTGGGCAGTTGGTTGCAAACAACTGCGTGGTTGTCTTGTTCGGAACTGTTCAGTAAGAAATGGTTCCGGCCTTGTGTTGCAGGGGAGTGGGAGTACTCCTCGGTACGGTGATCTAGGCCACGTACTGTGACGGGCGGTACCCCAGTAGCTGCCATTGTATGGAATCCAAAATCCAATAAGTGCCAACGGTTTTGATTGTATTACCCACTTTTGTGGCTAGTAGCTGGAATTTAATCATGTAACAATTTCGGCTTGGTTGCATTGAGTTGATAATATGATTTATCTGTTTGAGTTGATAATACAGATTATCTGATGTGATGATAATATTGATTATCTATTATGATGTTGAGAATTATCTATCTGTGTGTATATAGATAATATTGAATTAAATTATTTCAAACCTTTAAAACAACTTGGACCTAAAAGACACGCTTTGGATTTCGATGAGACCGGGATCGGGTTTCCATATTTGGATATCCGAAAACCACATCGATTCCGAATTAACGTTAGGTCGTAAATCCAAATGGAGCTTTGTGAAGACTCGAGGTGTAAGGGCTATACGTCAGTATAACTCTGTGGGTGATTCCGTAATGAGTTGACGGAATAGTGCTTATAGATTCGAGATGGTGGTTTAGAGTGCAAGGGTTATTGTCGTTAACTCTGAGGGTGATTCCAAAATGAGTGTAACGAGATAATGCCTTCGGTTTCGTTCGAACCCAGAACGAACTTGTATGGATTGAATGCTTTCAGAACATCGTCAGGTAGACGATGAGCATTCTAAGTGACGTGTCCTATAAAGGTAATCGTAGCCTCAAGCCTCATCAACCGGGAATGGCTAAAACAGGGGAGGTGCAGTAGTGCTTCGTGGGTAGCTCCCACTGGAGAGCGAGATTGATCCCTGTCTAAAGGTCCCTTTATATTCGGCTGTGTGGGCAGTTGGTTGCAAACAACTGCGGGGTTGTCTTGTTCGG
Source organism: Allium cepa (assembly GCA_030765085.1). Taxonomy (NCBI): domain Eukaryota; kingdom Viridiplantae; phylum Streptophyta; class Magnoliopsida; order Asparagales; family Amaryllidaceae; genus Allium; species Allium cepa. The sequence goes on from CM060932.1 coordinate 916,282,943, forward strand.
AACTGTTCAGTAAGGAATGGTTCCGGCCTTGTGTTGCAGGGGAGTGGGAGTACTCCTCGGTGTTGAATATGCGCTTTGCGCTTATATGATTTTTGGTTGATGATAATAAACATATATACATTCATTTAAATGTATTTGTTAATATACTATTTTATTTTCATAGATTAAATAAATATTTGCTGAATAAAATAAATAACACAGATTTTGAATTCAAACGGATATTTTATTCAAACAAATATTTATTACAATTTTGAATAGTACAAATTCAAGCTCTCACTATTCACTATACAACTTTGATACAAATTCAATTACATCACAATTTTACATTTACAATTGACCTCACTACATATCACTCACACTCGTATTTTTGTCTTCAACTGCATTCCAGTTTGAATCCAGTATCTGAGAAATCTGCAAAAATATTCACTAACGCGGTAAAATTGAAAAAGAAATATTTTTGCAATATAAAATTAAATATGATTTTTGAAAATATGATTTGCCTCAGTTATTTGGGTTGTTCGTCATCATTTATATTTGAATTCATCATACACGAACAACTTGTGACATACACAGTGTATCACTGTATATACCACAAGGCCGTGCACACCGATATACACTTGATTGATTTACAAGGACAGGTGAGCACAGGTCAAACCCAAATGAAAAGCCGGGTTCAAGCCACGTGCAATATATTCAAGATCACAAGACTCAAGTGAAATTTCAAAAATCAACATGACTACAACAAAGAACAAGTCAAAGTACAGTAATGTAAACAGTGAAGAACATGGACTGCAACATTCAAGTGAATGTAGAGAACAAGCTGTATGATAACAACATGAAGCAATGTCGAGCTCAGTACAAAACAGTAGTGTACATAAATACTGCAACTACAGGAGTGCAAATTGACTATCAAAACTTAAATGAACACCACTGGCCAGTCCAATGAACAAAGAACCCAAGTACAAGCAGCAGTGTGCAACTCAAGAGTGTACACAAGTGAAACCAGGAAAATCATGACATCAAGTATGATCAAGACCAAATGCAAACAGCAGTATACAAGTACAAGACCACCAAGCAAAACCAGTAACAATATAGATTCAAGTACTGCAACAAGTCGATGCAAACATACATGAACAGGCAGTGCACCAATGAACCATCAAAGAGTGCAATAGGTTATACTGCAGGGATGAATACAACATGAAGCACTGCAACTCATGAACAAAATGACGAAGTGCAACTGGAAACAACAATGAGTGCATGCTACAACAACAAAGACCACAGCTACTACACAACACAGACAACAAGTAATACAAATGCACAACAACATGAATACTGAAACAATCAAGGACCGAGCAACTGTATATATGCACATATATGAAGATCAATATCAAATGAAGACTCATGAACAACCTGAACCAAACCCAGTACATCTGACTCAAACCAAATGCACCAGTGTAACAACTCGAGATTTCAATAATAGAAATACTACAGTGCGAACAAATGCATAGCCCCAACAATGCAGAGCTACTCGAGATGGAGATGTACAAGATGATAACACATGACAGTCAAACAGGTCAAGTATGCTACATCAATAAATTTAATCAAAACTGAAGTCAAATGAATTCAACACCATGGTGACCACGTAACAGATTCAAAGACATGGATTTGCATACACAAAACCAGTGCCGAAGTCACAATTGAACCAAGTCAGTATGTTGAACAAGTCAGAAATGTGGTGGTAAAGAAACGAGCAAAGTCAAAATCGAAGCCGTGTCAACCAAGCATCAAAAATACGAAATTTACAAAGTCAGATCAATCCCAAGCATCAAAACATAATCGAGCGGCCAGAGAAATCAATTGACAAATTCAAACATGTTTATATGAACGAAAATAAAGGAGATCGAACGCATATAAAAGCCCAATCATCATCGGCAATCAGAGCATCGAGTTCATGTACGAATACACAAAAGCACCAAAGCATAAAATTACATACCGAAGCAAGGAGACGAACTCGATCCAAATTGAAGAGCCGTGAGCAAATCAAAGAGCATCAAAGCCTACTACCAAACGGTGACGGGCGGCGCTTCAATTTGCAGAACCCTAATTTTGGAAGCAAGGAGCAAAAGAGCCGAAGCCCTAATTTTGTTTGCAGAGAAGAACAAGCCGCCATCTCAAAAAGGAACGAGCAAGAAGAACCAGGCTAAAATAAAGAAAAGGGCCGGCCGTATTTTAAAAGGGCTTTAGTATATTTTAAATAGGGTTTAAGTGTTAATTATTTGTCTTTTAATTGTTGTTTTTATTTTTCAAATCAAATCTTTGTAAATCACCACCTAGGGTTTAGGTAGTGTCAGATTGTCTAGTTAGAATTAGTTCAGTGAGCAGGGTGTGCGAGTTTGCAAAGCTCTATAGGCGGGAGCAGAGTTTGCGAGTAAGAAAAGCTCTATAGGCGGGAGCAGAGTTTGCGAGTAAGCGAAACTCTATAGGCGGAGCAGGGTGTGCGAGTCTAGTAGAGTGTTTGTGAGCGGGAGCAAATTTTTGCGAGTCTAGTAGAGTGTTTGTGAGAGGGAGCAAAAGGTTTGCGAGTCTAGTAGAGTGTTTGTAAGCGTGATACTGTTTAATTCTAATAGAAATATGGGAATGCAGCAGTAGGCAGGGGTTGCCGAAGCTGGGTAAATTTTGTGTGTGATTTACTTTTCAGCATATTTATTTCTGCAGTTTGTTTCTGTGTTTAAATCGAGAAAATTTGCTATAACCCTATTCACCCCCCTCTAGGGTTAATCTAGATCCTACAAGTGGTATCAGAGCCCGGTATTTTTTTCTTTAACTCTAGAGTCATGAATCCACCAGATAATACTTTTGTTGAGGGTAGTTCCAGTATTATTCCTTCTATTTTCGATGGAACAGATTTTTTGAACTGGAAATTGAAAATAGAATTTTATTTAAAATCTGTTAATATTAAATGTTGGGATATTATTGAAAATGGGTGTGATATAACAAATAAGGAAATTATCTCGATTAATGCTCTTGCTATGCATATTTTATATTCTCATATTAATCGTGATAATTTTTATTTTGTCTCTCATTGTGAAAATGCACAGAAAATTTGAAAAACTCTCGATGCAATATATGGTGCAAAAGTCAACAATAATGAGAAGTCCTCCACAACCGACTCAGCTAAAGAAATGTGCTTAACAGGATTGGTAAATAGCAGTTGTGATGAGGATGATGATGGAGCAGCCGAGCTGGCATTACTAATGAAGAATTCAAAAAGGAAATTTGCAGCGACGTGGAATAAAAGCGATAGCAGTGAAAGTGAGACAGCAGATATGTACCTTCATGGGAATATAACCGATAGCGACAATATGAAGCCAAGCGAGGTATCAAAACTCACTCACTCTGAATTACTTATTTATTTCCACGAAGTGAATGGCTGTTTTGAACGACTTAGGGAGAAGTATGCCAAACTAGAATCATAAAAAGATACTTTGATGGAATTAAATGAACAACTCGAAAAATTAGTTAAATCCTATCAAAGTAAGATCCCTAAGTGTGATAAGTGTCCAACATTCGAAAAGGAAATTCAAAAATCAGAAATTAAAATGAAATCACTTGAAAATGAAATTCTGGTTTTAAAAGAAAATGAAAATAGTAGAAGAGAGAATTCTATTAAAAAGTGCACACAATTGTTAAACGAAAATGAATCTCTCAAAATACAAGTCCAACAATTGTCAACGACTTTAGATAAATTTTCAAAAAGCGAAAAATCGTTGAATATGCTATTAGGAAAGCAAACTGTTAACACGGTTAGAAAAGAACTTGGATATAATCAATCTAAAATTGTTGAAAGCAATATTAATCAAGTTAATTCTATGTGCACAATTTGTAGAAAATATGGACACAATCACAATAATTGTTGGTATAGACCCAAACACGTGAAAACTATACCAATTTGGGTTCCAAAAGGAACAAATATAAAATCTTTAAAAGTCAAACAAATTTGGGTGCCAAAAGGAACATATATAAATAGTTTTGGGTCTCCACAAACATATTTTTCATGTTATGCCACTAACAACCATGGACCTATAAAAACAAATAGGTCACAAAAATCTTTCATCGTGTAGATGTGGTGGCAGGCTAAGGAACAACAATAGTGTTCTCTGGATTTTGGCTGTTCCAGAAACACAACGAGCGACAAAGCAAAGTTCCTTAGCCTAGTATAAAGATGACAGAATCACAATGGACAACAACGAAAAATTATCGTAAAGGTAAAACAGGTAAAATTGTTTTGAACGATATATTAAATGTGATAATATGCACCGTAATCTGAATTAAATCAGCCAGTAATGTGATGTTGAAATGAATGATGTCTTTAATTCTGACTTATTCTTAATTGATATGATTTATTTTGACTTGTTCTTACTTTGATTTGTGCTTAAAAGTAGACCAACCATCTTTTCATCATTGAACTTAATCTGTTTGGTCAAATTATGATGTTGATTGATTACTGTTTACTCATGCTATAAAAAGGATTTTAAGAAATTTTTGAAATTGTTGAAACTTTATGAAATTATTGAAACTTCAAGAAATTGTTTTGAAATAATAATGAAGTTTTAATGACTGTTGATAGTTGTTCATCCTATGGTTTCTAAGTTTAACACTATGATATTTGTTTGAGTGATAACATGGCTTCATTTCAAATTTCATTCTGAGATAGTTTGTTGAAATTTCACAATCTGGTCTTTGACATCCAACGAGTGAATATTGAGTGAAATTTAAATTCAGATGCAGATTACACTGGTAATATAGTTGATAGAAAAATTACTAGTGGAACGTGATTAATCTTTAAAACATTCATTTGCTGCATCATTTTTCAAAGAAAATATCTGCATATATTTCACTTGAAATAATTTTTCAAATAGAAGAATTTTTTTCTCTCATATAACCCCTTCGAGAAAATCATTGTTGACCATATTTTCAGATTAGTCATTCTTATGACAAAATTTGACTAATCTAACTCCCTAATGATTATCGAAAAGATTAATAGTGATTGAAAAAGTGATGAGTGTAGATATTTGTCATACATTACTCAAGATAGTATATTTAGAAAAATTTCTTTAGAATTTCATAACAAGAGTTATAAAAACTCTTTTGTTGGGTAAAAATTCCATGATCATTTCTATTTCTATCATCTTTCTATCGACCATCACTCATCAAAATCATATATAGTATGTAAATTTGTGGTAGTTTATAAAGGAAATTATTCGTTCTTCAATTAATTATTATAAAGGAAATTATCTGTGCTTCAATTTATTATATTCTTCAATAAAAATAAATATCCAAAGCATTCACTCTCATTTAAAAGTCCTCACGGTTATGCATGGGTGAAATACTTGGATTTTTGATTATGTGCTTCCATGCTCATTTAAAAGTCCTTACGGTTATGCATGCATGGAACGCATATCAAAATTAATTGATTAAATAGACAAGTTGATTCTAATCCCATTTAAAAGTCCTCACGGTAATGCGTGGTTAGAAGATACATGAATTCTTGGAATACTACTAATCTCATTTAAAAGTCCTAACGGTTATGCATGGTTTGTAGATATTCAAATTTCCCGAAATAAATATACCACAAATAGACAGAACTGTATGATTTTTATGATTTTATTCCCATCACTTCTGAAAGTGGAATATGCGCCGGACAAGGGTAATTATGATTTTTGTTTGAGTTTTATTGAAATTTGATATTTATATTCAATTGAGTTAAATGTTTGATTCATGTTTGTCACTTCATCCCTATTTTTATAACACTGTTATTCTTTTGCTGATAACAAAAGGGGGAGAGAAAAGTTAAGATTTTGTCAAATAGAATCAAGCAAAGGTCAAATAATTTTCCATTTGCATCTAGGCTCACTTGCATATTTTTATTTGTATGCATTTATGTAGGGGGAGTATTGTGTAGAGAGGGAGCATTCAAATAGGGGGAGCAAATTGAACGATCAAATACATTTAACATATTCAAAATCTTAAATATATGTTTGTTATCATCAAAAGTGGGAGATTGTTGAATATGCGCTTTGCGCTTATATGATTTTTGTTTGATGATAATAAACATATATACATTCATTTAAATGTATTTGTTAATATACTATTTTATTTTCACAGATTAAATAAATATTTGCTGAATAAAATAAATAACACAGATTTTGAATTCAAACGGATATTTTATTCAAACAAATATTTATTACAATTTTGAATAGTACAAATTCAAGCTCTCACTATTCACTATACAACTTTGATACAAATTCAATTACATCACAATTTTACATTTACAATTGACCTCACTACATATCACTCACACTCGTATTTTTGTCTTCAACTGCATTCCAGTTTGAATCCAGTATCTGAGAAATCTGCAAAAATATTCACTAACGCAGTAAAATTGAAAAAGAAATATTTTTGCAATATAAAATGAAATATGATTTTTGAAAATATGATTTGCCTCAGTTATTTGGGTTGTTCGTCATCATTTATATTTGAATTCATCATACACGAACAACTTGTGACATACACAGTGTATCACTGTATATACCACAAGGCCGTGCACACCGATATACACTTGATTGATTTACAGGGACAGGTGAGCACATGTCAAACCCAAATGAAAAGCCGGGTTTACCTCACGTGCAATATATTCAAGATCACAAGACTCAAGTGAAATTTCAAAAATCAACATGACTACAACAAAGAACAAGTCAAAGTCCAGTAATGTAAACAGTGAAGAACATGGACTGCAACATTCAAGTGAATGTAGAGAACAAGCTGTATGATAGCAACATGAAGCAATGTCGAGCTCAGTACAAAACAGTAGTGTACATAAATACTGCAACTACAGGAGTGCAACTTGACAATCAAAACTTAAATGAACACCACTGGCCAGTCCAATGAACAAAGAACCCAAGTACAAGCAGTAGTGTGCAACTCAAGAGTGTACACAAGTGAAACCAGGAAAATCATGACATCAAGTATGATCAAGACCAAATGCAAACAGCAGTATACAAGTACAAGACCACCAAGCAAAACCAGTGAAAATATAGATTCAAGTACTGCAACAAGTCGATGCAAACATACATGAACAGGCAGTGCACCAATGAACCATCAAAGAGTGCAATAGGTTATACTGCAGGGATGAATACAACATGAAGCACTGCAACTCAAGGAGATAGTCGACCAACAGTATCAAGCTTATGTATGCAACAGGTTCAAGGCCAGAATGACCATAAGAGAATGCAAACAACCAACTACATGAAGGAGAACAAAGACCAAGTGCAGCATCAGTGAAGCCAAAGCATGATACAGATGAACAAAATGACGAAGTGCAACTGGAAACAATAATGAGTGCATGCTACAACAACAAAGACCACAGCTACTACACAACACAGACAATAAGTAATACAAATGCACAACAACATGAATACTGAAACAATCAAGGACCGAGCTACTCTATATATGCACATATATGAAGATCAATATCAAATGAAGACTCATGAACGACCTGAACCAAACCCAGTACATCTGACTCAAACCAAATACACCAGTGCAACAACTCGAGAATTCAATAATAGAAATACTACAGTGCGAACAAATGCATAGCCCCAACAATGCAGAGCTACTCGAGATGGAGATGTACAAGATGATAACACATGACAGTCAAACAAGTCAAGTATTCTACAGCAATAAATTCAATCAAAACCGAAGTCAAATGAATTCAACACCGTGGTGACCACGTAACAGATTCAAAGACGTGGATTTGCATACACAAAACCAGTGCCGAAGTCACAATTGAACCAAGTCAGTATGTTGAACAAGTCAGAAATGTGGTGGTAAAGAAACGAGCAAAGTCAAAATCGAAGCCGTGTCAACCAAGCATCAAAAATACGAAATTGACAAAGTCAGATCAATCCCAAGCATCAAAACATAATCAAGCGGCCAGAGAAATCAATTGACAAATTCAAACATGTTTATAAGAATGAAAATAAAGGAGATCGAACGCATATAAAAGCCCAATCATCATCGGCAATCAGAGCATCGAGTTCAAGTACGAATACACAAAAGCACCAAAGCATAAAATTACATACCGAAGCAAGGAGACGAACTCGATCCAAATTGAAGAGCCATGAGCAAATCAAATAGCATCAAAGCCTACTATCAAACGGTGACGAGCGGCACTTTAATTTGCAAAACCCTAATTTTGGAAGCAAGGAGCAAAAGAGCCGAAGCCCTAATTTTGTTTGCAGAGAAGAACAAGCCGCCATCTCAAAAAGGAACGAGCAAAAAGAACCGGGCTAAAATAAAGAAAAGGGCCGACCGTATTTTAAAAGGGCTTTAGTATATTTTAAATAGGGTTTAAGTGTTAATTATTTGTCTTTTAATTGTTGTTTTTATTTTTCAAATCAAATCTTTGTAAATCACCACATAGGGTTTAGGTAGTGTCAGATTGTCTAGTTAGAATTAGTTCAGTGAGCAGGGTATGCAAGTTTGCAAAGCTCTATAGGCGGGAGCAGAGTTTGCAAGTAAGAAAAGCTCTATAGGCGGGAGCAGAGTTTGCGAGTAAGCGAAACTCTATAGGCGGAGCAGGGTGTGCGAGTCTAGTAGAGTGTTTGAGAGCGGGAGCAAATGTTTGCGAGTCTAGTAGAGTGTTTGTGAGCGGGAGCAAAAGGTTTGCGAGTCTAGTAGAGTGTTTGTAAGCGTGATACTGTTTAATTCTAATAGAAATATGGGAATGCAGCAGTAGGCAGGGGTTGCCGAAGCTGGGTAAATTTTGTGTGTGATTTACTTTTCAGCATATTTATTTCTGCAGTTTGTTTTTGTGTTTAAATCGAGAAAATTTGCTATAACCCTATTCATCCCCCCCTCTAGGGTTAATCTAGATCCTACACTCGGTACGGTGATCTAGGCCACGTACTGTGATGGGCGGTACCCCAGTAGCCATGCCATTGTATGGAATCCAAAATCCAATAAGTGCCAACGGTTTTGATTGTATTACCCACTTTTGTGGCTAGTAGCTGGAATTTAATCATGTAACAATTTCGGCTATTTCTTATTTACTTGATAACCCTAGACACTATTATAATATCATCGGATTTCCTATCAAATGTTTTGGTTAGCGTAAGGTAAAAACTTTTCCATGTTTATGTGTGGGAAGTCTTACGTGATACCTTTCTTTTCAAAAGGTTTTCAAAAGTTAAGCAACTTTAACCTGTTACTCACACCAGATCCATGTCTGACCCGGAGTTTATCTTTGTTTTCTTAAACTCTTGGGTACTCAAATTTTTACGAGTAGCCAAGGGATTCAGGTTAGCTTTGACGTATAATGGAGGAGCAATGGAGCAGGAGGCTTCTGCGTTGTAGATATATGGTTCCGCTGTGTGTTCTTTGTGTTGTGATCGTATTGAGTTGTAAATACTAGACAGGTGTTTATAACTGTCTATTATATGTAATGTGTGTGCTGTGTATCTCTGATTGATATTGTATATTATGTAAATACTTATGTTGTTAATATAATTTATTCGTTCCGCTGTTGAGATTCTAGTGTTGTTCTTCTTTCTCTTCTTTCTTTTCTTCTTCTATCCCTTTCTTTCTTAATTCATGATGCGTCTTTCTGGGTAGTGGAAGACGGGTCGTGACAGTTGGTATCAGAGCATTAGGTTTAGTGAATACCTAGGCTCTGGAGTGGTGTCTATCTTGAGAGAGCGTATTTGTAATTTTTAATATATTTATATATATTTATTTATTTCTACCTATTTGTTGGGTTACCTGTTCGAGTTTTCCAATATGGGTTATAAGGTAGATTAAGGTAGTGGTGTGTGTAACACAACTACCATTGGTTGGAGTTTGTATGATTGGTTGGAAGTGTATCTGTCCAGACTGTAGACCTAATACCGTCTCGAGTAAGTTTTGAAGTGGTGTAAGGACTTCATTAATCTTTGAAGGTAACCTGCTAAGGTTCAGAGTTCATCTTTGAAGTTCGATGAGTAGAGTTTGGATCTGTTGGCTGAGCAGAAGCGAGTGATGATATCTCGGGGAAGTAGTAGCTACATGATGAGATGAAGTGACTATGGATGTTTCCGAAGATAATTTCTTTGGAACAAGTTTAAGGAAGCGAGTTTGCTTCGGTGTTGTGGCTGGATTCAGCAGGATGTTTCTGTGTGGTTTGAAGTCCGAGTTCCTCGAGAAGCTTTGGATGAGAATTCTTTGGCATTATTGTCAGCAGTGCAGCTCGGAGTATTCTGTATGTCGGCAGAGTTTTCTGGCTTAGCAAGTTTTCTGGAGATGGAATTCAGAAGCAGTGGAGTAGAATCCATTTCTTCGATGGGTTGGTAAGACCGGCATAAGCTGTTCTGATTGGTAAAGTGAGAATAGTTTTCTTTGGATATGAGTTGATCGCAAAAGTGACTTGCGATAGTTGAGTGTTCTTTTGGATTGTTGGAGATTTTTCTGAATATTTTCAGAGAAGTCAGAGTTTGTCTTCATCTAGAGATTCAATGGTACCCGTGGTTCAACTAATTGAGGGTTGGTTCCTTGAGATAGAGTTTGTTAAGGCAACTCAAGATTTGAGGAAATTCTGAGTTTTCCCTTGGTTATCTGAGGTCTTTTTGGTTTTGTTGTCCGGTTGTGCTTGTGTTCTTCGACAACATTCTTTTCTACTCCAAACCAGAGTTGTGCAGCGGAAGCAGTTTGGGAGTGAATCTGTTTTTCTTTTCCTAATAGTAGAAGTTTGTTTTCTTCTGATGATTGTAAGTGGAGTTTGTTCTTGACCTTGATTGATCGAGGAGGATCGTTCTGGTGGTTTGGGATTGGTCTAGTTTATTTCTTGTGACCTCGGCAAGGATTGAGCTGATCAGGTAAGAGACAGGCAGTCGAATATCTGGTTTTGGATAAGTTTTCCCAGTTTTAGGAGCTATAAATTTTGGTAAGGTTGGGTAAGCTAGCTCCGAGATGTTTTGGATTTCTTCTGAGTTCTGTTTTGGATAAGTGTTGGATTATCTGGATTGAATTGCCTGTTTGGACAATTAGAATTCGACATGTTTCACGCATCTCTGAGGAAGTACGTGTATATCTATTTCTGGTTTTGGAATTAGCTGTTCTGGGAGATTTTGGTTGTTGAGTCAGACTTGTCTATAGTCTGATGTCTTGTTCAGTTATAGATCTAGATGAGTAGGAGTTCTGTATCTTAGTAGTGTTGATTATTTGGGTTTTATAGAGCGAGTATTCCGATGTTTACTTGGGAAACTCGAGGAAATTCTATCCAGAATTTTGTCTGGATAGTTAATTTTGTTTGATTTGATGAATTGATTGTTATGGATGTTAGCATATGTTTGATATATGCTTGGTTTTAAATTTAAAATCGTAAATATATTATTAAATTAACTTTGTTTTAAATTTCGGGGACGAAATTCTTTTAAGGGGGAAGGAATGTGATATCCCGGAATTTTAGACAATATCAATTTAATAATCTTTATATAAAATTAAATTGATATTGACAATATTGATTGATAAAATATGTTTTGGTTTAATAATTAAATTTAATAAATATTTAATTTGTGATTTTATCTTTTAAAAGCTAAAACAAATGTTTTAAATTATAATGTGTATATATTTATGTATATATATATTATAGTTTATCTTTGTTTGGAATTTAACTTACATGAAAATAAATAAAGTTTTGTTTTTAAATTCTAATAAAATATTGAGTAATTAGGAAATTATGTTTTAATTAATATTTTGCTTTTAAAAAAATCTATTTAAATTAATAACCATATGGTTTGAAAATATTTATAATAAATGTTATATTGTTTAAAATTTGACTTAGCTTAATTTTTATTTTTAAATAAAGGTTGATTTTATTTATTATTAAATATTATTTGATTAAATATGAATTGAGACTCTTTTATATAAGTTTAAAATATAAGATAACATATTATTTAAATTCATTTAATAATATAAAAGTGATTTATAATATCTTTATAAATCATATAAAATTGTAAATTGTTATTTTAAAAACCATATTAATAAATATTCTATTTTTCATGATATAAAGAAAAATTAAAATAAGGAAATAAAGTCTTCATTTTTAAATTGAATAAATAGATTTTAATTTTAATTTCAAAAGTTTAATTGATTTGAAGTTTTATTTTGAAATTCAAATAAATAGATTCTTTAAAATATTTGTATAAGCTTTAAAATATAAATTGTTTTATTTACATTTTCTTAAAGTAAGAAAAGCATATATATATATATATTCATTCAAACATAAAATAAACCAAAGAAAACTCTTTATAAATATTTAAAAATATAACTTAATTAATCAAGGCATGTGTTAACTTTTGAAAGAATCAAATTACAAGTGTTAAGTCCTAAATAAATCAAATACATGTGTTAATATGTGAATAAAACAATGCGACAAGTGTCATTTAAATTCTATTTTTCTTTTATTTATTATGTTAAATTTATTTCAGCCTCTTTAAAAAAAAACATTTTCATTTCCCCTCATCCTCTTTTCAAAAACAAAAGATAAATGAATCAAAAGAAATCAAAAAAAAAATCTGAAACTCAAAACCCCTAAAAACAAATCTTTAAAATTCATTCAAAAAAGCAAACTTTGAAAATCTGTAATTCCTCTTAAAACTAAAACTGTAACCAGAATATCAATCTGCAAATTCATATTGCAGTCTGCAGTTGTACCTGAAGATCACTGCAAACTTCTGCAAATCAAAATGAATTTCTACATTTTTATCAAGGCCTGCATGCATCTAATTTTGGGATTAAGTTTCAAATGCAAGCAATCTTCAAAACTAAAACCATTGAACCTGCAACAATCAATTCAGACAGGGTTCAAGGCTTTTCAAATTATAAAGTGCTCTGTTCTTCTGAATATCAGGTGAGTAACTTCTAAACTTCTTTAGTAAAATCTGGTTGCTTATTATTATACCTAAAATGAATTAATATGCATGAATATACAAGTGAAACTTGAAATGATTATTACTGATTGTATGCTGTGGATATAAAAAAAATTACTCTGTGATGCTCCTAGGTCCTGAATAAATTATACATCCCTTATTTACTTGATTTGTATAGATAAAAACTGGATTATCAAACAAGATTGTGATTCAACCTGGAATCATGTTTAGATTTTAAGAAAATTAATAAATAGAGTTGTTGCCTCTGAAATTTATAAAACATCAATAGTTATCAAAATAAAATAAAATAAAACCCAAACTTTTATTTTGAAATTTCAGTATTATAAACTGAATATAGAAGCTAAAACATGATTTTAGAAACAAGTATCATGATTGTTAGTTTGGAATTTTGGTAGCAGTTCTTGGATGAACTAAAACTTGATTTTGGGAAATGCTGATGATTTTGGAACATTGGGAATTTGTGGTTTCATCTGTATGTAGTAGTGTGATCTGGAACATCAGAAAAATTATCAAATTTGTGAATAGATCTTTGATTTAGCAAGAGGAGTGAAGAATTGTTCTGTAGCCCTAGGTTTTTAACACAGTAAGAATTTGAACATCACTACCTCTAGGGTTGTTCGAGCGTCGAGCTGTTTTGTGAAATGGTAGATGGGCCCCTGACTAAGTAGTGGCTGGAGTATCAACTGCATCGATGGTCTGAGGGAAGTGAAACTGTCGTTGACAGGTTTGAGAAGTTTTGGGGTATAGGGTGTTCCAGGTTTTAAAAAAAATAAGGGAAAACTGCTCTGTTGAATTTTGGGAAATGGAAGATCACTAATGCCTAGGTGATCATGTTGGGTTAAGGGTGGATGATGGAGGTGGGTGATCATCACAGATGATCGGAAAGTTGGCTATATTTATGTGCATGTGCACAGAGTCATTTTTGAAAGGGGTTTTGGTTTTCTGTAAGTTGTAGGGGAAGACTCGAGTAGCTTGAAGATATGACTCGAAGTTAAAGCAAAGATGACTCGAAGTGAAATGGAATTTGACTCGGGTAGTTTAGTTGCAGGGTGAATTTTGTAACTGATCTGTTTTAGGTTCCAAATTTTAAACTAAATTCAATCTAAAAAAAGGGCAAAGCAAGCTTAAATCTAAACTGAAGCAAGATTAAAACATGAATTCAAATAAATTTTGAATTTCAGGTTTTGAAATAATCAAGATTTGCAGAAATAAAATATTTAAAATTTAAAACCTTCACAGTTTTTGATATTGAGTGATGTTTAAAATCTGAAAATAAGTTATTAAAACAAGATTTAAATTCTAAGTTAAATTTGAATTTAGAATCCTGGATTCAAATTTGAATTTGAACCTGAAAGTTTCAAAAAGGAAAATAGGTTGACAAATTCAAATGTAATAATTTAGTTTGAATATTTTAAGTATGTTTAACATGTGTTTTATAAAATCTGTAATAAAATTTAAAGCAGAGTTTAAATTTCAATCTTTGAATTTAAACCTGAAACATGATTTGGATCTTGGTTGTAATATAAATAAAATTTGAAATTTATATGTTCAATATCCTTTGAATTATCTAAAGTATTTTAAACTTGTTAAATTTGAATGTGGGATAAGTTAAACTATTCTTTTAAAAATACTTTAAAGATAAGTGATCCTTTAAAATGAAAATTTAAGAGTTTTTAAATATTTAAAATCTTGTTTAAGTTTGATTTCATTTTAAATTTTTATTTAAAATGGAATTTAGAAAATTTAAAAGTAATTTGTTTTAAATGACTTTAATAATGATAATTTAATCATTAATGAGTTAAATGATTTTGTTTATTGTTTTGAAAACTTAATTATCCGATCAAGGTAATTAAGATTTTAATTAATTTAATTAATTAATAATTATGATATTAATTAAATAGTTAAGGGTTTATTTAATTAATTAAAAGTTTAAGTAAGTTAACTAAATTTGATTTAAAGTATGACTTAGGAATTAATTTAAATAAGATTTGATTATTTAATTAATGGATTGAAATTATTAATCAAGTAATGGATGATTAATTAAGTTTTTAATTATCACTTGATTAATTTAAAAAAATTAGAAATTAATTAATGAGTTTCTTTAAATAAATATTGATTAATTCAATTAATTACTTTGAAAAAGTAATTAAAGATTTGTTACTGGTTAATGAAGGTCATTAACTTGATATTATTTTATAATTAATTAATGTAATTAATTTTAATAATTAATTTGATTAATTAATTTAAGATAATCATTTGAGAATTATTTAAGTATAATTACTTAGTGAAAGTAATTAAGGAAATTAATTACTAATTGTAATTAATTAAGTTTATTTTGATTAGTTAAGTCTAATTAATTTAAATTAATCATTGATTTGATTTGAGAAGTAATTACAAATGGAAAATTACTTAATGAAGAAAATAAATTACTTGATGTAATTTAATGGAGAGTTTTGGAATTAATTACTTGTGTAATTAATATGTAGTTAGTATGTTGAATAATTACTTAAGTAAGTAATTAATAATTAATTACTTAGTGTAATTAATTTAGATTTTGATAATTAATTTAATGGAGTTATTTAAAATAATTTGAGATCATTAATTTATATAAATAATGATATGATTAAGGATTTATTAATTAAGAAAATTAATCAAT
The DNA here is from genome assembly GCA_030765085.1 of Allium cepa. NCBI lineage: Eukaryota > Viridiplantae > Streptophyta > Magnoliopsida > Asparagales > Amaryllidaceae > Allium > Allium cepa. The sequence goes on from CM060932.1 coordinate 916,298,579, forward strand.
GAAGGTATTAGTTAATTAATTAAGGATTAATAAATAAAGTAATTACAGGTTAATTACAGGTTTGGTTTGGAATAATTAATTTATGAAATTAATTAGAGGTTAATTACTTGAATGTAATTAAAGGATGTTAATCAAGATGATTAATTAGGGTAACTTGTTAAGGATAATAAATTGATGCGTAAGCAAGATTTATATGGATGAGTAATTAATTTAATTTATTTTAAATTAATTTAAGGAAGAAGTAATTAATTTAATTCATTTTAAATTAATTATAGATTGGATTGATAAGTCATTGTTTATGAATGATGATTGATATTTATTACCCTAGATGGTTGAAATCTCAGTTATGAGATAAATGTTGTGTGATTTGGATGTTATGGTTGCATTGAGTTGATAATATGATTTATCTGTTTGAGTTGATAATACAGATTATCTGATGTGATGATAATATTGATTATCTATCATGATGTTGAGAATTATCTATCTGTGTGCATATAGATAATATTGAATTAAATTGTTTTAAACCTTTAAAACAACTTGGACCTAAAAGACACGCTTTGGATTTCGATGAGACCGGGATCGGGTTTCCATATTTGGATATCCGAAAACCACATCGATTCCGAATTAACGTTAGGTCGTAAATCCAAATGGAGCCTTGTGAAGACTCGAGGTGTAAGGGCTATACGTCAGTATAACTCTGTGGGTGATTCCATAATGAGTTGACGGAATAGTGCTTATAGATTCGAGATGGTGGTTTAAAGTGCAAGGGTTATTGTCGTTAACTCTGAGGGTGATTCCAAAATGAGTGTAACGAGATAGTGCCTTCGGTTTCGTTCGAATCCGGAACGAACTTGTATGGATTGAATGCTTTCAGAACATTGTCAGGTGGACGATGAGCATTCTAAGTGATGTGTCCTATAAAGGTAATCGTAGCCTCAAGCCTCATCAACGGGGAATGGCTAAAACAGGGGAGGTGCAGCAAGGCTTCGTGGGTAGCTCCCACTGGAGAGCGAGATTGATCCCTGTCTAGAGGTCCCTTTATATTCGGCTGTGTGGGCAGTTGGTTGCAAACAACTGCGGCGTTGTCTTGTTCGAAACTGTTCAGTAAGGAATGGTTCTGGCCTTGTGTTGCAGGGGAGTAGGAGTACTCCTCGGTACGGTGATCTAGGCCACGTACTGTGACGGGCGGTACCCCAGTAGCTCTGCCATTGTATGGAATTCAAAATCCAATAAGTGCCAACGGTTTTGATTGTATTACCCACTTTTGTGGCTAGTAGCTGGAATTTAATCATGTAACAATTTCGGCTATTTCTTATTTACTTGAAAACCCTAGACACTATTATAATATCATCGGATTTCCTATCAAATGTTTTGGTTAGCGTAAGGTAAAAACTTTTCCATGTTTATGTGTGGGAAGTCTTACGTGATACCTTTCTTTTCAAAAGGTTTTTAAAAGTTAAGCAACTTTAACCTGTTACTCACACCAGACCCATGTCTGACCCGGAGTTTATCTTTGTTTTCTTAAACTCTTGGGTACTCAAATTTTTATGAGTAGCCAAGGGATTCAGGTTAGCTTTGACGTATAATGGAGGAGTAATGGAGCAGGAGGCTTCTGCGATGTAGATATATTATTCCGCTGTGTGTTCTCTGTGTTGTGATCGTATTGAGTTGTAAATACTAGACAGGTGTTTATAACTGTCTAGTATATGTGATGTGTATGCTGTGTATCTCTGATTGATATTGTATATTATGTAAATACTTATGTTGTTAATATAATTTATTCGTTCCGTTGTTGAGATTCTAGTGTTGTTCTTCTTTCTCTTCTTTCTTTTCTTCATTTATCCCTTTCTTTCTTAATTCATGATGCGTCTTTCTAGGTAGTGGAAGACAGGTCCTGACAGATAATGTGTAGCAATGCTACTATAGTGGTATTCCATGTTAAAATTCGAAAATGAACATCAATGATGTGGCGATCATCATCGAAATTATTTTCCAATGGTAGAAGAATGGAGTATAGAACTTATTTCCTTTTAAAATTCTTTTAAAACATTTCTTTTAAATCACATTGAAAATATTTATATCTGAAAATACTTCTAAATAATACTAATATTATATTCCAAAATCTTTGAAAACCAATTTCAAAACTCCAAAACTTAAGTTCTCAAATTTTCGATTTATATTCACTTTATTTGTAAATCCAATTTTGCAACCAATATTTATAAAATTTCACTACCTAACAAACAAACCTATCACATACAACTATCTATTTATAAAAATTATTCTTTTATTTACAAAATATAATACTAGGTAAAATTATTTCATTTACCAATATTTCAAAAACAATGTTATGTCAGTTTGCCCTATTAAGTGTTTTGAAATCCCTATCGATACCATAGCGTCCTATGTACCGACCAAAATTCATAAATATTCAACAAAACAAATTAAAAAATACGAAATATTTTTATATCACTAACAAACACGCTCTCATAAATATACTCTCAAACTCATTCTAGTGTATTACTACCCTATCCCTAATTAATCAAACGGTGATGACCTGGAAAATTTGACATTTGAAATTGAAATATTTGATTGATTTTAAAATTTTGAAAGTTAGTTTAGCTTGACTTTCAAATATTAAAATGAATTTGGAAATTAAAATTATTGAATTTAATTACTAAAGGGTGGGTAAAATATTGGATCTTTAGCTTTATGCTTGTTAAAAATATTTTCGAGGCTTGTAAAATTTATATTGATAATACTGAAGATAACGAAAGCTTCAAAATTGAATTTGGAAATGCTTTGATCAGTTTTGGAATTTATATCGTTTAAATCGATATTCAAAAAAAGCCTTTCGAGACATAGTCTCGGATTTCGACCAAACCAGTTCCATTGGATTCGTAATAGTATTTTATTATCAAATTTCAATTTTCATAGCGTTTGGAGTTATCGTGTGACCGTATGGTAGATACACGCGCTGAAATTTATATCGAAAATTTAATTTAATAACTGATCCAAAAAACTATCTTCTCCATACGATCGAGTTAGGCCTCGAAACCTTTTTCATCGCGTTTGGAATAGGGGTTTTACATTATAAACGCCTAGCGGCATGCCTCGATTGGAGATCGAGATTTTTAGTTGCGAAATCGAGACGATTTGAATTTGAATTTGAATTATATATATATATATACACACACATTGACAAAAAGAAAAATAATAATAAATAAACAATCAAGCATGTGTCCTCTTTAACAACACGTGTTCGCTTGGATCAACATGCATCCATTAAAAAATATTGATTGAATGTCTCATTCAAAAGCAAAAAATAAAAAATAAAACGAAAACTATTTTTTTCTTCTTTTGTTCAAAAATCCAACATAGAAACTTCAAAATTGAAAATGGCCACCAATCAAACCCAAGGGAGCTCGAGTTCGTAAAAAAAAGAAAAAAGTAAAAGTGATCGAACGAAATCTAATCGCGCGTGGATTGCGAGTTTCTCGAAATGGACATGCGCAGGAACGAAGACGAGGCGCCGTGTCAGGGGATTGTTCCTGCGTGATTGAAGAGTGAGGGGTTTTCGTTCGAGGAGACATCGACAAATTGGTCGGTGGCAGGTGGTTCACGACAACGCGCATGCGCGTGGTGAAGCGAATGGGCTTTAATTTTTTTTGGCATGGCAGTGGCATGCAATAGGAGACTGCGATGGATGTTTAAGCTGGGGTTTTGCTTCGAGAAGACAATGAGGTATAAACGATTTATTCGCTTCAATTTAAATCTAAAATGTATATAGGTGTATAGAAAGATTTTGAAGATAAATATATATATATATATATATATATATATATATATTTTAAAATAATGAAGAATTGATATAAAATTTGATTTTTTTGAATCTATATAAATTAATTTTTATAAATGTATGGGTTTCAAAGGAAAAGGAAAAAAATACAAGTATAAGCGTGTATATATATACACATATCCTCATTTACTAAGTTATTTTAAAATAATGTTTTATTGGTGATTAATTTATTTAATTAACTTTTATAATTATTTTGATTACTAAAAATTATAAAAGGAAAATTAGTTTAAAATTTAATGATTTATTTAAAATAAAAATCATTGGTTAACTAAATTTATTAAATGGAAATTTAATTTGTTCGATTGGTTTGAATATTAATAAAACCTTATAATGTTTGTTCCAACGTTCAAAAATCATGAAATCAAGCTAGAATGAAAATGGGTTGCATGCGTAGTGAAAGATGAGATCTTCTCACTCAATTGAAATAATTAGAATTTCAATTATGATTGGTTGTTTGGATGTGATAGTATATATAGTAGTATATATATTGGAGTGATTGATTTCCTGCATTATATAGCGGATGAGATCGTATGCGCCGCATAATAGGGGATGATATGATATAATCCCATATACCGTGATATTCAACCTCGAAGTCAAATTGGTATTTAATTGTTGTTCTAACATATATAGATGCAAGAAACAGGTTGGAGGGATCAAACTGGATTCCTTAAATTGTTGAATTTATTTTTATATGTTGTGATGTGATTATTAATAATATGTGAATGATTATATTGGTGATTGAAATCATTGAAGGCTATGTTTGGCCGAATATATTTTTAGCATCATAGGATACCAGAAATATATAATTGGATTTTCTTGAAATTGAAGCAGAAAATTTTGAGCAAATTAGTTTTAGAGAACCGAATGAATTTAAATGAAGGAATTTGAAAAGGGTAAAGATTGATTTTTGTAATCCTATCGAATTAATTCTAGAATATGGGGAAAAGATTTTAATAAATAGATTTTGAGTAGTATTGTTTAAAGGTTGAAGAGTTTATTTTAAAATTCGAATTTAAATATAAATAAAGGTGTGAACATTGGATTAATGGTTTTTGAAATAAATTTGAATAAATAAAGGAATAATTTTTAAATGGAATAAATGTTTGGAAATCGATTTGGAAATTTATTTAGTGTTTGAAAATAAAATTTTGGAAACCAATTTGGAATTTGATTTGGTGCTTTGAAAATAAATATTTTGAAATCAATTTGAAAAATTGTATATCAATGGATATTTCGAAATGTAAATTCACAATGGGAATTTATAGAGGAATGGGTGATTTGTTTAACAATAAATATTAGTTTAATTTTAAAAGTGTGGAAAGAAAATTTACGAATTTGGATGTAAACTGAAATAAATCAAGAAGGATTTATTAATTGTTTTAAAGGGATTATTTTGAAATGGAAAGTGTATTTTTCCTGGAAAGCCAAGTATGTTTTCAAAGTAGCTTTTAAAATATAAATTAAAAGTTCTAGAATTGGTTTTAAAAAGAATATTGTTGGAGAAACTATTTTCGAAAATTATTTTTAAATCTTTAAATTAATTACAGAAGAGATTATTTTAAAGATTTAATTGATTTGATTTAGAAAATAGTTATTTAAATAATTACACTTTATTTAATAATTTTATTTTTAGAATCGTATGGGCTTAAGTTTTATATGAGATATTAGTATAAAAATTTCATAATCAATATTTTAAATAAAGTGTTTAAAAGTAGTTTTTATTTTAAGTGTTTCCAAGTATATTTTTGGATAAATAATTTAAATTATTTTGAAGTATTCGGACTTGGCAAATTTTTAATGGAAGTAAATAAAATTTGGAATTATATTCAGCAAAAAGGGAAAGTGATTTGAAAATTGTTTTCAAAGGATTGAAGTGTAAAAATATATCTTGCGAAGATATTTTGAATATAAATAATTTGGGGAAATTATTTAAATTTGATGGTTGTTGTTAATATTGTTTGATAGTTAAATAACTGACTATCAATATTGGCCTTTGAAACGACACTTGAATTTGTTTTCAAAATAAGCGCTCATTATTCAGTTAAGCCGGGAGAGGACTTTATGTCATAAAACCCATTCCGAATAATGATACGACGAAATGGGATTGCATCTGAAGATGATATTGAAGACTGGGTATTTTCAAAAACAAAAGGATTACCTGTCGAATGTCTCTGCACCATGTTTGCTATAAGTTCAGCACGATAGGGGGTTCTCGCTTCGTCTTTGGTGGCAAGCAGTAGACTCTTACCCCTACATGCCCCCGAGGAGGGGTTGGATAACCAGGTTGGTTGAGAGTCGAAAGGCTGGCCATAAAAGAAAATTTAGGATACCACTGTATGCCAGGGCACGGCTAGGATGGTTGAAAAGTCTACCAGTCGAGATTGGACATCGTTGATGGTTGAAAAGCCTAGACCATTACAGAGTGGTATCAGAGAAATTGGTTGGCGATAACCTTGGCTACGGTGGGGATTACTCATTAAAAATAGAGTCAGTAGTACTCTAGAATGAGTTTGAGTGTATTAATAGATATGAGTGCGTATTTGTTAGTGAATGTAAAATTGTTTTTATATTGTGTTGACTTATCGATTGAGTGTCTATAGATTCTGGTCGGTGTAGTTTGGCCAACTGTATCGATAAGGGTTTCTAAACTCTTAAACAAGATAAACCGACACAGTATTGTTTTAAAATAGGGTAAATGAAATAATTTTACCCAAATTATTTTTGTATATAAAAAACTAATTTCTGTAAATTATTATAGGATATGGTTGCCTGGATGTTAGGAAGTGATAATATTAAATTATTATCATAAATTATTGAATAAAAAAATAATAACTAAAAGGCTAAGAAATATATTCATATACAAATGGGATTTGTAAGTGTAATTTATAATTTGAAATAGAATCTCAGAGAAATATTTGAAAGTGGGTTGAAAGAATTTGAAATTTTGGTGAAAAGTTTAAATCCCTTTTGATTAGAAAATGGTTTTCAAAGGTCATGAAAAATAATGGTGATATTATTTAGGAAAAATATTTTGACTTGGATTTGAAATCTGGTGGAGTTCGGAATTAAAAATATTTGAAATCGTTTTAAAGAGGGAAAAGCACTAAACTCTTTTCGGTCGCTGGAAAATAACTTCGGTGATGACTACAGCATCATCGAAGTTCATTTTCGAGTTTCCAGGTGTAATATCCCGGAATTTTTAACAATATCAATTTAATAATTTGTAATTAAAAATTAAATTGATATTGATAATCTGTTAATAATAATTCAAATTGGTTTAAAAATCTTCTTCAATAAATATTTAAATTGGTTATTTTATCTTTTAAATGATATAAATTGATTTCTATTCACAATAAAATATATGGTTTATATTTTAAATAGATTGGTATTGTTTTAATTTTAATAAGTAAAACATATTTTCTAGTTTTAATATTTGTAGTAATTTGGAAAATTTGTTTTTATTTAATATTTAAGCTTTTCAAAGTTAAATAAATGATTTTGGTTTAAAATTTAATAAATGAATCATGTTTTAAATTTCTAGTATATACATTATAAATTGAAAATTTTGTTTTAAATTAGCATTGAGTTTTAAATTTAGAATAAACAAATAAAATGGTTTTATGACTTAAAATAGATATTTTATTAATAAAAATATAATTTCTTGTAAAATAATTTTAATTTAATAATAAGAGAGTTATAAAATAATATTGATATTGTAATGACTTTTTAAATAAGCTTTGAATAAGATTTGTAATTTTTATTTCAAAATTGAATTTACATTTATAACTTGATTTGAAACATTTGATTTTGGATATAGTTTGAATTTAAATTCAAACTATAAAATCTTAATTGTTTAATTGTATTAATCTTTAATATGTATAAATTTATTTATAAACATAGTTTCTTCTTATTTCTTTTGTAAATTTATATCCATATTTAAAATATAAATTAACAATTTAAAACTAAGCTAATATAACATACATTTGTAAATTTAAGTACTAATTATTTTAAAAGAGACATGTGTTTAAAGACTAATTTAACAATTTGACAAGTGTTCAAATTTTACATCAAAAATGGACAAGCGTTCATTTTGGTTTTTATTTTTCTTTTCTTTCATTAAAACTGAAAATTCATTTGTTTAAGTTGCATCTTATTCATATTTCATTATCATTTTCTTTAATCAAAGAAACCTTCAGACTTCTAAGATCAAACTCATATTTATTAAAGGCTTGCATATTCATATTTTACATCTGTATACACAAATCCGCATTGATTCACCTCTTCAAACATTTGCATACTCCACTCTTCATCAAAATCAAACCCTCTTCAAATCTGAAATGCATGTAAACATGAAAAGCAAAAGTTCAACTTCATCCAAAAGGGCCTGTAGACCTTTTCGGCCTGCATGCATTTTTTTGAAGCCTGCAAATGAAAAACTGGAGCAAAACATTTGCAGTAAATACAGATGGAAGTTTTCTTTAAAAAAAAAAAGCAAATTAAAGTTTAAAAAGCTAATCCTCAAAAGCATTCTTTTTGAAGACATGCAAGCTGTTTGCAAATAAAAAGGGGCAGAGACATTTTGTTTTCTGAAATTAAAGGCTTCTTCTCAAATCTATGGCCTCAAATTGGTGAGTAACCTTTTAAAATTTAAAATCTAATTTTGGTTGCATAATTTTATGTTTAAGAGGAATATGCATTGAATGTTGTTATAAGTAAATATCTAATGTAGGTATATTATGTGTGCATGCTGTTTTTTAGTATGGCCTGTTCTGTTTTGATTTTTTTTCCCAGGCAAAAACTTTATTAAAATCTTTATCTTTTAATTATGTTTCTGATATAATGAAATTTATTAAGTAAAGATTGTTTGATTATCTTAGGTAAATATTTAAAACTTTAAGAAAATTAAAATATCAGTAGTTGCCTCTGAAACACAGAACAACATCAATGCATGTTGATTTTATTAAATCCCAAACCTGTTAATTTGTTAATTCAGTATCATAGATCAAACATACTATCTGCAACTTGATTTTTAAATCAAAAATTAGAATTTTTAGGAATTAGATGAAGTGGCTATTGGGTTTTGAACTAAAAATGGAATTTAAGTAAATTCTGATGATCTTTGAATGGGGAGATCTCGGGGTTCTTTCTGAAGGAAGTAGGTTGAGTGGGGAGTAGGGGGAAAATCTTGAATGTTGATATAATTGTCAGAGTAATTGCGGATTTGGGAATTCTACTTTTAAACCCTAGTTTTGCTGGGTGTAAAGAAATCATTCATATTGTCTTGTATACTTGACCGAGTGCTGTGATCTTTTGGTGACTGATGGTTTGGTCGTAGTTGAAGACGAGGCCGGAGTATTTGATCGACAGGTGGTCGAAGCGGCGAGAGGCGGCCGTTGACAGGTTTGAAGCAGAAACCCGTTTTTCCTGTTTTCAGGTTTGTAGTGGGTGTTCGATTTTGACTTAGAGGGTGGTAGCTTGAATTGATGGTTGTGGGAGGTGGCTTTGGGTGTGTTTCTGGTGAGCAGCGATCATCTCTGATGATCAGAGTTGGCTGTGATTGTCGTGCATATGCACGGCGATGAATTCTGGAGAGGTTTGTTGGATTGGTTGATGTGTCAGGGCAGATGTGGGAAAGTGGGAGTTGGCTCGAAGCAAGTAGATGCAGACTCGAAGTGAAGCAGCTTAGAACCCGAAGTGGAATTTTGGTTCCTCTAGTTGAACCTGTAGTTTCCAGGTTTTGAAACAGTGTTTTAAAAAATCTGGGTTTTTAAAACTTTTAAAAATCTGTAGCTTTTGTGAAAGGTAAGGTTTAAGTTTCAATTCAATTGAAGTTTGAATTTTTAATTTGACAGTTTAAAATAAAATTAAAGTTTCAGAAATTTTAACTTAATTAACCATTAGTTTGATAAAATAGTTTAAACACTCTTAGAAATGAGATTTTAAAAATATGATTGAATTTGAGGTTATTTAAATCTGGAAATTCAAAGTTTAATTTGATTTTCAGGTTTAAATTTTTAAAGAAGTTTTAAATTGAAGTTTTAAATGAAAGTGAAGATTTAAGTTATTAAAGGTTTTGAAATGGATTTAACTTTAAAATTTTCATATAGTATTTGTTTGATTGGCAATTTAAAAAGTACTTTGTTTTGAATTAAATTGCTTTAAACATAATTATGTTATGTTTATGAAATTTAAATTAAGAAATATATTTCAGAATTTAATTAATTAATAAGGTAATTAAGATTAACTAATTTAATTAATTAATTAAATTTGGAATTAATGAACGGTTAATGATTAATCAATTTATGATTAAGATCATTAATTATATTATAATTAATGATGAATGAATATTAATTATGTAATTAAGATTTAATTTAAGGTTAATTAATTTAATAATTAACTTTAATGATTAAAGATAATTTAAATGGTAATTAATTTAAGTTAATTACTTTATAAAATAATTAAAGAATGGTTAATGAAGGTCATTAACTAGGATTATTTAACAATTAATTAATATAGTTAATTTTTATAATTAATTAGATTAATTAATTTATTAATAATCAATTGTAAATGGTTTGAGTAATAAAGTAATTAAGAAATTAATTACTAAATGTAATTAATTTAGTTTAATGGGTTTGTTTAATTTAATTAATTAAGTTTAAATAATTTTAAACATTTGGGTTTTATAAATAATTACTTTATGTAATTAATGATTTGGGTATTTATTTAGTTAAGTAATTAATTAATAATTACATGGTTGTAATTAAGTGGAGATGTTTAAGTGTGAAGTAATTTGGTTTAAATTACTTATTAATTAATCAAGGGATTAATTAAGAGATTAATTAAGGATAATTAATTTGTTTTAATATGGTAATTAAGTTAATTAATTACTTAAGGTAATTAATAAAAAGGAATAAGTGAAGATCATTAATTATTTTAATTAATGATGTAATTAAAGTTGATTAATTAAGATTAATTAATCAATGATAAGTAATTAAAGGTAATTAATTAATGTAATTAATTAAGGATAAATGTAATTAATTATGATTAATTAATTAATTGAAGTAATTAAAGGTTAATTACTGTCTGTTTGAGAATAATTAATTTGTGAAATTAATTAAGGATAATTACATGAATGTAATTAAGGATAATTAATCAAAGGTGATTAATTAAGGTAATTAAAAATGAATCATTAACTGATTGTAATCAATTAAATGATTAATAAGCAAGATTTATATTAGTCATGTAATTAATTTAATTTATTTTAAATTAATTATAGATAAAGTAATTAATTTAATTCATTTTAAATTAATTAGAAATGGAGATAGTTAATTTAATTCATTTTAAATTAATTATATTGAGATAAGTAAATCATTGCTTATGTATGAAAGGATGTCATTGTTTGTTTTGGATGCTTGTTGATCTCAGTAATGAGATAAATGATATTGTGTGGTATGAATGGCTTGATTGTATTGTGATGATAACATAGGTTATCTATTGTGATGGTAGTATATGGATTATCTATTTTGATATTGATAATGTGGATTACCTGTTATGTGATAATGCTGATTATCAATTGTGAATGTGTGATTATTTATCTGTGTATATAGATACTGTATTAAATTGTTTTAAACCTTTAAAACAACATGGACCTAAAAGACACGCTTTGGATTTCGATGAGACCGGGATCGGGTTTCCATATTTGGATATCCGAAAACCACATCGATTCCAAATAACGTTAGGTCGTGAATCCAAGTGGAGCGAGTGAAGACTCGAGGTGTAAGGACTATAAGTCAATATAACTCTGTGGGTGATTCCGTAATGAGTTTGATGGAATAGTACTTATAGATTCGAGATGGTGAATCAGAGTGCAAGGGTTATCGTCGTTAACTCTGAGGGTGATTCCAAAATGAGTGTAACGAGATAATGCCTTCGGTTTCGTTCGAACCCGAAACGAACTTGTATGGATCGAATGCTTTCAGAACATCATCAGGTGGACGATGAGCATTCTAGTGATATGTCCTATAAAGGTAATCATAGCCTCAAGCCTCATCAACCAGGAATGGCTAAAATAGGGGAGGTGCAGCAAGGCTTCGTGGGTCGCACCCACTGGAGAGCGAGATTTACCCCTGTCTAGAGGTCCCTTTTTATTTCGGCAGTGTGGACGGTTTTGAGCTCCAACCGTCGGGGTTATCTTGTTCGGAACTATTCAGTAAGGAATGGGTCCGGCCTTGTGTTGTAGGGGAGTTAGGGTGGCTCCTCTGTACGGTGATCTAGGCCACGTACTGTGACGGGCGGTACCCCAGTAGCCCTGCCATTGTATGGAATCCAAAATCTAATGAGTGCCAACGGTTTTGATTGTATTACCCACTTTTGTGGCTAGTAGCTGGAATTTAATAAATGTAACAATTTCGGCTATTTCTTATTTATTTGAAAACCCTAGACACTATTATAATATCATCAGATTTCCTATCAAACGTTTTGGTTAGCGTAAGTAAAAAATTTTCCATGTTTATGTGTGGGAAGTCTTACGTGATACCTTTCTTTTCAAAAGGTTTTTGGAAGTTAAGCAAATGTAACCTGTTACTCACACCAAACCCATGTCTGACCCGGAGTTTATTTTTGTTTTTCATAAACTCTTGGGTACTCAAATTTTTACGAGTAGCCAAGGGATTCAGGGTAGGTTTCAGGTTAGCTTTGACGAATTGTGGAGGAGCAATGGAGCAGGAGGCTTCTGCGTGTAGATATATATCTAGTATTTCGCTGTGTATTTTCTGAGTTGTTGTATTGAGTTGTATAACTAGACAGGTGTTTATAACTGTCTAGTATGTGTTGTATGTTTGTGTAACTCTGATATGGTTGTAAACTATGTAATATTTATGTTATTAATATAGTTTATTCGTTCCGCTGTTAAATTCTGATGTTGTTTCTTTCTTCTCTTCTTTCTATTCTCTTTTCTATCCCTTTCTTTCTTAAAGATGATGCGATTTTCCGGGAGTGGAAAGTCGGGTCGTCACACTTGGTATTAGAGCATTAGGTTGAGTGAATACCTAGGCTCTGTAGTAGTGTCTTTCTTGAGAGAGCGTGTAACAACCCGATATTTTCGTCAATTTTCAAATTGAAGTTTTTAAAATTTAAATTACAAATGGTTATAAAGTTTGAGGGGCTTTGATTTTTTTTTAAATAGTGGTTCATTTGTTTTGGTTTCGGTCCAAACTTTGGTTTTCAGTAGTTTGTTGATAAACGTTCGATCTCTGTAGTGTTTACTTGGTTTTCCATAGCGTACCTGTGAATTAAGAACAATGCTATCAGAAAGTGTGAATAATTTTTATAACAATCAAATTGCACTTACTATTAAACGAACAAGCTAAACCCTTAACTAAATTATTTATTAAATAAACCAGCCCAACCAAACTGCCTCTCCCATTTCAGCCCACATTATTAAATTATAAAACTTAATCATATCGCAACTCATTTCTCAGCCCAGCCCACAATCCCCCTCTTTACGTACTTTGACCCGATCCCCCTTCATTTACATTCGCGTGCCCTAATCGATCGAGAGGAAAATTATGGCGGCCTCTCTCTCACTCGTTTGTCCAAATTTAGGGCTTCGGTTGATAGCTTCGTTCGTCTTCGGTCGAATTCTGGCCGGCTTCCCCTAAATTCGTCGACAAGGTGAGTAATCCCTACTCACATCTAATTCAAATTCATTGTTTGGTGATTTTGTGTTCGGCCTTGAATTTTTGTATCTGACTTCGGCCATTCGATTTGTTTTGATGATTGATTTTTGTAACTTTGTCGCCTCGACCCTGTTTTTGTTCGATGCTGATGCTTTTCTGCCTTGAGATGATTTTGGGGCTGTTGATTTAGATCCCATGACTTCACTGTGTTAGAATTGTGTACATACTTGTTGGTCTGCAGTTTCATTTTGTGGCACTTTTGAATTTTACTGCCTTGAGCTCAAGTACTTGTAGCCTTTGATGTTCTTAATGTAGCCTTGTTTTCATGTACATCGAGGCCACCACTGATGCCTCTGAACCTGGTTGCAACTGCTGGCACCATTGTTGTCTTCACTTGCAAACTTGTTCTTCACGTAGTATGCTTTGGGTTGTAGCCTCAACTCTGTCCACTATTAGCTTGATTCTTGTTTGCTGCCTTGTTGTCATTGTGTACATGTAGATGGGCATTTATACTTGCTTTTAAGTAAAGTTGCATGTAGCCACCTCTGTTTCATTTGAACAGGTATTTGGCTGCAACCCACTGTATGTGTGATTTCTTGATTTGCTTGAGTTACTGTTGTTTTAAGTTTCATTGTAGCATTCGCATAAAAACCATTGTTGTTTCACTGTTTCTCTACCAGTGCACGTTCACTGATTGACCCAGATTATATTTGCCGTGCACAATTCTGGGTTGACATACCCCTGGTACACTCACTCATTTGAGTTGTACGTTGTCAGTTGATGGCTTTAAGCCTGAATTACTTCGTTCTTGGTTGGTATACCACTGTTTTATGTATCTCGTCCATGTTATACTGTCCAGTTATGACCACTGGATCATTTAGATTGAATGCGTGTCTATTGTTGCTTCATGTTACGGCAGCTTCACTATAGCTGTCTGGATCATTTGGATCAATTTGGATATTTGTTTTGTGGATTTAATTATAGTCAGTGTATATCATTTGGCCTGGTGCTCCAAGTTGTCACCTCTGATCAGTTGCATTTTGCCAAATCCTAGCTAGACTGCTCCGGTCCATGTATTCAGTGAAATGTTTAAGTTATATACTGCTTACTGCTTTCTTTGCACCATTCATGTTGCAAGTATTTCTGGTTGAAAAACTGGCCTTTGCATTGCTGAGTTGACCTTGGTGTTTTGTTGTACATACGAAATTGATTCATATGTATGCTAAACATTGCTTCTCAGTGACATTTACTTGCATTCATATGCTTAAATGTTTTGGGTTGTTACTGTGTTGACTTTGGCCTGCTATTCAAATGGCAGTGGCATTGATATTTGAACCTTCATTGATTTTGGTTCGTTGAGCTTTTGTGTACATCATCACTGTAGTGGCAAGGCAGTGCACGCAAGCGTGTACAGCAGCCACACGATATGGTTTTGTGATATTCTATTTTGTTTTGATTTATGGAACTTTTTGCGTATTCCATATTCCGTAGTGGCGAGGCAGTGCACGCGTGCGTGTACTGCAGCCCTACTTGAATTAATATTTTAATTGATGTTTCAATGGTTTGAACTGTTTTGTTCATTTCAATTCAATATTCTGAATTGCATTCTGATTTGGTTTAACTACTATCGCCTATTCATTATTTAATTATTATTGCTTCTGTGCACTAATAACTGAGTTTGAATTAGACTGACCCGAGTATTATTTTCTTTTGAATCTAATACTCGGGTCAGACCGAGTATTTCAGGTTGTAGATATTCTGCTTTGGGTTGCTGCTAGAGCTATGAAGTTCTTTCATATCTTTTGGAGTAGTCGTCGTCATTTGTAGTAGTATGTAAAATTGTATAGGAAGATATGTATTCATGTATATTATATACGTTAATGTACTTGTATATGTAACTTCCTAAGTCGACTGTTGTAGTTGTATCATATGTACCGTGTGAATGTATTGTAACTGACATCAGTTATTATATATATATATATATATATATATATATATGAGACTTTCTGTTTCATTTGTGTTCCGCATTTATATTATCTGTGTTGTTATTTTATATTTACTGTTCTAAACTATTACGAACCATCGTAGTTCGTTTTATACTGGAATTGGGGTATGTCGATGGGAGAAAATAAATCAGAGATGAAAAATGAAAGAATATATATATTTACATATCACTCCCATCGAGATAACCAATACTAGTGTAAGGCCAACTATTGATGGCCGCTCCTCAACAGCCTTATTCTCCGTGCTAGTTGACAGCACTACACTGTAGTGTTCTTGGCTAGCGAGGGTATAGAGGTGGGGCGTCACAGCTTGGTATCAGAGCCTGGGGTTTAGAACAAATATAAAACATAACTTAGATAGTACATGTGTTACAACTATTTGTTGACGTTTTATCTCTCATATTTGCATATGATTGTTTTTGATTGTTAGGTATGAATTCTTAACGCTTATTCATATGCATTTGATTTTTGAATTTTTGTGTTATCGGCTTTGATTTGATTTAGCCGATGATTGATTTTGTTCGAATCTCAGCGATTCTGAACTTGATATTTTATGTTTTCCTCGGCTTGATTTCCATTCGACTTCGGTCACTTTGTTTTTGAGAAATTTCTAAATTCTTGATTTCCAAGACTCTGACTTTGTTTGCCGTTGAATTCTTTGTTGATGATGTTGAATCGTTTTGTACTCTATTATGGCCATTACTTGTTGACTTCAGCATTGACTTGATTTTCATTTTTGTTGAAGTCATTTATTCATTTATGCTCGTTCTACTTTGTTTTTCTAATTGTTAATCGAATCTTCTTTTCCGATTAGTTATCTTCTTTGTCGACTTTGATAGCTTCTATTTCTGGAATTTTTAGGTATTTCTACTTTGATGGATTTAGAATCGAATTCTTTGGATTTTATTCACGTCTTCGTATGTGAACTTTAGTGAATTGATTTGGTTTCCAAATTTAATCGATTCTTGTTAATTCCCCGATTTGTTGCTACCGTTTATTAGCAACTTTGATAACATTTTCTTCGGGATTTATGTGAACATTCCTTTTGATGGATACAGTATCGATTTCTTTGGATTCTATTCACATCTTTGTATGTGAATTCTTGTGCTTGATTGTTCCTACAATCATTTTTGTGATTTGTCACTTTAAAAATATAAAGGTTTTCTATACTAGTAGTAAATATCAAAACCCTTTTCTTCAAACGATTTCAAAACTATTTTACTACAAAACTCTTTTCCTAAACCGTTTTCCAATCTAATAGTATATACTAACCTTTACCTCACTCGGATGAGAAATCTAATTAAACGACTTAGTAAAACAAGTGGTATGAAACGCTTGCGTTCACTTCGTCGGTTAATTCCTAGACTTGTTCGATTGAATCTCTTGTGACAAATTTTATTAGTGAAGATTTACAGTTTGTTCGTAAATATTTAAGTTAAGCAAGTGGTTATGGGACATGAAGCTAAACTTTTATATTTACTAGCTTAGTGTAATTGACACTTCTCGTTGATCTTGATGATCGCTTTATGAACTAGACTAGCAATTGTGCTATGTCTTTTTATTTGCGAGGTTAGACTAGACACCACTTGTGTGATTCCACTCACGCATACCTTTTTGCTTTTTGGTTAGTCTTAACCTCAATCTGTGTGATTCCATTCACACATGCTTAGTGTAATTGACACCCCTCGTTGATCATGATGATCGTTCTGATGGTCAGACTAGACACCACTTGTGTGATTCCATTCACACATACCTTTCTGCTTTTTGGTTAGTCTTGACCTCAATCTGTGTGATTCCATTCACACATGCGGGGTAGCTCCCCATGGTCTTCGGACCGTCATGTGATAGGCCTCTTTCCCTTTTTCTGTGATTTCTAGATTCCTTATGTTGATCTCTGGAAATTTTATGCTTCACCTATTTTTGTGTACTGGTGAATTCATATGTTATTGATTTGTCATGAGTACAAATTTGAGGTATGATACCTCTTTGGATCTTTGAGAAGATCTTGTGATATTGATTATCTCTTATCGGTTGATCTCCTGTTGATCATTATTTGCATACTTATAGTCATATGTCAGTATGGATATTCCATATTTATGCTATACCTCTCATCGGTTGATCTCCTGTTGATCATTATTTACATACTTATAGTAGTATGTTATTATGGATATTTTATGTTTTGCGTTGCACGTGTTGGTGATTTTCATGCTCACGTGTAGGTGAGATTCCGTGCTCCCGTTCTCGCTTTGCGTTGCACGTATTGGTGATTTTCATGCTCACGTGCAGGTGAGATTCCATGCTCCCGTTCTCGCTTTGTGTTGCACGTGTTGGTGATTTTTCATGCTCACGTGTAGGTGAGTTTTTATACTCCGTTCGAGTTTTTATACTCCGTTCGAGTTTTCATACTCCGTTCGAGTTTTCATACTCCGTTCGAGTTCTCATACTCTTATCTTGTGATTTCTGGATTTCTTGTGTAGATTTCTAGAATTTGTGCTTCACCAACTTTCGTGATTTCTATTGATAAGTTTTATCAATTCTTGTGCATTGGTGAATTCGTGTGTTATTGACTTGTTATGAATACAAGTTTAGGGTATGATATCCCTTTCTATCTTTGAGAAGATTCTTGTGACATTTTTGATGAAAGAAAATTCATTGGTATTATATTTTGATGCCAATTATTTCGATGAAATTTTGACGTATGTCGAAGTTGCTACTGACATTGCTATTTTAATCATGTGTTTTAAAAATTTGTTATTCTTCAAAATATTTCAAAATATAAATCAAAATTGTTTTCAAAATTTTTACGATTTGCGCTTTCAAAAGAATGAGGAAGCGAATTAAATGTTTCAGAAAAATCGAGGACTATGACCCCTTTCTTTTACTGATTCGCTTAATTCCGGACTTGTCCGTTTGAGAACGTAAAATGTTATTTATTTAAAATACACAATTTTGCACTTTCAAGGAAACGATGAAGTGAATTAAACGATTTAGTAAAACTCGTGGTTATGGGTCATGTGCGTTTGCTATTTCAGTTAATTTCGGACTCGTTAATTGAAAATTTGTGATTTCTGATTATCGCTTGTGATAATCAGATAATTGAGATTTAATTATCGTTTGTGATAATTAAACATTTGCGATTTGAGATTTGATTATCAATTGTGATAATTAAATATTTATGATTTCTGATTATAGTTTTTGATAATCAGATATTATTGTTTCTAATTATCAATTGTGATAATTAGATATTTGTGGTTTAATTATCGTTTGTGATAATTAAACATTTGCGATTTGAGATTTGATTATCAATTGTGATAATTAAATATTTGTGATTTAAGATTGATTTTCGATTTTGATAATCGAATACTTGTTGATTTGATTATCGTTTTTGATAATCGAATATTTGTGATTAGAGATTTCTGAATTATCTATTGATAATTAGATTTTGTTGATAATTTGTGAATTTCTTTTATGAAATTAAAAGACTTCTTTGGCGTTTATATTGTACTACGCCGGTGTACCGACTCAATTTTATGCTATTCATGATGTTTTCCACGTCTTCCAATTACGGAAACGCCTTAGGGATTTCCGATTTCTATTCTTGAGCAATCTTATATTCACATCATTGCTTCGGGGGTGTAGCACCTTCGAAATAAAGATGTTCTCTTGCGGAGATTCTCAATGGTTCTCAAATTCTATGGACTTCTCTTAGGAATCCAGAGAATTCATCGAGTAAGCATGTCCAGGCTTTCTCTTTCATGCTCTATATGGTGAACTTTCTATTTCTAATTTCTTCATCTTGTGATGATGTTCTTTATGGTTGTTACCATTTGTCCTTTTATTCCTTAAGATTGCGAGGACGCAATTTCTTTAAGGAGGGTAGTCTGTAACAACCCGATATTTTCGTCAATTTTCAGATTGAAGTTTTTAAAATTTAAATTACAAATAGTTATAAAGTTTGAGGGGCTTTGATTTTTTTTAAATAGTGGTTCATTTGTTTTGGTTTCGGTCCAAACTTTGGTTTTCAGTAGTTTGTTGACAAACGTTCGATCTCTGTAGTGTTTACTTGGTTTACCATAGCGTACCTGTGAATTAAGAACAATGCTATCAGAAAGTGTGAATAATTTTTATAACAATCAAATTGCACTTACTATTAAACGAACAAGCTAAACCCTTAACCAAATTATTTATTAAATAAACCAGCCCAACCAAACTGCCTCTCCCATTTCAGCCCACATTATTAAATTATAAAACTTAATCAAATCGCAACTCATTTCTCAGCCCAGCCCACAATCCCCCTCTTTACGTACTTTGACCCGATCCCCCTTCATTTACATTCGCGTGCCCTAATCGATCGAGAGGAAAATTATGGCGGCCTCTCTCTCACTCGTTTGTCCAAATTTAGGGCTTCGGTTGATAGCTTCGTTCGTCTTCGGTCGAATTCTGGCCGGCTTCCCCTAAATTCGTCGACAAGGTGAGTAATCCCTACTCACATCTAATTCAAATTCATTGTTTGGTGATTTTGTGTTCGGCCTTGAATTTTTGTATCTGACTTCGGCCATTCGATTTGTTTTGATGATTGATTTTTGTAACTTTGTCGCCTCGACCCTGTTTTTGTTCGATGCTGATGCTTTTCTGCCTTGAGATGATTTTGGGGCTGTTGATTTAGATCCCATGACTTCACTGTGTTAGAATTGTGTACATACTTGTTGGTCTGCAGTTTCATTTTGTGGCACTTTTGAATTTTACTGCCTTGAGCTCAAGTACTTGTAGCCTTTGATGTTCTTAATGTAGCCTTGTTTTCATGTACATCGAGGCCACCACTGATGCCTCTGAACCTGGTTGCAACTGCTGGCACCATTGTTGTCTTCACTTGCAAACTTGTTCTTCACGTAGTATGCTTTGGGTTGTAGCCTCAACTCTGTCCACTATTAGCTTGATTCTTGTTTGCTGCCTTGTTGTCATTGTGTACATGTAGATGGGCATTTATACTTGCTTTTAAGTAAAGTTGCATGTAGCCACCTCTGTTTCATTTGAACAGGTATTTGGCTGCAACCCACTGTTTGTGTGATTTTCTGATTTGCTTGAGTTACTGTTGTTTTAAGTTTCATTGTAGCATTCGCATAGAAACCATTGTTGTTTCACTGTTTCTCTACCAGTGCACGTTCACTGATTGACCCAGATTATATTTGCCGTGCACAATTCTGGGTTGACATACCCCTGGTACACTCACTCATTTGAGTTGTACGTTGTCAGTTGATGGCTTTAAGCCTGAATTACTTCGTTCTTGGTTGGTATACCACTGTTTTATGTATCTCGTCCATGTTATACTGTCCAGTTATGACCACTGGATCATTTAGATTGAATGCGTGTCTATTGTTGCTTCATGTTACGGCAGCTTCACTATAGCTGTCTGGATCATTTGGATCAATTTGGATATTTGTTTTGTGGATTTAATTATAGTCAGTGTATACCATTTGGCCTGGTGCTCCAAGTTGTCACCTCTGATCAGTTGCATTTTGCCAAATCCTAGCTAGACTGCTCCGGTCCATGTATTCAGTGAAATGTTTAAGTTATATACTGCTTACTGCTTTCTTTGCACCATTCATGTTGCAAGTATTTCTGGTCGAAAAATTGGCCTTTGCATTGCTGAGTTGACCTTGGTGTTTTGTTGTACATACGAAATTGATTCATATGTATGCTAAACATTGCTTCTCAGTGACATTTACTTGCATTCATATGCTTAAATGTTTTGGGTTGTTACTGTATTGACTTTGGCCTGCTGTTCAAATGGCAGTGGCATTGATATTTGAACCTTCATTGATTTTGGTTCGTTGAGCTTTTGTGTACATCATCACTGTAGTGGCAAGGCAGTGCACGCAAGCGTGTACTGCAGCCACACGATATGGTTTTGTGATATTCTATTTGTTTTGATTTATGGAACTTTTTGCGTATTCCATATTCCGTAGTGGCGAGGCAGTGCACGCGTGCGTGTACTGCAGCCCTACTTGAATTAATATTTTAATTGATGTTTCAATGGTTTGAACTGTTTTGTTCATTTCAATTCAATATTCTGAATTGCATTCTGATTTGGTTTAACTACTGTCGCCTATTCATTATTTAATTATTATTGCTTCTGTGCACTAATAACTGAGTTTGAATTAGACTGACCCGAGTATTATTTTCTTTTGAATCTAATACTCGGGTCAGACCGAGTATTTCAGGTTGTAGATATTCTGCTTTGGGTTGCTGCTAGAGCTATGAAGTTCTTTCATATCTTTTGGAGTAGTCGTCGTCATTTGTAGTAGTATGTAAAATTGTATAGGAAGATATGTATTCATGTATATTATATACGTTAATGTACTTGTATATGTAACTTCCTTAGTCGACTGTTGTAGTTGTATCATATGTACCGTGTGAATGTATTGTAACTGACATCAGTTATTATATATATATATATGAGACTTTCTGTTTCATTTGTGTTCCGCATTTATATTATCTGTGTTGTTATTTTATATTTACTGTTCTAAACTATTACGAACCATCGTAGTTCGTTTTATACTGGAATTGGGGTATGTCGATGGGAGAAAATAAATCAGAGATGAAAAATGAAAGAATATATATATTTACATATCACTCCCATCGAGATAACCAATACTAGTGTAAGGCCAACTATTGATGGCCGCTCCTCAACAGCCTTATTCTCCGTGCTAGTTGACAGCACTACACCGTAGTGTTCTTGGCTAGCGAGGGTATAGAGGTGGGGCGTCACAGAGCGTATTTGTAATTTTAAATATATAATTATATATATACATACATTTATTTCTACCTATCTATTGGGTTACCTGTTCAGGTTTTCCAATATAAGTTATAAAGGTTGATTGGGTAGTAGTGTGTGTAACACGACTACCATTGGTTAGAGTTTGAATGTTTGGAGGTTGGAAGTGTATTTGTCGAGACTGTAGACCTAATACCGTCTTGAGTGAGTTCTGTAATAATGAAGAACTTCATTGATCTCTGAAGGAAACCTGTTTAGGTTCGGAGTTAATTATTGAAGTTGGTTGAGTAGAGTTTGGATCTGTTGGTTGGGCCGAAGCAAGTGATGGTATTTTGGATACATCAGGGAGTAGTAGCTGCGTGATGAGATGTAGTGACTATGGGTGTTCCCGAAGATGTTTTCTTTGGAACAAGTTAAGGAGGTGAGTCTGCTTTGGTGTTGTGGCTGTGTTCATCCGGTGTTTCTGTTGCTTTGAAGTTTGAGTTTCACGAAGAGCTTTGTTTTGAAATTCTTTGGATTGGAATTCTTTTGCATCTGTGGCAGCAGTGTAGTTTGGTGTGTTCTCGGTGTTGGCAAGAGATCTTCTAGCTTAGCAGTTTTTCTGAAGAGGAGTTCAGAAGCAGCTAAGTTGACCCGTTTCTTCGAAGGGTTGGCTAGTGAAGAGTAAGCTGTTCTGTTTGGTAAAGGAAGAACAGTTTTCCTTGGATTTGGTTTGGTGGTTCGCAAAAGTGACTTGCGATTGTTTGAGTGTTCTCTTGGGTTATCTGAGTTTTCTGGATGTCTTCAGGAAGTCAGAGTTTTGTTCGCATCTGGAGATTGAGTTTTCTTATCGACTGGAATTCCAGGAATGGTACCGGTGGTTCAGCTTTATAGAAGAATGGTTTCTAGGAGATTGAGTTGGTGTAGCAACTCGGAGTTTTGGAGGAACTTCTGAAAGATACTTATGGATTTGTTGAACCATATCTCTGGATGTGTTATCCTGTTTGTGTTTGTGTTCTTCTTCAAGCATTCTCTTCTACTTCGGATCGGAGTTGAGTAGCGGAAGCAGTTTGGTAGTGTATCTGCTTTTCTTTTTCTGGACAAAAGAAGTTGTTGTCTTCTGATGTTGAGAAGTTGAGTTTGAGTTGTTGGTTTTGGTTGATCTTGAGGAGATCATTTTGTTGGGTTGATTGGTCTAGTTTGTTTCTAGAAGCATCAGCAAGGTTGAGCTGATTAGTAAGGTTGTGGGCAGCCCAGGATCGTCTGGAGAGTTTTGTGGATATGAGTCGGAGAAATTTGGACTCCGAAGTCGGAGATTTAATTTTGGGCAAGTTTTCTCCGATCAAAATTGAGCTATAAGTTTGGGTAAGTCTGAGAAGTCAGCTCTGAAGTGTTTTTGGATCTTTTCTGTATCTAGGAGATTAAGTGATTGATCTACATGATTGAATTGCCAGTTTGGATAACTGGGATTCGATGGGTTTCACGTATCTCTGAGGGAGTACGTGTATGATCTATCTCTGGTTGTGGAACCAGCAGTTTTGGAGTTTTGGTTGTTGAGTCAGACTCGTCTATAGTCTGATATCTTGTCTAATGTGATAGATATAGTTGAATAGGAGCTTTGTAGCTTCATAATATTGTTTGTTTGGATTCTCTAGAGCGATTATCCCGGTATATATATATATTATATATATATATATATATATATATATATATATATATTTGGGGAAACCCGATAAAAATTTATCCAGAATTTGTATGGATAATTAGATTTGTTTGATTGATTGTTTTTGGTTGTTAGCATAGGTTTGATATATGCTTGTGTTTAAATTAAATCTTTAATGAGATTATTAAATTACCTTTGTTTTAAATTTCGGGGACGAAATTCTTTTAAAGGGGAAGGATTGTAATATCCCGGAATTTTTAACAATATCAATTTAATAATCTGCAATTAAAAATTAAATTGATATTGATAATCTGTTAATAATAATTCAAATTGGTTTAAAAATCTTCTTCAATAAATATTTAAATTGGTTATTTTATCTTTTAAATGATATAAATTGATTTCCATTCACAATACAAATATGTGGTTTATATTTTAAATAGATTGGCATTGTTTTAATTTTAATAAGTAAAACATATTTTCTAGTTTTAATATTTGTAGTAATTTGGAAAATTTGTTTTTATTTAATATTTAAGCTTTTCAAAGTTAAATAAATGATTTTGGTTTAAAATTTAATAAATGAATCATGTTTTAAATTTCTAATATATACTTATAAATTGGAAATTTTGTTTTAAATTAGCATTAAGTTTTAAATTTAGAATAAACAAATAAAATGGTTTTATGACTTAATAAAATAGATATTTTATTAATAAAAATATAATTTCTTGTAAAATAATTTTAATTTAATAATAAGAGAGTTATAAAAATAATATTGATATTGTAATGACTTTTTAAATAAGCTTTGAATAAGATTTGTAATTTTTATTTCAAAATCGAATTTATATTTATAACTTGATTTGAAACATTTGATTTTGGATTTAGTTTGAATTTAAATTCAAACTATAAAATCTTAATTGTTTAATTGTATTAATCTTTAATATGTATAAGTTTATTTATAAACATAGTTTATTCTTATTTCTTTTGTAAATTTATATCCATATTTAAAATATAAATTAACAATTTAAAACTAAGCTAATATAACATACATTTGTAAATTTAAGTACTAATTATTTTAAAAGAGACATGTGTTTAAAGACGAATTTAACAATTTGACAAGTGTTCAAATTTTACATTAAAAATGGACAAGCGTTAATTTTGGTTTTTATTTTTCTTTTCTTTCATTAAAACTGAAAATTCATTTGTTTAAGTTGCATCTTATTCATATTGCATTATCATTTTCTTTAATCAAAGAAATCTTCAGACTTCTAAGGTCAAATCATATTTATTAAAGGCTTGCATATTCAAATTTTACATCTGTCTACACAAATCTGCATTGATTCACCTCTTCAAACATTTGCATACTCCACTCCTCATCAAAATCAAACCCTCTTCAAATCTGAAATGCATGTAAACATGAAAAGCAAAATTTCAACTTCATCCAAAAGGGCCTGCAGACCTTTTCTACCTGCATGCATTTTATTTTTGAAGCCTGCAAATGAAAAACTGGAGCAAAACATTTGCAGTAAATACAGATGGAAGTTTTCTTAAAATAAAAAGAAGAAGCAAATTAAAGTTTAAAAAGCTAAGCCTCAAAAGCATTCTTTTTGAAGACGTGCAAGCTGTTTGCATATAAAAAGGGGCAGGGACATTTTGTTTTCTGAAATTAAAGGCTTTTTCTCAAATCTGGTGCCTCAAATTGGTGAGTAACCTTTCAAAATTTAAAATCTAATTTTGGTTGCATAATTTTATGTTTAAGAGGAATAAGCATTGAATGTTGTTATAAGTAAATATCTGATGTAGGTATATTATGTGTGCATGCTGTTCTTTAGTATAGCCTGTTCTGTTTTGATTTTTTTTCCAGGCAAAATCTTTATTAAAATCTTTATATTTTAATTATGTTTATGATATAATTAAATTTATTAAGTAAAGATTGTTTGATTATCTTAGGTAAATATTTAAAACTTTAAGAAAATTAAAATATCAGTAGTTGCCTCTGAAACACAGAACAACATCAATGCATGTTGATTTTATTAAATCCCAAACCTGTTAATTTGTTAATTCAGTATCATAGATCAAACATACTATCTACAACTTGATTTTTAAATCAAAAATTAGAATTTTTAGGAATTAGATGAAGTGGCTATTGGGTTTTGAACTAAAAATGGAATTTAAGTAAATTCTGAGGATCTTTGAATGAGGAGATCTCTGGGTTCTTTCTGAAGGAAGTAGGTTGAGTGGGGAGTAGGGGAAAAACCATGAATGTTGATATAATTGACAGAGTAATTGCAGATTTGGGAATTCTACTTTTAAACCCTAGTTTTGCTGGGTGTTAAGAAATCATTCATATTGTCTTGTATACTTCACCGAGTGTTGTGATCTTTTGGTGACTGATGGTTTGGTCGTAGTTGAAGACGAGGCCGGAGTATTTGATCGACAGGTGGTCGAAGCGGCGAGAGGCGGTCGTTGACAGGTTTGAAGCAGAAACCTGTTTTTCCTGTTTTCAGGTTTGTAGTGGGCGTTCGATTTTGACTTAGAGGGTGGTAGCTTGAATTAATGGTTGTGGGAGGTGGCTGGGTGTGTTTCTGGTGAGTAGCGATCATCTCTGATGATCAGAGTTGGCTGTGATTGTCGTGCGTATGCACGGCGATGAATTCTGGTGAGGTTTGTTGGGTTGGTTGATGTTACAGGGGAGATGTGGGAAAGTGGGAGTTGGCTCGAAGCAAGTAGATGTAGACTCGAAGTGAAGCAGCTTAGAACCCGAAGTGGAATTTTGGTTACTCTGGTTGAACCTGTAGTTTCCAGGTTTTGAAACAGTGTTTTAAAAAATCTGGGTTTTTAAAACTTCTAAAAATCTGTAGCTTTTATGCAAGGTAAGGTTTAAGTTTAAATTCAATTGAAGATTGAATTTATAATTTGAATTCAAATCCCAGTTTAAAATAAAATTAAAGTTTCAGAAAATTTAACTTAATTAACCATTGGTTTGATAAAATAGTTTTAAACACTCTTAGAAATGAGATTTTAAAAATATGAGTGAACTTGAGGTTATTTAAATCTGGAAATTCAAAAGTTTAATTTGAATTTCAGGTTTAAATTTTTTAAAGAAGGTTTAAATTGAAGTTTTAAATGAAAGTGAAGATTTAAGTTATTAAAGGTTTTGAAATGGATTTAACTTTAAAATTTTCATATAGTATTTGTTTGATTGGCAATTTAAAAAGTACTTTGTTTTGAATTAAATTGCTTTAAACATAATTAAGTTATGTTTATGAAATTTAAATTAAGAATTATATTTCAGAATTTAATTAATTAATAAGGTAATTAAGATTAACTAATTTAATTAATTAATTAAATTTGGAATTAATGGACGGTTAATGATTAATCAATTTATGATTAAGATCATTAATTATATTATTAATTAATGATGAATAAATATTAATTATGTAATTAAGATTTAATTTAAGGTTAATTAATTTAATAATTAACTTTAATTATTAACGATAATTTAAATGGTAATTAATTTAAGTTAATTACTTTATAAAATAATTAAAGAATGATTAATAAAGGTCATTAACCAGGATTATTTAACAATTAATTAATATAGTTAATTTTTATAATTAATTTATTAATAATCAATTATAAATGGTTTGAGTAATTACTTAATAAAGTAACTAAGAAATTAATTACTAAATGTAATTAATTTAGTTTAATGGGATTTTTTAATTTAATTAATTAAGTTTAATTAATTTTAAACATTTGGGTTTTATAAATAATTACTTTATGTAATTAATGATTTGGGTATTTATTTAGTTAAGTAATTAATTAATAATTACATGGTTGTAATTAAGTGGAGATGTTTAAGTGTGAAGTAATTTGTTTTAAATTTTTTATTAATTAATCAAGGGATTAATTAAGAGATTAATTAACGATAATTAATTTGTTTTAATATGGTAATTAAGTTAATTAATTACTTAAGGTAATTAATAAAAAGGAATAAGTGAAGATCATTAATTATTTTAATTAATGATGTAATTAAAGTTGATTAATTAAGATTAATTAATCAATGATAAGTAATTAAAGGTAATTAATCAATGATAAGTAATTAAAAAGTAATTAATTAATGTAATTAATTAAGGATAAATGTAATTAATCATGATTAATTAATTAATTGAAGTAATTAAAGGTTAATTACTGTTTGTTTGAGAATAATTAATTTGTGAAATTAATTAAGGATAATTACTTGAATGTAATTAAGGATAATTAATCAAAGGTGATTAATTAAGGTAATTAAAAATGAATCATTAACTGATTGTAATCAATTAAATGATTAATAAGCAAGATTTATATTGGTCAAGTAATTAATTTAATTTATTTTAAATTGATTATAGGTAAAGTAATTAATTTAATTCATTTTAAATTAATTAGAAATAGAGATAGTTAATTTAATTCATGTTAAATTAATTATATGGAGATAAGTAAATCATTGCTTATGTATGAATGGATGTCATTGATTGTTTTGGATGCTTGTTGATCTCAGTAATAAGATAAATGATATTGTGTGGTATGAATGGCTTGATTGTATTATGATGATAACATAGGTTATCTATTGTGATGGTAGTATATGGATTATCTATTTTGATATTGATAATGTGGATTACCTGTTATGTGATAATGTTGATTATCAATTGTGAATGTGTGATTATCTATCTGTGTATATAGATACTGTATTAAATTGTTTTAAACCTTTAAAACAACATGGACCTAAAAGACACGCTTTGGATTTCGATGAGACCGGGATCGGGTTTCCATATTTGGATATCCGAAAACCACATCGATTCCAAATAACGTTAGGTCGTGAATCCAAGTGGAGCGAGTGAAGACTCGAGGTGTAAGGACTATATGTCAATATAACTCTGTGGGTTATTCCGTAATGAGTTTGACGGAATAGTACTTATAGATTCGAGATGGTGAATCAGAGTGCAAGGGTTATCGTCGTTAACTCTGAGGGTGATTCCAAAATGAGTGTAATGAGATAATGCCTTCGGTTTCGTTCGAACCCGGAACGAACTTGTATGGATCGAATGCTTTCAGAACATCGTCAGGTGGACGATGAGCATTCTAAGTGATATGTCCTATAAAGGTAATCATAGCCTCAAGCCTCATCAACCAGGAATGGCTAAAACAGGGGAGGTGCAGCAAGGCTTCGTGGGTCGCACCCACTGGAGAGCGAGATTTACCCCTGTCTAGAGGTCGCTTTTTATTTCGGCCGTGTGGACGGTTTTGAGCTCCAACCGTCGGGGTTATCTTGTTCGGAACTATTCAGTAAGGAATGGGTCTGGCCTTGTGTTACAGGGGAGTTAGGGTGGCTCCTCGGTATGGTGATCTAGGCCACATACTGTGACGGGCGGTACCCCAGTAGCCCTGCCATTGTATGGAATCCAAAATCCAATAAGTGCCAACGGTTTTGATTGTATTACCCACTTTTGTGGCTAGTAGCTGGAATTTAATAAATGTAACAATTTCGGCTATTTCTTATTTATTTGAAAACCCTAGACACTATTATAATATCATCAGATTTCCTATCAAATGTTTTGGTTAGCGTAAGGTAAAAACTTTTCCATGTTTATGTGTGGGAAGTCTTACGTGATACCTTTCTTTTCAAAAGGTTTTTGAAAGTTAAGCAACTTTAACCTATTACTCACACCAGACCCATGTCTGACCCGGAGTTTATTTTTGTTTTTCATAAACTCTTGGGTACTCAAATTTTTACGAGTAGCCAAGGGATTCAGGGAAGGTTTCGGGTTAGCTTTGACGAATTGTGGAGGAGCAATAGAGAAGGAGGCTTCTGCGTGTAGATATATATCTAGTATTCCGCTGTGTCTTCTCTGAGTTGTTGTATTGAGTTGTATAACTAGACAGGTGTTTGTAACTGTCTAGTATATGTTGTATGTTTGTGTAACTCTGATATGTTGTAAACTATGTAATATTTATGTTATTAATATAGTTTATTCGTTCCGCTGTTAGATTCTGATGTTGTTTCTTTCTTCTCTTCTTTCTATTCTCTTTTCTATCCCTTTCTTTCTTAAAGATGATGCGATTTTCCGGGAGTGGAAAGTCGGGTCGTCACACCAGGAAAGGAGTTGCTGCTAAATTGTTTTAAATGGTACTTGCTTGCAAAACTGGGTTTGGTTTAGGAAATTCAAAAGATAATTTGAATTGATTTCAAAAATGATTTTTAAATGTTGGAAAGACTCTGGGAACGTATTTAAAATATTTATGGAATATAATTGAGTTCGATAATTTGTAAAATTTGGAATTGTTAGATAAAATCTAACTTGAAAAAAAGTTAAAATTGAAATAGTGTGAAATGTAAATAAGTTGGAAAATTATAAAAGCTTAAAATTGGGATTAAAACTGAGTATTTGAATTGAGTTGAATTGAGTGAAATGGAAAATTTGTCGATTTGAACTAAATAAAACAAAGTATTGAAATAAAATTAGTAAGTGAAACTAATTAAAGAAATGACAAATTAAATATGGTTTGAAATGAATTGAATTCAATATTTATAAATGAAAGGTAAATTGAAATCATATGGAATTGGAAATCCATTTTAAATATAAATAAATATAAAACCAAGTAGTAATTGAAAATAAATATAAGAAGTATATAGAATATTTATATTGAACTTAAGAAATAAATGGTGAAATTCTTAAATAAAGATTGGTGTTGGAAAATATGCTAAGTAAGTATCTGAATGGAGTAAATAAAAAGTGTGGGAAATGAAAAAAAATTCTGGATAAAAATAAATACAAATGTGAATAAAGATAAAAGGAAATTGATATAGCTAATAATCAATTGAAATAAATACGTAGGATGTACATATATTACTTTATTCACATAACGATTTGATCCAGAATTCGAGCATAGAATTTCGAGATAATTATATCGATCCGAGTTGGGATAACTATATCTTTAACAACATGTGTTCGCATGGATCAACATGCATTCATTAAAAATAATTTAATTGAATGTATCGCTCAAAAGAAAAAAATCAAAAAGAAAACGAAAACCATTTTTCTTCTTCTTTTGTTCAAGAATCCAACACAGAAACTTCAAAATTGATAATAGCCGCCACTCAAACCCAGGGCAGCTCGAGTTCGTATGAAAAAAAGAAAAGAAAAAGAGATCGAATGAAATCTAATCGTGAACGTGGATCGCGAGCTACTCGCATGGACATGCTCAGGAACGAAGACGAGGTGCCGTGTCAAGGGGTTGTTCACGCGTGATTTAAGAGCGAGGGGTTTTCATTCAAGGCAACATCGACAAATTGGTCGGCGGCAGGTGGTTCACGACCACGCGCGTGCGCGAGGAGAAGCGAATAGGTTTCGAGTTTTTTTGGCTTGGCAGTGGCGTGCGATGGGAGACAGCTGTAGATGTTCTAGCTAGGGTTTTGCTTCAAGAAGACAATGAGGTATAAACAATTTATTCGCTTCAATTTAAATTTGAAATGTATGTAGCCGTACAGAGAGATTTTGAAAACAAATATATATGAATTTTAAAATGATGAAGAGTTGATATAAAATTTGATTTTTTCGAATCTATATAAATTTATTTATTTAAGTGTATGGGTTTCAAAGGAAAAGAAAAAAATACATGTATAAGTCTATCTATATAAAAACATATATACATATTTTCATTTACTAGGTTATTTCAAAATAATCTATCTATATAAGTACATAAGTTTTCAACTTTTTCTTTTTTAATGTCCTCTGACCCATCTCTTCCCTTCCGACACTTACCATCAAACTTACCCGTCGTCCTTCCTACCATACCTCCACCTGTCCAGTTTTCCCCTCCAGTGCCTCCTGATCCACCCCCGCCTGAACCAGCTCAGCAGTCCACCGCTCCCCACCAGCGTCTTCTCCCACCCAGCCCCCCATCTGCTGACCTCTTTTCTTCCTCCCCTCACAACTTTGTTTCACCTCAATGGAATTCGCTGTTCAAAGTTAAACCACGTAATGCTGGTCTACATTCCCCAGTTCGTGTTCCCCTCATTTATGATGGACATGTCCTGGTACCACCTGATGATGTTATTAAGGCTGGTAATGAAGTGTGGGGTGATTACTTAGTGGGCTTCTTTCTTGACAAGCCTTTATCTTATATGACTGTAATCACTCATCTCAAAAAAATTTGGAAACTTAAAGGTTCGATCAAAGTGAAATCCGATGGATTCTTGTTCCTTTTCAATCTATCTTGTGATGAAGATAGAAGGAAAATTATTGAATCAGACCCAATAATCATGAGGAACAAAATTTTCATTGTTAAACAGTGGGATCAAACAGTTGGGAATAGTTGTAGCACTATTAGAACTGTTCCAGTTTGTGTTAAACTCCACAATATACCACTTTATGCTTGGTCCCATCTTGGAATCAACTGGCTTGCTTCTCGTCTTGGTTCATTCATGTGTATGGATGCACAAACTGAAAAGTTGGAGAGGATAGGATACGCGAAATGTATGGTTGAAGTTACACCGCTTGATGAACTTCTGAATGAATTTCCTGTAAGGTTAATGGATGGATCGGAGCAAGTTGTCACTGTTGAATATCTATGGAGACCTGATATATGTACTAGTTGTAAAGTTTTTGGTCACAATACTGATGATTGCCTGATGATGGGGACAAAGGAGAATGGAAAGGCAGTAACAAGACAAAAAGAAAGAAATGAAAGCAAGGGAAAGGAAATTATGCAAGGCAAAGAATTGAAGAATGTAAAACAAAAGAAAGAATGGAAAAAAGTTGGTAATAAAGGAGATAAGTTAATAATAGAGCCAGAAAAAAAAAACAATATATCAGAAGATAAGCAAAAAAAGACAATGAATGTAAATGAAAGTGTTGGCAATATTTTATTGCATGTTTCAGCTACCAATAGTATGACCAGAGAAAATACCATAGTTTCAATGTTGGATGAGGTCCCAGTCTCAAATAGTTTCAATGTGTTGATGGATCAAGACTTATCTGAAGATTGCTATGTAGTTTGCAAAGATTCCATAGAGAATGAACTCTGTAAAAAAAAGAATCAGTTGGAAGAGGGACAAATTCAAGATGACATACACTGTGCTATTGCAGAAAATGAACTTGATCCAGTTAATTGCAATATGCAGGCAGATAGTCAAAAAATTCAATGCAACATTTCCAGTATTGGTTCATCCCTTATGTTCCATTGCCTGGAAACAAATACTACCATGCCTAAAACAATCAGTAAATCCATGCAAGGTATTACCATGCAAGAAAAAAACCAAGACAAGACTGTTTTATCCTTGCCTGATGAATCATTCTTCAGACATGCACTGGAAAAAGAAATTCTATCTTTGTGCATGAAAAGACCACTTGATAACAACACCAATCAATACACTTACACTGGTGACTTACCAGGATGGAAATCATCCCCATCTTCTCCTACCAAACCACTTACTCCAAATCTAACCTTATTGGACAGAGACAAAACAGCAAAATTCAAACAACATAATAAGGCAAAAAGAAGTTTTGATCCCAGAGACTCTCCTGCAACCAGGAGCATGAAAAACATCATCCACCAATCCTTAAAGTTTTCCAAATGATGCACAGCTTTGCCACTTGGAACATAAGAGGGGCCCATTCCACTACTAAATTGGACCAAGTTAAATACCTTATTTCCCAGTACAAAATCTGTTTATTTGCCATGCTAGAAACCAAGCTGAATGAAACCCTTACTTTAAAAGCTGCTAAGCACATTGAACCAACATGGACTCTTCACCACAACCTTGCTCAAGCTTCCTATGGCCGCATTATGGTGTTACACAATCCCACTGTCATAACCCTTACCTCTATTCTCAACACTGACCAAGTTATGCACTTCCAAGCTAAAATGAATAATTCCCAATTTTTTTTCTACCTATCCTTTGTGTATGCGCAAAATTCTCAGAACTCAAGATAAAATTTTCTTAACCTTCTTCCTGCTTTCAGGCAATCTTCCCACCCTTGGCTTGTCTTTGGGGATTTCAACTGTTGTTACAATTTAGAAGACAAACATGGGGGATCTCCTCTCCTTCCCAAAGACATTTTCCCTCTTAATAAAGCCATTGATGACTCAAACCTTCTCCCTATTTCCTCCTTTGGAGCTCAATTCTCTTGGAACAATAGGAGTAGGTCTGGTGCTAGGATCTTCTCAAACATTGACCACTCATTTGCCAATCTCAGTGCCTTATCTGCTTGGCCTACCATGTCAACTCTGTTACCCAACCCTGTCCTTTCTGACCATTCCCCTTTGATCTTCTCCACGGGTCAGTGGATTTTAAAAGGAAAAAAAAGCTTCAAATTTTATAATACTTGGGTCAATGAACCGGAGTATGCTAATATTATTAATAAATCTTGGAACACAAAATTTTATGGTAATCCTATGTACATTTTTTGCAGAAAAACCAATGCTACCAAAGAAGCACTTAGATCTTGGGCTAAAAATAAGTTTGGTGATGGTTCACTTGTTTCTTCCCAGCTAAGACAGAAACTCTCTCAAGCACAAGACTGTATGCTAAGTAATCCTGATGATGCTGCTGCTGCAGAGAATGAAAGAATCATCTTTGATCAACTTAATGAAGCTTTATCAACTGAAGGCAAAATGAAGAGGCAACAATTAAGACAAAAATGGGCTCAGGAAGGGGATTACAATACTGCTTATTTTCATGCTGCAACTAAAATCAAACATGCCAGGGAGCAGATCAATCACGTTCATGATGAGTATGGTGTCCTTCATTCTGATCCCTCTGCTGTTGACCATGCCTTTCTGCAATATTTCAAAACAATGCTGGGCAACAAAGATAATTTCACTCCTTTTTTTGAGGAGCTTGACCTTGTGCAACTCCCCAAACTGAAACCAGATGAAGCTAATGCTCTAACGAACAAAGTTACGGATAATGAAATTAAAGACACCCTCTTTTCCATGAACAAGCATTCATGTGGGGGACCTGACGGTTTCAATGTTCAATTTTACATACATAGCTGGGATATCATCAAGGAAGACTTTCTTAGAGCAGTTCACAACTTTTTCAATAAATCAAAAATGCTTTTGGAAGTCAATGCAACAAACTTAGTTCTCATTCCGAAAGTGCAATCTCCCACCGCTGTTGACTCCTTTAGACCCATATCATGTTGTAATGTGATGTACAAATGCATATCCAAGATTCTGGCATCTAGAATTGTTCCTGTTCTTTCCAGAATCATCTCCAACAATCAAACTGCTTTCCTACCTAAGAGGAACATAACTGATAATATTCTACTTACGCATGAACTGCTGAAAGGTTATGGAAGTACTAGTGCTTCCAAGAATGCTTTGTTGCAGCTTGACTTAAAGAAAGCTTTTGATAGTATTCACTGGAGTTCTATAGTGAGGATTATGGCTTTGATGGGATTTCCTAAAGTTTTTGTAGCTTGGATTTATATCTGCATTTCCTCCCCATCCTTCTCCATCAAATACAATGGCTCAAATTCTGGTTTTTTCAAAAGTAAGCAGGGGATCAGGCAAGGGGACCCCATCTCCTCATATTTGTTTATTCTTGTAATGGAGGTCCTGACTGTCATGTTGAATAGCAAGTATGATAACAAGGAAATTTTGTTCCATTCCAAGTGTAAGTCTCTCAGGATATCTTCACTGCTTTTTGCTGATGATATTATGATATTCACAAAACCTGACATACGTTCTTTGGACAATATCAAGGCTACCCTTCAGAGTTTCTACCGAATGACTGGCCTTCAACTCAATTTTAACAAATCTCATATTCTTATCTCTGGTTTAGCTGCTGAACATGTAACTACTCTCTCTGCATCCTCTGGCATCCAAACTATGAATAATAATATGAACTATTTAGGTATCCCTCTTTGCTCCTCAAGAATCACTAATGCCAATTGCCTGCCTTTGTATGTTAAAATCTGCAGCAAGATGAATTGTTGGGCCAATAGATTTCTCTCACAAGCTGGTAGACTTGTCCTTATCAAGTCTGTTATAACAACCATGTTGGTGTATTGGAGCAGAGTTTTCATTCTTCCAAATAAACTTGTGAATATGGTGAGACAAGCTATGCTAAGATTCTTCTGGACGGGTTCTATCCTCTCTAAGAAAATCATTCCCTGCTCCTTTACCATCATGGAGCAGCAGAAACACAATGGTGGTCTTGGAATTCTCAATATGCACACTTGGAATAGAGCTGCCATTAGCTCAAATCTCAATGATTTGATAGCTGACAAAGATACTTTATGGGTCAGATGGACTAAAATTCATAATTTACGCAATATGCATTTCTGGACCATGAAAGTACCACTTAACTGCAGTTGGACATGGAGGACTTTGCTGAATTTAAGACCATATCTTTCCCCTTATATCAGAGTCAAGTTATCTCCTTCTAGCACTGCAAATTTTTGGTCTGTTCCTTGGATGGCCAATGGTCTTATACTTGGGAACATATTTACCGCTCAGCAAATTGTTCAATCTGGTATTAGTGCTAATGCTAAAGCTTCTGATTACATACATGATGGTAAACTTCAGATGCCATATTCAAGTAACCAGGTTATTAGAGCTGTTTGGAACAGTTTTCAGGATAACATTTACCTTTCAAGTGCCTCTGATGAAATTTTATGGTATGGCAAGCAACACACTATATCCTCTGTATACAAATTGCTTGATAAAGCTCCTGTTCCTCCTGCAATAAAATGGCATAAAGTGATTTGGACTGTCAATTCAAGTGCCAGAGACAACTTCATGTTGTGGAAAGTCATAAACAAAGCTCTACTAACTAAGGAGAAGTTACTGTCTTATGGGATGGCAGTTGATCCTATCTGTGTCATTTGCAAGATGCAACATGAATCTGTGGATCATCTGTTTCTTAATTGTAGTGAACTTAGGGGATTATGGACTAGGCTTCATAGTTCTATGAATAATAACCACAATCTGGGGCATTCCAGTCTTCAATGGGATCTTATTGGGAAAGCAACTAAATGGAAGAAAAAGGATAGATTTGTGCACTTTTTTATGATCAAAAAATACATGAGATTAGTTTGGGAAGAGAGAAATCAGAGATGTTTTGAGAATAATTCAAGAAACAATCTGCAGCTTTGGAATGCATTGAAGGCTAGTCTCAGGAATGGTATGCGTGATAGTAAGTTTGATTTCAGTGATTACTGCCCTGCTGTCTGGACGTAGCTCTTCCTTTTTTATTTTGTGTTATTTGCTTCTTGTTTCTTTTTTATGTTGTGCTGTTGTCCCGTGTTGTTTGTGTGTGTTTTGTGTCATGAGTTTGGTCTTGTGGCCTTTGTTTTTTTTCCTTTCTTTTCCCTTTTTTATCAATAAACTGGTAGGGGACCAGCTAACCCCGCTTGCCTTGCAAAAAAAAAAAACTTATATAATTATTTTGATTACTAAAAATTATAAAAGGAAAATTAGTTTAAAATTTAATGATTTGTCTAAAATAAAAATCATTGGTTAACAAAATTTATTAAATGGAAATTTAATTTGTTCGATTGGTTTGAATATTAATAAAACCTTATAATGTTTTGCTACAAGGTTCGAAAATTGTGAAATCAAGCTGGAATGAAAATGGGTTGCATGCGTAGTTAAAGGTAAGATCTTCTCGCTCAATTGAAATAACTAGAATTTCAATTATTGATTGATTGTTTGGATGAGATAGTGTGTATATATACACTAGAGTGATTGATTTTCCACATTATATAGCGGATGAGACCCTATGCGCCACATAATAGTAGATGATATGATATATCCTATATACTACAATATTCCACCTCGAAGTGGAATTGGTATTTAATTATTGTGCCAACATTTACGAATGCAGTAGACAGGTTAGAGGGATCCAACTAGATTCCTCAAGTTGTTGAATTTATTGTTATATGTTGTGATGTGATTATTGATAATCTCTGAATGATATATTGGTGATTGAAATCATTGAAGGCCATGTTTCGCTGAATAAACTTTTTGTATCGTAGGATACCAAAAATATATAATTGGATTTTTGGAAATTGAAGTAGCAAATTTTGAGTAAAGTAATTTTAGAGAATTGAATAAATTTAAATGAAGGAATTTGAAAATGGTAAAGATTGATTTTTGTAATCCAATCGAATTAATTCCAGAATATGGGGGAAAGATTTTAATAAACAGATTTTGAGCAGTATTGTTTAAAGGTTGAAGAGTTTATTTTAAAATTCAAATTCAAATCTAAATAAAGGTGTGAATATTGGATTAACGGTTTTTGAAATAAATTTGGATAAATAAAAGAATAATTTTTAAATGGAATAAATGTTTGGAAATCGATTTGGAAATTTATTTGGTGTTTGAAAATAAAATTTTGGAAACCGATTTGGAATTTCATTTGGTGTTTTGAAAATAAATATTTGGAAATCGATTTGAAAAATTATGTATCAGTGGATAATGTAAATTCACAATGGGAATTTATAAAGGAATGGGTGATTTGTTTAAAAGTAAATATTGGTTTAATTTTAGAAGTGTGGAAAGAAAACTTAAGAATTTGGATGTAAATTGAAATAAATCAAGAAGGATTTATTAATTGTTTTAAATTGATTATTTTGAAATGGAAAGTGTATTTTCCCTAGAAAGCTGAGTATGTTTTCAAATTAGCTTTTAAAGTATAAATTAAAAGTTCTAGAATTGGTTTTAAAAAGAATATTATTGGAGAAATTATTTTCGTAAATTGTTTTTAAATCTTTAAGTTAATTATAGAAGTGATTATTTTAAAGATTTAAATAACAATTGATTTAGAAAATGGTTATTTAAGTAATTACACTTTATTTAATAATTTTATTTTTAAAATCGTTTGGGCTAAATTTTTATATAAGATATTAGTATAAAAATCTCATAATCAATATTCTAAATAAAGTGTTTAAAAATAGTTTTTATTTTAAGTGTTTCTAAGTATATTTTCTGATAAATGATTTAAATTATTTTGAAGTATTTAGACTTTAACAAATTTTCAGTGAAAATAAATAATATTTGGAATTTTATTTCGCAAAAAGGGAAAGTGATTTGAATTTTTTTTCAAAGGGTTGAAGTGTGAAAATATATCTTGCGAAGATATTTTGAAAATAAATGATTTGGAGAAATTATTTAAATTTGATGGTTGTTGTGAATATTATTTGATAGTTAAATAACCGACTATCATATTGGACCTTGAAAAGGCACTTGAATTTTTTTCAAAATAAGCGCTTATTATTCGGTTAAGCCGGGAGAGGACTTTATGTCATAAAACCTATTTCGAATGATGATACGAAGAAATGGGATTGCATTTGAAGATGGTTTTGAAGACCGGGTATTTTCGAAAACGAAAGGATTACTTGTTGAATGTCTCTGCACTAAGTTGCTTTGGTATAGAAATTTATATCACGCTTTGTGATGGGGAGTCCGGACCTGATTAGTGAATATCCGGATTTGCAAGCGTTTCTTTCTTTAATTGGAGGAAGTGCCTTCGGTTCCGTTCGAACCCAAAACGAACTTGTATGGTTGTATGTCTGGCGTTACACTTTAAGTTATTAAGCTGATTTCTATCAAATACATTTCTGTTGGCGGTAGAGAATTTATTCTCATAGCTTAACATCCTTCTCTAAGACGTACGACTCAGATGTTATGTAGTTGATGGTTACTAGTGATATATTTCCAATTTGGTAACATGGCATGCTAAGTGTTGACCATTTGTTGATCGAAGCATGGCTTTTGTGAAAAGCGATGGACGAGACTTCATCGAACCTCACACCCCGAAAATGGTTGAAACAGTAAAAGATGCAGCAAGGTTATGGGGGTCGCGCCCCTTAGGGTAAGTACATTTCCTTCTGGATAAAAAGTGGTATCTAGTGTGAAGCCCATATATTTTACTTGTGTGGATAAAAAGTGATATTCTGGTATGGAGCCCAGATTATTTACTTATGTGGTTGTTGGTTATTGAGGTACCTCGGAAAAGGCCGGTCTACACCGAGGGGTGGCATACTCGTGACAGTTGTTTACCTAGTTAAAGAGGTAACCCGGCCTTGTATTGGCAGAGATCCAGTTAGGTTCTCGAGGCATCCCTCTAGAGGCGTACCCATTCGGTGAAGGAAGTTCCTTAGCCTTGACCATTTGTTGGAAATAAAAAAAACGATATGAGCCCTTTACGATTGTAGTTGTATAACCTGCCCCCTATGGTGGTAGCTATCGCAGGCATAATATAATGGACCTATGTTGGCTAAGATTAATATTATACTTTCGAAATATTTTCCACACTATGCACTAATAATAATATCACAAAGATTTTGCGTATCAAGCATGTTTGACTATCATAAGGAGAAATCTCCTCCAATTGTGCAATTGAATTGTGTGTATGGCAGGAGGCCTTATGGTAGTTTCATTTTCCTAAAAAATCAACGGCTTTCTTTTCCTTTTATTTTGTGCAAATAACTATTTTAAGATCTCACACCAGTCTCATGACTGGCCTAGAGTTTATTATTCCCTTTCTAAACTCTGGATGCCTATAATTTTCCACACGGGCAGCCTACAGTCAAGATATCAGTTGTTCTGGAGCGAAGTCAGGAAGATATGCTGTGGAGATCCGGAGATAAGCTGGATGGCGAGGCATATCACACTTATATAATGTTATTTCTTTTCTGCTATTGTGTTGTATATGACTCTAATGATGTATGTAAAAAACTGATATAGTTCTTTTATTTAAAGATTATTCATTATCTATTATATATTGTACCACTGCGAAATGTAAGATTCCGATATTATTTCTGTTTCTTCTTCTATCTTCTCCTTCTTTAACCCTAATGGTTCGGTTTTTCGGTGTTCGATTGTTCAGCATTTGATACAGTGGACGTATTGATGTCGACTTTTGGAAGTTAAAAAATTGGGTCGTTACACAAACCCCACAAAGTTAAGGTTATCGCTAAACCAAAGCTCTTATACCCACTTAACTACCCACCTTTTTGGAAGGTTTACGTCGACAATAAACCACACGTGTTTAACTCAAACCATTCAAAAGGGAGGATTGTCAGTGGATCAAACAAGAAAATAAGAGAAAATAAGAAAAAACAAACGTAGAATCTTACAGCATAATGACAAAATACAATAACCAAATAAACAGTTTATGAAGCTATTTTACAATTAACATTTGATTACACTTTTACAACATGATCATAGTTATACATACAGCAGTTATAATAGGGTAATGCAGCTGAATAACATGACACGGTGGAATAATAATAATATAATACTAAACTCCATCTTAGTCCTCCAGAAATAGTGTCTTCAACACTAAAAAGCTTAGAATGACCCTAGCGTAATGAAAAGACAAAAAACGCGAGTGAAAACTAAAAGATCTTATGTAAGTTAAATCAATAGAAAATAAATACGAGTGCAATGGCTTTAGAGATGTTTACAGGATTTCACATCCTCTATCCAGTGTATAGCATGCATACAATAACTTAAGAAATGTTTCTGAATTTTCCATCTCCTAAGGATACGTTAAACTATCTATATGTAGTAAAATATGCTATATATAGTGCCTATTAGTAAAGTATAAGTATTAAAATAGTGTTAAGGCGTTAACCATATCGCCTTTAACAAATTTTTGTAGGTATTGTAGTCTATACAGTACTATAAAATCCACTGTAAACTGATGGGCTATCAGGGAGCATTCAATAGGTACGACACAAAACAAAGTCGTAATGGGCTCGATAAGGCATATGATATGGCACACACGAGGCCATACCCACGGTAGGATTCTACCGGATTGCGGAACTAGGCTTGTTGTAACGCACAGACGCAGCCACTGCCCACCTCGAGCAACATTCCCATAATCAAATCTACGGTAGCGAATAATCAATCGCAAAGTAACAGGTATGTTATTGAAGAATCATGTCCGATAGGAGTGACCATCTATAGCCTAGTCTTAAATATCTGTTGATTACGTCGATAATGCCATTTTTTTTTCTTTTTTTCTCAACTGGATCGACATATCCAATAAATACTTAATACAAAGCCAAAGGTGGTTGTAGGATAAAAAATACAACAACTTGAATGCAACACACATTACAGAACAGTAGATCATCACATATATATACACATATAAAGATACATCACATAGTAAAAAAGTAATACATGTCAAGTGGTATAGCAATCACAATATTCAAGCGAGTCAAAAGAATATACATATCAGAGTAGAAAACCAAAAAGGAATGCATAAAAAGCAATAACAAAAGGAGCTAGCAGAATAGAGCCCATGCAAAAGAAAAATACGCTAAATCCAAATGTATCTAACCTAAAACACCTCGGTTTGACCCGAGTATAAAATACATGGGTCAGTGTAGCTAAGAAAATCAGTTAACAAGGATAAGCGATAATATGAGAACAAGGATAATATGATAATATTCTCAAGTGAGAAGGGACAACTGAGGTGTATGGTTACATCAAGTGAAAATATGGTATCACTCCACAGACACGTAATCTCAAAAGAGATAAAATAACCCATAAAACGCTAAAAGTTGCGAGCCTCATTTCATCGGCATTCATAAAACATGAAATATGGTTTAGGGAAAAACCAAAACCTGCCATCTTGGCAAACCCAAAACATGCATAAAGAGATTCCATCTCAAACATGCCATAAGGCAAATATATCTCCAAAGAGGAGAATAAAATCTCAAGTAAACGCCAAAGGCAAATCTCATATAACGGCAGTGTAGTTAATTCAAATCTCAAGAAAAAAAACTTCCAAGAGTTCAAATTCTCGAAAGGTAATCGCCACGAATATATATCGAATTTTTCAAGAGACCAATTTCGGAAAAGGGTGATATACTTGGAAAATCACAAACATCAATGAAATCATCTTAACATATAGCATGTGCTTATGGCCGAATTCTGCCAAGTATTGCTCTCTTAAAATAAGACGTCACATCTCTTAGACAAACGTCTCAAAGAACAATAAATACGTCTCTTAGACAAACATCCCGAAGGACAACATCCCGAAGGACAAATAGGTCACAATGGACAAATACTTCTCTTAGTTAAACTTCCTAAAGGACAAATGACCCGAAGGTCCAGTAGTGAAAAATACGTCTCTTTGACAAATGTGTCACAAACTTTCGGATAGGAACCCAAACAGTGTTAGTGTGTGTCCCATACCACATGTTTGTTCTAAATGGTTTACTAACTGCTAGTAAATTTTCACGCAGTAAAAAGTTTACCTCATCTGATCGATAAACTCAACCCTCAGGTCAAAACGATCAAACGGACAAGTCGAGAATTAACCGATAAGATAAACGCACGTGTCTCATACCACGTGTTTTACCAAACAATTCAATTCTCCTTCCCATTCACTACAATAGTGAAAAAATGTGTATTATATTTATATATATAATAATTTACTTGCGAAAACAAGCTTTCAATACCAATTTTGAAAGCCATATTTGAAAATTCCCTTATTATCGAGAATAAATAGATTCTATGTTTGAAAATACTTTAAAATATCATGTAATAATGTTTTAAAATGCCTATTTATTTTAATAATTATTTCAAAAAGTTTGGAAAATTCCGTGCTAAAAAATGAATAAAAACCCAAGAAATCACTCAATTCGATATTTGAATTCAATTCAAATTAAATTCAAATTTAATCCAAAATTTGAATTTCAAAATCTCCAAAATTTTGCTAGTTTGCTGATATAGATCATGGCCTCAAAACATTTCAAAAATATTGCAAAAACATAAAGTAAAAGTCAAAATTCGAACGGAAAACGAACATAAAAATACATCGATAGCGATAACCAGGTCTGAAATCTTCTCTGGATTCA
Organism: Allium cepa; assembly: GCA_030765085.1. Lineage (NCBI taxonomy): Eukaryota > Viridiplantae > Streptophyta > Magnoliopsida > Asparagales > Amaryllidaceae > Allium > Allium cepa. The sequence goes on from CM060932.1 coordinate 916,342,388, forward strand.
ACTTTCAGACATGAAATAGGTGGTCAAATGACATTTGATTGAATTAAAAATTGGTGTTCAAAAATTAGAAAACTTTTGCTTTCAAAAAAAAGAATCGATGAATTTCGACTGGAAATGAAAAAGTTACGCTGTCTCAAACATGACTAGGGCCTTGTTTGCAATAGTTCAAATAACAAAAAGATGCCCAGACCCGAAAACCATTTTGGGTCCAACTTAAAACAGAGGACCAACCAACCTCACATTGAGCTAAAAATTGTTATGCGCATAGTAGAAAACTTCATGTTTCAAGTAGAAAAAGAATCAATGAATTCTGACTGAAAATGAAAAAGTTACACTGTCTCAAATATGGACTAAGGCCATATTTGCAACAGTTCAAAAACCAAAATATGTGCAGGCCTGAAGATTGAGCTGAAAATTAGTAAGCTTACAGAAGAAAACATCAGCTTTCATAAAAAAGGAATTGATGAATTCCATTAAGAAATAGAAGATTTATGTTGTCTCAAACATGGACCCGGACCATATTTGCAGCAACTCGGAAAACAATTTTCTACAGGCAAAAATCTATGTTTGAGTTGATTTTCTACCACTGTTTTGGACATCCAAATAACAATATTTTTCAACCAAAATTTGCGAAGATAAATTTCAACATGCAAGCTACCAAATGTAAGATATCCAATAGCATTTCGTTGTTGGAATCAAAAGATATTAGCATGCAAAGTACCAACCAGAGAAGGGTTTGACACAAACAAAATTGAAAGTAAAAACAAATTACAAAGAATTTTTTTGGCGATTTTGAGCTTGGTTCAGCTAGTTTTTGTGAGATTCGTAACTCATCTTGCTATATAAATGCAAAAGCTTGGATTTTGGCTGCAAGTTGAGAGCTTTGTCCAAAATTTGGCTACAAAAATCTACAATTGAACAAAAGAGAAACATGCAAAGAAGAAAACTATAGCTAACAAAGAATCCAACTTCTCAAATAGATTTCTGATGAAATGGTTCAGTTTTGATTAGATTATCTGTTAAACTCTCTTTTATTTTGAATAAACACAATAATTAATTGAAGGGAAATTGAGATTTTGGCTTTAGATTGAGAAAATGGTAAAATTTGTTTTCTTTTTCTTATTCATAGGTTGAGAAAGAAGAAGGCATTTGTTTTGAACGTACTGTAAACTTTGTTTTCTTTTTTCTCGGTATCAGGTAAGTACTAATGGGCTTTGGACCCATTAATTAAAAGAAAATAAAATGTATGGCTAATTTAATTAACATTAAGCCAAATGTACTCATATTTAAACCATGTAAATAAATAATTGCCATTTTCACTCAAATTTTCACATAAAAAAGTATGTAAATTTACATTCTTAAGAAATAAAGTATTTTACACTATATAAAAGATAAATTTATATTTTTAAAACATTTTTATTATTAACATCCTCTATTTTACATAAATGCGCTATTTTCACACAAAAAATGCAGAAGTCCACATTTTTAACTTCTAAAATTCAACAAAATATTCTTCTTGCTTAGAAAAATATAACTAACCATTATAAACTCAAATTTATAATTAAATATCATTTTTACAACAAATTCCATCTTTTTATTTAAACAAACCACCTTTAAAAATTGCACATTTCTTTTAAAAATTATTAAAAGAAGTAAATATACAATAATTTATATAATTATTGCGTTTTCTCTAAAATAAGGTCATTTTTCATTTATTATCAACCCAAACAAAATAAAATAAAGTTTGGAATTTTATTTTATCATTTTAGATTCCAAAATTTATTATTTATTTCAAATAAGCAATTTAAAATCTCCAATTTTAATTTAATTCACAATATTAAATTATAATTACCATTGTAATTTAATATTGATAGGTAATCTCTAATGCAGGGTTGTTACAGACTCCTCTCCTTAATAAAATTGCATCGTCGAAATTTCTAGAGAAGAATTTGTATTTAACCTATTAATTTCATCAATCAAAAGAGAAAAAGACATACGCTTGGGATAAAAAGATTCTCACCATCACTATGTGAAGAAAGAAAACCGAGATAGCATCGCCTGACAAACTCTCTGGTTTCCTAAGTGCAATCATTGAGATTAGTGGACCATTGAACTTTAACAAGCGGCATGTCCTTGTTTCGAAGGCATCTCACCTCCGAAGCAAGTATTCGAATAGGTTGCTACACGACAGATAGGTCTGGTGAGATCTCAAGCTCTTGCAAATCCGAAGAATCGATAATGGAATTTGACTCTCGAAGACACTTTCGAAGCTAAAAGACGTGAAACACGTCACGAATGCCAGATAGATGATCTGGAAGTGAAACTATATATGTCATAGGGCCAATACATTCAGTAATAGGAAATGGCCCTATAAAGCGAGGAGCTACTTTCCTAGTCGTAATGAAGTGCATAACCCCCTTCGAAGGAGAAACACGAATAAAGACGAGATCACCAATAGAGAATTAGAAGGGTCTTATATGGTTGTTTGCGTAGGATTTCTAGCGGCTTTGTGCCTCTTTCATTCTCTATCGAATAAGAATAACTTCTCAGAAGAATCACAAATAGAATCAGGGCCTAGAATAAGTTTCTCTCCAGATTCCAACCAACATGAAGTTATCGACGTGGCCTTTCGTATAAGGCTTCAAAAGGAGCCATACAGATACTGGTCTGAATACTATTATTGTAGGAGAATTCCATAAGAGGCAGGAAATCCTCCCAACTACCATCGAAATCTAGAATGCAAGCATGGAGACGATCCTCGAGAATACGATTCACCCATTTAGTCTGTCCACCAGACTACAGAAGATATGCTGTGCTGAAATTAAACTTTGTTCCCAAAGCTGGCTGAAGACTCTGCCAGAAGTGACTCATGAAAAGCATATCACGGTCACACACAATCGAACTAAGAACTCTGTGAAGTCTCAAGATTTCCTTGATATATAACTTGGCCAAATGAGAAGCACTCCTATTAGACTAATAGGAATGAACTAAGATGATTTGGTGAGGCGATCAACAATAACCTAAATGCTAGAATGGCCCAATCTCGAACTAGGTAGGCCATCAATGAAATGCATTGAAATCTGATCCTATTTCCATAATGGAATCTCTAGAGGCTAAAGGAGGCCAGAAGGGAGTTGATGTTCGGCTTTGATACATTGACAAGTCATGCAATTACTCACACAACTCGCCACATCGTGCTTCATGCCTTCCCAATAATAAAAGCAATGCATATTGGCATACATCTTACTACTACTAGGATGAATAGTATATTAGAACGATGACAGTCATCGAGAATGTCACGCCTAAGTGCAGAACAGAAGACACGACCTGACTGTTCTTCTTGCAAAGAAACCCATAAGAATCAATAAAAAATCATGCAACTCCACTTCATGGGACTCAGACTCATAAATCTGAATAAGGTACACAAGATCAGGATCATGACACTGAGAATCGGCAATACGATCCAGTAAGTTGGGTTGAGTGTGATGCCCCACCTCTATACTGACGCTAGCGAAGGACACTACGAGGTAACACCGTCAACTAGTACAAAGAATAAGGCTGTTGAGGAACGACCATCCGTGTAATTGCTTTGTGCGAGCACCGATATGTCAGATAGCATAACATGCATTTCATTTAACGAGGAAATCCGACATACCGATACAAACTCAAAACTACTACCCAATGGCTATATGGTCTTCGGAAACAAATGTAACATAACACAAATGAGTCACAGACATTCATATCACAAAGGCGGAAACCGATATGAATATAACACATATAAGTGTATATTAGAGTAGTGGTCAAAAAAGATCCACAATATCATAAAAGAATAGATACAAGTGCTACATCAAACGGTATGTATACATCAAGGAGTCTCTATCTCGAATGTATAACAATAACAAGAAAAAAAAAACTACCAATATAATGCAGTTAGATAAAAGCCAGATAATGATGATCCCCGATAAGGAGTCAAGCAGAAGCACATGTAACATCTCGGTCTGACCCGAGTATTATTTAATAAGAAAATAATAAACGGATCAGTCTAGCTATAAATATCAAATAAAAACGAGATAGAATAAGAGATATGACAAAAACGTATGATAACAATAATGCCATACTGTGATAAGTATGCATTTGAAAATCAACCAGAGATTAATCAATATCATAAGAATCTTCTCACAAATAAAAAAGAAAACCATATTCTTTATTTTTATTCACCAAGTCACAAATATTGGCAATCATCTCAATGCTAATCTTAAAATTTATTGAAACACAAATTCATCAATGCACAAATATTTATAAACTCATCAATGTAAATCACTAAAATTGGCGAGACAAAAATTCTAGAAATCATCAATTAGAAATCCAAAAATCACAAGAGGGGGAGGCCTATCACAAAATGGGAGCATGAAAGCTCGCCAACACGTGTATCACAAAATGGAATGCTATTCCATGGTTTCTAACATTAATTTTGAGCCGAGGCTCCACAAATGGCCTGAAGACCATGGGTCGCTACCCCACCAATTTTGAGCTGAAGCTCCACAAAAATGGGGTTTAGTCTCCTTCGCAGACAAAGAGACATCGCACATTGCTAGTCTAAACCACAAAATGATCATCATCGATCATCAAGAAGTGTCAATTACACTAAGCCCGTGAATAAATGAGTTTAGCTTCATGTCCCATAACCACTGGCTTAACTTAAATATTTACGAACAAATTGTAGATTCCCACTCACAAATTGTCTCAAGAGTTTCCATCGAACAAGTTCAAAAATTAACCGACGAAGTAAAAGCAAGCGTTTCATACCACTTGTTTTACAAAGCCATTTAATTAGATTTCTCAAGCGAATGAAGTAAAGGTTTGTATATGCTAATAGATTGAAAAACGGTCTTAAAAGCGAACTTTTTATCAAAAATAGGGTTGAAATCATCTTTGTGAAAGGGTTTGAATATTTACTACTAGTATTGAAACCTTTGCATTTTAAAGTGACAAGCCACAGAAATGATTGTATAAACAATCAATCGTCAAAAATTCACATTCGAAGACGTGAATTAAACCCAATGAAATCGAAACCAAACCCATCAAAATGGATATTCCCAAAAATCCAAAGAAAGAAGTCATCAAAGTTGATAATAGTGATAACAACTAGTCGGATTGACCAAAAATCGATTAACATTGGAGTTTTACTCAAAATTAGGCAAATAGGCAGATATGCACATATCCAGACGTCTGAGGGGTTGATCCTGACGTCTGGTTTTGGTTTCTGGAAATATTCCAGAAAACCAAACAGACGTTTGGTTCGGCAAACCAAACGTTTGAAACCATCCAGACATCTGGATTTAAGAATCAGACGTCTGGGATTGGTTTCTGACCTTTTTTATTTTTCTCTATCGCATGTAATTTTCTCCTGGAGGCAAAACCAGATGTCTGGCATTGGTATCCAGACATCTGAACACCTGGTAAGGGAATCAATTTGCCTAGGTCATGATGGCCAAAACGATTTTGGGAGCAATCGAGCGAGCAACGGCGACTAAGGATTTACGTCAAGCAACAACCCGGCCTTATAGGCTCTTTGGTGCATCCCAAACAACATAACCAAACACCTTAGTAGGATTTTTCACAAAATTGGACTTCGAATCCAAAAATTAGTAAATCACCAAATCAATTCAAATCAAAAGAAAATGATCATGAATAGATGTTAGGAATTCATACCTAACCAAAAAGATAGATATAGACATAGATGTGAGATAGAAATTTCACCTTTTACACAAAATCAAGGAAGAAGAAGCTTGAAAACAAAGAAAGATCAATCACTCTTCAGTCTCAACTCTAAAATCCCCAATCTAAGATAATAAGCAATATTTCCTAAATTAGGTTATAGCAAATTTCTGAAATTGGAGAGAGATTGAGATGGAGAAGAAGAAGGAGATGCTTACCTAAGCTTCTCTTTGAATTTGGAGCTAAAACTTGGATTTGCTAAAGAACCTACGGATTAGGATTTTAATTTCCAATCTCGTCCACCATTTTTGCTAAAGCTTGAGTTGTAGGAAATATTAGGAAGGAATGAAGAGGAGTGGAGTGGAGTTGGGTTGATATTTTAGGTTAATGGGCTGAAAACCAAACCCAAAACCCTAAGTGAAAATGTCGAAATTTTAGCTAGCTCCAAACATATCGATGTTTATACTTAAAAAGGTCGCAAATTCTATTTTTAACTCAATGGAAGTGATCTTGAGTCCTAATTTGATATTTTGCAAAAAGTAGCATTTCGGACTATAATCCGACTAACGATGCTGTATTTAAATAAAATATTTCAATATACAATCGTAAAATATGCGGGTTGTTATAGACTCCCCTCCTTAAAGAAATTGCGTCCTCGCAATATTTAAAAGATAAAAAGTAACAATCATAAAAGCATATCAACACAAAAGAAATTTGAAATAAGAAGTTCACCTTAAAAAGCACGAGAGAGTAAGTTCGGATGTGTTCGCTCGATGAATTCTCTAGATTCCCAAGAGCAATCCTTAGGATTTGAGGACCATTGAACTTTCACAAGAGGGACATCTTTATTTCGAAGGTGTTTTACTTCCGAAGCAATAGTACGAATAGGATGTTGCTCATAAGTCAAATTAGGCGAAACTTTAATTTCTTCCACAACATCAAGCTCAAGAATAGAATCGGAATCTCGAAGGCATTCCCGTAATCGAGACACGCGGAATACGTCATGAATAGCAGAAAAATGAGCCGGTAATAAAAGGCAATAAGCCACGGAACCAATACGTTCGGTGATGGGAAATGGACCAATATATCGAGGCGCTAATTTTCCCGATCGACTGAAATGCACAACACCCTTCGTACGTGAAACACGAATAAACACCAAATCTCCCATAGAAATTCTAATTTCCTTCTTCGGTTATCGGCATAGAATTTTTGCCTACTTTGAGCTTCTTTAATCCTATGGCGAATAAGGTCAATCTTTTCTGCAGAATCACGAATAAAATCTGGATCAAACCAGCTTCTCGTCGGCCTCAAGCCAACAAGAAGGAGATCGACATGGCCTTCCATAGAGTGCTTTAAAAGGTGCCATACCAATACTAGATTAGAAACTATTATTATAGGAAAACTCAACAAGAGAAATGTGATCTTTCCAACTTCCACCAAAATCAAGAACACGTGCACGAAGAAGATCATCCAGAGTTTGATTCACACACTCAGTTTGTCCATCAGACTGCGGATGATAAGCGGTGCTGAAATTAAGCTTCGTTCCCAAAGCTTTTTGAAGACTCTTCTAAAATCCACTAATAAACAATGGATCACTATCGCTAATAATAGAAGTAGGGACTCTATGCAATTTAACAATTTCTTTAATAAAGAGTTTAGCCAAAAGAGATACGGTCCGATTGGACCGAACTGGAACAAAATGGGCGGATTTAGTAAGTCTATCAACTATCACCCATAGGCTATCATGTCCCAAACAAGAACGGGGAAGTCCGTCAATAAAATCCATGGAAATTTGGTCCCACTTCCAAATTGAAATGTCCAAAGTTTTTAATAACCCATCGGGCATTCGATGCTTGGCCTAAACGAGTTGGCAAGTCATGCAATGCTTAACAAAGTTAGCAATATCGGATTTCATTCCATCCCAATAATAAAGTCGCTTCATATCTGCGTACAATTTACTACTATCGGGATGAATGGTAAATTTAGAGCGATGGGAATCTTTTAAAATATCTTTACAAAGATTAAAAATATTTCGCATGATAAGTCTACCAAATTTTCGAATACCGCCACGACCATCAATATCAAAGTCTTTTAAACCTTCAATATCAATTTTATCCCTAAAACTTTGGCTAAGAAGAGCCAATTCAGGATCTAGCTTTTGAGCTTCTAAAATGCGGTCTAAAATAGAAGGGTGAGCCTTAAGGCTACATAAAACAAAAGATGAACATAAATCAGATTCACGGTCTCGAATCTCACAAGTAGATAAAGTCTCGAGATCATTTCATTCGGATATCATCATGGAAACAGCCGCTTGTTGCTTACGACTAACGGCATCGGCAACACGATTTCCCTTTCCAGGAGTATAAAGAATATCAAGATCACAAGATGGAAGAAACTCGAGCCAACGTTGTTGACGCATATTAAGTTCCTTTTGAGAAAATAGATACTTCAAAGATTTATGATCGGTGTAGAGAACAAATTTTTCTCCCAAAAGATAATGACGCCAAATTCGAAGGGCGAAAACAATATCCGCGAGCTCTAAATCATGAGTGGCATATCTAGTCTCGACAGGCTTTAATTGCCTAGAAGCATAAGCAATAACACGTTCTCTTTGCATAAGAACGACACCCAATCCAACCCGATTAGCATCGGTATAAACAATAAAATCTTGGTTCCCTTCGGGAATCACAAGAATAGGAGCATCGGAAAGGAGTTCTTTTAATTTCTGAAAAGAAGCTTCACATTTGTCTGACCAAATGTATTTAACTCCTTTCTTTGTCGAGCTAGCAAGAGGCATGGCAATTTTATAAAAGTCTTTTAGGAATCGACGGTAGTAACCCGCCAACCCAAGAAAAACTACGGATTTCCGTCACACTCTCCGGTCTCCTCCAATCTTGAATCACTTCAATCCTTGAAGGATGCACGGAAATTCTGGATTCAAAAATGATATGACCAAGAAATTTCACATGAGATTGCCAAAAGTGGCACTTAGAGAATTTTGCTTTCAATTGATTGCTCCTAAGAGCTTCCAACACAATCCGAAGATGCTTTACATGCTCTTCCTCGATTTTAGAATAAAGAAGAATGTCATCTATAAAGATGAGAACAAATCGATCAAGAAAGTCTTTGAAAACTCGATTCATAAGGTCAATGAAATAAGCTGATGCATTTGTTAAACCGAATGGCATAACAAGTCATTCATAAGATCCATAACGCGTACGGAATGATGTCAAAGGAATGCTATCCTCTACAATACGAAGCTGATGAAAACCGGTTGCTAAGTCCAACTGTGAAAAGACTCTAGCACCGCTAAGTTGATCGAATAGATATCAATCCGAGGTAAAGGATATTTATTCTTAATGGTAAGATCATTAAGCTTGCGGTAGTCAACGCAAAGCTTAAGTGTACCATCAGATTTCTTCACAAAAATAGCCGAAGCTCCCCAAGGAGGGGAACTAAAATGAATAAATTGCTTCTCTTCCAATTCGGATAATTGTTTGTGCATCTCCTTATTTTCTTTATTGGACATATAATAAGGAGGACGAGTATAGGTAGAGCTCCAAGAATTAGAATAATTCCGAACTCAATTGCTCGCTTAGGTGGCAATCCTAAAACGGGCTCAAATATGTCGGGAAATTCACGAACAACGTGAATGAGAAAAATGACATCTTCCTCATCATTATTATCGTCATCATGAGGATTTAGAGAATACAAAGATGCTGCCAAGTTGGAATCCGAATCTTTAAGAACAATAGAAATCTACTGAACAGATTGAGGATAACGAAGATGAATAGTCCGCTCAGGACATGGGATATGGGCTTCATAACGATTAAGCCAATCCATTCCTAAAATCATTCTGAAGCCTAAGTAACGCATGACATGCAAATCGGGTCGGAAAGAATAATCACATAAAATAATCTCAACATCATTACAAAGCAAACTGAGTGTTGTGGATCCACCAACCTAATTAGCAATTCTCATGGAAGTCATTAAAGCCATAACACTTAAAGAAAAAGTATCAACAAGTTCTTTTGATATAAAAGAATGGGATGCACCCATGTCAAAATGAACTCAAATAGGTTGATCATGAAACATAATAATGCCATCAAGGATAGAATGAGAAATACCTTGACCACGAGAAGTGTTACTAGGGGCTTGCACCACATTTAGCTTTCCCTCCTTCTTGCTTTGAAGTTTGGGACATGCAGATATATAATGACTCGAACTTTTGCAATAGCGGCAAGCAAGGGGTTTTGAACACTTATTTGCATAATGGTCCTTAGAACCACAATTGTAGCACTGGCCACCACTAGAGGTAGAAGTCTTTGCTACTTGAGTTGCTTGCTTCCCTTTCTTGTTGGGATAAGGACCTTTGAACTTATTAGGCCTCCTCTTATTGTTATTGAAGTTCGGTTTGGCACTCCAAACTTCAACATAGCTCTCTTTATCTACCTCTTCAAGTCGAAGAGCGATATCAACAAGTTGATCAAAAGAAACTTCCAGTTTCAGAAGTAAAGGCTTTTTGAGATTCTTATTCAAGGCATAGACGAACCTCTAATTTTTCTTCAATGGGGTATTTACGTACTCGACCCCGTATTTATAGAGGGATTCAAAAGATGCAACATAATCTGTCACAGAAGATTCTCCTTGAACAAGGTCAATAAAACGACGGACTAAAGCCACTTTTTCAGCTTCCGGCACAAACTTTGATTCGAATCTTTCTCGGAATTGCTTTCAAGTAAGATCCGCTTCAATAATTTCAGAAATAAGAAGCTCATACCAATCTAATGCTCTTTCTTGGAGTATGCTACAAGCCACTTGGACTCGATAAAGATCAGTAAGATTCATGCGAGAAAAGATGCGATTGCATGTTCTAAGCCAAGCTTGGACTTCGACAACGCCCTTGGAACCCCTGAACGGTTCCATCCAAATTTGTATAATCACTGCACAGACGTGCAAATCTGGATTTTGGGTGAGTAAGCTCTAGAATGGCTCCGACAGTGTGAGCATTCTTTACCAGATCAAGAAGTTGTTGGGTGGACATAAATACTCCATCCAGAGGAGTAGAATTGGATAGACCGGCGCTGGGACGGCCTGGTCTAACCATTTCTCTTCATTAAGAAAGAAAGAAAGAAGAAGAAAAAGGTTAATCTCAGAATGAATATCAAACAATCATGATTGATAAAATAAGGCATCACAAAGGAAATAGGATAGAATGGGTCCAATGACTCGAATATATCCCAAGGCACGACTCCTAAGAAGGACTTAGGACAATGATCCTTGCTAGGTTATTCTACATTGTTCCGAAGTTTGGCTCTGATACCAATCTGTGATGCCTCTCCTCTATACTCACGCTAGCCAAGGACACTACGAGGTAATGCCGTCAACTAGCACGAAGAATAAAGCTGTTGAGGAGCGACCATCAAAGCACCGATACGTCAGATAGCATAACATGCATTTCATTTAATAGGGAAATCCGACATACCGATACAAACTCAAAACTACTAAACAATGGCTATGTGGTCTTCGGAAACAAATGTAGAAATAAACATAACACAAATCAGTCACAGACATTCATATCACAAAGGTGGAAACAGATATGAATATAACACATATAAGTGTACATCAGAGTAGTGGTCAAATAAGATCCACAATATCACAAAAGAATAGATACAAGTGCTACATCAAAGAGTATGTATGCATCAAGGAGTCTCTATCTCGAATTTATAACAACAACAAGAAAAAAAACTACCAATCTAATGTAGTTAGATAAAAGCCAGACAATGATGATCCCCGATAAGGAGTCAAGCAGAAGCGTCTGTAACATCTCGGTCTGACCCGAGTATTATTTAATAAGAAAATAATAAACGGATTAGTCTAGCTATAAATATCAAATAAAAATGAGATAAAATAAGAGATATGACAAAAATGTATGATAACAATAATGCCATACCGTGATAAGTATGCATTTGAAAAGCAAACAGAGATTAATCAATATCACAAGAATCTTCTCACAAATCATAAAGAAAACCATATTCTTTATTTTTATTCGCCAAGTCAAAAATATCGGCAATCATCTTAATGCCAATCTTAAAAGTTGTTGAAACACAAATTCACCAATGCACAAATATTGATAAACTCATCAATGTAAATCACTAAAATTGGTGAGACACAAATTCTAGAAATCATCAATTAGAAATCCAGAAATCACAAGAGGGGGAGGCCTATCACAAAACGGGAGCATGAAAACTCGCCAACACGTGTATCACAAAACGGAACGCTATTCCATGGTTGCTAACCATTAATTTTGAGCCGAGGCTCCACAAATGGCCCGAAGACCATGAGTCGCTACCCCATCAATTTTGAGCCAAAGCTCCACAAAAACGGGGTTTAGTCTCCCTCGCAGACATAGAGACATCGCACATTGCTAGTATAAACCACAAAATGATCATCATCGATCATTAAGAAGTGTCAATTACACTAAGCTAGTAAATAAATGAGTTTAGCTTTTTGTTCCATAACCAATGGCTTAACTTAAATATTTACGAACAAATTGTAGATGTCCACTCACAAATTGTCACAAGAGTTTCAATCGAACAAGTGCAAAAATTAACTGACGAAGTAAAGCAAGCGTTTCATACCACTTGTTTTACAAAGCCGTTTAAGTAGATTTCTCAAACGAATGAAGTAAAAGTTTGTATATACTAATAGATTGGAAAACGGTCTTAAAAGTGAACTTTGTATCAAAAATAGGGTTGAAATCATCTTTGTGAAAGGATTTGAATATTTACTACTAGTATTGAAAGCTTTGCATTTTAAAGTAACAAGCCACAGAAATGATTGTATAAACAATCAATCACCAAAAATTTACATTTGAAGACGTGAATTAAATCCAATGAAATCGATACCATACCCATCAAAATGGATATTCCCAAAAATCCAAAGAAAGAAGTCATCAAAGCTGATAATAGTGATAACAACTAGTCAGATCGACCAAAAATCGACTAACATTGGAGTTTTACTCAAAATTAAGCAAATAGGCAAATATGCACAGATCCAGACGCCTGAGGGGTAGATTCAGACGTCTGGTTTTGGTTTCTGGAAATATTCCAGAAAACCAATTAGACATCTAGTTCGGCAAACCAAATGTTTGAAACTATCCAGACGTCTGGATTTAAGAATCAAACGTCTAGGATTAGTTTCCGACCTTTATAATTTTTCTCTGCCGCTTATAATTTTCTCCAGGAGGCAAAATCAGACGTCTGGCATTGGTATCCAGACATCTGAACACCTGGTAAGGGCAACAATTTGCCTAGGCCGTGATGGACAAATGATTTTGGTAGCAATCGAGCGAGCAACAGCGACTAAGGATTTACGCCAAGTGACAACCCGACCTTATAGGCTCCTCGATGCACCCAAAATAACATAACCAAACATCCTTAGTAGGATTTTTCACAAAATTGGACTTCGAATCCAAAAATTAGTAAATCGCCAAATCAATTCAAATCAAAAGAAAATGATCATGAATAGATGTTAGAAATTCATACCTAAGCATAAAGATAGATATAGACATAGATGTGAGATAAAAATCTCACCTTTTACACAAAAGCAAGGAAGAAGAAGCTTGAAAACAAGGGAGGATCAACCACTCTTCAATCTCAACTCTAAAATCCCCAATCTAAGATAATAAGCAATATTTCCCAATAGGAAATTTCTGAAATTGGAAAGAGCTTGAGATGGAGAAGAAGAAGGAGATGCTTACCTAAGCTTCTATTTGAATTTGGAGGTAAAACTTGGATTTGCTAAGAAACTAGGGCTTAGGATTTCAATTTCCAATCTACTCCACTATTTTTGCTAAAACTTGAGTTGTAGGAAATATTAGGAAGGAATGAAGAGGAGCGGAGTGGAGTTGGGTTGATATGTTAGGTTAATGGGCTGAAACCCAAACCCAAAACCCTAAATGAAAAGGTCGAAATTTTAGCTTGCTCCGAACATATCGATGTTTATACTCAAAAAGGTCGCAAACGCCATTTTGAACTCAATGGAAGTGGTCTCGATTCCTAATTTGACAATTTGCAAAAAGTAGCATTTCGGACTATAATCCAACTAACGATGCTGTATTTAAATAAAATATTTAAATATACAATCATAAAATATGCGGGTTGTTACATTAAGCTTCCAAACTGAATAATAAAATATGAGAATAAGAAGATGGAGCTCGATTATGAATATCACAAAGTGATAAGATCTTTATAACATCCCATTTGGCTAGCATCATAGAAACAACAGCTGAATGTTTACGACTAAGCGCATCAACAACATGATTACCCTTACCAGGAGTATACTGGATATTGAAGTCATAGGAGGCAAGGAACTCGAGCATACTTGTTGCCTCATATTGAGCTCCTTCTGAGTGAAAAGACATTTTAAAGACTTGTGATCGGTATAGAGAATGAAATGCTCACCTAATAAATAGTGTCACCAAATCTTTGAGGCGAAGACAATGGCAGCTAACCCAAGGTCATGAGTAGCATAGCGAACTTCATTCGGTCGCAGTTGCCTAGAAGCATAAGCAACTACCCACTCCTTCTGCATAACCATAGCGCCAAGGCCACAATGGCTAGCATCGGTGTAAACAACAAGATCTTGATTCGCTTCGGGAACTACACGAATAAGAGCATTAGAAAGAAGCTCCTTCAACCACTGAAAAGAAGCTTCACACTTGTTGGACCAAATAAATCGAATTCCTTTTTGAGTAAGGCTGGTGAGAGGAAGCACACTACAAGAGAAATCCTTAATGAACCGGCGCTAATAACCTGCCAATCAAAGGAAGCTACGAATCTCATGAACATTCTCAGGCCTCTTCCAATTTTGGATGGCTTCAATCTTCGAAGGATTGACCAAAATGCCCTTGGAAGAAACGACATGGCCTAAGAACATAACCTTATTTTCCCAGAAATGGTACTTGGAGAATTTGGCTTTAAGCTGATGATGACGAAGAGTACTGAAGACAATTCTCAAGTAATTAGCATGCTCTGCTTCAGACTTCGAATGGACAAGGATGTCGTCAATGAACACAAGGATGAACTTATCGAGATTATTCTCGGAATACTAGATTTATAAGATTAACAAAGAAAGCAGGAGCGTTTGTCAAACCGAATGGCATAACGAACCACTCATATGATCCGTATCGAGTGCAAAATGCTGTAAGAGGTATGCTATCTTCCGCGACTCAGAGCTGATGAAAACCAGTGGCAAGGTTTAGCTGAGAGAAGACCTTAGCACCATGCAATTGATCAAACATATCATCGATCCTAGGCAATGAATTGCTATTCTTGATGGTCAACTCGTTAAGCTTATGATATTCGATGCAAAGCCTAAGAGTTCCGTCGAACTTCTTCACGAAGACGACTACGTCATCCTACGGTGAAAAATTGGACCGAATCTGTAACGACCCAGAATGTTGGTCGTTAGATTTTGAACATTGTTAAATGTGGATTTTGAATTGATTTTGAAAATAAGGATTTTGTTAAATCAATAGAATTTGGTTGTAATTTTCAATATGGAAATTCAATTAAAATTTGAATAATAATTAAATATTTGGAATCGGAATAATTTGTGAATCTGGATGTAAATAGTTATGAAAATGGTTTCTAAGGTTTATTTTCAATTTAGTTTGATTTGAATTTTTCTATTGGATTTTTAGATGGAACTAAAAGTCGATAAGTTAAATTTGGAATTTTTATATTAATTAAATAATGGAATTTAATACGTAGTGATAATGCAAATAATCGAATTTTGATTTAAATTGAATCAGAATGAATTCAAATATGATTATAAATTCTATATGATTTATAATTAAGTTAGTGAAGTTTTAAAAGTGAAATTTTAAGTGATTTCGACGATTTTGGAAATCGCTCGAACTAATCAACGAGTTAAAATAGCCTTTCGGGGGACAGTCTCGGAATTCGAAGAAACCAGATCCATTGGATCCATAATAATTTATTATTATCGGGTTCCAAATTTCGTAACGTTTGGAGTTACCGTTTGTTCTTATGGGTGAGAAACGCGTTGAAATTTAAATCGATAATTTAATATTTAAATCGATTCAAAAAGCTATCTTCCACATACGACCAAATTAGCGTCCAAACTATGCTCCATTGTGTTCGGAAGGCGGGTAAAATCTTATAATCGCCTGGCTACACTTGTGATTTGGAGTTCGTTTGAAAAGCTTGTTAAATTGAGAATATTAATAAAATATTATATTAAAACGTGTGTGTGTGTGTGTATTCACGTTTTCTGGCCGAAGCCTTAGTTTCTCAACGCAGCCGGCGCTTAAGCCATCAATGGCAGAAAACAATCCTCTTTCCCATTGATTTTCTTCCTATCCACTCATTATTATTAAAAACTCCCAACTGGAAGATCGTAGAACTCGTCGAACTCTCTATAGTTAACGGCTATGATCCAGATTTATGCTTTGGATTATAAGTAAATCAAGATTTAAGGGCGTGCATTCGTGCTAAGTTATGGTGCCTAGGGATGACCGAGCCTTGCGTCGTTCTAGACGTGGGAGGAGCTCGAGATGGCGCTTTAAGTGGAGGTGACCGATCGATTTTTCGTCAAGTGTACGATGGTGCATCGTCGTGTGATCATCGCGTGATGATGGGTTCATTCTTATTTGATGTCGCGTGGGAAGAAGGAAGGAACTGGCCTTGATCTGGATTGAATGAATGGCCTGATTTCATTCAGGGATAAAAAAAGAGAAATTGTTTATAGAAATTATATTCAAAAGTTTAAAATAACATAACTTTTGCATGCATGATCAGATTCCAACGAAACAAGAAGCGCCGGAATCGCAGCGATGCGATCTATGCTATAATGCAGATTTAGAGACAATTGGAGCTAGCGAAATTTTTGGGTTAAATCGATCGCGGTCGGTTTAATTCAGGAATTTAAATGCTCAACGAATGCAACGTGGGTTAATCTCACTCACATCTGGATACCATTTAATTTAAATAGTTAATATTTAAATAATTAAGTGATTGGTTGAATATGAATACTACTATCAGTCTGGATTGATATTTATTTTTTGTGCTAATATTTGTGGATCCAGAGAAAACAGGTTGGAGGGATCCAACTGGATGCCTCACAAATAGAAATTTATTTATATCCTATGATATATTTCATTGATATCCTGTAATAGATTGATTTGGAATTTTGTTATGTTATGCTATGATTGGATGAATACAATCTGGGAATTTAAAATATAAATAAAATAAATTGGGTTTAAAAGGAAATAAAAGAAAAATTTTAAGGAAAGAATTTAATGGAATTAAATTCAAAAATTGGTTTGGAGTCTGTCAAAGTGTTTTTGAAATTTTGATTTAAAAGGAAACGTGAAATGAAAATTTATAAACTGGGTTTATAAATGAAGTGGAATATTTATCGGGGATAAATATTAAAGTATAGGTTTTCAGTGGGAATTTCTATAAGAAGTGCAAATTGCTTAAAAATAATAGTGAGATTTTTTTTAAAGGATAGGAAGTTTACTTTTCCTGGAAAATTAAGTATGTTTCCAAAGAAAAGTTTTCAAAAATATAAACTAAAAGTTTAAAATGTGATTTTAGAAATATTCTGAAAAAAAATTATTATTCTTAAATATATTTTAAATAAGCGAATATTTATTTAAGTAATTATGGAATTTAAATTATATAAAGGTAAATTAGTATTAAATTTCCAAAAGGGGTATTTTGATATAAATATTTGATTTAATAACTTTATTTTAAAAGGTAATTTTGGTTTAAATTACTTAGAAACTCTCCTATATTTTCCTAAGTATTTTTTTTATTTAAGTAAACTTCTGGTAGCCTTATTTTAAATATTTTAAGCATATATTTTGAAAGTGATTTTCCAGGAAATAGAATGTGTTTAAAAATAAAAGGAGTTTATTTTAAAGTGTTGGAAGAAATTTACGGGATTTAAATGTAAATTCGAATTGAGATAAATCAAGCAGGATTTATAAAAGGATTCTTTGGTTTATTCTGAAATGAAAGTGTATTTCCCTGAAAAGCCAAGTATGTTTTAAAGTAGATTTTTAAGAAAAAGGTTAAAGTTTTAAATTTGATTTCAAAAGAATGTTTTTAAGAAAATTCTTATTTAAGTTGTAAAAAAATTACTAAAGGTAAATATGTACTAAATTTGTTATAGTAATAATTATTTTTAAAAGGAGTAATTGGTATTATGTTTTAAAAGAATATTATTAATATTTATATTTTAAAAAATGGTTTTATTTTAAAGATAATTGGTTAAAGTTTTATTTGAAAACTTGTATGGGATTTCATAACTTTATTTTAAGATTTGGTATGACTTAACTTTTATTTTGGAGAAAAATAGTTTATATTCTATAAGCAGTTTTATTTGAAACATTTATAAAGTATGTATATATTTCAAATAAAGTATGTAAATAGATTTAATTTAAAATTATTATAAATCTAAAGTATTTGGCTTGGATATTTTCAATGGAAATCAATATTTGGAAATTTATTCCATAAGGAATGTGTGGTTTGAAACAGTTTTCAAGGGGTTGAAAATGGAAATATATCTTGCAAAGATATTTTTGAGGATAATGAATAATTTGGGAAAATTACACTACTACAAAACATGCCATTTTCATGGCCTCATTTGAATCGGTGAAGTAAAAACTGATGCAAATAGAACTATTTGCATTAGTTCTGTCTTTATAACCGATGCAATTGGTACGTGGAAAGCAATATGTAATAAAAAAATCAAATTTGCATCGGTTGTCACCAACAACCGATGCAAATAGTTTTAATCGCATCGGTTTTAAAGTCAACCGATGCAACTACGTCCAAAATAATAATTTTAGCATCGGTAGCGGAGACGATTCAATTTCAAATTATCTAGGTTATTCGTTGCTCAACTGTTACATCCCGCCTTTCCAATTTTTTTCGCTGCTCCCATTCTTTTACCCAAATAATTCGCCTCCTTCAAAACAAAAAAAACCCTAAAATTGATTGTCGCCGTATGTTATTTCACGGATTAGATTTGGGCTACCAAAGCACCGTTAAGCGATCAATTTCTATGGATTCCTCAGTTCGTATTCGAGAGCGATTCCACTATGGTAGTCCCTTTGGGTGATTTGGGTTTATGAGGTGGTTCGCGGCAACTTGGCAAGGAAGATTTGGATATTGGGTTAAAGATGTTGGAAATTGCAGCTTGGAGGAGATTGGGTTTCTGTGGTTTGTACGTGGGTTCGATCGGGGATTGCGGTGATGCTATGCTTGGGTTTCTCGAGTTGCTGCTTTGGTTGGAGAGGATTTGGTATGGTGCTGCAGTGTGGGATTCGAGCAGGGAAGTGAACTGATGGCAGTGGTCAAGTGAATTCGAACAGAGATGCTTTGGTATGTATTTTTTTCTTTTCTTTTTTGAATGGATGATGGGTATTGATGGTTGGCAGTTTTGTAATGGTGGCAGCGATTGTTTGTGAAGATGGTTGATGATGTGCAGTTTTTATGTGTAGGCTTGTTGAAGTGTTGAAGCTGGGTTGTACGTGAACAGCGGGCTAGAACGCAGAGATTGAAGTCAAAGATTGTTTGGTTGGCTGTTGTTTATCAAAGTGGTCTGTGGTGAAGACTGTAGTGATGGTGGAGTGTAGAGGCACTGGCAGTTGAGCTTGGTAGGGAGATTGTTAGGACAGTTGAGCTTGGTATGTAGAGAGGAGAGCAGGGTGGTTCGATGGGCAACAATGTGTAGTTTGCGACAGGGAATGGTAGCTTTTATTTCTAATTTTTTATTTCTAACATTGATGGAAATCTTTTATTTCTAATTTTTTATTGCAACTCTGTGCCTAAAAAGATGATCTATTACATGTAACATAAGAGAGTATTTATGCATGTGCTAAAAGCCTAATGCATTTTTAGGGAGCTACCAAAAAACCCTTAGTTTGTATGGCCTCCATGTCATCATTAGTGATTAACTAATCCTCCACTAACATGTGCTTTTCTTTAAAATTAGGTCCATTAGTATAATCTTATAATCCTGTAATCCTATACGTCAGACATCTATTATTTTAGTATCTATTCCCTACAGAATATTTGGTTACGAACATTAAAGATATATCACAATGAGGTAGAAAAAATTATCTAATTCAATGAAGAATACCAGGTAACATGATAGCCAGTTCTACTGAAATTTGCAGCTTAGTTTATTCCAGATCATTTTAGTTGTGCATGCTAATAGCATCAAAGCACAGGCTTACTGAACTTTGAGTTTCAATCATAAAAACACTAAAACTGCAAAACATTCAACGAAAAAATGAACAATCATGATGCGGTGCAAAAACTAACACATAATAAATTACAACAATGGATTATGTAACAAGGTTTGATTACTCCTTACCGATACATCGTTATGTATTATAGGAAGGAGTGACTTTTAAGACCATTTTATTCGTTTTTATGTATGTTCGAAACTCTTTCCAATACACTTACTTATTCGATGAAATCAGGTCATTTTTATTTTCGATTGCACATTACTTTATTGACTTTCATCTTATATTCTATGGTATCCCCATTATTTTACTACTATGGTTCCATTGTATTTTAACACAGACAGGGGATGCATATATCTCATAGCTGAGAACAAATTAACTTTTCAAATATTGTGATAAAAGACCTATCTGAACAAAATGAAATAACAATCGATGGTAAATTTTTACTATCAATTAATGACCAATATAAATTTTATTAACTAATGAATAGCCACTGCATACTAGACATTCTATTTATACTATCAACGAATGAAGTGCTTTTTTATACATTTGATCGATCATTCTTCTAACTAGTGACCTATATATCTTTCTTATGCAAATAAGGAGACTACGCCCAGGGTATGGAGTTTACTCTTTGGATATTAAATATGTCAAATTATATTTCAAAAAATTACACCCTCTACAATAAATTAAATTTCAAAGACTAAAATATCCTTAGAAAGCAATGTATTTTTTTCACTTCTATTATCTTCTTGCGTTAGTTTGTTAGTCTAAACCAATGCTTTTTCAAAACTCTAGTTTTTAAATCAGTGAAAAAAATTCAGTTTTCACTACTAAGTTATACTTTTGGGTTTACAGATTTACTAAGAATTTTTTTTATTTTTCACTACTAAGTTTCTAAATAAGTGAAGAAAAAATTCAAACCCTAGTTTACAAACCAGCGAAGAAATTTTTTTATTTTTCACGTTTTGCAGGATAACAAGGATAGTTCTGAAAATGGTAGGGGGCTACTAAGTTATTTTTTGGGTTTACCGATTTTTTTGATTTTTGGGGCTATTAAGTAAATGATCGGATTGAAATAGAATTTGATATTTATGTATTTATCTCTATTACATTTAGAACGAAGTCATTATGTAACCAAGTTATATAACGCATTTTCCTTTTTCAGTTTCATAGACAATAAATGTTCTATTATAACACAAGTAATATGTTATTTACCTTTGATTAACAGAATTGTGTATTTTCATCTCTACTTTATGTGATAGGCAAATCACTTGTACGGTTAACAGTGTTTTTCGATAACGTAAAAAATTTGTTATTAGCCATCTAATGCTCTGAGGAATTATGTACAAGTGTAGTGTTTTTTTGTGCTTGTATGTTTTGATGTTGAATAACTTATATATGCATAATAATATATTGGTATGAGCCATAAAAAGATGTAATCATATATTATTATTTTTTCGTTGAGACTCTGGTGCGATACGTTGGAGCTCATTTGCTAAAAAAATTAATCTGAACCTATATGCATACTCGTTATTTTTTGCTTATTATGATCGTACATGGCAAATAAAAGATGATTAGAACAGGTAATTTAATCTTCTTGTTGGCTTTGAAGCTACTGATTTGATCAAAAGCTTTTTTCCCCTTACTTTTAGTTGCACTTTTTAGTGAAAATGAGAAGCAACTTTTTCAGGTAAGACCTTTTAGTTACATTGATAAGCAAAGATCGGTTAAGTTGCACAAAAAGTGAGGTATCATATGGTTAATTAGGCATCAGTTATTGACTATTTTTCTTTTGATTTTGTTAACTATGAAGTGTCTCACTCAAAAATTAGCTGAAACGGCACTTAAAAAATCTGATGCAATGTTGCTCTTGGACCAAGTGGTGAATGCAGCGAAGGAATTTATCATTCTTGCTACTGTTTCTGGTTGGTTGATCACCTAGTGTAAGCCAGTTAATTTTAGTTTTCCGATAGTTATCTTGTGCTTTAGCATTTAATAGGTTGTGTCATTTTTGATGCAGCCCTTATATTCTTATATAAGTTCATCATTACTGGGGTCATTAATCAAGAGAGCATGTAATGAGTTGGAGTAATCCCTAAGACCGTTGCATTGTTGTTTAGTGCCACACCTTTGTTCCAAGATTTAAGGCAGCATTTAACAAATTTGAGCTTACTCTAAAAATTGGATTGCCATTGTTTTTATATCTGCTACATCCCCTTATAAATTTTTGATATTCAGATTGAAAAATCCTAGAATTATTTAATTTAAACGGCTTAATTTGGTTACTAATCGGTTTAGTTATAATTATTCCTACATGTACTGATATCTTTGAGGCCATCCAGATTTGTATATGCTTGAAAGTTGTAGTCTGCACTAAGGTTAGAAATGCGCACATTATTAAACAGAGTACAGTTGAAATCACCAGCAACTTCCCATGGTAGTGTTATAAGCTGCAATTTTTTAATATGTTGAACATGCTTTTTTGTACAGGTACTCTACCCCCGCTGTGAATGATTTCTACAACTATGACATTGAAGGTAAAGAATTTGTTCAACATTATTATTTACTGTACAATAGCATCTTAAGGTTAGTAGATTACTCATTAGATTTTGATAGTTGTATATAAATTTAAGTTTGTAGATACAAAATACTAAAGATTATTTCTGTTGTAATATAGTCAATCCATTCTTTACATACGTATCTATCATTCTTCACATATGTAATTATTCGACGAGAGAAGACTAAATCCACTATGTAATCTGTTACATTTAAATGCCTTTTAAGTGCGATCTATGCGTAACTTGTCTACAGAGTTTAGTTCTTCGGGTATTATCTCTGAATTTCCTAGTGCATTTGGAAAACCTTATTTAAACTTACATATTAATGAACTGCACAAGTTATTTGGATAATATAGCATACAACTCATCCTTAAAGATTCACGTGGCAAATTATTTAAGTGCCTTCCTCTACGAAAGCAATCAATTTCATCCTTTTATTTACTTATTATAATATCTGACATGTCTTCTATATGCTGCTATATGTTAGATTAATAATTGAATAACTGGTCCCGATCTCTTTGACCTGTCAATATTTAGCTGATTAGTATTGACATATTTGTACTATAGTTGATTAACAACTGTCAGTGTACAAACTCTCAACTTTGACACACTTATCCATATCTATTCCTCGGCCACTAAAAACCATTTTCTTGTTTTTAGCAGGTACCGATTGTTGGAAAAATATATCTCAATCAGAACAATGTGGCAACTGTGAATTATGATCGGTATGTGTAATTTTAAATGTAATCCAGATAAATCTATCGATCAATATATTGCCTTTTCTTCTTATGGATAATTAGTGCATTTTATATATAGTATGTTTCGTATACAAAGACAGATAAATTCTAAGAGATCTGAATACTGCCAACTTCCTGATAATGATTTTTTTAATTCACAAATGTTTATTTTTTTTACTCGGTATAATAATGAATTCCTTAAAATATTATCTATTTTGGTTCCATAAAAAATTCCATGTTGGAGGTAGCTTATGTATTTTAGTGAAAAAATGATCTGAATCACTCAGTTTGTTGATCTAAAAGCTTGGATCTATCTGATCCAATGGTAGATTCATTATTCCTGCTTTAAGGAGAGTCTCAAAGTCTAAGCAGGAAACTAGGCAATATGTATTAAGCAGGAAACTGATGATCACTTTGATGCAATCAGTTTCGCTCCTCTTGAGTTTTACGGTTGCGCCGAGTTGATTGTGACATAAATGGAGATTCATTTTTCTCATGTATTCATGACAAGGTATTTTAGGGTTGCAAAAATAATTTCTTGTATTTACTCGATTTTAATTCATCATGTAAAATATATATCCTATGCAATCAGATGGTAGTTTGTCAGATGGTGGATGGAGTGCAAGCAGTTGTATATTGCTAGCTGATGTGCACAAAATTATGCATGATTTTGGTAAAGGCAGTGATGGGTAGAAGTATGGTTTTTACTGTGATACTGTAATATTAAAATGGTCGGAGACAGTTGCACGTATGAATGTGATACTGTGATACTGGGATATTGAAATGTATTGAGATGGTGCACAGAGACAGTTGCAATGTCACTATTTTGCAATGAAATGTATCGAAATGCGACTGTATATGGCTGGAGTATGAAGTATAAAAGTGTATGGGCAACTGTATATGAACTGAAGTATAAAAGTAGCTGTCAAGTAGGGTGGACTATGTGGGTGCAGAAGTGGAATGTTCGGTGATGCTAGCTGAATTGAAGTGACAGTGAGGAGTTTGTGACAGGAGAAAAGAATGTTTGTGACAGGGGCGGTAGTATGTACTGATAAATGACAGTGAATGTCGAAGGTTTAGAAATGGTTTGTGGCAATGAAAATATGCAGTGTAGTTATTGGTTGAACTGAATTGTGAATGATGGTGGTCAGGAAACTAAGTTATGGTTGATTGACGGCTGCTATGAAGTTGTACGGTAAGGCAGTTTGGTGGCAGTAAGTTTGCAAGGAAGAGGATGGTGAATGTGCAGAGGCTAATGGTTTGCTTTGAAGGGGTTGTTTCAGGACGAAGGGAGGCCTGGATTAAAATTAAGTAAATACAAGAAATTATTTTGTATTTTCAAGGTTCAGAAAACTTGTTTGTGGTTGTGAAGTATGTTGTTGCAGTGGACGTTTGGTGGAAGTAATGTAGGTATGGCAGTGTTGTGTGCAGTTGTTTGCTGCTGTGTGGTTTGAACTGGGGTGTGGTGGTTTAGTTTGGGTGATCAAAAGGTTATGGTGGAGGGGTGGTCTTTTGCACTATGAAGGTTATATTGATGAGGTGATTATCTTAGTGGGTTTGTTATATGTAATGTGTAGAGAAATGTTGATGTAGAGATTGATGATATGAGGATGGTGTGTTATGTTGCTGGGTGGAATGTCAGAACTGTAGGTAGTGGGAGTTATGTGACAAGGAGGTTTGTGGTTGGGAAATTGATGAGAGTGCAGGAGCAGATGATTTGGTGGTCATAGTACTTTGGTGGCTGCTAGCAGTATAAAGTGGTAGCAAGGGGATGTCTGGTTGTAAGTTGTTTTAAGTGTGGTGGAGATGATATGCTACTACTGTTTATGTGAGTTGTATGGTTTCAGGTGAATGAAGTGGGAAGGAGTTTGGGCAGAGGAAGGGCAGTGATGGTTGCAACAGAGGTTGGATGGTGGATAGATGAAATGTGGCAATAAGATAACTTAATGATTGTACTAAAGATCTGAATTATGCTGCTAAAATGAATGTATGGACCATTATTTTGTATAGATTATTAACACTATAATCGATATATGTTTATTTTGATATTATATTATTTAGTTTTTATTTCCCATCAAATTTATTTTTGAATGATTGTAATATTGCATGCAATAATTGTTTGTTATAATCAATAATATATATAGTCTATTTGAGTACTGTAATAATGGTTTCTGAAAACGACTTTTTTGCATCAGATATAAATAGCTGATGCAATAGAGGGATTAGTTTGCATCGGTTGTTATAAAAATCTGATGCAATAGAGGGATTAGTTTGCATCGATTTTCAACAACAACTTATGCAACAAGTTCCTTTGTTGCATCGGTTTTCATTACAACCGATGCAACGTGGGGGCTGTGTCCAAGCAACCAGCCATGATATTTTTCATCGGTTGTTAGTAACAACCGATGCAAAAGGGACCGTTTTGCATCGGTTTCAGACCTGATGCAAAAGTGTTAAGCCTGTTGCATCGGTTGCATATGCATTGGCTGTTGAACTAATGCAAAAGGGGGGCTAAACAACCGATGCAAATGGCCTGTTTTGTAGTAGTGTTATTTATTGTTTGACGGATGTTTGTGAATGTTAATTGATAGTTAAACCATTGACTATCAATATTCACCAATGCGTTGATCATTTCGAAGACACCGGGATCAGGATTAATTTCTCGAAAACCACTTCGATCCGATTTGTACATTTTCGTAAGAAAAACGAGTTCGGGGTCGTAGATGGAGCAGCGAAGTGCAAGGGCTAGTCGCTACTAATCCCGAGGGGATTCCAAAATGGATGTAGTAGGAGTAGTGCCTTTGGTTCCGTTCGAACCCGAGATGGACTTGTATGGATGAATGCTTTCGAAACATCGTCAGGGGGACGATGGGCATTCTAAGTGAAACATTCTAAAAGGTAACGCTTAGCCTCAAGCCTCATCAACCAGGAATGACTGAAAATCAGGGGTTATGCAGCAAGGCTACGTTAGCACCCATTAGGGTAAGATCATCCCTGTCTAGATGTCCCTTTTTATTCGGCTTAGTGGTGCGGTCGTTGATCCTAATCATGGGGTGATCTTACTCGGGATTATCCAGTAAGGGGTAGTCCCGGCCTTGTGTTGCAGGGGATCTGGCGTGGTCGTTGGTACACTGATCTAGACCAGGTACTGTGACAGGTGGTACCCCGGTGCTTAGTCATTAGTTGAAAATCCATTTTCCCTACGCACCTTTTACGAGTTTTGTTTGTATAACCAACTTTGTGGCTAGTAGCTGGAATATAATCATGTAACAATTCGGCTATTTGAATAATTATTTGTATATGGACATTATTATAATATTGGAGGATTTTGATAAGAAATGTTTCAGCTATCGTAAGGTAAAAACCCGACATGATTATTTGTGGCGTGGTCTTACGAGATGCTTTTGATTTCAAAGGATTTTGAAACTGTAATAATCAACTTGGGTGTATTTTCCTTATGCTTGTATTCCAGACTGACTCGGGTGTTATTTCACTATAATGCTCAGGTCAGACTGAGTATTATATATACAGGAAAGGATGCTGTGGAGCTCAGGAGAAGAGCTGGAGTCCGAGACGTATTACCGTACTTGTTTATATCCGCTGCTGCGATTGTTTGATAATTGTCAGGCTGGTAATTGTTGTTTGTTTGTGATACTATGATGATGTAATATATAAAACAGATATAGTTTTCATTTTATGTAAAGATTTGTTATTGACTATTATATATTGTTCCGCTGCGATTGTGAGATTCTATAATTATTTAGTTCCTTCTCTCTTCTACCTTCTTTCTTTTTCCTCAACAATCTGTCTTTTCCGGCCCTTGATCGTCACCATATTATACCGTGGAGTATTTTGTGTCGGTTTTCGAGGGTCGAGAGGGGTGGGTCATTACAGAATCAATTGCTTAGACTCAAGCTCTAAAAGCTGCTTCTTGAGTTCCTCATTTTCTTTTATAGACATCCTCATGGAAGGAAGACTAACTAGCTGGGCGCCTGGAATGAGATCAATGTGGAACTCAATCGCCCGCTTGGGTGGAAAACCCGAAACAGGCTCAAATACATCAGAGAAATCACAAACAATAGGAATTCAAGAAATATCATCATCTCGTGAGTCAAGAGAAAATAAATATGATTCAAAATTATCCACGTTCCGAAGAACAAGTGATAGCTGAGCAGACGAATCTAGATATCAAGGATATAAAAGTCTTTCTGAACAAATAATCCCGACGTCGTATCGCATTAGCCAGTCCATATCCAAAATCAAATCAAATCCCAAATAAGAAATAACGTGCAAATTCGCATGAAAAGAAAAGCCACATAAAACAATCTTAACATCATCACAAAGCATGCTAAGGGTTGCGGATCCACCGATAGGATTCGTAATCCTCAATGAAGTAACCATACAAGAAACATCCAAAGACAAATCATCGACGAGCTTCTTCGATACGAATGAATGCGATGCTCCCGTTTCAAGGAGCACTTTAATAGAATGATCGTGGAAAAATAGTGAACCTTCAAGATTAGAAGGAGAAGTATCTCTGCACTGAGAAGAACCTCCAAAAGCATCCACCACTACATTCAGGTTTCCAGAATGGGAATTCAGAGCAATAGGATAAGTGGCAACTCGATGAGCCTCCTTCTTGCAATAGCGGCAAATAATAGGCTTAGGACCAGTCACAGATTATATGGTTAAAAGAACCATAATTGAAGCACCTCTTCCAAGTAGGAGGTGCTCCACTAGGCTTGGAACTAGGACTAGATCCAACGGGATTCTTCTTCTTGGAAGGAAAAAACTTTGCTTATGAAATGGAAACTTCTTCTTATTGGGGTTCTTGCGAACCTTATCACCACTATCGCAGTCCTTATCGACGGCTTCGAGATGAAGCGCCGAGTCAACCAACTCCTCGAAAGAAAGCTTGATTTGAAGCATCAAAGACTTTTTCAACTACTTCTTAAGACTAGAGACAAACTTTAGATTTTTCTTATAAGAGGTGCTAATGTATTCAAGACCATATTTAGATAAGGTCTCGAATGATGAAACATACTCAGAGACGGAGGGCTTCCCTTGTTTTAACTCAAGGAAGTGACGATCCAATAATGTTTTCTCAGTTTCAGGAATGAATTTGAGCTCGAATCATTCCCGAAACTTAGTCCAAGAAAGAGTACACTCATCGAGCTTGGCTATGAGAAGCTCGTGCCAATCAAGGGCATGCTCTTCCAAAAACTAGATGCTACAAGAACTCTGTCGTGGTTAGAAAGATCCATGCAAGAGAAGATGCGCTCGCACATAAGAATCCAAGCTCGGACCTCTAGAACGGACTCGGAGCCTTTGAATGGCTTTCCTCTGAGATGAGAGAAATCACTGTACAAGCGCGCAAAAACAGACTTGCATGGAGGAGATCCTCGAGTAGGAGTTGGAGGTTGTGTGGTCCTAAATAACTCCATAAATTGATCAGTAGACATATAAATGTCGTCCGGATGCGAGCCGCTGGCCCAGCATTCGAGCGTCGTCCTTTGCCTCTTTCAGCCGTTCGCTGAAAGTCAAGTTAAGATAAAGATTATTTACATGGTAGATATCATTAATTCAAATATGGAATACTATGGAATGAAAATGCATTCGTAGACATATTCCTAAACTTCTATCTACCCCAAAGGACACGATAAGAACAAAGGCACGATGATTCTGGGATTCGTAACACTTGTATTACACTTTAATGTAACATAATGTGTTTTTGTTCTGTGTTTATCATATTTTTGTTCTGGACCTGGCTCTGACACCAAGCTGTGATGCCCCACCCCGATACCCACATTAAAACATAGTACTACTGGGTAATATTGTTTGCTAATGCTGAGAATAAGGCTGGATATGAGCGACCATCTATAGCCTTGTCTTAAATATATAATGAATACATCGACAATGCCACACATTTTCTTTTTTGTTTTAAGTGGATTGACATATCCAATAAATACTTAATACAAAGCCATAGGTGGCTATATGATTTATCAGAACAAAATACAACTTGGATGCAAAACACATCACAAAATAGTAGATCATCACACACACACACACATATACAGATACATTACAGAATATAAAAAATGATACATGTCAAGTGGTATAGTAGCCACAATATACAAGCGAGTCAAAAGAATATACATACTAGAGTAGCAATCCAAAAAGGATTATACAAAAAACTATAACAAAAAGAGCTAGCAGAATATGGACCATGTGGAAGCATTGAAAGTATGCTATGGATCGTTTAATATGGATATATGACAATACAAAGTGTATTGATGATAGCTATACAGTAAATAATGCGGAATATAAAAGCAGTAAAGTAAACTGATATCAGCAATGGTTATACTGGTTCGGTGCTACGTCCTACGTCCAGTCCCAGACTCCTTCTGGAATTTTACTAAAACAACAACCCTCACTTAACCCAGAGGAATAGGTCTATACAACACTTGAGCAGCCAAGCAAGGACATGAGCAGCGGAACAAGGTTTCACCTCATCAGCCGAAGAGGACTACACACGCTTGAGCAGCAGAACAGGACTTCAACAATTACAAAATATTGTTTGACTTTTTGTGTTCTGATAACATGGATATGTCTATTTATATTACACCCTTCCTATGATCGTCTCCTCGAGTATAAATATATATATATATATATATATGTGTGTGTGTGTATGTATGTATGTATGTATGTATATGTATATATTTGAAATTTATGAAGAATAGAAATGTATAATATTGCTTTAGTGCAGAATAGTTGAAAGTATAGTTGCAAGTAGATTCAAAAGAGTTAGATAAAAAGATAAGAAAATTCAGTAGTTTGGAACCAAGTTAGAGTATGTATTTATAGATGTTAGAAAGCAGCGACTGTTGATGAAGAGTTCCGGTTGAGGTATTGCGTCCAAATCTTTTTATAGAGATTCGTAACTCTTCACAAATAGTCATGTATTTTCAAAAAATAGCTGTTATAGAAATTCAATCAACAGAACCTCTAGGTTATTCGACTGGTTATTCGAACGTATATATTTATTTATTTGTGCACCTATGCATGTTGCACAGAAATGGACAGGTCAGTCGACTGACCTACCAGGTCGGTCGACTATCCTGATGATTTCTGCGCAATCTGCAGGGTTTTCATAGGTTTTAAATATTTATATATTATATGATTTTAAGAAATTTTTTTGATAATGCATATATATATATATATATTTATATTTATATAAGATAATATATTCGTTATACGAGGAGTGATCTTAACAAAATCGACTTAAGACTCAAAACAAGATAATAAAAATTGATGCACCGATTTTGATGTCTTGTCTCCATGTAGTATATATTCTCATTTTGTCGTAACAGTCATCAAATCTGTATGTTGTAATGATATTTTTGTGTCATGAATCAAAATCAAGTCTTAACATTCTCCCCTTTTTGATTGATGACAACATGTAAATAGATTTAGATTTTGACTGTATATATAATATAAATACTTACTCCCCCTGAATCTTTGACGATCTATATCCTGCATTCTTAATGTTAGTGATAATATTTCTCCCCCTTTGTCATCGACAAAAAGGAATACATAATATAAACTATGAAGCATTGAAAGATGTGATATGAAGAAACCGAACATTCATACATTACAAATATCACAAACAAGAGTTGAAATAAGACGAAAAGAGTGGCTATTTAATACAAGCCATAATGTTGTGAAATAAAAAATAATGTTTCTATAACATAAGAAAAAGAACAACTTACTCCATTATATGTTTACCCCTATCACTATGCGATCTTTGACCACCACTATCGCTTTCATTTTCACCATTGTCACTACTACTTGTTTGATTATCGGAAAAGGAAGACCAAATGAAGACAGGTTGCTTAGCCGGATCACCTAGTGTAGCTGTGGAAGTGCCAGACGAACAAGAGATAGCTTGCCATAACTTTATGAAAATCATTTAACTTTATCAAGCTTTTTGTCAACTTTAGTGATATGGGATTGAAGTATTTGTTGGTTACGACATAACATGGAAATAGACTCATGTGGAGGAAGGCCTGGATTAGGAATCAAAACTACATCTTGTTGAAGAATAGTTGATCTTTGGTGAGTTGGACGGTGAGATGCTTCACCTTGTTGTTGTTGTGGTTGATCTTGAGGTAATTGGCGTTGAGTCCATTCTTTAAAAGTAATGATAGGAGGAGATTGACCAATCGGTAGCTTCATTAATGCTAAAGTACAAATTTAAGTACCTGAAGGTAGAAACCGGTGAGTCAGGTTTCAGAATCTCACATTCTTTTAACAACCGCATAATATACTCACCATAGTAGATGACATTCATTCGACCATTGTTGAAACTTAAGAACTCATCAAGAATTAATTAAAGCCAATTAACTTTGATATTTCTGAAAATGGCATGTAAGGCTTTGAAGTTATGTTCATAAACAAGTTTATAACTTCTGCTTCATTGAGTTACGGTTTTCATTAATGCATAATGTATAATTCTAGCTTTTGACCTTAGAGACATAGACTTGAGTTGGTGCATATCGTCTTCCAAAAATAAATGACTTATACGGTCACGAATGACAATACCACAATCAACATTTCTTAATTTAATGCCATCATATTCCTCCTACCCCATGAATCTATGCCAAATATTCCTGTAAATAATTAATCATTTCTCCCCCTTAATCTGTGTTTGCATCGTTTATTCCTACAAATAGCGTTAGAGCAATATTTTTCTCCCCCTTTGTCATCGACAAAAAGAAGAGTTTATATGATGACATAAATTATATTCCACATAAGTGTTTAACATAGAACAATATAAAATAAAATAACTACTACTTATGTAAGGTATAAAAAATTTAACATTTAAAGCATGCGATACCCATGGTTCTTATAATTTCTTAATTTTTAGGAAACCATACCCATTTGGGTGTGGTTGAATCTTTATAAAAATAATTTTCATTATTAACTACCATATCAAAATAATCATCAATGTATTTTCTTCTATTTTTCCAATTAACAGGAACCCAAATACTTAGATAATTTTTATTCATATTTTCCATCAATGATTTTGTGCTTCTAAATTATAAACATTATTGGTCATAGCAATATTTCAGTTTCTACAAAAGTTGCATTTAGACTTTACTCGAAATTTAGTACTAGCATTAACATTTTTACTGTATATGTAAGCGTATCTAGTGCTATTTCTATGATTAGTTTTATTATATTCTAAACCACTTTTATCATGTAAAGGTCTAGAACAGGATAAAATCATGTTTAAATCGTTTTGACCTTTATTAAATTTTGTGACTTCGGTGTTAAGTTTATCAAATTTAGCTTTAAAGTCGAAATTATTATTTTTAAAAGAAATATTACTATTATCCAAAATATCAATTTTAACATTTAATTCAGAATTCTCATATTTTAACATACAGTTCTCATTTCTGAGAAGGAAATTTTGAGATTTCGATTTATCTAAAGAGAATTGTAATAAATCATTTTGTCTTTTCAAGTTAAAAATTTCTTTTGAAAATTTTTATCTCTCTCCTTTTCAAACATGGTGTTTTGTTCATCTAGAAAATCTTTAACAGTCATAAAATTATTCTTTAAAACACCAAGTTGATTTTTTAAATTTAACTTCTCGTTCCTCAATTTCTCATTTTCAAGTTCAACAGATTTTATCTTTTCAGAAATAATAAAATTAAGCTTTGAAATTTTATTGCTTATACTAAATAATTTATTATTACCTTTTACTGAAATTTGTAAATCAGAAAGTGCCTTTGTGCATTCCTCACTGGTGGCTTTGACCGTGATTTTGCCTGTTGTATTTTGACTGGATCATTTTGTGCCCATTATTCTATGATGTTGTGATGATCGATAGAATTCCAAGCTCTGATACCAAATGAAAGTTGGCTATGGATCGTGTAATATGGATATATGACAATACAAAATGTAGTGATGATAGCTATGCAGTAAATAGTATGGAATATAAAAGCAGTAATGTAAAATGAGACCAGGAATTTTTATACTGGTTTGAAGTTCCGTCCTACGTCTAGTCCCAGACTCCTTTTGGAATTTCACTAAAACAATAACCCTCACTTAACCCGGAGGAACTACAACCCTTGAGCAGCTGAATAAGGACCTGAGAAGCGGAACATGATTTCACCTCAGCAAACGAAGAGGACTTCACACTCCTAAGCAGAAGAATAGGACTTCAACAATTACAAAATATTATTTGACTTTTTGTGTTCTGATGACACGGATAAGTCTGTTTATAGTACACCCTTCTTATGATCTTCTCCTCGAGTATAAATATATATATTTGAAGTTTATGAAGAATAGAAAGGTATAATATTGGTTTAGTGTGGAATATTTGAAAGTATAGTTGCAAGTAGATTCAAGAGAGTTAGATAAGAAAGACAAGAAAATTCGGTAGTTTGGAATAAGTTAGAGTATGTGCTTATAGATGTTAGAAAGCAGCGACTGTGGATGAAGAGTTCTGGTTGAAATGTTGCATCCAAATTTTTGTGTAGAGATTCGTAACTCTTCACAAATAGTCGTGTCTTTTCAAAAAATAGCTGTTGTAGAAATTCAGTCAACTGAACCTCTGAATCAGTCGACTGGATATTCAAACGTATATATTTGTTTATTTGTGCACCTATGCATATTGTACAGAAATTGACAGGTCAGTCAACTGACCTACCAGGTGAGTCGACTGACCTAGCGATTTCTGTGCAATTTGCATAATTTTCTTGGGTTTTAAATATATATATATGTATGTATGTATGTATGTATTATACGATTTTAAGGAATTTTTTTGAATATATATATATAAGCTAACATATATGTTAAATGACGAGTGATCTTAACAAAATTGACTTAAGGCTCAAAACAAGATAAAAAATTGATGCACCGATTTAGATTTCTTGTCTCCATGTAGTATATATTCTCTTTTTGTCGTAATAGTCGTCAAATCTGTATGTTGTAATGATATCTTCGTGTCATGAATCAAACCAAGTCTCAACAAGTAGAATAGGTTAAGTCCAAATGTACCCAACCTGAAACACCTAGGTCTGACCCGAGTATAAAATATACGGGTCAGTCTAGCTAAACAAATCAGTTAACAAGGATAAGCGATAATATGATCATAAGAATAATGTGATAATATTCTCAAGTGAGAAGGGACAACTAAAATGTATGATTACATCAAGTGATAATATGGTATCACTACACAAACATATAATCTCAAAAGAGATAAAATAACCCATAAAACGCTAAAAGTAGTGAGCCTCATATCATCGCCATCATAAAACATCAAATATTTTTAGGGGAAAACCTTAACCCACCATCTTGGCAATCCCAAAACATGCATAAAGAGATCCCATCTCAAACATGCCATAAGGCAAATATATCTCCAAAGAGGAGAATAAAATCTTAAGTAAATGCTAAAAAGAAAATCTCATATAATGCCAGTGTAGGCAATTCAAATCTCAAAAACAGAACTTCCAAGAGTTCAAATTCCCAAAAGGCAATCGCCACGAATATATATCGAATGGTTTAAAGGACCAACTCCGGAAAAGAACGATACACTAGAGAAATCACAAACATCAATGGAATCATGTCAAAGATATAGCACGTGCTTACGACCAAAGCCCGCCAAGTACTGCTCTCTCAAAATAAGATGCCACATCTCTTAGACAAACGTCCCAAAGGACAATAAATACGTCTTTTAGACAAACATCCCGAAGGACAACATCCCCAAAGACAAATACGTCGTAATGGACAAATACATCTCGTAGACAAACGTCCTAAAGGACAAATGACTCGAAGGTCCAGTACTGAAAAATATGTCCCTCAGACAAATGTGTCACAAACTTCGGATAGGAACCCAAATAGTGTTAACGTGTGTCCCATCCCACACGTTTGCACTAAATGGTTTACTAACAGCTAGTAAATTTCACACTCAAAATAGTAAACAGTTTACCTCATCTCATTGGTAAACTCGACCGCTGGACAAAACGATCAATGGACAAGTTGGAAATTAACCAATAAGATAAACGCACGTATCCCATACCACGTGTTTTACTAGACCTTTTAATTCTCCTTCTCATTTTCTTGAATAGTGTGAAACATGTATTTTTTATATGAAATAATTTATTCGAGAAAACAAGCTTTTAATACCAATTTTGAAAGCCATGTCTAAAAATTCCCTTACTATCAATAATAAATAAATTCTATATTTGAAAATAATTTAAAAATATCATATTATAATAATTTAAAATTTGCATTTACTTTAAAAAATATTTCAAAAAGGTTTGGAAAAATCCGTGCTTGAAAATGAATAAAAACCCAAGAAATCACTCAAATCGATATTCGAATTCAATTCAAGATAAATTCAAACTTAATCCAGAATTGAATTTTAAAATCTTCAAAATTTGGCTAGTCTACTGATAGACATCGTGGCCTCAACACATTTCAGAAACATCACAAAAAATGAAGTAAAAGTCAAAAGTTGGATGGAAAAAGAACATAAAAATGCAGCGGCAACACAATACCCAAATCTGAAATCTTCTCTGGGTTCAACTTTCGGACGTGAAACAGGTGGCCAAACGACATTTGGTTGAACTAAAAATTGGTTCGCACAAAGTAGAAAAAAAATTCTTTCAAAAAAAATAATCGATGAATTCTGACTAGAAATGAAAAAGTTACGCTGTCTCAAACATGGACTCAGGCCATGTTTGCAACAGTTCAGAAAAATAAAAATATGCATATGCCTAAAAACCATCTTCGGTCCAACTTACAAGTCTAAAGAAGAGGACCAAAGGACCTCATATTGAGTTGAAAATTTGTATGCGCATAGTATAAAACTTCATCTTTCAAAAAAAAAGAATTAGTGAATTCCAACTGAAAATGAAAAAGTTACACTGTCTCAAACATGGACTCAGGCCATGTTTGCAACAGTTAAAAAACCAATTAAATGTACAGGCTTCAAAACCATCTCGATTTCAACTTCTAGGCATAAAACAGAGGAACAAATTAAATCGAATTGACTTGAAAATTAGTATGCATATAGTAGAAAATTTCAGCTTTCAAACAAAAAAAGAATCGATGAATTCCAGTAAGAATTGAAAACGTCGTGCTGTATTAAACATGGACTCGGGCCATGCTTGCAGCAACTCAGAAAACAAATTTTTACAGGCAAAAATCTGTGTTTGAATTGATTTTCTACCACTGTTTTGAACATCCGAATGATAATTTTTTAACCAAAATTTGCAGAGATGAATTTCAACATGCAAGCTACCAAATACAAGAAATCCAGCAGCATTTCGTAACCCAAATCAAAAGATGTTAGCATGCAAAGTACCTACCAGAGAAGGTTTTGACACAAACAAAACTGAAAGTAAAAACAAATTCGAAGCAAATTTTTGGTGATTTTGAGCTTGGCTCAGCTAGTTTTTGTGAATTGTAACTCATATTGCTATATGAATGTAAAAGCTTGGATTTTGGCTGCAAGTTAAGAGCTTTGTGCAAAAATTTGCTTTAAAAACCTGTAAATGAGCAAAAGAGAAACATGCAAAGAAGAAAACTATAGTTGACAAAGAACCTAACTTCCCGAATTGATTTTTGATGAAAAGATTCGGTTTTGAATTAGATTACCTGTTGAACTCTCTTTTATTTTGATTAAACACAACAATTAATTGAAGGGAAAATGAGATTTTCGCTTTAGATTGAGAAAATGGTAAAGTTTGTTTTCTTTTTCTTATTCTTAGGTTGAGGAAGAAGAAGGCAATTGTTTTAAACATACTATAAACTTTGTTTTCTTCTTTCTCAGTACCAGGTAAGTACTAATGGGCCTTTGGACCTATCAATTAAAAGAAAATAAATTATAATAGGCTAATTTAATTAACACCAAGCTAAATGTACTCATATTTACACTATGTAAATAAATAAATGCCATTTTTTCAAATTTCCGCACAACAAAGTATGTAAATTTACATTCTTAAGAAATAAAGTGTTTTACACTATATAAAAGATAAATTTATATTTTTAAAATATTTTTATTATTAGAATTCTCTATTTTACATAACTGCACTACTTTCACAAATAAATGCAAAGTCTACATTTTTAACTTCTAAGATTCAACAAAAATATTCTTCTTGCTTAGAAAAATATAGCTAACCATTCTAAACCCAAATTTACAATGAAAACTCATTTTTACACCAAGTTCCGTCTT
This sequence comes from Allium cepa, assembly GCA_030765085.1. Taxonomy (NCBI): domain Eukaryota; kingdom Viridiplantae; phylum Streptophyta; class Magnoliopsida; order Asparagales; family Amaryllidaceae; genus Allium; species Allium cepa. The sequence goes on from CM060932.1 coordinate 916,379,942, forward strand.
TTTATTTAAATAAACCATCTTTAAAAATTACATGCTTCTTTTAAAAATTATTAAAAGAAGTAAATGGGCAATAATTAATATAATTATTGCATTTTCTCTAAAATAAGGTCATTTAACATTTATTATTAAAGTAAACAAAATTAAATAAAGTTTGGAATTTTATTTACTCATTTTGAATCCCCAAATTCTTTGTTTTTTCAAATAAGCAATTTAAAATCTCCAATTTTAATTTAATTCACAATATAAAATTATAATTACCATTGTAACTTAATATTGATAGGTAATCTCTAAACCAGTGTTGTTATAATATCGTATGTATCATTTCAGCCAATGGTGATAACAAGGTTATAAACATCCAATCATCCAAAATGTCTACAAGTAAACATCCATCGCAATCAACATCCAAATTAACTAATAAATCACAACAATTAACTGGTTATCATTATCAAGCATTTAACTAATAATTTAAAATTCAATATTCATTTTTATGGCAGTTTAATCCACTATAAATTCAAATTAAATTTAAATGACAATTTAAATTACCAAACAGCAATTAATAAATTTCTTATCACATCATAAATTTAATTCAGGTAACATAAGAAGGTTTAGTATTTCGTGATTGGGTTAAATCACCCACCTTAGATTTGCAGTCGATTTAAAATCCAAATAAAGCCTAAAATTTGAGCAATCTCCATGTTTCCTGGAATTTCGATACGATCCCAATAGAAGAAACCGCGTCCAAATCCAAATTCATATGCAAGATTTATCAATGTTTGGACATTTGAATTTTAAATTAAAATAAAAACAAATAGGGGTAATTTAGTAATTTTGTTACCTCCAGAACCCTACTATACGAACGCGATAGCACGTGTCAACCGACCCAAATTAGCCGTCGTTTATCTCCAGATCGCCACGCTATGAGCACTAACGCTAAGATCAGATGATGCCATCGTGCTGCGCACCTGGAGTCGCCCCCACCGGCCAAGCTCGACGTGTTCCAGTGCCCCCAAGACTTCCATGCCACCACCGCCTTCAAGAACAAATTTCGGCTAATCTCGACCTTCATGAGATGAACAAATACTATAGATCTCCCCTGCTTGTCATCCTCTTCTAGACACCACTCCCCGATCATCGAATTGTTGACGATCCACTACCGAATCGACAACTCTAGAGCGTGCGACCACGATTGTTTCATTGAATTTTTGCCAACTTGAACCTCAAATTGAAAGACAAACTGCAAATTTACATTATGCTCATAGAGATCTTCGCGATGATATATAATTCAATAGGTTTTGAGGAATCTGAATTTTCGATTTGATTTGAAATTGAAATTAGGGTTTTCTACCATTGGGAAGGAAGAGGAGATAAAAATAAGCATTATGTACAACGTACAGAAATTAGAATATACCGTTAGTGTTTTAAAACACATCTATTTATATAGACAGAGATGTATAAGAACGAATGAATAGATCGAATTGGGTCGAAACGATAACACCGAACTGAAAAACTCGTTCCGCTCACGAAACAAAAGTAGGACATGCCATATATCAAAATATATGTTTTCGATATTTCTAAATTCAATGGAACTAGTTGCAAACCCTAATTCCATTGTACACAGAAGTTAGCTTTCAAAATCAAATCATATTCATTTAAATTCTTTTAACTGATTTCTATGCGTTTGTAGCTCGCACGATCAAACAATAAGTCCTATTGCTACGAAACTTGAAATCCTACAATAATTCATTGTTATGAATCGGATGAAACTGATTTTGTCAAAATATGAAAAGTGGCCAAATTGGCTATTTCACACGTTAATCAAAAATATTATTATTAAATTCATTTAATCACTTTTAAATTCAAATTTAAAAGTCAACAATTTTATCATTCTTAATTACAAAAAAAAATTAATAATCTTTTGAAATTCAATTTTCCATGTTAATTCCAAGGTTTAAATATTACATAAATTTCAGAGTTCAATTGCAACTAAAATCAAACCATTCATTATAATTTAAATTCCAAACAAAATCTTTTATTGTGATTTAAGTTCTTATTACCGAATCATCAATTCCTTATGTAATTTTTATTAACATAAGTTTCCATTTTATTTCATTCAACTCTACAGTTAACATCTTTTACCATAATAATTTAAATATTTCCATTAAATTAATTTTATTAATTTCCGAACTAATTTCAACTGATTTAATAAGTTATATGATAATAAATCAATTATTACCACTTTTTAATTCAAACCTACTAATTTATTGGTCATAGACAAACCTACCAATATCTGATTTTGTATTCTATATTAGAATAAATTTTAATTGATAACATATGATTTCTCTTTTTAATACAAACTTTAGTTTATTCCTTATTAACCTATATAATTGGTTAGAATTCCATTAAAACAGAGGCTAATTACATCCAGTCAACCTTATTAAAATCACATTAAAATAATTTTTCCATTATAAATCATAAATTTTTATTTCTTCCAATATAAATTCCAAAATTCTTGTTAAATTTAATATTTTTTTCTTATAAAAAATATGAGTCGTTACAAAATTCCAAGATGTTACGCGCACATTCGCTTTCCTTTCTGAATGGTTAAACTAGTCAAAGAAAACTCTTACCATGATATCATGATGAACTCTTAACAAAGTTTCATCCGGTCTCCATAACTTAAAGATATCAAATAAGTTACACTTCACACAAACCGATCAAATTGACATTTCAATGATCAAATTCTTAGATCTATCTTAATGTTTTTGGTTTAGTGTTATATTCGACACAAGTTCTTTATTGTAATCAACCATATTGAATATACAATCTCACACAACTGTATACTTCTTTATTTTGAATTAAATAATTTCATCAAGGTTTTGTATTACGACCATTCGCTATATAATATTTTTACGCGATTGGATATCAATCAAGCATCCATATTCTTATGTTGCTTTTCGAGTTCTAAAACCTTGAAGGACAATAGATAATCTTGGCTAAATAAACACGTAGCTGGCCAACTTACGAATGTATTAGTAGTTGTATAATTAGGCCTTTGCATTGGACTTAAAATGATAATATGTAAAATTTATTGGTAAGTATATTTAATATTTCTATTTTTCAATCTTAATTCAATTCATTTGTATATTCTAATTATAATCTTTCTATCAATTTTGTTACAAAAATTTATCGATGTTGATTATTTTGATTTTGTACAGTAGATGTTCTTACAATATTAGAAAGGTTAAATTTTACAGTTTCATTTTTCAAATAAGGTCCCACTAGACTTTTATGCTTCGCAAAACCCTAAAATGAAACAAAGAAAAATTTCATTTTCTTATTAGGGTTTGCTTACCTTGGGATTTTTACCCTGAGGAATATTAACAAATCATAGTCCATAAGCGATGGATAATATTTTTTGATTGTATCTTATACAACTTGTAACGACCCAGGATTTTTAGTAATTAAAAATTTGGATATTTAATTTATTTTAAATATTTAATAAGTGAATTTATAAGTCAAATAAATTTTTATTTGAATAATTGGATTTAATTGGATAATTAAATCGATAATTTAATATGTTAAATTATGGAAATAATTGAAAATTACGTTAAATATGATTGAAAATGATTTGTAAAATTTTATTTTATCATACTGAAGTAAGAAAGATATTTTAGAACTTTTAAAATCGAATTAAAAGTTAAATTGTGAAAATTGAATATTTTAATATTAAAATCGACTAGTGAAAATAGTCAATTTTTGAACAGTCTCAGAATTGAACGAAACTAGTTCCATTGGATCTGTAATAGTTAGTTATTACCGGATTTCAATTTTCGTATCAATCGGAGCTATCGTTTGATCGTGGCAGCTCGAAACGCATTGAATTATTTTTAATATTAATTTGGCGAGTTAAAATAGCCATTTTTTCAAAATGTCTCGGATTTAGACGAAACCAGTTTCATCGGATCTGTAATGTGATATTATTGTAAGGTTTCAAATTTCGTGTCAATTGGATTTACCGTTTGTCCGGTACAAATTAAAACGCCTAGAAAATCGTTTAATCGGTTTAATTTTAAATTGAACGTTTATTGCCATAACTCGCACAGATGACCGAATTAGCTTCCGAAACCTGTTCCATTGTGTCCGAAACGCGGGGTAAACCCTAGAAACGCTGGTTACGGCGCGTGAATCGGAGTTCGGAATTCCCGGATGAATAGTGATTGAAAAATTCCCTATAAATACACCTAAATTCTCACAAAAAAAAAAACCCTAAATTGCATCTTGCAGCCGCCACCATTGAATGTAAGGCCGAAATTTCCTCAACTTCTCTTCCCCAAATCTCTCAATCCATCAGTTGTTTGCAAAAGTTGTTAACTACAACATTGTAGATCGTAGCAAGAGCTACGAGATCAACGGTCAAGATCGTTTTTAAAGCCACGGATTGACGGAAAATTAAGGTAGAAGAGCAGAAGTTGCGCATGCATTTCTGGGCTGTAGGGGCAGCCGAGCTCAAGGTGGCTCTGGTCGTGGGGTGGCGTGGTGATGGCGCTTCGATGGTGAGGAGATGATCGAGTTTAGTCATCGTTTGAGGGGTGCGAATTTAAACCCTAATTATGTGATATTGGGTTCTTGCGCGTATGGGTTACCTGGAGTAGTAACGTGGGTTTGGGAAGATGAAGGGTGCGGTGGTGATTGCATGGAAGCAAAATCCTACGGCTGTAAATTGTTTAGGTTTAAATTTAGTTAATTTATGTTGTAATTATTATATTTAAAAATAGTGTAACTTCAAAAATTCATATCTTTTTCATACGAGGTCGAAAACGCGTGAAACCAGTTACGTTGGAATCGTATGGACGAGCACTACGCGATGGAATTGGATTGGAGTCGTTTGGAGTTAGTGAGAATTTTGGGTAAAATTAAACGTCCGTTTAATTTTATTCGAAATAAATCGCTAAAACGAAATTGAAATCAAGGTGAGAACTTCTCACTCAATCGAATCGGTTTCGATTTTATTTTAAATAGTTAAATTTAAAATATTTGAATGCATGTTTGAATGATGATTGTTATCTATTGATTGTTAAAATAGACATTATGCGCCGTTAGTAAGCGGATGTTATTTATTAAAAACATATACCGCGAATATTTCATAAACAGTGAAATTGGTATTATATATAATAGCAATATATATATATATATATATATATTGGCATATGTATATATTGGAGTTGTTGATTTCTCATATTTTTTTAGCGGATGAGACCCTATTGTGTCGTCTATTAAGCGGATAATATTTTAAATCCCATATACCGCGATAATTTCGTACTGGAGCGAAATTGGTATTGTGCTAATGTTTGTGGATGCAGGAAAACAGGTTGGAGGGATCCAACTGGATTCCTCAACAGTTTTTATTTGATTTCAGATATTTTGATATTTGATGGATTATCATATCGATATATGATATCGTTGTTGTCGTGATTGACTATTTGGTATGTAGCATCATTGGACCAAATTTTGGAATTTTGAAACGATTTCAAAGTGATTTTTGAAAGTATACGTTTACAAAATATTTTTTGGAATTGATTTATTTTAAATAAATAAACGTTATAATTTTAATGTTATAAAAATTATGGTTTTTGAGAAATATAGTTAAAGGTTGATTTTTGAGAAATATGGATTAATGATTTTATAAAATAGTTTAATCGAGATTTTTGAATCTATTGTGAAAAGTTTAAATGTAGGATTTATAAAATTTAATTATTTTATAAATCAAAAGGATGAAATTATAAAGGAGATTAAAGATGTTTTAGGATAATAATACAAACTGATTTGTATATAAGATTTATAAAATTGATATTTATAAATTAGAATATTTTGAATTATAAAACGAGTTTTTATAAGTGTTAGAATGAATTGTGAATGAATTTTATAAATGAATGAAATTTATAGAATTATAAACGGTGAAGTTATAAATGGAATTTTATAAGCAGTAGGTTTATAAAATTTGAAAAGTTAATTGAAGAATGGATTTTTGGATAAAGAATTGAATCTTATAAGTTATAAGATTTATAATTATGAAGTTTAAAAGAACGATTTTGTAAACTAATCATTTTATAAGCATTTAACTTATAATATGGACTTTTAGTTCATAATTGAGATATAAAATCGAATAGGTTAATAAAGGAATTTATAAAGGAAGTAGTTATAAAATAAATAGAAATGGAATTTATAAACGTTGTTTTATAAATTCGTAAACGACTTATTTTGATAAGTAAATTGTTGAAACCTATTAATGAAGTTATATTCACATTTTTGACTGTGAATAATCCTTTAAAATGAAATGTATAAAAGGATGAAAAATTGTTAACGTAGTATATTCACGTTTTTGAATAGTGAATAATATGTTAAAGAAAATGTTTAGAATGTGATATTTTAAATAGAATTAAAACAAGTTAACGATGTTTTAATTGGGTTGAGATTCGAAACCATAGATTTCAACATTGATTGTTGAAATAGATGTTTTCGAGAAATAGAAGGAAATGGTGGAGTATAACACTGTTGTTATAGTAAATGATTTCCGAAAGGAAATGTTTTGTATAGTATTGGGATTTATATATCTATTTTAATTTCGAATCCCTATACTAGTGATTTTGGGTTGTCGTAATGATGTTATACGCAACATTCGTTTTGGCCCAAATAAATATGTTTAAGAGAATGATTTCCTTAAAGAATGAAATATGTACTTAATTTCGATTTAAGTATATTGAATATTTTCCAAGAGTTGAAAATAAAAGATTTGTGAATTACTTATTAAATAAGTATGGAAATGTTTTCCAATATAAAGTGAATATTTTGAGAATTTATCTTTTTGAAGATAAATTGAAATGAATAATTGAAATCGTATATTCATAGATATTTTGAAATATACATTCACTATGGAATTTATGAATAGAAAGGGAAGTTGTTTAAAAATAAATATTGATTTATTTTTGAAGTGTGAAATTATATATCTTGTAAAGATATTTTGGAAAATAAATAATTTGGAAAATTATTTGGAATCTGGTGATGTTGTGCATATCCATTGATAGTTCAATAACCGACTATCAATATTTCCCTTTGAATGGGTAATTGATGTGATTTGTTTGAATTTGAATGCCACACTTATTTTTGAATAAGCGCTCACTATTCGGGTTAACCGGGAAAGGACCATGGGGTCGTATAACCCATTCCGAATATGTGATACGTCGTTATGAATTGCATTTGATGACCGGTGTTGAAGACCGGGTATTTGCGAAAGCGATAGGATGACCTATCGATTGTTCTCTGCACTGGGTAGCTCCTGGTATAGAGATTTCCTAAGTGATGGGAAATTCGATCGGGATTGTGAATACCCGGATTGCAAGGGCTTCGTAAGAAGTGCCTTCGGTTCCGTTCGAGCCCGGAACATACTTGTATGGATTGTATGTCTGACGTTACAAATTGAGATATAAAGCAGATTTCTTTCAAATATATTTCTGTTGGTGGCGGAGAATTTATTCTTTTAGCTTAACACCCTTCTCTGAGACGTACGAGCTCAGAGGTTATGTAGTTGAAGGTTATCAGCGATATATTCCCAATTTGGTAATGTGACATGCTGAGTGTTGCTGTGAAATGATCATTGTGTTGATCATTTGTGATAGGATCGATTATTTGATCGTCTATCTTGGTGATCATTTCTATGATCATTTGTTGACCCAAAGCATGGCTTTTGTATAAAGTATGTTTTTGTGGACGTGACTTCGTCGAGCCTCACACCCCGTGAATGGTCAAAACAGGAAAGATGCAACAAGGTTATGAGGGGTAGCGCCCTTTAGGATATGTGCATTTCCTTCTGGAAAAGGGTGGTGTCATGGTATGGAGCCCAGATACTTACTCATGTTGAAAACACTTTATGATGTGTGAATTGATTGCGAGCGCTCGGTGAAAGGTCCCAAAGGACCGGGGGATGGCATATTCGGTCAGTTGTTACTCAGTTAGGGGTAACCCGGCCTTGTGTTGGTAGAGATCCGGTTTGGTTCTCGGGGATGTCCATCCAGAGGCATTCTCATGTGGCAATGGGAAGTTCCTTGGCCTGATCATTCGTTGGAAATCCAAAGAAACAATACGAGACTTGTACGGTTTTAGTTGTAGAACCTGCCATTTAATATGGTAGCTATAGTAAGCATACTATAATGGTACCTATGCTGGCTAAGATTTATATTCTACTTTCGAAATGTTTTCCTACACTATGCACTAGTAATAATATCAAATGTTCTTCTTAATACGTATCAAGCATCTTTGACTATCATAAGGAGAAATCTCCTCCAAGTCTGCGTTTGCATTGTGTGTGTGGCGGGAGGTCTTATGGTAGTCTCATTTTTAAAAGCATTTCGAATTGACTTTAAAAATATTCCTCTATTTTGATTTTAAAGATAAATAAACTGTTTTTGAGTTCTCACACCAGTCACATGACTGACTCGGAGTTTATTGTTTTCCTTCCTAAACTCTGGGTGCCACCAATTTCCATACGGGCAGTCAAGAGTTACGTTTATCAGGATATTCTGGATATTCTAGAGTTGCTGGAGGCAAGATGGATGGCATGGCGTATTATTAGTATATAGGATTTCTTTTCCGCTGTTGATGTTGTTTGTTGTTGTATACTCTGATGTAATGATAATATGATGTGATGTAATGTAATAACTGATATAGTTCTTCGTTTAAAGATTATTCATTTATCTATTATATGTTGTTCCGCTGCGAATTGTGAGATTCTGTTGTTGTTCTGTTATGTTCTATTCCGTTCTATTCTCTTTTCTCTCTATTTTCTATCTTCTTCTCTCTTCTTCTTTCTTTTCTTGTTTTTAAAACCCTAAGTGTTCGTTTTTCCGTCGTTCGATTGCTCGGCAGTCGATAAAGTGAGTATCGATGTTGAATTTTCGAAAGTCGAAGAATCGGGACTTTACATTTGGTATCGGAGCATATGGTTAAGCGACAACCATGGTTCTGTTGGGTATTACTCATTAGAGATAGAGTCAGTAGTACTCTAGAATGAGTTGAGAGTAATAATAGCTATGAGAGCGTATTTGTTAGTGAATATGAAATTGTTTTATATTGTGATGACTGGTTTGTTGAGTGACATATGAACCTTCGTCTGCGTGGTCTCGACAACTATGCCGAAGGGGTTTCTAAACACTTGAATAGAACAATTCGACACAGTATTGTTTTAAATTGGGTAAATGAAATAATTTTGCCTTGATTATATTTTTGTATATAAAGGAATAATTTTTCAAAATTATTAAAGTGTATATAAGTGGATTGTTTAGTTGTTTGAATAATCTAAATAAAAAGAATAATTGTATAAGCAAAAGAATTATAAGAATTGAATTATAATTAATGTAATTTACAATTGTGAAATAAACTTATATATATAACAAGTGAAACTATATGAATATAACTCAAGTGATGTTGAATGAAGTTGATATGGGTATCAAAGTAAATTATTAAAGTTAAGTGATAGATATGAACTTAAGTTATGTAAATGAAGTTCAACTTTTGTAATTGAATTGAATTAATGGATTAAATGTTAATCAATTAAATGTAAATTAAGTTGATATGGAATAATGAATATAAGTGTTAATTCATTAAAATCTAATGTTATTGAAAGTGATGGTGTTAAACCAAATTGAAGGAATATAAGTAAAGGAATTTGGTTGTAATTAATATACTATGGTTGTTAGTTGATTGTATACAATTCATTAAGTGTTAATGAAATTGAGTTAATGAAATTGGAAGCTAAAGTAATTGAAATTCAATTGGAAATTAAATGAATCTTAAATAGAATTGAATTTGATTTGGAAGTGAACCAACTTGAATATAAATTAGTGAATATAAACTAATTGAAAATGAATGTTAGTAAAAAAATCCCTATAAAGAATCATATGTGATTAACTTGAAAACCAATTCATGGAATATTAATGAAAATATGAATGAATATTTATTGGTTATGAATGCTAGTTGGTTGATGGTTGAATATATTGCTTTTGCTGCATTTGCTATGTTGGCATATATAGTTATTATGTTGCTATATGTGGTATATTGATACTATTGTCTACATGCATGTTCTCATGTTGTTTGTTGAGTGTTTAGTAGGTGCGGATCGCGTTTGCTTCGCATTTGGAGCTCGCTTTCGCGCTATATTAGCCGTATATGCTCGCTAATAAAATATAAGGTACATATCTCGGATTACATACCGTACTTTTATACTTTTTCCCTGTGGGATGCCTCATACTTGATGAGATGTATATTTGTGATATATATACTGTCATTTTTTTTCGGATCGAGCCGCGCAAAGGAGACTATGGCGAATTTTTCCGAAAATTTAAGGCGTTAGGAGAAATTTGAGAAAATTGGAAAGTTTTGAAAACTTTAACTTTGATTTAGAATTGAAAGTTAAACAAAAGTAGTTGTTTTTGAAAAGATAACTAAGTATGATTTGAAAACTTAGTAGAGTATTATAAGAAGTTTAATTATGAATTTTGGGAAAGTTAATAAATTCTGTAACTTTTCTTACTTGATAATTTCGTGGACGAAATTCTTTTAAGGGGGGAAGATTGTAACGACCCAGGATTTTTAGTAATTAAAAATTTGGATATTTAATTTATTTTAAATATTTAATAAGTGAATTTATAAGTCAAATAAATTTTTATTTGAATAATTGGATTTAATTGGATAATTAAATCGATAATTTAATATGTTAAATTATGGAAATAATTGAAAATTACGTTAAATATGATTGAAAATGATTTGTAAAATTTTATTTTATCATACTGAAGTTAGAAAGATATTTTAGAACTTTTAAAATCGAATTAAAAGTTAATTTGTGAAAATTGAATATTTTAATATTAAAATCGACTAGTGAAATAGTCAATTTTTGAACTGTCTCAGAATTGAACGAAACCAGTTCCATTGGATCCGTAATAGTTAGTTATTATCGGATTTCAATTTTCGTATCAATCGGAGCTATCGTTTGATCGTGGCAGCTCGAAACGCATCGAATTATTTTTAATATTAATTTGGCGAGCTAAAATAGCCATTTTTTCAAAATGTCTCGGATTTAGACGAAACCAGTTTCATCGGATCCGTAATGTGATATTATTGTAAGGTTTCAAATTTCGTGTCAATTGGATTTACCGTTTGTCCGGTATAAATTAAAACGCCTAGAAAATCGTTTAATCGGTTTAATTTTAAATTGAACGTTTATTACCATAACTCGCACAGATGACCGAATTAGCTTCCGAAACCTGTTCCATTGTGTCCGAAACATGGGGTAAACCCTAGAAACCCTGGTTACGGCGCGTGAATCGGAGTTCGGAATTCCCGGATGAATAGTGATTGAAAAATTCCCTATAAATACACCTAAATTCTCACCAAAAAAAAAAAATAAACCCTAAATTGCATCTTGCAGCCGCCACCATTGAATGTAAGGCCGAAATTTCCTCAACTTCTCTTCCCCAAATCTCTCAATCCATCAGTTGTTTGCAAAAGTTGTTAACTACTACATTGTAGATCGTAGCAAGAGCTACGAGATCAACGGTCAAGATCGTTTTTAGAGCCACGGATTGACGGCAAATTGAGGTAGAAGAGCAGAAGTTGCGCACGCATTTCTGGGCTGTAGGGGCAGCCGAGCTCAAGGTGGCTCTGGTCGTGGGGTGGCGTGGTGATGGCGCTTCGATGGTGAGGAGATGATCGAGTTTAGTCGTCGTTTGAGGGGTGCGAATTTAAACCCTAATTATGTGATATTGGGTTCTTGCGCGTATGGGTTACCTGGAGTAGTAACGTGGGTTTGGGAAGATGAAGGGTGCGGTGGTGATTGCATGGAAGCAAAATCCTACGGCTGTAAATTGTTTAGGTTTAAATTTAGTTAATTTATGTTGTAATTATTATATTTAAAAATAGTGTAACTTCAAAAATTCATATCTTTTTCATACGAGGTCGAAAACGCGCGAAACCAGTTACGTTGGAATCGTATGGACGAGCACTACGCGATGGAATTGGATTGGAGTCGTTTGGAGTTAGTGAGAATTTTGGGTAAAATTAAACGTCCGTTTAATTTTATTCGAAATAAATCGCTAAAACGAAATTGAAATCAAGGTGAGAACTTCTCACTCAATCGAATCGGTTTCGATTTTATTTTAAATAGTTAAATTTAAAATATTTGAATGCATGTTTGAATGATGATTGTTATCTATTGATTGTTAAAATAGACATTATGCGCCGTTAGTAAGCGGATGTTATTTATTAAAAACATATACCGCGAATATTTCATAAACAGTGAAATTGGTATTATATATAATAGCAATATATATATATTGGCATATGTATATATTGGAGTTGTTGATTTCCCGTATTTTTTTAGCGGATGAGACCCTATTGCGCCGTCTATTAAGCGGATAATATTTTAAATCCCATATACCGCGATAATTTCGTACTGGAGCGAAATTGGTATTGTGCTAATGTTTGTGGATGCAGGAAAACAGGTTGGAGGGATCCAACTGGATTCCTCAACAGTTTTTATTTGATTTCAGATATTTTGATATTTGGTGGATTATCATATCGATATATGATATCGTTGTTGTCGTGATTGACTATTTGGTATGTAGCATCATTGGACCAAATTTTGGAATTTTGAAACGATTTCAAAGTGATTTTTGAAAGTATACGTTTATAAAATATTTTTTGGAATTGATTTATTTTAAATAAATAAACGTTATAATTTTAATGTTATAAAATTATGGTTTTTGAGAAATATAGTTAAAGGTTGATTTTTGAGAAATATGGATTAATGATTTTATAAAATAGTTTAATCGAGATTTTTGAATCTATTGTGAAAAGTTTAAATGTAGGATTTATAAAATTTAATTATTTTATAAATCAAAAGGATGAAATTATAAAGGAGATTAAAGATGTTTTAGGATAATAATACAAACTGATTTGTATATAAGATTTATAAAATTGATATTTATAAATTAGAATATTTTGAATTATAAAACGAGTTTTTATAAGTGTTAGAATGAATTGTGAATGAATTTTATAAATGAATGAAATTTATAGAATTATAAACGGTGAAGTTATAAATGGAATTTTATAAGCAGTAGGTTTATAAAATTTGAAAAGTTAATTGAAGAATGGATTTTTGGATAAATAATTGAATCTTATAAGTTATAAGATTTATAATTATGAAGTTTAAAAGAACGATTTTGTAAACTAATCGTTTTATAAGCATTTAACTTATAATATGGACTTTTAGTTCATAATTGAGATATAAAATCGAATAGGTTAATAAAGGAATTTATAACGGAAGTAGTTATAAAATAAATAGAAATGGAATTTATAAACGTTGTTTTATAAATTCGTAAACGACTTATTTTGATAAGTAAATTGTTGAAACCTATTAATGAAGTTATATTCACATTTTTGACTGTGAATAATCCTTTAAAATGAAATGTATAAAAGGATGAAAAATTGTTAACGTAGTATATTCACGTTTTTGAATAGTGAATAATATGTTAAAGAAAATGTTTAGAATGTGATATTTTAAATAGAATTAAAACAAGTTAACGATGTTTTAATTGGGTTGAGATTCGAAACCATAGATTTCAACATTGATTGTTGAAATAGACGTTTTCGAGAAATAGAAGGAAATGGTGGACTATAACACTGTTGTTATAGTAAATGATTTCCGAAAGGAAATGTTTTGTATAGTATTGGGATTTATATATCTATTTTAATTTCGAATCCCTGTACTAGTGATTTTGGGTTGTCGTAACGATGTTTTACGCAACATTCGTTTTGGCCCAAATAAATATGTTTAAGAGAATGATTTCCTTAAAGAATGAAATATGTACTTAATTTCGATTTAAGTATATTGAATATTTTCCAAGAGTTGAAAATAAAAGATTTGTGAATTACTTATTAAATAAGTATGGAAATGTTTTCCAATATAAAGTGAATATTTTGAGAATTTATCCTTTTGAAGATAAATTGAAATGAATTATTGAAATCGTATATTCATAGATATTTTGAAATATACATTCACTATGGAATTTATGAATAGAAAGGGAAGTTGTTTAAAACTAAATATTGATTTATTTTTAAAGTGTGAAATTATATATCTTGTAAAGATATTTTGGAAAATAAATAATTTGGAAAATTATTTGGAATCCGGTAATGTTGTGCATATCCGTTGATAGTTCAATAACCGACTATCAATATTTCCCTTTGAATGGGTAATTGATGTGATTTGTTTGAATTTGAATGCCACACTTATTTTTGAATAAGCGCTCACTATTCGGGTTAACCGGGAAAGGACCATGGGGTCGTATAACCCATTCCGAATATGTGATACGTCGTTATGAATTGCATTTGATGACCGGTGTTGAAGACCGGGTATTTGCGAAAGCGATAGGATGACCTATCGATTGTTCTCTGCACTGGGTAGCTCCCGGTATAGAGATTTCCTAAGTGATGGGAAATTCGATCGGGATTGTGAATACCCGGATTGCAAGGGCTTCGTAAGAAGTGCCTTCGGTTCTGTTCGAGCCCGGAACATACTTGTATGGATTATATGTCTGACGTTACAAATTGAGATATAAAGCAGATTTCTTTCAAATATATTTCTGTTGGTGGCGGAGAATTTATTCTTTTAGCTTAACACCCTTCTCTGAGACGTACGAGCTCAGAGGTTATGTAGTTGAAGGTTATCAGCGATATATTCCCAATTTGGTAATGTGACATGCTGAGTGTTGCTGTGAAATAATCATTGTGTTGATCATTTGTGATAGGATCGTTTATTTGATCGTCTATCTTGGTGATCATTTCTATGATCATTTGTTGACCCAAAGCATGGCTTTTGTATAAAGTATGTTTTTGTGGACGTGACTTCGTCGAGCCTCACACCCCGTGAATGGTCAAAACAGGAAAGATGCAGCAAGGTTATGAGGGGTAGCGCCCTTTAGGATATGTGCATTTCCTTCTGGAAAAGGGTGGTGTCATGGTATGGAGCCCAGATACTTACTCATGTTGAAAACACTTTATGATGTGTGAATTGATTGCGAGCGCTCGGTGAAAGGTCCCAAAGGACCGGGGGATGGCATATTCGGTCAGTTGTTACTCAGTTAGGGGTAACCCGGCCTTGTGTTGGTAGAGATCTGGTTTGGTTCTCGGGGATGTCCATCCAGAGGCATTCTCATGTGGCAATGGGAAGTTCCTTGGCCTGATCATTCGTTGGAAATCCAAAGAAACAATACGAGACTTGTACGGTTTTAGTTGTAGAACCTGCCATTTAATATGGTAGCTATAGTAAGCATACTATAATGGTACCTATGCTGGCTAAGATTTATATTCTACTTTCGAAATGTTTTCCTACACTATGCACTAGTAATAATATCAAATGTTCTTTTTAATACGTATCAAGCGTCTTTGACTATCAAAAGGAGAAATCTCCTCCAAGTCTGCGTTTGCATTGTGTGTGTGGCGGGAGGTCTTATGGTAGTCTCATTTTTAAAAGCATTTCGAATTGACTTTAAAAATATTCCTCTATTTTGATTTTAAAGATAAATAAACTGTTTTTGAGTTCTCACACCAGTCACATGACTGACTCGTAGTTTATTGTTTTCCTTCCTAAACTCTGGGTGCCCACCAATTTCCACACGGGCAGTCAAGAGTTAGGTTTATCAGGATATTCTGGATATTCTAGAGTTGCTGGAGGCAAGATGGATGGCATGGCGTATTATTAGTATATAGTATTTCTTTTCCGTTGTTGATGTTGTTTGTTGTTGTATACTCTGATGTAATGATAATATGATGTGATGTAATGTAATAACTGATATAGTTCTTCGTTTAAAGATTATTCATTTATCTATTATATGTTGTTCCGCTGCGAATTGTGAGATTCTGTTGTTGTTCTGTTATGTTCTATTTCGTTCTATTCTCTTTTCTCTCTATTTTCTATCTTCTTCTCTCTTCTTCTTTCTTTTCTTGTTTTTAAAACCCTAAGTGTTCGGTTTTCCGTCGTTCGATTGCTCGGCAGTCGATAAAGTGAGTATCGATGTTGAATTTTCGAAAGTCGAAGAATCGGGACTTTACACAACTCCTAACCCATGGTCTTTGTCCAAATCTCTTGTCGACACTGAAGAATATCAAGAAATCGAAAGAGATTATTCACACATACCTAACATTTTGCGACGGCCAAAGTATAAATGTAGGTATTTTGGTCAATATTAACAAATACGTACACATATATTGCCTTTTTATTCAATATATTAATAGTACTCCACATAACATTCGTTACTTGAAAAATATCAACAAATAAGGAGAACATAAGTAATATATTAATATATAAATAGTAGTGGACAATTTTATATTATAGATTCATAATCTAATATTTAATTGAGTGATATGTACTGATGGAGTAATATATTTCTTATGAAATACCCTCGTGATTCAAGTTTCAGACACATCTGAAGTCATGGTATACGTACGATAAACATGTAGTTATTCCTTAAACCTAGTTAGGTTTCTTACTGTTCCAACTTTTATCAGATTTTTATATAATACAAGTTTAATTGTTGTATAACATTTATAATTTAATGATCGTTTATTTATAGTCTTATGATTTTATTAATTAAATCATATTTAATAATTTAGTTAATTAATATTTTAGTTAATCTTATTATATTTACTTTATACTTTTTAAATTAAATATGTGCACTATAACATTCATAGCTATATACATATATTTATCTTATATATATTTATTATTAATTAATTAAAATTTAAATTAATTTATATAATTAAAATAATTTTAATTAAGTATAATCAATTTTGAAAATTATATATATATTCCTTTAACATTTTAACATAATGTTAAATATATCAATATATAGGTCATTTAATTCAATTAATTAACTTTTAATTAATTAATTAATCTAATTATTTGTTAATGATTTTCAAAAATAATCATATTATTTTAAAAAAATTCAAAGAAAACCACTTTGGAAATCTATTTTAAAAATGATTTTGATTACTTAGCATATCAATAAAATTATTTATGGGTGTTGATTATAGTGATTTACCTAGTAGATGTAATAACCCTAATTTTGACAAACATTGTTTAGATCATTTAATTAGATAAATTAAATAAAATAATGTAGAGAGATAAAATTGTGATTTGGTAATTAAGTTTAGGTTGTGCCTTAATTAATAAACCAATTGGAGAAATAAATGCTGAATAAGGAGAAGGAATATGATAAGAGTGATATGGGATAGCCCTTATTCTTACTCGTTAAACCCTTCTATCTTCATTTTGTTTATTTACACACATAGAATCAAAGCGAAATGGAAACAAATCCACATCAAATCTCATCTTTCTCATCTAAATCAAGGTGAATAATACATGTACATTTCATGTTTTCAATTGTGTTTCAGTTCTAATGGGAAACCCAAATTTAATGTTGCTACTATGCCATGTTTTAGAAGTTTGAATGATCATATGCTTGTTGGTGATTTTTTAGAATTTATATATTAAATTTAGTGATATGTTTAAGATGGAAAACCTATCATATGATACCCAAATGACTTGATATTTTGATATAATTTTAGAAATATTATTTTAGAAGTGGATTTTTATTTTTATGATTTTTTAAGCAAATATGGATTTTATAAGATTTTTCTAAGTGAAGAAGTTGGTGAAATTTGAGTTTAATTACTTAAAATAATTAAATAAAGTTTTCTATCATGAAATTTTTTCATGTTGAAGAAAATAGTTATATTGAATTATTATGATATTTGGGGATTTTTCCTAAGAGTTTAGGAATGATGAATAAATTGAGTCTAAAAGGCTTTCTTGTTTAATTAAAAGGTTTATAATAAATGGGTTAAATTGTGAAAATGTTTAATATTGAAAATCATGGCATGCGGTTTTTCAATAAAGAATTTGATAAATTTTTAATACCCAATGAAGATTTGAAAAATTAAAGAGGTTTGGTGAAAAGGAAACATTTTTTAGTAAAATTGCATTTTCTGAGTTAATTACCACCCTGCCATGACATATTGGTTATGTCAAGCCCATCTCGGTACATCCTAGTGTCATCGACGCAGCACAAAACAATGATGCATGTTGTCAACAAGCTTGGAATGAAGTGGATTGGGTTTGAGTCTTGTTAAGGTCGAGGTAATAAGGATAAAGAAAAAGGACTCGATATGGGTATGTCAAGGCTCGTGATGCCACATTTTATACAAGGAGGCATGCATGCCGCATATAATACATCAAGCCTTTCACCTCGAAGACCTAGATGGTCATCGAGCCTACGCCATGCCACTTTTTACTTGTTATCAAGCTTAGCCTATGCAATATTTAACTTATTATCGAGCTTCACTCTTGCCTCTTTTTAACCTGTCATCGAGTTAATACTATGCCACTTTTAACAATATTATCAAGCTTATCAATGCCTTTGAGTACTCTTAAGCCTAACCCATGTTTTTATAGTCATCGAGCTTAATCGATAATGTTCTAACCACGCCGATATCATATATATCGATGTTGCATCTACTAAATTTTATAAACTCGAAGACGTAATGATGAGAATGTTTTATGTTTTGTTGAAATTCAATTTTTTTATAGTTTTACACAATGACTTATGAAGTAGTAACTTCGATATCATCCCCATATATTTTCAAATAATAGACTTCAACATGCTTTAGAATAGACAAAGATATCTCCGAATTTTCTAATTGTAAAGGTACTACATAGTTTTGACCGTATAGCCAAAGTTTTGAGAGGGTTGAAGACCCTAATGATTTCGAGTTTCATCAACAATGTTTTGTAATGCGTATATCATGGCATAAGTATTTTGACTGAATTAAAGTGCCGATTTTCCTTGATTTATGAATGGTTTTATGGGTTAAAACATTTACAAAGATTTTATTTTCAAGGAAATATGGAGAGGGCAGTCTACCTAGAACTTTACTAGAAGAATGACATAGAGATAAGAAAACCATATGGGACTAGTATAGGGTCGCGCCCTATACTTTAGCTAGTTGCACTTAGCTAATACAATTTTAAAATTCCAATATGTAGGACTTTTCCATGGGTAAGACTAAAAGAAGATTACACACACATAGTAGAGATAGATTATTAGGGAGCCCGCAAAACCATTAGGATCAGTTGACACTAGAATTAGTAAGTTACGAACAAACCGTTTAGTTTTCCTCTAATAGTAAATTAGAATATTTATTATGTCTAGTAGGCTTAAGTTAGTCAAAGGTTTATAGCCAGCCTGATAAAACTACGATGTTGGGACAAATCGTCCACTGATTACTATTTTGTATGCATACATGTTACTATAGATTATTTATTATAACCGGTTTGGTTGTAGGATTTTGCTTGTAAAAGATATGATTTTAAAGGATATTAGTAAGGGAAAACCCGTTCCACTAGGCGGTATGGTCTCACATAATATAAATAAATCGAGATGTCAAATTATTATTCACGCCAGGCTTTATATCTGACTTGAATTTTATATTTTCTCCTTAAACTCTTGGATGCTCAAATATTGAGAGTTATGGTTTCCAGGTTTAGTAGGTTTCGGCGAATAAAGCATCCGAAGAAGTGCATGAGGCGAATCTAACTATGTAGAGGATTATCTATTTATATATTCCATTATGATTGTCAAATTATTAACTATGAGCAATGTTATGGGATTATCACTGAATATGAAATGTTGATTTGAAATGTAATGAGAAAGGTTATTTTGAAATTGCATTTGAAATATGTCATATTCTTGTCCTTTTGATATTATGGATACCATTAACATTACCATACTTTGTCATTGGAAATTAATATTATAGATGGTGTAGCATCGGTAATCGTTAGTTTCGGGCCTCAAAATGGAAGATGTTACAACTTGGTATCTGAGCATTGGTTTATGTAAATGTAAAAGACATTTAAACCTAAAAGGAATTTTAAAACATAATCCAAATGAACCGGAGAGTAAGATTGGTTTATCTTTATTCTCTAATCTCTCGTTGACCATTCTTCCATGTGTTATTAAGGTTCAAATGCATATTTAAAGGAAAATAAAATATGAAGCCAGGAAATGGAAGAGTGAATCTCGATGGAGGAAGCACCAAAACAAATGGAAATTCCAAACCCAATAATTGAAGGAATCAGGTTCGGGCACAAGCTGCTAATGTAGGTGCTGGAGCACCACAACTTGATATGGTAGCTCTGCATTAGTTCTTTGTCAACATAATGCAAGCTGGGGCTGTTGCTAGAGCTGTTGCTGGACTTATAGATGGAAATGCTAGATTAGTGAAATAGGAAGCTTCGGTTGCCAACAATTATGCTATGCCGAATAGGGATTATGCAAGGCTTGAGGGAAAATCATTTAGGGACTAAGGATGCAATTGAAATAGGGAATTGTTTACTTCATTACGAAGGATTTTCACTGATCATGGACTGAATGATGAGCAGTTGAGAAGACTGGTGTCTAGGCAATTGCAACAAACTTCGTTGTACTGGTAGAACAGTGTAACTATTGGAGTAGTGGAGGGAACATTGACTTGGGAAGAATTAAAAAGATGATTTGATGAAAGGTTTATGTCAACGATCGCTAAGTCTACTTTTTGACAAAGTTTGATGAGTTGGTACAGGGAGATATGATGGTTTTGGAGTATGCTATAAGATTCGAGGAGTTATCGAGGTATGGTTATGCTAAAGTCGACATTGTAATTAAAAGGATTGCAAAGTTCATTCGTGGATTGAGACCTGAGCTTTCTAGCACAACTTTACCACATCTCAGGGATCCATGTGATGTAGTTGTTGAGATGGCTTTAAGGAATGAAAAGATTCTTCCTTTCTTTGGTAGCAACAAAGTAGTGGAGGCTCAAGGTGAGTAGAATCGAAAGGGGAAGTTCTTTCACAAGAAGGGAGCTCAGAAGAGTGGAGTTACTAAGAAAGGAAAAACTGAGACTATCTGCTGTAAGTGTGATAGGAAATGGCTTTTCACAAACGAATGTCGTTATGGAGATGGAAAGAAGATGATTGGGAGGAAGAACATTAAGTGCTTTATTTGTGATCAGATAGATCATTATAAGAACCATTGCAAGGAACCATCTAAAGTTGAGAAAGGCAAGGTGTTTGCATTGGAAACAGCTACCTTGAGACTAATAGTTAAAGAGAAGGGAAAGTCCACAACGGTAGGTATGCTTTTGATTCATGATATGCCTGTTAGAGTTCTATTCGATATTGGTACATCACATTCTTTCATATCTCATTGTTTGGTAGATAAGCTCAACCTAGAACCCTTATACCTAGTCATATCCTTAAGGGTTGCAAATCCAATAGGAGGTTATGCAACTCTTGGGATGAGATGTGTCCAGTAAAGTTTGAATAGTTAGGTCATATATTTGCTTACAGTTTGCATATGTCTGATTTTGTAGGCTTTGGAATTACTTTGGGTATTGATTGGTTAAGTATGATGCTAGGATATTTTTCCATGATGGGAAAATATCATTAAGACATCCAAGTAGTAGTGACCGAATCATGTACTTAGTAGAAAACTCGAGTTTTGATATATGTACGTTTTGGGTGTAATGGAGGAGGAAGATGAGTTTAACCGAGTTTTTGTTGTGAGAGAATTCATAGATGTCTTTGAACAGGTAATAAGACTACTGCAGAAACGAGCTATTGAATTTTAGGTAGATCTTGTCCTAGGAGTTGAACTTGTTAGCACACCACCAAATAGGATGACACCTACCAAGATGAGGGAGGTAAAATAACTGGTGGGTTTAGAAGGGAAAAGTTTTATTGGACCAAGCAGTTCGCCTTAGGGAGCAGTCATAGTGTTTATTAAGAAACCAGATGAATCGTTAAGGTTGTATATCGATTATCGTAAATTAAATGAGAAGATGATAAAGAATCAATATCTACTTTCGAGGATTGACGGTTTGTTCGACTAATTGATTGGAACCAAAGTTTTTTCTCAATTAGATTTGGTGACAAGGTTCCATCAACTAAGAGAGGTGGAGGAAAGTATTCCTTTGATGGTATTTGGAATCAGATATGGATCACAAGAGTGGTTGGTATGCCATTCGGATTGACTAATGCGCCAGCCTTCTTCGTACACTTAATGAACCGTATCTTCCAAGAGAATTTGGGGAAATCAATGTTAGTGTTTATAGATGAAATTTTGCTATATTCCAAGGATGAAAAGTATCATGAAGCTCAACTAAGGATAGTACTTAAGACACTGAGGCAGCATCAGTTAAAATCAAAAAAATTTAAATGCCATTTTTGGCAGAAGGAAATGAAGTTTCTTGGTCATATAGTCTTAGAAAAAGGGTTGGTAGTAGATCTAGCTAAGATCGATGTAGTTAATAATAGGAAGAGACCCCAGACAGTGACCGAGATAAAAAGTTTTCTTAGGCGAGCTAGCTATTACCAAAGATTTATTAAGAATTTCTCGTGGATATCAACACCAATGACAAAGCTAACATGGAAGGATGTGAAGTATGTTTTGACCGATAAAGGTGAGGAGGCATTCTATAAGCTTGAACTTCTATTGACCTATGCACCACTGTTAGATGTTCTAGATGGGAATCGAGATTTAGTAGTGCATACATATGCATATGGAACTGGATTAGGAGCTGTGTTAATGTAGAGGGGTAAAATATTTTCCTACGCTTTGCGACATCTGAGACCACATGAGGTTAGATATTTGATGCATGATGTAGAGCTAGTTGTGGTACTTTTTGCATTAAAGGTATGGAGACATTATCAAATGGGAGAGACATTAGAGTTATATATGGATCATAAGTCATTAAGATATTTATTCTCTCAGAAGGAGTTAAATATGAGAAAACAAAGATGACTGGAATTTTTAGCCACATATGAGTTCATAATTTAGTATACACACGGAAAAGGAAATATGGTAGTAGATGCACTTAATAGAAGGCATCAGAATGCAGTGTTAGCAATGATCGCTGAGTATAATGATTTAGAAACATTAACAACATGCAGTGTACAGTTAAGATCTATGACAAGTTCGATCCAAAAAACCGCTATGTTGTAATGTTTAGAAGTTCGACTAGTAATGATTAAAAGGATTGTTTCTAAGCGTGGAGATGAACCACTGCTGGCTGAATGAATCAAAGGTTAAAAGGTGGGACAGAGATTGATTATTTAAAGGATTTTAGTCTTGAAAAAAATGGGTGGTTGAGAAAGAAGGAAAGTATGTGTTCTAGATATTGAAGATCGAAGGAAGGAAGTTCTGATAGAAATTCATCGATCAAAGTTTTCTATTCATCCGAGAGGAACTAAGATGTATCCGAGTATGAAAATAAGTTTCTCCTGGGAAGGTATAAAGAAGGATGTAGGCTTATGGGTAAATCAGGGTTTAAACTATCAGTAAGTAAAAGCCGAGCATTAGAGATCGAGTGGGTTACTTCAGCCTTTAGATATTCCAGTTTAGAGGTGGGATTCGAAATCTATGGATTTCAAAGATAGGTCGCTAAGGTTGAATAGAGGAAATGAGAGTATTTGTGTTATAGTAGACAGACTGACTAAGAGCGCACACTTTATACTTGTTAAGTCGCAAGAATGTCATCGGTTCTGGCTAAGTTAGTCATGAAGAATATATTTAGACTACATAGGATTCCTAGTAGTATATTAGTGACAGAGTTTCCTTGTTCACTGGTGAGTTTTGGAAGAGTCTATAGGAAGTCTTAGGTACCAAGATCGAGATGAGTACCGCTTACCATCTATAGACCGATGGACAAACAGAGAGAGTTAACAAAGCCTTGGGGTATTTGTTGAGAGCTTGTTTGCTAGATTTTGAAGGATCATGGCAAAACCATCTACACTTAATCAAGTTTTCATATAACAACAACTATCAGACTAGTATAAGAATGGCATCGATTGAAGCTTTGTATAGAATACCATGTAAATCTCCTATATGTTGGTTAGAGATTGGAGATAGGTTAGTTCTTTGCCTAGATTTGATAAGAGAAGTCGTAGAAAAGATTGAGTTAATTCAAGCAAGAATAAAGGAGCTTAATCTAGCAGAAATGTTATGCAGACAAGAGACGAAGAGACTTAGAGTTCTCAATCAGAAATCATGTTTTCGTTAAGGTAATACCGATGAAAGGTGTAGTGAGATTCGGGAAGTCGGGAAAATTGGAACCTAGATTATTTTGGACCATTTTCTATTATAGAAAGGATAAGGAAACTCACTTATAGGATAGAGTTATAGAAGAGCTTGGCAGGAGTACACAATGTTTGCCATATTTCTTATCTATGGAAGCATATTCGAGATCCAGAGACTACTATTACTCCAATTGGGTTAGAAGACATAGTAGGGAAATAAATATGACTATTGTTAGACAACCAGTTCGTATAGTGGATAGGGATGTTAAGGAGCTAAGGAACAAGGCAGTCAAATTAATAAAGGTCCAATGGAGTGATGACGAGAGAGATTGTACTTGAAAATATAGAGTAGGATTAGAGACACTTACCCTAACTTGTATGATGGTATGCTTTACCTTTATTTTTGATTGACATATGTACCTTATCATAATTTCGAGAATGAATTTCTTTAAGGAGGGGAGTCTGTAATGACCCTTGTTTTGACTATCCTTATTTAGAACATTTGGTTAGATAAATAAAATTAATTAATGTAAATGGATGAGGGAATTGAGTTTGGTAATTAAATTTAGCCTGGGCCTTGGTTAATAAACTAAATAGAGAAGTAAAACATAGAATAAGGAGGAATATGACAAGGGTAATAGGGAATAGCCCGCATTCTTACCCCTTAAACCCTTTTATCTTCATTTCCTCCATTTACATGCATACAAACTAAACCTTGAGTGAGTTTGGCCATAGTAAAGGGAAAATAAGAAGGAAACAAAATGATTAAGGAATCAAAGCTAAAAAGAAATCAACTCTATAACAAATATCAACTTTCTCATCCAATTCAAGGTGAATAATACATACACATATCATGTTTTGAATTGTTTTTCGATTTTAATGGGAAATTCGAATTTAATATTGCTACTATGCCATGTTTTAGAAGTTTGAATGATTATGTGCTTGTTGGTGATTTTCTAGAAATTAATACATGAAATTTAGTGATATGTTTTAGTTGGAAAACCTATCTATAATACCCAAATAATTTGAGATTTTGATATGATGTTAGAAATATCATTTTAGAAGTAGGTTTTTAGTTTCATAATTTTCCAGAAAAATATGGATTTCATATTATTTTTCTAAGTGAAGAAATTAGTGAATTTCAAGTGTAATTATTTATAAATAATAAATTTTCAGCCCTAAAATTTCTACATGTTGAAAAAAATAGTCATATTAAATTATTAATTTGGATATTTTTCCTAAGAGTTTTGGAATGATGAATAAATTGCTTAAGTCTAAAAGGCTTATTTGTTTAATTAAAAAGTTTGTAAAAATGTGTTAAATTGTAAAAATGTTTATTATCGAAAATTATAGCGTGTGACAGTTTTTCAACAAAGAATTCGACAAAGTTTTGATAGCTATTAAGGATTTGAAAAATTATAGAGGTTTTGTGAAAATGAAACACTTTTTATAGTAAAATTGCAGCTTTCGAGTTAATTACCACCCAGCCATGTTGATATTAGCTATGTTTAGCCCATCTGACTTCATCCTAGTGCCATCGACGTGGCACAAAACAATGCCACATGATGTTAACGAGCTTAGAATGAAATGGGTTGGGTTTGAGTCTTGTCGAGGTCGAGGTAATAAAGATAAAGAGAGAGAACTTTATATAGGCATATCAAGGCCTATGATGCTGCGTTTTATAGTACGAGGCATGCGTGCCGTATATGCTACTTCGAGCCTTTTGCCTTGAAGTCCTACGTGGTCATTGAGCCTACATGTCACTCTTAACTTGTTGTTGATCCTAACTTATGTTGTATTTAACTTATCATCGAGCCTAGCTCATGCTGCTTTTTAACATGTCATCGAGTTAGTTTTATGCCCCTTCTAACAATGTTACCGAGCTTAGTTAATGCCTTTAAATAGTCTTCGAGGCTAACCTATGTTTTTATAGTCATTGAGCTTAATCAATAATGTTTTAACCATCTGATGTCACACACACACACACATATATATATCGATGTCATATCTACTAAAATTTATAACCTCGATGAGGTATTGATGCCAATGTTTTATGTGTCGCTGAGTTCAAATTTTTATAATTTTACACTATGACTTATAAAAGTAACTTAGATATCATCCCCATACATTTTGAATAAAAGACTTCGATATGCTTTATCATGGGCAAAGATCTTTATGGCGATGACATCATCAAGTTTTATAGTTGTAAAGGTATTAGATAGCGTTGGCCGTGTAGAAGTTTTGAGAGGGTCGAAGATCCTAATGATTTCGAGCTTCATCAACAATGTTTTGTAAAGCATATATCATGGCATAAATATTTTAACTAAAGCAAAGTGCCAATTTTTTCCTTGCTTCATAAATGATTTCAAGGGTTAAATTATTTAAAAAGATTTTTTTTCATGGAAATATGCATAGGGCAGTTAACGTTGAACTTTACTAGAAAAATGACTCAGAGATTAGAAAACTAAATGGGAATAGTGTAGAGTCGCGCCCTATACTTTATCTAGTAGCTCTGATACCAATTATAACGATCCTGACTCGACCTTCGAAAATCGGCACCGAATACGACACTCGTATTCAAATGCCGCAGATCCAAACGTCGAATCTGGTTCGCCGGAGCTTATAACACATTAAGTACAACACAGCGGAAGAAAAAGAATAGCATATATCAATATACAACATTTGATACAATATCTGATACAACAGAATGATACAAGATAATAACAGCGGAAAGAAAAGATAACACAGCAGCGGAACAAAATCTCCAATATAGTCTTCAAGAAAGAACTCCATCTTCAAAACACCAATCTAGCAATAGCTCGAACTCCCAATCACAATACACAAAGAAGAGCAAGTCTCGTCCGTAAAGGATTGCCAAATCCTAGGCTGAAAGCTATCGAATCTACACCTACTATTGATTATCTGAAAAACCCAACTCTAGACTGCCCGTGTGGGAAAATAGTGGGCACCCAGAGTTTAGGAAAGGAACAATAAACTCCAGGTCAGTCGTGGGACTGGTATGAGCAAACAAAAACATTTGGTCTTTAAAAACAAGCAACAAGGAATTTAAAATAAATCCGTAATGCTTTTTGGAAAATGAAACTACCATAAGGCCTCCCGCCACACACACAATGCAAACGCAGAATTGGAGGAGATTTCTCCTTATGACAGTCAAATATGCTTAATACGAGAAAGTTTTCTTTGATATTATTACTAGTGCATAGTGCAGAAAACCATTTCGAAAGTACAATATAAATCCTAGCCAGCATAGACATTCCGAACTATGCCTACTATAGCTACCATCCAAACAGTGGTGACCACCATAAGTGAATGGCAGGTAATACAACTAAAACCGTACAACGCACGTATTGGATGAATGGATTCCCAACAAATGGTCAGGCTAAGGAACTTCCTACTGTCAATGGGATCGCCTCTGGCGGGACGTCCCGAGAACTAACGTTACGGTTAGATCTCTGCCAACACAAGGCCGGGTTACCTCTGTAACTAGGTAACTACTACACGAGCGTGCCATCCCCCGGTCCTTTGGGACCTTTATCCGAGGTACCTCTAATCCAACAACCACAAAGCAATCACAAAGTAATAGATCTGCAGTATCCACATGAGTAAGTATCTGGGCTCCATACCATGATACCATCCTTTACCAGAAGGGAATGACACACCCTAAAGGGCGCGACCCTCATAACCTTGCCGCATCTTCCTGTTTCGACCATTTCCGGGGTGTGAGGTCCTGATGCAGTCTCGTCCACAAAGCTACGCTTTATACAAAAGCCATGCTTTGATCACAAATGATCAACAAATGATCATCAACACACAGCAGCACTTAGCATGCCACACTACCAAATTTGGGAGTATATCACTGATAAATATCAACTACATAACCTCTGAGCTCGTACGTCTCAGAGAAGGGTGTTAAGCTAAGAGAATAAATTCTCCGCCACCAAGCAGAAATGTATTTGATAGAGATCAGTTTAATATCTCAAAGTGTAGTGTCAGACATACAACCATACAAGTCTGTTCCGGGTTCGAACAGAACCGAAGGCACTTCCGAAGAAGCTCTTGCCAATCCGGGTATCCACAATCCCGATCGGACTTCCCATCACATAGGGAAAACTCTATACCGGAGCAACTCAGTGCAGAGTCAATCGACAGGTTATCCTACCGTTCTCGAAGACACCCGGTCTTCAACACCGGTCTTCAATTGCAATCATAACGTCGTATCACTATTCAGAATGGGTTATATGACACAAGGTCCTCTCCCGGCTAAACCAAATAGTGAGCGCAATATTTATAAACATATGGATATGGGATTTCAGTTAAGTCACAACTTGAAAATCCAAAGTTTCTCTTTTAAATGGTCAAACAAATTACCATTTTAAATCTTTAAATAAAAAGATTTATTTCACAAAGTTTCACCCAGTTTCACGAAGATCTATCCATAGATTTCAAAACAATTTCCATTTCAATTGGATTTATTCCTTAAATCTTTGAACTAAAGATTTAATTTATAGCTTCCAAAACACGTTTCCAAAGATTTATCTATAACTTGGGAAACTATTTCCATTTTAGACTTGAAATCCTTTTAACACGAATTGGAGATTCATTTCTTATGCGAAAGCTCTTATTACTTGAAAACATATAGTTCCCGTTTCAGAAAAATTCAATTATATTTATACAAGTTAAAATCTTTGGGTTTAGAATTTCAATTCCCAATCAACGCTTTTAAAATGGTTTTTAAAAAAAAACCCATAGAAACCCATTTACAAGTTGAACAATCTTCTTAACCCATAGTTTCCAAACCATAGAATTCAATCCCAAAAATTGAATTTGAATTTAAATCAAATTATTTAAATTCCAAAACTTAATTAAGTTATTTAAAATAACTTTTATTTTTTTAAAATTCATTTACAAAAGCTTTCAATTCTATTTCCAAAACTAATTTGGATTCAAAAATATAATCTTTAAAACTATTTCAAAAATCTGTGACTTAACCCATTACCACGTGCAATCCATATTTGTGTGTGTATACGTGTGGTCCAGGGGTTTAACACAATAGTGCACAACATCATCATCACAGATTCAACCATATCGATAAGCGGTATAACCCATAACGCTTATCTTCATCAACAGATTCATAGATAAAGTAAATTTATCAATCACAAAGATTCACTAACATGTTTCGATGTGGGTTTCGGATAACCAACTGGAATCCGACTCCCTGTCGCATCGAAATTCAAATGTCGTTCTATGGGTCAAGGGGTTGCATATACATATAACAATATATACGTCACAAATAAAATAGCCCAGCACAAAGCATTACATAGCATCACAAAACATATCAATCCATCATGAAGCATTCAATTGGCAATCAAACATCTACAATTAAGATGAATAAATCTATGTGGTTTTAAATCTATTCCTCACATAATCACTTTCATTAGTAATTAACTACCCTTAATTGCTTCTTTAATTACTTCTAAATTAATTACATTTAATAATTAATTATATTTATTAACCATCCCTGATTAATCTCCTTAGTAATTAATTATTCTTAATTAATTACATCACTTAATCATTTCAAAAGACTTAATCAACCCATGCTTAAATTAATTACACTAAGTTCACAAAGAAATTTCCTTCCATATTAATTACACAAGTAATTAATTCCCAAAACTCTTCTCTACTTTAATTAATTACCCCAGTATTTACTTATCTTAATTACTTCTTGAAGTAATTATTCATCATTGATTACTTATCAACCCATTTAATGATTATTCTAAATTAATTAAAGTCAATTAATTAATTTAAACTAATCCAATTAATAAATTAATTACAAAGAGTAATTAATACCTTTGATTATTTCCATGAAGTAATCATACTTAATTAAGTACCATAAATTGATTATTTAAATTAATTAATCCAATTAATTATCAAAATTAATTATAATAAATAAATAATCACAAGTTAATGACCATCATTAACTTATTAACAAATTCTTAATTACCTTTCTTAAGTAATTGACTTAAACTAATTACTAATTTAATTAACCTTAATTAATTCCAATCTTTATTTAATTAAACAAATTAATTAATTAAATTATTTAAATTACCTTACTAATTTAATGAAACAAAGATCATTAAATCTTAAATTTACTTTTAAAAATAAAACATTTCTTATTCATGATTACTTTATCATTAATAAGGTAACTTAAAACAATTCTAACTTAAAATTGTTTTCAAAGTACATTTTAAATTTAAAACTTAAAAAGAAATCAAACAACTTAAACAAAGTTTAATAACATTTTAAAATCTTTTAAAACTTTATACTAAAGATTTTCTTTTTTAATAAAAGAAGTTATAAGAAATTTAAACTCCAAATTCATTTAAAAAAATACAAATCATATTTACATATGTTTGAACAACCAATTTGTTTTAAACATTTAAATTTCTTCTTCTTTTTTTTTTTTAAAAAAAAAACTTCCTTAATTTTCAACCTTGTTTCAAAACTGAAGTTTGATTCCAGATTTAAACTTATGTTTAAATCCTTACTTAAATTTAAAGCTTATCTTAAATTTAAAATATTTAAACTCTTGAAGTTGTTCTAAACATTTTGTTTCAAAGTTTAAATTTAAATTTCAACCTGGATTCAAAACTCATTTGAGATTCAAATTTTTAAATTTGACTTAAATCCTGTTTTCAAAACCCTGCATTTAGATTTTTAAACAAATCTTAAAATTAAAACTACAGGTTTTATAAACCTGTAATCTCAGAAGCAACCCGAGTACCCCCTTTGTTTGCTTCGAGTAAAACCAACGGCTACTTCGAGCAAAATTTGATTTCACTCGAGTATAATCTCGAGTACAAAACTACTGCAAAACCCAATTCCTCCCTGATACTCCTTCTTCCCCGTGCATATGCACGATGACTGTAGCCACCTCCGGCCACCGCCCAGGCCATGAACAAGTCGCCGACCTCCCTTACATCACCTCGCGATCATCACAATCCCTCAACACACTCGAAATCAGATTCGAGTTTCCCCAATTCAAAATCTGTCAGCAACAGGCACTTCCACCCAAACCTGTAAACCCTCATTTCCTCCTCCTCCGACCACCTTATCGACAACTACTCCGACCACACCTGCACCAATGCTCCAACTACCATTGACCCAAAAATCAAGACACTCGGTCACTTGTGGTTTCCTCCCGATCAATCAAAGCAGTGCCAAATAAAACTAGGTTTAGCATTCCCCTTTTTCCAGATAAAACAGCAATGCACCAAAAATTCATCACTAAAATTTGCAATTTGATTTTAAATAATCACAATTTAGTTTTAACTTTGATTCAAACACCTGAAATTATCAATCAACTGGATTTTGACAGGTTTTAACTTCCTTTGTTAAAACTTTGTTTCCAGTAACTACAGGTATATTTTTTTTTTCCCTTCTTTTCATCTTAAACAAAATCTTAAGTTTATCATTGATGATATATTAAACATGCATTGACCAAATCTCTTATATTATCAAAGATAAATTTTAAAATCACTTAAGTTTCTTTTAAAACTTGGATCCTGGAACTTAGAAAATACTGTAAATATCACAAAACAGAAACTATACTAAATACAGTTTTTTATTACTAGAACAAGCATGCACTTCATAATTTCTTAAACTTTAAAATTTTATGAGGTTACCCTCAATATACAAATCAACATACAACCAGATCTACACAAGTCATAAATCATGCCAAAATTTAATATTTAAGTTTTTAAACTAGAAAGTGTTACTCATAAACACTCCATTCAACATACTATCAGGTATACAACACAAGCACATACATTTCAGTCATAAAACAAGCATCAGATATACTTAAGTTTTAATTTTAAGAAAAGAAGTTACTCACAACAAAAATAAACAAATTCAGGAAGGAGATTTGCTCACAGTGATGGTTTGCAGCAGAGACAAGAACAGAGAGAGGAAAGATTGTTTTGAGTTTGCAGGCTTTTGATTTTTCCTTATTTTGATTTTGATTTGTCTGGCCTGAGGCTGGAGTCTGGAACTTGTGAATAAAAACTTTTGCTTAATCACTATTGTATTTGTTCATTTAATTCATCAAACCCAGCAATTTTAATTCTACTTACTTACAGTTTGAATTCTTGGGTACAGGGACATATGGTCTGCAGTTGCAAACCAGAAATCACTTTAGCCTTTAAACTTGATTTGTTTTCCTGCAACTGATCGATGAAGTTGTTTAAATCTTTGTTTTTATTACTGATCACTACATCAAAATTCAGATTTTTAAAAAAAAAGAAACTTCACTTGCCTTTAACTGTTTAGAAATCACTGCACTGCTTTCTTGGCCAAACCTAAAGCATTGTCTAACCTGTAGTTTTTCTGAATTGGTTTTATGTTAAAAACTTGATTTTGAAAAAAAAAAAATTTATTAAACTTTGAATTAAAAGCTTACCTAAGAAGTGGAAGCAAAAGCTTGAAGTTGGATTAGTTATTTTTTCTTTTCAGCATGAGGATTACCAGGTTGCACTTGAAACAGACTTTTATATTGGGATGCTTTGATTTCAAGCTGCTGATACTTGTCTCAGGTTGAAGATTAAATTGATCTCCCAGGTTGAAGGCTTTGACCTGCTATGTGTTTTCAGTTTTTTTTATTTAAACTGTGCTTTCCATTTCGAATTGAGACAAGATGGGCTTGATGAATATGGAATGAAATAGGTTCAGCTTTATGATGTTGAAATGTGTGAGGCAAATCTCTTTTCTACTATTTCATTTAGATTTTCCAAGATGTGATATGATTACTTATGGGGAGATGTATAGTTTCTTGTAATTTTAAATTTCAATATTAAAAAAAAAGTAATGATGCATTTTGTATATATGTATGTATAAGATCTTAAGGTATGTATTTGGTTTTACTTTGTAAATAAATGTATTTGTTTGAGACCTTTCAATTTATTTTCAAATTGCATTTCCAAGTTTAAAATATATTATAAATTTATATTGACAATTTTAGGGTGTTATTTTATTTTATTTTGAATATTCTATCTTAAAATATATTTATATGAAAAAAATAATACCTCTTTATTAATTTTGAAAATTTAATCACAATTTATATTTTTAATCTTAAATTCCCAATTCAAATCTATTTATAACTCAAAAATAGAAATTTTCTAATAAATTCATAATTAAATCCACAATTATATTTTTCAAAATTAAATAAATTGTCAAATTAAACTTGTTCAAAATTCAGGAATGTTACACTAATATAAGTCCAAAATTATTGTCTGTAGGGATTTTCATGGGTAAGACTAAAAGAAGGTTACATATGGAAAGGAATACTGTAACGACCCGACATTTTCAACCATTCGCATCCACACATGTCACACTTGAATCGTTCAAAATATCGAATTGAAATTTAAATTTAGCAAAACTCAACATATGCAGTAAATAAATAAACCACAGAGTAACAAAATGCAGCGGAAGCAAAGAGATGGTAGTTTACGAAGCTACTATATAAATACATTAGAGTTAAACAAGATACCACATAAGTTCAATACAATAATCAGATACAAAGCTGAACACATCACTGGAATCAACTGAATAACTGGAATCGACTGGATACTAAAATTGAAATAGACAGCTGGATCTTCAAGCAAATCTCTAACTCCGAAGGTGAGTCCCTAATGTTGTATCACTCAGTCTAACCCGAGCGTAAAGTAATAAATACAAACACATGAGTCAGGACATACAAACTTATACAATGTAAACCAACTCAAGTGAACTGTAATATATGGTACAAATAATTAAAGGATGCTCGGGACCGCCCATCCTCTAAGGATCCATTAAACTATTTGCTATCTAGTAATATTTTGCTATTATAATAATGTCTAATAGTAAAATAAACTTACTTTAAAATAGCATTAAGAGGTTACCTATATAGCCCTTAACACATAATAGTCCTAGTAGTCTATCCAGTATCTGTGCATCTCCAGATCGGGAGACTACCCTAAATAATCCATGGGCTACGGGAGAAAACCAAACTCGTATAAGGCGTGATAGGGTGACACGGCACAACTAGGCAATGCCAAGGAAGATATACCAATTATGCTTCCGGATTGGTGGTAACGCGTAGCAGCTACTACTGCCCACCTCGAGCCGCACCCCCAAAATCAAAAGAGCCCCAATCAATCACAAAGTAATAGAATGGTATCAAAGGAGTGCGTCTGATAAAAGGTGCTATCTTATTTTCACGTCAATCGCTCCTATTTTAGCCACCTTGTGCCAACTAATGGGAGTCGAATCCACGTATTACCTCAAAGGTATGCCACCGCCATCCTACTCCATTCTGGAATCTCCACCGTGTACACGGTTATTAAAGTGGTTTTCGTTATCGACAGAGAGTATGTCCATATCCGGTCTCGGTCTCTTTAACAACCAAACATTATTATAACCCATGGATATTTGTTTCAAAATATTTCTATTCAAAAACCATTTAAAATCAAATACTATTACTTTCCAAAGTAATATCCATTTTCAAAAATGGTAATATTTCCAAATTCATATACTTTCCAAAATAATATCCATTTCAAAACTACATACTATATTACTTCATTTCAAAACCAAATCAATATATCATTTCTATTTCAAACCAAAGTAAGGATATATCTTCAAATTCCAAAACCAAATCAATATATCATTTAAATAAAACCCAAATTTCCAAATCACTGAATATTTCCTTCAATTTATTAAACTTGAAATGTTCTTTTAAATCCTTTTAGACCAAACCACTTTTTAAAGCCATATTCTTAAATCTTCAATTTCAATAAGTTTAAATTAATATATTTAAAGACAATTCTCAATTAAATACAAATTTAAATAAATTCATTTCCAAAACCATAATACTTTAAAATCATAACACTTTGAAATGTTATCATTTGGAAATCATAATACTTAGAAAATCATAGCACCTTTAAAACAATATTCATTATCAACGCTATAGCATTTTAAAGTTCATACATCTGATTATACCAATTTCAAAAACATTGTATTAACTTAAAATTTTCAAAAATGGTTTATACTTCACCTTAAAACATATTCATTTAAACCATTTAAATCCAATTTCAAAAATCTTTCAAACAATATTTATTTCCAAAGTTTATTCGTTATTAAATAAACTAAAATTATATAAATAAATATCCAATTTCAACCATAATTCATTTATTAAGTCAAAATACATCATTTTCTTAACTTTTTACTTTAACAAATAACTTAACACTTTATTTCAAAATACCAATTTCATAAACAAAATATTCTTATTACAAAATCTACTTAAATTTCCATTTGAAAACTAAATTTCCGATTATCAAGTTAAATCATATTTAAGATACATTTTAGCCATGTACATCATAATTATTTATTTTACAAAACATATCCATTTCATAAAATAAAATCTGTTACAATCACTATGTTAGATTTAAATTCTAAACTAAATCAAACTTAGTTATTAAGATATTTATCATAAATAAAATCTTTAAATTCCATTTGAAACCAATTATTAACTTATAAAATTTTAACTTATGGAAAACCCATCTCTTTCAATTTAAAGCATTAACTCAGATTAAGTTAAAATTTCATATATTTATAATTTCAAAATACTTAAAAATTTCAGAAAATATTAAAAAATACTTAATAAACTTTTAGGAAAATATTATTTTAAAAATATTAACCATGGGTATTGTAACGACCCATAAATTTTCGATAATTAAAATAGCTAATTTAATAAGTTTTCGTGATTTAATGTTAGAAAAAAATTGTAATTCGTTTGAAATAATAATGACTGGAATGAATTGCAAAAATAACTATCCAAGTAATGAAAAATAAAAGCTACTTAGTGAATGCCTTTGCAATCAAAAGTTGAATAGGATAATAAATGCTTAATTCATTGGGTATAATAGAGTAATTGATTGATAAGTAAAATCTATTTAAAATCAAATATTGAATATTGAACAGGTAAATTGTTTAAATTAAATATTTAAAACTTATTGAATAATTGAATAACTGTAAAATGAAAATAGTGTTCTAAATTGTGAATTGTTTTTAAAGGTTGAATCTTATAAGTTCAATTTCAATATTTCAAATGATAATGAATTATTGGATAAGCGAAATTGTTTAAATTAAATATTTGGAATTTATTGAATAATTTAATAATGAGAATTGAATAACCGTATAATGGAAATAGTTGTTCTATAATTTTAATTCGTTTCAAAAGTTAAATTTTTATAAGTTCGTTTTGAATATTTCAAAAGATAGTGATTTAAGAATAATCAAATTTGTTAAATTTAATATTACAAACGTGTGAATAATTAAATTCCGAATTTGATACGGGTAATTTGGTATTGAAATTTAATATGTGAAAATAGAGTGAATATTTGAAATTTGATTTAATATGATTCAAATTGGTTTCCAAGTGAATGTAAGTTATATTGGGATTTTAATAGAGTTAATAAGATTTTTAAATTGGAATTTAATGGATAATTGAATAACGGGTTTAATATGATTAAAAACGATTTGAAAAATTTTATTTTATCATATTGAAGTTATAATGATGCTATAGAACTTTTAAAACTGAATTTAAAATTTATTTGTGAAAATTGAATATTTTAATATTTAAATCGACTAGTGAAATTAGTCAATTTTCGAGCAGTTTCAGAATTTGACGAAACTAGTTCCATTAGATCTGTAATAGTTAGTTATTATCGGATTTCAATTTTCGAAGCAATTCGGAGTTGTCGTTTGACCGTGGCAGCTCGAAACGCATCAAAATTGTTTTAATATAAATTTAACGAGTTAAAATAGCCATTTCTCAAACAGTCTCGGATTTCGACGGAACCAGTTTCATCGGATCCGTAATGTGATATTATTGTAAGATTTCAAATTTCAAGTCAATCAGATTTATCGTTTGTCCGGTGCAAGCCAAAACGCCTAGAAATTAGTTTAAATCGATTTAATTTAAATTGATCGTTTATTTCCGTAACTCACACATATGATCGAATTAGCTTCCGAAACCTGTTCCATTGTGTCCGGAACGCGGGCTAAACCCTAGGAACGTCAGTTACCGCGTGAAATTCGGAGTTCGGAAAACCCGGGATGCATAGTGATTCGAAATTTCTATAAGTAAGCCTTTATTTCATTGAAAATAAAATAAAAATAAAACTAGGGTTACAAGTGCACAGCCGCCATTATCATAATTCACGGCCGAAAATTACTCGTCTTCTCCCCCCAAATTCTTCGAATCCGTTCACAATTTCAAAAAGTTTTCAACTGCAAATTCGTAGGGGGCGTGGTGATCTTCGATTCTATATGGAGATGATGGGGTTTCGAGTTATATAGGAAGATAAATTGGGCCGCGTTCTCCACCGTTGCGCACGCGTTTCGAGGTGAATTAGGGGGCCGAGCTCCTCCCTGTTCCAGCCGAGTATAGAGTGGAAGATGCTCTTCGTGGTGGTGCTTCCTGATCGAGGTGGAGGTACTTGTATTGATGGCGTGTATTAGGGTTATTGGGACGGCTTGGGTTGTTCGTGCTTGCGTGAGTACCTGATGCGAACGAGAAGAAGAAGAGAACCGTGTGCGGCCGTGATCTTGCTTTGGGGAATGGACGGCAGATCTGGGTTTGTGTATAAAAATTAAAATAAAAGTAGAACTTAATTTGTGTTTAAATTCGTATTAACTTCCAAATGTCATAACTTGTTGATGCGAGGTCCGTTTTGGACGAAACGAGTTGCGTTGTCTCCGTTTCGTCGAGCACTACGCTATGGAATTGGATTGGAGTCGTTTGGAGCTAGAGAAAATTTTGGGTTAAATCGAACGTCGTTCGATTTGATTTAAAATCGTAAAATCAAGGTGAGTGTTTTATAACGCTCACACCGTACTAAATATCTTTATGCTAGTTAAATTTGATATTATGAAGTGTTATGATCTTATTTGTCGTTGTTTGATAAAAATTTAATTGTCATATAGCTTGTCTTTTGCATTAACCGTTGAAAAATTAAATTGACAGTTAAATTGAAATTAAAATTGAATTGCGATTAAATTACCTGACATTGATAACTATGAAACTGCCATGAATTGTATTGTTTATTGGATGATGTACTTTGATGGATGCTATTGGTTGATAATTGAATGTTTGGATGTTTATTTGCTTATATAGATCCTGTTATGAATACATATGATAGTGAGATTTAATTTAAGTAATATATACTCATCCCTGACATTTAATTGAAATAAATAATTACTTGGCCATAGGATAGAAAATTATATACGGGCACCGAATTGGCTAAATTAATAATTTTTGAAATCGTCGATTTGAAATTTATGTAAATGTTTCGATTTAAAAGTGATAAATAGAAATCAATTTATAGAAATCGAATTTATCGAAAAATTGAGTTTGAAATGTTGAAATAAAATTTTGGTTAAAAGAAATTGTTGAATAAATTTAAGTGGAGACTTTGAGATTTAAAATTTGGATATGATTGAATTTTGGAAATTTATTTGTTTTAAAGATTGAACATTAAATGGATTGATTTTGAAGCTGTTTTAATTTGTTTTCCAAATTACTCTGTTATATAAACCATTTTGAATACTTAAACTATTTTAATCTATTTTTAATCTACTTAACCCAATTTAAATTATTTTAAACTAATTTATCTATTTTAAATCCATTTTAAAGATTTTAAGTATTTTTAACTATTTTAATTATTTAAACTACTTTTAAACTACTTAAAACTATTTTCTAAAAATTTCAAGCTGGTTAATAAGGTGGAATGTTTATGTTTAAATCTTGAATTTAAATACGAATTGGGTTAAATGAAGTTGCAACATAAAATTGAAATTCGGAATGATTTTGAAACCGAAATGAGTTATTGAGACGCAAAATGATTTTTAAAAAGGAACCTTATATTTTGAATGGCTATGTCGATATTTGAAATGGATTTGATTTTGAAGTGAATATGACATTTGATATCAATTATGAATCGATTTGAAATGTAAAAGAGCCAACGGTGTAATAATACGTAGTTATTAAGGAGACCGGGATCGGATATGGACATACTCTCTGTCGATACCGAAAACCACTTTAATAACTATTATACGCGGAGTGTTGATCCAGAATGAAGTGGATGGTTTGGTGAACGCATTGACTGAAGAAAGAGAACGATTATTGGATGACCCCTGAT
Source organism: Allium cepa (assembly GCA_030765085.1). Lineage (NCBI taxonomy): Eukaryota > Viridiplantae > Streptophyta > Magnoliopsida > Asparagales > Amaryllidaceae > Allium > Allium cepa. Next base: position 916,419,407 of record CM060932.1, read on the forward strand.
ATGACTAAAACAGGAGCCGCGCCGGGCCATTGAGGTTCGCCACCTCTAGCGGACACACTTCTTCGATACCATTTCTATTACATTTGTGATGCGATTTGGGTGCACCCCTTGATTTGGGAGTGTTGTTTCGCGGTGTTGGGGTAGCTGCTGGCTATGCCCAACATCAGTCCGGATCACGCAACTACTAGTATCCTAGTTGGTATCGCCTCATGTACCTTGTCATACTGATTATCCTATTCGCGACCACTACGTTTTGATTTGTACCTTGAGTATATGGATTGCCCTCTGGTGACTTCCGGTTTTGGGGAAACTACGGTCTTGTATATGCTTTTGGGAATATAAAATGTGTTAAGGGGGATTATGGTAACGCCTTAACGCTATTTTGATACTTTATATTACTGATAGACATTATCTACTTAGCGTATATTACTACATAATAGATAGTTTCACGGATCCTTGAGAGATGGAAAATCCCGTAACATCTCTTGAGTTATTGCACGCACGTTGACACTGGATATGAGATGTCAAACCCCGTAAACATCTCTGACGCCGTTACACTCATATTTATTTACGATTGATTTAACTTTCATAAGGATATTTTAGTCCTGACTCGAGTGTTTTGTCTTTTCATTACGCTCGGGTCAGTCCTGAGTTTTCAGTTTAGGTTGAAGATCATTTCCTTGGAGGACGGAGACGAAGATTTGGTATATTATCTACTACTATTATATTCATTCCATTCCGCTGCATTGTTGTATGATATTTGCTGTATATGTAACTCTGATAAATGTTGTATAATAATAATCAAATGTATTCATTTCAAATGTATTCATTTAATTAACAGCTTCATGAACTGTTATCTTATTATTATACTTTAGCCTTCCGCTGTGAGATTCTGTGTTGTTTCATTTCCTTTATTTCCCTTCCTTTTCTTTTCTTAATTACCCCAATAACTATCTGCCCTTTTAATGGTTTGGAATCGACATGTGTATTTGATCGTCGGTTTAAACTGTCAAAAAAGGCGGGTCGTTACAGTTGGTATCAGAGCTTTGGTTTAGCGATAACCTTAGCTCTGTGGGGTCTGACTCTTTATAAATAGGGTAGTTATACCCTATGATGAGTCGCTGAGTGAATATATATATGAGAGAGCGTATTTGTTAGTGATATAAAATGTTTTATATTGTGTCGGTTGATTTGTTGAGTGGCTTATGGATTCTGGTCAATACGAGTAATTAACGTCATTGATAGGGATCTCTAAACACTCGGACAGAACAATTCGACATAGTATTGTTTTAAAATGGGGTAAATGAAAAACTTTTCCCTAATTATATTTTGTATATAAAGGATTAATTTTTCAGAAATTATTGTGACTTATCTAGCTTACCTGGTTGTTAGGAATGAAAATATTGGTTATTATTATTAGTTGGATACTTAAATTTAATAAATAAGGTTTATTACAAAATAAACAATGATAAAACAAATTGTGGAATATTTCAAGAAAGTAAAATCCTATAAGAATGTTTTATAAAGGTGACTTATAAATTAAAATAGATTTAAATTGGAAATATTGAATTTAAGACCCGGAGATTTTGAAAATGGTTCTCAAAGTTTTGAAGAAGCATATAGTAATATTAGTTGGAAATTATTTATGGAAATATTTTGAAAGGATTTTAAGAAGGAATGAATTCAGTACTCTTCTCTTATGTCGCTGGAAAATAATCTCGGTGATGACTGCGCAGCGTCATCGACGTTCATTTTCGAGTCTCAAAGTGGGGAAGACTTCTAAGAAGCTTTGCTTTTCTTCGAAATTATTTTGGGTAAATGGGTTTTGGTTTAAACTCCAAAGGCATGATTTGATAATTTAAAGGGATATAAGTATATATGTTTATTTCAAACGATTTGGGAAGAACCGGGCATTTAAAATTCTAAGTTCTGTTAATTAAAAAAATTTCAAATTATTTGAATGAAATGTGAATAACTAGAATTTATAAAATAAGAGGATTGAGATATCTAAGCTATTGGATGGGAAAACTTTAAAATTTGAAGGTAAAGAGGATTTAAACAAATTAAATTTGTGAACATTCTAATTAAGTAAAACGAAATTCTATAAATTTGTATAATACCAAAAATTACATTCTGATAACACATAACAAGACTTACCAAATGTTAAAAGTTAAAATGATGTTTGGATATGTAATGAGATATTGTATAGATAAACAGAACCTGAAAGTAATTGAAATATACAAGTAAGGAAAACTTAAAAAGGAATTAGAATGTATATAAATGAAAATTTTGGTTGTGATAAAAATGTTATATACTTAAATATAACCTGAAATGATGAATTGATAAATGGAACAAGTAAGTGAACTTAAGAAAGAAGATAAATGAATCGTATTATATTTTGAAAATTGGTTATAGAAAATAAATATAAATTGCATAGTAAAAAAAAAAAATTTGAATTTGTAACTTTTGTGATAACTATGAACTAAGAAAAGTCACATATAAGAAGTTAGACTTTTATGGAATGACTATAAACTAAAGTGATGATTAATAAAATGTTCCACAAATGAATTCGTTATTAACTGAAATTATGAAAATGCAATAAATGAAAATAAAGGAATTTCTTATAGCTAAGAATCAATTGGAAAATGAAATTGGATTTAATTAAATTATATAGAATGTTTAAAATGAACTCGAGTAAGAAAATTCTATGATATCTGAGAAATGATAATGTTAAAGAGCATGCTATGTAAAGAAATGAATATACTAACTGAATAATAGATTGTGAATAATTAATCGAAAAAAAGGGGGAAGTCAATAAAATAAATTTAGTATAGATAAATTGGATAGAAATCCATTGGAAGGTAATAAGTGAGATTGTACGTATATTATTTTATTCGCATAACGATTTGATCCAAATTCGAGCACAAAATTTTGAGATGATTTATATCGATCCAAGTTAGGATTTTTCACTCGATTTTCGACGGCGAACCCTAGATATGGATTTTTAATTTGATTCTGAAATTCTCTATCATAGTATATGGCTATGCAAGGAGAGTAACAGTTTCCAATCAAGGAACCAAATCTGAGTCCGCACTAGAGAGTCGTGTGAACGATACTAGTTGGAAGTGAAATTGTGTGATCGAATAAGCGATTGGATTGATATTGCTCACGGATGATATATGTACGACTTACAGAATTAATTAAGCTAATATTGAAAATGGAAGATGACAAATATAAAATGATCCTTTTAAATTGTATAATTGGAATTGAAGGAGATAAACCGAAATGAATGTAAAATTAATAATTTGGTTATGTTGGGTATGATTTGGTTGTTATATGATTGTTAGTTGATTGTATATAATTCATTAAGTGTAAATTGAAAGCTATAAATCATTGAAATCAAATTGGAAGTTAAATGAATTTAAAAAGAATTTAATTTGATTCAAATTGGAAGTAAATTAATGCAAATATGAATTAGTGAATGTTAACTAATTGAATTGAGAATGAATGTTAGTAAAATCCAACGTTAATGAATCAACTATGATTAAATTTGAAACCAAGTCAATAAATATTAATGAGAAGTGAATTTACATTGATTGGTTATGGATTTGTTGGATGATAGTTGGATGATAATTGATTGATGGTTGCATATGTTGTTTGTTGCATTTGCTATGTTGGTACGTGTAGTTGTTATGTTGTTATATGATGTATATTGATATTATTTTCATATATGCATGTTTCTCATAGTTTGTTGAGTGTTTAGTAGGTGCGGATTGCGCTTGCTTCGCATTTGGAGCTCGCTTTTGCGCTATATTATTCGTATATGCTCGCTAATAAAAAATATAAGGTACATGTTTATTTTATCATTGGATTTGGTGATTTTTGATGAGCCACTTGGCTTTTGGATTTTCTTTTGTTGGTTTGGGGCCCGTAGAGGCGTTTTGTAGTTGTACCGATCGAGCCGCGCAAAGGAGACTCTGCCGAAATTTTCCGTAAAATCCGGGTGTTAGAAAAATTTTCAAGTTTAAAAAAAAAATTTATAACTTGTTTTGATAACTAACTTTTAAAGTTAGAAAGCCGTTCGGAGTGACTTAGTGGGTAACTTTGGATAAAATACATCTAATGTTGAATTCTATACTTAGTTCCTTTTCCCTTCTTTTTCCTTTTCGGGGACGAAAAGTTTTGAGTGGGGGAGAGTGTAACGACCCATAAATTTTCGATAATTAAAATAGCTAATTTAATAAGTTTTCGTGATTTAATGTTAGAAAAAAATTGTAATTCGTTTGAAATAATAATGACTGGAATGAATTGCAAAAATAACTATCCAAGTAATGAAAAATAAAAGCTACTTAGTGAATGCCTTTGCAATCAAAAGTTGAATAGGATAATAAATGCTTAATTCATTGGGTATAATAGAGTAATTGATTGATAAGTAAAATCTATTTAAAATCAAATATTGAATATTGAACAGGTAAATTGTTTAAATTAAATATTTAAAACTTATTGAATAATTGAATAACTGTAAAATGAAAATAGTGTTCTAAATTGTGAATTGTTTTTAAAGGTTGAATCTTATAAGTTCAATTTCAATATTTCAAATGATAATGAATTATTGGATAAGCGAAATTGTTTAAATTAAATATTTGGAATTTATTGAATAATTTAATAATGAGAATTGAATAACCGTATAATGGAAATAGTTGTTCTATAATTTTAATTCGTTTCAAAAGTTAAATTTTTATAAGTTCGTTTTGAATATTTCAAAAGATAGTGATTTAAGAATAATCAAATTTGTTAAATTTAATATTACAAACGTGTGAATAATTAAATTCCGAATTTGATACGGGTAATTTGGTATTGAAATTTAATATGTGAAAATAGAGTGAATATTTGAAATTTGATTTAATATGATTCAAATTGGTTTCCAAGTGAATGTAAGTTATATTGGGATTTTAATAGAGTTAATAAGATTTTTAAATTGGAATTTAATGGATAATTGAATAACGGGTTTAATATGATTAAAAACGATTTGAAAAATTTTATTTTATCATATTGAAGTTATAATGATGCTATAGAACTTTTAAAACTGAATTTAAAATTTATTTGTGAAAATTGAATATTTTAATATTTAAATCGACTAGTGAAATTAGTCAATTTTCGAGCAGTTTCAGAATTTGACGAAACTAGTTCCATTAGATCTGTAATAGTTAGTTATTATCGGATTTCAATTTTCGAAGCAATTCGGAGTTGTCGTTTGACCGTGGCAGCTCGAAACGCATCAAAATTGTTTTAATATAAATTTAACGAGTTAAAATAGCCATTTCTCAAACAGTCTCGGATTTCGACGGAACCAGTTTCATCGGATCCGTAATGTGATATTATTGTAAGATTTCAAATTTCAAGTCAATCAGATTTATCGTTTGTCCGGTGCAAGCCAAAACGCCTAGAAATTAGTTTAAATCGATTTAATTTAAATTGATCGTTTATTTCCGTAACTCACACATATGATCGAATTAGCTTCCGAAACCTGTTCCATTGTGTCCGGAACGCGGGCTAAACCCTAGGAACGTCAGTTACCGCGTGAAATTCGGAGTTCGGAAAACCCGGGATGCATAGTGATTCGAAATTTCTATAAGTAAGCCTTTATTTCATTGAAAATAAAATAAAAATAAAACTAGGGTTACAAGTGCACAGCCGCCATTATCATAATTCACGGCCGAAAATTACTCGTCTTCTCCCCCCAAATTCTTCGAATCCGTTCACAATTTCAAAAAGTTTTCAACTGCAAATTCGTAGGGGGCGTGGTGATCTTCGATTCTATATGGAGATGATGGGGTTTCGAGTTATATAGGAAGATAAATTGGGCCGCGTTCTCCACCGTTGCGCACGCGTTTCGAGGTGAATTAGGGGGCCGAGCTCCTCCCTGTTCCAGCCGAGTATAGAGTGGAAGATGCTCTTCGTGGTGGTGCTTCCTGATCGAGGTGGAGGTACTTGTATTGATGGCGTGTATTAGGGTTATTGGGACGGCTTGGGTTGTTCGTGCTTGCGTGAGTACCTGATGCGAACGAGAAGAAGAAGAGAACCGTGTGCGGCCGTGATCTTGCTTTGGGGAATGGACGGCAGATCTGGGTTTGTGTATAAAAATTAAAATAAAAGTAGAACTTAATTTGTGTTTAAATTCGTATTAACTTCCAAATGTCATAACTTGTTGATGCGAGGTCCGTTTTGGACGAAACGAGTTGCGTTGTCTCCGTTTCGTCGAGCACTACGCTATGGAATTGGATTGGAGTCGTTTGGAGCTAGAGAAAATTTTGGGTTAAATCGAACGTCGTTCGATTTGATTTAAAATCGTAAAATCAAGGTGAGTGTTTTATAACGCTCACACCGTACTAAATATCTTTATGCTAGTTAAATTTGATATTATGAAGTGTTATGATCTTATTTGTCGTTGTTTGATAAAAATTTAATTGTCATATAGCTTGTCTTTTGCATTAACCGTTGAAAAATTAAATTGACAGTTAAATTGAAATTAAAATTGAATTGCGATTAAATTACCTGACATTGATAACTATGAAACTGCCATGAATTGTATTGTTTATTGGATGATGTACTTTGATGGATGCTATTGGTTGATAATTGAATGTTTGGATGTTTATTTGCTTATATAGATCCTGTTATGAATACATATGATAGTGAGATTTAATTTAAGTAATATATACTCATCCCTGACATTTAATTGAAATAAATAATTACTTGGCCATAGGATAGAAAATTATATACGGGCACCGAATTGGCTAAATTAATAATTTTTGAAATCGTCGATTTGAAATTTATGTAAATGTTTCGATTTAAAAGTGATAAATAGAAATCAATTTATAGAAATCGAATTTATCGAAAAATTGAGTTTGAAATGTTGAAATAAAATTTTGGTTAAAAGAAATTGTTGAATAAATTTAAGTGGAGACTTTGAGATTTAAAATTTGGATATGATTGAATTTTGGAAATTTATTTGTTTTAAAGATTGAACATTAAATGGATTGATTTTGAAGCTGTTTTAATTTGTTTTCCAAATTACTCTGTTATATAAACCATTTTGAATACTTAAACTATTTTAATCTATTTTTAATCTACTTAACCCAATTTAAATTATTTTAAACTAATTTATCTATTTTAAATCCATTTTAAAGATTTTAAGTATTTTTAACTATTTTAATTATTTAAACTACTTTTAAACTACTTAAAACTATTTTCTAAAAATTTCAAGCTGGTTAATAAGGTGGAATGTTTATGTTTAAATCTTGAATTTAAATACGAATTGGGTTAAATGAAGTTGCAACATAAAATTGAAATTCGGAATGATTTTGAAACCGAAATGAGTTATTGAGACGCAAAATGATTTTTAAAAAGGAACCTTATATTTTGAATGGCTATGTCGATATTTGAAATGGATTTGATTTTGAAGTGAATATGACATTTGATATCAATTATGAATCGATTTGAAATGTAAAAGAGCCAACGGTGTAATAATACGTAGTTATTAAGGAGACCGGGATCGGATATGGACATACTCTCTGTCGATACCGAAAACCACTTTAATAACTATTATACGCGGAGTGTTGATCCAGAATGAAGTGGATGGTTTGGTGAACGCATTGACTGAAGAAAGAGAACGATTATTGGATGACCCCTGATATGACTAAAACAGGAGCCGCGCCGGGCCATTGAGGTTCGCCACCTCTAGCGGACACACTTCTTCGATACCATTTCTATTACATTTGTGATGCGATTTGGGTGCACCCCTTGATTTGGGAGTGTTGTTTCGCGGTGTTGGGGTAGCTGCTGGCTATGCCCAACATCAGTCCGGATCACGCAACTACTAGTATCCTAGTTGGTATCGCCTCATGTACCTTGTCATACTGATTATCCTATTCGCGACCACTACGTTTTGATTTGTACCTTGAGTATATGGATTGCCCTCTGGTGACTTCCGGTTTTGGGGAAACTACGGTCTTGTATATGCTTTTGGGAATATAAAATGTGTTAAGGGGGATTATGGTAACGCCTTAACGCTATTTTGATACTTTATATTACTGATAGACATTATCTACTTAGCGTATATTACTACATAATAGATAGTTTCACGGATCCTTGAGAGATGGAAAATCCCGTAACATCTCTTGAGTTATTGCACGCACGTTGACACTGGATATGAGATGTCAAACCCCGTAAACATCTCTGACGCCGTTACACTCATATTTATTTACGATTGATTTAACTTTCATAAGGATATTTTAGTCCTGACTCGAGTGTTTTGTCTTTTCATTACGCTCGGGTCAGTCCTGAGTTTTCAGTTTAGGTTGAAGATCATTTCCTTGGAGGACGGAGACGAAGATTTGGTATATTATCTACTACTATTATATTCATTCCATTCCGCTGCATTGTTGTATGATATTTGCTGTATATGTAACTCTGATAAATGTTGTATAATAATAATCAAATGTATTCATTTCAAATGTATTCATTTAATTAACAGCTTCATGAACTGTTATTTTATTATTATACTTTAGCCTTCCGCTGTGAGATTCTGTGTTGTTTCATTTCCTTTATTTCCCTTCCTTTTCTTTTCTTAATTACCCCAATAACTATCTGCCCTTTTAATGGTTTGGAATCGACATGTGTATTTGATCGTCGGTTTAAACTGTCAAAAAAGGCGGGTCGTTACAGGTATGCATAATATTTCTAACCTAGGTTAAGTGATACGGATGTGAATCATTTCAATCCATAATTTAACAAAAATCTGGGTTCTATCCTTCAAACCTGCAATCCCAAGTAAAACAAATACAATAAAAATCACTCGAGCCTACCATTTCAGCCCATAATGATTTTTCTTTATTCTTATGTCCGTTCGGATATGTATCATTTCAACCCATAGTTAAAGGAAACTTGCAGTGTGAGAAACAACAAATAAATAAATTGTATAATATAACATATCATATCAGGTGATGTAACAGGTATATAAATAGAATTTAACATCGTATAAACATATCATAGGCATATATGAACATAGCATATCAATTTTACACGTTCACTTGTTATCATTTCACAATTATAAAAGTACGGATGCAAGAGTGATAGACTCGCCTTTAAAGCTAGGGAGAAGAACGACGGGATGAGTTACGGATCCAAGCATGGATTTCGAAGCGAAGCACGATGGACTCAAGTTTGATGAACATAACTGATAAATAGAAATTGACGAATCAAATCATGGCGGGATCGTTGAGGATAAATAGTATGAGTGAACATACATATAATTATATATAAAGTTATATTCTAAATCCAAACATCTATTAAAATAAGATACATATATATTATATTTATTTACAACCTATATTCATTTGAACACACGTTAAATTAAATATACATATTTCAAAATCATTGTTTTAAATAAAACACATATATTAAAATCAACATATATACCCCATATTTTATTCACTACAAAATCATCAAAATTCAAATCTATATACTTTATAAAAGAAATATTTTATAAACAGATATATATAAAATTAACTACTTATAATTAATATACTCTCTTCAGAATATACACGTAAGTCAGTCCCTTGAATATTAAGAAATGTGTTGAATATAATATATATCTTGAATATATTTACATACCTATACACCTGCAACATAATACTATATATATATATATATATATATATATAACCTATACAACACTTATATAGCTATACATAGACCGATCGTATATATAAAATAACAAGTTAGTTGTAAAACATATACGCACATCATCGTGTATACCATATATAAATATATATATATATATATAAGATCAAACAGCAAAATCTATATATCATTCATAACTTACGAATTAAATATTCATAATACGATATTATACTATAACGTATGTGTAATACCTTATCGAATGTACAGAGAAGCTCGGCCAGGGAAACAGAGGGGAGGCGTTTGGTCGGGGCGGTGAAAAGCGAGCAACAGGCGGAGGGGATGAGGCAGATCTGGGTGGATCGAAGGCATGGCGGCGGTTCTAGGTGGAAAAATGATGATGTGGGGTAGAAGGAAGGGGGATTTGCGCTGTTGTTGGTGGGTTTAAAGGCGCCATGATTGATGCGTGGAACAGTGGGCATGGTGGAGAGAGGAATGGGAAGGTGGAAAGTTGCGCGAAGAGGGAGGCGGTTGCTTCAAGGGCTCGGGTTGGCTGCGTGTTCAAGCGGTGGTTAGCCGCATGGGTTCACGAGCTAGCACAAGGGATAAGAAAATGAAAAAGAAAGACAGTAGGAAGAAGGAGGAATGATAAAGATATATATACATGTATATATAATTACTTATAATAAATATTTGTTCTCCACCATAGAAATGAGCCAAAATTTCGAAATTGGAAGGACCCATGGAAAATGAACAAAAGTTAATTAAAATTGTGGGAATATAAACAGATGGCCATTCAATTCAGGTTGAATATACGAAAAGGGAAAAGGGAAAAGGAAAACCAAAGGTCCAAAATACCGAGTATCAATACGGTTATTCGTAGCGTGGGTTCTACCGCGTTCCAGATTTCGATACACAGAAGTGGGTATACCGCAGAGATCAACACAATGAGACGATCAAAATGGCATACATATATCAGTATCATCTTATCAAAAGTCGATGTCGAAATGAAAATGCTGTTATTTCATCGAAAATAAGATCGACGGAGCAATAACAGTCCAAATTTGAAGAAACAAAATATGACGTCTGGCTCAGAAGATGATTTACAATTTTATTATATAAAAATATTCAGGTTTGAAAACATTTTATTACCATCAAATATTAATTGATCTGAATTGAAATAAAGTTACACAATAAAATAAACTTCTATATTTTCAGATGAAAATTTACCAGTTGTTATGTTTACACAGACGTATTCCAGATATGAAATTTTTATTTCAAAATTTTATTATTTAAAATTTCACAAATCTCAATTAAATATATTATTAGAACCATTAAAATTTACGGGTCGTTACACTCTCCCCCACTCAAAACTTTTCGTCCCCGAAAAGGAAGGAGGTAGGGGAATAGAAACAACCAGAAGAAAATATATTGAAAACAAAATAAAACAATTAAATTAAAACCATATAAATTTCAATTTTAAATTAATTAATATTTAACAATTTGGTTAAATACATTTATATTAAATCAATAAATAGTCATTCAATTAAATTTGTTAGTTCAAACTGTTAATTTTAATCATATAAATTTCAATTTAAATCAATTAATATTCGATAATTGATTTTTGATTCAAGGTATTCCATTAAGTTGTTTCAATTGTTAATTTATTAATTTCTTCAAAGCAAAATTTTATTTAACTTGTCTCATTTATTCATTATCTTATTATCCAATTATCCTCTATTAATAATTTTCTAAAATCATAAATTTGAATAATCATTTATTATAATCATATTTTGTTCAACAATTTAATTCTTCTTTATTCCAAATTATTATTAAATTTATTCCACTTAATATATCTTATCACATATATTAATTATATTTACACTTACTATAACTACTCAAATTTATTTATAAATTCCATTATCATCATTTTACATTTTAATTATTCAATTTACTTATTATTCTATTTATCTCTATTAACATTCTTATAAATAAAATTAAGTGTATAACATTTATTATGACCACTTAAATTTATTTAAAAAAATCATTTTGTATTGTATATTATCCAATTATATATTCGACTTCAACCACTTTAGAGATAACTGAATATATTATATATACACTCACACATAATATATATCAAATCAAATTTAAAATCATATATCAATATATATATAAGTATATATATGTGTGTATGTATGTATATATATGTATATATATATATATATATATTATAAATCAAGTCATACTTTAGAAATTCAAATCAATTTAATTTCCAAAGAAAAACTGTAGTAAAGCTACATAATGCTCTCTCTTCTTTGAAGCTGGAAAATGAATGTCGATGGTGAGGCCGTCATCACCGAAATTATTTTCCAGCGACAAAGAAAAGAGTACTGATTTTAAACTTTCAAAATTCTTCGAAAATGATTTTCTATCTAAAAATACTTCAAATAATATACATTTTATAACTTCAAAACCAAAGTTTAAAATCGACGGAAACTAAATTCTCAAATTCCAAATTTAAATTCATTTCAATTCCGAATAAATTTGTAAATCATGCTTATAAATTCATTTATAGAACAATAAATGAAAATCAAATATTATCATCTCTACCAACCAGTTAACTTATTAAATTTTAGAAATTTTCTTATATGTATAATATAATCATACAAATTTATTTCACTTACCAACTTTGAAAATAGTATTGTGTCAGTTTGTTCTGTTCAAGTGTTTTGGAAATCCTATCGATAACGTTGATCAGACGAATCGATCGAAAACCCAAACAAACATCAACATCTCAAACAACACAACATATAAAGCATTTTAAATATTAGTTACAAATACACTCCCTCACTGGCATATTCTAGAATGGGTTCCAAAGCAAGGATAAAGATTTAAATTAGAGGAATCCAAATCCAAGAGAATTCAAACTAGAAGATAGGATCGATAGGGAGATAAATGATTAAATAGAAAGGAGGAAAGATGGATATATTAACACTAATAGTTGGCGACCTTAACCGGGTCAACAGTGACTTCAAGGATAGGATCGATGTAGAATTCAAAGGCAAATCGACATTCGATCGCAAGAGAAATTACCCTGGTCGTCTACTAAAGAACGGTTCGGGTATAACAAGAGATGTCAGCATCTAAACCAAGGATTAGAAATCTTCGGTGAATCAATGCTGTTGTAAAGGAGTTTCACCCCTTTACAAGTCGTTTGGAGATTGGCGAGATCGCCTACTCATTATAAAGATCATTCGAAATGGAGTTATGAAATACACCAGAATCAAAAGAATACGAATAGGGAGGGGTAAAATGGACTTTAGAACCGCAAGGAACGTTCCAAAGTTCAAAAGAAATCAAGTCAAAAAGGAAGAGGTTCAAGTTCGAACGGAAGTGATTCTGTAATTAAATTTACCATATACGCTAAGTTTACCTAGAGCTAAAGCTCTGATACCAAACGTAATGACTCGATATTTTCAACCATTCACACCCACACGTGTCGGACTTGAATTGTTCAAAATATCGAATTGAAATTTAAATTTGGCAAAACTCAACATATGCAGTAAATAAATAAATCACAGATCACAGACACAGAGTAATAAAATGCAGCGGAAGCAAAGAGATAGTAGTTCATGAAGCTATTATATAAATACATCAGAGTTAAACAAGATACCACATAAGTTCAATACAATAATCAGATACAAAGCTGAACACATCACTGGAATCAACTGAATAACTGAAATCGACTGGATAATGAAATTGAAATAGATAACTGGATCTTCAAGGAAAGCTCCAACTCCGAAGGTGAGTCTCTAATGTTGTATCACTCAGTCTGACCCGAGCATAAACCAATAAACACAAACACTCAAGTCAGGACATACATACTTATACAATGTAAACCAACTCAAGTGAACTGTAATATAAGGTACAAGTAACTTAAAGGATGATTGGGACGGCCCATTCTGTAAGGATCCATTAAACTATTTACTATGTAGCAATATTTCGCTACTATAATAATGTCTAATAGTAAAATAAACTTAATTTAAAATAGCGTTAAGGGGTTACCCATATAGCCCTTAACATGTAATAGTCCCAGTAGTCCATCCAGTATCAGCGCATCTCCAGAACAGGAGACTACTCTAAGTACTCCACGGGTACGGGAGAAAACCAAATTCGTACAAGGCGCGATAGGGTAGGTGACATGGCACAACTAGGAAATGCCAGGGTAGATATACCAATTACGCTTCCGGACCGGTGGTAACGCATAGCAGCTACTACCGCCCACCTCGAGCCACACCCCTAAAATCAAAAGGGCCCCAATCAATCACAAAGTACTAGGATGGTATCGAAGGAGTGTGTCCGATGAAAGGTGCTACCTTCTTAGCTCGTTAATCGCTCCTGCTTTAGCCACCTTATGCCAACTCACGGAAGTCGTGTCCATATATAAACCTCAAAGGAATGCCACCACCATTCTACTTCAATTTGGAATCTCCACCGCATACACGGTTGTTAAAGTGGTTTTCGGTATCGACAGAAATTATGCCCCATATCCGATCTTGGTCTCTTTAACAACCAACCGTTATTATAACCTATGGATATTTTTTTCAAAACATTTCTATTCCAAAAACCATTTAAAATCAAATACTATTACTTTCAAAAGTAATATCCATTTTCAAAAATGGTAATATTTCCAAATCCATATACTTTCCAAAATAATATCCATTTCTAAACTACATACTATATTACTTCATTTCAAAACCAAATCAATATATCATTTCTATTTTAAACCAAAGTAATGATATATCTTCAAATTCCAAACCCAAATCAATATATCATTTAAATAAAACCCAAATTTCCAAATCGTTGAATATTTCCTTCAATTTATTAAACTTGAAATATTTCTTTAAACCCTCTTAGACCAAACCCCTTTATAAAGTCATATTCTTGAATCTTCAATTTCAATAAGTTTAAATTAATATATTTAAATACAATTCTCAATTAAATACAAATTTAAATAAATTCATTTTCAAAACCATAAAACTTTGAATCATAACACATTGAAATGTTATCATTTGGAAATCATAATACTTAGAAAATCATAGCACCTTTGAAATAATATTCATTACCAAAGTTATAGCATTTTAAAGTTCATTCATTCGATTATACCAATTTCAAAAACATTGTATTAACTTAAAATTTTCAAAAATGGTTTATACTTCACCTTAAAACATATTTATTTAAACCATTTAAATCCAATATCAAAAATCTAACAAACAATATTTATTTCCAAAGTTCATTCGTTATTAAATAAACTAAAATTTTATAAATAAATATCCAATTTCAACCATAATTCATTTATTAAGTCAAAATACATCATTTTCTTAACTTTTTACTTTAATAAATAACTTAACACTTTATTTCAAAATACCCATTTCACAAACAAAATATTCTTATTACAAAATTTACTTAAATTTCCATTTGAAAGCTAAATTTTCAATTTTCAAGTTAAATCATATTTAAGATACATTTTAGCCATTTAAATCATAATTATTTATTTTACAAAATATATCCATTTCATAAAATAAAATCTATTATAATCACTAGGTCAGATTTAAATTCTAAATTGAATTAAACTTAATTATTAAGATTTTATCATAAATAAAATCTTTAAATTCCATTTGAAACCAATTATTAGCTTATAAAATTTTAACTTATGGAAAACCCATCTCTTTCAATTTAAAGCATTAAATCAGATCAAGTTAGAATTTCATGTATTTATAATTTGAAAATACTTAAAAATTTCGAAAAATGTTTAAAATACATAATAAATTTTTAGGAAAATATTATTTTAAAAATATTAACCATGGGCTTGTATAATATTTCTAACCTAGGTCAAGTGATACGGATGTGTATCATTTCAATCCGTAATTTAAAAAAATTCCGGGTTCTATCATTTCAAACCCGCAATCCCAAGTAAAATAAATTGAACAAAAATCACTCGAGCCTATCATTGCATCCCTAATGATTTTTTCTTATTCTAATGCCCATTCGGGTATGTATCATTTCAACCCATAGTTATAGGGAACTTGTAGTGTGAGAAACAGCAAATAAATAAACAGTATAATATAACATATCATATCAGGCGATGTAACAGGTATATAAATAGCATTTAACGTCATATAAACATATCATAGGCATGTATGAACATAGCATATCAATTTTACACATTCACTTGTCATCATTTCACAATTGTAATAGTACGAATGTCGAAAGTGATAGACTCGCCTTTAGAGCTAGGGAGAAGAACGATGGGATGAGTTACGGATCCAATCGCCGATTTCGAAGCGAAGCACGATGGGCTCGAGTTTGACGAACAAAACTGATAAATAGAAATTAACGAATCAAATCATGGCGGGATCGATGAGGATAAACAGTATGAGTGAACGTATATATAACTATATATAACTATATTAAAGTCATATTCTAAATCCAAACATCTTTTAAAATAAGATATATATATATATATATATATATATATATATTGTATTTATTTACAACCCAAATTAATTTGAACACACATTAAATTAAATATACATATTTCAAAATCATTATTTTAAATGAAACACATATATTAAAATCAACATATATTCCCCATATTTTATTCACTACAAAATCATCAAAATTCAAATCTATATATACTTCATAAACGAAATATTTTATAAACAGATATATATATATAAAATTAACTACTTATAACTAATATATTCTCTTCAGAATATACACCTAAGTCAGTCCCTTGAATATTAAGATATGTGTTGAATACAATATATATCTTGAATATATTTACATACCTATACACCTGCAACATAATACTATATATAACCTATACTAAACTTATATACCTATACATAGACCGATCGTATATATAAAATAACAAGTTAGTTGTAAAACATATACACACTAGATCGTGTATACCATGTGTGTGTGTGTGTGTATATATATAAGTTCGAACAGCAGAATCTATATATCTTTCATAACATACAAATCAAATATACATAATACGATATTATATTATAACATATGTATAATACCTTATTGAATGTACAGAGAAGCTTGGCCAGGGAACAGAGGGGAGGCTTTTGGTCTGGGTGGTGAAAAACTAGCAATAGGTGGAGGAGATGAGGGAGATCTGGGTGGATCGAAGGCATGGAGGCGGTTCTAGGTGGAAAAATGACAATGTGGGCTAAAGGGAAGGGGGATTTGCGCTGCTGTTGGTGGTTTTGAAGGCACCTTGGTTGATGCGTGGAACAGTGGGCGTGGCGGAGAGAGGAAGGCGAAGGCAGAAAGTTGCACGAAGAGGGAGGCGGTTACTTGGCCGCGTGTTCAAGCGGTGGTTGGCCGCATGGGTTCAAGAGCAAGCACGAGGGACGAGAAAATGAAAAAGAAAGATAGCGGGAAGAAGGAGGAACGTTAAAGATATATATATATATATATATATATATATATCTGTGTGTGTATGTATGTAATTGCTTATAATAAATATTTGTTCTCCACCATAGAAACGAACCGAACTTTAGAAATTGGAAGGACCCAAGGAAAATGAACAAAAGTTAATTAAAATTTTGGGAATACAAATGGAAGGACATTCAATTTAGGTTGAATGTACGAAAAGGCAAAAGAAAAACCAAAGGTTCAAAATACCGAGTATCAATACGATTGTCCATAGCGTGGGTTCTGTCGCGTTCTGGATTCTGATACATAGAAGTGGGTATATCACAGAGATCAACACGACGAGGCGATCAAAACGGTATACATATATTAGTGTCATCTTATCAAAAGTCGATGTCGGAACGAAAATGCGGTTATTTTATCGAAAATAAGATTGACGGAGCAATATCAGTCCAAATTTGAAGAAACAAAATATGACGTCTCGCTCGGAAGATGATTTACAATTTTATTATATAAAAATATTCAGGTTTGGAAAACATTTTATTACCATCAACTATTAACTGAATTGAATTGAAATAAAGTTACACAATAAAATAAACTTCCATATTTTCAGATGAAAATTTACAGGTTGTTATGTTTACATAGACGTATTCCAAATATAAAAAATTTATTTAAAAATTTTATTATTTAAAATTTCATAAATCTCAGTTAAATATATTATAAAACCATTAAAATTTACGAGTCGTTACAAATACACAGAGTAGAGATAGATTATCGATGAGCCCACAAAAACCATTAGGATTAGTTAATCCTAGAAGTAGTAATTTATGGATAGACTATCCAGTTTTCCTCTAATAGTAAGTTAGAAAAATTATTATGTCTAGTAGACCCAAGTCAGCCATTGGTTTATAGTCAGCCTGATAAAGCTATGATATTGGGACAGATAGTCCACTGATTACCTATTTTATATCCTTACATGTTATTATATACTATTTATTATAACCAATTTGGTTGTAGGATTTTGATTGCAAAAGATATGCTTTTAGAGGATATGAGTAATAGGAAATCTATTTCACTCGGCGACATGGTCTCACTTAATATCGATAAACTGAGATGTTATTATTATTCACACCAGGCTTTATGTACGACTCAATGTTTATGTTTTCCCCTTAAACTCTCATGTGCTCAAAATAGAATTTGAGTAGGTTTAGAGTTAAGGTTTTCAAATTAGTAGGTTTTGGTGAATACATAATCCGAAGACTTGTACGATACAGATCTATTTATGTACGCGATTATCCATTTATCTATTCCAGTGATTTAACGTTATATGTAATGGCAGATGTTATAACTGTCTATTTAGTAACTCTGATCATCTAAGAGGGCGTCTTAATATATCGCTCTTGCTGTATTTTTAATAATTAATTTATCTAAACCTTGGCAACATTATGTGATTACGTATTGAATATGAAATGCTGATTTGAAATGTAATGAGAAATGTTGTTTTGAAATTGTGTTTGAAATATTTCATATTCTTGTGCTTCTGATATTACCATTAACATTACCATATTTTATCACCAAATATTAATACTATAGATGAATACAACATCTGTAGCGGTTAGTTTTGGGCCTCAAAATAGAGGTTATTACAATAGAGTTGCATCTAAACCTATCACACTATTATGTTATTATTTGAGCTCAGTTATACTCGCAACTAGACTTCTAGCCTTCCTCGAGTTCAGTTATGTTTTTGATAATCTCGGGTCAAAATAAGGTTGTTTTTACAGTTCAATATTATGATAGTATGTGCTTTGTGGGCTATGGTATGGAGTTGGATCAGATAACGATGAAGCATATTTACATTGTTTGTAATTACAATAGGATCTTATATTATTAGTCGATGTGATATATTGGTATGATGAGTCGTATATATAAGATAAAATATCAATTTTTTTATATGATACAAAATTCATATTTTTTGTTCATGTCGATTCTATTAGTTGGGAAATTTTTATTTATATCTCAAAATTAAATTCTACAACTCATGTACATTGCCTTGTGTCAGGATGAGATACATATTATTTCATATGTATTTAAGTATTAAAATGTATCCGTGTTGACCTAAAATAGTGTATATGAAAGATCGCTCATTCTTCCCCATTGATCTAAGCTATTGGACGGTAAACTCCCTTGGATATTTTGGTCATTGGACCTAGCGCATTACACTACTCTTAGCCGAGAATTATTTTACCAAAATCAAATACATATTACATTCAAGTGATGTCACTTTGAATTTGCACCTTTGGACATCTAGGAGGTCTTAGAGACAATTGGATCAACATGTGAATTAAAGGTACTTCTCTTAAGTATACTTGTTTATTTTATATTGTTCGTTATATGTTATTTATATCATCATTTTTATACGTGTCAATCCCTCGATTGTATAGCATTCATTTTAATTATGTAATAACCAATTTTAGAATAAACATTAACTTTGATACAAAATTAAATTGATGTACACACGCACATGTACATCAATTTATTTTGGCCATATATGTTATAGATTATGCAAAATAATTTTTCAAATTGTAAAAGGAATTTCTCTAATTTTAAACTATTATTTATAAATTAAATCATTTAAATTTCAATGTATATGAATTAAATTGAATTTTAAAATAATAAATAAAGAATTGCTTTGTATTTATTACTCTTGGAATTTTTAAAAGAAATTATGCTATAATTATTAATATATGTATATGTATACATATAAATTTCATAATATATATACATATATTTTGTAATTAAATATAGTTATATATATGTTAAAATTCCTTTACGTAATTCTTTAAGGCCAAATTACGTTTACATGTTTATATACATATTTATAATATTTATGTATTTTAATATACTCAAATTAGCCACAAGGGCCTCTTTAGCAAGTGCAATTAGTTTTTAGGACACACAACTAAAATAATCACTTTTAAGGACAAAATGCAAAATAATTAATTTCTAAGGCATAAAAATATATGAAATTATGTACTTGAAAGTAATTGGACCGCTAACTTTGTCCTTCAAAGTAATTATTCTCCTGACTTTGGCCTTAAAATTAATTTTTGTGGATATGTGTCCTAGAAACTAATTGGACTGCAAAGTTTGTCATTCTAGTGAAATGCCCCATCAAAATACATATATAAATCATATTATTTTGACATCAAATTTACTTTTGCCATGATATAAAAATTGAATTATAATACATTTATTTTTTACAATAATTTTATTATGTCAAAAAAGATAATTCCTGCTTTAAATAAATTTATTAGATCTAGATTTGAAATTTAAATATTTGTTTACCAAGTCAATTAGATATTCTGTTAAAAATTAAAATTACAAATTTAATACTTAGTCGGATAATTTTATATAATAAATCTATTAAATATTGAATAAAATATCAAATACAAATATACTATTTAAAATCTATTATATCTAGTTATTTATTTATGGAAATTTACATATATATAAACGCTAAGTATGTACATAGTAAACAAAAATTCCAATTTCTAATTATGTATAAATTTGATCTGTACACATTACTATGATGTACATGCACATCACATACCAAACTATGTAAATATTGAATTAATTAACTAAAAAAAGATGATTTTTTTAAAACTAGCTTGATTAAATCTAGTACAACTAATAGGCATCATAGGCCCACTAAATATCAATTAGCGATATTTTTTGAAATCACTAATTTCACTCGTTGTTGACCAAACAAGTTCCAACAATGGTATTAGAGTCCAAATGGTCCATGTAGTCAAATTAGTCAACATTAAATGCTAATTAATTAAACATACTTATCAAATGACTGACTAAAAAGGTTGTGTCCAGGCTTGAGGTTGAATAGTCAAGTGTTCTCCCCTCTTTGGCTATCAACCTGGTACAATGGGTGAAATAAGTCTAAAATGTTGGTCTAGATGTAAGGCCCAAAGTTATTAAGGAGGCTAATTTTCAAGTTGAGATTTAAAGATTTAAATCTCAATTTAAATTTAAATATTGAACTTGAGATATAAAGTAAAATTTTGAAGATCATAAATTAAATTTAGACCAAAAATATTTTAAGAATAAAAAATAATAATTAATTTTGAATTTTTAATATATATTTAATTCATTTTATTAATTAAATTAAATTAAATAATTAATTATACACATTCACATGAAACCACATGTACATGTTTCATTTCGAAAGATTTTATAGCTAAAGGCCAACAGATTTATTAAACATGGCTTTTAGTTGAAGCACAAGACATCCATTAGGTAGAATTAATCATTACATACATGGCAATCCCAAGGAATACAACACATATATAATTATATTGAACCTTTTAATTTAGGTTGGTTATTACTCATCAAGGGATTTGTGTTTACCATTACAGCTTTACAATATCGATCTACAATGATTATGTAATGTTCTCCCTAGCCGGAGGTGACTACAAATGGTAACCTCAGACCTAATTTTTGGTCAGCCTCTCGACTACCTCGATCAATCTACAAAGGGACATGTAGAGGTAAGAATCTAGGCTTCATCATAGTTCACATAGGGTGAACCCCTATCATGCGTGTCACGCACCAAATCTGATCCCTTGCTCGATCATATTAACTTCACTTCTAAACTAGTACCGCTCACTCGACTTCCCTAGTGCAGACTCTGATCAGGTTCCTTGATTAGAAACCTCTTTTCTTCTTACACAGCCATATATTATGATCAAAAACTTTTAGAATCATATCAAGAATCCATATAAAGTGTTCTCCATCAAGAATCAAGTGAAAAATTCTCTTTTAGATCAGTGTAAATCACCTCGAAATTATGTACTCAAATCTGGATCAAACATAGTTATAAGAATGAAGTTATTTATGTACAACGTATGTATTTATTCCATTGGTTTCTTAACTACACCAGTTCATTTTACTTTAAATCACATTCATTTTTTTACTTATAGTATATTTCTTTTAATACTAAAATCATTTATGAACCAGTTCATAAAACAATAACTTAAGTCTCTTAATATTTTATAACGCAAGTTCATATTCATATAATACTCTTCTACATCCTCAAAGTATGTACAAAACATCAGATTTTTTTTTACTTAACTAGGATTTTCAACAAATTTAAAACTTGTTTAACTTACTATCTTTCCATTCTAGAGTTACAAAACTCTACTTTTATATTTTCACAAACATTTTGCTACAAGTTCTCAACTAACTCAGAAGTTTTCGACCATCCAAAATTGCCAAATTCCTATTCATTTCAATAAATGAATATTACCAAATAATGTATCATAATGAGATGCATAAACCAAACTACCCTAATGCATATGATACGTGCTTCTATAAAATAAAATAGCTTAAAATTTCAGAATTAAACACCCGGATTTTATTTCGACTCTATTTGGAATAATAACACACATATCTCCTTTTGTATATCAAATCACACTTTGGGGTTAAATCAAACCTATTTTTAAAAAAAAATTGTAGCAAATTATTATGGTAGCATCCCCCATTAGAAACTTGAAAATGAACACCGATGATGCTGTATTCATTACTAGAATCATGTTCCAGCCACAGAAGTTAGTTCAGTGCTTCTATCCTCTTCAAAGTCCTTTTAAAATATTTCTATTCATAAATACTTCTAAATAATACTATTATTATTTTTCCAAAAATTTGAAAAACAATTTCCAAATACAATGGGATTTAAGTTCTCAAATTCTCAGTTTATATCCTTTTAATTTATAGATTATATTATAAATCACTTTGAAAAATAATTTCCAAATACATCGGGATTTATGTTCTCAAATTCTTAGTTTATATCCTTTTTATTTATAGATCATATTATAAATGATACTTATATAATTTCACTTTCTTATATAAAATCATTTCACAAATGTTCATCTTTGTTAAATTCTAATAAACAACTTCTATTAAAATCTAATTTTAACCCAACATTATCATCGAACGTCTTATATTCAAATTGTGAAACTTAATTTACCAGGTGTTTGTTTCAGTGTTCCCACCGCTCAACCCATGTAGTGAAAAGGGTAAAACTGCTCATAGCTTGTTGAGCACAACTAACCAAACAATAAATGATAATAATCGAATACTATTATTTTCTACCAAAAACACAACATAAATAACTATATCAATTTTTGAAAATTATTCATTCATACATAAAATATAATAATAGGTAAAATATTTCATTTACCAATTTTCAAAAATAATACCGTGTCGGTTTGCCTTATCCAAGTGTTTAGAAACTTTTATCGATACCATAGCATACAACGTCTTGACTAGAATTCATAAATCACTCAGTAGACCAATCAATACAATACAAAACATATTTGTAACAATAATAAATGCATACTCTCATATATCTCACACACACACACAATCATTTTAGGGTGTTATTAACCTTAACTCTAATGAGTTTACCCCGCCAAGGCCTAAGTGTTAGCTTAACCTAAGATGTGATACCACTTGTAATAACCGACCTTTTTGACCCTCAAAAGTTGACATTAATACGTCTACAATATTCACGCGCCAAGCATGTGATTATCGAAAAGGCAGATTGTTAGGGTGACAAAAAATAAAAAATGGAACAGAATATCACATTATGATGAGTAATATATACTATACATGTAATCTTTACAAAAGAAAACTGCAATATACACACATCAATCACAGTGAACTAACCTATCATTAGTTTGGATAGTTATAATAGCATGTGCTCACAAATGCTGATAAATACAAATTAAGAAATCCAACGTAAATAAAATACATGAATATGTCTTGGAGCCATCCAGCTTGTTTCTTGAAGCTTCAAAGCATCCATAACTAAATCTGGATATATGCTCGGGATGACCCAAACATTATAAGAAAATAATGTCCGAAATAGTCTGATAAACCAGTGTGAGAAAACACAAATCATATGGATTTTTCGTGTTATAAAACCTTGCAAAAATATGTAAGACCATGCCACACACAAACATGGATGGTTTTTCCTTATGATAACCAAACCATTTTTATTAAAAATTTAGTGAAATTATAATGATGTCTAGAATTGAAAATAAATATAACATACCTGGAATGATTACCCATAATTACAATCAATAGTAATAGAAATAGTTCTACAACTAAAACCGTAAGGCGTGTATTGAAGATTAGATTCCATATAATGACAAGGCTCCGAGGTACCACCTGCTACAATACATCTCTAAAAAATGTACCACGGTCGCAAACCTTGTAACCCTTGCAAACGCAGAGTTGGCTACCACTTTAACATGACATACTGGATTACATCATCTCTCGAGAATCGAGGCTACAAACATTGCACCCTGCCCCATCCCTCTTCGTGCGCATGCATGCCAAAATCCATAAATATCGATCTCGATATGAAGAATGATGCTCCAAATTGTATCAAACCACATAGCTATACTACATCCCTTGATTATAGTCATTAACGGGTTATGAGGCTTTTCAGCACAAGATTAGCTTTTACTTTTAGAAAATCCCTTTTGAAATGCTCACATTGCAATCCAAAAAATGCATTGCCGACATTTACCCATACAAGTTGTTCAGGATATAAACAAACTGAAGGTACTACTTTTACTACATCCATTTTGAAATCACCCTCAGGATTAGTAGCAAATAGTCCTTGCACTTCAAAGATCTTCGTCTTTGATTTCTATCATCTTTAAGATGTCCTAATTTGAACGCTTGTACTGGTTTGAAGTGGTTTTCAAATAATGCATCTGATCCCAGTCTCTTTGAACTGATAATCAATTATTTCAAAACTGGTCAAGTTTAATAGTCTGTTATTTAACTATCAAATAAACAAATAATCAAATCAGATATTTAACTTCATATGGAAACCAAGCATGGTTAAGTTGACAAGCAACCACTAAAGCTCTTTAATTAATCCTTTTATTAATTAAAAGTCGCCTTGTAAATAGTTGTATTAAAATACCTTTTTACAATATATATATATGTGTGTGTGTGTGTGTGTGTGTGTGTGTGTGTGTGTGTGTGTTTACTACTCATTAACTATTCATTTATACTCTTTCAATACTTGGAAAATATCCATATACTTATCTCATCGGTATAAGTATATTCACGGTATACTACACTTTCACTACTTAGAAAGCACAATTATATACTTATTTTGACGGCATAAGTATATTCACGTAACATTTCACTTTTCAAAACTTAGAAAACATTTCCATATGTCTATATCGACGTTATAAGTAATTTCACAATCTTAAGGAAGATATCACATCCAAAACCATAATTATTTGACATTTGGAAACATTAACGACAATGACCTAAAACACTTTTGGTGTAAGTAACAAGGTCGTATAGATATTCGACCAAATATACTTACCGCCACTTTTCGATTTCAAACTTGTATTATCCATTGATTAACAATGAAGTCGGACAAGATAGAAAACTATCATCGCCTCTATATACATTCCTAATTCTTATAAATAGAGATGAGTTTCCATAACACATAATTTGGTATTAAATATGCAAGAATATTATACATACCACAATAAGTTATGAAGATCATCTATGGAAATTAAATCTTACTCCTTTATAAAACTCCATTTCATAAATGTCCTTTATTTTTACAAAACTACTTTATAAATCTTGTTTATATTTATAAAAATCCTTTTATAAATCTCCTTTATTTTTATAAAAACCCTTTTATAAATCTCATTTATACTGTAAAACTCCTTTTTTGAGTGTCCTTAATTTAAATTCCATATTCTTCCACAAATCTTTGATTTCAAGATCGGAACAATACTTTCAATAAAACGATCATTCCATATATCACTGTAATTCAAAAATATGTTTTCTTATTCCAATGTGTCAAAATGATAATGTTTACCTTCTAAAACAATTATTTATAAAGTTATTCTTTTGTTTATAAAATATCATTTATAAATTTATTCTTTTATTTGTATAATATATCTTTTATAAATCTATTCTTTAATTTATATGATATCGTTTATAAATCTATTCCATGGATCATTTAATTTAAAGTGTTCTACAAATATTTATTGCAAAATATTTCTATTTTGCTCTTAAGAACAAAATCGCTAAATTATAAAAGATAGATTCCCCATTTTCAAACATTATATCAACTTTTCTGAATAATAAATACTTCCCAAAATACTTTTAAAACATTTCCCTATACGCGATAAAAGACTAACAATGTGGTTGAAGTAAAATAGAAAGGTTCAAAACCCATTTCTAAATAAATGCCACAGAAAAATACAAATATCACATTTAAAATCATTATCTGAATCAAAACTAATTTCAAATCAAACAGCGAATAATAGTATTTCAAAATATTATGATGTGGCCTAAAGTTACCACATCACTTAACAAGTGCTTTCTATTGAATATGCTAGCATACGATTTTTTTTGATGATAGTAAACATATATATATATATATTCATTTAGATGTATTTGTTATTGTAATATTTTATTTTTCACATAATTAAATAAATATTTTTTGAGCTCTACCTATATATACATAAAATTTCAATTACAATACAATTTCAAATTACAACACAATTTTTCACTATACAATTTTTACATATAATATTCATCTTACTACATATCACTCATTCGCTCATATTTGATCTTCAACCTCAGTTCCAACTTATATCCAACATCTGAATTATCTGCAAAATAAACACTGATGTAGTAAAATTGAAAAAGAAATATTTTTGTAGTGTAAAATAAAATGTGTATTTTGAAAATATTATTTGCCTCAGTTATTTGGGTTGTTGTAATCATATTTATTTTAAATTCATCTTACACAAACAACTTGTGACATGCACAGTGTATCACTGTGCATGCCATAAGGTCGTGCATACCGATATACGCTTGATAAAATTGAAATGATAGGTGAGCACAAGATCAAACCCGAGCCGAGGCTGGATTCAACTTAGGTGCATGCAATACAACATACAACCAAATAAATACATGTACAAATCAAATATGCATAAGAATAATGCAATGACAAGACTCACAAAACCTAAATTAGTGAACAAGTGAGCAACTCAACATGACAAAGTGGTAAATCAACATGTGAACCGAAATCAAAGCTAATCGGACCATGCTAACAAGTGCACAAGTGTGTCAACACATCAAGTGAACGAGGAAGTGGGTCAAACAAAACAAAACAACATCAAAACATATACAACCCGACCTAATAGACCAGATGAAAATAGTCAAGTGAAAAGCAATGGAGAAACAATTAAATGGTAGCACATAAGCATGAGATGAAGGCTAACAAAGAAATCGTCATAAGTACACACACACACACATGTATACATATATATGCAGTGCACAAAATTTCAGTTCATCATAAAACAAGTGGACTGTATGCATGAAGATACAACTTGGTTAAAAAAGAGACAACACAACAGTGGTTAGAGCAGAGCAAACAAATATGTACAAATGAAAACAAAGCAGCTTGAACTAGACTGCAAATGTACATGCATACAAACTAGTATGAGAACAACTGGGCATGACCTCAAATGAAGCACACAAGCACAATGATAGTGATCTGTGAAGACCCACTTGAATAAAAACTCAAAATGTAACAAATGCACCATAAATATACTCAAATCAATGCAAACTAGGCAGTGAGGCAAAAACATAGCAGTGAACCTAGCACTCAAGAGACCGGTATGTACAATAAGACCACAAAGAAACCAAACAACACAACCCAGTAGAACAGCATGACCACTTACATATATACACAAGTTTGCTCACATGCATACATATGAAGCAAGCACTCGAGTAGCAGAGCATGTGCACCAAAACAGTGACAAAGAACCAGTGTGCATAAATCAAATCAAGTGGACAGAGCACTAATTGACATATACACAGACCGGACAGTATCAACCACACCAAGGCTACCAACACAGATAAATGCGATCTAACATGAAGTGCAGAGTAGGATATGGATACGTGAAGTATACATAGTAGCAGTAACAAAGTCATGGTTTGAAAGAGAAGGTAACAGCAGTTAACATAAAATCCAAATCTGTCTCAAATTCAAGTATCGATTCATAAGAGAACGATACCAAAATCAAAGCCATGGTGACCAAGGTAGAACCAAACAAGTCATAGCAGTGAAGAATGGAGAGATTCAGATTCATCATAATATATGGAGTAACTCGTATCTAATGAATAAGTCAGAATCATCATAGTCGTATGATCAAGAATCAACGTAGAAAACAAAATCATGAAATATTCAAACTGAAATTATAAGAACGCAAACTAACGGATTCGATCCCTATAAAACCTAAAAATCATCATCTGCAAAATTCGTCGGTTCGAGTTCAAGCAAAATCCCAAGAGCAAGCCAATTCACGAACAAATTTGTATCTCGAATCTAAGTCGAGCAAAATCGAAATTGATATATAAAATCACACACCAATTCATAGCATTCAAGATCGATACATTTGAAGCAGTCGAAGCTAAGAAAAGAACAAAGATCGAAGAAGCATCAAACCGAATTGAGATTCGATAGTAAAATTGATCGATGACCAAGCAGTGGCTTTAAAGCAAAACTAACCCTAAATTTTGAAGTGGAAAAGGAACGGTCGAAGAAGAATAAAGGGCACTGTTTTTCTCAAGCTATTTTCTAAAGTGGGGCGGTCTAGTTATTTTTATTTGGGTTTAAATATAAAAAGGGCTTTGTTTTTGTTATTATTATTTTTTAAATTTTTTCTTTTAAACTTTTGTAAAATTATAGTCTTGTGACTAGGTTACGAATAACGATGGTGTAGTTCGAGAATTCGCAACTCAGTAGCTGAGTTGTGGCAGGGTTTTGAGCGTAGAGATTTAGATTAGTTAATAGTGGGTGTCGCAAGTTTACATGTGTAGGTGTTTGACTACTTAATTTCTAGTAGAAACATTGGGGGCAGCATATAGGCAGGGTTTTGCTAAAGTTGGGTAAATTTGTGTTGTTCTAATTCTGCTTTATTATTTTGTTATTGTCTGTGCTGCAATTATTTTATATATTTCCACATTAATTTTTATTATTATTAGTGTCACTCTATCTACCCCCCCCCCACCCTTCTAGGGTGAAATCGATCCTACAAATGGTATCAAAGCTAGGAAAGAAAACAAACTTTTGTTTCGAAAATTTTGATTTTTCAAAAACCAATTTTTTTTTAAAATTTTGATTTTCTAAAATGGATTCTTTTAATAATGCTTTTGCTGAAGGACAATCCATAGTTAGACCATCCATGTTCAATGGTGAATATGCCTATTGGAAAAATAGAATGAATTTTTTTTTTGAAAACCAATGATGCTTGGAATTTTGTTGAGACAAGATATAGAACACCAACTATAGTGGTAAATAATTAAGAAATTGAAAAGCCAATGGATGAATGGATAGATTTTGAAAATAAATTGTAGAATGCTAATGCTAAAGCTATGAATTCTATTATTTGTTCATTGAATCAAATTGAATTTAGTCGTGTCTTACATTATCTAACAGTGCAAGAAATTTGGCACATACTTGAAGTGACTCACGAAGGAACATCTTAAGTCAAAGAATCTCGCCTTGCCATGCTTAGTAGCGAATACGAAAACTTCACAATGACCAAGGATGAGAATGTCAAAGAGATGTACGGACTACTTTCTAATATCGTATAAAAATTAAAAGCTCTTGGAAAACGAACACAGAATTGGAAATAGTCCGAAAAATCCTTAGAGTTCTCCATGAAATTTTAATGCCAAAGTTACGGTCATTCAAGAACCAAAGGATTTGAAACAAGTTAATGTCAAAAAACTCATCGGAAACGTCACCATTTATGAGCTAGAAATGAAATTCAAGAAAGAACGTGAAGGAGGTGATATTTGAAAGAAATCAATAGCTCTCAAAAGAATAACTGAAAGTGAAAAAGATGATGATGATAGTGAAGCAGAGTTGGCACTATTAAAAGAGATTCAAAAAATGGAACCGAAAATATGGAAATCAAGCTCTAAATCAATATCTGAAAAGCAGAATAGTCAAAGTTCTAGACAAACCAGAAGTGCACGAAATCATATGTCACAAGTACAATAAATCTAGACATATCAAGCCAAATTGTCCTCAAAATTGATTCGGCCAAGGAGAAAATCGAAACGGAGAAGTTTTGCAGCCACTTGGAATAAAAGTGACAATGATAATAAAAGCACTAGCAGTGAGAGTGAAAAAGCAAATCTGTGTCTTTAAGGTGATATAACTGATAGCGATGATGATGAGCGACGCGAGGTATCAAAACTTGCTCACTCAAAATTATTTATGTATTTTCATGAGGTAAATGGCTGTTTTGAAAGACTTAGGGAGAAGTATGCTAAAATTGAATCACAAAAAGATAGTTTGATAGAACAAAATAAGCAACTTATCAATTAGTTAAAAACTATGAAAACAAGTGCCCTAAGTGTGATAAGTGTCCATCATTCGAAGAAGAAATTAAAAAATCAGAAACTAAAATTAAATGATCATTTGAAAATGAAATTGTTATTTTGAAAGAAAGTGAAAATGCTAGGAGAGAAAATTATATTAAAAAGTTCACTTAATTATTGAATAAAAATGAATCTCTCAAAACATAAGTCCAACAATTGTCTACAACTTCAAGAAAATTTTCTAATGGAGAAAGATCGTTAAATATGTTATTAGGGAAACAGACAGTCGTTACTGTTAGACAAGGACTTGGGTATACTCAATCCAAGAAAAATTAATAAAGTTAATTCTAAGTGCTCGATTTGCGGAAAAACTAGACACAATCACAATAATTTCCAGTATAGACCCAAACATGTGAAAACCATACAATTTAGGTTCCAAAAGAAATAAATATAAAATCTCTTAAAGTCAAACAAATCAGGGTGCCAAAAGGAACAAATATAAATTGTCTTGGGTCTTCGTAAACTTATTTTTCAAAATCTGTTGTCACTAACAACCATGGATCTATAAAAACAAATAGGTCATAAAAATCTTTTCCCATGTAGGTGTGGTGGTGGGCTAAGGAACAATGATGGTGTTACTTGGATTCTGGTTGTTCTAGGCATACGATGAGCGGCAAATCAAAGTTCCTTAGCCTAGTATAAAGGTGGCAGAATCACAGTAGGTAACAACAAAAAACTATCGTAAAGGTAAAATAGGAAATAGTACATTTATCTTGAACGATTTATTAAATGTGAAAATCTGCACCATAATTTGGTTTAAATCAGCCAGTTATGTGATAAGAAAATGAATGTTGATTTTGATTCTGAATTATTAGCTAATTATCTTTTTATGCCGGATACACTATAAGTACCTCTAGAGTCTCTGAACTAATTCACATAAATTCGTTTGGACTAAAGATATTAAAACTTTACGTGGTAAGAGATAGTGTTGGTTGATGATGACTCCAGATATACATGGATATATTGTTTCTAGATCTGACACAATGTTCACTATTTGTTTATGTGCATGGTTTAATTCAAAATAATTTCATTTAAAAGCTGTAAAAAGGATCTTAAGATATTGGTTACAACTACGTGGTCTGGTCTATGATATCCAATTTATGATAATTGTGATATAAAAAGGTATTCAGATGCAGATTCTGCTGATAGTCTAGTTGATAAAAAAATACTAGTGGACTGTATTTTATGGAGGGACGTACATTATTTGCATTACATTCACAAAGAAAACTACATAAATTTCACTTTTAACTGATTTTCAATTAGCATACATTTTTCTTATAAAACCCTTCCAGAAAATAGTTTTCATCGACTTCATTTCAGATTAGGCATTTTAGAAAATTTGATTTTATAATTATTATTGGATTTGATCTTAAATGACTACATTAACTAATCCAACTCTTTACTGATTATTGAAAAGATAAATAGTGATTTAAAAAGTGATGAGTGTCGATATTAATCATATATTATGACTTGAGAAAGTATACTTAGTAAATTTCTTTAAAAAAATTAAACAAGATTTATAATAACTTTTGTTGGTGAAATTTCCATGACTACCTCAATTTCTATCATACTTCTACTGACCATCACACATAAAAATCCAATATAGTATGTCAAAATGTGGTATTTTTAAGAGGAAATTATTCATTTTTATTTTATTTATTTTTTAATAAAAACATTCAAGGTATTCACTCTCATTTGAAAGTTCTCAAAGTTATGCATGGGTGAATTACTTGGAATATTTGTATATGTGCTTTCATGCTCATTTAAAAGTCCTCACAGTTATGCATGTACGGAACACATGTCAAAGTTAATTATTAACTAGACAAGTTTATTCTAATCCCATTTAAAAGTCCTCACAGTTACGCATGGTTGAAAGATGCTTGAAATTCATTTATATAAAAATTGGGAATACTGCCAGTCTCATTTAAAAGTCCTAACGGTTTTTCTGGTTAGTAGAAATTCAAATTCCTGATATAAACATACCACAAATAGACACAACCACATGGTTTTATATGCCGACGTCACCCCTATCACTCTAAAGTGGAATATGAGTCTAACAAAAAAATTATGATTTTTCTTTGATTTTTTATTGAAATTTAATACTTATACTCGATTTGGTATTAATGTTGTATTAATATCTATCACGTTATCTCAGTTTTCTAACACTATTACTCTTTTGCTGATAACAAAAGGGGGAGAGAAAAGTTAAGATTTTGGCAAATAAAGGTCAAATATTTTATTTGCATATTCCCATCTAGGCATATTTTTATTTATGCATATATGAAATGGGAGCTTTGTTGTAGGGGGGCATTCAAATAGGGGAAGCAAATAGAGTTCATCAGTGACCAATTACATTTAATAAATTCAAAATCTTAAATATATGTTTGTTATCATCAAAAGGGAGAGATTGTTGAATATGCTAGTATATGATTTTTGTTTGATGATAATAAACATATATATATATATATATATATATATATATATATTCATTTAAATATAATTGTTATTGTACTATTTTAGTTTTCACATAATTAAATAAATATTTATTGAATAAAATAAATAACACAAAATTTAAATTCAAACAAGTATCTTATTCAAACAAATATTTTATTACAATTTTGAATAGTACAAATTTGAGCTCACTATATATACACAAAATTTCAATTACAATACAATTTCAAATTACAACACAATTTTTCACTGCAGTTTTTACATACGATTTTCACCTCACTACATATCACTCATTTACTCGTATTTGATCTTCAACCTTGGTTCCAGCTTATATTTAGCATCTGAATTATCTACAAAATAAACACTGACACGGTAAAATAGAAAGAGAAATACTTTTGCAATGTAAAATAAAATGTTTATTTTGAAAATATTATTTGCCTCGGTTATTTGGGTTGTTCGTCATCATATTTATTTTGATTTCATCTTACACGAACAACTTGTGACATGGACAATGTATCATTGTGCATGCCATAAGGCTGTGCGCGATATACACTAGATAAAATTGTATGGTCAGGTGTGCACAAGGTCAAACCTAAGCCAAGGTTGGATTCAACTTAGGTGCATGCAATACAACATACAACCAAATGCACACATGTACAAATCAAATATGCATAAGAATAATGCAATGACCAAACTTACAAAACCCAGATCAGTGAACAAGTGAGCATCTCAACATAACAAAGTGGTAAATTAACATGTGAACCAAAATTAGAGCCAACCATACCATGCTAACAAGTGCAAAAATGTGTCAACACGTCAAGTGAACGAGCAAATGGGTCCAACAGAACCAGACAACATCAAAACATATACAACTCGACCCAATAGAACAGATACAAATGGTCAAGTGCAAAGAAATGGAGCAACAATTAAATGGTAGTACATATGCAGGTGATGAAGGCTAACAAAGAAATCACCATAAATATATATACACACACATGTGTGTATATATATAGTGCACAGCATTTCAGTTCATCGTAAAATAAGCAGACTATATGCATGAAGACACAACTCGGTTAAAAAGGAGACAACACAATTGTGGTTAGAGAAGAGCAAACAAGTATGTACAAATGAAAACACAGCAGCTTGAACTAGACTGCAAATGTACATGCATACAAACTAGTATGAGAACACTTAAATATGATCTCAAATGAAGCATACAAGCATAGTGACAGTGATCGGTGAAGACCCACTTGAATAACAACTCAAATGCAACCGATGTACCATAAATATACTCAAATCAATCTAGACCAGGCAGTGAGGCAAAAATATAGCAGTGGACCTTGCACTCCGGAGACCAGTATGTACAATAAGACCACAAAGCGACCAAAAAACACAACTCGATAGAAAAACATGACCACTTACATATATACAATGTTTGCTCACATGCATACATACGAAGCAAGCACTTAAGCAACACAGCGGTGCACTAAAATAGTGAACCGGTGTGCACGAATCAAATCAACGTAGACAGCACACTAATATACATACGCACAGACCAGACAGTATCAATCAGACCAAGGCTACCAACCAGATAAATGCGATGTAACATGTAGTGCAGAGTAGGATATGGATACATGAAGTATACACAGTAGCAGTAACAAAGTCATTGTTTAAAAGAGAAGGTAACAACAGTTAACATAAAATCCAAATCTGTCTCAAATTCATGTATCGAGCCATAAGAGAACGATGCCAAAATCAAAGTCGTGGTGCCAAGGTAGAATCGTACAAGTCATAGCAGTGAAGAACGGAGAGATTCAAATTCATCACAACTATATGGAGTAACTCGTATCTAATGAATAAGTCAGAATCATACAATCATATGATCAAAAATCAACGCAGAAAATAAAATCATGAAATATTTAAACAGAAATTATATGAACGTAAACTAACGGATTCGATCCCTATAAAACCCAAAAATCATCATCGATGAAATTAATCGATTCAAGTTCAAGCAAAATACTAAGAGTAAGCCAAATCACGAAAAAATTTGTAACTTGAATCGAAGTAAAGAAAAATCGAAATTGAAATAGAAAATCACGTACCAATTCATAAGATTCAAGCTAGACACATTTGAAGCAGCCGAAGCTAAGCAAAGAACAATGGTCAAAGATGCATCAAACTGAATTGAGGTTCGATAGTAAAATCAATCAACGACTAAGCGGCGGCTTCAAAGAAAAACAAACCCTAAATTTTAAAGCGGAAAAGGAACGGTTGAATAAGAATAAAGGGGAGACGTTTTTTCTTAAGCTATTTTCGAAAGCGGGACGGTCTAGTTATTTTAATTTGAGCTTAAATATATAATGGGTTTTGTTTTTGTTATTATTTTTTTTAATTTTTTCTTTTAAACTTTTTCAAAATACTAGTCGTGTGCCTAGGTTACGAACTACGATGGTGTAGTTCGAGAATTCACAACTCAGTAGCTGAGTTGTGGCAGGGTTTTGAGCATAGAGTTAGTTCAGTCGATAGCGGGTGTCGCAAGTTTACGTGTGTAAGCATCTGACTACTTAATTTCTAGTAGAAACCTTAGGGGCAGCACGTAGGCAGGTTTTGCTGAAGCTAGGTAAATCTGTGTTGTTCTATTTCTGCTTTTATTATTCTATTATTGTTTGTGCTGTAATTATTTTATATATTTCCGCATTGATTTTTATTATTATTAGTATCACCCTATTCACCTCCCCTCTAGGGTGAAATCAATCCTGCATACTCAGTGATCCATACTAAAAGATTCAACTTTTCATGATATCAAAGTCATATTTAATATGGCCAAACTACCAAACTTTGGCATTCAATAGTTTACAACAAGTATATAAATGAAATTAAAATCAACAATGTTAAGGAATTCGGATTCCTTTACAAAATTACTTGTACTTTTATTTCATTTTATATGTCATCGGCTTTACAAAATGGGAATTCAACCAAACAAAACCAATAAATCATTCAAGCATGCAAATAACAATTTGTATCTACTATATATCATATAGTGTTCACCCAAAGGTGAGTTAACTCACCAAAATTATAGTTGATGCTTACACATTCCCGAGTAGTCTAAAATTTCCACTTACGCCAAACTTGACGAAATCAACTCTAGTGCATACTCAGCTCATAAGACTGCATCTCGATTGAACTTCGCATGAAGTAGGTATTGGATTTATTAGTATTTGAATTTATAAATTTAATTAATTTAACTTATCACTTAATTAAATTAATTACCCTCATTTCAACCATCTTCCTTCTCTAAATCAAACCCCTTTACATGTATATCATACATGAACCTATAACCGCCTCCTTTGATGGCTGGTTCCTCCCTCTACACTCCACTAAATCAAGATTCGTCGAACCACCACGCTCCACATCATGCGAGCTTCACAACAAACTCAACCATATCATGCTCGACTGCCCCTATAAAATCACGACTTCCCCTCTCCTCCCCGTCCAAGCAAAGCCGCAACCTCCAAATGATGATTGAGCTCCACCAAATCTCCTCCACCTATGCTTCTTCATAAGAGAAACTCAATGACCACCACCGCTTCACTTATTGCTGCCTAAAACTCCATCAATACCAAACCTTAGTTTTGGCCTTCCACTTCAATCACCCCCAATCAAAGTCGCATGCATCCAACCGTATATAGATTTGAAGCTCTCTTCCTTATGAATCCAATAGATCAATTTCATAATTTATTATTAAGTATGACT
Source organism: Allium cepa (assembly GCA_030765085.1). Lineage (NCBI taxonomy): Eukaryota > Viridiplantae > Streptophyta > Magnoliopsida > Asparagales > Amaryllidaceae > Allium > Allium cepa. Next base: position 916,456,268 of record CM060932.1, read on the forward strand.
CTTGATTTTGATTTTTTTAAGTGGATGCATTTAATTTCGTCCACTGTAAAGGGAAAAATGAAAAAGAAAAAGAAAAAGAAAGAAGATACATGAGGAAAGGGAGAGAAGTGAGGGGGTTTTATGCTATATTTTCAATACTCCACTGCTCAATATCTCATTCATGTACGAACCGCGAACGATAGAAATAAAAATAAGATTGCATACAACAATGCGATAGGATCACCAAACAACAAAAAATACACTTATTATTTTATTTTATGAAATTTTAGAAATGCCAACATTTACTACAAAATGCATCAAATGATAATTTAAATATTTTATGAATTAAAAATTATGGAACAATCCTATAAATTCATCTTAAAATAATCATTAAAATCAAGTCATTTTATTAACAATTGGTTTTCTTATTATTTATTAAATTTGAATCAAAGATGAATATTTAAATAAATTAAATATTCCTATTTGAAATGTTAAAACTTGTCGGTCATTACAGGTTAAGTCATCTAGAAAGGGTCAAATAACTAATTATTTGAGAAAGATATTTTAACTAACTAACACTAGTTGAGTATTTCAACCTGGTACTTTAGGATGACATTTAAGGGAAATAACAAAAGGCTGTGAATCCATAGGATCTTTATATAATGCAACTTACAAATAAGTGTGAGAATGTATATTACTTATTACATTAAGCAGAGAATAATTGTAACAACCCGCATATTTATCGAGTTTGTATTTAAATATTTTATTTAAATATTAACTCGTTAATCGGATTTTGGTCCGAAAAGCTACTTTTTGCAAACGGTCAAATTAGAACTCGAGACCACTTCCATTGAGTTCGAAATGTCGTTTACAACTTTTTAAGTATAAACATCGATAGGTTTGGAGTTAGTGAAATTTCACTAACTTTTCCCGCTTTGGACTTTGGGTTAGTTTAGCCTATTAAGCCCAAGTTCCAACCCTCTTCTCCTCACTCTTCATAAATTTCCTAACTAATCAAGCTTTGGCATTAATGGTGGAGGGAATGGGAAATTAAAACTCCAAGCACAAATTCAATTGCAAATCCAACATTCAACTCCAAATTCAAGTAGAAGATATTGGATTCAAGCTTTGGATTGCTTCTCCTTGCTTTCAAGCTTCATCTTCATAAACTTTAGTGCAAAGGTGAGATTTTTATCTCACAATTCTAGTCTATATCTATCTTGGGCTATTGGAAATGCATCACTATCATGTTTGCATGCACATTTGCATTTGGTTTGGATTGGATTGGCGAAAAACTCCACTTTTTAGTGTTTTGGGGTGAATTTCTGGCTTAGGTCGCTCTGTCCCCCTTAGGTCGCCCAGCATCTATAGGTCGTTCGCGTGGAAAAGTCGTCACCTTCATTTGGGTCATTTCTGGCCTTAGCCCATTCGTCCACTATAGGTCATTAGGCCTTAGGTCGCTTGGAGTTAGGTCGTAGGTCGGCAGGTCTTCAGCTCGCACGCGTTGAAAAGGCGCGTCTGGAGTTAGGTCGTTCGCGAGTTAACGTTAGGTCGTTTGCGAGTTAGCGCCCTAGGTCACTCGCGTATAGCTCGTTCGGAGTTAGGTCGTTAGGCCTTAGCTCGTATGGCCTATGCAATTTGGTTAGGTCGTCCAACCTCAACACCTTAGGTCGTAAGACCTTAGGTCGTACCCCTTAGGTCGTTAGACCTTAAGCCTTCACTATTGGAACTCGTTAGGTCGTAGCAACCATAGGTCGTAGGTCGCTCACACGGAGTTAAGTCGTAGGTCGTCTCCGACCTTATATCGCTCAGCCAGGTTTCACTTTAAGTCGTTAGGTCGTTTGGACCTTGTTTCCAGTTAGGTCGCAAGACCCTTAAACCGTTAGGTCACTAGGTCGCGATGTTTTAGGTCGCTGCACCCTATGCCTGTATAGGTCGTTCGACCTTGCTAACTTTTAGGTCGTGAGTTTTATAGGTCGCTCGACCCTATTCCCCTTAGGTCGTTAGACCTCATTTTGTCTTCACTAGGTCGTACCGTTTTGGTCGGGGCGTTGCCCCCTGGACCCCCGCGACTTGACCGGGCAGGTCGAACCCCGTAAGCGGTGGCGTTGCCCCCGCACCCCCACCTTGGGGGGGTTGCCACCCCCCTGGACCCCCCCTCCGTAGGGGATCTTATCTGAAAAACATTGAGCTGATTTCCTTGGATTTTATTCGCATCTCCGTATGCGATCTTTGTGACTGATTGTTTCTACACTTGCTTATGTGTTTTGTCACTTTATAATATAAAGGTTTCAATACTAGTAGTAAATATCAAAACTCTTTTAACAAACAATTTCAACTCTATTTTTAATAACAAAGCTCTTTTCTTAAACCGTTTTCCAATCTATTAGTATATACAAGCCTTTACCTCACTCGGATGAGAAATCTAATTAAACGACTTAGTAAAACAAGTGGTATGAAACGCTTGCGTTTACTTCGTCGGTTAATTCTTGGACTTGTTCGATTGAACCTCTTGTGACAATTTTATTAGTGAAGATTTACAGTTTGTTTGTAAATATTTAAGTTAAGCAAGTGGTTATGGGACATGAAGCTAAACTTCTATATTTACTAGCTTAGTGTAATTGACACTTCTCGTTGATCTTGATGATCGCTTTATGAATTAGACTAGCAATTGCGCGATGTCTCTTTCATTGCAAGGTTAGACTAGACACCACTTGTGTGATTCCATTCACACATGCCTTTCTGCTTTTTGGTTAGTCTTGACCTCAATCTGTGTGATTCCATTCACACATGCGGGGTAGCTCCCCATGGTCTTCGGACCGTCATGTGATAGGCCTCTTTCCCTTTTTATGATTTCTGGATTTCTCGTGTTGATTTCTGGAATTTATGTCATTGACTTGTTATGAGTACAAGTTTAGGGTATGATGCCCTCTTCGAATCTTTGAGAAGATTCTTGTGATATTGATTATCTCTTATTGATTGATCTTCTGTTGATCATTGTTTACATACTTATAGTGGTATGTCATTATGGATGTTTATGTTTATGCCATATCTTTTATGTTATATCATGTCATCTGATATTTATAGCTAGACTGATCCATTTATTATTTTCTTAAATAATACTCGGGTCAGACCGAGATGTTACAGGTGCTTCTGCTTGACTTCTTCCCAGGGATTCATCACTCTGACTTTTGGCTAACTGTTTAGATTAGCAGTTTTTGTTGTATACACTTGAGATATAGACTCATAGTTGTATTCTTTTGTATAGCACGTGTTGCTATTCTTTTGTATTATCGTGGATCTTTTTGACCACTACTCTGATGTACACTTTCATGTGTTAGTTATATATTCATATCTTCTTCCGCCTTTGTGATATGGATATCTGTGACTGATTTGTGATATGATTATTTCTATGTTTGTTTCTGAAGATTATTTATAGCCACCGTGTGATAAGCAATTACATGGATGGTCGCTCCTCAACAGCCTTATTCTCCGTGCTAGTTGACAGCACTACTCCGGAGTGTTCTTGGCTAGCGTGGGTATAGAGGTGGGGCGTCACAATAATAACTAAATGTAAATAATAAAAGCAAGCACATGGGATATTTTACACTAGTTCGGACCTCCCGTCCTACATCCAGTCTCGAAGCTCCCATTTAGTATTTTCTTTAACCAAATAGCCCTTACTTCGCTCGAAGAAATAGGCTGATACAAAAGAGTTTCTTTAATACTCTTTGTGTTCCAAACAACACAGGTATTGACTCCTGGTACAATTCTTCCTATAATCTCCTTGGTAATGTGGAAGCGTTTAGTTTGTGATCATGGAAGCAGTTTGAGTGAATATTGAGAATTGAATTGCAATGAGCACTAAGAGGATATTGAAATAGCAAGCAAGTAAGTTAGATTAGGAATTTTGATCTTGTACTGTATTTATAGAAATCAAAGTGGTATAGCAAAAGGTTGCAATCATTTGTGGATGATTATTAATGTTAGAAGGTTGCAAATTTTCAATGCGACTCTTTAGAAAATAGTTGTTATACAGTGTTTATTCAGTTGAGTATAAAATTTAGTCTACTAAATAAGAACAGAGGAGTTCATGCTAATATTTCAAAGATTCTTAGGTATGGTAAAATAATAAGGTTCAGTCGACTATGGTGTTTTCTCTGTCGAACTACCCCCAGTCGAGTGAGAAAATACGTCAGTCGACTGAACAGGGTAAATTTATGAAATTTATGTTTTCTTTAAAACATAGATATAACATTCTCTTTGTAGCCAGTTGTGTATGCAGGCGTGTATATATGTATATATTAGATACCATGAATATTTTACATATAATTCTATGACCATAAACTTACTCTAGTTTGACGATCTTCGCATTTCTTGAATGTGATCAATCCTTCTTAGTAGTAGTTATATTGCCTTTGTTGTAGCTCTTTCTCCTACAATATAGTTATATACTAGAAATATACGATGATATAGTTGTCATTATTAGAACATAAGAAACAGAGATTTAACAATCTCTCCCCTTTTGACGATGACAACTACATATATAAATAAGTCTCCCTTTGTGTGTATGCTCCGCCTATCAATAATCTCCACCCCTTTGTCATCGGCAAAAAATAAATATTTTGACATTGAAACAACACATACCTAAAGATAACATGAACTGGTACATATAACAGAAGAGTGATTACATATACAAACGTTGAAACGGAAATGTAAGTTCATAAATACATAGTTTTTAGACAAGTTCGACAAATAACCAAACAAATACATAATAAAATATCAGAAGAGTTCTAAAGGTAACATAGTTCATAATAATAAATAGGTAGATGAGCATGAAACATAGGGAAATCATGGGACATAGAAAGCCATAGTAGTAGACAGTCTTACCCAAGTATATAAGATTTCGGGTCCGTACTTGATGGTGAAGTAGAACGAGAAAATGAAGTAAGTTTGTTCCAAATCTTCTCCAAGAATTCAAAAGTAGTCTTTTCAAAAATTCGTTGGCGTTTGATCAATTTCTTTTATTGATTGAAAATTATTTCATGATTTTTGAGAGTAGCTTCCAAAGCGGTTACAATTTTTAAATGGTTTGAACAAAGTGATTCCTTGATCGCTATCCGTGCTCTACTAAATTTCTTTCGTATTTTCTTGTTGAATATCCTCTTGTTCCACTTTGGTTCAAAACTAGAGTAACTCCATTGAAGCTTTTGATTTCATCACGAATGATTTGTGCCCAATTCAACTTTAGATTTGAGTAAATCACATACAAAATTTTATAGTTGTTATCATACATCTTTTCATAACTTCCAGTTCAGGGTAGAATAGTGTGAAGGATCATTTTCTTAATTTCACGTGCTTGAGGTCGTAAATTGACCGAATGTTTTCTTTCTTTTCGGTTCAAAAAAGCTAAATTACTTTATCATAAGCCATGTTATGGTGATTTATATCCTCTAATGCAATCAAGAATAATTCCTAAGTTATGGACATTAAGGACTATATCAACTCCTAAAACCCTACTCCATAATTTCCCATCATTAGTACCATATAAAGGTTTGTAAAAATCACCATAAAGGTTTGCATAGAAAACCATTTTCTTTTATAATGCGGACCTCCCATCCTACCGTCATTTCAATCTACTGTAACACGTGATTGAAAAATCATTAATATAGCAAGCACTTTACATGAAGGTCAATCAACTGCTCATCCTCCATTGTTTGCTGGTTCTACCTATGCTTACTGGTCAACTCATATAAGAATTTTCATGAAAGCAAATTGGTTAGAAATATGGCTAGCAACTCAAAAAAAATGAAGCACCTCACACCGACATTAGCACTTGGACCAATGCACAAAAAGCAACGGCATCTAATAGTGCCAAATTTATGAATATATTGTTTTGCTCACTTGATAAAATTGATTTTTCACATGTTATGCTTTGCACCACTGCATATGATACATAGCGCACTTTACAATTCACACATGAAGGCACAACTAAAGTCAAGCAAACTAAAATCATGATTTTACAAAACCAATTTTCATCTTTCAAAATGAAGGCAAATGAATCAATTATTGATATATATGCTAGATTTCAGACCATTTAACACAATCTCATGGCACTTAGATTCAAATTCACAGATTTTGATTTAGTCACATGAATTTTAAACTCTTTGACAAATGAATGAGAAAGAAAGGTTTTAGCCATCGAAGAAGCTAATGATATTTTTCAACTCAAATCGAAGAGCTTATAGGAAATCTAATGTCATATGAAGCTAACTTGCAGGCTCGAAAGGATCAAAAACGTGAAAAGAAAAACATAGCATTCCAAGTAAGTAATGAAGATTCAGACTTAAACGAAGATGAGACTATCTTTATTGCCAAGAACTACAACAAATTCAAGAAGTTCATGAAGATGGCCATATTTCAAAAGATGGAAAAACCAAACTCCTCAAATCAAACATAGATTAAATACTACGAGTGTGATAAATTTGGCCATATGAAGACGGATTATCCATAGCTTAATAATGATAAAATAGAAAAGTAAGATTGAGAAATTAAAGAAAAAGAAAGGAGCTTTTCAGGTGACATGGGACGATTCATATTCATCTTCTTCATCTGACGATGACAGTGAAAGAAACTCTGAACAAGCAAATGTGTGCTTTATAGCTAACATTGAAGAGGTACACCATAAACTTGATTATGATGAATTAATGGAAATTAGCATTGAATTAGATGATAAGTATGGAGAATAAAAAAATTAATATGGAATATATATGAAATTTAACTAGAGCAAAATGTGAAATTAGATTATTAAAAGATGAAAAAACAATCTTAGAAGAAGAATTAGAAATTACTTAAAAAAATGTGAAAAAACAATCTTAGAAGAAGAATTAGAAATTAATTAAAAAAATATGTACCAATATTACCTCAAAATGACATCCTATTACATGATTTAGAAAATCATAAGTTAGAAAAAGTTAATTTTGGAAAAGAAAAACTAGAATTACAAGTAAGATTAGACTCTAGCAATATTAAAATTTGTGATCATAAAGTAAGTTAGATAAAATAACAAATAATATGACAAATTTCAACAAAGGATAACCAAATTTAGAAAATTGATTAAAATATCTAAACCATCTGGAAACCAAAATGGATTGGGTTTTAAAAGGAAACAAAAGTCAAAGAATTATAGCGCATTATACAGCAAATTCAAAAAGTCAAAGTTAGAAACAAAGGTTAAGAATTCATACACAAAAGTATGGATATCACAAACAAATAATAAACTAATTAAAAAAAATATTTATGAATATTTAAAGAAAGTTGTATAATATAATACTTACATATCTAAAGTAACGAAATCCTCGTAGATATGGCTACATTTTTTCACTAACACGTAGGGCCTAAACAAAGAATGTTGGTACCAGTTAAAATTTTCTATTTAGCAGGTACCCTAAATTAAAATATGAAGTAAAGAGAAGTGAATACTCGATAGTGGTTATTCCAAGTACACGATTGGAAATGCTTATATGTTATCAAATATAACATATATCTATGGTGGCACAGTGACATTCGAAGATGATTCAAAAGGATTTGTCATCAGCATTGGAGAAGTCATTTATATCAGCATTCTAATTCTTCTATTTTTACTAATGTTTTATTGGTAAAAATTTGAAACATAACTTATTAAGTATAAGTCAAATATGTGATAAAGGATTTAAAAATTGATTTCGAGAAGAACAAATGCAATCTCTTTGACCAAAAGAAAAATCTAATTTTTGAAGGATTAGAAATCAAAATATATATGATTTGAATATCAATGTCAAAAACATCACTATTTATGCTTAGATGCAAATCATAATGATCCATGGTTATGTCATAAATATTTTGTCATACAAATTTTAAAAATATCAATAGACTAGCTAAAAATGAATTAGTTAGAGGATTATTAAAAATCAACTACAAGTTTAAAAACCCATGTGATGCTTGTCAATTTGGTAAATTAAAAAAAATTTATTAAATCTAAAAGGAAAATTTCCACAAAGAAACTTCTCGAACTACTCCATCTTGATTTTTAAAGTGTCCGTGCTATAGGATCGTGTAATAGAGAATAAATTACTTATGCAGGATAAGTAAATAGTAAGAGCAGTAAAGTAAATGACACCAGAGACTTTTATACTTGTTTGAACTCCCATTCTACGTCCACTCCCAGCTCCATCCGTATTTAAACTAGCAACCCTCACTTAACCTGGAGGAATAGGTTTACACCGCTTGAGCAACCGAACAGAACTTCTACCGCCTAAGCAACCGAATAGGAATTCTATCGCCTGAGCAACTAAACATGACTTCTTTAAAAATAACAAAAGTATCTGATGTAGGATCTAGATTAACCCTAGAGGGGGGGTGAATAGGGTTATAGCAAATTTTCTCGATTTAAACACAGAAACAAACTATAGAAATAAATATGCTGAAAAGTAAATCACACACATAATTTACCCAGCTTCGGCAACCCCTGCCTACTGCTGCATTCCCAGATTTCTATTAGAATTAAACTGTCTCCCGCTTACAAACACTCTAACAGACTCGCAAACCCTGCTCCCGCTTTCAAACACTCTAATAGACTCGCAACCCCTGCTCCCGCCTATAGAGTTTTGCAAACTCGCAAACCCTTGCTCCCGCCAATAGAGTTTTGCAAACTCGCACACCCTGCTCATTGAACTAATTCTTGCTAGACAATCTGACACTACCTACAACCTAGGTGGTGATTTACCAAGACTTGATTCGTAAAGAACAAAAAGTAACACAAAAAAACCCCTTTAAAAAATAAACCCAAAATAAAATAAACTAAAGCCTTTTATAATAAAACAAGGCTAGCTCTCTTGTTTTCTTTCACCCAATCCACTTCTATTTTCTTTGAGAAAATGATGGCGGCTTGTTCGATCTGAATTAGGGCTTTTGTTCCCTTGTGAAAATTTGGGGTTTCTCAGTATTCGATTCCTATGATTTGTATTGTTCGTTGCTCGCGGCTTCTCTGATGATTGATTCTCTGGTTGCTTTGCTTGTTCTCTGATGATCGATTCTGATTGCTTTACTTGCGCTTTGTTCGCAGCTGCTCCTTTGATCGAGTTGATAGATTATGGTATGTATTCTTTTTCGTTGCTGGTTTAATTGTTTTCTTGAACTCGATGCCTATGATGATAATTGGGTGTGGTATTTATATGAATTCGAGACACTTGAATTTGCTCGTATCAATTCGATACTTTCCTAATTTTCAATTACTTGACTTGATGTGCACGGCTTTAGCTTGAGGACGTTTGCGGAAAAACTTTCCTCTTTTACATTTTGACTTTTTCAAAGTTGCGTACTCGAATATTTAACATGGTCAACATAGTAATATTGAATTTCGTGGTCATCGCGTCTTTGGTTGTGAACTGTACCATTTGTTTCATGATGATGAATTTTATTTCTTTGTTCATTCTCAGCTTCATACTAATTTTTGGCATGTCTGCATTGTTATTCTTCGACTTGTTTAATCATCTTGATTACCACGGCTTCGGCCATCTTTGCGTTCATCCACTGTAGCATTGATTTCGAACATTGCTGTGTCTTTCATTCATTCTGGTTGTTACTGTATTCATGTTGTTGTTCCCTGTACTTGTGTTCTGGTTATTGCTTTGGTCTCTGTTGCATTACTGCTGGAGTTTCAGTTTGGATTGTATCCTGACCCTTTGTTGTTTGGTTGATGTGCATGTCACTGTTGCATTCTCTTATGGTTTCAAACATGTGAGTTGTTGTTTGCTTGTATAAGCTTTGATGCTTTGACGCTGTCGATTGTTGCACTTGTGTTGCTCACCATGTTGCATGCATTTGCAGTCGCTATGCAGTTGCTATGCCTTGTGTTCTTCACTATTGTCTGGTCTTTGACATTTTGACTTGTCTTGTGTACACTGTGTTATTTGAATTGCTGAACTTCTTGCAGTTCCACTACTTTCATTGTTTATATGATGTCATGATTTTCCTGGTTTCACTTGTGTACACTGTTGCATTGTTGTCCACTTCTTTGTCCTGTTGTACATGCTTGCAATCAAATTGAGTATTTGGTTCATCGATGTTGCATTCATGTACACTGCATTCATGTCACTGGTTTTCTTGTTCAAAGACTGATGTGTCACTGAACTTGATTCACTTCATGTTGTCTTCATCCTTTCTCTGATTTTCATTGTGTTTCTGTGTTCATGACTGTTGTGTCATTTCTCCAAATCTGTAGCTTGCATCACTGGTGCATGTGTATTTTCTCGAGTCACTTGTACACTTGTTGCTTCCCTAACCTTGTAGTTGTTCAATTGTCTTCTGTTCACCCATTACTGCACTGCTTGTTGTTGAGTTGATATACTTGTGGTGCTCTTGTAGTCGAGTCTGCGTATATGTATTTAGTAGCAGCTTGGTCTGGCATTTGTATTCAGTCTGCACAATTGTTTATTTGAGTTTGCACTTTGGTCTTGCCTCCATGTATTCAATTCAATGCTGAGTTGTTTCCCTGTAGTTGTATACTTCTGTTGAGTTGTTTGGAATTAGACTTCTGGTCTTTGCATCCTTTCATGTTGATTTTTGAAATTTCACTTGATCAAAACTCGGGTTTGACCTTGTGCTCGTGTCGTGATTGCATGTGAGTTGAACCCGGCTTTTCATTTGGGTTGGCCTGTGCTCACCTGTCCCTGTAAATCGATCAAGTGTATATCGATGTGCACGGCCCTGTGGCGTGTACAGTGATACACTGTGCATGTCACATTGTCCGTGTATGATGAATTCAAATGTGAATGATGACGAACAACCCAAGTAACTGAGGCAAATCATATTTTCAAAAATTATATGTCATTTTATATTGCAAAAATATTTCTTTTTCAATTTTACTGCGTTAGTGAATATTTTTGCAAATTTCTCAGATGCTGGATTATAATTGGAATGAAATTGAAGATAAACTACGAGTGTGAGTGATATGTAGTGAGGCATTTATGTAAATTGAATTGTGATGTAATCAAAATTGTATATGTATAGTGAGAGCTTGAATTTGTACTATTCAAAACTGTAATAAATATTTGTTTGAATAAAATTTCTGTTTGAATTCAAATTCTGTGTAAATTATTTTATTCAACAAATATTTATTTAATCTATGAAAAATAAAATAGTACATTAACAAATATATTTAAATGAATATATATATATGTTTATTATCATCAAACAAAAATCACATAAGCGCATATAAATTATATAAGCACATATTCAACATTCTCCCCCTTTTGATGGTAACAAACATATATTTAAGATTTTGGCTGTGTTAAATGTATTTGATCAATGATATAGACTAATTGCTCCCCCTATTTAAATGCTTTCTCTCTACATGATGCTCCCCCTACATATATGCATACAAATAGAAATATATAAATGAGCCTAGATGCAAATGGAAAAATTATTTGACTTTTGCTTGATTCTATTTGACAAAATCTTAACATTTCTCTCCCCCTTTTGTTATCAGCAAAAGAATAATAGTGTTAGAGAAAAATAGAGATAAAGTGGTCAATATTAATCCAACATTAAACTCAAATTGAATGTAAATATTAAACTTCAATAAAAATCAAACAAAAATCATAACTACCCTTGTTAGGCGCATATTCCAGTTTTAGAAAGAATGGAAATGATGTTCTAATATAAAATCATACAATTGTATCAACTTGTGGTACATTTGTATCAGGAATTTGAATATCTACTAATCATGCATAACCGTTAGGACTTTTAACTGAGATTAGTAGTATTCCAATTTAATTTTAAAAAATGAAATCAAGTATCTTCTAACCACGGATGACCGTGAGGACTTTTAAATGGGATTAGAATCAACTTGTCTATTTAATCAATTAATTTTGATATGCGTTCCATACATGCATAACTGTAAGGACTTTTAAATGTGCATGGAAGCACATAACCAAAAATCCAAGTAATTCACCCATGCATAACTGTGAGGCTTTTAAATGAGAGTGAATACTTTGGATATTTAGTTATTTTTACAAAAAATGTGACATGAAAAACAAACGATTCCTGATTATAGTACCACATATTGACAAACTATATTTAAGATTTGATAAACAATGGTCGATAGAAATATGATAGATATAGAAATGGTCATGAAATCTTTACCCGACAAAAAAGTTTTATAACTCTTGTTTGAATTCCTAAATAAATTTTCCAAATATACTCTCTTGAGTAATGTATGTTAAATATCAACACTTATCACTTTTTCAATCACTATTTATCTTTTTGATAATTAGTAGGGAGTCGGATTAGTCAAAATTTGTCATTTAAAATCAAATAAAAATTACTAATCTGAAAACATGGTCAAAAATGATTTTCTCGAAGGGGTTATATGGAGAAAAAAATTCTGCTATTTGAAAATTATTTAAAATGAAAAATATGCAGATATTTTCTATGAAAAACGATGCAGTTACTAAATGTCTCAAAAACACGTTCAACTAGTAATTTTTCTATCAACTAGATTACCAGTGTAATCTGCATCTGAGTTTCTCTTTCAATCCAAAATATCACTAACTAAAATTGATAAACCGGACCATGAAGTGTGCATCAAAAATTTCAAACTCAATTTTAGCAACAATTTAAATGACATTCTTTGACTTTGAATTGAAGCCGTGTAAATAATCAGAACACCGTGAATATAGAGTTAGCCATAACCAAAAATATTATCATCCAACAAAACACTATTTTTAATCCAAACTAATATATATGAAGTAAATCAAAAAATAGTGTTTTTGGCATAAATGTAATTGGCCAACTATGTCGAACAAGTCAGAATTAGAAAAAACATCATCTCACTTATTGGCTGATTTAATTCAGAATATGGTGCAGATTATCACATTTAATTTACCGATCAAATAAATATACCTTCGCCTGTTTTACCTTTACGATAATTTTTCGTGATTGCCCATTGTGATTCTTTCACCTTTGTACTAGGCTAAGGAACTTTGCTTTATTGCCCGTTGTGTTTCTGAAACAGCCAAAATCCAGAAAACACTGTTGTTGTTCCTTAGCCTGCCACTATACCTACACGATGAAAGATTTTTGTGACCTATTTGTTTTTATAGGTCCATGATTGTTAGTGGCTAAAGCATTGTGAACAAACAAACACTTTGGAACCCAAACTTGTTTTGTCATTTCATTCTTGTTCCAATAGGCATGAAATTTGTTTGTAGAATTCTTAGGAACCCAAACTTGTATAAATTTTGTGTTCTTGTTCCTATGGCTACAATTTTCAACACGATGTCCAATTATTTCGCATCTATCAAAGACACTCTTACCTTTTGCATTACCGTCAACTTGTGTTTTCCCAAAACCTAGTCCTTTTCTGTTGTTAGCAAAAATTTGATTTTCCAATAGCATGTTGAAAGATTTTTTGCCTCTTGAAAAGTTATTCAGAGATTTCTCAAGATTTAGGACTTTGGTTTTTAGTGTTGTGTTTTCAGTTACAAGTGAGGTGCATCTATTTATAAAATCCTTTTTCTTAGTGTCAATGATTTCCTTAAGACTCGAGTTTTCTTTTTCAAGATTCTCAGAGCTATTCTTAAGTCTTGATAATTCTGAATCTAAAATTTTACATTTTTTACATTCTAGGTTTTGAATATTTTCAAGTTCAGTTTCTAACCTAAAATTTTCACAAGCAAGTTCTCTCCTATCAGATCTCAGTTTTTCAATTTTAGATTCAAGAGTATCAACTACTTTAGTAAGATCAAGACACATAAAAACAAGATCTTTATAAGAATAGTCACCTACCTCACTAGATTCCTCTGAGCTTGCTTCTGAATCTGATTTTGCCACAAGACACAAGTTGTAACGACCCTAAATTTTAAACAATTTAAATTGAAAATATTTAATTAATTTTAAATATTTGAATGATGGTTTAGTTTGAATTCCTAATATAACTATGAATTGGCGAATAAATTTTAGAATTTAATCTATTGAAAATTGAATAAAATTTTGAATCTTCAATTTTAAGCTGAATTAAAAATAATTTAAAAGCTTAAAAAATTCACACTGATAATACTGAAGATAAAAGAAGCTTTAGAATTGGATTTGAAAGTGATTCGTCTAGTTTTGAAATGTTATCGTTTAAATTGAATTTAAAAATAGCCTTCCGAGGCACGGTCTCGAAATTCAACAAAACCAGTTCCATTGGGTCCGGAATATTGTATCATTATCGGATTTCAAATTTCGTATTTATCAGAGTTGTTATGTGAGCATACGACACCTAAACGCGTTGAAGTTTGTGTTGAAAACAAATTGAATTTAAAAAAAAGAAAAATAATAATAAATAAAATAAAATAAGAAAAAAATATATTACAAGATCTCTAGCCAAGATACGATATCTTTTCACAGCATGTTTTCCTCTCCTAAAATCACGCCGTCACCTACGCCATAACTCACGCCCAAAATCACGTCTCCCCTTCTCTCTTATATTCGTTCGAAACCCCTCTTCATTTCATAAAAAAAAAATCAAACGAGAAAAAAATGGTGGCTCGTCTTTCTTCTTCGTCCTTCGATCCAAGCTAGGGCTTCGGCTTTAATTTTTCTCGACCGCTTCAAGCAAAGTGAGTAAATTTTTCTTACTCACATCTAATTTGATTTCAGGTATATGTGATTTTGTGTTATGGGCCTTAAATTTCTGGTGTTTCGACTTCGGTCTTTTTGATTTTTGTTCGATGTTGATGATTTCTGATTTATTCATATCGAATAAGTTTGTTTTCTCGTTCGCATAAAAATTGGGCTTCGGCCATTTGATTTTGTTTTAATTTGACATTGCTTCAATTTTGGCCATTATAATTCTGACCTTGCTTCAAAGTATGGCTTTCTTTGATGTTGGGATCGACACTGTCTTTGTGGCTTTGTTCGAACTAACTATTTAAGTTGACAATGGATCTGTTTGATTTTTATTTTTCCGTCCCTACCTTGGCTCGCTGATTTGTAACCTGTGCTAGTGCCTTGAAATATGACATAAAATCTTTTGTATAATTAGCATACGTTTCTGTCATTCTATCCTTGTTTATTTTTGTTGCCTTCACCCGAAACCTCCATGTGGTGGCTGCAGTTATGGTTGCAGTTTGCCCTTAAGTTCAAAGTGGGGCTGCAGTTCATTTTTATAAAAATCTTGCACTTGTTGAAGTGTGCAAGTAATGAGTTGTTTGGGAATTTGTTTTCTTGAGTTTACTTGAGTATATGCAAAACAATTGCATTTCGACCCTGCCATGTTGCATGGGTTTTGGTGTGGCAACTGCGTTGAGCCACTGACTTGACCTTTGCATTTTTGTTAATGATTTGGCTTTGCAGCTTCATTTTATTGCAGTGAGTAACATCACTTAATAACAAATTTAAATGTATAATTCTGATGCATATATGTATGTGAATGAATGTGTTTATATCTTTATATATGAATGCCTTATGAATGATGAATAATATGTGAGTGCAGGCTGTATATCATATACCCCTCTGTTTTGAGTTTTCTCGATACAATGTTTGATTTAAAAATCATTCTCTATTGATATACTGATTTGTTTTGAGCTTAGTGTTAAGACAATATTGGTTGTTATATTCTAAACTAAAGATTAAACATATATTAAGTTAAAAACAATTAGTTAATAACTCTGAAAATTTAAGAACTGTTTAAATTTTTAAACCAAGGTTTGACCTGAGTTTTCTAAACAAAGTTTCAAATATAAATACAAGTCTCTATTATGTAGAAGTCATTATGCACTGGTCCATTTTTTTAGTGAAGTCTGACTTAGTTGGTTGCGAGGCTGCCATTGATTTAATTCCATCCTGTCTTTTCATTTTCTTGCTTCACTGGGTGGCACTTGCTATCCAATTAACATGTGCATTTCCTTCATATGGTCTGTGCACTATGTTGCCACATGATCATATATATGTGTGGCTGGGTATACTTATGGACTGGTCTTCATTTGCATTGTGCAGTAGCTTGAACATTGAGCTTGTTGTATTGGTTATCTTAGTGGACTTGTTGAGTTGTCCCTGTTGTCACTTTAATTTGGACTACACATATGAAGGGGTCACTAACCTGATTTGTATGTTGGTTAGCTTCACTCGACTTTGTTAAGCATGTCTTTGTTGTTCCCCAGATTTGGTGACTGCAGTTTCATTTGTGCAGTTTTCCTTGGATTCGTTTATGCAGTTGCCCTTGTCGGTTTGCGTTGCATCGATATTTGATTCTTGATTAATTTCGGTTCGTTGATCTTTTGAGTACATCATCACGATAGTGGCAAGGCAGTGCACGCAAGCGTGAACTGCAGCCACACGGCATGGCTTTTATTGATATCCTATTTTGTTTTGATTTATGATCTTTTGCGTATTTCATTACGGTAGTGGCGAGGCAGTGTACGCAAGCGTGAACTGCAGCCACACAGAGTTAACATGTTGTTGTGGCGAGGCCGTACACGAGTGCGTGTGCTGCAGCCCTACTAGACTTGATGTTTTAAACGATGTTTTCTATTGATGGAAATTTATTTTATGTTGCCAATTCAATACATTTTGAATCGCATTTTGATGATTTTGTAGTTAATTGCCGTTTTGGCAATTCTGTTGTTTTCTAAATTTTCTTCATTAATAATCCTTCTATCTATCTGTGTTGGAAATTTGAATCTACTGATTTGTTGTTTTAACACTGTTAAGTGTTATATTTACCGTTATCTGATTCCTTGTTAAAGGATCGGATAAGTGAATTTATCTTTGACTGTCGTCTAATTGTTATTTAATTATTATTACCTCTATGCACTAATAACTGAGTTTGAATTAGACTGACCCGTGTATTATTTTCTTTTGAATGTAATACTCGGGTCAGACCTAGTGTTTTACAGCTTGAAGATTTTCGGGCAACGAAGTTAGAGAGAGAGGGGAGAAACGCTTCACTTTAGCTTTTCGGGGATTTATTTTTATACTTAAAGAAATATTCCGCTGTATAAATTAATGCATTGTACAAACTCTGATATATGTAAGAAAAATTCATTCTTTGAAATATAATTATTCTGTGTTTCTGTGGCTGATTCTGTTTAAACTCTATAAACTGAATAACAATCCGTCATTTTGAACGTTTCAAGTTGGTTTAATTACCGACTTGGGGCGGTCAGAAGGGCGGGATGTTACAAAAGGGGTATCAGAGATTTGGTTTATACAAAGCTCAGTTTATGATGTTTAATATGAATAGTTACTAGAATAGTTTTAAAAAAAAAGTGTTTTTCAAATCTAAAGAAGTATAAAATTGTTTTTCTAAAATAAAAGGTACTTAGAAAATTCAAATCTTTTTCGGAAATTCCCCTTTCTAAATTTAGGATTACGATAGTTTCTTTTCGGTAAAGTCTCCTTATGAGTCCCGATCATTCGAAAACCATTATCGAATTGCAGAGATTTATGAAAAATAAAATATAAGTTAAGTGAATTAGTGAATTGGTTTGAATCAAATATTTTGAATATCTCCAAAGTAATAATTGTGAAATAAAATGACATGTCAATTTAGTATAGCCAAGAGGATCATTAAACTATAACTTGGGAATTTGATTCTGAATTCTTTTGAAAATTGATTTCAAATGTTTTGAAGAACTATTTAGTAAATAAATGGATTATAAGTACTTAACTTATAATATGGACTTTTGGTATATAATTGAGTTATAAATTGAATTGAATTAATAAAGGAGATTTATAAATCGAAGTTTTATAAATAGAAATGGAATTTGTAAAGATTGTTCATAAATTCGAAACCAATTGAATTCGATAAATGAAACATAGAAGTTATTAAAGGAAATATATTCGTGATTTTGGATAGCGAATAAATTCTTGAAATAAAATGTGTAAAAACATTGAATTGGGTAAATAAGGTATATTCACGATTTTGGACAGTGAATATATTATTGAAGAAACAGGTATGATTTGGAGAAGTGAAATTTAAAAGAATGAAGTTAATTGTTTTAAAGATGTTTTAAAATGTATTAACTACCGAAACCATAGATTTCAACATTCATTGTTGAAATAGACGATTTCGAGAAATAAGGAAATGGTGGACTATAACACTGTTGTTATAGTAAATGGTTTCCGAAAGGAAATGTTTTATATAGTATTGGGATTTATATATCTATCTTAAATTCGAATCCCTATACTAGAGATTTTGAGTTGTCGTAACGATGTTTTACGTAACATTCATTTTGACTCAAATAAATGTGTTTAAAAGAACGTTTTCCTTAAAGAATGGAATATATACTTGATTATGATTTAAGTATATTGAATATTTTTCAAGTGTTGAAAATAAATGGATTTGTGAATTACTTATTATTAAATAAGTATGGAAATGTTTTCCAATATGAAATGGAAAGTTTGAAATTTTATCTTTTAAAGATAAATTGAAAAAAATGAATATTTGAAATTTGTTTCAAATGTTTAAGTGTGAAAAATTATATATATCTTGTAAAGATATTTATGGGAAATTTGAACAATTAAGTTCAACTTGAATTTTTTCAAAAAGATTGAATCTTGAGTTAAATTGAGTTTAACTTCGACACCAAAAACAATATAAGTTGAGTTTTGAATTTCGGATAGTCGATTGGGATTGTATGTCTAACGTTGTGAATTGATGACACAGCAATTGATCTCTATTAAATATATATATGTTTGGTGGGCGGAGAATTTATTCTTTTAGCAATATACACCCTTCTCTGAGACGTACGAGCTTAGAGGTTATATATCGGTAGACATCAATTATGTGTTGAGAATTGACGATGTAACGTGAAATCCAAATCGAATGTGAAGTCGATAATGAATTGAATTATGAATGTGAATTGGGTTTGAGATAACCTTAAAATTTTCAAATCGATTTAGAGGAAAATTTAAAATCGGTAACGAGATGGAAAATTTAGAAATCCTCTATTTGTTATGGGTATGAGATATTGTGGTTTTCAGAACTTATATATGTGAATGTAATAATTCGAAAACCATCAGTTTGGAAAGTCATTATTATGAAAATCCTATGCAAGTTTACATAGGTATGATATGTACGAAATGTGAAATGAAGTACTATATGTATATGACATTATA
Organism: Allium cepa; assembly: GCA_030765085.1. NCBI lineage: Eukaryota > Viridiplantae > Streptophyta > Magnoliopsida > Asparagales > Amaryllidaceae > Allium > Allium cepa. Next base: position 916,475,390 of record CM060932.1, read on the forward strand.
TTTTCTAAACTGAGGATATGGACAAGTACCTTCCATTTAAAATTTGTGAAGGTGTTGGAACTCGGTGTGAGTGTCCATTTGAAATTCGTAGCTACGTAGAATTTCCATAAGTTGGAATGTCCATTTGGACTAGAATCCCTCATGATGGATCATCGTGATGGGATCATGTGAATTGATAATGTATGCTAGCGTAATTCGTGGGGCGTGATGCCTACAGTTACAAGCGTTTCCACTGGGATAGTGGCGCAATCGCTGCGTAAACTGCGATCTAGAGGCCAAAGCGTAATTTGAGGGGCAAGATGCCTACGGTCACAAGCGTTTCTACTGGGATAGTAGTGTAACCGCCGTGTGAACCGCGATCTATGGCAACAACCATGGCGAAATTCAAGAGAGATGAGAAATCTACGGTTACAAGCGATTCTACTGGGATAGTAGCGCAACCGCCGGGTAAACTGTGATCCATGGGGGTGCTTTCCATATCCATTTTTAAAAGAATTTTAAAATTATTTTCACTGGGAGTTGAAGCAAGTATATTTAATACTTGGAGATTTTTAGTCCTGCGCCTGGCCAGCGTATGCCTAATGTCTGTAAGAACGACAATAGACTTGTTAAACTTCGAGTTAGCAAGTATTTTCAAAACTTTAGATAGCAAATTAATAGTCTGGAATTAAAATTGCATAATTCCAACCTAATAAACTAAGGAAGAAGATCTTTAAAATATCTTGAAAGTCCACAGCTTTTGAAAAAGAAATAATATGCAAATCTCTAACATGTAGAATTTCAAGTTTAAATCTGAGTTCGTAGTCGAAAATTTTGGTAAAAGACTCGCGTCTTAATTTTAGAAATCAATGAACAAAGGAGATAATGAACAAAGCTAGTGAGATAAAACAAATGGAATGAATCCTATGTTTATTTATTTGTAATAAGATTCGAACTTGGTAAAATTGTGGAGGGTATAGATATCGATGAGATTTTAACAATCGTTTTTCCTAACTTGTAATTTCGGAACGAAATTCTTTTAAAGGGGGAAGATTGTAACGACCCTAAATTTTAAACAATTTAAATTGAAAATATTTAATTAATTTTAAATATTTGAATGATGGTTTAGTTTGAATTCCCAATATAACTATGAATTGGCGATTAAATTTTAGAATTTAATCTATTGAAAATTGAATAAAATTTTGAATCTTCAATTTTAAGCTGAATTAAAAATAATTTAAAAGCTTAGAAAATTCACATTGATAATACTGAAGATAAAAGAAGCTTCAGAATTGGATTTGAAAGTGATTCGTCTAGTTTTCAAATGTTATCGTTTAAATTGAATTTAAAAATAGCCTTCCAAGGCACGGTCTCGGAATTCAACAAAACCAGTTCCATTGGGTCCGGAATATTGTACCATTATCGGATTTCAAATTTCGTATTTATCAGAGTTGTTATGTGAGCATACAACACCTAAACGCGTTGAAGTTTGTGTTGAAAACAAATTGAATTTAAAAAAAAGAAAAAAAAATAATAAAAAAAAAAATAAGAAAAAATAATATTACAAGATCTCTAGCCAAGATACGATATCTTTTCACCAGCATGTTTTCCTCTCCTAAAATCACGCCGTCACCTACGCCATAACTCACGCCCAAAATCACGTCTCCCCTTCTCTCTTATATTCGTTCGAAACCCCTCTTCATTTCAGAAAAAAAAATAAAAGAAAATCAAACGAGAAAAAAATGGTGGCTCGTCTTTCTTCTTCGTCCTTCGATCCAAGCTAGGGCTTTTCAAAATCTAGGGCTTCGGCTTCAATTTTTCTCGACCGCTTCAAGCAAAGTGAGTAAATTTTTCTTACTCACATCTAATTCGATTTCAGGTATATGTGATTTTGTGTTATGGGCCTTAAAATTCTGGTGTTTCGACTTCGGTCTTTTTGATTTTTGTTCGATGTTGATGGTTTCTGATTTATTCATATCGAATAAGTTTGATTTCTCGTTCGCATAAAAATTGGGCTTCGGCCATTTGATTTTGTTTTAATTTGACATTGCTTCAATTTTGGCCATTATAATTCTGACCTTGCTTCAAAGTATGGCTTTCTTTGATGTTGTGATCGACACTGTCTTTGTGGCTTTGTTCGAACTAACTATTTAAGTTGAAAGTGGATCTGTTTGATTTTTATTTTTCCGTCCCTACCTTGGCTCGCTGATTTGTAACCTGTGCTAGTGCCTTGAAATATGACATAAAATCTTTTGTATAATTAGCATACGTTTCTGTCATTCTATCCTTGTTTATTTTTGTTGCCTTCACCCGAAACCTCCATGTGGTGGCTGCAGTTATGGTTGCAATTTGCCCTTAAGTTCAAAGTGGGGCTGCAGTTCATTTTTATAAAAATCTTGCACTTGTTGAAGTGTGCAAGTAATGAGTAGTTTGGGAATTTGTTTTCTTGAGTTTACTTGAGTATATGCAAAACAGTTGCATTTCGACCCTGCCATGTTGCATGGGTTTTGGTGTGGCAACTGCGTTGAGTCACTGACTTGACCTTTGCATTTTTGTTAATGGTTTGGCTTTGCAGCTTCATTTTATTGCAGTGAGTAACATCACTTAATAACAAATTTAAACGTATAATTCTGATGCATATATGTATGTGAATGAATGTGTTTATATCTTTATATATGAATGCCTTATGAATGATGAATAATATGTGAGTGCAGGATGTATATCATATACCCCCTCTGTTTTGAGTTTTCTCGATACAATGTTTGATTTAAAAATCATTCTCTATTGATATACTGATTTTTTTTGAGCTTAGTGTTAAGACAATATTGGTTGTTATATTCTAAACTAAAGATTAAACATATATTAAGTTAAAAACAGTTAGTTAATAACTCTGAAAATTTAAGAACTGTTTTAAATTTTTAAACCAAGGTTTGACCTGAGTTTTCTGAACAAAGTTTCAAATATAAATACAAGTTTCTATTATGTAGAAGTCACTATGCACTGGTCCATTGTTTTAGTGAAGTCTGACTTAGTTGGTTGCGAGGTTGCCATTGATTTAGTTCCATCCTGTCTGTTCATTTTCTTGCATCACTGGGTGGCACTTGCTATCCAATTAACATGTGCATTTCCTTCATATGGTCTGTGCACTGTGTAGCCACATGATCATATATATGTGTGGCTGGGTATACTTGTGGACTGGTCTTCATTTGCATTGTGCAGTAGCTTGAACATTGAGCTTGTTGTATTGGTTATCTTACTGGACTTGTTGAGTTGTCCCTGTTGTCACTTTAATTTGGACTGCACATATGAAGGGGTCACTAACCTGATTTGTATGTTCGTTAGCTTCACTCGACTTTGTTAAGCATGTCTTTGTTGTTCCCCGGATTTGGTGACTGCAGTTTCATTTGTGCAGTTTGCCTTGGATTCGTTTATGCAGTTGCCCTTGTCGGTTTGCGTTGCATCGATATTTGATTCTTGATTAATTTCAGTTCGTTGATCTTTTGAGTACATCATCACGATGTGGCAAGGCAGTGCACGCAAGCGTGAACTGCAGCCACACGACATGGCTTTTATTGATATCCTATTTTTTTTTGATTTATGATCTTTTGCGTATTTCATTACGGTAGTGGCGAGGCAGTGCATGCAAGCGTGAACTGCAGCCACACAGAGTTAACATGTTGTTGTGGCGAGGCCGTACACGAGTGCGTGTACTGTAGCCCTACTAGACTCGATGTTTTAAATGATGTTTTCTATTGATGGAAATTTATTTTATGTTGCCAATTCAATATATTTTGAATCTCATTTTGATGATTTTGTAGTTAATTGCCGTTTTGGCAATTCTGTTGTTTTCTAAATTTTCTTCATTAATAATCCTTCTATCTATCTGTGTTGGAAATTTGAATCTACTGATTTGTTGTTTTAACACTATTAAGTGTTATATTTACCGTTATCTGATTCCTTGTTAAAGGATCAGATAAGTGAATTTATCTTTGACTGTCGTCTAATTTTTATTTAATTATTATTGCCTCTATGCACTAATAACTGAGTTTGAATTAGACTGACCCGTGTATTATTTTCTTTTGTATGTAATACTCGGGTCAGACCCAGTATTTTACAGCTTGAAGATTTTCGGGCAGCGAAGTTAGAGAGAGAGGGGGAAAACGCTTCACTTTAGCTTTTTGGGGATTTATTTTTGTACTTAAAGAAATATTCCGCTGTATAAATTAATGCATTGTACAAACTCTGATATATGTAAGAAAAATTCATTCTTTGAAATATAATTATTCTGTGTTTCTGTGGCTGATTCTGTTTAAACTCTATAAACTGAATAACAATCCGTCATTTTGAACGTTTCAAGTTGGTTTAATTACCGACTAGGGGCAGTGAGAAGGGCGGGATGTTATAGCCTCCTCTGAGCTATTATCCGAAATTTCCTCTCCTTCTTCGTCATCCCAAGTCTCTGCAAATGCCTACTTCTTTTTCTTTCCTTTGTTGTTTTTGAGAAGTGGGCATTGTTGTTTGAAGTGGCCAGGCTTGTTGCAGTTAAAGCACATCGATTCATTATCGGAATTGTCAGAATCTTTTGACCTATTACCATTTGTTTTCTTCTTACGTGGCTTGAATCTTGACCATTTTCTAAGATTATTGACAGCCATTGCAAGCTCTTCAATTGGATCTTCTTCTTCTTCATCGCTCTCTTCTTTTCTCTTTAAGGCAATCGTCTTCTTCTTTGGTTCGGAGTTGTTGCATTCCTCTTTTGCTTTTAGCTCAAGCTCATATGTCATCAAGTTGCCAATCAACTCCTCCATGCTTATTTTACTCAGATCTTTCGATTCTTGTACTGCCGTGACTTTTGCCTCAAAGTTCATTGATAAAACTCGTAGCACCTTCCTCACAAGCTCTACCTCAGTGAATACCTTCCCAAGCGCTCTAGCGTTGTACACCAAAGTTGAAAAGCATCCAAACATGGCCTTTATGCTCTCGCCTTTGTCCATCACAAAGTTCACGTATTCATTGCTGAATAAGGCTAGACGAGACTCCTTGACTTGAGAAGTTCCTTCATGTGTCACCTCCAAGGTATGCCAAATTTCCTGTGCAGTTTTACAATGAGAAATTCTATTAAATTCATTCTTATCAAGAGCGCATATCAAAGCATTCATGGCTTTAGCATTTGTAGTTTTTAATCTCTTATCGTTAGCATCCCACCTATCCTTAGGTTTAGGAATCTCAGTATCACCAACGGTTATAGTGGGAGATTTATAGCCAATTTCAATAATGTCTCAAACATCATAATCAACAGAACTAAGACAAATACCCATTCTAACTTTCCAATAAGTATAATCATTCCCATTAAACATGGGTGGCCTAACAATAGATTGCCCCTCAGAAAAAGCATTATTTGATGAATTCATGACTCTAGAGTTAAAGAAAAATACCATGCTCTGATACCACTTGTAGGATCTAGATTAACCCTAGAGGGGGGTGAATAGGGTTATAGCAAATTTTCTCGATTTAAACACAGAAACAAACTGCAGAAATAAATATGCTGAAAAGTAAATCACACACAAAATTTACCCAGCTTCGGCAACCCCTGCCTACTGCTGCATTCCCAGATTTCTATTAGAATTAAACAGTCTCCCGCTTACAAACACTCTAACAGACTCGCAAACCCTGCTCCCTCTTACAAACACTCTAATAGACTCGCAACCCCTGCTCCCGCCTATAGAGTTTTGCAAACTCGCACACCCTGCTTACTGAACTAATTCTAACTAGACAATCTGACACTACCTACAACCTAGGTGGTGATTTACCAAGACTTGATTCGTAAAGAACAAAAAGTAACACAAAAAAACAAAACCCCATTTAAAAAATAAACCCAAAATAAAATAAACTAAAGCCTTTTATAATAAAACAATGCCAGCTCTCTTGTTTTCTTTCACCCGATCCACTTCTATTTTCTTTGAGAAAATAATGGCGGCTTGTTCGATCTGAATTAGGGCTTGTGTTCCCTTGCGAACATTTGGGGTTTCTCGGTATTCGATTCCTCTGATTTGTATTGTTCGTTGCTCGCGGCTTCTCTGATGATCGATTCTCTGGTTGCTTCGCTCGTTCTCTGATGATCGATTCTGATTGCTTTACTTGCGCTTCGTTCGCAGCTGCTCCTTTGATCGAGTTGATAGATTATGGTATGTATTCTTTTTTCATTGCTGGTTTAATTGTTTGCTTGAACTCGATGCCTATGATGATAATTGGGTGTGGTATTTATTTGAATTCGAGACACTTGAATTTGCTCGTATCAATACGATACTTTCCTAATTTTCGATTGCTTGACTTGATGCGCACGGCTTTAGCTTGAGGACGTTTGATCCTTTTTGAGTGATACGGCAAAAACTTTCCTCTTTTACATTTTGACTTTTTCAAAGTTGCGTACTTGAATTTCTAACATGGTCAACACTGTAGTGTTGAATTTCGTGGTCATCGCGTCTTTGGTTGTGAACTGTACCATTTGTTTCATGATGATGAATTTTATTTCTTTGTTCATTCTCAGCTTCATACTAATTTTTAGCATGTCTGCATTGTTATTCTTCGACTTGTTTAATCATCTTGATTACCACGGCTTCGGCCATCTTTGCGTTCATTCACTGTAGCATTGATTTCGAACATTGCTGAGTCTTTTCATTTATTCTAGTTGTTCTTGTATTCATGTTGTTGTTCCTTGTACTTGTGTTCTAGTTATTGCGTTGGTCTCTATTGCATTACTGTTGGAGTTTCAGTTTGGATTGTATCCTGACCCTTTGTTGTTTGATTGATGTGCATGTCACTATTGCATTCTCTTATGGTTTCAAACATGTGAGTTGTTGTTTGCTTGTATAAGCTTTGATGCTTTGATGCTGTCGATTGTTGCACTTGCGTTGCTCACCATGTTGCATGCATTTGCAGTCCCTATGCAGTTGTTATGCCTTGTGTTCTTCACTGTTTTCTGGTCTTTGACATTTTGACTTGTCTTGTGTACACTGTGTTATTTGAATTGCTGAACTTCTTGCAGTTCCACTACTTTCATTGTTTATATGATGTCATGATTTTCTTGGTTTCACTTGTGTACACTGTTGCATTGTTGTTCACTTCTCTGTCCTGTTGTACATGCTTACAATCAAATTGAGTATTTGGTTCATGTACACTGCATTCATGTCACTGGTTTTCTTGTTCAAAGACTGCTGTGTCACTGAACTTGATTCACTTCATGTTGTCTTCATCCTTTCTCTGATTTTCATTGTGTTTCTGTGTTCATGACTGTTGTGTCATTTCTCCAATTCTGTAGCTTGCATCACTGGTGCATGTGTATTTGCTCGAGTCACTTGTACACTTGTTGCTTCCCTAACCTTGTAGTTGTTCAATTGTCTTCTGTTCACCCATTACTGCACTGCTTGTTGTTGAGTTGATATACTTGTGGTGCTCTTGTTGTCGATTCTGCATATATGTATTTAGTAGCAGCTTGGTCTGGCTTTTGTATTCAATCTGCACAATTGTTTATTTGAGTTTGCACTTTGGTCTTGCCTCCATGTATTCAGTTCAATGCTGAGTTGTTTCTCTGTAGTTGTATACTTCTGTTGAGTTGTTTGGAATTGGACTTCTGGTCTTTGCATCCTTTCATGTTGATTTTTGAAATTTCACTTGAGTTGAATCCAGTTTCAAAACTCGGGTTTGACCTTGTGCTCGTGTCGTGATTGCACGTGAGTTGAACCCGGCTTTTCATTTGGGTTATCTGTGCTTACCTGTCGATCAAGTGTATATCGATGTGCACGGGCCTTTGCCATGTACAGTGATACACTGTGCATGTCACATTGTTCGTGTATGATGAATTCAAATGTGAATGATGACGAACAACCCAAATAACTGAGGCAAATCATATTTTCAAAAATCATACTTAATTTTATATTGAAAAAATATTTCTTTTTCAATTTTACTGCGTTAGTGAATATTTTTGCAGATTTCTCAGATGCTGGATTATAACTGGAATGAAATTGAAGATAAACTACGTGTGTGAGTGATATATAGTGAGGCATTTATGTAAATTGAATTGTGATGTAATCAAAATTGTATATGTATAGTGAGTGCTTGAATTTGTACTATTCAAAACTGTAATAAATATTTGTTTGAATAAAATTTCTGTTTGAATTCAAATTCTGTGTAAATTATTTTATTCAACAAATATTTATTTAATCTATAAAAAATAAAATAGTACATTAACAAATACATTCAAATGAATATATATATATATATGTTTATTATCATCAAACAAAAATCACATAAGCGCATATAAATCATATAAGCACATATTCAACATCTGACTGTAATGCTCTTTGAATAGCACTGATAAGTTAATTAAGTACAGTCTTCCTATAATCTTCTCCTTTATGATATATAGTGTAATGTATCATGAGAATTATGGAAGATAGAGTGATCAGTGATCAGAGAATGTAAACCGTTTGAGTGCAGTTTAAAAATAGAGAATAGATAAGAATTCATGAATATTAAAATCAATTTTGGTGAATTGTTTGTTGAATTCTGAAATCTATTTATAGAGTGTAAAAGGTTGCAACCATAGATGAAAAATTATATTGAAAAAAACAGGTGCAATCGTTGATTTTGAAGACGTTACTCTTCGATGAAGAGAAGCGTCTATTCATAAAAATAGCAGTTAGAAACATTCAGCCGGCTGAATTTACTAACTCAACCTTCTGAATTGAAACCAGTCAAAGATCAGCAAGAAAATAGGCTAATTTTAACCAGATTCAAACGGTAGAATTTTTTCAATCAGCCGGCTGAATATTGTGAAACAATTAAATTGTTTCAATGTTCACCCGGTTGAATGAATGCATTTAGCCGGCTGTTTTTAGCCTGTTGTGCATTCTTATGCATGTGTGTCTGTGATTTTATCAAATATCAATTCAGGAGAGATTTTAACAAATTTCTAAATGATATACAGACTCTAGAATTGAAACTAACAGTTTAAATACTCTAAATATGAATTTGCAAAAAAATCTCCTAGATAAATTATTATTACACATAGAATATTTTGTATAGCTTGTCATTAATCAAAACAATGATAAATTGAGTTTCCAACATTCTCCCCCTTTTTGATGATGACAACTATATAGGTAGAAATAATATATTTAGAGAAGTACTTACCTTAATGTTGTTACTCCCCCTATCAATATGCATAAATATTTAACTAACTTTCTCCCCCTTTGTCATTGACAAAAAGAAAGAGATCCATATAATCAAATAAAGATTACATTATATAAATAACTCATACTCAAGATGTTATCACGAAAAATAAAAATATTCATATAATCATTACATAAAAAGGTAGATGGAGCATCAAAGAAGTTTGATTTAAAAAAACTAGAAACGATAATAATTAAAACTAGGTAGAGAGAGAAGGCTGATCATCATTTGAATCCGAACTAGAAGATGACCATCGAAAAGGATATGGATTGTGAACTTCGGTGGATGAAGATCCGGAGAAAAAAAATTTATCCCATATTTTATTTAGAAAACCTTTTATGGAGTTGATTTTCTTTTCCGTTTTCTTTTCAAGGGCCTTAATATCCCTTTGGAGTTTGGATTGATTTTGGGAGAGAGTGATGATAGCTTGTTTGGAGGGAGTGTTAGGACCAATCTCTTGAATTGAATCATCGTCCTCTTCTTCTTCATATTGGTGTGAAGAGGAGACAACATTAGTGTTACGAGATTGTGTAACACCTTGTTGAATATTTTGAGACCATTGTTGAAAAAAGATGATTTGTTGTGGAGGAGATAGTTAAGAAAGACCCATCAATCCTAAGGTTTTTGCGCCTACCTCATTAATGCTTGAAAATTTAGAGTCGTGCATTGAAACTCCAAGGTTAAGAAGGATACGCATAATATAAGCACCGTAATGAATGGTCTTATATTTACTTCGGATTGTGATGTCTTAAAACTCAGCTAAAACGATTTTATCCCAATTCACTTGTTGGTTGGAATAGATGGAATAAAGGGCTTGAAAATCTCTTTCATAGATTTCATAAATTCCCGTTCGAGGTTGTAGAGAACGAATGAATGCACGGTGAATAAGGCATGCTTGAGGCCTTAAGTTGCTAGATTTTAAAGCACTCAAATTTGTAAGTTGATCCGATAAGAAATGATGTGAAACTTCATTCTATGATCCATATCAACTTCAATCTCAACACCTTGATAGAGACAATTTAACATATTGCCTAATCTTTGTAAAGGCAAGAAATTAATGCCATAAACTATTGACCAAATAAAATCTGGACGATTTTGTGGATTACGGCGATCTAATTCAGATTAGCAAGAAAGAGTTTGATCAAAAAATGATTAATTTTGACATTATTTGTACCCTATTAGATTATCAAAGTGAAATTGCTCCTCCAATTCTCTAATTCTATAAGCCGTAAATCTGGAAATTTCACGAAAGCCCCTTCAAAAATGTTGGAGTTCTCATAGAATTGAATTGGGAGATTGTAATATCATTCCAAAGCCATTGTCGAATCTGATCTTCGGATGGACCGAAGTGGATTCTCTTATGCGTTTGGTTCTTGGAGCCATTAGAGAGTAATATTAAGGAGAGAAATTATAGAGTTCTGAAATAAAAGGCTAGGGTTCTGAAATGAAGGGGTATGAAGTGAAAATATGAATATATAATAGGTAAAAGGTAAGGGTAAAAGTGGAAGAAAAGAATGTAGGTCCAAGAGAAAAAAAATGTCTCAGAAGGAATTCAGCCGACTGAATAATTTGAATTAGCCATTTGAATTGATATGGACCTCAACAGGAAAGGAAATAGTTCATGTTTGAACCAATTCAAATGGCTGTTTGCATTGATTCAACCGTCTGAATCTAAGGCAAAAATTATTCTTCCATAATATTCAGGCGTCTGTTTCATTATAAACTGCCGGCTGAATTTTTTTAGAAACTTATGAAACCCTTTTATGCAAATAGAAAATATATATAAACAATGTAAATAACTTTTGAACAATTTAGATAAAAAAATACATATTAACAGCGTTTAAAAGATTAAATAGATTTGGAAGATGAGCTTGGATTGTGATATTCATCAGGTTATATCTTTGTGTTCTCTTAAAATGATTGAAGTGGTAACCATCTATTGCCACGTTCCCAAGAATTTGAAGATATTGGTGGATGCTGCAGTGATGGTTCCCAAGGATTGTGACGAATTGGAGAACGAGCAGAAGACGGTTGATGAACTGTGTTTTTGGAGGAAAAGCAACAAAATTTTAAAGAGACTTGTTCCAAAAGGCTTAAACGCTTGGCATTAACCTTTTGTTCATAATAAAGTTTACGCTGTATTTTGATTGCTTCCCTTTGGTAGTGATGAATATCATCTATTTTCTCTGGAAAACCAAAAAATAGAGATCGTCTCGTTCTTCTAATAGGTGGCGTGTAACCAGTGTGTGTTGAAGGAGAAATAATTGGAGCTGGTTCGTAAATCGGTGTTGGAATTGGTAAATATACCGATCCCAAAGTAGAAGTATAAGATAGATCTGAGGATTTAAAATTATGCTGGGAAGATATTTTGTGAAATGTTTTTGAAACTTTGTAAAAAAATTGTTTAAACTAATGTCAAAACAAAGAAGATTAGTAGATGTATATATGTGTGAAGACATATATAAATAGAGAGTAGATTTGTGGTTAGTTTTATAAAAGCCAGAGAAAAGTTTGGTTGGAGGGAAACAAATGTAAGGTAAATAGAAAAAAAATGAAAATCATCTAAAGTTATAAAAGAAAAGAGGTGGAAAGTGGTAGAACGCTTGATTTCCAAGTAGAGATCCTGAGTTCGAGTAGTGAAAAAAAATTAGTAAAAATTATAAATCCTTTGTTGATATAATTCCTCACTCTCTTCTTAATTTTATAAATATATTTTCATTTACAGGTTTTGTAAATAAATCTGCCAATTGATTTTCAGAGGATACAAATTCCATTCTAACTAATTCCTTTTCAATATTATCATGAAGAAAATGATGACGTATGTCAATATGTTTAGTTCATGAGTGATTTACAGGATTTTTGGACAAGTTAATAGCACTAGTGTTATCACAAAAAATTGTAGATTTAGATAAATTAACACCAAAATCTTGAAGTGTTTGCTGCATATAAATCACTTGAGCACAAGCTAAAGCAGCAGAAATATATTCTGCCTCAAAAGTTGAAAGTGAAACACAATTATGTTTCTTGCCAAACCAAGAGGCTAAGGACTGTCCAATGAAATGACAAGTCCCACTGGTACTTTTCCAATCTGTCCGACATTCTTCGAAATCAGCATCACTATATGAAACTAACTCAAAAGGACATTCTTTCAAATAGAAAAGTCCAAAATCTTAGGTATTACTTAGATAACGTAATATGCGTTCTGTTGCTTGTATATGCGATTCTTTAGGATTTGCTTCAAATTGAGCACATAAACAAAACACTCATCATTATGTCAGGTCTACTAGGAGTTAGATAAAGTAATGATCCTATTATACTTCGATATAGTTTTTGGTCAACACTTTTGCCATCTTCATCTCTATCGAGATGAACTGTTGTGCTCACTGGAGTTGGTTTAGCAGACGTGTTTTCCATATTATATTGTTTAATTAAATTATTATAATATTTTTCTTGATTAATACAAATTTCATTTTCTAGTTGTTTAATTTGTAATCCAAGAAAATAAGATAATTCTCCCACATGTGACATTTCAAATTCTTTGGTTATAATTTTTGAAAATTCGCAACATAATTTTTCATATTTAGAACCAAAAATAATATCATCTACATAAATATGAATAATTAAAATATCCTTTTTAGTTCTTTTAGTAAAAAGAGTTTGGTCAACCTTCCCAATTTAAAAACCAAAATCTAAAGATAGTTCTTAAAGATGTACATACCAAGCGCGAGTTGCTTGTTTTTGACTGTATAAGGCTTTCTTAAGTTTATAGACAGTATGCTCAATAAAACATTTTCTTTTATATACCCATTTTCGTTTTCTGCATTCAAATTTGGTTCTTCAATTTGGTATCAGAGCCTGGCTAAGACTAGGTAAGTTATTCTTATTTTATATTTTTTGATTTAAATAGTTTTATATATATTCCGTTTCTGTAAAAAAAAAGTACAAAATCTAAACTTTTTTTTAGAAAAGCTTAAGCAATTCTTTTGAGCATGTTTCGTTATGAGTCTGCAAAACTTCCGTGGTAGATGAAACTTTTTTCGAATTTTAAGTCAATTCAACGACCCATTGTTATTAGTTACGCATTAGAGTAGGAAACAAACCATTTTGTGCTCTACTTAAGTGAAGCGACGGTATAGGCTTGTGGTTGTTAATTCGAGGTCTAGCGCTACTATAAAACCACGGTATGCTAGGAAAGCATTAAGGGGTATCGTGTCTAGCTGCTTAATTTAGGGTCAAAACTAATATAATGACTATAGGTTTAAGAATCAATATTTTTCATTCGAATTAAGACTTTTATCCAATTGCAATTTTTTTTAAAAACTCATAATTGAATTATGTTCAAAAGACCCTCTTTTATGGAAAATAATAAGCTTGTTATTCTCGACACACATAAGTGTCAATTTGATCTAAATACTGAACAATATGAGCATGTTGTTCATATCCCCACTCATGAAAACCCAAAAAAGAGGATTCATAATTTTATGATTTATTTACTTCAAGAAATTAAATTAGAAGTTAAAGAAAGAAGTAATAAACTACAAAAAAAATAGTAACCTTAGGATTTGGTCGAAATACACCAACAATTCATTCACTCAACAGCATTCGAATGGTCAAATAGACTTTTGAAGAAAATAACAAAATAAATGTTGAAGATATTGATCCAACTTACTATAAAAATTATCTTATTCTTCAAGAAAAAAACTTATAGAAGAAATTGATAGTACAGATCCTTATTCTTATTATGAAGAACATTTCAGCAGTGATAAACTATTTTAAATATAAAGCAAATGAAAAACATTCTTCATTTGAAGATTCTGAACAGGAATATGAAAATCCCATAGAATCTAGTTATAATTCTGATACATCGGATAAAATTATTTACAATATAAACACTAATAATGCCGGATCTAGTAGAGGTTCTCTAATTTTACCTCCACCACCTCCACCAGATAATGCTTCTGTTATGAACGATCTTAACTCTGATATAGTTATGGAAGATCAAGAATAGGAAGAAAACACATATAATAGTCCATATACTGATCCTTACCCTGAAATGCTTAGGCATGGTATTAGATCAGATTGGATCAAGATTCACTCTTCTAGAAAGCGGTTAAAATATTTTTATAATGTATAACCCTCTTCAGCATATACCCTACTTTTCAATATAGATAGACTTCCATATAGAAAAATAAGAAAATATATTAAAATATGGCTTCAACATATAAGCGAAACAATTTTTTTATTACCTCCGAATATGAGTGTAATGGAATATATACATTTCGCTACTAGTTATTGGACAGGAGATGCTTTAGCTTGGTTGCTAAACCTTGAAAGGATAAATCCAAATCAATTACAAAGATTTAGGATTATTCAATCTAAACAAGAAGCTCTTGGATACTACTAGCAGACTTTACAAGAGAAACTTTTCTGGAAGATACTGATTATGAAAAACAATTATTAAAAATACAATTAGGTGATATATGTATGTTAGAAGAGTTTTCTGTCAAATACATAGGCCTACTTTTTCATTTAAAGAATAATGACCAAAAAGTGTTTTGGGTAAAGGCTTTTTTACAAAAATACCTTATCCATGGAATAACATTATACAAGAAAGATATGACATTCAAAGTCACAGCAATACTGATGAAAATCATAACACGGGTTTATTATAAAAGGCATGTATGGATACTACGGAAAGGGTTTGTGAGCAAGCAAGTGCACACAAACAAATGAAAAATAAAATTAGAAACTCAAAACTGGTATTTTCTTGTTATACAAAGTATACTGAAGATATTAATACATAATTTGAATGTTCACCTCAATTCGAAAGATAAAAGACAAGAAATTTCAAAAGAAAAACAAAATCAAAATATCGAATCACTAAGAAAAAAATGGAAACCAGAATATAAGAAAAAATTTGGAAAAGAAAATAAGTTTTCTAAGAAAATGTTTATTAAAAAGAAAAATTTTCGTAAAGGCTGCAAATGTTTTAAATCTAATAAAGAAGGACATTATGCTAATGAATGTCCTACAAATATACCAAATATTATTATATCAAATATCAAAGAAAATGGTATTCATGTTGGCACTATAGATGATATGTCTAGAGATTCTAATTCGTCTACATATGAAATTGAATCAGTTTATTCTGACACTACTGAAAATGAAGATGGAATTGATGATTCTTTTGATAATTTTAAATAAACATGATTACAATCAATCGGACACATGATCAAATAAAAATTATTCCATTGACTATATATGCTATACTCCCCAAAAAAGAAAAAATAAGTTCTTCAGGTAATACATTATATGCAACACAATGCTCTAGGTTAAGAAGATATGTCACAGCCGAAGTATTCTTAGATCTACTAATAAAATTCCCACTCAGATATTACGGAAAAAATTATAATATACCTAAACGTACTAAAGAAAATATTTTTATAACTCATGATTAATAGAACCCTTTCTTAAAATAACGCTTCTATACTATTTAAAAGTACTAGTATGGAAGATAAAGATTATATTATAAAGTAAGGAGACCCAATAGGATTACTTGTTTTACATAAATATGAAGATCTTCCAATTATAAAAGAAGAAATATATGATCATTGTGACGACCCGGAATTTTTAAGCCTTTAAAATCGGAATATTTAATTGATTTTAATATTTAAAAGTAATTTTTTAACTTGAATTCAAATATCACTAATTATTGATAATTAAATTAAATAATTTAAAGTTGGGTAAAATGTTGAATCTGAAGTTTTAAGCCTGATAAAAATAATTTGAAGGCTTATAAAATTTATACTGATAACACTGAAGATAATAGAAGTTGTAACATTGAAATTAACAGTGGTTTGTTCAGTTCTAAAATTTTATAGTTTAAAATTTAATCTAAAATAGTCTTCCGAGGCACAGTCTCGGAATTCGACGAAACCAGTTCCCTTGGGCCCGTAATATTGAATTATTATCAGATTTCAAAATTTTGTAATGTTTGGAGTTGTTGTGTGAGTATACGATATATAAACGCGCTAGAATTTATATCGAAAATTCAATTTAATAACTGGTTCCAAAAAGCTATATTCTCCATACGATCGAATTAGGACTCGAAACCTTTTCCATTGCGTTCGGAATAGGGATATAACATTAGGAACGCCTAGCGGCACATCTCAATAGGAGGTCGAGATTTTGAGTTGCAAATTTCGGAGCGATTTAAATTTAAATAAAATATATTCATAAATACCAGTCAACCTTCAGCCGAATTCTATTCCCATCGCAACTTTTTCCCTTTCAATTCACCATCACTGTAACTTCACTCAAATCTTGTCCCATTTCTCTCAGCTTCTAGTATGATAACGTCTATTCCTGTACCCTTTTCCATCTTAAAACAATCTTCCGCTGTATATTTCTTGGGAGAAAGCGAACATATCAGTTGATAAATAAACAATGGCCGAACTCGGTTAGGAAAGCAAATCTTCTTCTTTGTTTTAATCACGCAAACCATTTCCTTGTTTCCTCGGTTCTAAATCGAAAAAAAATTATATTGTGCCGAATGAAATCGAAATTCCCTTTCTTCCTCTGTTCGAAATGGCGGAGCACAAGAAGGAAAGATTCCCGTGCCTCCTTTACTCGTTCGTCTATTCGAAATCGAACGAACAAATCAATTCAGATGAGAGGGGAGGGGACATCGCGCTCACGTGCGAATAGAAATTAGCGAGTTCATCAATCAAATCGCCGGATTTGTGAGGTAATTTGGATGTGAAATCTAGGTTCGCGTGCGTTGAGGCGTTTGGGGATGCACGCGAGGGAAAGGTCATCGATAGGGTTGCGCTCGAGGTTAGATTAGGGTTTCGTCTGGATGGGGTTTCGAAGCGATCATCGCGATTAGGAGGGGCACGAGGCATGGAGGTTCGAGCGAGGTGGATGGCGCTGAGGTCGTTTGCGCTCATGGAGGTTGCTGGAATCGTCAGAGGTGACGATTGTGCTCGACTTTGGGCTGCAATCTAGGGGAGAACTCTAATGGGGTTCGAAGTCATAGTTTGGAATTTGGTAGAGGCCAGGGTTCGCTGTGAGGCATAAGGTACTTGCTGTTTCATTTAATTCAATTAAATAATATATATATGTATATGAATACATCTTATAAAGTCTCTGTAAGGTTTAAAAGGAGTTCTGTCTTAAAATAAATAAATGGAATAAATAAATAAAACTACTAGTTAAAATTTAATTATTAATGAATTAAATTTGTTAAATGGTAATACATTGTTTTGATTAATTCAAATATCAATAAATCTTGAATTGTTTATTCAAGGTGAAATCTGAAAAGAAAACAAGCTGGCCAGTAATGGGTTGCAAACAAAATCATAGGTGAGTTAATCTCACTCAGCTGAATTTAAATTTAAATTTAAATTTAAATGATAAATTTTAAATAATTGTTTGAATGGTTGAATTGATTGATATGCTATAGTATGGTATATTTTGGAATTGGCATTTTATATTGAGCTAATGTTTGTGGATGCAGGGAAAACAGGTTGGAGGGGTCCAACTGGATCCCTCAACATTTATTTAAATTATTTAATACCCTCTGTTGTGATTATTTAATATTCTATGATGAATTATATTGGAATGTTGAATGCTATGGTTTGACTGGATATAATTGGATATGATGAATTACCAAAAAAAATATAAATTGGATTTTGGAAAGATAATAAAAGAAGTGAAATTTTAAGTAAAATAATTATAGAAATTTGAATAAATTTAAAAATGAATTGGAAAAGAAATAAAGTGACTTTAAAATTCTAATAAATAAATCTTGACTATAGAAAGGAAATTTGAATAAATAGAAAGTTAATGAATTTTAACTTTCAGTAATATTATTTAAAAGAACAAAACATTTATTTAAAATTTAAGATTTAAATTATTGAATAGAATAAAGAAGAAATTGGGAAAACCTGAAATTCGTATATTTCAGTTAACAAGGTTTAAAATCAAACGGAAAATAATAATAATAATAATAAAGTCCATAATTAACGAACTTTGAAATGAATTAAGAAAGTAAAGATATTTATTTCAAATGGAGTAAATTGGAAATCAATTTGGGAAATTGATTTAAGTGATTGAAGTTGGAATTTATTTTTTCTCTGGATAACCAAGTACTTTTTTAAAGTAAATTTTTTAAGTATAAGTTAAAAGTTTTAAAAGTTGTTTAAAAAAGAAAGTTTTGAAAAATTTATTATTTCTAATATTTAAATTCTAAAGCAAATATTGTCCCAAATCTATTATAGTAGTAATTGCTTAAAAAGTGACTTCGTATTTTGTTTTTAAAAGTGAAAATCCAGTTTTATATTTTATTAAGTAACCTTACTTTCAAATATTCATATAGTATATATTTTTAATAAATTATTGAAGCGGTTTTTAAAATAAATGTTTAAAGTATATTTCAAAGTAAAGTGTTTTAAACTATTTTGAAAATCTAGTTTTGTGCTTGGTGATTTCAGTGGAGGTAGAAAATATTTGGGAAAGTTTATTCTAAAAAGAAAGATGATTTGAAACTATTTTCAAAGGGTTGAAAATGGAAATATATCTTGTGAAGATATTTTGAGGTTAATAAATAATTTGGGAAATTATTTATTGTTTGATGGATGTTTGTGAATATTAATTGATAGTTAAATCACCGACTATGAATATAGGACAAATACGTCGATCGTTTCGAAGAGACCGAGATCGAGATTTATTTCTCGAAAACCACTTCGATCCGGTTTGTACGTTTTCGTGGAAAACGAGTTTGGATTAGAAGATGGAACAGTGAAGTGCAAGGGCTAGTCGCTACTAATCCTGAGGATATTTCCAAAATGGATGTAGTAGGAATAATGCCTTCGGTTCCGTTCGAACCCGGGACGAACTTGTATGGATGAATGCTTTCGGAACATCGTCAGGTGGACGATTGGCATTCTAAGGGATATGTTCTAAAAAGGTAACGCTTAGCCTCAAGCCTCATCAAATGGAAATGACTGAAAATCAAGGGTCATGCAGCAAGGCTAGGTGGGTAGCAACCAAGCAGGGTGAGGTCATTCATGTCTAGATGTCCCTTTTATTTCGGCTTAGTGGGAGGTTGCTGGTCCCAACCGCGGGGTGATCTCACTCGGGATTATCCAGTAAGGGGTAGTCCCGGTCTCGTGTTGTAAGGGAGCGGGCGTACTCCTCGGACTATGATCTAGGCCACGTACTTTGACAGGTAGTACTCCAGTGCCTAGTCATTAGTTGGAAATCCATTCTCCTTACGAGCCTTGTACGAGTTTTGTTTATATTACCCACTCTGTGGCTAGTAGTTGGAATTTAATGAATGTAACAATTTCAGCTGTTTTATAAGTATTTGTATATAGACCCTATTATGATATCAGAGGATTTCTATAAGAAACGTTTTAGCTATCGTAAGGTAAAAACCCGACATGTTTATTTGTGGCGTGGTCTTACGAGATTCTTTTGTTTCCAAAGGATTTTTGAAACTTTAATAATTAATTGAGTGTGATTTTCTCACGCTGGTATTCCAGACTGACTCGGGTGTTATTTAACTGTAATGCTCGGGTCAGACCGGGTATTATAGGATACAGGATATGATGTTGTGGAGCTCAGGAGACGAGCTGGATGACGATACGTACTTTCGTACTTGTTTTATATATATTCAACTATATAGAGTAGCTGTGTATCCAGTTGTATGTTATTGATATTGAGCTGTGATTGATGTACTCTGATGATGTAATATATAAACTGATATATTTGATCTCTGAGTAAAGATTATTTATTATCTATTATATTTTATTCCGCTGCGATGGTAAGATTCTGTTGTTGATTTCTATTTTCTTCTTATACCTCTTCTTCTTTAACCCAAATGGTTCATATTTCTATACAACTTGAGTTGATTTAGTTAGAATAGTGATGACTCAAGGGGTACGGGTTTGCGTGTCGTTACAGTTGGTATCAGAGCTTAGGTTAGCGATAACCTTAGCTCTGGTGGGAATTACTCATTGAAATAGAGTCAATAGTACCCTAGGATGAGTTTGAGCGTATTAATAGATATGAGCGCGTATTTGTTAGTGAATATAAAATGATTTTATATTGTGTTGATTGGTTTATTGAGTAGTTTATGGATTCTGGTCAATACGAGTAATTAACGTTATTGATAGGGATCTCTAAACACTTGAATAGAACAATTCGACACAGTATTGTTTTAAAGTAGGGTAAATAAAATAATTTTACCCAAATTATTTTTGTATATAAAAAGATATAATTTTTGTAAAGTATTATAGTATTTGGATGCTTGATTGTTAAGGAATGATAATATTAAATTATTAACACTATTGTGTAGAAATTGAATAAGAAATTGAAAATTTATAACCAAATTTGAATAAATTTATGTAACAAAATGGAATTTGAAATATAGATTATAAAATTTAATTTATAAATAGAAATAAACTTCATATACAAATGAGATTTGTTAATGTAAACTATAAAGGTGATTATAATTTTGAAATAGAATTCCAGAGAACCATTTGAAATTGAAATGAGATAAAATTCCAGAGAATGTTTGAATATAGATTTAAAGGAATTGCAATTTGAAATTTTTAGGAAAAATTTATATTCCTTTGGGTTGAAAACGGTTTTCAAAAGGGTTGGAGGAATAATAGTAATATTTTGGAAATATTTTTGTGTTGAATTTGAAATCTTGTGAGATTTGGAAATTAAGAATATTTGAAATATTGTTAAAGAGATAAAAGCACTAAACTCTTTCGGTCGCTGGAAAATAATTCCGATGATGATCGCGACATCATCGGTGTTCGTTTTCGAGTTTTTAGGAGAGGAATTGCTACTTGAATATTTTAAATTAGAATTGTTTGCGAACCGGGTTTGGTTATTAAAACTCAAAGGGATAATTGAATTTGCAAAAGGATTTTGGATGTAGTTGATTTCAAAAGTGATTTTAAAATTTTAGGAAATCGTTTGAACTCTGAAATTTTATTTTAAATGTTTATGGAATAATAAAAATATATTGGCTAAATACAATGTATAATTTCGAGTTAAAAGTAAAACGTGAATGGGATTGGTTGTCCATTGATGAAAGTATGAAAATAAGTAAGTTTGTGACTTATAAAATTTAGAAGTGAAATAAATAAGCTAAAATAAAATTGATTTGAATATTGGGAAGTGAATGAAAAATTCAAAACTTAAATTATAAAATAAATTGACCTCTAGTAAAATAGTTAAAGTGGTTTTGAGATAAAAATAAAATATTGGGAATAAACCTTGAATAAACAAATTAATAATTAATTGGTAATGAAGTATGGAGATGGAACTTGAATTGGTTAAATGAAAGTCGAATACCAATTTAATGTGGCAAATGTTTAGTTTGCAAATAAATTATGAAATGAGTATTTGATGTAACCAATATGAAATGTTCCAAGATTAATAAATGGATTTAAATAAATTGAATGTGGATATGGAATGCAGAATAAATTGAACGGAATCAATTAAAATGAAATCAAATTAAGTATAGATTGAATTGGTATTAATTTAAAATAGTTATAAACAGGAATGGATATTCTTTTAAGTAAATATCACTGAATTTGCATAAAAATAATTGTCGTTTGACGTAAACGAGATTATATAAATTCTATGGATTAACAGAAGCCGATAAAATTGATTTTTGAATCAATTGTAATAAAAATGGGCTTGTTTGGATGAAAAATAAATTGAATGTAAGCAATGAAGTGTAAATGAATTCAGCTTGGATTGTCGGTGAACTGAATATAATTGGAAGTATGAAATTCAAAAGGGTTGACTGAATAAACTAATTTAAATTAGTTAGTAGATGAAATTGGTTGGTAATTGAAATCAAATTAAGGATTTAAATTGGAAAGTGCTTATAAAATATATATATAACTTGAGTTTTAAAGATTAAATAACTTGACGAAAAATAAAATAACTTAAGTAATATTTGAATAAAAGCTTGGTTTAAGTAAAATTGTGAAATGGTTGTGTCGAGTTTTATGAAATGATTTTTAAATAAAACTTGTTTGGTAAATGAAATGAAATTAGTAATTGAGTTAATTAACATAAGTTATATTAATGAGGATTTGACTTCATAAAAATGGGAGTTGGATTGCTTTTGGGATTTATTCATTTTAAATGAGTTTGTTTGGACTAACAATGAAATTGATTTAAGTAGAGAGTGGTGTAATCATTTGAATTGAATAGGATGGTTTGAAGATGGATTGAAAGCATTTAAATTGTGTTGAGCCTAATAAATTTTCTTATGGTAAGTGTTTAGTGGATATTGCTTATTTACGTAAGTGTTTAGCTATTGAAATTAAGTGGAATGTTAATAAGCTTTGTATATTTGTCACTTGCATATTTAAATTGAGCAAGTATAGGTTTTTGGTAGCCGTTGACTGGTTTTTCCCGCACTAAATGCTAAAATAAATAAGCTGCTTGCTTAAAAATGCTAAATAAGGTACGCCTACGCAATACAAATAGGAAATATAAACTGTTTTTCTGTTTTCCAACCGTGTGGGTCGATGTATATATATTTATATCTCTTGTCAAATTGCAAAAGCTCCTCCGTACAAAGGAGACTCTGCCAAAAAAATTCGAAAATTTTGGGAGATAGAATTATTTTTTTAAATTTTCACTACGACAAATGATTTAAAATAGATAAGCAAAGAAAATTGAAACTAAACATTGAAATCGAATTTAAATTGGGTATGTAAAATGTGATGAATCGAAGAAATTGTTCAAAGAAATTAAAGATAGAAAAAGTTTGCAAACTAACTCTTATTCGAGATATAAAAACAAATTAGTAAGTGAAATTAATTTAAGGAATGATTAATCGAATATCGTTTGAAATGAGATGAATCGAACTCAATATTTTGAATTGGAAGGTAAATTAAACTCAAGTAAAATTGAAAATGAAATTTGGATAAAAGTATTGAGGTTTGAAATTAATTCGCAAATTGAATTTATTTGGAATTGGAATATAAAACGATTAAAACTGGAAGTTGTGGCAAGGGAGAGTGTGGATAAGTGAATAATAATCAAAATAAATGGGAATAAAAGGAAATTGATGTAGTTGATAATCAATTGGAGAAAATACGTAGGATGTACGTATATTATTTTATTTGCATAGCTATTTTATCCAGATTCGAGCACAGAATTTCGAGATAATTTTATCGACCCGAGTTAGGATTTTTCACTCGATTTTCGACGGCGAACCTGGCTATGGAATTTTGATTGATTTTGTAAATTCTCTATCATAGTTTATAGCTATGCAAAGAGAATGGCAGTTTCTAATCAGGAAACCAGATTAGAGTCCGCACTAGGAAGTCGGGTGGACGATACTAGTTCGGAAGTGAAATTTTGTGATCGAGTGAGCGATAGGATTTGGTATTGCGTACGGATGATATATGTGCATCGTACGGGCTTAAGTAAAACAAATATTGAAATGTGTTAAAGAAGTCAATAAAATGTTTTTGAATGTTGTGATTGGATATTATTGCTAAACAGGATATGCTGGTATGAAAAAGGGAAAGGAAAATTGGTTTTGATTTCAGATAATAAACTAGAATTGCCCGACAAAAAAAAAATTTGTGTTTAAACTTCTATGAAATTTAATTGGGTTTTTGGATTTAGCCACTTGGCCTTTTGTTTTCTTTTGGAATTTGGAAGCCCGTAGAGGCATTTTGTAGTTGTACCGAGCTAGCCGCGCAAAGGAGACGCTGGCGAAATTTTTCGAAAATTTAGAGAGTTAGAGAAAAAAATTGAGAAAATTCTGATAATTTAAAATTTGATTTAAAATTTAAATTTGAATGATTGAGTAAGTAATATTGTTTGAAACTATGGGAAAATTAGGGAAGTTAGTAAGAATGGTAATGCGTCTTTATAAAAGATAGTTGGTTAGATGTTGAACTGATTGTTTTTGGGAAAAGTAAACGGGTATTGGCCCCATTCTTCCTAACTTGTAATTTCGGGAACGAAATTCTTTTAAGGGGGAGGAATGTGACGACCCGGAATTTTCAAGCCTTTTAAATTGGAATATTTTATTGATTTTAATATTTAAAAGTAAATTTTTAACTTGAATTCAAATATCACTAATGATTGATAATTAAATTATTAAATTAAATAATTTAAAGTAGGGTAAAATGTTGAATCTGAAGTTTTAAGCCTAATAAAAATAATTTGAAGGCTTATAAAATTTATACTGATAACACTGAAGATAACAGAAGTCGTAAAATTGAAATTAACAGTGGTTTGTTCAGTTTTAAAATTTTATAGTTTAAAATTTAATTTAAAAATAGTCTTCCGAGGCATTGTCTCGGAATTCGACGAAACCAGTTCCATTCGGTCCGTAATGTTGAATTATTATCGGATTTCAAATTTCGTAATGTTTGGAGTTGTTGTGTGAGTATACGATATATAAACGCGCTAGAATTTATATCGAAAATTCAATTTAATAACTGGTCCAAAAGGCTATCTTTTCCATACGATTGAATTAGGACTCGAAACGTTTTCCATTGCGTTCGGAATATGGATATAACATTAGGAACGCCTAGCGGCACATCTCAATAGGAGGTCGAGATTTTGAGTTACAATTTTCGGGACGATTTAAATTTAAATAAAATATATTTATAAATACCTGCCAACCTTTAGCCGAATTCTATTCCCATCGCAACTTTTTCCCTTTCAATTCACCATCACTGTAACTTCACTCAAATCTTGTCCCCTTTCTCTCAGCTTCTAGTACGATAACGTCTATTCATGTTCCCTTTTCCGTCTTAAAACAATCTTCCGCTGTATATTTCTTGGGAGAAAACGAACATCTCAGTTGACAAATAAACAATGGCCGAACTCAGTTAGGAAAGCAAATCTTCTTCTTCGTTTTAATCACGCAAACCATTTCCTTGTTTCCTCAGTTCTAAATCGAAGAAAAAAAATATTGTGCCGAATGAAATCGAAATTCCCTTTCTTCCTCTGTTCGAAATGGCGGAGCACAAGAAGGAAAGGTTCCCGTGCCTCCATTACTCATTCGTCCTTTCAAAATCGAACGAACAAATCAATTCAGATGAGAAGGGAGGGGACATCGTGCTCACATGCAAATAGAAATTCGCGAGTTCATCAATCGAGTCGCCGGATTTGTGAGGCAATTTTGGATGTGAAATCTGGGTTCGCGTGCGTTGAGGCGTTTGGGGCTGCACGCGAGGGAAAGGTCGTCGATAGGGTTGCGCTCGAGGTCAGATTAGGGTTTCGTCTGGATGGGGTTTTTAAGCGACCGTCGCGATTAGGAGGGGCGCGAGGTATAGGGGTTCGAGATGGCGCTGAGGTTGTTTGCGCTCATGGAGGTTGCTGGAATCGTCAGAGGTGACGAGTGTGCTCGGCTTTGGACTGCAGTCAAGGGGAGAACTCTGATGGGGTTCGAAGTCATACTCTGGAATTTGGTAGAGGCCAGGGTTCGTCGTGAGGCATAAGGTACTTGCTGTTTCGTTTAATTCAATTAAATAATATATATATATATATACATATATATATATATATATATATGAATACAGCTTATAAACTCTCTGTAAGGTTTAAAAGGAGTTCTGTCTTAAAATAAATAAATAAAACTACTAGTTAAAATTTAATTATTAGTGAATTAAATTTGTTAAATGGTAATAGATTGTTTTGATTATTTCAAATATCAATAAATCTTGAATTGTTTATTCAAGGTGAAATCTGAAAAGAGAACAAGCTGGCCAGGAATGGGTTGCAAACAAAATCAAAGGTGAGTTAATCTCACTCAGCTGAATTTAAATTTAATTTTAATTTTAAATGATAAAATTTAAATAATTGTTTGAATGGTTAAATTGAGTGATGTGCTATAGTTTGGTATATTTTGGAATTAGCATTTTATATTGTGCTAATGTCTGTGGATGCAGGGAAAACATGTTGGAGGGATCCAACTGGATCCCTCAACATTTATTTAAATTATTTAATACCCTCTGTTGTGATTATTTGATATCCTATGATGAATTATATTGGAATATTGAATGCTATGGTTCGATTGGATATAATTGGGTATGATGAATTACCAAAAAAATATAAATTGGATTTTGGAAAGATAATAAAAGAAGTGAAATTTTAAGTAAAATAATTATAGAAATTTGAATAAATTTAAAAATGAATTGGAAAAGAAATAAAGTGACTTTAAAATTCTAATAAATAAATCTTGAGTATAGAAAGGAAATTTGAGTAAACAGAAAGTTAATGAATTTTAACTTTCAGTAATATTATTTAAAACAACAAAACAATTATTTAAAATTTAAGATTTAAATTATTGAAAAGAATAAAGAAGGAACTGGGAAAAGCTGAAATTCGTATATTTCAGTTAAAATGGCTTAAAATCAAACGGAAAATAATAATAATAATAATAATAAAGTCCATAATTAACGAACTTTGAAATGAATTAATAAAGTAAAGATATTTATTTCAAATGGGGCAAATTGGAAATCAATTTGGGAAATTGATTTAAGTGATTGAAGTTGAAATTTTTTTTCTTTGAATAACCAAGTACGTTTTTAAAGTAAATTTTTTAAGTATAAGTTAAAAGTTTTAAAAGTTGTTTAAAAAAGCAAGTTATGAAAAATTTATTATTTCTAATATTTAAATTCTAAAGTAAGTATTGTCTCAAATCTATTACAGCAGTAATTACTTAAAAAGTGACTTGGTATTTTGTTTTTAAAAGTGAAAATCCAGTTTTATATTTTATTAAGTAACCTTACTTTCAAATATTCATATAGTATATATTTTTAATAAATTATTGAAGCAGTTTTTAAAATAAATGTTTAAAGTATATTTCAAGTAAAGTATTTTAAATTATTTTAAAAATCTAGTTTTGTGCGTGGTGATTTTAGTGGAGATAGAAAATATTTGGGAAAGTTTATTCTGAAAAGAAAGATGATTTGAAACTATTTTAAATGGGTTGAAAATATAAATATATCTTGTGAAGATATTTTGAGGTTCATAAATAATTTGGAGAATTATTTATTGTTTGATGGATGTTTGTGAATATTAATTGATAGTTAAATCACCGACTATCAATATAAGACAAACACGTTGATCGTTTCGAAGAGACCGGGATCGATTTATTTCTCGAAAACCACTTCGATCCGGTTTGTACGTTTTCGTGGAAAACGAGTTTGGATTCGAAGATGGAGCAATGAAGTGCAAGGGCTAGTCGCTACTAATCCTGAGGATATTTCCAAAATGGATGTAGTAGGAATAGTGCCTTCGGTTCCGTTCGAACCCGGGACGGACTTGTACGGATGAATGCCTTCGGAACATCGTCAGGTGGACGATGGGCATTCTAAGGGATATGTTCTAAAAAGGTAACGCTTAGCCTCAAGCCTCATCAAATGGGAATGACTGAAAATCAGGGGTCATACAGCAAGGCTAGGTAGGTAGCACCCAAGCAGGGTGAGGTCATTCCTGTCTATATGTCCCTTTTATTTCGGTTTAATGGGCGGTTGCTGATCCCAACCGCGGGGTGATCTCACTCGTGATTATCCAGTAAGGGGTAGTCCCGGTCTTGTGTTGCAGGGGAGCGGGCGTACTCCTCGGCATTGTGATCTAGGCCACGTAATGTGACAGGTGGTACTCCAGTGCCTAGTCATTAGTTGTAAATCCATTATCCCTACGAGCCTTGTACGAGTTTTGTTTGTATTACCCACTCTGTGGCTAGTAGCTGGAATTTAATGAATGTAACAATTTTGGCTATTTTATAAGTATTTGTATATAGACCCTATTATAATATCAAAGGATTTCTATAAGAAATGTTTTAGCTAGCGCAAGGTAAAAACCCGACATGTTTATTTGTGGCGTGGTCTTACGAGATGCTTTTGATTTCAAAGGATTTTTGAAACTTTAATAATCAGTTGAGTGTGATTTTCTCACGCTGGTATTCCAGACTGATTCGAGTGTTATTTAACTGTAATGCTCGAGTCAGACGAAGTATTATCGGATACAGGATATGATGCTGTGGAGCTCAGGAGACGAGCTGGATGATGATACGTACTTCCGTACTTGTTTTATATATATTCCGTTGTATAGGGTAGCTATGTATCCATTTTTATGTTATTGATATTGAGCTGTGAATGATGTACTCTGATGATGTAATATATAAACTGATATATTTGATCTTTGAGTAAAGATTATTTATTATCTATTATATTTTATTTCGCTGCGATTGTTAGATTCTATTGTTGATTTCTATTTTCTTCTTCTACCACTTTTTCTTTAACCTAAATGGTTCGTATTTCTGTACAACTTGAGTTGATTTAGTTAGAATAGTGATGACTCAAGGGGTGCGGATTTGTGGGTCGCTACAATCATGATACGTTTACCCCATTAAGTGGTTCTACATCCCCATCATCAAGAAATAAAGAGTCAGAATCATATCAAGAATATAGGATATATATAAACAATTTTACATATGAAGAAACATCTAAACCACAAATATAAGATAGCACAAGAGAACAATTTGAGGTCACTGACGAAGTATTAGAAAAATTAAAAGGGAAATCCCTCACTTAGACAAAAAGGATATTTATAAACCTTTTAATTTTAAATCTAGATTTTTAAATCAACATACATATATATGTGAGCATATGTAAGGAAATGTAGAGTTAAAGGAAGAAGAAGTTTTTACTTCTATAAGCCTTTTAAATAAAAATAAAATGGGAAAACTAAAAGCCAAATATCCAAAAATGAAATACCTTCATATTGGACTAATTCAACTAAAAATAACAGGATTGTTTAGATCTGGAATTGATACTCCAATAATGATAGTCTGTATGGATGAAAGAATTGTCAATAATCCTTTAAATAGTATTATCAGAGGAGCTAAGTCAAATATAGAAAATATATTATTTAGAGTAAATATACATCCCGATGTTTGTATAAGTCTTGATGATCAAAATACAGAAAAGGCTTTTACATTGTCAATAAATCAACAAAATATAGAATTTCTACCAGGATCTAAACTTCTTGGCATACGGTGGGAACATTGTATGACTTTAATTGATACTGCTACATTCAAATCAATTGCACCCAAACTATTCGAAGTTGGGTTAGGAAAAACAATCCAACCTAGATTGATTGACATAAGACATTTAAAATACGATAATGAAATTCAAGTTTTTATAAAATCACTTAAACCGAGAATACAATTAACTACATAATATTTTATAACATCAGGAAATACCATTTCCACTATAATAAAAAATAATGAAGAAAATACAAATTCATCTAACACATTAAAAAGAACTCAACCATACAATAAAATGTCTGAAGTTGAATTAACTCCTAATGTATTAAAAAGTATCAGTCATCGTATGAGCTTTAAACAAGAAAATCCAATAGAAGGAAGAATAATGAGAATACTTGAAAAACAAAAAGAACAGGAATCAAACCAAATGGTTATGAAGGTTCCTACAAAAAATATAAAACATCATGATTAGATCCAAAAATGTTAAAAGAAAGGCACAGTTTCATGTATACATATATATATATATATATCTTCTAATAATAATATGCATGCCTAAATATCAATAGTTCACCGTGCATGCTTTACTAGACTTTGGTGCAGAAGCCAGTTTACTACAAGAAATATTTGTTCCCCAGTAACTCTGGGTGCCCTTAGACAAAAAAGGAATGCCAAATGATTTATTGGAAGACAAGTCGTTGTTACTCATAAAGCAAAAAACTTACAGGTACAAATACCAGATATACATGGAAATAATAAAACATAAAACTTTGACTTTGCATTAGTACCAAAGGAATTTGAGAGTGATTGTATCCTTGGAATGGACAATTTACGACACCACCCTCCATTCAACAAATATTATTTTGATTTAGATGGCGTTCTTGGGTCTCGAGTAACGCTACCGCTACAATAGCACCATATTATACTCCAGAAGCACTGCGTGGTGAAAAACCTGTTAAATTGATTGAAAATGTAAGAACACTAAACATACAATATACTAACTACAAACGAATTTGAAATATTAATACACAATATGTTAGAAACCCTTTATTCAAAGAATCCATTAAAATGGTTTGATAAAGCACCAAGGTATTGTAAAATTGAAGTAATGAAACAATTCAAAGATGCCAAAGTCCGAGTTAACAATATCATGGTATTGCCAACTGTTAAAGAACAATTTGCAAAACAAATTAAAGACCTATTAAATATAAAATTAATACAGAAAAGTTTCAATAACCACTCATCCCCAGCTTTCTTAGTGAGAAATCATGCTTAAATTAAAAGGGGAAAAGCAAGAAAGGTAATAAACTATAGAAAACTTAATAGCTATATAAAATTTGATGGATATTTTATTCCTCCTGCTGAGCATCTAACAAAACAAATCCAAGGAGCAAAATATTATAGTAAATTTGATGCAAAATCGGGTTTTTGGCGATCAAAACTTGTTGATAAACAGTCCATAGAATTAACTGTCTTTTGTTGCCCTCAAGGACATTTTGAATGGTTAGTCATGCCTTTTGGATTAAAAAACGCACTATAAGTATTTCAAAAATGGATGAACTCTATGTTTGGAAATTTACCTTTTGTAACTGTCTATATAGACAACATTCTTGTTTCTCTAATTCTGCGGAAGAACATAAACAACATCTTCTAACAGTAGTAAAAACATTACTTGAAAATGGTGTTATTGTTAGTCCAAAAAAATTGAATTATTTAAAAAAAATGGATTTTCTTGGAAAAAAATTAAAAATGGACAAATAGAATTACAACAACACATTTACACTAAAATTAAAGATTTTCCTAATACATTTAAAAGTTAAAAGAACTCCAAAGTTTCTTGGATTATTAAATTACGGTAGAAAATTTATTCCTAATCTATCAGCTAAGACCTAAAATTTAAAAAAAAAACACACGGATGAACAAGCAAAATATAAAAAGCGTAATGGGGATCAACCAAGATGATGGAACACAGACAAAATTCCTATTACCTTACAAAAGAAAGAATAATAAGAAATACAAAAAATTAAAGATCTAATAAAGGATCAAAAGACCCTCTATTTTCCTTTAGATGAAGAATTACTTACACTGCAAGCTGATGCTTCTGATAATTTTTGGGCAGGAGTATTAATTGCTAAACAAAAGAAAGTTGTAGCATATTCCTCTGGAAAATTTAGCAAACCACCGATTAAATATGCTACCTATGACAAAGAATTACTAGCTATTAAATTAAAAATCAAAAGTTTTTGAATTTATCATCTACATAGACAGTTTGTAATAGAAACAGATAACAAATTTATAGCTCAATCCTTAAAGGAGAAAACTATAAACAATCCAGATAAAAATCTTTGGAGAATTAGATTAGCTATGTATTTAGAAATCTATAACTAAAATGTCAGATACATTTCAGGCTACACTAACTTTGCTATTGATCTTCTTACTAGGTTATGAAAAATGGATGAAGACGACATTAAAAGAATCAAAGAATTATTGAAACTATGAAAAGGCAGGAAGATTTCCAACAAGTGAAATCATCCCAAAAGGACAAGCAAACCTCCAAAGAGGCTTCTCCCTCGCAAGGATCCGAAGAAACCAATACTCCCACAGGAGTAAATGAAGAAAAGGTTCAACAAACCAAAGCCACTCAAACAAACAAAGGCATGGCAACACCTTCCAATGCAACTCAAGAAATTTGTTCCAATGAACAAAGGAAAAGCAATTGCTCCCATAGGAGTGTAAAGACCATACATCTCAGCTATGGTCAAAGATTGGTACAACTTAGAGATGAAAGCATCAAATCCTAACTTATATGACAATTTCAACGGATGCTTTAAAGCCATCCAATCTGTAGACCATAGAGCTGCAAATTTCTGGTTAACTCAACTAGAGAAAACTTATTTGGGGTTAAACCATACAGTATCTCAAAAAGAGAAAAAATTACAAGACACCTAGAAAATAGTGTCTAAGTTATCACAACATTCTTTTACATCTAGGTCTGAAGCTGTAGATTTAAAAGAAGTAGAATTGTTCACTAACACAGCTGAACATAGCCATTTGAAAACAATATTTTCTCAAATACAAACATCTGATCTCGTGAATCTAAGAATTCAAGACTTTCTAGAATTACTTAGACTTTAAGAGATAGATAAAACAAAAACCAAAGAGATGGAGGCTGAAATGAAAGTTCAAGATATGATCTCTCTATATCAGCAGCATCTCATCGATGAAAGTAATCTTCTTATATTCTTAAAAGAGTTAGAAGACACAGAGTTAATAAAACTCCTAGAAAATGAAGAGTTAATTCTCAATAATAGCATAAGACCGCGCCTAATAGCCAGTTTTTCTGAAATACAAAAATATCAAAAACGCATCAAAAAGGGCTTGGTACACGAAATTTATGTCAACACAAGCCATCCTGATGAATTATCAGACTATATTCCAGACATATGTACAGCAAAACTTGATGAGCATTCAAGCAGATTTTTTTTACTATGTTCTTGTTCAGAATTTGGAGCTTTTGGGAAGAAAGACAGTACATACGTCTTTATCCCTCTATCCAATTATGGGAATTACATAGAGTAACAGAAAATCCCCAACATGAATTCGTTAAATTCAATCGAAAAGAATTTGAATGAAGAGAATGAAAGAATCCTAGCAGCGCAAGAATTCTTCTCTGAGGCTATTAACAAAGGCGAAGTTGGATCACACTCAGCCACTGAAGGTAAAATGATATTGCTGTTAGACTACCGATCAGCTTTCGAACCATCAACAGACAGAATAATGAAGGTTCAATGATTTTTAGGTAGTATCAAAATTGTCACAATTGGCATAATGTCTCAAGAGGAATACTTTGAAGAGCAAGTAGAAAAGGAAAGACTTAGACATGATTCAATATTGAGAGATGCTATGAGTACCGACCCTTTCGACGACGAATCTCTAGCTAATTTAGAAATTCAAAATTAAATTAAAAGCATGGTGGACCACTATTCAGAATAAAAAGACAAAGAATATAGCCTCTACACTAGGGTGACATATAACCACTTAGACTAGGGAGTCACAGATGAACAAGCAAAATATAAATAGCGTAATGGAGAAGATGTTAAACTATCAAAAGAATCATTAATTTCATCTTCATTTTCAGTAGTGCCGAAATAAATTGATTCAATTTCATGTACAGACAAATTAGCATCACTAGATATATCATCTATAGTGCCAACATGAATACCATATTCTTCGACACTTGATATAACAATATTTTGTATATTTGTAGGACATTCATTAGCATAATGTCCTTCTTTATTACATTTACAACATTTGCAGCCTTTACGGAAAATTTTCTTTTTAATAAACTTTTTCTTAGAAAACTTGTTTTCTTTTCTAAATTTTTTCTTAAACTAGGGTGAAATACAAAAAATTAGAGACCTAATAAAGGATCAAAATAGTTAAATAGCTAAGACTAGTTAAATAGCTAAGACTAGCTAAATAGCTAAGATTAGGTAGTAAACCATTATGCTGTTTATATTTTGCTTGTTCATCTGTGAGTTTTTTGTAAATTTTGGGTCTTAGCTAATAAATTAGGAATAAATTTTCTACCGTAGTTTAATAATCTCAAGAAACTTTCGAGTTCTTTTAATGTTTTAGATGTATTGTGAAAATCTTTAATTTTAGTGTAAATGTGTTGTTGTAATTCTATTTGTCCATTTTTAATTCTTTTCCCAAGAAAATCTACTTCTTTTTTAAATAATTCAATTTTTTAGGACTTAGAATAGCACCATTGTGAAGTAATATTTGTACTACTGCTAGAAGATGTTGTTTATGTTCTTCCACAGAATTGGAGAAACAAGGATGTCGTCTATATAGACAGTTACAAAAGGTAAATGTCCAGACATAGAATTCATCCATTTTTGAAACATTTGTGGTGCATTTTTTAATTTAAAAGGCATAGCTAACCATTCAAAATATCCTTGTGGGCAACTAAAGGCAGCTAATTCGATGGACTGCTTATTAGCAAGTTTTAAATGCCAAAAACCCGATTTTGCATCAATTTACTATAATATTTTGCTCCTTGGATTTGTTTTGTTAGATGCTCAGCAGAAGGAATAAAATATCCATCAAATTTTGTATAGCTATTAAGTTTTCTTATGTTTATTATCCGTTTTACTTTTCCCCTTTTAATTTCAGCATAATTTCTCATTAAGAAAGCTGGAGATGAGTGGGTACTGAAACTTTTCTGTATTAATTTTAAATTTAATAGGTCTTTAGTTTGTTTTGCAAATTCTTATTTGTCAGCTGGCGATACCATGATACTGTTAACTTGGACATTGGCATCTTTATATTGTTCCATTAATTTAATTTTATAATACCTTAGTGCTTTATCAAACCATTTTAATGGATTCTCTGAATAAAGGGGTTCTAACATATTATGTATTAATATTTCAAATTCGTTTACAGTTGGTATATTGTATTTATAAATTTTTGGTTGCATTATTTTTGGTGTCCTTACATTTGCAATCAATGTAACAGGTTTTTCCTAGAGTATAATGTGTTGCAATTGTAGCGGGCAGCGTTACTCAAGGCATAAGAACATCACCTAATTCAAAATAATATTTGTTGAATGGAGGGAGATGTCGTAGATTGTCCACTCCAAGGATGCAATCACGGTCAAATTCCTGTGGTAGTAATGAAACGTCAAAGTTGTATGTTTTATTATTTCCATGTATATCAAGTACTTGTACCTGTTAGTTTTTTGCTCTATGAGTAACAGGGACTTGTCTTCCCATAAAGTAATTTAGCATTCCTTACTTGTCTGAGGGCACCCAGAGTTGCTGGGGAATAAATATTTCTTGTAGTAAACTGGCTTCTGCACCAAAGTCCAGTAACGCATACACCGTGAACTCTTGATATCTAGGGATGCATATTGTTAATGGAAGATTTTTATGTAACTGTGCCTTTATTTTAAGATCTATGGATCTAATCATGATGTTTTATATTTTCTGTAGGAACCTTTATTACCATTTGTTTTGATTCCCGTTCTTTTTGTTTTTCAAGTATTCTCATTGTTCTTGCTCGTATTGGATTTTCTTGTTTAAAGCTCATATGATGACTGATATTTTTAATATATCAGGAGTTAATTCAATTTCAGACATTTTATTGTATTATTGAGTTCTTTTTAATGTGCTAGGTGCATTTGTATTTTCTTCATTATTTTTTATTATGGTGGAAATGGCATTTCCTAATCTATAAGATATTATGTAGGTAATTGTATTGTTGGTTTAAATGATTTTACAAAATTTGAATTTCATTATCGAGTTTAAAATGTCTTATGTCAATCAATCTACGTTGGATTGTTTTTCCTAACCCGACTTTGAATGGTTTAACGAATTGTTTTGGTGTAAATGATTTAAATGTAGCAGTATCATTTAAAGCCATACAATGTTCCCATTGATGCCAATAACTTTAGATCCTAATGGAAGTTCTATATTTTGTAGATTTACTAATAATGTACAAGCCTTTCCTATTTTTTGATCATCAAGACTTATACAAAAATCGTGATGTATATATACTCCACATAATCTAATTTCTAAATTTGACTTAGCTCCTCTAATAATACTATTTAAAGGATTATTGATAATTCTTTCATCCATGCAGACTATCATTATTGGAGTATCAATTTCGGATCCAAATTACCCTGTTATTTTTAGTTGTATTAGACCTATATGAAGGTATTTCATTTTTGGATATTTGGCTTTTAGTTTTTTATATATTTTTATTTAAAAGGCTTATAGAAGTAAAATCTTCCTCTCCTTTTAACTCTACATTTCCTTGCATACATTCAAATATATATGTATGTTGATTTAAAAATCTAGATTTAAAAGTCAATAGTTTAAAAATATCCTTTCTGTCTAAGTGAGGGATTGCCTCTTTTAATTTTCTAAATCTTCATCAGTGACCTCAAATAGTTCTCCAGTGTTATCTTGTATTTGTGGCTTAGATGTTTCTTCAGACGTAAACATGTTCATATATATTTTATATTCTTGATATGACTCTGATTCTTTATTTCTTGATGATCGAGATGTAAAACCACTTAATGGGGTAAGCGTATCATGATCATATATTTCTTCTTTTATAATTGGAAATCTTCATGTTTATGTAAAACAAGTAATCCTATTGGGTCTCCTTGCTCTATAATATAATCTTTATCTTCCATACTTATACTTTTAAATAGTAAAGAAGCGTTATTTTTTGAAAGGGGTTCAATTAATCCATGAGTTATAAAAATATTTTCTTTAGTATGTTTAGGTATATTATAAATTTGCCCATAATATCCGAGTGGGAATTTTATTAGTAGATCTTAAAATACTTCGGTTGTGAAATATCATTTTTACCAAGAGCATTTTAATGCATATAATGTATAACCTGGAGAATTTATTTTTTCTTTTTTGGGAGTATAGCATATATAGTCAATGGAATAATTTTTATTTGATTATGTGTCTGATTGATTATAATCATATTTATTTTAAAATTATTAAAAGAATCATAAATTTCATCTTCATTTTCAGTAGTGTCTGAATAAACTGATTCAATTTCATATACAGACGAATTAGCATCACTAGATATATCATATATAGTTCCAACATGAATATTGTATTCTTTGATATTTAATATAACAATATTTTGTGTATTTATAGGACATTCATTAGCATAATGACCTTCTTTATTACATTTCCAACATTTGCAGCCTTTACAGGAATTTTATTTTAATAAACTTTTTCTTCAAAAACTTGTTTTCATTTCTAAAAAATTTCTTATATTTTGGTTTCCATTTTTTCCAAGTGATTTGATATTTTGGTTTTGCTTATCTTTTGAAATTTCTTGTCTTTTTTCTTTTGAATTTAGGTAAACATCCAAATTGTGTATTAATATCTTCAGTGTAATTTGTACAATAAGAAAATCGTAGCTTTGAGTTTCTAATTTTATTTTTTATTTGTTTGTGCGCACTGGCTGGCTCACAAACCCTTTCCGTAGTATCCATACATGCCTTTTCTAATAAACCCATGTTATGAATTTTATCGGTATTGCTTTGTCTTTGAATGTCATCTCCTTCTTGTATAACGTTATTCCATGGATAAGGTATTTTTGTAAAAAAGCCTTTTGCCCAAAACATTTTTTGGTCAATATTCTTTAAATGAAAAAGTAGGCCTATGTATTTGGCAGCAAATTCTTCTAGCATGCATATATCACATAATTGTATTTTTAATAATTATTTTTCATAATCAGTATCTTCTAGGAAAGTTCCCTTGTAAAGTTTGCTAGTAGTAATTTTAGTAATTCTCCAGGAGCTTCTTGTTTAGATTGAATATTCCTAATTCTTTGTAATTTATTTGGATATATTTATCCTTTCAAGGTTTAGTAACCAAGTTAAAGCATCTTCTGTCCAATAACCGGCAGCGTAATGTATGTATTTCATTACACTAATATTCGGAGGTAATAAATAAATTGTTTCGCTTATATGTTGAAGCCATATTATAATATATTTTCTTATTTTTCTATGTGGAAGTCTATCTATATTGAAAATTAGGGTATACACTGAAGAGGGTTGTTCATTATAAAAATCTTTTAACTACTTTTTTGAAGAGTGAAACCTGATCCAATCTGATCTAGCACGATGCCTAAGCATTTCAAGGTAAGGATCAGTATATTGACTATTATATATGTTTTCTTCCTATTCTTGATCTTGCATAATTATATCAAAGTTAAGATCGTTCATAACAGAAGCATTATCTAGTGGAGGTGATGGATCGTTCATAACAGTTTATCGTTAATGAATGTTCTTCATAATTAGAATAAACTTCTGTACTATCAATTTCTCCTGTAAGTTCTTTTTCTTGAAGAATAAGATAATTTTTATAATAAGTGGGATCAATATCTTCAACATTTATTTTTTTATTTTCTTCAAAAGTATATTTGACCATTCAAATGCTATTAGGTGAATGGATTGTTGGTGTATTTCACCCAAATCCTAAGGTTGTTGTTTTTTGTAGTTTATTACTTATGTCTTTAACTTCTAGTTTAATTTCTTGAAGTAGATCAATCATAAAATTATGAATCCCATTTTTTTGGTTTTCATGAGTGGGGATTTGAACAACATGCTCATATTATTCAGTATTTAGATCAAATTGACACTTATATGTGTCGAGAATAACAAGCTTATTGTTTTCCATAAAAGAGCATCTTTTGAACATAGTTCAATTATGAGTTTTTACAAAACTTTTGCAAAAAGAAAAAATTATTAATTTGAATAACAAATCTTGATTCACAAACCAATAGATATTAGATTAGTTTTGACCCTAGATTAAGCGGCTAGACACGATACCCCTTAATGCTTTCTCAGCATACCGTGGTTTTAGAGTAGGGTTAGCCATTGAATTTAACAATCACAAGCCTATATCATCGCTTCACTTAAGTAAAGCACAGCAATGATTCGTTTCCTGCTCCAATGCTCAATAATTAATAACAATAGGCCATCGAATTAGCATAAAATTCGAAAAAAAGTTTTATCTGCCACAGAAGTTTGGTAAACTCACAACGAATCATGCTCAAAAGAATAGCTTAAGTTTTCATTTTTTGAAAATTTAGATTTTGTGCTCTTTTTTTACTTCCACGGAATATATATAAAACTATTTAAAACTATTCTACAGCTATTTTACAACTAATAACTATTTTACAACCACTTCACTATCTTAAAATTTTCAAAGCTATTTTCTAGACTCAAGCTGGTCAGAGTGCAAACTGTTTATAATTAAATACCAATTGAGATAAGAATTGAAGTAATAACCCAAATGTTGTGAATAAGTGAATAGAAATCATAATGAATGTGAATAAAAAGAAATTTTATTTAGCTAATAATCAATGAAGATAAATACGTAGGATGTACGTATATTATTCTATTCACTTAACGATTTGATCCAGATTCGAGCACAGAATTTAGAAATAGTATATCGACCCGAGTTAGGATTTTTCAATCGATTTACGCATTTTTGATTGATTCTAGAAATCCTCTATTAAAGTTATGGCTATGCAAGGAGAATGACGGTTTTTGATCTGAGTCCGCACTAGGAAATCAGGTGGATGATACTAGTTTGGAAGTGAAATTGTGTGATCGAAGGAGCAATCGAATTTGATATTGCGTGAGGATGATATATGTATGTCGTACGTGGTTG
Organism: Allium cepa; assembly: GCA_030765085.1. NCBI lineage: Eukaryota > Viridiplantae > Streptophyta > Magnoliopsida > Asparagales > Amaryllidaceae > Allium > Allium cepa. The sequence goes on from CM060932.1 coordinate 916,514,879, forward strand.
AATGAAATAGATACTGAAAATTTTGAAAAGAAATGTGAAAAAGATTTTTGAAATGGAAAAGCATATTTTGATAAATATATGATGAATAAGAGTGGAAGTTGGATATCACTATAACTGAACTCATCTTATAAAAGTAAGTAATGTGGAAAATAACTTTTTAAAGGAAATTGAATTTGAATGTTGTTTTGGCATAAATAAAGTTTTATATATTAATAAAGTTATATATATTTGTTATATATGATAGACTCCCCTCGTTGAATCTATAACCAGAAAAAAAGATCTTTGAAAAAATTTGAAGTATAAAAAGGAAATTATATAAGTAGGAAGTGATCAAAAAATATTTTGATCCAGTTAAAAGAATAAACTTATATATATATATGATTTTATGAAACTGGGAAAAAGATTTTTTGAACCCATTGATGTAGAAAGGCTTTTGATTTTGGAAAAAATCAATTTTGGAAATTTGGAAAGCCAAGTTTGAGAACTATCAATTTTCAAATATCGATTTTGTGTAAATGGAATTTATTTGTGATACATATAAGAGTAAGTTTTGAAAGATACTATATTTGTATACTATGAAATGTTTTGAGAATGCTGTGGGGAAAAAGTCTCTCCCATTTAGGGTTGAAACTTAGAGTAGGAGATCCATGGGGTGGTTCTGCCTTGATCCCTAAGGGGGGTTCTAAATTTGATCACAGAGGATGTCCGGGCTAAACTTTGGTGCCTGAGGATTGTGGTTGGGGTAGCAAAAGGCGAGGGCGTTGATGCCTACAGATACATTGGGTTATGTTGTGGCGTTAGTGTAACTCGGTGTAACTGCGATCTATTACGTTCCATAGCGGAAGTCAAGGGGCAGTGATTACCTAAAGTCTACGTTTGATTTCGTTAGGGAGAGTGATGTAACATCAGTAGACTGCGATCTATGAGGACATAGCGAAAGTCGTGCAGCAGTGAGTGCCTACAGGCTACATTGAGACTCGACTGATGCAATCTGCGATCTATGTGGTGAAGTTTCATTTAGCAGCGAAATTCAAGGGTGTTGTTGCCTACAGTTACATGGTTTTGTCCTGATGGCAACGTAACCCTGGGTGTAGCTACGATCTGTGGCGGTTCCATGGTGAAATCGAGGGGTGCGGATGCCTACGGTTTTTTATGTTTCACCGGGATGGCGACGTAATCATCGGGCTAACTGCACCATGGAGGGGGTGATGATTTCTAGAGCATTCTCACAGAAATATTTTCTACATTTCCACAAATGTTTTTCAAGTATTTTCAATGGGTATTGAAAACGGGTCTACTAAATACTTATAGATTTCAGTCTTACGCCTGATCAACGTATGACTGAATTTCTGTATGGATGGACTTGTTGAAACATCGAGTTTTAAAAAGTATTTTTACAAAGCTATTTTGGTAATATTATGTAGTTTTTAAAGTGTTTTAAAACTTTAGAATAAAAAAAGAGTTAAGAGTTAAAAATGTTTAAAGAATAATTTAGCTGATAATAAACCTTGTGATAAAATTCTTGCTTCGTTCCTTTTCGAGGATGAAAAGTTCTAAAGGGGAGGAATGTGACGACTCGGATTTTTAACATCTGTTGATTGGGTAAATTAATTGGTTTAAATCAAGGAACGTTGAATTTATTAGTCAGATAAATAAATTTTTGATAATGGTAATATCTAAACAAATATAAATTTATTTGAAAATCATAACAAGTGTTAAATTATAAATCTCTGGAAATGTTAATAAATAGATAATATATTTCACTATTTAAATTCAAGAGCAAGATATCCATAATCAAATAAATGGATATATTCAAGCTATATGGTATATATAAGTATATGAATATACATTTATGTATTTATGCCTATATGAAATAAAATATAAGAGAATATTGTGTGTGTGTGTATGTAAATGTATGTATACATACACCCTTATCTACATACTTCTAATATAATTTTTAACTAATTAAGTGTTTGGAAAAATTTAATTTAATGATCTTCTAGTATAATTATTTTAAATTTAAATTCTACATTTTTAAAATTTTTGAGACAAGTATATATATAATTAGTAATTAAATGTTAATAACTTAAGTTTAAAATTAAAACAGGAATAAATAAAAATAAAATTTAAAATTTAAAACTACAAAAAAATAAAACATAAATATAAAATATTTTCTAAAGACATTTGTAAAGCTAGAAAGAGATTTTGTGTAAAAGTGTCAAGATTGTTTTCTTCATTTAAAAAAAAATAATGTAAGTAAGAAACAAAGTGCTGTACAATTTATACAATTATATATATCTCAATCCTTTTCTTTCTTTCATTTTATCAAACCAATACCAGAGAAAATAGAATAATTAAATTGTAGCGATCCTGACTTGACCTTCGAAAATCGACACCGAATACGTTACCTATATTCGAATGTCGCAAGTTCAAATGTCGAATCCGGCCCGCCGGAGCTTATAACAACATTAAGTAAACAACACAGCGGAATAAAAGAATAATACATTGATATACAGCTTTGATAAAATATCTGATACAACAAATGATCCAGTAGATATCAATATACATCAGAGACATGATACAATAAATAGCAGCGGAAAAGAAAATAGATGACATCTAGCAGCGGAACAATATAACTCTAAGATAGTCTTCAAAAGAGAACTGCAACTCCATCTCCAAGAATCAATCCAGCAATAGCTCAAACTCCCAATAACGATGCACCAAGCTGAGCAAGACTGGTGTGATCCAAAGACTGAACTAACTCCAGATAATTCACTGAACCTAACTATCTGTAAAACCCAACTCTAGACTGCTCGTGTAGAAAATAATGAGCACCCAGAGTTTAGGAAAGAAACAATAAACTCTGGATCAGTCGTGGGACTGGTGTGAGCAACAAAAACAGTTTATCTTTTAAAACATTCAACAAAAGATTTTCAAAGTCAATTCGCAATGTTTTTTTTTTTTTAAATGAGACTACCATAAGGCCTCCCGCACACACACACAATGCAAACGCAGAATCGGAGGAGATTTCTCCTTATGATAGTCAAAGATGCTTGATACGCATTAAAAGAAACATTTGATATTATTACTAGTGCATAGTGTAGGAAAAATTCATTTCGAAAGTAGAATATAAATCTTAGCCAACATACGACCATTATCGTATGCCTACTATAGCTACCATCTAAACAGTGGTGACCACCATAAGTAAATGGCAGGTTCTACAACTAATACCATACAAGGTTTCGTATTGGGAATTGGATTTCCAACGAATGATCAGGCCAAGGAACTTCCCATTGCCACATGAGAACGCCTCTGGATGGACGTCCCCGAGAACCAAACCGGATCTCTGCCAACACAAGGCCGGGTTACCCCTAACTGAGTAACAACTGACCGAATATGCCATCCCCCGGTCCTTTGGGACCTTTAACCGAGCGCTCGCAATCAATTCACACAATCATAAAGTGTTTTCAATATGAGTAAGTATCTGGGCTCCATACCATGATACCACCCTTTTCCAGAAGGAAATGCACATACCCTAAAGGGCGCTACCCCTCATAACCTTGCCGCATCTTTCCTGTTTTGACCATTCCCAAGGTGTGAGGCTCGAGGAAGTCAAGTCCACAAAGCCACGCTTTATGCAAAAGTCGTGCTTGGGTCAACAAATGATCATAGAAATGATCACCAGGATAGACGATCAAATAAATGATCCTATCACAAATAATCAACACAATGATCATTTCACAGCAACACTCAGCATGTCACATTACCAAATTGGGAATATATTGCTGATAACCTTCAACTACATAACCTCTGAGCTCGTACATCTCAGAGAAGGGTGTTAAGCAAAGAGAATAAATTCTCCGCCACCAACAGAAATATATTTGAAAGAAATCAGCTTTATATCTCAATTTGTAATGTCAGACATACTATCCATACAAGTCTGTTCCGGGCTCGAACAGAACCGAAGGCACTTACAAAGAAGTCCTTGCAATCCGGATATTCACTAATCACGTTCGGACTTCCCATCACATATGGAGTCTCTATACCAGGGACCAGTCGATGCAAAGACATTCGATGAGTTGTCCTTTCGTTTTCAAAAATATCCGGTCTTCAACACCGGTCTTCAAATGCTATCCATAACGACATATCACATATTCGGAATGGGATATATGACACAAAGGTCCTCTCCCGGCTAAACCGAACAGTGAGCGCAGTATTTCAAACACATATGGATATTGGGATTTCAATTAAGTCACAACTTAAAACCCAAAACTCTTCTTTTCAAATGGTTTAAACCAATTACCATTTCAAATCTTTATATTACAAAAAGATTTATTTCACAAAGATCAATTCATAGATTTCAAAACAATTTCCATTCCAATTGGATTAACTCGTTAAATCTTTAAATCAAAGATTTAACTCATAGTTTTCAAAATTCGATTAACTAGTTGAATCTTTAAATCAAGATTCAACTTATAGCTTTCAAATCGTTTTCATAACTTGGAAATTATCTTCATTTTCAAACTTGAAATTCTTTTTAACACAAATTGGACGTTCATTTCTCATGTGAAAGCTTTTATTATTTGAAAACAAACAGTTTTCGTTTTAGAAAAATCCAATTATATTTACACGAGTTAAAGCCCTTGAATTCTATTCACATCCCAAATCAATACTTTTAAAATAGTTTAACCTGTATATAACTGGTATAACATTTTTAATCCCTAGTTTTAAATCATAGAATTCAATTTCAAATCTTGAATTTAAGTTCAAATCAAAAAATTTCAACTTCATATTTTATCGAGTTATTCAAAATAAATTTCATCTATGAAATTCAATTTCAAAAGCTTTTCACTTTAAACCCAATCCATTTCCAAAACATTTGAATTCAAATATTCAAATTCAAAACTATTTCAAAAATCTGTGACTTAATCGATTTCCTCGTGAAATCCATATTTGTGTGTGTATAAGTGTGGTCCAGGGGTTTAACACAATAGTGCAACAACATTCAATCATCACAGATCAAAACACAGAAATGTAGTTGATAAGCGATATAAATTATAACGCTTACCGCCCATTCACAGATTCATAGATAATATACAGATGCAAATAAATATACACAGCTCAATCCGCAGAACAAAATATCACAAATCAGATATATCACAAAAACATCAGAAATCCGGAATATCAACAATTCAACCATTCAATAAGATCTAAACATTTATAGGTAAAATTTATAAATCAACTGATTAATTAGATCAGATGTATTACTTGTCATTAATCCTGGTTACTTAACATAAGTTAATTTCAAATCGTCTGAGATAAATTTCTCTTTCTATTTGTTAACTAAACACCTTTAATTTATGAATCAATTGATCTTTTACTTCTAAATTAATCTTAGTTAATAACCTTTATTAACGATTAAAATTTCTTTAATTGCTTTGCTAAAAAAAATTCACTCATATTGATCATTATTGATTATAAATTGAATAGCCATTAAGAACACATTAATTAATTCTTTTATTAATTTCAAAACATCAAATAAATCACTTCTTAATTATCTTTAAGATCAATTCCTTTATCTTAATTTATTATCAATTAATAACCTTAATTTTTTATTAATAAAACTTAATTACCCATTATTAACTGTTACTTACTTAATTAATCATTGATAAAAAAAATTATTGAATCACTTGAGTAATTAACTATAAATCATTCATTAATTAACTTAAGTGGTCAATTACAAATTTATTTATTACTTATAATCCATCACTGATTACAATCAAAAGTAATTATTCTTAATTTCTTTCTCAAAATAATCAATTAATATTAATTATTTAACTTAATTAACATTTTTAAAGGAATCTTCTTTAACTTTTGAAACCAATTTATTACTAATTACAAATTTATATGTTAATAAGTTTTGTACTTATCTTATATTAATTACTTAATTAGAATAATAATTAAGAGCTTAAAACATTTTAAAGTATTAACTAAAATAATTAAAACTTGTGTTAAATTTCTAACTTAAAACTGTTAAACATTTTTAAGATTTACAGTGTTTAAAGTTGTTGAAAAACTATTTACTGAACTTTACTAAAAAAAAGTATACAACTACAGTTTTGAAAGTAGAAGCACCGAGTACTTCCCTTATTAAACTCGAGTAATACTTGGAGCCTCTCACCAGTTTCACTCGAGACACACTCCTTCACACGTCCTTCCTCTTCTTCTTCTTCTTATTTTTTTTTTTAAGTATAACTACTGAACACTTCTTTTTAAAACGTGAGCACCCCCACCTGACACGAGACCCAACGTGTGCACGTGTACGCTGGATCGAGTCGCCGCCGACCATCCCCAAAACCTCCGCCACGTCGCCAACAACATCTATGACAAATCCAAACTTCCAATTCGTCGACATCCTCATGAATTCAAAATCGAGCTATTGAGCTCAACCTGGAACTAAAACAAGTTGCCTAAATCAAGTCCGTGCCGACGATCTCGACCTCCGGTCACCCCGCCACTTTGACCTAGCCTCACCCAAAGACCTACTCACCTTTTCCCTTTGGTCTCGTGAAACCCGATCATCCATAGACGCCTCGGTAGCCATTTAAACTCAGACAACAAAAATTAGCAATCAAACCCTAATTCTACTTCGTCTCATCAACTCGTGCAATGGAAAATTTATTCAACAATTTTCCTGAAATCATCGATCAACCAACTAGCTTCAAACAAAAATCCAGCACCTAAGATTTACTCGATCACCTGAATTTGATTAAAATGCGTATCCTGTTCTACTGTGAACTGCTCATGGCATACACAACTAAAAATCACCATTTTCATTTTAAAAATCATAGCTTTAGGTAAGGATTCAAGTTATATTAATGAATCACTGTTTTGTTGAATTCGAAATTTCCAAGTTTTAAAGTTTCATCTGTAAAAGTTTTATTTTTCCTCCTGTATACATCTATACTTCAAAAAAAATTATTTTTAAATCATAATTCTTACTTGAATACACAACTTTGCTTTTGACATCACATCCTAACACTAAGTAGATGATGAGAAATTGGATTTCTTGGTTGTCATATACCCTGTGAATTAGCAGAGGATGATAATTTACAGAGCATTGAATACAGGCATCAACATACAAAGCAACATCCAGATAGATATATATATATAAATTAAAATAACTTGAGTTTTAAATCACTTGTTTACTCACAGGTAAAAACAAAGAAGTCAAATAAAAGAAAGAAAGTTTGCTCACTTTGTTTTCAGAGAAAGAATGAACAGGCTTGAATTTTTAGCTAACTGGAGATCTTCTTTTAATCTCTAAGTTGTAGTTGCTTCAGGTTGTAGCTTTGATTTTATTTTAATTTTTTTTTCTTCTCTCCCAGGCTTTCATTTTGTTGAGTTTTTTTGATGGACGAATAGTAATGAAGTTGATGTATATGAGAATGAGTTTACAGGGACATCACTTTGTACAAGTTGATATTTTTATTTTTGGGTACAAGCTGATACTTTTGTTTGTACAATAGGTATGCTGTGGTGTGCTAAAGTAATGGTATTAAATGCAAGTGTCTCTACTTACTGCTGTCTTGCATTAAATGCATGTGTACATGCTTATATACATTTGTTACTTCTTTTGCAAGCTTATGCAATTTTTCCCTTTATATTTGTACAAGTACTGATTTTATTTTATTTTATTTCCAGATTGTTTTCAAAACTAAATGTATATATAATAAAAGTTGTTCTAGTTATGTTTGTTTCTAATTTGTTTAATGTATTTTATTCTATGTTTTATTTCTTTTATTTTAACTTAAATTGTTTATTTTACTTTAATATTTATTGTTTTATATTAAATTTATAAATTCAAATTATTATTAACCATCAATTGTAATACTTATTATTATCAATTATTATTAAACCGTTCATTTACAATTCATATCTAATGTATACACATATATATCTCTATATTTATTTTTAAAATCATTTATTTAAGATTTTATTTCAAATCCAATTTAAATATATATTCACATATATACAAATTGTCAAATCCATATGACTTTATATATTTTCTAGTCGAATCGGGGAAACTCGCTTCCATTTAAATCAATTTATCTTACAATTTTATTCAAAAATTCATTTAATTATCAATTTAAATTAAATTAAAATCTAGGATCGTTACATAAATCAAACTAAAGCAAAGATTCAAGGGAAACTCAAGTTCAAACTCAACTCAAATCTACAGAAGATCACCATATCAAGATCTGTATCAGTTTTCAAAATCAATTTCTAGATTACCAAACATCTCTATTCTCTGTTCAAAATTTTAAGTGAGTAAACTTCACTTTATAAAGCTAAAATCCTCTTTATTCACCTGCGCATGTAAGATTGATTGTAGAAATAGCTTGAATATGATTTGCATGGATGTAGAAATGCATTGTTATTGGAATATTAGATGAATGATTGTGTGCATGCCTGTGTTTGGATATGCATGCCTCTGTTCTTGTCTAGTAGACTCAAAATCAATTCAAAATTAAAATTTTCTTCATATAAAACTATTATAGGTTATGATGTTCAAAGGGAAGTTGTTTGTAATGATGTAATATTATTTTTAAATATGATTTCAAGAGAATTATAAAGTGGATATCTGGAAAAGGAAATTTACAGTGAAATTTAAATCATATGATAAAAATCAACGAGCATGATTTCTTGTTTCACCTATATAATTAGATTTGTTATTGAAAACTATGATTTTTAATGGTTATATCTAGATTTTTAAGTTTGGGATTTATGAGAAATTTTTGGTTGAACGGAATCGAGATTTTTTTCAATTTTCGACGATCGGTGGAAGATCGTCGGTCAGTATTGTTGCTAGAGATGGCTCGTAGGTCGAGGAGTATAGGAAAATTGGTTGGAGGTTTTTCTCATCAACGTGGAGGTGTGGCGAGGAAGATTTAGAGTTTAGGGCTTCGGTCTGGTCGTGGATGTTTGAGTGGCGTTTGCACGTTCGTCGTCGCATCGTAATACGCCGGAGTTGGTGAAATAGGGAGGCGAGGATCTGGCGCAGCTCCAGGCGTGGCGACGTGGTTTCAGATGACCAAAGGTGGTCGTGCGAATGGTTTTTGGGTGATTGGGTTTTGTTCCAATGGTGATCATTTTCTCGATTTTGATTTGGAGGTTGGTTCCAGGTTTTTGGGGGGTCGAGTTGTTTGAGCATGTCAACGTCAATTTGCTGGCGATGGCGACGATGGTAGATGATGCTCCGATGAAGTGTGCACGTACACGATGCACTGATATGTCTGGGTTTTTGTGGTTGTAATTAAGGTAGGATCAGGCATAAGGAAGAGAAGAGAAAAGAGATGGGGGAACATGGGTTTGCATCGGATTGGGCTCGGGATTGTTTACTGTAGTTTAGAGTGGGAAGAGAGAAAGGGAAAGGGAGGAAAGAATTTGGGCTTGGGCATGTATTTTTTTAAAAGAAAGAAAATATTAATAAATGGGATGTATAACTTTTACCAAATTGTTTAAGTTAAAAACATTTAGGTTAATAAATGTTGCAAATAGAATAATTTAAGCTAAAATTAGTTAAGCTTAAGATGGTTACACCTATATGATAATTACTGAATTAAATTCTAAGTTATTAAAGTTCTTCAAAAAAAAAAGATGAAATTAGTAAATAGTTAAAGTAAACCAAATTGATTGAAGGATTAATTAATTTATAAACCTTAAGTTCTTTTACATGTTAATGATTAACTAAATCCAAAATTTTAATTAAAATAAATATAAATGGCTTGTAATTAGTTAATGATAATTAAGTAGGAAAGAAGTAATTAAATTATTTTGTTTTAAATTAATTTGATGACTATATGACTAGTTAACATAGCCTATGGATTGTTTATTTGGATTGAATACTTGGATTGGTTAAATATCTCTAGTATGTAAATTCTAGTTATTTTATGATATGAAACACTTGGATTTAGCTTTAAGTTAAATTGTGAGACTTTATTTAAATAGATATTTACGATGTAATTTCTATGTGAATATGAAACTTTGAAAATTTAAACTGAATTGGCTTTACTTAAACACCCTGGTTTAAGGATGGCGTTGGATTCGGAGAGATCGGGTTCGGATATTAGCAATATCCGAAACCACTTTGATTAGTAACTCATATAATTCTTTACTGATTTGATTATAGAATCAATAGGCTGGATTGGAATAAATTAAGCAAGCTTGGCCTTTTAAGCTATGTAACGGTACTTAATATTGTTTTGTGTAATAAGTGTTTGATCAAGATAAGATAAGAACTCGTAGTAATGTACGAGTGTCCTGGCTTTTAAAAGAAGATTTAACCTTAGTATTTCATATTAAATGGGTTTACTCATGCTGGTTTCCAGCCTGACTCAGGTGTTACTTTATTGTAATGCTAGGGTCAGATTGAGTATTATAGATTTTCAGGTTAGGACATTCTGGTGCTCAGGAGACGAGCTGGATGACAGGGACGTATGGAGTATATTTCGCTGTGTACTAGAGTTCATATTGATAGTATTCAGGGACAAGTTGTTACAACTATCCAGATTTAATTGTTGATGTTGTACTCTGATATATTGTACATAAATTGACATTTACAGCTTTCTTTGTGTAAATGTTGTTGTTTGTACATTATATTTTGATCCGCTGCAATTGTGAGATCATGTGCTGTTGTTTTTTGTTTCTTCTTCTATCTCTTTTTCTTCTTCATCCTAACAGTCTAGTGTTTCCGCCACTCGATTGCTTGGCACTCTATACAGTGAATGTATTGGTGTCAAATTTTCGGGATCAAAAATCTTGGGTCGTTACAATTGGTATAAGAGCGAGGTTAAGCGAGAACCTTGGCTCTGGTGGGGATTACTCATTAGAGATAGGGTCAGTAGTACCCTAGAATGAGTTGAGTGCATTATATGAGGGCGTACTTGTTATTTTCTTATATAAAGATTTTAAAACGGTTTTAAAAATGATTTTTTATATAAGCTTATATTTTTATATATAAAGTAATAATTTCTCTTATTATTATTATATATATTAAGGTAATTGGTTATTGATTATTGAAATTTGAGTTAGGACTAAGTATGCAGATAAGTTGAGCAAAAAATGGATTCAAAAATGAACTTAAATCCTAGAAAATTCAAAAGAATTTTTAAAGTATTGAAATAAATTACCTTGTTTTGATTTTCCAACAAATGATTATGGGATATATGGTGTGTACGATTTTTAGATATGATAATTACCATAAATTGGGTATTGTATCTTAAAGGGATGTTTATTTTTCTAAAATAAACAATGATAAAGCAGAATGAAATGATTTAAGGAAGTAAAAATTTAGATAAGTATGACTTATAAATTGAAAATGATTTAAATTGTGAAGTTTTAAAATCTAAGTCCATAAAATTTGGAATTGTTTCAAAGTGTTAAAAGATATAATAAATTATATTATTCAAAATGTTTTTGAATGTAGGAATCTTATGTAAAACAAGAGTTGTTTAAAAATTCTTTAAAGGAATTCATTTTGAATTAAAAACCAAGAATGGTTTAGAATTGAGAGTATAACCCATAGTGAAATAAGTTTTTGAACTTATAAGTGGGAAGGCATATTGATAAGAAGTTTAAAATTTGAAATGGAGAATTCAAATTGAGTAAGGTTGAATGGATTAAATGAGTTGAATTTTACTTGAGGGAAGTTACATAAGTTTAGAACATACAACCTGAATTGGAAATTTCAAGATGAAATTGAGATTTAACTTAGGGAAGTTAAATGGGTTGAAGTGAAAAGGGAGTTATGTGTGGTCTCAAAACGGGTTTGAGTTCTAGAAATGGGTAATGGATGATACTGATAGATGTTTTAGATAACTAGGATGTTTATTTACTTTGACATATCCTGATATCATCCTATTGTTATTAATAATCGATGAAACTGTGAATTGGATTATTTTAAATGAATTAAGAAGTGGATTGAAATAATATAATATCCATTACTAAAATGAAATGGAAATAAAACTAGATTTTGATTTTTGAAATGAAATTGTAAATATGGGAATGGAATCACTTTGAACTTAAGGTTTAAATGTTAAAAATGAACTTGCAAACTGAAATTGTTAAGAATTGGTTTCAAAGTTAGAAGTTAAAATTAGGTAATAAATTGGATTCCGAAGATTAAATTGTTTAAAAAGACTTGAACTCTTACTTGAAACTTGAAATAAGTTAAATAAAGGTAATTTAAAATGAAATTTTGAAATTTGGACTCGGAATTAAAATTGTTTAAACATTTAGGCTGTTAAATTAAAAATAAAGGTCAATTTGATTTAAAGGATTAAATCAACATCTGAAAATTTAACTCGAATTTGTACAAATTGAGTTGATTTAAAAATTAAAAATGGAATTGGAATTAATTCAAAGGTGGAAATTGAAATGAATTAATCAAAATTCGAAATTGAAATTGAATTAAACTAAGTGAGAGTGTAACCGAAGTTGAATAAGTTTAAATTCAAATGGAATTGACTTGAATTTGGAATAGGAACTGAGGTTAATTCAAATTGAATTGGAAGTGAATCAATTTAACAAGAAAGGGAATAGGTATGGGTTGAAATGGTAGATTAGGAGATTGAGCAGTTTGGCTCTGAACTATTTTCAGACCAATTATTTTGTTATAAATTATTTTGAATCTATTTCCTTAAATATTTAGACTATTATGATTTTCCAAGCTATTACTATAGAAACCTTTCTTTTTAAAACTCTAACTATCTTATATAGACTAATTACTATTTTACAACTAACTACTATTTTACAACTATTTTGCAACTATCTAACTATTCTACAACTATTTAACTATTTTATCACTACTTTACAACTACTTAACTATTCTACAGCTATTTTACAACTAATAACTATTTTACAACCACATAACTATCTTAAAAAATTTCAAAGCTGTTTTCTAAACTCAAGCTGGACAGAGTGCAAACTGTTTATAATTAAATACAAATTGAGATAAGAATTGAAGTAATAACCCAAATGGAAACTGAAGCAATTGTGAATAAGTGAATAGAAATCATAATGAATGTGAATAAAAAGAAAATTGATTTTGAAGATAAATACGTAGGATGTACGTATATTATTCTATCCGCATTACAATTTGATCCAGATTCAAGCATAGAATTTCGAGATAGTATATCGATCCGAATTAGGATTTTTCACTCGATTTGTGACGGCGAATCCTGAATATGGATTTTTGATTGATTCTAGAAATTATCTATTATTGTTATGGCTATGCAAGGAGAATGACTGGTTTTGATCAAGAAACCAGATCTGAGTACGCACTAGAAAATCGAGTGGATGATACTAGTTCGGAGGTGAAATTGTATGATCGAGGGAGCGATCGAATTTGATATTGCATATGGATGATATATGTACATCGTACATGCTTGAATGAAATAGATATTGAAAATTTTGAAAAGAAATGTGAAAATGATTTTTGAATTGGAAAAGTATATTTTGAGAAATATATGATGAATAAGAGTGGAAGTTGGATATCACTATAAATGAACTCAACTTATAAAAAGTAAGTAATATGGAAAATAACTTTTTAAAGGAAATAGAATTTAAATGTTGATTTGGCATAAATAAATTTATACATATATTTGTTATATATGATAAACTCCCCTTGTTGAATCTATAACCAGAAGAAAAGATCTTTGAAAAATATTTGAAGTATAAAAAGGAATTTATATAAGTAGGAAGTGATCCAAAAATATTTTGTTCTAGTTGAAAGAATAAACTTATATATATATATATATATATATATGATTTTATGAAATTAGGAAAAAGGTTTTTTGGAACCCATTGATTTTGAAAGGCTTTTGATTTTAGGAAAAATCAATTTTAGGAATTTGGAAAGCCAAGTTTGAGAACTATCGATTTTCATATATCTATTTTGTGTAAATGGAATTTATTTGTGATACATATAAGAGTAAGTTTTGAAAGATACTATATATGTATAGTCTGAATGTTTTGAGAATGTTGTGGGGAAGAAGGCGCTCCCATTTAGAGTTGAAACTTGGAGTAGGAGATCCATGTGGTGGTTCTGCCTTGATCCCTAAGGGTGGTTCTAAATTTGATCACAAAGGATGTCCGGACTAAACTGTAGTTCCTGAGGATTGTGGTTGGGGTTGTGAAAGTCGAGGGTGTTGATGCCTACAGAGATATTGGGGTTATGTTGTGACAGTAGTGTAACTCGATGTAACTGGGATCTACTGCGTTCCATAGCGGAAGTCGAGGGACAGTGATTTCCTAAGTATATGTTTGATTTTGCTGGGAGAGTAATGTAATATCGGTAGACTGCGATCAATGAGGGCATAGCGAAAGCCGTGAGGCAGTGAGTGCCTACAGGCTACATTGGGACTCGATTGATGTAGTCTGCGATCTATGTGGTGTAGTTTCATTTGGCAGAGAAATTTGAGGGCGTTGATGCCTACAGTTACATGGTTTTGCCATGATGGCAATGCAACCCTGGGTGTAGCTACGATCTGTGGCGGTTCCATGGGAAATCAAGGGGTGTGGATGCCTACAGTTTTCTATGGTTTCGCCGAGATGGCGACGTAATCATCGGGCTAAATACGATGATGTAGGGGGTGACGATTTCCAGAGCATTCTCACAAAAATGTTTTCTACATTTTCACAAATGTTTTTCGAGTATTTCCATTGGGTGTTGAAAACGAGTCTACTAAGTACTTATAGATTTTTATTCTTACACCTGATCAACATATGACCGAATTTCTGTGACAATGAGTATGGACTTGTTGAGACATCGAGTTATAAAAAGTATTTTTATAAAGCTATTTTGGTAATATTATGTAGATTTTAAAGTGTTTTAAAACATAGAACAAAAAACGAGTTAAGGCTTAAAAATGTTTAAAGAATAATTTAACTGATAATAAACCTTGTAATGAAATTCTTGCTTCTTTCCTTTTCGAGGATGAAAAGTTCTAAAGGGGGAGGAATGTGAGGACTCGAAGTTTTAACATCTGTTAATTGGGTAAATTAACTAGTTTAAATCAAGGAACCTTGAATTTATTAGTCAGATAAATAAATTTTTGATAATGGTAATATCTGAACAAATATAAATTGATTTGAAAACCATAACAAATGTTGAATTATAAATCTCTAAAAATGTTAATAAATAGATAATATATTTCATCGTAAATTGAAGAATAGGATATCCATAATCATATAAATGGATATATACAAGCTATATGGTATATATATAAGTATATAAATGTGCATGTATGTATTTATGTCCATATGAAATAAAATATTGTATAAAATGTATAAGTATATATATGTGTGTGTGTGTGTCTATGTATGTATGTAAATGAATGTATACATACACCTTATCTACATACTTCAAATGTAATTTTTAATTAATTAAATGTTGGCAAAATTTTATTTAATGATCTTCTAATATAATTATTTTAAATATAAATTCTATATTTTTAAAACATTTGAGATAAGTATATATATAATTAGTAATTAAATGTTAACAACTTAAGTTTAAAATTAAAATAGGAATAAATAGAAAGAAATATAAAACTTAAAAATACAAAAAAATAAAACATAAATATAAATATAAAATATTTGCTAAAGACATTTGTAAAGCTAGAAACAGATCTTGCGTACAAGTGCCAAGTTTGTTTTCTTCATTTTATAAAAAAAATGTAAATAAGAAACAAAGTGTTTTACAATTTGTACACTTATATATATCTCAATCCTTTTCTTTCTTTCATTTTATCAAACCAAAATCAGAGAAAATAAAACAGCTAAATCATCTTCACCAAGTTTTCAAACTGAAGCAAAGATTCAAGGGAAGTTCAAGTTCAAACTCAACTCAATCTACAGAAGATCATCAGATCAAGATCTGTAGCAGTTTTCAAAATTAATTTCCAGATTTCCAAACATCAATCTTCTCTGCTCAAAATTTTAAGTGATTAAACTTCATTTTCTAAAGCTAAAATCCTCTTTGTTAACCTGTGCATGTAAGATTGAATGTAGAAATAGCTTGAATGTGATTTGCAAGGATGTAGAAATGCATTTTTATTGGAATATAAGATGAATGATGTGTGCATGCCTATGTTTGGACATGCATGCCTCTATTTTTGTCTAGCAGACTCAAAATCAATTCAAAATTAAAATTCTCTTCATATAAAACCATTATAGGTTATGATGTTCAAAGGGAAGTTGTTTATAATGATGTAATATTATTTTTAAAAATAATTTCAAGAGAAATTATAAAGTGGTTATCTGGAAAAGAATTTTACAGTAAAATTTTAAATCATATGATAAAAATCGACGAGCATAATTTCTTGTTTGACCTATATAATTATATTCATTGTTGAAAACTATGATTTTTAATAGTTATATCTAGATCTTTAAGTTTGTGATTTATGAGAAATTTTGGATTGAACAGAATCGATATTTTGTATGATTTTCGACGATCAGTGGAAGATCATGGGTTAGTACTATTGTTGGAGATGGCTCGTAGGCCGAGGAGTATGGGAAAATTGGTTGGAGGTTTTTTGATCACCGTAGGGGCACGGCGAGGAAGATTTAGGGTTTAGGGCTTCGGTCTGGTCGAGGATGTTTGAGTGGCGTTTGCACGTTCATCGTCGCATCGGAATGGGCCGGAGTAGGTGGAATAGGGAGGCGAGGATTTGGAGCAGCTCCAGGCATGGCGACGTGGTTTCATATGATCGGAGGTGGTGGTGCGAATGGTTTTGGGTGATTAGGTTTTGTTCCAGTGGTGATCGTTTTCTCGATTACGATTTGGAGGTTGGTTCCAGGGTTCTGGAGGGCCGGGCCGTTCGACCATGTCAACGTCAACTTGTTGGAGATGGCGACGATGGTCAGTGATGCTCCGATGAAGTGTGCACGTGCACGGTGCGCTGATACGTCTAGGTTTTTGTGGTTGTAGTTAAGGTAGGATCAGGCATAAGGAAGAGAAGAGAAAAGAGACAGGGTGAACATGGGTTTGCATCGGGTTAGGCTCGGGATTGTTTGCTGTATTTTAAAAGTGGGAAGAGAGAAAAGGAAAGGGACGAAAGAATTTGGGATTGAGCCTGTATGTTTTTAAAAGAAAGAAAATATTAATAAAATGGGATGTAAATATAGTTTTCAAGTAATTTTTACCAAATTGTTTAAGTTAAAAACATTTAGGTTAACAAATGTTGCAAATAGAATAATTTTAGCTAAAATTAGTTAAGCTGAAGATGGTTACGCCTACATGATAATTACTTAATTAAATTCTAAGTTATTAAAGTTCTTCAAAAAAAAGATGAAATTAGTAAATGGTTAAAGTAAGCCAAATTGTTTGAAGGATTAATTAATTTAAAAACTTTAAGTTCTTTTATGTTAATAATTAACTAAATCCAAAAATCTAATTAAAATAAATATAAATGGCTTGTAAATTGTTAATGATAGTTAAGCAGGATTTATAAGTAATTAAATTATTTCGTTTTAAATTAATTTGATGACTATGTAACTAGTTAATCTACCCTATGGATGGTTTATTAAGATTGAATACCTGGATTGCTTAAATATCTCTAGTATGTAAATTCTAGTTATTTTGTGATATGAAACACCTGAATTTGACTGTTGGTTAAATTGTGAGACGTTTATTTAAATAGATATTTATGATGGAATTTCTATGTGAATGTGACATTCTAAAAATTGAAACTGAATTGATTTTACTTAAACACCTTAGTCTAAAGGATGGCATTGGATTCGGAGAGATCGGGATCGGATATCAGCGATATCCGGAACCACTTCGATTACTAACTCCTATAATTCTTTATAGATTTGATTATAGAATCAATAGGCTGGAATGGAATAAACTAAGCAAACTTGGCCATTTAAACTAAGTAACGGTGCTTAGATATTATTTACTGTAATAAGTGATTGACTAAAATTAGATAAGAACTCATAGTAATGAAGAGTTGTCCTGGCTTTTCAAAGAAGTTTGTAACCTTAGTATTTGATATTAATTGAGTTTACTCACGCCGGTTTCCAGCCTGACTCGGATGTTACTTTATTGTATTGCTCAGGTCAGACCGAGTATTACAGATTTTCAAGTTAGGATGTTCTAGTGCTTAGGAGACGAGTTGGGTGGCAAGGATGTATGGAGTATATTCCGCTGTGTATTAGAGTTTGTATTGATGGTATTCAGGGACAAGTTGTTACAGCTGTCTAGATTTAATTGTTGATGTTGTACTCTGATATATTGTATATAAATTGACATTTACAGCTTTCTTTGTGTAAATGATGTTGTTTGTATATTATATTTTGATCCGCTGCGATTGTGTGATTCTGTGCTGTTTTTTATGTTTCTTTATCTACCTCCTTTTCTTCTTCACCGTAACGGTCTGGTGTTTTCAGCACTTGATTGCTCGGCCTCTATATAGTGAATGTATTAGTGTCGAATTTTCAAGGTCGCAAAATTCAGGTCGTTACAGGTTCTGTGGTCAAAATGTTGTTAGTTTCTTCTATTGCTAAGAATTTTCGTTCCCACTCATCCGTTAGTGAGTTGAGAATTTTGGAAACAATATCAAAATCTATGTAAGTTTCTCCTAATGCTATCAAGGAATGATATATATCTTGCAATCTAGAGTACATTTCATTTATAGTCTCATCTTGCATCATTTTAAAATTCTAGAACTGATTTTTGAGCATAGAAATTTTACTTTGTTTGACTTTGTTAGTTCCTTCATGTGTAACTTTAAGTGTACGCCAAATTTGATGAGCAGTTTTACACATGCTTATTCTATTAAACTCATTTTTGTCTAATGCACAATACAACATATTCATATAGCATTTGTAGTAGCATCTAATTTTTTATGTTAGACCATGTTGAATATTCTGTTGTAGGAATTAATATATTCAGATTTCAAAATGTTTCAGGTTTCATAACTACTTGCTTGTATATAGATTCTCATCCTAGTAGCCCTATAGTTATAGTTCATTCCATTAAATAGAGGTGGTCGTGCAGTAGATTGTACTTCTAGGAAGGTAGAGTTAACAACACTACCGGTGTTATTTTCCATATTAAAATAATATCAGATAACTATGTTACGTTATATGATGGCCTTGCTCTGATACCTACTGAAAGTGTTTGTGCTATAGGATCGAGTAATATGGAATAAACTACTTGTGCGGAATAAGTAAGTAAATAGTAAGAGTAGTAAAGTAAATGACACCGGAGATTTTTATACTAGTTCGAACACCCATTCTACGTCCAGTCCTAGACTCCTGGATTTAAACTAGCAACCCTCACTGAACCCAAAGAAATAGTTTACAAAGCCTGAGCAACCGAACGGGACGTCTACCGCCTAAGCAACCGAATAGGACTTCTACCGCTTGAGCAACCAAATAGGACTTCTTTACAAATAACAAAAGTATCTGATTATAGTGTTCTCTTTGAATAGCACTGATAAGTTAATTAAGTACAATCTTCTGATAATCTTCTCCTTTATGATATATAGTGTAATGTGCCTTGAGAATTATGGAAGATAGAGTGATCAATTACCAGAGAATGTAAGCACTTTGAGTGTAGTTTAAAAACAGAGAATAGATAAGAATTCAAGAATATTAAAATCAATTTCAGTGAATTGTTTGTTGAATTCTGAAATCTATTTATAGAGTGTAAAAGGTTGCAACCATAGATGAAAAATTATATTGAAAAGAACAGGTGCAAACGTTAATTTTGAAGATGTTACTCTTTGATGAATAGAAGCATCTATTCATAAAAATAGTAATTAGAAACATTCGACTGGCTGAATTTATTAATTCAACCGTCTGAATTGAAACAAGTCGAAGACAGCAAGAAAATAGCTAATTTTAGCCAGATTCAGCCAGCTGAATATTTTCATTCAGCTGGTTGAATACTGTGAAACAATTAAATTGTTTCAGTGTTCAACCGGCTGAACGAATGCATTCAGCCGGCTGCTTTCAGCCTTCTGTGAATTCTTGTGCATGTGTGTCTATGATTTTATCAAATATCAATTCGGGAGAGATTTTAACAAATTTCTAAACGATATACAGACTCTACAAGTTAACCATTCTTTTTTTCTTCTGATCTTTCTTCAGAGTAGAGTCCTCCTTTTATACTATCTTCTCTTCTTTATTTATTACTTCTTAGGCTTGATATCTGTCCATTATAGGATAATATATGTCCCTTCTAGGTTGAGGATGTGTCCATTATTTTAATCTTTACAGAAAATAAGCTGGTAAGGCTAACGGATGATATGTCACCCTAGTGTAGAGGCTAGATTCTTTGTCCTTTTATTCTGAATAGTGGTCCACCATGCTTCTGATTTACTTTTGAATTTCTATATTAGCTAAAGATTCGTCGTCGAAAGGGTCGGTACTCATAGTACTCTCATTATTGAATCATCTCTAAGTCTTTCCTTTTCTACTTGCTCTTCAAAGTATTCTTCTTGAGCCATTGTGCCAAATGGGCCAATTTTGAGACTATTTAAAAATCGCTGAACCTTCGTTATTCTGTCTGTTGATGGTTCAAAAGCTGATAGGTAGTCTAACAGCAATATTGTTTTGCCTTCAGTGGCTGAGTATGATCTAACTTCGCCTTTGTTAATGGCCTCAGAGAATAATTCTTGAGCTGTTAGGATTCTTTCATTCTCTTCATTAAAATTCTTTTCGATTGAATTTAACGAATTCATGTTGAGGATTTTTTGTTACTCTATGTAATTCCCATAATTGGATAGAGGGATAAAGACATATGTACTTGTTTTCTTTTCTAAATTTTTTTCTTATATTCTGGTTTCCATTTTTTCCTAGTGATTCGATATTTTGGTTTTGTTTTTCTTTTGAAATTTCTTTTCGTTTTTCTTTCGAATTGAGGTGAACATCCAAATTGTGTATTAATATCTTTAGTGTACTTTGTACAACAAGAAATCCTAGTTTTGAGTTTCTAATTTTATTTTTCATTTGTTTATATGCACTTGCTTGCTCACAAACCCTTTCCACGGTATCCATACATGCCTTTTTTAATAAACACATGTTATGATTTTCATCGGCGTTGCTTTGTCTTAGAATGTCATATCTTTCTTGTATAATGTTATTCCATGGATATGGTATTTTTATAAAAAAGACTTTTACCTAAAACATTTTTGGCTATTATTCTTTAAATGAAAAAGTAGGCCTATGTATTTGGCAGCAAATTCTTCTAATATACATATATCATATAATTATATTTTTTATAATTGTTTTTCATAATCAGTATCTTCTAGAAAAGTTTCCCCTGTAAAGTCTGCTAGTAGTAATTTTAGTAATTCTCCAAGAGCATCTTGTTTAGATTGAATATTCTTAATTCTATGTAATTGATTTGGATTTATGCTTTCAAGGTTTAGTAACCAAGCTAAAGCATCTCATGTCCAATAACTGGTAGCGTAATGTATGTATTCCATTATACTCACATTCGTAGGTAATAAATAAATTGTTCCGCTTATATGTTGAAACCATATTATAATATATTTTCATATTTTTCTATGTAGAAGTCTATCTATATTCAAAGTTACGGTATATGCTGAAGAAGGTTGTTCATCAAAAAAATATCTTAACAACTTTCTATAAGAGTGAAACCTGATCCAATCTGATCTTGTACCATGCATAAGCATTTTAGGTTAAGGATCAGTATATGGACGATTATATGTGTTTTCTTCCTGTTCTTGATCTTCCATAATTATATCAGAGTTAAGATCATTCATAACAGAAGCATTATCTTGTAGAGGTAAAATTAGAGCACCTCTACTAGATCCGTCTTCATTAATGTTTATATTGTAAATAAATTTATCTGATGTATCAGAATAATAACCAGATTCTGTGGAATTTTCAGATCCTTGTTCAGAATCTTTGTTAATTGACGGAATTTCTATCGAATTAGAAAACCGTTGAAAAATTTAGAAACAAAATTTATACCGCAAGCGCACGGCGTACAATCCTAGTACGTGGCGAATACGGGTCGATCCATGGGAATTGATGATTTTTGAATTTCTATTCAATCAAATTAACCAAATTTGAAAGTGTGATTAGCTAAAAATGTAAGAAACTAACAAAAACTAGCAAAAGAAAAATAGACCAAAATATGAGAGTTAAATGACAATTTAGAGATAAATCCACTCTTTAGATCACATAATTCAACAATTAATGAAATTATGATCTCTTTTAAGTGAGTTTAAATGATGTGTCTATTATAAGTATGGTTCATTTATGCTATTAATTAGCTCAACATAAGCCATCAAATTATAACAAAATCTTTAAACCACTTACTAACTCTCATGAAAATGACAACAAAGTTGAAAATGAAATTTATTTTAAGTATGGCCTAATAACTATTAATTCGAAATATAGACCATCAAATTTGAATTTCAAATCACTTTCTTATGCCATAATCATATTTTGATGAAGAAGCATTTGCGTTAGTGGTTGTTTAAGTATAGCCTATTTGGTGTCAACAATATAGGCTATCAAATTCAAAACAAAAACAACAAACTAAACCACTTCAAACATTATCAATAAGCACAAAAAGGAGAGCTATAATTATCAAAATGTTGAAGCACATGATTAGAGGCTTCATTACCCCTAAATTGAAGGGATTAGCCTTTATTTTTTGTTATCAAAACAACAAATATAGCTTGCAACATGAAAGAAAAAGAAAAAGAAAAAGAGAGCAAAGTAAACAAAAAACTATTCTGCTTGCATGAAAAATAAATCTACACTAATAACATGAAAGGAAATAAATAAGAAAACAAGAAAAGAGCATGTGTTTAAAGTTGAATAAAAAGAAATTACATGAAATAAAAATATCTAAATAGCCATAAAAAGGAAAGATGAGCTTTCTTTTATTTTGAGCCTAAACTAATGAAGACGAAGAGGAGGATTACATGAAACATATGGAGTATTTATACATGTATGAAATCCTAATTTATATTTTTGGCGAATGTCCAAAATGCCCATGAGGTAGTTTGGCCACTAAGTAATTATTAGCATGTCATAATCCCCATTAAGTTTATATGAAGCCATTAATTGCATAAGCATGTGCATTAGCCTCTAATTTGTACATTAAGGTGGTGGGTAGGTGGGGTCCTCCATGATCTTCACTTTGAATTATTTCCATCTTCATTCCTTTGTATTCTTTTTGTGCATGCATATCTTCTTCATGAAATAATTGTAATTGAAATCAAATTCCTACAAAATATTATGGAAATTTCTAATTAATTTTTTCTCCAAGAAATATATGCACACAAATGACCGTTTTTCCCTTATATGAAGATGGATATGTGATAATTTGAAATTAATATGGATTTTCTTAAAATAAGTTAAAAACCCAATGTAATCATTTCTTTAATTTAAAAAGAATAAATATGGTGGTAAAAATATGCACATTTACGTGCACATGAAATACCCTCACACTTATCTTTTTATTCGTCCTCGAATAAACTAAAACTAAGATAAATCCATTTTCTTAGGGAGCACGATTGCATTGAGAGTATGTAACAAGCCGTTAAACCTTTGGATGTCCCCAGCAGGACGAGCGTTGTCTCGTGAGGGTTTTCAGCGGATACTACCCACAAAATCCAAATGCAAGATGAAAATATTTACAAAATGCATGATTTATTTACAAAGAGATGAGTGCAAGTTTTTGAAAATATTTACAAATGAAAGATTTTTTTTGTAAATCGACATAAATAAGTTAAATATAGGTTTCGATCATTATCTTAGAATTTAAGTTATTTACTCGTCAACATTTCCAATAAAAACGAAGTTATCATAACAAATAGACTATACTTTAACTCGTTGTTTTGTTTAATAACACAGTATAACTATGAAATGGATCCTTAGTTGATTATTAAAGTTTATCAAAGTGGTATTTTCATTTCTTTTCAATAACAAATCAAATCAAATAAGTAAAAATAATGCTAGGATTTCAATAGCTTACTTTCTCATTATTTGCAAGAAAAATTACACATCTAGCTCAGGTAAACTGAGGCCAAATATACCACCCATGCACTGCCTTTTGGGCTTATGTGAAGGGAGTACAGAGCATGGCGAGTGCACACACTTTAGTGTATACACCCATCGACCGTAGGTGATTTTTATTAAGACTGTTTTTTTACATGTGTATGAAACATGCATAACCGTGAGGACTTTTGTGATGACCCGCCCTTCTTGACCCTCGAAAATCGACACAAAATACTCCACAGTATAATATGCCGACGATCAAGTGCCGGAAAAGACAGATTGTTGAGGAAAAAGAAAGAAAGTAGAAGAGAGAAGGAACTAAACAATTACAGAATCTCACAATCGCAGCGGAACATTTCGGGTTTTTACCTTATGATAAGACCATGCCACAAATAAACATGTCGGGTTTTTACCTTACAATAGCTAAAACATTTCTTATAAAATCCTCTGATATTAGAATAGGGTCTATATACAAATACTTGTTAAAATAGCCGAAATTGTTACATTCATTAAATTCCATCTACTAGCCACAAAGTGGGCAATACGAACAAAACTCGTAAAAGGCTCGTAGGGGGAATGGATTTCCAACTAATGAATAGGCACTGGGGTACCACCTGTTATAGTACGTGGCCTAGATCATCATACCGAGGATTACTCCCAATCCCCTACAACACAAGACCGGGACTACCCCTTACTGAATAATCCCGAGTAAGATCACCCCACGGTTGGGATCAGCAACCGCACCACTAAGCCGAAATAAAAAGAGACATCTAGAAAGGGATGACCTTTCCCTAATGGGTACTACCCACATAGCCTTGCTGCATATCCCCTGATTTTCAGTCACTTTGGCTGATGAGGCTTAAGGCTAAGCGTTACCTTTAGAACGTTTCACTTAGAATGCCCATCGTCCACTTGACGATGTTTCGAAAGCATTCATCCATACGAGTTCGTCCGGGGTTCGAAGGAAACCGAAGGCACTACTCCTACTATATCCATTTTGGAATCATCCTCAGGATTAGTAGCGACTAGCCCTTTCACTTCACTGCTCCATTTTCGACTTCGAACTCGTTTTACCCACGAAAACGTACAAACCGGATTGAAGTGGTTTTCGAGAAATTAATCCTGATCCCGGTCTGTACGAAACGATCAACGCATTGGCCAATATTGATAGTCGGTGATTTAACTATCAATTAACATTCAGAAACATCCATTGTAACGACCCGTAATTTTCGTAAATTAAATTTGTCATTTTAATAAGATTTACGTAAATTTAATTTACAAGAAATAAAGATTTTATAATTAATAATGAAGCAAATGCTGAGAATGAAATGAAACCATGGGAATATAAGGCTAAGTATTTACAGTTGAAACAAAATGACGAATAAATTGAAGTGATGTAAATTGTTATACTAGGCTAAAAGTTGCATATAAGAGAACAAAGGTAAGTAGTGAATTTAGTTAATGAATTAATAAAATTAAATAGTAAATTGAATTAAATCAATGTCCGGTACAAATTGAAATATTGTTTGAAATGAAAGCTTATAAATTGTAAGCATTTAATTTACAAATGAAATCAGTGTATTAATTTAGTTGTAACTGAATGTAAATTAATGAAATTATGTAACAATTGATAAATGATGGCATTCATGAATGAAATAAGATTTGTAAGTAATAAAGGAATAATTGAAATAAACATTTACCAATGATATAGTATATTGATTTATATAGACTTGATAAAAGATTTGAATTGAATCAGTCTATTTAGTTGAAACTAATTAATTGGTATGCAAATTATAAATGGGTTTACAGTAAGAAATTATACTACCGTGAACTGGAATTAAGATGAAATTGAAAAATTCAAGTATGTGATGCAAATATATCATATATAGCAGTGGAGTAAAAAAATTAGTGTTATTATAACCTGGTTGGTAGGTAACAAACTTATAACTGAATTTAAAAGAAAATAGGTGACAATGAATATAGATTGTTCATTTATTTGGTGTGTTAAATAAATTTTGGTATTCAATAGCAATAAATATAAATAATTAATTGAAACTGTTGTAAGGTCAAAATTTATGGCATATAATAAGTTGAGGGATAGTTTTCATTAAAGGTAATTTATTTATTATGTTAATGTAAATTAAAATAATTAGAGGTATGTAAATGAGGATTAATACCATGTTTGGAAGTTGTAATTTAGAGGATATTAAGAATTAGGAAGTGAATTTTGAATTATTTGCAATACAAATAAAGAAAATGTTACGTTACTACTAACTGAGGGAATCATTAATTAATTTAATGAAAGTTAAATCAGTGGAATTAATGGAGATTAATTTATGTTAGTTATTTAGGGTAGTGACTAAATTTGGTAACCCATTTGCAATTAATGACAATAGTATTGATATAAGCTAATAAGTTAAATGTCAATGCAATACCAATTAATGGATTGAATGTGATTATGAAATTGGAATTAATAAATGCAGTAAATAGTTCAGGGCAAATAAATTTATGGAACAAATGTTAAGATCTTAACTGATGGTAATTAATAATTGAAGATAATGTAAATTCCATTTATAATATGACTATGGGTGAATGAAAAGATTGTAAATCAATATTTGTTTATCTATATGAATATAAAGAATTAAGGTAATTGAGTTTTTGCAATTAAGTAAAAATTAAACATTTATTTTTACGTTAATTGAAAATTTAGTTGAAATTGAAAAATATTTATGTATGTTAATTTCATCCATTTGGCTATAATGGATTAAATAATAAGAATGAAGATTTAATTCAATGAAATTTTTGGAAACTTAATTTGATAATTTCTAAATTTAATAAAAATGAAAATTTGACACTGAAATGAGAAGTTAATCAACTTTAAATTGACTTTTAAATTGCTAAAACATTGTAATTTGATTGAGACATATAAAGGTAATAAAATTTGTCAAATTTAAGATTTAAAAAAAAATTGGATTTTATTAATAAATTTTTAATTTATTTAATTAATATAAAATTAGCCATTTTGGCCACTGACTCGGATTCTGACGAAACCAGTTTCATCGGATCCATAACGATGAATTTTAATAGTGTTTCAAGTTTCATAACTATCGGACTTTTTGTTTGATCGTACCGACTCGAAACTCCTTGAAATTTATGCAATTTAAATCAATCTAAATCAATTTAGAAAAATTGAATTTAGCATAACTTCTTCATACGATAGAATTTAGACGTGAAACTTTTTCCATCGCGTTTAAAATATTTTTAAACATATATTTTGATATATAGGTTGACCCATTTTCGTTCTGGAGTAGAAACGGGCTTTTCGGGCCATAGATTGTTCAACACGTTTATTTATCTGGTCCATCTACTCTATTTCAACCCTACCTATAAATACCCTGTTATAAACCCTAATTTCTCCTCATTCGCATTTGTCTGTACGTACCTACTTTTTCAGCTCCTCATCCCAATGGAAGACAAAGCCTAATTCCCAAATTCCAAAAAAAAAAAATCAATTTCAAAAAAAAAAAAAAATTGCGGATCTACAGCGGCTTCTGGTCGCCCTTCGGGTTTCAAAGGAGAAAACCTAGAGCAACTTCGGGTCAGGGAGAAAATGACTCGGGTCGCTCCAGGTCGTTTTGGCGAAAACTCCAAGAAGCATCGGGGAATTGAGGCGGCGCACCGAAGTCGAACCCGAAATCGACTCAGGATCAGAATTTTTCATTTTTCAAATTTTCATAACTTTTGCGTACGAGCTCGGATTCACGCGCGGTTTGTTTTGCTGGGATCGTATCGGAATTTCTGATGTTTTGGCACGGGTTTGGATAAATTTGGAGACTGTCCAATTTTTGGGTTTAAATTGGATTTGAATTCAATTTAAATTCAAAAAGGTGATTGTTTTAACCCACTCACAACTTCTAAAATTTCTTATGTTTGTTAAATTGATTTAAGATTCGAGTAGAAATTTGTTTATGACTATTTGGCATGTTTTATTCGTCTCAGTTAAATCGCATTTATTAAATTTAACTCTTAATTAATTTTATTTATTGCATATAATTTGACAGTTAGAATTTATTTATTTGCATATTAACTGCCTGTTATGATTATATTTATTTTTATTTCATATTAACTGCCAGTTAAATTTACATTTATTTTGCATATAAACTTCTAGTTTAACAGTAGTTAAATTTATTTTTGAATATAAACTGTTAGTTAATACATGTTATTTATTTCCTGTTATATTGTATATGCTATATATTGATGTTTGTTTAAATTGCTGATGATTGAAATAAATTGATGATGATTGAAATAAATTGGTCAATGATTGATATTGGATGAATGGATGATGTGTTCTATCTCATATAAACTGCAAGTTATCATGCATTTTCATTTCATTCAGGATTGTGGTTTGAAATGATATACAACAGCATTTTATTTTTAAATTGCGGATTGAAATGATAAACATCCGTATCACTTGACCATAGAGTAGAAAATTTTATACAGGCACCGCGGTATATATATATGTAAAAATATTTTGAAATGATTTTCTATGGTTTTGTAAAGTTATATATATATGGTTTATGGGATATTGATTTGGTTATTGATAAAGGTTATTATATATATAGAAATTTTCAATCTTTAAGCTTTGTATAAATTTGATTTGAAGTTTAAAATAAATCTTGATTTTAAGATCAAATAAGATTAAGCATTTATTAAAAATTTAATTTCTGGAGTTTCATTGACTTAAATGAGAATAAGGTTGGAATATGAATATTAAGTTGAATTGGAATTAAATAAAAAGTTAGA
Organism: Allium cepa; assembly: GCA_030765085.1. Classification (NCBI taxonomy): domain Eukaryota; kingdom Viridiplantae; phylum Streptophyta; class Magnoliopsida; order Asparagales; family Amaryllidaceae; genus Allium; species Allium cepa. The sequence continues at coordinate 916,543,733 of CM060932.1, forward strand.
ATTTCTAAAGGATATGATTTTATAACTTGATGTTTGTGTAGAGTGATCTAAATGAATATCAGGTTGATTTAAATGAATATATAATAAATTGAAAGATTTTCCAGTCATGTGAAGTTAAAGGTTTTTCTTAAATTATATTGAATTCATTAAGTAAATATTTCAAGTCTAAATAATAAGTAAATTGAATTTAATATATATATATATAGGATTGTCAAATGAGTTTGTTTTGAAATGGTGAAATATTTAAAGCTTTGAAACATAAGAATTGAAAAGGTATTTGGAAGTTTAAATCGATATTTGAAAATTGATTTTGAAATCTAAAGAAGCTATTGTGTTTTATAAAGTAATTTAATATTTAACCATTTAAGAGATGGAAATTTGCTTCGAAGTTATTATTTTCAAGGTAGTATGATTTGAAAATATTATATTCAAGAGTTTTGATTTCTAAATATTTTACTTTGAAAATCCTATGATTTTGGAAAAGAATATATATTGGAAAATAAAATGACATTATATGATTTTGGGTCTAAATGATATCGTATTGATTTGGGGTTTTAAAAATATAAATGATATCATATTTATATAGGTTTAAAATGGATATTTTATTCTGGTTTTAAAGTTTAATTACTTAAATGACCGCGGTGTTATAATAACGTTTGGTTGTTGAAGAGACCGGGATCGGAAGTTGTCATACTCTCTACCAACTCCGAAAACCACTTTAACAGCCGTGTACGCCGTGGAGATTCCAGAATGAAGTAGGTTGGTGGAGGCGTTTCCTGCAAGGTAAATACGTGGACCCGACTCCCGTGAGTTGGCATAAGGTGGCTAAAACAGGAGCGATTCTCGGGCCAATGAGGTCATTCCTCTAATCGGACACTCCTCTTCGATATTATACTTTGACTTTGGATTGATTCAGTGGCCACTTTTACTTTGATTTTTGGGGGAGTTTGTTCGAGGTGGGCGGTAGCTGCGGCTACGCGTTTCCATCAGCCCGGATAGCAATTGGTATATCTACCTTGGCATTGCCTAGTTGTGCCGTGTTACCAACCATACCGAGCCTTTACTACGAGTTTCTATTTGTGTCGTACCTATGGAGTGTCTTCTCGTAGTCTCCCGATCAGGAGATATGCAGGCACTGTATAGACTATTGGCACTATTACATGTTAAGGTGGAAAATGTAAAGCCTTAGCGCTATTTTAAAGTAAGTTTATTTTACAATTAGACACTATTATAATAGCGCAATATACTACATAATAAGTAGTTTAACGGATCCTTAGGAGATGTAAATCCCGAGCAACTCTTGAGTTACCGTACTCATATTTATTTCTGTTAATTTAACTCACATAAGATCTTTTAGTTCTGACTCGAGTGTTTTTGTCTTTTCAAATTCGCTCGGGTCAGTCCGAGCATTTCAGAATCGAAGACTTTTGATCTGGAGGACGAAGACGGAGATTTCTACGATTATTATAAATTATATACCACTTCACTATTTAATTCCGCTGCATTGATTATGATTGGTATGTGAACTCTGATATTTATTGTATAAAGAAGAATCAAATGTTTGTAAACAGTTTATGAACTATACATTTATTATTATATTTTATCCTTCCGCTGTGAGATTCTATTTTGTTTTTCTTTCCCTGTTTTTTTTCTTATTTACCCCATAATAATCCACCTTCCATATGGTTTGAATTGGCACGTGTGTCGATTTAAAGCATGCGAAAAGGCGGGATGTTACATCTAGTATCAGAGCCAGGTTTAGCGATAAACCTTAGCTTAGTGGGGTTTGACTCTTTACTAATAGGGTAGTAATACCCTATGGGAGTCGCTGAGTGTATATATATGAGAGAGCGTATTTGCTAGTTTTACAAAAAGATTTAATATTGTGTTAATCTGTTCCGTTTTGTATTTATAAATTCTAGTTGGTGCATGGGACGCTGTGACATCAATAGGGATCTCTAAACACTTAATAGGACAGACCGACATAATATTTGTTTTAATATAGGTGTATGAAATAATTTTGCCTATTATATTTCTATATATAAAATAAATTTATTTTTTATAAATAAGATATATATTTGGTTGCAATATATTGGTTGTTAGGTAATAAAATTTATAAATAATAGGTGAAATTAGATGGAAAATAAAATTGGAAATTTAGAACTTAAGTTCCGGAGTTTTGGAAATTCTTTCAATTGATTTTGGAATATAATAATAATACTATTAGAAGTATTTTCTGATACAAATATTTCAATATAATTTGAAAGAATTGTTTAAAAAGAAATTTTGAAAAGAAATAAGTTATGTACTCCCGTCTCCGTCGCTTGAAAATAATTTCGGTGATGAGTGCACGCATCATCGACTTTCATTTTCGAGTTTCGAAGTGGGAAGGCCACTGTAGTAGTTTTACTACAGATTTATTTTGATAAATAAAAGTGAATTTTTAATTTGTTTTAAATATAATTGGGTTTATAAGTTGTAAGTATATATATTTACCTATTATTTTTAAAATAATTTGAAATTTAACCCAGTATTTAGTTCTTAAGTTTCCACAAATAAATAGTTTCAATTATTCTAGTGAAATGGAATCTAAGTAATTAATAATTGAAATCCTAAATGAAATAAGAGGTTTAATGCTAGGTTATTAATGGTATTAAATGAAATTTAAAATTGTAACCTATGAAATAAAGGATATAATTACCGAACTTCAATTAAAATAAGAGATTTAATGATAGGTTATGAATGAAATTAAATGAAATTTAAAATTGTAACCTATGAAATAAAGGATATAATTACTGAACTTCAATTAAAATAAGAGATTTAATGATAGGTTATGAATGAAATCAAATGAAATTTGAAATTGTAACCTATGAAATAAATGATATAATTACTGAACATTAATTAAAAATAAAATTGAGTAAAACTTGTATAACTTTCAATTACATTCTTAAAAAGCATATATATAACTTACCAAATATTAAAAGTTGAAATGTTAATAAGAAATGTAATAGATATTATACAAGTAATAAATTTGAGGTAATGAAGGTAATTAATGAAATTCTTTAATAAATAAGGATTTGATGTTGTAATTGTTGTAAACTTAAGTTATAATTGAAATTTTACTACATTTAAAATATAATTAAAGGTAAACATTATAAATAGATGATGATAAATTTAAGTAAATAAAATGGAATGCTATTATAATAAAATATGATAAAGAGTGAGTATTGTAAGTAGGCAACTAGAAACATAAGTATATGGTTGAAGCTATTATGAATAAAATAAGTAGAAAAGATGAATGAAGTAAATATATATTTGTAGACTTAAATTAATGATTAACGTGATAAGAAATTGATATGCAGATGAATACTATAAACAAATAAAGCTATGCAATATGAAAGGAAAAGAGAAAAATGAATTATATATATATATATATATATATATATATATAAGTATGAGTGCAAACAAGTGTTATAAACACTAAATTAATTAATGGAAATAAAAGTTGTAAGAAATAAATGTAAAGTAAAAAGATAAACCATATATGAAATAAAAGGAGAAATAAAACAACAAAGGTATGAAATGCAATTAAGAATAAGTAAAGTTGATTGTTGTTTGGATTTGTTGTTGTTTTGGGTTATGGTTGTTTAGGTAAGATACTTTAAATTTGGTGGGATGGATGAATAATCTATTTTGTTTCATCTAAGACTGTTGAGTAAATGATGCGCTAGTGGTTTATTCTTCATTCTGTACAATTTAAAAGTTTTGAACCCGAACAACTATTTGTTTGTTTGATTGAATGGTTGCTTTGTATTGGTTGTGTATGTTGTTTTGATTTGTTGTTAGTGATTGAAACCACTTAAATTTTCACTTTATATAAACTGTTAACCCTTTGGATTTTATAAGTGAAATGCAGGTTATGGAAGCAATTGCTACTGCTTTTGGTTCCATAAATTAAGCGTAAATTGCCCGACAAATAGGTACGTTTCGGATTACAGTTTATAGCGCTATTTCAATATTTTCCCATGTTGGGATATTATATTTTGGATATTATATGTGATATTTTGATATATTCGATATTATATTTTCTCCCGAGCCTCCCCGTACAAAGGAGACTCTGCCAAAATTTTCTGTAAATTTTGGACTTAGAAAATATTTTGAAAATGTTTTCCAAACTTTATTAGTTTGATTATAATAAAAAAAATTAATGATTATAAATTAGTATATTTTATCTAAATTAATTTTGTAAATTAATTTGTTTATAAATTTAATATTTAATATGATATTGATTTCTTAATTCTTCTTTTCCATTCTTTTCCTTTTCGGGGACGAAAAGTTTTGAGTGGGGGAGAGTGTAACGACCTGTAATTTTCGTTAATTAAATTTGTCATTTTAATAAGATTTACGTAAATTTAATTTACAAGAAATAAAGATTTTATAATTAATAATGAAGCAAATGCTGAGAATGAAATGAAACCATGGGAATATAAGGCTAAGTATTTACAGTTAAAACAAAATGACGAATAAATTGAAGTGATGTAAATTGTTATACTAGGCTAAGAGTTGCATATAAGAGAACAAAGGTAAGTAGTGAATTTAGTTAATGAATTAATAATATTAAATAGTAAATTGAATTAAATCAATATCCGGTACAAATTGAAATATTGTTTGGAATGAAAGCTTATAAATTGTAAGCATTTAATTTACAAATGAAATCAGTGTATTAATTTAGTTGTAACTGAATGTAAATTAATGAAATTATGTAACAATTGATAAGTGATGGCATTCATGAATGAAATAAGATTTGTAAGTAATAAAGGAATAATTGAAATAAACATTTACCAATGATATAGTATATTGATTTATATAGACTTAATAAAAGATTTGAATTGAATCAATCTATTTAGTCGAAACTAATTAATTGGTATGCAAATTATAAATGGGTTTATAGTAAGAAATTATACTACCGTGAATTGGAATTAAGATGAAATTGAAAAATTCAAGTATGTGATGCAAGTATATCATATATAGCAGTGGAATAAAAAAATTAGTGTTATTATAACCTGGTTGGTAGGTAACAAACTTATAACTGAATTTAAAAGAAAATAGGTGACAATTAATATAGATTGTTCATTTATTTGGTATGCTAAATAAATTTTGGTATTCAATCGCAATAAATATAAATAATTAATTGAAACTGTTGTAAGGTCAAAATTTATGGCATATAATAAGTTGGGGGATGGTTTTCATTAAAGGTAATTTATTTATTATGTTAATGTAAATTAAAATAATTAGAGGTACGTAAATGATGATTAATACCATGTTTGGAAGTTGTAATTTAGAGGATATTAAGAATTAGGAATTGAACTTTGAATTATTTGCAATACAAATAAAGAAAATGTTACGTTATTGTTAACTGAGTGAATCATTAATTAATTTAATGAAAGTTAAATCAGTGGAATTAATGGAGATTAATTTACGTTAGTTATTTAGGGTGGTGACTAAATTTGGTAATCCATTTGCAATTAATGACAATAGTGTTGATATAAGCTAATAAGTTAAATGTCAATGCAATACCAATTAATGGATTGAATGTGATTATGAAATTGGAATTAATAAATGCAGTAAATAGTTCAGGGCAAATAAATTTATGGCACAAATGCTAAGATCTTAACCGATGGTAATTAATAATTGAAGATAATGTAAATTCCATTTATAATATGACTATGGGTGAATGAAAAGACTGTAAATCAAGATTTGTTTATTTATATGAATATAAAGAATTAAGGTAATTGAGTTTTTGCAATTAAGTAAAAATTAAACATTTATTTTTACGTTAATTGAAAATTTAGTTGAAATTGAAAAATATTTATGTATGCTAATTTCATCCATTTGGCTATAATGGATTAAATAATAAGAATGAAGATTTAATTCAATGAAATTTTTGGAAACTTAATTTGATAATTTCTAATTTAATAAAAATGAAAATTTGACACTGAAATGGGAAGTTAATCAACTTTAAATTGACCATTAAATTGTTTAAAACATTGTAATTTGATTGAGACATATCAAAGTAATAAAATTTGTCAAATTTAAGATTTAAAAAAAAAATTGACTTTATTAATAAATTTTTAATTTATTTAATTAATATAAAATTAGCCATTTTGGCCACTGACTCGGATTCTGACGAAACCAGTTTCTTCGGATCCGTAACGGTGAATTTTAATAGTGTTTCAAGTTTCATAACGATCGGACGTTTCGTTTGATCGTACCGACTCGAAACGCCTTGAAATTTATGCAATTTAAATCAATCTAAATCAATTTGGAAAAATTGAATTTTGCATAACTTCTTCATATGATGGAATTTGGACGTGAAACTTTTTCCATCGCGTTTAAAATATTTTTAAACATATATTTTGATATATAGGTTGACCCATTTTCGTTCCGGAGTAAAAACGGGCTTTTCGGGCCATAGATTGTTCAGCACGTTTATTTATCTGGTCCATCTACTCTATTTCAACCCTACCTATAAATACCCTGTTATAAACTCTAATTTCTCCTCATTCTCATTTGTCCGCACGTACCTTCTTTCTCAGCTCCTCATCCCAATGGCAGACAAAACCTAATTCCCAAATTCCAAAAAAAAAAAATCAATTTCAAAAAAAACAAAAAAACAAAAAAACAAAAAAACAAAAAAACAAAAAAAAATTGCGGATCTGCAGCAGCTTCTTGTCGCGCTTCGGGTTTCAGAGGAGAAAACCCTAAGCAACTTCGGGTCAGGAAGAAAATGACTCGGTCGCTTCGGGTCGTTTTGGCGAAAACTCCAAGCAAGCATCGGGGAATTGAGGCGGCGCACCGAAGTCGAACCCGAAGTCGACCCAGGACCAGAATTTTCCATTTTTCAATTTTCATAACTTTTGCATACGAGCTCGGATTCACGCGCGGTTTGTTTTGCGGGGATCGTATCGGAATTTCTGACGTTTTGGCCCTGGTTTGGATGAATTTGGAGACTGTTCAATTTTTGGGTTTAAATTGGATTTGAATTCAATTTAAATTCAAAAAGGTGAGTGTTTTAACCCACCCACAACTTCTAAAATTTCTTATGTTTGTTAAATTGATTTAAGGTTCAAGTAGAAATTTGTTTATGACTGTTTGACATGTTTTATTCATCATCTCAGTTAAATCGCATTTATTTAAGTTAACTCTTAATTAATTTTATTTATTGCATATAATTTGACAGTTAGAATTTATTTATTTGCATATTAACTGCCTGTAATGATTATATTTATTTTTATTTCATATTAACTGCCAGTTAAATTTACATTTATTTTGCATATAAACTGCTAGTTTAAAAGTAGTTAAATTTATTTTTGAATATAAACTGTTAGTTAACACATGTTATTTATTTCCTGTTATATTATATATGCTATATATTGATGTTTGTTTAAATTGCTGATGATTGAAATAAATTGATGATGATTGAAATAAATTGGTTGATGATTGATATTGGATGAATGGATGATGTGTTCTATCTCATATAAACTGCAAGTTATCATGCATTTTCATTTCATTCGGGATTGTGGTTTGAAATGATATACAACCGCATTTTATTTTTAAATTGCGGATTGAAATGATAAACATCCGTATCACTTGACCATAGGGTAGAAAATTTTTTACAGGCACCGCGGTATGTGTGTGTGTGTGTGTGTGTGTGTGTGTGTGTATATACTGAAATGATTTTCTATGGTTTTGTAAAGTTATATATATATGGTTTATGGGATATTGATTTGGTTATTGATAAAGGTTATTATATATATAGAAATTTTCAATCTTTAAGCTTTGTATAAATTTGATTTGAAGTTTAAAATAAATCTTGATTTTAAGATCAAATAAGATTAAGCATTTATTTAAATTTAATTTCTGGAGTTTCATTGACTTAAATGAGAATAAGGTTGGAATATGAATATTAAGTTGAATTGGAATTAATTAAAAAGTTAGAATTTTTAAAGGATATGATTTTATAACTTGATGTTTGTGTAGAGTGATCTAAATGACTATCAGGTTGATTTAAATGAATATATAATAAATTGAAAGATTTTCCAGTTGTTTGCACAAAAAATGGGCAAACACCTCCAAGTCGTATGATTTAGTCGAATTTTAAGTTGTTCTTAGTGATTTGGGCGATTTATGCAAATATATAAAAAGCAGGGACTAAACTGTAAAAGACACACGGATTTATAGTGGTTCGGCCAGAACGTGCCTACGTCCACTTTATATGTTATTCTCCTTTTCTATTCAGATTACAAGTACAAAGCTTTGATTACAAGTAACTGAAAGTTGTTTGAAAGTTCTATCCATGCTTGAGCTCTCAAACTTGTCCGCCATTGTTGTACCTCTACCCCTCTATTTATAAAGTGAGGCTGAGGGTAGGGGTCCTGGATGTATATAGCTGCTGGTGGGCCTGGGCTGAAGCAATCTGGCCTGGTAAGGTTGGTCCCGTCGTGTCCTCTCTTGCTTCTGGTTCGGTAGTGAATGACATGTGTGTTGGTCCGGTGGTGAGGGCATAGCTTGGACCGGTGATAAGTGGTTCGGGCCTTAAAGGCAAGGTGGTGTCTTGGTTCGGAGGTGGATGGTTCGGTGGTGAGTGGACCGGTTGTGCATGAAGATGGAGTTGGTTCGGCAGGGAGATGGAGTATGGGTTGGTTCGGCAGGGAGGAGGACGTGGGTTGGTTCGGCTAGGTACCGAACCAGTAATGCTTCGGTCCGGTTGTGGATGGGTGAAGTTGGTTCGGTGGGTTGATGGCTCGGTAGTAGGCTGGTTCGGTGGATGAGGGGGAGCGTCTTTGGTTCGGGATGCATGAGAGGGAGTTGGTTCGGCCGAATCTCATCCAACACTTGCCCCCCAAAGTAGGGCAGTTGTATACACATGGCATGCTTTGTTTTAGCTAGTATATCTTCACTCGGCCCTGCGTGCCGAACCAACTGGTTCGGTTGTTCGTAATTGTCTATAAGTATGGGCTTCAGGCCTTCGTTCAACTTCCATCATACGAGACAGCCGAACCACATAAGTGCTGAACCACATAAGTGCCGAATCACCTAGTGTCGAATAATCCTAGTGCCGAATCATCTTAGTGCCAAATCAGGTGCGTTTCTTTCGCCGAATGAGGTTTCTTCGTTTCACCGAACGAGAATAAAGAGACTCGGTACCGAATGAACTAAAAAAACTTTTCAACGCCGAATGAGTTCAGGGACCTTATGTGCTGAATGATCCTGAAAACCTTTATCCTTTGAGTTTTGAATTCGAGTGAAGTTGCGGACTATATATACTCATTTGTTTATATCCTCTGTTCTAACGATGTACTTTCTTGTGTTGCAGATAAATGTCTCACAAAGTTGAAACTCGATCAGAAAAGAGAAAATCTATGGACCGAAATGAGCCTCCCGTTGTGCCCCCAGTCCAGCCGGAACCAACGCGACATGGATCTGCCCCGAGGTCATTAGTGGACGGATATGGCCCTCAAGAGCTTCTGAACTCTCCTCCCGATTGCTTTCCGAGCTCCCTCAAAGAGGGACAACTTGATGTCATCGCTCGCTCCTTCGGGATTGACAGAGCGAGCATGCTGCTGCCGGGAGATGGTGTGATGCCGTATGATCCTCCTGAAGGATATTTTGCCTATAGCCGATACCATTGCATGTGCGGGGCCATTCCTCTGATCAATGCATGGATAGTCAGCTTCATTACCTACCTGAAAGGGCTCCTTTCCAGCTTTAGCCCAACTCCTACGCCATCTTAGTGTGTCTATTCGTTATCTTCCAAAGGAGGTATGGGTGCCCCCTTCTAACCGGGAAATCCGATATTTGTATAATCTGAGGGGCTACAAGAAGGGGTCTCCGTACATTAGTTTAGAGTCGGTCGTGTCCTTCAAGCCCGTCTTGGATTTATACTCGAAATTCACCATGTTTAAGAAGGAATGGTTCTTCGTCAAGGACGCCTCCGTTTCTTTTTGCCTTTTCACTTCTGGCTGTAAGTTGAATTCCACTTGTAATTTCTTTGTCCCGACTGCAATGCTTCTTCTTATATGCTTTTATTTCTTGCTAGCGACAGGTGGCTTTGCAGTCATGGAGAATGATCGCCTTGTACAAATGGCTGCGGAGATAGAGGCTATCTCAGGAAGGGATAGGTCGGCTTCTTACCTGATCAGGAATGCCACTCTCCTGCAGCACAACTTGATTCTGCCACGTCAATCTGTGGTTAATCAGAGAGATACAGCCGAGGAGAGGGCTGCCAAAGCCAAAGACGGGGCCACTGCGAAGAGTAGCAAGAGGAGACCTTTCTCGGTACCTCCAGTCGTCGGGGGGAAGAAGCTCAAGAGATCCGATGGACCCTCCCCTAGCACATGCCCAGATGTTCCGGAGGAAGAGGATGTGGAGGAGGGAGAAGGCAAGGACGAAGGAGGTGAAGCGGAGGGGGGAAGTGGTAGAGAAGGTCATGGTGATGAGGGTGGCGAAGGGCGGAGCGGTGATGGCGCCGAGGCTTTGTCTTCGGGGCAAGTAGGTGAGATTCAAGAATGGACGGATAATGCTTTCCGCCAAGCTTTTGAGGGGTTGGAAGAAGGGTCGGCCTTGGTGGAGAAACCGAAGGAAACTGATAAGGCCGGGACCGGTGCCGGTTCATCTTCTCAGAGTATTCCGGCTAAGGTCGGTGATTCAAGGTGAATTTTTGACTTCCGCGGACTCCCTTTATGATAAGGACTTAGTAATATTTTATGGCCAGCTCCCGTCCTGAAATGAGATTCAGGACTTATTGCAGTATCCCACTCCCACTCAGGGTTTGTAAAATAAATGCGTTTTCCTACTCCTTTTAACTTAACATATTTCTCGGATTATAGTTTCAGGCATTCTTGTAACACTTGGTTTTTATTCCAAGAACGGGTAAGGTGGCCAAGACATCAGATATTCGACACCGCCTTGAACAGTACAAGCTACTCAAAGCTTTTGCCAAACCGAAGCCGCCAACTAGCCGTCCCGGAGATGTGGTTGGCTATCGCCCTCTTCTTGGAGTTATTGGAGAAGATATGCAAAAGAGGAAGAGGGGCCGATCTTTGTTTGAACCTTCACCTGGCCCTCAGCCTCCAGTCCAGCCTATCCATGAAATTGCTGAGGAAGATACTGAGTTCATGCCTTCTCCACATCCATCCGAAAATCCAACCGTCACCCCGATAGACCACCTTGGTTTGGTTCGCAACCCATTTGCCGGCCACCCGGATCTGGACCTGAGTTTTCAGGACATTTCTTTACGACGAGGCCACGGTGAGCATCTTCTTCCCCGCAATCCCATGGTACGGGTGTTTGATGAGGCTAAGTCCTTAGACCTCAATTTTCTTACTACTCGGATTGTGACCATGGGGGATGAGGCCAAGGCAAACATCGATCGGGTGGCTGAAGAGACCAAGAGGCTAATGGAGCATCACGCTCGACTGGCCAAGGCTGGAGAGGAAATCGGAAGTGCTAACATTCGGTTGCGGCTAATGGTTTCTGATCAGGCCAAACAGCTTGCCGATCAGGCTATCCAGATATCCCAGCATGAAGCGGCCTCCAGACGACTAAAGAAAACCATGGAAGAGGCTAGCAAGGCTGAGTTGCGAAAAATGAAGGCTGTTTGCAAAGAACGAATTGACATGGCCATCGCAACGGTGGATGAGGTTCGGAGAGCGGATCGTGAGCAGGTAGAGGAGTTATCTGGGAGGCTTGAGGCCGCAGAGCTTGCTCAGGCCAAGCTGAAGGAGGAGATGGAAGTGATGTGGAAATCTCTTCAGGCTGACTGTTCGGGATACCAATTGGAGAGAGATGCTGCTGTCGCACGGCTGTCGGCTTCTGAGGCCCGGATGAAAGAGTTTGAGGAGAATGAGGGGATGATGGATGAGATGCTCCAGAACATGTATTTTCGAACTTGGAAGCAGGGAAACCTGTCCTGGATGGACGACTATCCTCGGGTCATGGCTAGGATATATCTTCAGGCTTTGGAGGAAGCTAAGGTCGATGCGGATAAGGAAGGTGGTGCGGCTTTCAGGATGGATGTGGTTACGGCCCAATTCACTAAGGAAGAGAAGGTGGCGGTTAAGGAGGGCATACGGCTGCTCACTGCGGATGAGGTAGGCGTGCAGCTAGGTGATGATGATCAGGGAGCAGATGCTGGTAAGTCTTCCCTCTCAATCTTTCCTTAACTTGATTGCTTATCATTTATCTGATGGATTCTTTTCCTGAATCGGACAGGTGGGACCCCTGGCTAGCATGCTGGGAGTTCTGACCATGTGGTCAAGTAGATCCCGGAGGGCGAGCAGGATAGAAGCGGAGCCCTGCTGCAGCTGATTATTTTTTGGCCTACTTGGCATTCCTGTATATACTAGTCCCAAAACATTAATGTACTTTTGGGTTGTAATTATATCATTTGTAATGAACGGCTTTATTTTTGACATGTAATTTCATAACATAAACTGATTCTGCTATATTTGAATGCTCTTGTTACTTTGATGTGTTGCATAGGAAATATAGTTGTGCATGTGCTAGTGATTCAATTGTGTTTAATGCCAAGTTCCTGCTTAAACTATAACTTATGTTTGGTAACGTTAGTGTGATGTGCGCATAAATTATAGCTATGTATTTATATACAAGAGAAGAAAGTACCGCCCTTCAAGTTTTAGCTGTATATGGTAGCTTTGAATGTCTTGTGTAGCTGAGTATGGAATGCAGCTGAGTGTCATGTCATCTAGTTGTGAGTTCCTATTTCAATCGGCGGGCATCTCCTATTCTGTGTCCTAAACTTTAGGGATCGTTATAGAGCATAGGAGGAAAGTTTTTATAAATAAAATGGAAATATAAGAAATAGTAAAACTTCCAATCACGGAAGGCCGATATGCTTAAGTTCGTGGCAAATGGGTTTTGTAGTCACTTTCCCTAGCTGTGGGTCTTGGAGAAATTTGTTACCCATCTTACGCCTCCGCGGGGAGTTTATCTTTTTTACCACAGCCGCACTTAAGACATATCGGAGCCGAGATCCAGCACAGTAACTACCCGAGCCATTATGGCCCGTAATCGTGGGTATTATTCGATTTACAGTGACCGGCTAGCGTAGGTGTCGATCGTCAACCGTGAGCTACCCCTGGCTGGCCACACCTTATGTTGGGGCTTAAAGTAGGTTCATAGTTTCCGGCAAGCCGAACGCTGTAATGAGCTGCCATCGGCTATAGTCGGCCTTCTTGATGGCTTATAATCGGCTCTTTACAGTTGGCTTTGAGGGCAGTCGCGAGCAATGAGTTAACCCGCAGCAAAGGGATGCTGGAGCAAAAGTGTCTCATCAACGAGTGCATAGATTCGTATAGTACCTGTTAGGTCTTGTCCAGGTGAGGTTGCGCTATGATGCGTTTTGAATGGAAATGCAGGATTTTGTTCAACAGAAAAGGATAAAACTCAACAAGTAGCCAAGACACAAAGGAACAAGTTAACATGAGACAAGATTTTTAAAGTGGTTCGGCAGGAGAATGCCTACGTCCACTGATTCTCTTTGTTAATTCACTTCATATGGGAAGTACAAGTTAAGAAAATTATCGACGAAGGTGTTGGATGTTCCATGCCCTCTGGAACACCTCTCCGTCCACTGTTGACAAAATATAAGCTCTGTTGTGGAGATCTTTATGAATTACATAGGGTCCCTCCCAGACTGGATCTAGTGCCCCGGGGAGCGGGAATACCCGTTTGAGGACAAGATCTCCTTCTTGTAAGCTGCGGTGTTTGACTTTGGAGTTGTATTGTGCTGCTACTTTTTGCTTGTGAGCTGCTGCTTTGAGTGCTGTATCATTTCTTCTCTCCTCAATTAGATCCAAAGACATGTGGAGGAGTTCTTCGTTCTCTTCTGGGTTGTAGTGGATCCTACGGTGGGAAGGCACTACAGTTTCAACTGGGAGCATGGCCTCCGATCCGTATGCCAAAGAGAAAGGAGTATGCCCTGTTGATGTTCTGTAAGATGTGCGGTAGGCCCAAAGTTCCGTAGGAAGTTCATCCACCCAAGCGCCTTTTGACTTTTCAAGTTTCTTCTTGATTAGGGTTTTGAGGATTTTTTTGACAGCTTCGACTTGTCCGTTTGCCTGGGGTAAGCCACAGATGAGAAGCTTTTGTGAATTCCGTGCTCTTGGCACCAGTCGGTGAATTCCTTGCTGTCAAATTGAAGTCCATTGTCCGATATGATTTTGAGTGGAACCCCGTACCTGCATAAAACATTTTTGATCAAGAAGTTAATAACTTTTGCCGAAGATATTTTATTTAGAGGCTCCGCTTCCACCCATTTGGTGAAATAGTCAACTACCACTATGGCATATTTGGCTCCGCCTCGGCCCATTGGCAGTTCGCCAATCAAGTCAATTCCCCATATTGTAAAGGGCCAAGGGCTGGTCATTTGAGTAATCTTATTTGTGGGCAGTCGAGTAATCTTAGCAAATTTCTGACATCTGTTGCATTTTTTGACGAAGTCCAAGGCATCTTTGTTTAAAGTGGGCCAGTAATACCCGTATCGGAGTGTTTTCTTGGCTAGGGTCTGCCCTCTGGTGTGATCTCCGCAACTTCCTTGATGGATGTTGGACAAGACTTTCCTGGCTTCCCTTCCAGCGATACACCTTAATAAGGGATTAGAGAAGCCACGCCGATAGAGGATGCCTTCTTGTAATGTGTAGCGGGAAGCTTTCCTTAAGATTTTTTTAGCTTCGTTACGCCCGTTGGGCAGTGTGCCACTTTGTAAGTACTTCCGGATGGGAGTCATCCAAGTTTCCTCTTCGATTGCAGCTATCATATTCATTGGCTCGTAACTCTGGGCCGGTTATTTTGAGATGGTTATTGTTCGGGAAGCAGTTTCGTCCTTCATGCTAGCTTGCTTTGCCAGTTCGTCGGCCTCCTGATTCTCTTCTCGAGGAATGTGTTTGATTAAATAGTGATCCAATTGATTGAGCAGCAGCCCGGTCTTCTTTAGATATGCTGTGAGTCATTCTCCTCGAGTCTGGAATTCTTCTAGTATCTGATTTACAATAAGTTGAGAATCACTATGGAGACATAAAGAACCGACTCCAATCTCCAGGGCAAGTTCTAATCCGGCTATCACTGCTTCTTATTCTGCGTCATTGTTGGTGGCAGCGAATTCCAACCTTAGGGAGTAGTGCAGCTTCCTTCCCCTGGGGATGATTATCACAACACCTGCCCCTGAGCCTTATTCATTTGATGCTCCATCTACGAAGAGATTCCACCTGATATTTTCTGCTACTTCAGATTGCTCCATACGTTCGTTAGTAGTGAATTCGGCAATGAAATCAGCTATGGCTTGCCCCTTGATAGCGGTGCGAGGATGGTAGGTGATATCATATTGACTCAGTTCAATGCACCACTTAAGTAGTCGCCAGAAGTGTTGGGGCGATGGAGTACCTGCCTTAGCGGTTGATCGGTTAAAACTCTGATGGAATGAGATTGGAAATAGTGTCGCAGTTTTCGTGACATGATTAGTAAACAGTATGCTACCTTTTCAAGTTTAGGGTATCTAGCTTCTGCCCCTGTAAATCTCTTGCTTACAAAGTATATGGGCCGCTGCGTGCGGTTGTCTTCTCTCACCAAAGCGGCGCTTAAAGCATGGGACGATACAGCAAGGTATAGGTATAGTTCCTCGCCTTCATTTGGAGTTGAGAGTACTGGTGGTCTCTGGAGGTGTTCGATTAAGTTAAGGAAGGCTGTCGAGCATTCGTCGGTCCATTCGAACTTTCCTTTGTCTTTCTTTAGGGCTTCAAAGAAAGGGATGCATTTGTCGGTTGCTTTAGAGATGAACCTGCTTAGGGCGGCCACTTTCCCATTTAGGCTTTGCATCTCTCTTCGAGTCGATGGTATCTTGATATCTTGCAAAGCCTGAACTTGTTCGGAGTTTGCTTCAATTCCCCTGGCATGGACGATGAATCCCAAGAACTTTCCCGACGATACTCCGATGGAGCACTTTAGAGGGTTCAGCTTCATTCCATATTGGCGAAGTACTTGAAACATCTCTTTCAGGTGGTTTATATGATCGTTGGCTTTCCTCAATTTTACCAGCACGTCATCCACATAAACTTCCATAGTTCGTACTATTAGTTTCGCAAACATCTTGTTGACGAGGCGCTGATAAGTAGCTCCGGCATTTTTAAGTCCAAAAGGCATTACTCTGTAGCAGTACAATCCCCGGTCGGTGATGAAACTAGTGTGGTCTTGATCGGGGGCGTGCATAGGGATCTGGTTATATCCTGAGTATGCATCCATAAAGGATAAGATTTCGTGCCCGGCTGTGCTGTCCACGAGCTGTTCGATTCGGGGGAGTGGGAAACAGTCCTTTGGACAAGCGTCATTTAAGTTGGAGAAGTCGATGCATGTTCGCCACTTCCCATTAGCCTTTTTTACCAGTACCGGGTTGGCGATCCATTCTGGGTAGATGGCTTCTCGTATGAAGTTATTGGCAAGTAGGTTCTTTACTTCTTCCTCGAGGGTTGCTGATCGTTCTGCCCCCATGCTTCTCTTTTTCTGCTTTACTGGCACCTTGGTGGGACGATGTTCAGCACGTGGCATGCTACGTCTGGGGAGATTCCTGTCATGTCAGCATGCGTCCATGCAAATACGTCCATGTTGTGGCGAAGAAAATCAATGAGTTGATCCTTTAATTCTTCTTTTAGTTGAGATCCGATTTTCAATAGTCTACTTGAGTCGTGTTTGTCTATAGCTACGAATTCCATAACCTCTGCAGGCTCGGCGGTGGCCTCCTCCTCTTTGTCCCTGGGGTCTAATTCATTGAAAGGATCACTGGTATATCGAAGAGGAGAGGCTTTCTTTAGTTGATATGCTTCCAAGTTTTTCATGCAGAGAGTAGTCTCTGCATTTTTCCCTTTATCTTTTCTACGGTTATTACGAAGTTCAGTTACATAGCAGTCTCGAGCAGCGTCTTGATCTCCCTCCATTTCTCCTATTCCGTTATCTGTTGGAAATTTCATCTTCTGACACCATGGGGCTAGGACAATTTGGAAGTCAGACAAGGCAGGTCTTCCCAAAAAGGCGTTGTAGGCCGAGTGGTTCTCTATTAGTACAAATGTTTGTTTTCGCACAACGGAGCGGGGATGACTTCCTATTTCAACAAAGAGGTCCAGTTGCCCGAGGGGCATCTTCGCATCTCCAGTGAAACCATGTAGTGGTTTGTTGTAGGGAGACACATCCTTCATTGACAGCTTCATTTTGTCGAAAGCATGCTTGAATAGGATATTTACTGAGCTCCCAGTGTCTACTAAAATTCGAAAAACTTTGGATGGACCGAACCAGGTAGAAATGACCATAGGATCCATGTATGGGTACTGCCTTCCCTCTAGATCACGCCTACTGAATGTGATGTCGTCGTTCTCTTTCCGTTTTGGGTGGCGTTCTTCCATAACTGAATTAACATAGCCTTCATCGTTCCTAAGTGACTTACCGTATCTTTCCATCTCTGCCCAGCTTCTGTCGGTGATGTGTGGTCCTCCTGATATGGTATGGACCACTATTTTCTCTTGACTAGAGCCGCTGGTGTTGCTATTTCCTCCGCCTACTTCTGGGAGGGGTAGTCCTGCGTTTTCATTGGCAGGAGCTGGAGTCCTGTTATGGCTTTTTACATAGCGTTCCAGTCTCTTCCTTCTGACGTGTTCTTCAAAAGTCCCGGAGATGGTGGCATTCATTGGTGTCATGTCCATGGGATTCGTGGAAGTGGCAAAACTTTCAAGACTTGAGTGCGTTATCTGACTCCTTCTTGTGCAGGGGGCGCTTGTATCTGACTTCGTCTTGAGTGGCTAGGAAGATGTTTTCGATTGTTTCATTCAAAGGAGTGTAGGAGTCAAATCTTGATCCTGGTCGATATAAGCGCTTTTCTCCCTTCTTGCCCCCAGCATTGTCTCTAGAGTCACTTCTCCGAACATCCTTTGTTGCAGCGGGAACCCTGTCTGGAGCTGTCTTAGCTTGTTGCCCTGACTGCCTCTCAGTGGCAGCGTCTTCAAGTCTCATATACTTTCAGTTTCATGGAAGAAATCAGGTAAAGTAGTTGGTTTTTCCTTGGTTAGTCTTCTAGCAAATTTAGTATCCGGATGTACACCACTGCAGAGGGCCATTAGGATAAGTTTCTCGTCGGCATCTTGGACTGCGGCCGCCGCGGTGTTGAATCAGATTAGATATTGTTGCACTGTCTCTTCGGGTTTCTGTTTGATATTAGATAAGGAATAAGCGTCCTTGGGTTGTTCCACATGAATGCGGAACTGGCTGATGAACTTTTCTTTCAACATTTCCCATGAGCTGATGGACCCTTGGGGTAGGTGGCAGAACCAGGAGGTAGCTAGATCTGCCAAGAATATTGGGAAGCATTTACACAACACTCCCTCTGTTGCTCCGCTCATGAGCATATGCTGGGTGTATCTCTGTAAGTGTACGATGGGGTCAGAGGTTCCCTTGTAAGGCTCCATTGTTGGCATTCTCCATTCCCGGGGGGTGATGGCAGTTTCGATATTGCGGGTGAAGGGGCTGGTTACCCTAGCACCTATCCCTCGATCCCTTTGCTCCCGTTGGACGCACTCTCTGAATAATCGCGCTATCCTTTCATCAGAACTTAGAGCGGATAGAAATGAGTTTGGTTCTTCCCTGTGGGATCGATCCCATCCAGATGACTTGCAGAGATGGTATAGTCTATCACTCCTAACGTTTTCCAATGGCTGTCTTCGATCTTCTGGGAGCATGCTAGGGTCAGCTACAGTTGGCCCTTGCCTGGATCTTCCCCTGCTGGATTCTGCTCCAAGCACTTCCTCGGGCCAACTTCAGGCTGGACTCTAGCTCGGCCCCGCTCAGTAGCGTTCCCATGGCTAGGTAGCATGATGGGCTCAGCTACATCCGACCCTTGCCTGGTACCTCCCCTGTTGGGTTCGGTTCCAAGTGCTTCTTCGGGTCGGAATTCGGGCTGAGTCCGGGTTCGGCTCCTACCATTCCTGTTTCTGTTGTTAGCCTCTTCGTAGAAAAAAGATCTTTGTCGTCTCCCAAATCCTCCAGACTGGGACTCACCCCACGATTCAGTGTTACAGTTGGAATCTTCAGCATCCCTTAAGCGTGACGTAAGTTGATCCACCAAGGCTTCTTGTTGGGATGTGAAGCGATTAGTTACTTCAGCCACAACTCTGTCCAGATCTGCCCTGGTAATTGGTTGCTCCGTGGCAGGGGCTGTCGGATTTTCCTGATTTCCATTTGCTGTAGGAGCAGGATGATTCTCTTGATCTGTGATCACTGGATCTGGGATACTGTTAGTTGCGACGCTCTTTCTTTTGCTAATATCTTTCCTCGGCCTGGGAGGCATGTTTACCACGCAATGAGCGATGTTGTTAGGGAAAAGGTTGAGTGGGAGAAGCTCGAAGCTTCTAGCTCGAGCTCTCAGTGAAAGCACCAAAAATGTTTGCACAAAAAATGGGCAAACACCTCCAAGTCGTATGATTTAGTCGATTTTAAGTTGTTCTTAGTGATTTAGGCGATTTATGCAAATATATAAAAAGCAGGGACTAAACTGTAAAAGGCACACGGATTTATAGTGGTTTGGCCAGAACGTGCCTACGTCCACTTTATATGTTATTCTCCTTTTCTATTCAGATTACAAGTACAAAGCTTTGATTACAAGTAACTGAAAGTTGTTTGAAAGTTCTATCCATGCTTGAGCTCTCAAACTTGTCCGTCATTGTTGTACCTCTACCCCTCTATTTATAGAGTGAGGCTGAGGGCAGAGGTCCTGGATGTATATAGCTGCTGGTGGGCCTGGGCTGAAGCAATCTGGCCTGGTAAGGTTGGTCTGGTCGTGTCCTCTCTTGCTTCTGGTTCGGTAGTGAATGGCATGTGTGTTGGTCCGGTGGTGAGGGCATAGCTTGGACCGGTGATAAGTGGTTCGGGCCTTAGAGGCGAGGTGGTGTCTTGGTTCGGAGGTGGATGGTTCGGTGGTGAGTGGACCGGTTGTGCATGGAGATGGAGTTGGTTCGGCAGGGAGATGGAGAGTGGGTTGGTTCGGCACGGAGGAGGACGTGGGTTGGTTCGGCTAGGTACCGAACCAGTAATGCTTCGGTTCGGTTGTGGATAGGTGAAGTTGGTTCGGTGGGTTGATGGCTCGGTAGTAGGCTGGTTCGGTGGATGAGGGGGAGCATCTTTGGTTCGGGATGCATGAGAGGGAGTTGGTTCGGCCGAATCTCATCCAACACCAGTCATGTGAAGTTAAAGGTTTTTCTTAAATTATATTGAATTCATTAAGTAAATATTTCAAGCCTAAATAATGAGTAAATTGAATTTAATATATATGGGATTGTCAAATGAGTTTGTTTTGAAATGGTGAAATATTTAAAGCTTTGAAACATAAGAATTGGAATGGTATTTGGAAGTTTAAATCGATATTTGAAAATTGATTTGTGAAATTTAAAGAAGCTATTGTGTTTTATAAAGTAATTTAATATTTAACCATTTAAGAGATGGAAATTTGCTTCGAAGTTATGATTTTCAAGATAGTATGATTTGAAAATATTATATTCAAGAGTTTTGATTTCTAAATATTTTACTTTGAAAACCCTATGATTTTGGAAAAGAATATATATTGGAAAATAAAATGACATTATATGATTTTGGGTCTAAATGATATCGTATTGATTTGGGGTTTTAAAAATATAAATGATATCATATTTATATGGGTTTAAAATGGATATTTTATTCTGGTTTTAAAGTTTAATTATTTTAAATAACCGCGGTGTTATAATAACGTTTGGTTGTTGAAGAGACCGGGATCGGAAGTTGTCATACCTCTGCCAACTCCGAAAACCACTTTAACAACCGTGTACGCGGTGGAGATTACAGAATGAAGTAGGTTGGTGGAGGCGTTTCATGCACGTAAATACGTGGACCCAACTCCCGTGAGTTGGCATAAGGTGGCTAAAACAGGAGCGATTCTCGGGCCAATGAGGTCATTCCTCTGATCGGACACTCCTCTTCGATATTATACTTTGACTTTGGATTGATTCAGTGGCCACTTTTACTTTGATTTTTGGGGGAGTTTGTTCGAGGTGGGCGGTAGCTGCGGCTACGCGTTTCCATCAGCCCGGATAGCAATTGGTATATCTACCCTGGCATTGCCTAGTTGTTCCGTGTCACCTACCATACCAAGGTTTTACTACGAGTTTCTATTTGTGTCGTACCTATGGATTGTCTTCTCGTAGTCTCCCGATCAGGAGATATGCAGGCACTGTATAGACTATTGGCACTATTACGTGTTAAGATGGAAAATGTAAAGCCTTAACGCTATTTTAAAGTAAGTTTATTTTACAATTAGACACTATTATAATAGCACAATATACTACATAATAAATAGTTTAACGGATCCTTAGGAGATGTAAATCCCGAGCATCTCTTGAGTTACCGTACTCATATTTATTTCTGTTAATTTAACTCACATAAGATCTTTTAGTTCTGACTCGAGTGTTTTTGTCTTTTCAAATTCGCTCGGGTCAGTCCGAGCGTTTCAGGATCGAAGACTTTTGATCTGGAGGACGAAGACGGAGATTTCTACTATTATTATTAATTGTATTCCACTTCACTATTTAATTCCGCTGCATTGATTATGATTGGTATGTGAACTCTGATATTTATTGTATAAAGCAGAATCAAATGTTTGTAAATAGTTTATGAACTGTACATTTATTATTATATTTTATCCTTCCGCTATGAGATTCTATTTTGTTTTTCTTTCCCTGTTTTTTTTCTTATTTACCCCATAACAATCCGCCCTTCCATATGGTTTGAATTGGCACATGTGTCAATTTAAAGCATGCGAAAAGGCGGGATGTTACATCTGGTATCAGAGCCAGGTTTAGCGATAAACTTTTGCTTTGTGGGGTTTGACTCTTTACAATAGGGTAGTAATACCCTATGGGAGTCGCTGAGTGTATATATGAGAGAGCGTATTTGTTAGTGTTACAACAAGATTTAATATTGTGTTAATCTGTTCCGTTTTGTATTTATAAATTCTAGTTGGTGCATGGGACGCTGTGACATCAATAGGGATCTCTAAACACTTAATAGGACAGACCGACATAATATTTGTTTTAATATAGGTGAATGAAATAATTTTGCCTATTATATTTTCTATATATAAAATAATGTTATTTTTTATAAATAAGATATATATTTGGTTGCAATATATTGGTTGTTAGGTAATAAAATTTATAAATAATAGGTGAAATTAGATGGAAAATAAAATTGGAAATTTAGAACTTAAGTTCCGGGGTTTTGGAAATTCTTTCAATTGATTTTGGAATATAATAATAATACTATTAGAAGTATTTTCTGATATAGATATTTCAATATAATTTGAAAGAATTGTTTAAAAAGAAATTTTGAAAAGAAATAAGTTATGTACTCCCCTCTCTGTCGCTTGAAAATAATTTCGGTGATGAGTGCACGCAACATCGACTTTCATTTTCGAGTTTCGAAGTAGGAAGGCCACTGTAGTAGTTTTACTACAGATTTATTTTGATAAACAAAAGTGAATTTTTAATTTGTTTTAAATATAATTGGGTTTATAAGTTGTAAGTATATATATTTACCTATTATTTTTAAAATAATTTGAAATTTAACCCGGTATTTAGTTCTTAAGTTTCCACAATAAATAGTTTCAATTATTCTAGTGAAATGGAATCTAAGTAATTAATAATTGAAATCCTAAATGAAATAAGAGGTTTAATGCTAGGTTATTAATGGTATTAAATGAAATTTAAAATTGTAACCTATGAAATAAAGGATATAATTACCGAACTTCAATTAAAATAAGAGATTTAACGATAGGTTATGAATGAAATTAAATGAAATTTAAAATTGTAACCTATGAAATAAGGATATAATTACTGAACTTCAATTGAAATAAGAGATTTAATGATAGGTTATGAATGAAATTAAATGAAATTTGAAATTGTAACCTATGAAATAAAGGATATAATTATTGAACATTAATTAAAAATAAAATTGAGTAAAACTTGTATAACTTTCAATTACATTCTTAAAAAGCATATATATAACTTACCAAATATTAAAAGTTGAAATGTTAATAAGAAATGTAATAGGTATTATACAAGTAATAAATTTGAGGTAATTAAGGTAATTAATGAAATTCTTTAATAAATAAGGATTTGATGTTGTAATTGTTGTAAACTTAAGTTATAATTGAAATTTCACTATATTTAAATATAATTAAAGGTAAGCATTATAGATAGATGATGATAAATTTAAGTAAATAAAATGGAATGCTATTATAATAAAATATGATAAAGAGTGAGTATTGTAAGTAGGCAACTAGAAACTTAAGTATATGGTTGAAGCTATTATGAATAAAATAAGTAGAAAAGATGAATGCAGTAAATATATATTTGTAGACTTAAATTAATGATTAACGTGATAAGAAATTGATATGCACATGAATACTATAAACAAATAAAGCTATGCAATATGAAAGGAAAAGAGAAAAATGAATTATATATATAAGTATGAGTGCAAACAAGTGTAATAAACACTAAATTAATGAATGGAAATAAAAGTTGTAAGAAATAAATGTAAAGTAAAAAGATAAACCATATATGAAATAAAAGGAGAAATAAAACAACAAAGGTATGAAATGCAATTAAGAATAAGTAAAGTTAATTGTTGTTTGGATTTGTTGTTGTTTTGGGTTATGGTTGTTTAGGTAAGATACTTAAATTTGGTGGGATGGATGAATAATCTATTTTGTTTCATCTAAGACTGTTGAGTAAATGATGCGCTAGTGGTTTATTCTTCATTCCGTACAATTTTAAAGTTTTGAACCCGAACAACTATTTGTTTGTTTGATTGAATGGTTGCCTTGTATTGGTTGTGTATGCTATTTGTTGAAATTAATGGTTGTTGTATTGATTTGTTGTTAGTGATTGAAACCACTTAAATATTTCACTTTATATAAATTGTTAACCCTTTGGATTTTACAAGTGAAATGCAGGTTATGGAAGCAATTGTTACTGCTTTTGGTTCCATAAATTAAGCGTAAATTGCCCGACAAATAGGTACGTCTCGGATTACAGTTTATAGCGCTATTTAAATATTTTCCCGTGTTGGGATATTATATTTTGGATATTATATGTGATATTTTGATATATTCGATATTATATTTTCTCCCGAGCCTCCCCGTACAAAGGAGACTCTACTAAAATTTTCCGTAAATTTTGGACTTAGAAAATATTTTGAAAATGTTTTCCAAACTTTATTAGTTTGAGTATAATAAAAAAATTAATGATTATAAATTTGTATATTTTATCTAAATTAATTTTGTAAATTTATTTGTTTATAAATTTAATATTTAATATGATATTGATTTCTTAATTCTTCTTTTCCCTTCTTTTTCCTTTTCGGTGACGAAAAGTTTTGAGTGGGGGAGAGTATAACGACCCGTAATTTTCGTTAATTAAATTTGTCATTTTAATAAGATTTACGTAAATTTAATTTACAAGAAATAAAGATTTTATAATTAATAATGAAGCAAATGCTGAGAATGAAATGAAACCATGGGAATATAAGGCTAAGTATTTACAGTTGAAACGAAATGACGAATAAATTGAAGTGATGTAAATTGTTATACTAGGCTAAGAGTTGCATATAAGAGAACAAAGGTAAGTAGTGAATTTAGTTAATGAATTAATAATATTAAGTAGTAAATTGAATGAAATCAATGTCCGGTACAAATTGAAATATTGTTTGGAATGAAAGCTTATAAATTGTAAGCATTTAATTTACAAATGAAATCAGTGTATTAATTTAGTTGTAACTGAATGTAAATTAATGAAATTATGTAACAATTGATAAATGATGGCATTCATGAATGAAATAAGATTTGTAAGTAATAAAGGAATAATTGAAATAAACATTTACTAATGATATAGTATATTGATTTATATAGACTTAATAAAAGATTTGAATTGAATCAATCTATTTAGTTGAAACTAGTTAATTGGTATGCAAATTATAAATGGGTTTATAGTAAGAAATTATACTACCGTGAATTGGAATTAAGATGAAATTGAAAAATTCAAGTATGTGATGCAAATATATCATATATAGCAGTGGAATAAAAAAATTAGTGTTATTATAACCTGGTTGGTAGGTAACAAACTTATAACTGAATTTAAAAGAAAATAGGTGACAGTGAATATAGATTGTTTATTTATTTGGTGTGCTAAATAAATTTTGGTATTCAATCGCAATAAATATAAATAATTAATTGAAACTGTTGTAAGGTCAAAATTTATGGCATATAATAAGTTGGGGGATAGTTTTCATTAAAGGTAATTTATTTATTATGTTAATGTAAATTAAAATAATTAGAGGTACGTAAATGATGATTAATACCATGTTTGGAAGTTGTAATTTAGATGATATTAAGAATTAGGAATTGAACTTTGAATTATTTGCATTACAAATAAAGAAAATGTTACGTTATTGCTAACTGAGGGAATCATTAATTAATTTAATGAAAGTTAAATCAGTGGAATTAATGGAGATTAATTTACGTTTGTTATTTAGGGTAGTGACTAAATTTGGTAATCCATTTGCAATTAATGACAATAGTATTGATATAAGGTAATAAGTTAAATGTCAATGTAATACCAATTAATGGATTGAATGTGATTATGAAATTGGAATTAATAAATGCAGTAAATAGTTCAAGGCAAATAAACTTATGGAAGAAATGTTAAGATCTTAACTGATGGTAATTAATAATTGAAGATAATGTAAATTCCATTTATAATATGACTATGGGTGAATGAAAAGATTGTAAATCAAGATTTGTTTATTTATATGAATATAAAGAATTAAGGTAATTGAGTTTTTGCAATTAAGTAAAAATTAAACATTTATTTTTACGTTAGTTCAAAATTTAGTTGAAATTGAAAAATATTTATGTATATTAATTTCATCCATTTGGCTATAATGGATTAAATAATAAGAATGAAGATTTAATTCAATGAAATGTTTGGAAACTTAATTTGATAATTTCTAAATTTAATAAAAATGAATATTTGACACTGAAATGGGAAGTTAATCAACTTTAAATTGACCTTTAAATTTTTTAAAACATTGTAATTTGATTGAGACATATAAAGGTAATAAAATTTGTCAAATTTAAGATTTTAAAAAAAATGGATTTTATTAATAAATTTTTAATTTATTTAATTAATATAAAATTAGCCATTTTGGCCACTGACTCGAATTCCGACGAAACAAGTTTCGTCGGATCCGTAACGGTGAATTTTAATAGTATTTCAAGTTTCATAACGATCGGACTTTTCGTTTGATCGTACCGACTCGAAACGCCTTGAAATTTATGTAATTTAAATCAATCTAAGTCAATTTGGAAAAATTGAATTTAGCATAACTTCTTTATACGATGGAATTTGGATGTGAAACTTTTTCCATCGCGTTTAAAATATTTTTAAACATATATTTTGATATATAGGTTGACCCATTTTCGTTCCGGAGTAGAAACGGGCTTTTCGGGCCATAGATTGTTCAGCACGTTTATTTATCTGGTCCATCTACTCTATTTTAACCCTACCTATAAATACCATGTTATAAACCCTAATTTCTCTCCATTCTCATTTGTCTGTACGTACCTTCTTTCTCAGCTCCTCATCTCCTCATCCCAATGGCAGACAAAACCTAATCCCCAAATTCCAAAAAAAAAATCAATTTAAAAAAAAAAACAAAAAAAAATTGCGGATCTACAGGAGCTTCTGGTCGCGCTTTGGGTTTTAGAGGAGAAAACCCTAGAGCAACTTCGGGTCAGGAAGAAAATGACTCGGGTCGCTCCGGGTCATTTTGGCAAAAACTCCAAGCAAGCATCGGGGAATTGAGGCGGCGCACCAAAGTCGAACCCGAAGTCGACCCAGGACCAGAATTTTTCATTTTTCAAATTTTCATAACTTTTGCATACGAGCTCGAATTCATGCGCGGTTTGTTTTGCTGGGATCGTATCGGAATTTCTGACGTTTTGGCATGGGTTTGGATGAATTTGGAGACTGTCCAATTTTTGGGTTTAAATTGGATTTGAATTCAATTTAAATTCAAAAAGGTGAGTGTTTTAACCCACTCACAACTTCTAAAATTTCTTATATTTGTTAAATTGATTTAAGATTCGAGTAGAAACTTGTTTATGACTGTTTGGCATGTTTTATTCTTCATCTCAGTTAAATCGCATTTATTTAATTTAACTGTTAATTAATTTTATTTATTGC
The DNA here is from genome assembly GCA_030765085.1 of Allium cepa. Taxonomy (NCBI): domain Eukaryota; kingdom Viridiplantae; phylum Streptophyta; class Magnoliopsida; order Asparagales; family Amaryllidaceae; genus Allium; species Allium cepa. The sequence continues at coordinate 916,571,113 of CM060932.1, forward strand.
ATATAATTTGACAGTTAGAATTTATTTATTTGCATATTAATTGCCTGTCATGATTATATTTATTTTTATTTCATATTAACTGCCAGTTAAATTTACATTTATTTTGCATATAAACTGCTAGTTTAACAGTAGTTAAATTTATTTTTGAATATAAACTGTTAGTTAATACATGTTATTTATTTCCTGTTATATTGTATATGCTATATATTGATGTGTGTTTAAATTGCTGATGATTGAAATAAATTGATGATGATTGAAATAAATTGGTTGATGATTGATATTGGATGAATGGATGATGTGTTCTATCTCATATAAACTGCAAGTTATCGTGCATTTTCATTTCATTCGGGATTGTGGTCTGAAATGATATACAACCGCATTTTATTTTAAATTGCGGATTGAAATGATAAACATCCGTATCACTTGACCATAGGGTAGAAAATTTTATACAGGCACCGTGGTGTATATATATATATATATATATATATATATATATATAGATATTTTGAAATGATTTTCTATGGTTTTGTAAAGTTATATATATATGGTTTATGGGATATTGATTTGGTTATTGATAAAGGTTATTATATATATAGAAATTTTCGATCTTTAAGCTTTGTATAAATTTGATTTGAAGTTTAAAATAAATCTTGATTTTAAGATCAAATAAGATTAAGCATTTATTTAAATTTAATTTCTGGAGTTTCATTGACTTAAATGAGAATAAGGATGGAATATGAATGTTAAGTTGAATTGGAATTAAATAAAAAGTTAGAATTTTTAAAGGATATGATTTTATAACTTGATGTTTGTGTAGAGTGATCTAAATGAATATCAGGTTGATTTAAATGAATATATAATAAATTGAAAGATTTTCCAGTCATGTGAAGTTAAAGGTTTTTCTTAAATTATATTGAATTCATTAAGTAAATATTTCAAGTCTAAATAATAAGTAAATTGAATTTAATATATATGGGATTGTCAAATGGGTTTGTTTTGAAATGGTGAAATATTTAAAGCTTTGAAACATAAGAATTGAAATGGTATTTGGAAGTTTAAGTCGATATTTTAAAATTGATTTGTCAAATCTAAAGAAGCTATTGTGTTTTATAAAGTAATTTAATATTTAACCATTTAAGAGATGGAAATTTGCTTCGAAGTTATGATTTTCAAGGTAGTATGATTTGAAAATATTATATTGAAGAGTTTTGGTTTCTAAATATTTTACTTTGAAAACCCTATGATTTTGGAAAAGAATATATATTGGAAAATAAAATGACATTATATGATTTTGGGTCTAAATGATATCGTATTGATTTGGGGTTTTAAAAATATAAATGATATCATATTTATATGGGTTTAAAATGGATATTTTATTCTGGTTTTAAAGTTTAATTATTTTAAATGACCGTGGTGTTATAATAACGTTTGGTTGTTGAAGAGACCGGGATCGGAAGTTGTCATACCTCTGTCAACTCCGAAAACCACTTTAACAACCGTGTACGCCGTGGAGATTCCAGAATGAAGTAGGTTGGTGGAGGCGTTTCTGCAAGGTAAATACGTGGACCCGACTCCCGTGAGTTGGCATAAGGTGGCTAAAACAGGAGCGATTCTCGGGCCAATGAGGTCATTCCTCTGATCGGACACTCCTCTTCGATATTATGCTTTGACTTTGGATTGATTCAGTGGCCACTTTTACTTTGATTTTTGGGGGAGTTTGTTCGAGGTGGGTGGTAGCTGCGGCTACGCGTTTCCATTAGCCCGGATAGCAATTGGTATATCTACCCTGGCATTGCCTAGTTGTGCCGTGTCACCTACCATACCGAGCCTTTACTACGAGTTTCTATTTGTGTCGTACCTATGGAGTGTCTTCTCGTAGTCTCCCGATAGGAGATATGCAGGCACTGTATAGACTATTGGCACTATTACGTGTTAAGGTGGAAAATGTAAAGCCTTAACGCTATTTTAAAGTAAGTTTATTTTACAATTAGACACTATTATAATAGCGCAATACACTACATAATAAATAGTTTAACGGATCCTTAGGAGATGTAAATCCCGAGCATCTCTTGAGTTACCGTACTCATATTTATTTCTGTTAATTTAACTCACATAAGATCTTTTAGTTCTGACTCGAGTGTTTTTGTCTTTTCAAATTCGCTCGGGTCAGTCCGAGCGTTTCAGGATCGAAGACTTTTGATCTGGAGGACGAAGACGGAGATTTCTACTGTTATTATTAATTATATTCCACTTCACTATTTAATTCCGCTGCATTGATTATGATGTGTATGTGAACTCTGATATTTATTGTATAAAGAAGAATCAAATGTTTGTAAACAGTTTATGAACTGTACGTTTATTATTATATTTTATCCTTCCGCTGTGACATTCTATTTTATTTTTCTTTCCCTGTGTTTTTTTCTTATTTACCCCATAACAATCCGCCCTTCCATATGGTTTGAATTGGCACGTGTGTCGATTTAAAGCATGCGAAAAGGCGGGATGTTACATCCATCACACAATAAATAATTTTCCCCAAATTATTTATTTATCTCGAAATATCTTAGCAAGATATATTTCCATTTCAGTCCCTTGAAAACACTTTCAAACCACATACTCCTTATGGAATTAATTTCCAAATATTGATTTCCACTAAAAAAATCCAAGCCAAATACTTTAGATTTATAATAATTCAAATTAAAGCTAATTACATACTTTACTTGAAATATATACATACTTTTTAAATGTTTCAAATAAAACTGCTTATAAAATATGAACTATTTTTCTTCAAAATAAAAATTAAGTCATGCTAAATTTTAAAATAAAGTTATGAAATCTTATACAAGTTTTTAAGTAAAACTTTAACCAAACTATCTTTAAAATAAATCCATTTTTATAAATTTAAATATTAATAATATTCTTTAAAACATAATACCAATTAACCTTTTAAAATAATTATAGTAATAACTAATTTAGTAAATATTTACCTTTGAAATCTTTACAACTTAAATAAGAGTTTTCCTAAAAACATTCTTTTAAAATCAAATTTAAAACTTTTAATTTTTTACTTAAAAATCTGCTTTAAAACATACTTGGCTTTTTAGGGAAATACACTTCCATTTTAGAATAAACCAAAGTATTCTTCCATAAATCCTGCTTGAGTTATCTCAATTCGAATTTACGTTCCAACTCCGTAAATTTCTTCCAACACTTTAAAAATAAACTCCTTTTATGTTTAAGCACCTTTCTATTTTCCTGGAAAATCACTTTCAAAATATATGCTTAAAATATTTAAAATAAAGCTACTAGAAATAACTTAATTAAAAATAATACTCAAGGAAATATATAGGGGTTTTCCAAGTAATTTAAGCCAAATTTAACTTTTTAAAAAAGTTAGTAAATCAAATATTTATCTTATAACTTCCTTTTGAAAACTTTATACTACTTTACCTTTAAGAAAATTAAATATCATAATCTCTTAAATAAATGTTTGCTTACATTTTAAACAATTAAAATAATATTTCCTTTCTAAAATATTCTAAACGCATTTTAAACTGCCCATTTATATTTTAAAAGCTTTTCTTTAAAACATACTAAATTTCCAGGAAAAAAAATACACTTCCGATCCTTAAAAAAACAATCTTACTATTATTTTTAAGCAATTTGCACTTCTTACAGAAATTCCCACCAAAATGCTATACTTTCCGTGTTTATCCTCGATAAATAGCCCACTTCATTTATAAACCCAGTTTATAAATTTTCATTTCACATTTCCTTTTTAATCAAAATTTCAAAAACACTTCAAATTCCAAACCAATTTCTTGAATTTAATTTCCTTAAATTCATTACTTTAAATCACTTTTCATTTCCTTTTTACTTCCATTTCACTTTATTGGTATTTTAAATATCAAATTATATTATCCAACCATAACATAGCATAATAAACTCCAAATCAATCTAACACAGGATATTAATGAAATATATCACAGATTATAAATAAAATTTCTATTTGTGAGGAATCCAGTTGGATCCCTCCAACCAGTTTTTCCCTGCATCCACAGATGTTAGCATGACAAATAAATATCGATCAAATTTGATAATAATTTTCATATTAAACTAATCAACCAATCATTTAAATATTAAATATTTAAAATAGCCGAAATCCTAGATGTGAGTGAGATTAACTCACCTTGAATTTGTTGAGCGTTTAAATTTTGAATTAAATCGACCGCGATCGATTTAACCCAAAATTTCTCTAGCTCCGATCGTCTCCAAATTTGTACTGCAGCGTAGATCGCGTCGCTGCGATTCCGGCGCCGCCAGTTTCGTCGAAATCTGACAATGTATGCAATAGATATGAAATTTATAAGTTTCAATTACAAATTAAAAAAAAACGTTTTATTTTTAATTTTATTATACCAAAATCAAATCGGCGGTAGAACATCCTCTTCTTCCTCACGCGCTAATACGAACGTCTCCAGCCAAAAACAAACCTATCATTCTCAACTAGGGTTACAAACCGCACCTCCTACAATAGCCGAGAACGAGATCAACTTGGCCCACGATGAAGCTCATAACACCACCTAACCACGACCCAAAAGCGGCGAAGCTCGGCGCCACTGATAGCTCGAAATTCGAGTGCGAACGCCTTGCGAACACGGCCAGATTGCATCACCATCGATGAACTTTAAACCATCACGACCATTAGATCTCAAGATCTCGTCGAGCTCGCCGACTTTCCAGTTGGAAGTTTCTTCGATCGAAGCACGGATGATGAGAAAATCAAAGGGAAAGGATAAGTGATTTCGGCCATTGGAATACATAGGACGGCGACCGTGAAAATTCTAGGGTTTCAGCCCTTATACGTGTATATACGTACGTTTATAATTATTATTTTAATATTAAATTCACATTAAATCACCATTTTCAAAAGATCTCCAAACAACGCGTGCCGACGGGCGACTATAGGGTTTCACCTACTTTCCAAACACAATGGAACGTGCTTCGGAGGCTAATTCGATCATATGCGTGAATTTCGGAAATAAACGATCAATTTTAAATTAAATCGATTAAAATAGTTTTTATGCGTTTCGAGCTGCTAGGGTCAAACGACAACTCCTGTTGCTACGAAAATTGAAATCCGATAATAACTAACTATTACGGATCCAATGGAACTAGTTTCATCGAATTCCGAAACTGTGCTCTGGGAGGCTATTTTAACTCGCCGATTAAATCGAGCGATTTTCAAAATTATCGAAATCACTTAAAATTTCAATTTTAAAATTTTAATAATTTTATGTAATCATACAGAATTTATATTCACATCAGAAATCATTCTGATTCATTTCGAACCAAAATCTGATTATTTGCATTATTATATTATTAAATTCCATTATCAAATTGATATAAAATTCCAAATTTTAAACTTATCGACTTTTGATTCCATCCAAAAGTCCAACATCATTATTCAAATTCAAATAGACTTAAAATAAATTTTTGAAATCCAAAACTCCAATATCATTATTTAAATTCAAATAGACTTAAAATAAATTTTAGAAATCATTTTCATATCCCTTTACATCAAGATTTACTAATTGTCCCAATTTCAAATAATAATAATTATTATTCAAACCCAATCGAAGTGCCATATTCGATATTTTAACTAATTATATTGATTTAACCAAAATCTTCTTACTTCAAAATCAATTCAAAATCCACATTTACAATTTAAAATGAATTAAATTTTCAAAATCTAACGAGCAAAATTTCGGGTCGTTACATTCCTCCACCCTTATAAAAATTTCGTCCTCGAAATTTGCTAAGGTATGAAAAATGCTTCCACATCCATTAACTTACCCAAATTCACTTAATTAAAACTCATAGTTACTTCCCAAAACTTTTTAGCTTAAGCCGAAACCATTTGCATATATTTTTAACTCAAGAGCTTATGTTTCAACGTCCTTTCAAAAATCGACCCTTTCTTGTTAACTCAAAATTTTCAAAATTCCCAAAAAAAATCTAAATTCCTAAATTTTGGAATTTTTTTGACCGCGTCTCCTTTGTACGGAGAGCGTTTTACAATATCACAATAATGATAAATATATATACATCGACCCACACGGTCGGAAAATAAATATAACACAATATATATATATATGTCATTTCCCAATTTTATTGCATAGGCATAACTTAGATTAGCATTTTAAAAGCAAGCGGCTAATTATATTGTATATACGCGCTCCAACTCTATCGATTGCCTCCCATACCTGTACTTATTTAAACAAACACATTAGTTTTCAATAATATGAGAATTTAACAACACTCCATTCATTAATCTTAGCAAATTATAACAATTACATAACCAACCAACCAATTTCCATAAATCCTACATGTAAACCATATTTTATAAGCAATTACAAGGTTTCAACACCATTAAATTTCCCTAATAATCCGAATTTTATTTTACTTTACTCAAAAAGGATTTACAACCAAGTTTCTTATACTCAATTCATATTCACCATAACCAATTTATTTTCACTTCAATATGGTTACATATGCTTTGCTTACATCAATTTACTTCAATTCAATTCTAAATTGATTTATAATCAAATTTTATTTTCCATTTGATATATTTGCAATTCTTTAATGGTCTACTTTCATTGATATTCAAATCCACTTGATGAAATTTCAGTCCATTCCAATTGATTCAAAAAACCAATTCTATTTACTTCTTTAAACCAATTCAATTCCGTTTACAACAAAACGACCCATTTCTATGCAAATTTGATGTTATTCAAGCAAATAACAATTATTTAAGTTTATAACAATTTTAAATTAACTCCAACTCAGTCTATATTAATTTTACTTCATTCGAAATTATTTACAACACAAACATTCTTGCTTCATCACAATTATTGAATTAAATCTCTAGTCCTACATTCAATTTCGTTATCCATACAGATTCATTCAAAACCATTTTATAAGCTCTATAACAAATATTTCAAAATTTTCTTGAGTTGTCTCAACTCTATTACATCCCATTTTCTTTCATCCAATTAATTTTTATTTCATTTTAATTTTGATTCACTTTCTCAATTCATTTCTGAATTTATTAATAACATAACCATTCCACTTATTCTAAACCAGAACTGTGTTTTTATTTTGCTTAACAAACTACCAAATTTTATCCATCCCAATACAATTTCCATTTAATTTAGCTTACACTAAATTCATTTCCAAACAATTATTTTGGATTTAGTTGAGTGAGCATTTATTTCATTCAATATCATTTCAACTAAATTAAATTTCCTTTCAAGACAATTCTTTTCCAAATTTAGTTCAAGTTCAACCAAATTTTATTTAGCCAACTTAAATTCATACCATTTCCTTTACTATTTTAAATAAGAATTTAATTCCATTCATTATTATTTATAACACAACTGCATTTTAATTTTAATCCAATCCAGGTTCAACTCAACTTCTTTTAATTAAGCTAAATCCAATTTTTATTTCTCCATTCAATTTAAATATTTACTTCCTAATATATAAGTTTTAAAACTTATTTACTAATTATTTACTAACTTAAGTCCATTCACATCTTATATTTTTCTTTGCCTTATCACATTTAACATCCATTTAGGATCTAAATTTTGAATTTACCATACCATTCAACCATTTTATTTTGGTTTTACTATTTCATTTCCTATTCTTAAGTTCACCAACTTATTTACTTAAAAGCTTATATTACTCATTTTAATCCATTTACATCTTATAATCACAATTCTAAATTTATATATATGTATAACACTTAATAGCTTAAGGATATAAATTTTCATTACTCAATTATAGTCATTTTACATTTCAACTTTATATCCAATTTAATTCAATTTCAAATTCCAATTTTATTTAACTTATCTTAAGTCAAATTCAAATATATTTTATTCACTCCATTTATTCAAATTAAATTTTAATTCCAGGAGTAAAATTTTAATTTTTCTTTCTTATTCAAATCAACTTCACTTTATAGGTTCAATAGTTGATTTATCTTAACTTTTCACATTATTAAATAGAGTATCCAGAATTCAATTACCTGTTTTTATTTCAAAACCATTTTGAAATAATAATCAATACATACGTACTTGGTATATCAAATTAAATCTTTGGATTCCAAAACAACTTGTTTTTACCAAAACAAATCTCCCTTTTGAAATTCTAAAACAACCTGTATACTGTAACGACCCATAAATTTTAATTGGTTTTAATAAAGTATTTAATTGAATTTTAGTGAAATTTTAAATAATAATATTTTACAATAAAAATTTAATATTTTGGATTACGTATAATTAAATATAGCAAAGGGTAAATTTTTAATTACTTATGTGAAAGTTTATTTTATTATGTAATTCTATTAAATTCAAATCAGTTAATAATTGATGAAATAAATTTATTTGCAAGACCTGAATATTTTTCTATAAAAAAATTTATAAATCATCTTCTGAGTGAGGCGTCATCTTCGGTTTTTCAAAATTCGGACTTCTATAGCTCTGTGATCTTACTTTTCTATGTTTTTGCTGCATTTTATGCTTGCGAAAAACTCGAATTTTTATAACAACCGTTCTACTAATATTGATCATCTCGTCGTACTGATCTCAGCACTATATTTATTCCTGTATTTTGAGGTCTGGTACGTGCCGGAAATAATAAACTGTTCCCCGTATCGGTACCGGTTTAGTGACTTTTGGTTTTAGGAACTTTTGAATTCTCTGTCCGTTCAACTCAACAGTCGTTTTGCTATTATTATTATTTTCGTAAATTCACGTTCAAACGTCCTTATTCCTAGCTACTAATAAATGTTGAAATAAATGTCTGTTACTTGATTTATGTCATGTAGAGAGCTTTTGCTTTTATTATTCAGCTCATCCAATCGTTGCCCTTTCTTTTAATTCCTCTCCACGTTTTCCAGTTCACTTGCAAATATCTCGGCAACAAGGAATATATAAATGCAAGTTCATCTTTCCCTTCTTCTCCTCTTCATTTTCCTTCCCTAGATCTTCCCTTCTTTCCTCTTCTTTTAGTTTAGACTTTTGCTCATATATTTTCACCAGAGAACATATTTTTCCACTCGTGCAAGCTAGCCGAACACCCCTCTCCCTCGTGCATCCCCTCTACCTCTCCCCTTAGCCTCATCTTCCAAGATCCGCCTTGCCTCCCCTCAACCGAACCTCACCACCAACACTACGTCACCGAGCCACGCATGCAGCCACCACCCGCATCACGTACATCCATCTATCTATCCGCCTTTAGCACGCCACTATCTCCTGCCGTCCCTGCTCCACTTTCGGCCTTGCCGCCGAACCCAAGTGCAACGCAGCCTCCGACTGCACCTCTCGTGCTCGCCTCTGCCTTGGCCTCCTACTGAGCATAGGCTGTGCGCAGCTTGTTATTGTAGGTTAGTATATAGATTGCCATTGTATGTTGTTTATACATTAAGCTACTGCGATATATATAAGTTGTTGCGCACATATAGTATATGTCAAGTAATACCGGTTTGCAAATTTATTAAGTTGAATATATAATATACTTATGTTTCCAAAGTTTGTATAAAGCTCTTAGTTTGAAATGTAAATATATAGTTTATATATAGGTTTATTATAAATTGTTAGATATGTTGATATTTGAAATAGCCTTATAATAGTGTAATATATAAATATACCTTCGAGTCTTACATGTATTTTACTCTATACAAATTTATACAAGCTATATGAAAATTGGTTTTGCTGTGTAAAGGGTTAAGTGTTCAAAGTGAATTTTTGACGTTATTCAAGTTGTTTATTTAAGCTATATATAAATGTCTTTGCATTTGCATGAATCAGTTTCAAAAGGCGTAAGATTTATATAAATAACATTTGTATTATATTATTTTCAATATATATGTAACGATATATATAATATTTTTAAATATATATATAATAGCACATATGAAAGCTTGCACGTGCACATTATGAAATTTGCGTGCTGTAGGATCAAATGTGAGTATTGATATATATAAAGGTATATAAGGTGAAAGATATTTATGCGTTGGTACTTAGAGTTGCTGACAGCTGTTTTATTGAGGCATGTTAGTATTGTTCTTTTTATAAATGTTATGTTGGTGGTTTGCAGTAAGTAATGTATAATATCTAAGAATCTTGTATTTTTATAAGTGTATATAAATAGTATTGATATAAAATATAATATGTTACGCGTACGTTTACTCTAGTGTAAATTCTAATATGTTATATAAATAAGGATTTCTATATAATAAGTTTACTTTATTTTAGAAAATGCTTGTTCGCTTATATGTGTAGTAAGCAAGCAGCATTGTATATTCCTGGGTTAACAAATATGCATATATATATTAGCTTAGATATATAAAGGTGATACATTTGTTTATATATATGAATATGTATAGATTTTGACGGTTATTCCTTATTTAAATTTTAGATTGTATATGACTTTATACATATTTATGTAGGGTTATATGCATATAGGCTCACATATACCATTTATAAACATCGATCCAGTTCTGATTTGAATTCGTCTCTTCCTAATTATCAGCTTGTTTGTCGAACCCGTGTCCATCGTGCTTTGCTTCTTAGTTCGTGCCTGGATTTCGTAAATTGACTTCATTGTCTATCTCTCTAGCCTCGAAAGGTGAGAAATCACTCACGATTAATGTTCTTATATTTATTAAATTTGATTTCAATTGAAACGACGATTGAAATATACTGTTGTAGTTATTTAAATTGATATATATGTTATTATCTGTAATTATTCACCTGTGGGATATGACACCGTATCCTGTTGTTCATATCATATTGTTATTGATGATATATGCCTGTTATTATTATTATATTATCTTTTATCACACTGCAAATTCTCTGTTAGTATAGAAATCACTATGGGTTGAAATGATACATACCCAAATGGACTTTAGAATAGGAGAAAATAGTTATGGGTTGAAATGATAAACCCAAGTGATTTTCATTTGAATTGAATTGGGATTACGGATTGAAATGATATCCACCCGTATATATTTAAATTACGGATTGAAATGATAAATATCTGTATCACTTGACCATAGAATAGAAAATTACACACGACGTCGTTGGTCTATATAAATATTTTGAAAATGAACTCTATGGTTTTGAAAAGAAATATATAGTTGCAACAAATATTGATTCTTAAATATATTATATATATATAACGGTAATGATATATATATAGGTTTAATGATAATATTAAATTTAATTAAGATTGATTTAATACATATAATATGTTTAAGCATTTTAAGTTATATTTCAAATAACTTTTTGTAATAACTTAAATAAGTTGAGGTTGGGAGGGTAAATCTAAAATATATTTGAAATTATAATCAATTAAGAATTTAGTTTGATTGAATCGATGTGGAACTTATTAAAATTGAGATCTAAAAGATATGACTGTATAACGTGATTTTCATTGAGTAAGTTAATGAATATTTCACGTTTATATGAATTTAAGGAAATATCTAGTAAAATGTAATTTTAGATTATTTAAATGACATTGAATTTATTAAGTGAATATTTCAAGACTAAATAATAATGAGGTTAAATCGAGATCTATATGAAACGGTTAAATTAAACTTTGAAATGTTGAATATTAAAGTTTTGAAATATACTGGAATTTAAATGGTTTATTTGTGATCTAGATCTGTATTTGAAATCAATATAATCTATTTTGTTATTTAGAAAATTGAATTGAATGAAAATTGATAAAGTGAGATTGAATTTGATTTGAATGGGAAAGTTGAGTTGAATTTGAAGCGATTTGTGAAATTGATAAAATATATATTTAATGAAGATGATAATTTGGTTTGATGTATAAATTAACTTGAAATGACCACGGTGTTATAGTGTATATTTCTACATTGTAGATAGTTCCGCGGATCCTTAGAGGATGGTTATCCCAAACATCTTTTAAGTTACTTGTATTTCAGTTGATATTTCACTTGAGTTGGATTTATTGATATAAGAATGTTAATCCTGACTCGAGTGTTTTGTGTTTTGCTTTACGCTCGGATCAGACTGAGTGATACAGCATTTGAGACTCACCTTTGGAGTTTGGAGCTCCGTTTGAAGATCAAACTATCGATTCAGCTTTCAGCTTTTCCAATTGATTGGTTCAGAGAAGTCATCTGTCCATACTGGAGACTTCACAGTATTTGAGATATCCTGTTGTATTTTATTTCTAACTCTAATGTTTATATAGTAGCTTCATGAACTACTATTTATCTACGCTGAATTATTATTATATTAATCTGTGTCTTTGATTCTGTGATTGATTTGTTTACTGTATATGCTGAGCTTTGCCAAATTTAAATTAACAATCTAATATTTTGAGCAATTCAAGTCCGGCATGTGCGGATGCGAATGGTTGAAAATATCAGATCGTTGCATATACCTAACAAGTCCAAACAAATATCATAACCAATCGCCATGGTAGCAATCCATCACTTTAGAAACTCAAAAATGAATTATGATGATGTGGCCATCATCATCAGGATTATTTTCCAGCGACTGAAGTGAGTTCAGTGCTTCCCTACTTCCACAAATTCCTTTCAAAACCATTTCCATTCAGAAATATTTCCCAAAATAATACACCATCATTGCCTTCAAACACTTTGGAAACATTTCAAACATTCCCAAGGTTTTAAATTTCCAAACTTTTGTTTTCAATGCATTTAAAACACTTTTCAAAATTTTCGAGATTTAAATTCTGGTTTGATTCAAATTTAGTTATTCTTCTTTTGGATAAATCATACTTATAGAATTTTATTTGGTTATAAACCTTTTCAAATTTTAGATTCTTATATTTGATTATGATATCAACAACCAAACATCCAAATATATAATAATTTCAGAAAATTATTCCTTTTATATAAAAATATAATTTTGGGTAAAATTATTCCATTTACCCAATTTAAAAACAATACTATGTCGGTTTATCTTATTTAAGAGTTTAGAAACCCTTATCAATACGGTTGTACTTCCCGTACCGACCAGAATTCATAAACACTCAACCGATAAGTCAACACCGTATAAAAACAATTTTTATATCCACTAACAAGTACTCTTTCATAGCAATTATTACACTCAACTCATTATAGAGTACTCTTGACTCTATTGAGTAATTTCCCCACCAGAGCCAAGGTTATCACCAACCTAAGTTCTGATACCAAATGTGACGACCCTCCCTTCTCGACCCTCAAAAATCGACAAAAAACTCCATAGTATAATATGCCGATGATCAAGTGTCGGAAAAGACAAGTTGTTGAGGAAAAAGAAAGAAGATAGAAGAAAAAAGAAACCAAACAATAACAGAATCTCACAATCGCAGCGAAACAAAATATATTAGTCAATAACAGATCTTTACACAAAATGAAAACTATATCTGTTTATATATTGCATCATCAGAGTATCAAAGAAAATCAATAATTATCAACCTGATATTTTCAAACTATCACAGCAGTGGATATAAACAAGTACAGATAATACATCTCGGTCTCCAGCTCCTCTCTTGAGCTCCACAACATCCTTTCCTGTAATCTATAATACTCGGTCTGACCTGAGCATTATAATGAAATAACACCCGAGTCAGTTTGGAATACCAGCTGATAAAAATACACCCAAATTGATTATTAAAGTTTTCAAAATCCTTTGAAAATCAAAAGCATCTCGTAAGACCACGCCACAAATAAACATGTCGGATTTTTACCTTATGATAGCTAAAACATTTCTTATAAAATCCTCTGATATAATAATAGGGTCTATATACAAATATTTATTAAAATAGCCGAAATTATTACATTCATTAAATTCCAGCTACAAGCCACAAAGTGGGTAATATAAACAAAACACATAAAAGGCTCGTAGGGAGAATGGATTTCCAACTAATGACTAGACACTAGGGTACCACCTGTCACAGTACGTGGCATAGATCACCGTACCGAGGATTACTCCCAATCCCCTGCAACACAAGACCGGGACTACCCCTTACTGGATAATTCCGAGTAAGATCACCCTACGGTTGGGATCAGCAACCGCACCACTAAGCCGAAATAAAAAGGGACATCCAAACAGGGATGACCTCATCCTAATGGGTGCTACCCACATATCCTTGTTGCATATCCCCTGATTTTCAGTCATTCCCAGTTGATGACGCTTGAGGCTAAGCATTACCTTTAGAACGTTTCACTTAGAATGCCCATCATCCACCTGACGATGTTCTGAAAGCATTCATCCATACAAGTCCGTCCCGGGTTTGAACGAAACCGAAGGCACTACTCCTACTACATCCATTTTGGAATCATTCTCAGGATTAGTAGCGACTAGCCCTTGCACTTCACTGCCCCATCTTCGACTTCGAACTCGTTTTACCCACGAAAACGTACAAACTGGATCAAAGTGGTTTTCGAGAAACTAATCCTGATCCCGGTCTCTTCGAAACGATCAATGCTGATGCAAACCAGAGAGACGAAGTCATAGGTCGGCTCCGACCTAACTTGTTTTTAAGACGAGCACGACCTAAGAAATCACAAGGTGAAGAGTTCTGACCTAACGAGCCTCGGTCTAATGAGCTCCGACCTAAGGGGTTACAGGAGGAAGACACACAAGTTAGTAAAGAAAGATTGAGTCGTTTTCGACCTAACTGGAATCCAGGATGTGAAGGCCTAGGTCGGCTCCGATCTAAGGAACCATGTGGGGAAAAGATGCGAGTTAATGTAGAGGAGTTAAGTCGTTTCCGACCCAACGAAGAGGCAACACGAGTTAACGAAGTTTCGGTTTTTGGTCGTTCTGATGTTTTAGGTCGGCAACGACCTAAGGAAGAAGACTTAGGTCGGCCACGACCTAATGATAATGTTGAAGAACGCTCACGACCTATGGAAGGAATGTTAGGTGGTCTACGACCTAAAGAAACATGTGGAAAGAAGCTACGAGCTAACAGACCCTTAGGTCGTATGGAGGAAGCCGCATTTTTAGGTCGCGTACGACCTAACTCCTTTAGGTCACGGAATGATTTCTGAAGCCGCTCCTTTAGGTCGCGAACGACCTAAATCATAAGCCGTTGATGTGCTAGGTCGCAGACAAGTGTGAGCCGTTGGTCTTTAGGTCGTTATGTGTGAAGCGCCTTCTGTTTTGTAATCTGTTAGGTCGGCAATGACCTAGTAAAGTCATAGGTCGTAGGAGGGTTGAGTTACCATTGTTTTAGGTCGTTGGAAGGGTGCTGTGTGTCTGTTAAGTCGGCAACGACCTAATATAGGTCGTGTGATGGGTTGTTTGTAAGTGTGTGTTGTAATAAGTCGTGCGCTACCTAAGTGTTGTCCAATGTTGAGTTGTGTGTGTGTTGTAAACTCTATAAATAGCAGGGTTGAGTCATTTGTAAAGTTGTTGATATTTGAATAAAATTCTCTTTTGTTAGCTTTGTGCTTTCATATAAATTGGTAGTTGAGTGTGATCTCCTATCTCCTCTTTCGGTTAATCGAGTGCGCTCGATTCAACGATCGTAGAAGCCGATTCACGGTATCTAGTGCGCTAGATCAACGTGCGAAGAATCGTAGATCTTCTTTCTCGGCATCGTGCGCGATCAACGAGACGAAGATAGCTAGAATCCGGTATCTTTGGATCAACGGATTTGGGCCTTGCAGTATTCTCAACTCACCGATTGCTACATTCCATCAATTGAAGTTTGTTTCGATTTATCCGCTGCGTCAGATTTGGTATCGGAGCCATACTTAGCCAATCATAGCTAAGTTGATTCTTGGAGCCAAGTATTTGGAGTTTATCGTGTTCATCTTGAAGTTGCAACGAGTTTGAAGATTCCGATCCATTCCATTTTGGATCTAGAGTGGAGATTTGTTTGAATTTGATTTGTGTTGAAGTACTTGAGCTTGAGCCGAGCTAAGTTGTGTAGTGGTATAGGCCGAGTCAAGAGAAGTTTAAGGCCGAGCCTTGTGAAGTTGTGTGGAAGCTTGTGAAGCCGTGACTTGAAGATTTTGTTGTTCAATCATGCCGCCTAGAAGAGCTAACCGACATCAAAACGTTGAAGCTTTGTATCGAAGAGAAGAAGCCGATCAAATGGAGCAACGTATGCATGAGAAGATTGATGAAGGCATTGGTAGGTTGGAGAAGCTTATGATTGATATGAATCAAAGTAGAAGAAGAAATTCACCTGAATCCATCTGTGGGGGTAGTAGAGTGTCATCACATTCAGAACGGGAGAGGAGAGAAAGTCAAGAGCATAGGAGTGTTGACAATCGAAGTAGTAGGAATGTTGATGATCATGATAGACGGGATGTTGGTAGTAGGGGTGGTGGTGGTAGAGATGTTGGAGGACGTGAAAGACAACGATATACATCAGACTTTGATGAGGAGTTTGACGGTGAGAGGGGAAGTATTCATTTCAGAGACCGAGATCAGGGACAACGTCAGTATCGGGTTATTGATGATGATCGACGTTGGGAATCGGGAATGAAGATGGAAATTCCGGAGTTTAAAGGAGGGATGGTAGCTGAAGAATTCTTGGATTGGTTATCTAATGTGGAAGAAATTTTTGACTTTAAGGAAGTTCCGGAGAATCGACGGGTGAAGTTAGTTGCTACTAGGTTGAGGGGAAGAGCATTGGCATGGTGGCAGCAAACTAAACTTACCAGAGAACGGATGGGGAAGTCAAAGGTTGAGTCTTGGGATAAGATGAAGAAGATGATGAGAGCTACATTTTTACCATACAACTATCAATCACTTATGTACCAGAGATTGCAGAATCTACGGCAGGGGACAAAATCAGTAAATGACTATACAGATGAATTTTACCAACTCATTGCCAGGAACGATATAATGGAGACAGAAGAATAGCTGACTGCTAGGTTCGTTGGAGGGTTGAGAATGCAGATCCAGGATATGGTTAATATGTTCGATCCCAGATCTGTAGCGGAGGCACATCAAAAGGCGTTAGCTTGGGAAAAGCAAGGAAGGCGTGGAGGTGGTGTGTTTACTAATTCTAACAATCAAGCAAAGGGTGTCGGTGGAAGTTCTAATGTTACTAAAGCTGTTGCCAAACCAGTTGTGAAGGAGGGTGAGAAGGCGAAGGTTGGCAGTGGATTCAAATGTTACAACTGCCAGGAGATGGGTCATAAAAGCAATGAATGTCCGAAGCCGAAGAAGAGAACTATGATAGTTGAAGCTGAGGATGAGGAGGAAGAAGTTGAATGTTCTAATTCACCTTATGTTGAGGAGGAAGAAGAAGTGTCGGGAGACGAAGGTTGTAATCTGATGATGAGGAGGTCTTGTTTGACGCCAAAACAAGAGGAGGAAGATAGTTGGTTGAGGAATAACATATTTCAATCTACTTGCACTATTCTAAGGAAAGTTTGTAAATTTGTCATTGATGCTGGCAGTTGCGATAATATTATCTCTACAGAGGCAGTGAGGAAATTGGAGTTGAAAACCGAGAAGCATCCTAAACCATACAAGTTAGCTTGGTTAAGGAAGGGTGGTGAAGTGAAAGTTGGGAGAAGAGCTTGCGTGAAATTTTCTATTGGGAAGAAATACAAAGATGAAATCTGGTGCGATGTAGTGGACATGGATGTGTGTCATCTGTTGTTGGGCAGGCCATGGCAGTTTGATCGAGCAGTACAACACGATGGTCGGGCCAATAGCTATAGTTTCATGTTCGAAGGTACTAAAATCACTTTGGTTCCCAAGAAGCAACAACAGAAGGAAAGCAAGCTGGAGGAGATTGAGGAATTGAAAACTCTGTTGACTTTGAAGGAGTTTGTTAAGGAGGTTGAAGAGGAGCCTGAAGTATACTTGTTGATTGGGCGTGAGAGTAGTGAAGAAGTTGAAATTGCCGAAGAAGCAAAGCCAGTTTTGAAAGAGTTTGAAGATGTATTTTCAGAAGAGTTGCCAAAGGAGTTACCGCCACTGAGAGACGTTCAACATCAAATCGATCTTGTTCTGGGAGCAGTATTACCGCATAGACCACATTATCGAATGAGTCCGAAGGAACATGAAGAGTTGAGAAGGCAGGTGGAAGAGTTGCTTGAAGAGGGACGTGTGCAGGAGAGTCTGAGTCCATGTGCTGTGCCAGCTTTATTGGTACCCAAAAAGGACGGGACGTGGAGGATGTGCACTGACAGTCGAGCATTGAACAAGGTTACCGTGAGATATAGATTTCCAATGCCGAGGTTGGATGACTTGCTAGATCAGTTGAGTGGGGCAACTATCTTTTCGAAGATTGATTTGAAGAGTGGTTACCACCAGATTCGGATTAGACCTGGAGACGAATGGAAGACAGCGTTCAAGACGAGAGAGGGGTTATACGAATGGTTGGTTATGCCATTTGGTTTATCAAATGCACCTAGTACATTCATGCGGGTGATGAATCAAATCTTTAGACCATTCATTGGGAAGTTCGTGGTAGTTTATTTCGATGATATTCTGATATATAGCAGGAGTATGGAGGAGCATGTTCTACATTTGAGGGAAGTGTTGATTATTCTTCGTGAGGAACAATTTTATGCTGCTACGAAGAAATGTTTGTTCATGGCAAGAAGTGTTTTATTTCTGGGGTATATTGTTTCGGAAGCAGGAATTCAAGTTGACCAGAATAAAGTGGAAGCAGTCAGGAATTGGCCACAGCCGAGGACGATTACAGAGGTGAGAAGTTTTCATGGGCTAGCATCATTCTACCGAAGATTCATTCCGCACTTCAGTAGCGTGATGGCTCCAGTTACTGATTGCATAAAGGGGAAACAGTTTGTATGGTCAGAGGAAGCGGGGGTTGCTTTTGAGAAGATCAAGGAATTGTTGACGTCTGCACCAATTCTTGTTTTACCGAATTTTCAGTTATTGTTTGAATTGCATACTGATGCATCGAAGGTCGGTATTGGAGGAGTTCTGAGTCAGAATGGGAAGCCAGTTGCTTATTTCAGTGAAAAGTTATCAGGAGCAAAGATGAGATACAGTACATATGACGTTGAATTCTATGCTGTGGTACAAGCTGTTAAGCACTGGAGGCACTATCTATTTCAGAAAGAATTTGTTCTGTACACTGATCATGAGGCATTGAAGCATTTACAGGGGCAAGACAAGATTTCAGCGAGACATGCATCATGGATTGCTTATTTACAACAGTTTACTTTTGTCGTGAAACATAAGTCAGGGGTGACGAATCGTGTAGCAGATGCATTAAGCAGGAGGAGTCATTTATTAACGACATTGAAGGTTGAGGTGACAGGGTTTGAAATGTTGCCAGAGCTGATTGAAGAAGATCCTTACTTTGTGAAATGTGTAGAGAAAGTCAAGGAAGGAAATACCGATGAATTTGTGATGGTTGATGGATTCTTGTTCAAGGGGAATCAATTATGTATTCCAGATTGTAGTTTGAGATTGAAAATTATCAAGGAGTTACACGAGGAAGGGCATGTGGGCCGTGATCGTACTTTGCAATTGATTTCACAGTCTTACTTTTGGCCGTCGATGAGGAAAGAAGTGGGAAGGTTTGTGGAGCGATGTCATATTTGCCAAGTTTCGAAAGGAACCGCGACCAATGCTGGGTTGTATATGTCGTTGCCTGTATCGGCTAAACCATGGGTTGATGTGAGTATGGACTTTGTATTGGATTGCCGAGAACGCAGCGTGGTAATGATTCTATATATGTAGTGGTTGACAGATTTTCTAAAATGGCACATTTTATTGCTTGCAAGAAGACGGCGGATGCTGTTCGTGTTGCTCAGTTATTTTTCAAGGAGATCTATCGACTTCATGGATTGCCAGAGTCTATTGTGTCGGATAGAGATACTCGTTTTCTAAGTCACTTTTGGTTAAGTTTGTGGAAGATGGTGGGAACGAAGTTGAATTTTAGCAGTGCTTATCATCCACAAATAGACGGACAGACCGAAGTTGTTAACAGATCGTTGGAAAATTTGTTGCGATGTCTTGTGAAGGACAATCTGAAGAGTTGGGACATGAAGTTATGCCAAGCTGAGTTTGCACATAATCATGCAGTGAATCGTAGCACGGGATTCAGTCCATTTCAGATTGTATATTCAAATTTACCCAGGGGACCGTTGGACTTAGCGGTGGTACCACAACCAAAGGGGACGGTTAAACGAGCTGCTGATTTTGTTGAAGGATTGACGGAATGTCATAGAATCGTTCAAGAACGATTGGAAAAGTCAAATGAGAAGTATAAGCGGGCTGCTGATTTGAAACGACGGAGTGTTGAATTTAAGGAAGGTGATTTGGTTTATGCTGTATTGACGAAGGATCGTTTTCCGGTGGGTGCTTATAACAAGTTGAAAGCTAGAAAAATTGGTCCTGTGGAAGTTGTGAAACGGATTAATGAAAACGCTTATAAGTTGAAGCTGCCGGAGGATGTGTACACTTCTGACGTGTTCAATGTTAAACATCTTGTGCCATATTATGAAGATGAACAATCAGATGTAGGAAAATTTACAAATTCGAGGACGAATTTTTCTCAACCCGGGAAGGATGATGCAAACCAGAGAGACGAAGTCATAGGTCGGCTCCGACCTAACTTGTTTTTAAGACGAGCACGACCTAAGAAATCACAAGGTGAAGAGTTCCGACCTAACGAGCCTCGGTCTAATGAGCTCCGACCTAAGGGGTTACAGGAGGAAGACACACGAGTTAGTAAAGAAAGATTGAGTCGTTTTCGACCTAACTGGAATCCAGGATGTGAAGGCCTAGGTCGGCTCCGATCTAAGGAACCATGTGGGGAAAAGATGCGAGTTAATGTAGAGGAGTTAAGTCGTTTCCGACCCAACGAAGAGGCAACACGAGTTAACGAAGTTTCGGTTTTTGGTCGTTCTGATGTTTTAGGTCGGCAACGACCTAAGGAAGAAGACTTAGGTCGGCCACGACCTAATGATAATGTTGAAGAACGCTCACGACCTATGGAAGGAATGTTAGGTGGTCTACGACCTAAAGAAACATGTGGAAAGAAGCTACGAGCTAACAGACCCTTAGGTCGTATGGAGGAAGCCGCGTTTTTAGGTCGCGTACGACCTAACTCCTTTAGGTCACGGAATGATTTCTGAAGCCGCTCCTTTAGGTCGCGAACGACCTAAATCATAAGCCGTTGATGTGCTAGGTCACAGACAAGTGTGAGCCGTTGGTCTTTAGGTCGTTATGTGTGAAACGCCTACTGTTTTGTAATCTGTTAGGTCGGCAACAACCTAGTAAAGTCATAGGTCGTAGGAGGGTTGAGTTACCGTTGTTTTAGGTCGCTGGAAGGGTGATGTGTGTCTGTTAAGTCGGCAACGACCTAATATAGGTCGTGTGATGGGTTGTTTGTAAGTGTGTGTTGTAATAAGTCGTGCGCTACCTAAGTGTTGTCCAATGTTGAGTTGTGTGTGTGTTGTAAACTCTATAAATAGCAGGGTTGAGTCATTTGTAAAGTTGTTGATATTTGAATAAAATTCTCTTTTGTTAGCTTTGTGCTTTCATACAAATTGGTAGTTGAGTGTGATCTCCTATCTCCTCTTTCGGTTAATCGAGTGCGCTCGATTCAACGATCGTAGAAGCCGATTCACGGTATCTAGTGCGCTAGATCAACGTGCGAAGAATCGTAGATCTTCTTTCTCGGCATCGTGCGCGATCAACGAGACGAAGATAGCTAGAATCCGGTATCTTTGGATCAACGGATTTGGGCCTTGCAGTATTCTCAACTCACCGATTGCTACATTCCATCAATTGAAGTTTGTTTCGATTTATCCGCTGCGTCAAATGCATTGACCAATATTGATAGTCGGTGATTTAACTATCAATTAACATTCACAAACAACCATCACACAATAAATAATTTTCCCTAAATTATTTATTTACCTCAAAATATCTTCGCAAGATATATTTCTATTTCAATCCCTTGAAAACAATTTCAAACCACATGCTCCTTATGGAATAAATTTCCAAATATTGATTTCCACTGAAAAAATCCAAGCCAAATACTTTAGATTTATAATAATTTAAATTAAAGCTAATTACATACTTTACTTGAAATATATACATACTTTTTAAATGTTTCAAATAAAACTACTTATAAAATATAAACTATTTTTCTTCAAAATAAAAGTTAAGTCATGCTAAATTTTAAAATAAAGTTATGAAATCCTATACAAGTTTTTAAATAAAACTTTAACCAAACTATCTTTAAAATAAATCCATTTTTATAAATATAAATATTAATAATATTCTTTTAAAACATACTACCAATTAACCCTTTAAAATAATTATTACTATAACTAATTTAGTAAATATTTACTTTTGAAATCTTTACAACTTAAATAAGAGTTTTCCTAAAAACATTCTTTTAAAATCAAATCTAAAACTTTTAATTTTTTACTTAAAATCTGCTTTAAAACATACTTGGCTTTTCAGGGAAGTACACTTCCATTTTAGAATAAACCAAAGAATTCTTCTATAAATCCTGCTTGATTTATCTCAATTCGAATTTATGTTCCAACTCTGTAAATTTCTTCCAACACTTTAAAAATAAACTCCTTTTATTTTTAAGCACCTTTCTATTTCCCGGAAAATCACTTTCAAAATATATGCTTAAAATATTTAAAATAAAGCTACTATAAATAACTTAATTGAAAATAATACTTAAGGAAATATATAGGGGTTTTCTAAGTAAGTTAAGCCAAATTTAACTTTTAAAATAAAGTTATTAAATAAAATATTTATATTATAATTTCCTTCTGAAAACTTAATACTACTTTACCTTTAAGATAATTAAATACCATAATCCCTTAAATAAATGTTTGCTTACACTTTAGACAATTAAAATAATATTTTCTTTCTCAAATATTCTAAACACATTTTAAACTGCCCAATAAAAGCTTTTCTTTAAAACATACTAAATTTCCAGGAAAAAAAATACACTTCCCATCCTTAAAAAAAATAATCTTACTATTATTTTTAAGCAACACTTCTTATAGAAATTCCCACCGGAAAGCTATACTTTCCACTTCATTTATAAACCCAATTTATAAATTTTCATTTCAGATTTCCTTTTAAATCAAAATTTCAAAAACACTTCAAATTCCAAACCAATTTCTTGAACTTAATTTCCTCAAATTCATTACTTAAAATCACTTTTCATTTCCTTTTTACTTCTATTTCACTTTATTGATATTTTAAATACCAAATTATATTATCCAACCATAACATGGCATAATAAACTCCAAATCAATCTAACAGAGGATATTAATGAAATATATCACAGATTATAAATAAAATTTCTATTTGTGAGGAATCCAGTTGGATCCCTTCAACCTGTTTTTCTCTGCATCCAGAGATGTTACCATGACAAATAAATATCGATCGAATTGATAATAATTTTCATATTAAACTAATCAACCAATCATTTAAATATTAACTATTTAAAACAGCTGAAATCCCAGATGTGAGTGAGATTAACTCACCTTGAATTTGTGGAGCGTTTGAATTTTAAATTAAATCGACCACGATCGATTTAACCCAAAATTTCGCTAGCTCCGATCGTCTTCAAATTTGCACTGCAGCGTAGATCGCGTCGCTGCTATTTCGGCGTCGTCAGTTTCGTCGAAATCTGAAAACGTATGCAATAGATATGAAATTTATAAGTTTCAATTACAATTTTAAAACAAATTTCTTTTTATTTTTAATTTTGTTACACCAAAATCAAATCGGCCGCAGAACATCCTCTTCTTCCTCATGCGCTACTACGAACGTCTCCAGCCAAAAACGAACCCATCATTCTCAACTAGGGTTACAAACCGCACCTCCTACAATAGCCGAGAACGAGATCAACTTGGCCCACGATGAAGCTCATAACACCACCTACCCACGGCCCAAAAGCGGCGAAGCTCGGCGCCACGGACAGCTAGAAATTCGAGCGCGAACGGCCGGCGAACGCGGCTAGATTACATCGCCATCGACGAACTTTAAACCATCACGACCATTGGATCTCAAGATCTTGTCGAGCTCGCCAACTTTCCAGTTGGAAGTTTCTTCGATCGAAGCACGGATGATGAGAAAATCGAAGGAAAAGGATAAGTGATTTCGGCCATTGGAATACATAGGACGGCAGCCGTGAAAATTCTAGGGTTTCAGCCCTTATACGTGTATATATGTACGTTTATAATTATTATTTTAATATTAAATTCACATTAAATCAACATTTTCAAACGATCTCCAAACAACGCGTGCCGACATGAGATTATAGGGTTTCACCCGCCTTCCGAACACAATGGAACATGTTTCGGGGGCTAATTCGATCATATGCACGAGTTATGGAAATAAACGATCAATTTTAAATTAAATCAATTAAAATAGTTTATATGCATTTTGAGCTGCCAGGGTCAAACGACAACTCCGATTACTACGAAAATTGAAATCCGATAATAAATAACTATTACGGATCCAATAGAACTAGTTTCGTCGAATTCTGATACTATGCCCCGGAAGGCTATTTTAACTCGTCGATTAAATCGAGCGATTTTCAAAATTGTCAAAATCACTTAAAATTTCACTTTTAAAATTTTACTAACTTTATTATAAATCATACAGAATTTATATTCAAATCAGAAATCATTCTGATTCATTTCGAACCAAAATCTGATTATTTGCATTATTATATTATTAAATTACATTATCAAATTAATATAAAATTCCAAATTTTAAACTTATCGACTATTGATTCCATCCAAAAGTACAACATCATTATTTAAATTCAAATAGACTTAAAATAAATTTTAGAAATCATTTTCATATCCCTTTACATCCAGATTTACTAATTGTCCCAATTTCAAATAATAATTATTATTATTCAAATCCAATCGAATTGCCATATTCGATATTTTAACTAATTATATTGATTTAACCAAAATTTTCTTACTTCAAAATCAATTCAAAATCCACATTTAACATTTAAAATGAATTAAATGTTCAAAATCTAACGACCAAAATTCTGGGTCGTTACAACTTTTAAATGGTATCAAAGCACATAATCAAAGATTCCAAGTAATTCACCCATGCATAACCGTGGGGACTTTTAAATAAGAGTGAATATTTGGATGTTATTATTTTTTATTTTTGTGTTTTTTTTAAGAGGGAGAGAGAGTTTTGCAAAATCTCTTAGCACCATTTAACTTAGAAGACTAAAAAATGTTATATCCTTTACTTTAAATCAACCACTTTTTGAAACAAAGATTTTCAATTAGGATGCATTTCATAATTAACACGTATGAATCTTCCTTTATGCTAGTTAAACCAATGTTATTTGTAATCAAAAGTCATTTTTATTTTTGTTAAGATGGATAAATTTTCAAAAATTTCAGTTTAATAAACCAAAACTATATATTTATCCTATAGTGTTTCTTTAAAAATAAATAAAATTTTATGTTTTTTGAAGTTTTGAAAAGAAAATGTAAAATAAACTATGAAAAATCAAAAAGACGATGAGACTCCTCCCCCCCCCCCTCACACTTGATTTTGACTGTGTCCCCACAGTCAACCCAAGTGGAGAAAGAAGTAAAAAATATATAAATAAAAATCCTATATTTACATGAAAGGATGATTATTTACAAGAGATGAGAAAGTATATGGTCAAAAAGTAAATGAAACAGTCTTCTAAAGACCGATTCATTTGTCTCGTC
Source organism: Allium cepa (assembly GCA_030765085.1). Classification (NCBI taxonomy): domain Eukaryota; kingdom Viridiplantae; phylum Streptophyta; class Magnoliopsida; order Asparagales; family Amaryllidaceae; genus Allium; species Allium cepa. The sequence goes on from CM060932.1 coordinate 916,596,854, forward strand.
AAATGTGCGAGACACAGCTTAAGCACGAAAACCCAAATCATAAAATATTCCGAAGTTGATTGTCGATTTGGAAAAATGAATTTTGTTTTATTAAAAATTGAACGAGTTGTTTTGTTTTCAGTGATTTTTGGGATTGATAAAACAATTGATTGAATTCACATTTATTTTCACCAAATTGAAATTCAAGTTTATCATTGAAAACTTCCTTCAAATTATCGATTTTAAAGTCAAAAAGGTTATTGAAGTCTTCACCGTCGGAATTTAATGACTCATTTTCGAAAAGCCCATAAAACTCGCGTTTGTTAAATTCATTTTCCTTCGTTGGATTATCAACAACTTCATTGCATATATCTATTTCAAAATCCAAAGTTGTTGTATTCAAATTTTCAGAAAAAGGAAGATTGAATTTTAAGTTTGGTTCCACACCCTCAAAAAAATTGAAATCCAACTCAATTACCGTATTTTCAACAGCTTCATTAATATTATCATTTTCAGCTTCAAAAATTGTTGTTTGAAAATCATTGATTTAGGTAAAAGATGGATTATTACTCGACTCAGCACACATTGGGATTTGGTTTTGTTTTCACATTGTTTCACATATATTTCAAACAACAAATCCATGTGGTTATTGTGAATTTCGTTCATTTGCTCAACAAAGTCAAATTCGTAATTATTAACATGAGGATTCTCATTTTGAAATTGTTGAGAATAAAGATTTTCAATCGTAACATGGTTAAGATTATTCCCATTGCCAAATTCGTTTGAAAAGCTGTTTCCATTTTCATTTTGAGTTTGAAATTCATTTTGGAGATTGAAATTGAATTGGCATGGGTTATAATCGAAATCGTTTGAATTTTGAATTGAACTCAAATTTTGAAATCCTTGAGTTATTACACAAATATGAATTACACAAATCATTTATACTTTGATTTTGTTGTGTAGAGAGTTCAAGTAAAGATGAAATGCTATTTTCAAGGGTCGAGGGTTGGTCGTCGTTTTGAAAACTTAGTTGATCAAAATTCGAATTGTTTAAAGAATAGTTGTCGTTAAAATATCCATACGAATTTGGAGTGAAATCATATGGATTATATTGATTTTTACAACTAGTGTAAAATTCACGTATGTGAGGATACTCGGACATTTTCAAGAATGTTTTTGGTTCTTTTTTTTGTAAAGGAAAAATATTTACAAATAAAATTTATTTTTCACAATGGAAAATTGATTTTTGGATTTTTTATTTTTTTTGGCTTTCGAAAAGATTATATTATTTTTTTGGATTTTAGTTTTTCTATTTTTTTTTTTTTGGATTTTTGAAATTTCAAAGGAAAAGGATTTAAAAATTTCAAAGAAAAATAAAAGGAATGTTTACAATTTTTTTAGTTTTGGAATTTTGAAATATTTTGTTTTTTGTTTTTTTTAAATATGCATGAACTAATGCAACTAAATGAATGCAAGCGTTAATTACAAATAATTTAATCTTAAGTTAACATAAAATTGTATATTCACACTTTTTCTTAGATAAACAACATAGTTCTCAGTTAGGTAACAGACAGGATTTATCGGTGCACCTCGAATCACCATAGCAATGCAGCCGAAGGTTTAAATACCTTCAGAGGAACAACCACTATAATATTTACGAATCACCGTAATATTTATAAATGGTTATTACTCTGCCGTAGTCTAGACACCAAGAAATTAAATTGTTCAAAAAAGATAACTTGTCAATATACAATTAAGTGTTATCAATGTCTAATCGTTAAATCAAATTTTAAGATGAAATGCAATGTAGAAAGTAAATGTGTATTAACAATGCAACTACAATGAATTTTTGTTTTTGTTTTTGAAATTATTTTATAAAATGTAAATGCAAGAAACCAACAACGCAATTCAAATAAAACCAAAGATGAAAGCAGCATTTTTTTTAAATGAGCAAGCAGAGCAATTTATTTTAGCAAGCGGTTCTTCCTTTGAATTTCCCCTTCTGCAATCTGAAAATAAATACACGATATATACAAATTCATTATATATATATATATATATATATATATATATATATATATATATATATATATATCAAAGAAAAATGAAAAACCAGAACAAACCAAATCAAAACAAATTCAAAACAACCTCTTTTTAACAAATTCAAAGTTTTTTTTGGGCAAGGAAAAAGTAAAACAAATTTAAAACGAAACAACTTTTTTTTTGAAGGAACTAAGAAAAATTTAAAACCAAAACAAATTGTTTTTTTTTTTCTAAAAAAAAGACACTAAACAATTAAAAAAAACAATCAAACACTTCAACAACAAGCAAACAACTCAGCCTAATTATCTTTTTTTTAGGGCCCGGCCCAATAAACACTTCAACAGTCCACACTATTATACATAAAACAAATCAAGCTAAATCGTGTTATTAAATAAACACAGCCTGGTTCGCTCAAAAATCAGGAATGAATGGGTTTTTTTTTTTTCCAACGGAATCTCTGAATCGCAGATCGAGGATATTCGAATTCGTGTCGCGAGATGGCGGCAAGCACTTCAATGTGCGATGTTCAGCTGGGGGATTTCGCTAGGTTATTTGGCGATTGGTTGAAGTAGGATGTGATGATTGTCTCGTTGTTTGTTGTTGAAGGGGTTTTTGAGAGGTCGCGTGGTTTCGAGTACTGGCGATTGCGGGTTTCGTGATGATAGCGTGCAGAATTGCTGAAGTCGCGGTGGTCTGGTGGATTTCGTGGCTTTCGTGGAGGGTGGTTGTGATGAAGTTCGGTGAAGGAGGGTTGATGATTTGTAGGCGAGCGAGGCGAGTACGGCGCGAGCTCGTGGGGTTGTGGTTGGCGATTGCAGGCTGGAGAATTGGCGATTGGTGATGGAGACTATGGGTATGGTTTGCGAAGTGGTTTCGGTGGTTGGGGATTTTGTAGGGGATGTTGCTGTTCTTTGGCGTGAGACGAGGGTCGCGTGAGGTTTTGGAGATGCGATTGGGGATTGGCGACAGTTGTATGGCTGTGATTAGTACTGTGATGAAGTGTGTATTGCTGTGTATGGCACTGTGAAGTGGAGCAAGATGAGAAGTAATCACAGTGGGTGTTTTGATTGTGGTCAGGCAGAGAGAAGCTTGTATGGTTGCGACAATTGTGGAGGTGATGTTATGTACCGTGGAACAGAGCTGATGTACGGAATGGAGTTAATGATGGTTGGATGCCGTGGCTCGGGCAGCAGTTTGATGGTAGTATTGATATAAGTGAAGTGTTGCTGGAGGAGCTCGACTGTCACTTTGTTGAGTGTCTGATGACAGAGGGAAGTATATGCTAGATGTAGTATGAAGTGTGATGAAATGCTAGGGTATGGTTTGGTTGTGACTCAGGAAGTTGCAGGCAGAAATTTGAATCAGTAGGTGACGTGGTTGTATGCAGGGGTGGTGGCAGCGGTTTGAATGTGGTGACTGTTGGAGTATGTGATATGAAGGGTGTTGGTTGCATTGCAGTATTGATAGGGGGAAGGGAAGTTTGATTGCTGTTCGTGTGGGTTCAGTGAAGTAGCAGTGAGTATGTATGGTGGATGGCAAGTCAGAGGTGTAAGTTGAAGTAAGTCAGTTGACAGTTATAGTGAAGATGCAGAGGTGAAGATGTGTGGTGTGGCTGTTGTCGGAATGTTGTTGTAGTTGCTGGCTGTTGTGGAGTTGTGATTGGCAAGCAGTTTGGTGAGTTACTATGTGCAGCAGTTAGATGGTATGCGTCGAGGCAGAGGTATTTGTATGAAGCGGATGAAGTGCTGGCAGATATGGTTTTAGGTGGTTACACAGTGGTTAGAACAGTGAGTAGTTTGGTGAAATGTTTGGTAAAATGATGAAGGCGGTGACAGAGGGGATGTGAAGTGGAAGAATTGTTGTGACAGAAGTGATGAAAACAGCGAGCAGTAATGTTTAACAGAGAGTGGTGAGCAGAGAGTATTTCAAATGTAAATTGGGAATTGAATATGTAATTGAAAAGCAAATTGAATGAATTTTTCTTTTTTTTTGGGGAAATTGTGTTGTGTTTTTTTTAATAGGAATGCAAATGAAAATAGAAAAGGCAACAAGCTAACAAACAAATGCACGCATTCACTATACAAACACATAATATATTTTTTTCAAACACAACGCACACAAACAAGCACACACACTAAAATCAAACACAAATAATTCGAAGAATAGAAATTAAAAATCAAAGCAATTCTCCGATAACGGCGCCAAAACTTGTTAATCGACGGAATTTCTATCGAATTAGAAAACCGTCGAAAAATTTAGAAATAAAATTTATACTGCAAGCGCACGCCGTACTATCCTAGTACGTGGCGAATACGGGACGATCCATGGAGAATTGATGATGTTAAATTTCTATTCAATCAAATTAACCAAAGTTGAAAGTATGATTAGCTAAAAAATGTAAGAAACTAACAAAAACTAGCAAAAGAAAAATAGATAAAAATATGAGAGTTAAATGACAATTTAGAGATAAATCCACTCTCTAAATCATATAATTCAACAATTAATGAAATTATGATCTTTTTTTGTCATAAGTGAGTTTAAATGATGTGTTTATTATAAGTATGGCTCATTTGTGCTATTAATTAGCTCAGCATAAGCCATAAAACTATAACACAAGCTTTAAACCACTTAATAATTCTCATTAAAATGACAACAAAGTTGAAAATGAAATTTATTTTAAGTATGACCTAACTATTAATTAGAAATATAGACCATCAAATTTGAATTTCAAATCACTTTCTTATGTCATAATCATATTTTGACGAAGAGGCATTTGTGCTAATGATTGTTTAAGCATAGCCTATTTGGTGTCAACAATATAGGCTATCAAATTCAAAACAAAAAAAACAAATTAAACCACTTCAAACATTGTCATTAAGCACAAAAAGAGAGCTATAATTATCAAAATGTTGAAGCTGCATGATTAGAGGCTTCATTACCCCTAAGTTAAAGGGATTAGCCTCTCATATTTGTTATCAAAACAACAAATATAGCAACATGAAAGAAAAAGAAAAAGAAAAAGAAAAATAGAGCAATGTAAAGAAAAAACTATTCTAGTTGCATGAAAAATGAATCTACACTATTAACATGAAAGGAAGGAAAATAAGAAAATAACATGTATTTAAAGTTGCATACAAAGAAATTACATAAAATAAAAGTGGCTAAATAGCCATGAAAAGAAAAGAAGAGCTTTCTTTTATTTTGAGCCTAAACTAATGAAGAGGAAAAGGAGGATTACATGAAATATATGAGTATTTATACATGTATGAAACCCGAATTTATATTTTTGGGGAATGCCCATGAGGTAATGGGGCCACCAAGTAATTATTAGCATGTCATAATCCCCATTTAAGTGTACATGAAGCCAATAATTTCATAAGCATGTGCATTAGCCTCTAATTTGTACATTAAGGTGGTGGGTATGTGGGGTCCTCCATGATCTTCACTTTGAATTATTTCCATCTTCATTCCTTTATATTCCTTTTGTGTATGCATATCTTCTTCATGAAACAACTTGTAATTGAAATCAAATTCCTACAAAATAGTATGGAAATTTCTAATTAATTTTTTCTCAAAGAAATATATGCACACAAATGACCGTTTTGCCCCTTTATGAAGATGGATATGTGATAATTTGAAATTAATATGGATTTTGGTTAAAACAGGTTAAAATACCCAATGTGATCATTTATTTAATTTAAAAAGAATAAATATGATGGTAAAAATATGCATATTTACGTGCACATCAATCTTCAAATAAAGAATGTTCTTCATTTTCCTTATATTTAAAATAAATATTGCTATTGAATGTCCTTTATAATAAGAATAAAGTTCTGTACTATCAATTTCTCCTATAACTTCTTTTTCTTGAAGAATAAGATAATTTTTATAGTAAATGGGATCAATATCTTCAACATTTATTTTGTTATTTTCTTCAGAAGTATATTTGACCATTTAAATGTTGTTAAACTAATGGATTGTTGGTGTATTTCGACCAAATCCTAAGGTTGCTGTTTATTTTTGTAGTTTATTTCTTAGGTCTTTAGCTTATAATTTAATTTTGAAGCAAATCAATCATAAAATTATGAATCCCATTTTTTGAGTTTTCATGAGTGGGGATATGAACAACATGCTCATATTGTTCAGTATTTAGATCAAATTGACAGTTATGTGTGTCGAAAATAACAAGCTTGTTGTTTTCCATAAAAGAGGTCTTCTAGACATAATTTAATTATGATTTTTTACAAAACTTTTGCAAAAAAAATTCTTAATTCGAATAACAAATTTTGATTCACAAATCTATAGTTATTAGATTAGTTTTGACCCTAGATTAAGCGGCTAGACACGATACCCCTTAATGCTTTCCCAGCATACCATGGTTTTGTAGTAGGGTTAGGCCTCGAGTTTAACAACTATAAGCCTATACTGTCGCTTCACTTAAGTAGAGCACAACAAAGGTTCGTTTCCTACTCCAATGCGTAATAATCGATAACAGTATGTCGTCTAATTGACTTACAATTCGAAAAAAGTTTTATCTGCCATAGAAGTTTTGCAGACTCATAACGAATCATGCTCAAAAGAATAGCTTAAGCTTTCATTTTAAAAAATTTAGATTTTTTACTCTTTTTTTACTTCAGCAGAATTAAGTTGCACCTTTTTACTCTCAGCGGTCGTCTTCATCCATTTTTCATAACCTGGTAAGAAGAACAGCAGCAAAGTTAGTGTAGCCTGGAATGTATTTGACATCAAGCTATAGATTTCTAAATACATAGCTAATCTAATTCTTCGAACATTTTCTTCTAGATTGTTTACAGTTTTCTTCTTTAAGAATTAAGCAACAGATTTGTTATCTGTTTCTTTTACAAACTATCTATGCATAAGATAAATTCGTAAACTTTTAATTGCAAATTTAGTAGCTAGTAATTCTTTGTCAAAGGTAGCATATTCAATCTGTGGTTTGCTAAATTTTCCAGAGGAATATGCTACAACTTACTTTTGTTTAGCAATTAATACTCCTGCCCAAAAATTGTTAGAAGCGTCAGTTTGTAGTGTAAGTAGTTTTTCATCTGAAGGAAAATAGAGGATCTTTTGATCCTTTATTAGGTCTTTAATTTTTTGTATTTCTTCTTATTCTTGCTTTTGTAAGGTAATAGGAATTTTGTCTGTGTTCCATCTTTTTTGTTGTTCTCCATTATGCTGTTTATATTTTGCTTGTTCATTTGTGAGTTTTTTGTGCAAATTTTGGGTCTTAGCTGATAGATTAGGAATAAATTTTCTACCGTAGTTTAATAATCCCAAGAAACTTTGGAGTTCTTTTGTAACGACCCTAAAATTCAGACCCGGTTTTAAAAAAAAATTTTGTTTAAATCGCTTATTGTATGTAGAAATTCGAATTTTCACAAACAATTCCCGTTGCCATCCAAACTTCACATATGAAATGCGTCTAGATAGACTTAGGCGTGCGCCAAATTTCGTTGAAAAATATTGAAGTAAATTTCGCTTGTCGCATTTACATATCATTTTAAATCTTATGTATAAAATTCCAATCGTCTGAATTCAAATATTTTCTCAGTGTTGCATAAGAAAAATATTCTGAACTTGACGGCGCATTTCGTTTCGTCAAATTTCGCTTTTAATTGCTAGTAAAATATGCACTCGGGCAAATGATTAAATAAGGATTATCACTTCGCGAAAAATGTCAAACCATAAATATTTTTATACCGTTGTGTCCGTCTCGCCGCGCTGATCAAAACGGTATATTTGTTTGGAAAAAAATCGGAGTTCCGCACTGCGAACTATAATTGTTTAACGGATAGCAAATCGGTCCGTTACGCAGTACAAAAGCGGTATCCGTTTTCTCCAATGTTCAGAATACTTGCAGCCTGTTACTATTCAGCTGCATTGAAAATCCAAGAGGCATTCCGGTTACCAAGGCATTATTTGTGGCTGCTGATCTTTCTCACTGTTCAGCTGCATAGGAAACCCAATAGCCAGTTCAGTTACCACGAAAATAAACGTGTGGCTCTGGTTTGCTTGAAAAATTCAATATATACTGGTTTGGTTTCATTTCCATTCGTTTGCAAATCGAAATTACTGGTACGTGCTCACTTTACCTCTGCTCTGCTCTGCTTTCCTCCTTCTTCCTCTTTTATATTCTCTTTCTCACTCTCTCTCTCCTCACATTTATTACTTACGTCTCCTCCTCTGGTAGTGGAAATAATGCAAACCCATATCAACTAAACTCACCTTCCCTCACGCATGAGACCGCTTCCTCCGACCCTTCTCCGCCTACCACCAGCAGCCGCCTGCCCTCCGCCACGCTGCGCCACGCCCGCACCCTGCCCAGTCAGCACAGCCCACGGCCCACCCAGACCCCCCTGCGCCTCCATCCACACCCCACACCGTCAGCTTCCACTTCGCCCTACCGCCCCTCCCTGGCCACCAGACCCCATGCAGCAACCACCACGTCCCCATCTACTCCGCCACATCGACCTCGACCACCCACTGCCCCTCCGCATACGCAGCTCCGCCCACAAGCCGCCACCTTTCCCTCGCCTCCGCCCTCCGCATGCGCACCAGCCTACAACCGCCCCTCACCTTCCACACGGCCCGCCACACCCACTGCAAGCGCCTCCGCCTTTCCTCCCCTTCCCACACCATGCACCGCCTCCTTCCAGCACTCGGCCTCCGCTGCCAACCCCACAGCCACACACCCCACGCGTTCCACTGCCAACCCCCGCAACCAACGCCTCGGACCCGTCTTTCCCATGTAGCCTACGTGGTTGCTATGAATTTGAGTGGGAACCTAACTGTTATATAAACGGTTATATAAAAACAGTGGGCTATATGCAGTATAAAGTTAGCTTCCTATGTTGCTGATGATAGTTTAGCTTTCTATTTGTTTATAAAGTTCAATTTACTTCCAAACCTCAAACGTGAACGCGCTAATTAAGGCTTTCTCAGTAAAAACAAATGACATGAAGCTGTAGAGATTATATGAGATCCAGTGTTTTACTAACAGCAGTGAACTATGTGAATTGATGATGGCATAGTTTGTTATAAACATAAGTCTTAGACTTTATAAACATAAAGGCTGGTTATAAGTTGTATAATTAATAAGGTACAAGATGTAAGTTTATGTGTCAGTATAAACTTTTATATGAGTTGTTATGAATAGTACAAGTTTTACAGTAGCAGTTATATATGCTCACTAACAACGTAGTGCTGCGTTTTATTCCAGCTCCCGCTATTGATCCGGAAACGTAGGCTGCTTCCACCCCGCTTATCGAATCTATTTTGCTTCGTTGTTTGGTATGGTTTATATATATATATATATATATATATATTCAAATCAGTATATATATTGCAATAAACAAATTATTGATTAATTATTTGTTGATTGCAGTTGTGTTCATTTTGTGTCGTGCTTGTTAGGGCCTATTCTATCTATTCGTCTTCGTGCTTCGCCATCATCTTCTTCAACCACGCAAGGTGAATATTTTATTCACGACTCAATCTACTATGCAATGATAATTAAGTGATAAATTGTTGTTATTATAAATTTGGATGTTGAATCATTGATTTTTAAAAATTGTTGGATTAAACTGTAAATAGTATATATAAGTTAAAATTTAATATTGCTAGGATTTAAAATTTCTAAATTGACGCCATGCATTGCTTAAAGTTTTAAATGTGGAAAATTGCGATTAATGTTGATTTATGGTTAATAGTCGTGACACTAAATTTGATATGTAATTTGGTCGTTAATATAAGCGATAAGTAATATGAAGTTGAATTTGATAGGATAGTTAGACAATTTAAATGCATTAAATATATTGAATTTTGACCCTTTGAATGTTAATTAAATCGACGCCTAGAATAGAGTTAACCTCATTTGAATTATTGAATGTATGTAGACACCAAGTGACATCAAAATGGAATAATCTTTAATTCGCATGAAATGATAGTGCAGATTCTAGGAATAATTGTATTAAAACTACAAATGTAAGTTAATACGATTATTTCGGGATTATTTAGTAAATTGTTAAATTGTCATGTTTGATTGATATTGCTTGTTTATTTACTTTGACACCATCCCAGTTATCACACTGCAAGTTCCCTTTGCTATGCTTTGTTTTATATTGAGTAATATTGGGTTGAATGATAAATACCCCATTTAAACAATTTGGATTAGGATAGAAAATAAAATAAGAAACCCGATTGGTCAACAAAACCACTTTCGAAATTGAAATATATTTTAATTTAAGAGATGAACCTAACAATTTGGTTGGAAAATTAATAACGAACTTAGGGATTTAAGTTGGAATAAAATTAACGGATTTAAATTGAAACGGATTAATAACTTACCAAATTGGATAAAATGAATTAAAATTTTAAGTGAAATAAGATTTAGAAGCAAGTAAGTTTTGTAATTTAATAATTTAAAGATTTAAAGACTGTTAGCTCTAGTTTAAACTCAGGCTTTAATGTAATAAATTTGATCTGGTTATACGAAATTTTGACTTACTAATTTAATGAATTTAAATTAGGGATAATTTGAATTTAAAGGATTTTAAATATTAACGAATTTACCAAATCAGGATTTTGTATATAAAAATGAACTTCTTTGATTTGAAATTTAATTGAATCGGTAAATAATCCAATGAAGTTGAAAGGGGATTTAGTTAATAAAGTGGATTTAATCGAATATATGATAACAGGGGATATAAACATAAAGTGACATGAATTGAACTTGAGTTAGTATTTTAACTAAGTTTACCATTAAATTGAATCCATTGATTTTGAACTAAATTTAATAAGCGACTTTTAGACCTTAAATCAAACTTTATTGCTAAATTTTAAATTGTCAACTCAAATGTTTGAGCGAGAAATTTCATTTCGAAATATGTTTTAAATATCTAAATAAATTGAATCGTGAAATATCAAAATTTGGAAGTCAAATTTGCACCCTGACTTTGGACTTTGATTTGTTTAAGACGTTAATCTAATCGACCATCGGGTAATAAATACGTAGTTATTAAAGAGATCGGGATCGGATATGGACATATTCTCTGTCGATACCGAAACCACTTTAATAACTATTATGCGTGAAGAGTTGATCCTGAATGAAGTGGGTGGTTTGGTGAACGCGTTGACTAAAGAAAGAGAAAGATATTGGATGACCCCTGACATGACTAAAACAGGAGCCGCGCCGGGCCATTGAGGATCGCCACCTCTAGCGGACACACTTCTTCGATACCATATCTATTACTTTTGTGATTCGATTTGGGTGCACCCTTTGATTGGGAGTGTTTTTTCGCGGTGTTGAGATAGTAGCTACTATGCTCAACATCAGTCCGGATCACGCAACTACTACTATCCTAGTTGGTATTGCCTCACGTACCTTGTCATACTAATTATCCTATTCGCGACCACTACGTTTTGATTTGTACCTTGAGTATATGGATTTCCCTCTGGTGACTTCCGGTTTGGGGAAACTACGGTCTTGTATATGCTTTTGGGAATATAAAATGTGTTAAGGGGAATTATGGTAACGCCTTAACGCTATTTTAATATTCTATTTTACTGATTAGACATTACCTACATACCGTATTCTATTGTATATATAGATAGTTTATCGGATCCTTAGAGATGTTATTTTATTCATCTTTGAGTTATGAACTTTATTTCCTGCATTGATTATCCTGCATAAGATTTTGAGTCCTGACTCGAGTGTTTCTTTTGTATATGCTCGGGTCAGTCTGAAGCTATCCAGTTTGCTGATCAAGGTTGGTTGAAGATGCTGAAGACTTAGCATTTATCTTTATCTGTCTATTTTGATGTCCGTGTCTGTTGGACATTTATGTATTTCCTTGCAGTCACCTTTTGTATAGACATTTGTACTATATGTAGTAGCTTCATGAACTGCTATTATGACGATGTATTTCCGCTGCATTATTCTGTGACTGCTCTGTGACTGTGATGTTGTATTGATCCTCATTTACATTTATGTATTTAAAATACCATAATGATTCGTGTTTTGTATTATTTAAATTGACATGCGAGGATTATTGTCAATTTAAATGGTCCAAATATACGGGTTGTTACAGTTGGTATCAGAGCTTTGGTTTCCCTAAAAACCTTAGTTTGGGATTATATATACTCATTAGAGATAGGGTAGCAATACCCTAGAATGAGGAGAATCGATTCAATATCCCGATCCTTCAAAAATTCAAACTTCTTTGATTCGTTCATTAGATTTTCTTCAAGCTGTATGTTTTTCTATCCTTGGTTCTAAATCTCTTTCGATATTTCAAGATGAGCTCCGGAAGAAACAATAGGGGAGGAAGAGGCCATGGTCCTGCCCAGGCTGCACCTGCCGCCCCAGCTCCAGTCAAATTCACCACTCTTAGCAAGGAGTATACACAGCTAGGAGGTACTAAGTTTTCTGGATCTGAGGGCATTATCGAAGCCCAGCAATGGCTCAAAGGCTTAGAGAAGATATTTTCTGGATTGGAGATCACTGACGCTCAGAAGCGTCATCTTGCTGCGTGGAAACTTCAGGATGCCGCGCAAGATTGGTGGGAATCGGTTACTTCCCGTATCGAGGAGAACACTATCACTTGGGCCCAGTTTAGGTGTAAATTTATTTGGATTTCGTAGTCTAATTCTTCTTTCAATCTTTAAAATGTTACTCATCTAGTCTATCTTTTGATTAGGGATACTTTCTCGGCACAGTGGATGCCCTCTGCTGGGAAAACCCAACTTTATAGAGCTTTTATGGATCTTAAGCAAGGCAGTATGACTATTTCTGAGTATGAGAGGAAATTCAACGAACTCTCCAAGTTTGGCCCGGGATTGATCGATACACCACTTCTAAAGAACGAGAAGTTCATTATGGGAGCTAGACCAGAGTATTATGACTTGCTTACTGGCCACACTCACTGCACCTTCACAGAGCTTGTTGATTATGCTCTTAGATATGAGGCAAAGCCTAGGGGACCTACTGCTAAGGCCACTCCTACTCAGCCCTCTTCCAGCCAGCTCGGAAAGAGGAAGATGAACTTCGATCAGCAAAAGAAAGCTTGGCAAAAGACTACAGGATTAGGATATGCCCAGAAAAGCCCAATCGACCTTGCTAAGATCACTTGCTTCAAATGCGATAAGAAGGGCCATTATGCTAATAGTTGTCCATCCACCGGAGCTGCTATTCCACCACCTTCTCAGATGAGGAATGATTTATGCCATGTCTGCCTCCAGCCAGGTCACTTCAAGAGAGATTGCCCATTGAGGAAGAAAGGCACACCATCAGGAGTATATGCTGTCACCACTCCTGCACCACCTCCACCACCTGCTCAGGATGACTGAGGCACCTTACGAAGTACTTTTACATTTCATGATTTACCTGTTCGGGTATTATTCGATACTGGTGCTTCTCATAGCTTCATATCTATTGATCTTTGTGATAAGCTCAAATTAGAACCTACTCTTGCTACTACTTCCTTATGCGTCTCCAACCCTATTGGAGGACTTGCCAACCTCAGTAGAATTTGTAAGGAGGTTGTGCTTTTGTATGGAAGATATCGATTCACTTGGGATTTTTATGTGCTTGGCTTCGAAGCATTTGACATTTTGTTGGGTGCTGATTGGTTAAGAAAATTCAATGCTATTATTTCTTGCAAAGCTCGATCTATTTCTCTAGTCAATGACAAGGGTCTACCGCTTGTCATCGAATGCAAATCACCTCACAAATATGCCGGAAGCTTCATATTCTCTCTTGATGCTCACCCAGACGATCTTAGCACTACTCCTATTGTTCAGAAATTTCCTGATGTATTTGGAGAGGTCAAATCTCTACCACCAAAGCGGGAGATCGATTTCCGCATTGACCTTATTCCTGGAGCTACTCCCGTAGTTCTCCCTCATAGAAGGATGGCTCCTAAAGAAAAAGCTGAACTTAAAACCCAAATTGATGATCTATTTACTAAGGGTTTGATCAGGAGAAGTTGTTCTGAATGGGGTGCCGCAGTCGTCTTTGTCACCAAATCAGATGGATCTCTTCGCATGTGTGTTGATTACCGAGAATTAAACAAGCGCACTCTCAAGAACCGCTATCCGATGCCTCGCATCAATGATTTATTCGATCAGCTCCATGGAGCTAAAGTTTTCTCACAACTTGATCTAGCCACTGGGTTCCACCAACTCAGAGTAGCAGAAGATAGTATTCATAAAACAGCTTTTCGTACCGAGAATGGATTCTATGAATGGTTGGTTATGCCATTTGGTTTGACCAACGCACCTGCTTATTTCGTCGACTTAATGAATAGAGTCTTCCGTGATGTCCTTAACAAGTTTGTTCTTGTTTTCATTGATGATATTCTTGTCTTCTCCAAAGATGAGAAAGAGCATGAAACCCATCTCGCTTATGTTCTGGGAACTCTCCGAAACCATCAGCTTAAAGCCAAGTTCTCTAAATGCCACTTCTGGCGAGACGAAGTACGATTCCTTGGCCATATTGTTTATGAAAACGGGATTTCGGTCGATCCAGCTAAGATCGCCGTAATCAATGTAAGTTCTATTCTATTCATAAATTCTATTCGATTCATCTTATTCCCTTCTAATTTGAAATTTATCTACAGGATTGGGAGACTCCTAAAACTCCAACTGATATCCGTAGCTTCTTGGGCCTAGCCGGTTATTATCGTAGATTCATTGAGCGCTTTACCCGAATTTCTGCCCCACTCACTGCTTTAACTCGAAAGGATGTCAAGTTTATTTGGAGTGAGAAGTGTGAATCAGCTTTTAATGAGTTGAAGCGTAAGTTAACTTCAGCCCCAGTTCTTACGGTAATTGACGGGAGTGAAGGATTAACTGTCTACACCGATGCTTGTCGAGAAGGTTTAGGTGCAGTCCTTATGCAAAATGGAAGGGTTATTACTTATGCTGGTCGTCAGTTGAAGACTCATGAAGTAAACTATGCAACCCATGATTTAGAGCTTCTAGCAATTGTATTCGCTTTGAAACTATGGAGGCACCATCTTTTGGGGACAAAATTTGAATTATTCACAGATCATAAGTCCTTGCGGTATATTTTCTCTCAGAGGGACTTGAATCAGAGACAAGTCCGATGGCTCGAATTCTTAGCTGCATATGATCTCAACATCAATTATACTCCTGGAAAAGCAAATGTTGTAGCTGATGCTTTGAGCCGTAGCAAAGCATTGTCTTGTTGTAATCTTGTAGAAGGCATGCTATTTCAGCTTGTTATCTCCCCATCTCTTATGGATCGCATCAAAGCTAAGCAATATGAGGACACCTTACTCTATCGCATGAAGGAGTTAGTTCTTGGTAGAGTTGGAAATGCTGACAGTAAAGTGGGAGCACAGATAGATAGTAATGGAGTTCTGAAGATTGACAACCGTATTTGTGTTCCAAATGTTGATGGACTGAGATAAGAAGTGCTTAGAGAGAACCATCAATCATCACTTTCATTTCATCCTGGTGTCACCAAGATGTATCGAAATATGAAGCGTTTATATTGGTGGAGTGGGATGAACAGAGATATTTCCATATATGTCAGTAGATGCACCACTTGCCAGCAAGTCAAGGCCGATCACCGGAAGATGGCAGGATTACTTCAACCCCTAGAGATTCCGTGTTGGAAATGGGATCAGATTTCTATGGACTTCGTTGACGGATTACCGAGGACCAGAAAAGGTAACGAGAGTATATGGGTGATTGTTGATAGGTTGACAAAATCTACTCACTTTATTCCTGTTAAGACCACTCGTACTGCTTCGAGTTTGGCCGAGATTTATATGAGAGAGATTGTCAGACTTCATGGAGCTCCATCTAGTATTGTATGCGATAGAGATCCTTTATTCACTAGTAAATTCTGGAAGGCATTTCAGGACGTCTTGGACACTAAGCTGAATCTGAGTACCGCTTATCATCCCCAGACGGATGGCCAAACGGAGAGGGTAAATCAGATTTTGGAGGATCTGCTCCGTGCTTGCATTATTGATTTCGGTGGATCTTGGGAAGACCATCTCCACTTGATTGAATTCACTTATAATAACAGCTATCAGGTAATTCAAAAAAAAAAATTCAATTTAAATAAGAAAATTTGAATTGAAATATGACTATCTTTATAATCAGGCGAGTATTGATATGGCACCGTTCGAAGCTTTATATGGACGGCCATGCAAATCGCCAGCTTGTTGGATTGAGCATGGTGATCGATTAGTTCTTGGCCCAGATATGATTATGGAAGCATCCGAGAAGGTTAATGAGATCAGAAGGAAGATGAAGACCGCACAGGATAGGCAGAAGAGCTATGCAGATAGGCGTAGAAGAGATTTAAATTTCCAGGTTGGGGATGAGGTATTTCTTAAAGTATCACCTTTAAAGAATGTTATTCGATTTGGTCGTAGAGGGAAGCTCGCTCCTAGATTTGTTGGACCATTCCCTCTCACAGAGAGGATTGGTACACTAGCCTACAGAGTTGCACTACCGGAGAAATTTGAGGGCGTGCACAACGTATTCCATGTTTCACATCTCCGGAAGGTTGTACACGATCCATCCATGACCATTCCTATTGCTCAGTTAGATGAGGTTGATATTGAGCCGGATTTGACTATAGAGAGGAGACCGCTTCGTATCGTTGATAGGGATACGAAGCAGCTTAGAAGGAAGGCTGTTAGCCTAGTCAAAGTCCAATGGAGTCCCGATGATCGTGATTGTACTTGGGAAACCGAGGAGAGTATCCGAGATTCTAATCCAGAATTGTTTGTTGAAGGTAAATTCCATTCTATATTCTTTACTTTATTCGATAATCTATTCTATATCTATCGTAACTCTTTTATTGTTCTTCCACTCTCTCCTTTGTTCCTTTTCGGGGACAAAAAGTTTTGAGTGGGGGAGAATGTAACGACCCTAAAATTCAGACCCGGTTTAAATTTTTTTTTTGTTTAAATCGCTTATTGTATGTAGAAATTCGAATTTTCACAAACAATTCCCGTTGCCATCCAAACTTCACATTTGGAATGCGTCTAGATAGACTTAGGCGTGCGCCAAATTTCGTTGAAAAATATTGAAGTAAATTTCGCTCGTCGCATTTACATATCAGTTTAAATCTTATGTATAAAATTCCAATCGTCCGAATTCAAATATTTTCTCGGTGTTGCATAAGAAAAATATTCTGAACTTGACGGCGCATTTCGTTTCGTCAAATTTCGCTTTTAATTGCTAGTAAAATATGCACTCGGACAAATGGTTAAATAAGGATTATCACTTCGCGAAAAATGTCAAACCATAAATATTTTTATACCGTTGTGTCCGTCTCGCCGCGCTGATCAAAACGGTATATTTGTTTGGAAAAAAATCGGAGTTCGGCACTGCGAACTATAATTGTTTAACGGATAGCAAATCGGTCCGTCACGCAGTACAAAAGCGGTATCCGTTTTCTCCAATGTTCAGAATACTTGCAGCCTTTTACTATTCAGCTGCATTGAAAATCCAAGAGGCATTCCGGTTACCAAGGCATTATTTGTGGCTGCTGATCTTTCTCACTGTTCAGCTGCATAGGAAACCCAATAGCCAGTTCAGTTACCAAGAAAATAAACATGTGGCTCTGGGTTGCTTGAAAAATTCAATATATACTGGTTTGGTTTCATTTCCATTCGTTTGCAAATCGAAATTACTGGTACGTGCTCACTTTGCCTCTGCTCTGCTCTGCTTTCCTCCTTCTTCCTCTTTTATATTCTCTTTCTCATTCTCTCTCTCTCCTCACATATATTACTTACGTCTCCTCCTCTGGTAGTGGAAATAATGCAAACCCATATCAACTAAACTCACCTTCCCTCACGCATGAGACCGCTTCCTCCGACCCTTCTCCGCCTACCACCAGCAGCCGCCTGCCCTCCGCCACGCTGCGCCACGCCCGCACCCTGCCCAGTCAGCACAGCCCACGGCCCACCCAGACCCCCCTGCGCCTCCATCCACACCCCACACCGTCAGCTTCCACTTCGCCCTACCGCCCCTCCCTGGCCACCAGACCCCATGCAGCAACCACCACATCCCCATCTACTCCGCCACATCGACCTCGACCACCCACTGCCCCTCCGCATACGCAGCTCCGCCCACAAGCCGCCACCTTTCCCTCGCCTCCGCCCTCCGCATGCGCACCAGCCTACAACCGCCCCTCACCTTCCACACGGCCCGCCACACCCACTGCAAGCGCCTCCGCCTTTCCTCCCCTTCCCACACCATGCACCGCCTCCTTCCAGCACTCGGCCTCCGCTGCCAACCCCACAGCCACACACCCCACGCGTTCCACTGCCAACCCCCGCAACCAACGCCTCAGACCCGTCTTTCCCCTGTAGCCTACGTGGTTGCTATGAATTTGAGTGGGAACCTAACTGTTATATAAACGGTTATATAAAAACAGTGGGCTATATGCAGTATAAAGTTAGCTTCCTATGTTGCTGATGATAGTTTAGCTTTCTATTTGTTTATAAAGTTCAATTTACTTCCAAACCTCAAACGTGAACACGCTAATTAAGGCTTTCTCAGTAAAAACAAATGACATGAAGCTGTAGAGATTATATGAGATCCAGTGTTTTACTAACAGCAGTGAACTATGTGAATTGATGATGGCATAGTTTGTTATAAACATAAGTCTTAGACTTTATAAACATAAAGGCTGGTTATAAGTTGTATAATTAATAAGGTACAAGATGTAAGTTTATGTGTCAGTATAAACTTTTATATGAGTTGTTATGAATAATACAAGTTTTACAGTAGCAGTTATATATGCTCACTAACAACGTAGTGCTGCGTTTTATTCCAGCTCCCGCTATTGATCCGGAAACGTAGGCTGCTTCCACCCCGCTTATCGAATCTATTTTGCTTCGTTGTTTGGTATGGTATATATATATTCAAATCAGTATATATATTGCAATAAACAAATTATTGATTAATTATTTGTTGATTGCAGTTGTGTTCATTTTGCGTCGTGCTTGTTAGGGCCTATTCTATCTATTCGTCTTCGTGCTTGCCATCATCTTCTTCAACCACGCAAGGTGAATATTTTATTCACGACTCAATCTACTATGCAATGATAATTAAGTGATAAATTGTTGTTATTATAAATTTGGATGTTGAATCATTGATTGTTAAAAATTGTTGGATTAAACTGTAAATAGTATATATAAGTTAAAATTTAATATTGCTAGGATTTAAAATTTCTAAATTGACGCCATGCATTGCTTAAAGTTTTAAATGTGGAAAATTGCGATTAATGTTGATTTGTGGTTAATAGTCGTGACACTAAATTTGCTATGTAATTTGGTCGTTAATATAAGCGATATGTAATATGAAGTTGAATTTGATAGGATAGTTAGACAATTTAAATGTATTAAATATATTGAACTTTGACCCTTTGAATGTTAATTAAATCGACGCCTAGAATAGAGTTAACCTCATTTGAACTATTGAATGTATGTAGACACCAAGTGACATCAAAATGGAATAATCTTTAATTCGCATGAAATGATAGTGCAGATTCTAGGAATAATTGTATTAATTTGCATTAACTACAAATGTAAGCTAATACGATTATTTCGGGATTATTTAGTAAATTGTTAAATTGTCATGTTTGATTGATATTGCTTGTTTATTTACTTTGACACCATCCCAGTTATCACACTGCAAGTTCCCTTTGCTATGCTTTGTTTTATATTGAGTAGTATTGGGTTGAATGATAAATACCCCATTTAAACAATTTGGCTTAGGATAGAAAATAAAATAAGAAACCCGATTGGTCAACAAAACCACTTTCGAAATTGAAATATATTTTAATTTAAGAGATGAACCTAACAATTTGGTTGGAAATTTAATAACGAACTTAGGGATTTAAGTTGGAATAAAATTAACGGATTTAAATTGAAACGGATTAATAACTTACCAAATTGGATAAAATGAATTAAAATTTTAAGTGAAATAAGATTTAGAAGCAAGTAAGTTTTGGAATTTAATAATTTAAAGATTTAAAGACTGCTAGCTCTAGTTTAAACTCAGGCTTTAATGTAATAAATTTGATCTGGTTATACGAAATTTTGACTTACTAATTTAATGAATTTAAATTAGGGATAATTTGAATTTAAAGGATTTTAAATATTAACGAATTTACCAAATCAGGATTTTGTATATAAAAATGAACTTCTTTGATTTGAAATTTAATTGAATCGGTAAATAATCCAATGAAGTTGAAAGGGGATTTAGTTAATAAAGTGGATTTAATCGAATATATGATAACAGGGGATATAAACATAAAGTGACATGAATTGAACTTGAGTTAGTATTTTAACTAAGTTTACCATTAAATTGAATCCATTGATTTTGAACTAAATTTAATAAGCGACTTTTAGACCTTAAATCAAACTTTATTGCTAAATTTTAAATTGTCAACTCAAATGTTTGAGCGAGAAATTTCATTTGGAAATATGTTTTAAATATCTAAATAAATTGAATCGTGAAATATCAAAATTTGGAAGTCAAATTTGCACCTTGACTTTGGACTTTGATTTATTTAAGACGTTAATCTAATCGACCATCGGGTAATAAATACGTAGTTATTAAAGAGACCGGGATCGGATACGGACATATTCTCTGTCGATACCGAAACCACTTTAATAACTATTATGCGCGAAGCGTTGATCCTGAATGAAGTGGATGGTTTGGTGAACGCGTTGACTGAAGAAAGAGAACGATATTGGATGACCCCTGACATGACTAAAACAGGAGCCGCGCCGGGCCATTGAGGATCGCCACTTCTAGCGGACACACTTCTTCGATACCATATCTATTACTTTTGTGATTCGATTCGGGTGCACCCTTTGATTGGGAGTGTTGTTTCGCGGTGTTGAGATAGTAGCTACTATGCTCAACATCAGTCCGGATCACGCAACTACTAGTATCCTAGTTGGTATTGCCTCATGTACCTTGTCATACTAATTATCCTATTCGCGACCACTACGTTTTGATTTGTACCTTGAGTATATGGATTTCCCTCTGATGACTTCCGGTTTTGGAGAAACTACGGTCTTGTATATACTTTTGGGAATATAAAATGTGTTAAGGGGAATTATGGTAACGCCTTAATGCTATTTTAATATTCTATTTTACTGATTAGATATTACCTACATACCGTTTTCTATTGTATATATAGATAGTTTATCGGATCCTTAGAGATGTTATTTTATTCATCTTTGAGTTATGAACTTTATTTCCTGCATTGATTATCCTGCATAAGATTTTGAGTCCTGACTCGAATGTTTCTTTTGTATATGCTCGGGTCAGTCTGAAGCTATCCAGTTTGCTGATCAAGGTTGGTTGAAGATGCTGAAGACTTAGCATTTATCTTTATCTGTCTATTTTGATGTCCGTGTCTGTTGGACATTTATGTATTTCCTTGCAGTCACCTTTTGTATAGACATTGTTGTACTATATGTAGTAGCTTCATGAACTGCTATTATGACGATGTATTTCCGCTGCATTATTCTGTGACTGCTCTGTGACTGTGATGTTGTATTGATCCTCATTTACATTTATGTGTTTAAAATCCCATAATGATTCGTGTTTTGTATTATTTAAATTGACATGCGAGGATTATTGTCAATTTAAATGGTCCAAATATACGGGTTGTTACAGTTGGTATCAGAGCTTTGGTTTCCCTAAAAACCTTGTTTGGGATTATATATACTCATTAGAGATAGGGTAGCAATACCCTAGAATGAGGAGAATCGATTCAATATCCTGATCCTTCAAAAATTCAAACTTCTTTGATTCGTTCATTTGATTTTCTTCAAGCTGTATGTTTTTCTATCCTTGGTTCTAAATCTCTTTCGATATTTCAGGATGAGCTCCGGAAGAAACAATAGGGGAGGAAGAGGCCATGGTCCTGCCCAGGCTGCACCTGCCGCCCCAGCTCCAGTCAAATTCACCACTCTTAGCAAGGAGTATACACAGCTAGGAGGTACTAAGTTTTCTGGATCTGAGGGCATTATCGAAGCCCAGCAATGGCTCAAAGGCTTAGAGAAGATATTTTCTGGATTGGAGATCACTGACGCTCAGAAGCGTCAGCTTGCTGCGTGGAAACTTCAGGATGCCGCGCAAGATTGGTGGGAATCGGTTACTTCCCGTATCGAGGAGAACACCATCACTTGGGCCCAGTTTAGGTATAAATTTATTTGGATTTCGTAGTCTAATTCTTCTTTCAATCTTTAAAATGTTACTCATCTAGTCTATCTTTTGATTAGGGATACTTTCTCGGCACAGTGGATGCCCTCTGCTGGGAAAACCCAACTTTATAGAGCTTTTATGGATCTTAAGCAAGGCAGTATGACTATTTCTGAGTACGAGAGGAAATTCAACGAACTCTCCAAGTTTGGCCCGGGATTGATCGATACACCACTTCTAAAGAACGAGAAGTTCATTATGGGAGCTAGACCAGAGTATTATGACTTGCTTACTGGCCACACTCACTGCACCTTCACAGAGCTTGTTGATTATGCTCTTAGATATGAGGCAAAGCCTAGGGGACCTACTGCTAAGGCCACTCCTACTCAGCCCTCTTCCAGCCAGCTCGGAAAGAGGAAGATGAACTTCGATCAGCAAAAGAAAGCTTGGCAAAAGACTACAGGATTAGGATATGCCCAGAAAAGCCCAATCGACCTTGCTTAGATCACTTGCTTCAAATGCGATAAGAAGGGCCATTATGCTAATAGTTGTCCATCCACCGGAGCTACTATTCCACCACCTTCTCAGATGAGGAATGATTTATGCCATGTCTGCCTCCAGCCAGGTCACTTCAAGAGAGATTGCCCATTGAGGAAGAAAGGCACACCATCAGGAGTATATGCTGTCACCACTCCTGCACCACCTCCACCACCTGCTCAGGATGACCGAGGTACCTTACGAAGTACTTTTACATTTCATGACTTACCTGTTCGGATATTATTCGATACTGGTGCTTCTCATAGCTTCATATCTATTGATCTTTGTGATAAGCTCAAATTAGAACCTACTCTTGCTACTACTTCCTTATGCGTCTCCAACCCTATTGGAGGACTTGCTAACCTCAGTAGAATTTGTAAGGAGGTTGTGCTTTTGTATGGAAGATATCGATTCACTTAGGATTTTTATGTGCTTGGCTTCGAAGCATTTGACATTTTGTTGGGTGCTGATTGGTTAAGAAAATTCAATGCTATTATTTCTTGCAAAGCTCGATCTATTTCTCTAGTCAATGACAAGGGTCTACCGCTTGTCATCGAATGCAAATCACCTCACAAATATGCCGGAAGCTTCATATTCTCTCTTGATGCTCACCCAGACGATCTTAGCACTACTCCTATTGTTCAGAAATTTCCTGATGTATTTGGAGAGGCCAACTCTCTACCACCAAAGCGGGAGATCGATTTCCGCATTGACCTTATTCCTGGAGCTACTCCCGTAGTTCTCCCTCATAGAAGGATGGCTCCTAAAGAAAAAGCTGAACTTAAAACCCAAATTGATGATCTATTTACTAAGGGTTTGATCAGGAGAAGTTGTTCTGAATGGGGTGCCGCAGTAGTCTTTGTCACCAAATCAGATGGATCTCTTCGCATGTGTGTTGATTACCGAGAATTAAACAAGCGCACTCACAAGAACCGCTATCCGATGCCTCGCATCAATGATTTATTCGATCAGCTCCATGGAGCTAAAGTTTTCTCACAACTTGATCTAGCCACTGGGTTCCACCAACTCAGAGTAGCAGAAGATAGTATTCATAAAACAGCTTTTCGTACCGAGAATGGATTCTATGAATGGTTGGTTATGCCATTTGGTTTGACCAACGCACCTGCTTATTTCGTCGAATTAATTAATAGAGTCTTCCGTGATGTCCTTAACAAGTTTGTTCTTGTCTTCATTGATGATATTCTCGTCTTCTCCAAAGATGAGAAAGAGCATGAAACCCATCTCGCTTATGTTCTGGGAACTCTCCGAAACCATCAGCTTAAAGCCAAGTTCTCTAAATGCCACTTCTGGCGAGACGAAGTACGATTCCTTGGCCATATTGTTTCTGAAAACGGGATTTCGGTCGATCCAGCTAAGATCGTCGTAATCAATGTAAGTTCTATTCTATTCATAAATTCTATTCGATTCATCTTATTCCCTTCTAATTTGAAATTTATCTACAGGATTGGGAGACTCCTAAAACTCCTACTGATATCCGTAGCTTCTTGGGCCTAGCCGGTTATTATCGCAGATTCATTGAGCGCTTTACCCGGATTTCTGCCCCACTCACTGCTTTAACTCGAAAGGATGTCAAGTTTATTTGGAGTGAGAAGTGTGAATCAGCTTTTAATGAGTTGAAGCGTGAGTTAACTTCATCCCCAGTTCTTGCGGTAATTGACGGGAGTGAAGGATTAACTGTCTATACCGATGCTTGTCGAGAAGGTTTAGGTGCAGTCCTTATGCAAAATGGAAGGGTTATTGCTTATGCTGGTCGTCGGTTGAAGACTTATGAAGTAAACTATGCAACCCATTATTTAGAGCTTCTAGCAGTTGTATTCGCTTTGAAACTATGGAGGCACCATCTTTTGGGGACAAAATTTGAATTATTCACAGATCATAAGTCCTTGCGGTATATTTTCTCTCAAAGGGACTTGAATCATAGACAAGTCCGATGGCTCGAATTCTTAGCTGCATATGATCTCGACATCAATTATACTCCTGGAAAAGCAAATGTTGTAGCTGATGCTTTGAGCCGTAGCAAAGCATTGTCTTGTTGTAATCTTGTAGAAGGCATGCTATTTCAGCTTGTTATCTCCCCATCTCTTATGGATCGCATCAAAGCTAAGCAATATGAGGACACCTTACTCTATCGCATGAAGGAGTTAGTTCTTGGTAGAGTTGGAAATGCTGACAGTAAAGTGGGAGCACAGATAGATAGTAATGGAGTTCTGAAGATTGACAACCGTATTTGTGTTCCAAATGTTGATGGACTGAGACAAGAAGTGCTTAGAGAGAACCATCAATCATCACTTTCATTTCATCCCGGTGTCACCAAGATGTGTCGAAATATGAAGCGTTTATATTGGTGGAGTGGGATGAAGAGAGATATTTCCATATATGTCAGTAGATGCACCACTTGCCAGCAAGTCAAGGCCGATCACCGGAAGACGACAGGATTACTTCAACCCCTAGAGATTCCGTGTTGGAAATGGGATCAGATTTCTATGGACTTCGTTGACGGATTACCGAGGACCAGAAAAGGTAACGAGAGTATATGGGTGATTGTTGATAGGTTGACAAAATCTGCTCACTTTATTCCTGTTAAGACCACTCGTACTGCTTCGAGTTTGGCCGAGATTTATATGAGAGAGATTGTCAGACTTCATGGAGTTCCATCTAGTATTGTATGCGATAGAGATCCTTTATTCACTAGTAAATTCTGGAAGGCATTTCAGGACGTCTTGGGCACTAAGCTGAATCTGAGTACCGCTTATCATCCCCAGACGGATGGCCAAACGGAGAGGGTAAATCAGATTTTGGAGGATCTGCTCCGTGCTTGCATTATTGATTTCGGTGGATCTTGGGAAGACCATCTCCACTTGATTGAATTCACTTATAATAACAGCTATCAGGTAATTCAAAAAAAAAAAAATTCAATTTAAATAAGAAAATTTGAATTGAAATATGACTATCTTTATAATCAGGCGAGTATTGATATGGCACCGTTCGAAGCTTTATATGGACGGCCATGCAAATCGCCAGCTTGTTGGATTGAGCATGGTGATCGATTAGTTCTTGGCCCAGATATGATTATGGAAGCATCCGAGAAGGTTAATGAGATCAGAAGGAAGATGAAGACCGCACAGGATAGGCAGAAGAGCTATGCAGATAGGCATAGAAGAGATTTAAATTTCCAGGTTGGGGATGAGGTATTTCTTAAAGTATCACCTTTAAAGAATGTTATTCGATTTGGTCGTAGAGGGAAGCTCGCTCCTAGATTTGTTGGACCATTCCCTATCACAGAGAGGATTGGTACACTAGCCTACAGAGTTGCACTACCGGAGAAATTTGAGGGCGTGCACAGCATATTCCATGTTTCACATCTCCGGAAGGTTGTACACGATCCATCCATGACCATTCCTATTTCTCAGTTAGATGAGGTTGATATTGAGCCGGATTTGACTATAGAGAGGAGAACGCTTCGTATCGTTGATAGGGATACGAAGCAGCTTAGAAGGAAGGCTGTTAGCCTAGTCAAAGTCCAATGGAGTCCCGATGATCGTGATTGTACTTGGGAAACCGAGGAGAGTATCCGAGATTCTAATCCAGAATTGTTTGTTGAAGGTAAATTCCATTCTATATTCTTTACTTTATTCGATAATCTATTCTATATCTATCGTACCTCTTTTATTGTTCTTCCACTCTCTCCTTTGTTCCTTTTCGGGGACGAAAAGTTTTGAGTGGGGGAGAATGTAACGACCCTAAAATTCAGACCCGGTTTAAAAATTTTTTTTTGTTTAAATCGCTTATTGTATGTAGAAATTCGAATTTTCACAAACAATTCCCGTTGCCATCCAAACTTCACATTTGGAATGCGTCTAGATAGACTTAGGCGTGCGCCAAATTTCGTTGAAAAATATTGAAGTAAATTTCGCTCGTCGCATTTACATATCAGTTTAAATCTTATGTATAAAATTCCAATCGTCCGAATTCAAATATTTTCTCGGTGTTGCATAAGAAAAATATTCTGAACTTGACGGCGCATTTCGTTTCGTCAAATTTCGCTTTTAATTGCTAGTAAAATATGCACTCGGGCAAATGGTTAAATAAGGATTATCACTTCGCGAAAAATGTCAAACCATAAATATTTTTATACCGTTGTGTCCGTCTCGCCGCGCTGATCAAAACGGTATATTTGTTTGGAAAAAAATCGGAGTTCGGCACTGCGAACTATAATTGTTTAACGGATAGCAAATCGGTCCGTCACGCAGTACAAAAGCGGTATCCGTTTTCTCCAATGTTCAGAATACTTGCAGCCTTTTACTATTCAGCTGCATTGAAAATCCAAGAGGCATTCCGGTTACCAAGGCATTATTTGTGGCTGCTGATCTTTCTCACTGTTCAACTGCATAGGAAACCCAATAGCCAGTTCAGTTACCAAGAAAATAAACGTGTGGCTCTGGGTTGCTTGGAAAATTCAATATATACTGGTTTGGTTTCATTTCCATTCGTTTGCAAATCGAAATTACTGGTACGTGCTCACTTTGCCTCTGCTCTGCTCTCCTTTCCTCCTTCTTCCTCTTTTATATTTTCTTTCTCACTCTCTCTCTCCTCACATATATTACTTACGTCTCCTCCTCTGGTAGTGGAAATAATGCAAACCCATATCAACTAAACTCACCTTCCCTCACGCATGAGAATGCTTCCTCCGACCCTTCTCCGCCTGCCACCAGCAGCCGCTTGCCCTCCGCCACGCTGCGCCGCGCCCGCACCCTGCCCAGTCAGCACAGCCCACGACCCACCCAAACCCCCCTGCGCCTCCACCCACACCCCACACCATCAGCTTCCACTTCGCCCTACCGCCCCTCCCTGGCCACCAGACCCAATGCAGCAACCACCACGTCCCCATCTACTCCGCCACATCGACCTCGACCACCCACTGCCCCTCCGCATACGCAGCTCCGCCCACAAGCCGCCACCTTTCCCTCGCCTCCGCCCTCCGCATGCGCACCAGCCTACAACCGCCCCTCACCTTCCACACGGCCCGCCACACCCACTGCAAGCGCCTCCGCCTTTCCTCCCCTTCCCACACCATACACCGCCTCCTTCCAGCACTCGGCCTCCGCTGCCAACCCCACAGCCACACACCCCACGCGTTCCACTACCAACCCCCGCAACCAATGCCTCAGACCCGTCTTTCCCCTGTAGCCTACGTGGTTGCTATGAATTTGAGTGGGAACCTAACTGTTATATAAACGGTTATATAAAAACAGTGGGCTATATGCAGTATAAAGTTAGCTTCCTATGTTGCTGATGATAGTTTAGCTTTCTATTTGTTTATAAAGTTCAATTTACTTCCAAACCTCAAACGTGAACGCGCTAATTAAGGCTTTCTCAGTAAAAACAAATGACATGATGCTGTAGAGATTATACGGGATCCAGTGTTTTACTAACAGCAGTGAACTATGTGAATTGATGATGGCATAGTTTGTTATAAACATAAGTCTTAGACTTTATAAACATAAAGGCTGGTTATAAGTTGTATAATTAATAAGGTACAAGATGTAAGTTTATGTGTCAGTATAAACTTTTATATGAGTTGTTATGAATAGTACAAGTTTTACAGTAGCAGTTATATATGCTCACTAACAACGTAGTGCTGCGTTTTATTCCAGCTCCCGCTATTGATCCGGAAACGTAGGCTGCTTCCACCCCGCTTATCGAATCTATTTTGCTTCGTTGTTTGGTATGGTTTATATATATATATTCAAATCAGTATATATATTGCAATAAGCAAATTATTGATTAATTATTTGTTGATTGCAGTTGTGTTCATTTTGCGTCGTGCTTGTTAGGGCCTATTCTATCTATTCGTCTTCGTGCTTCGCCATCATCTTCTTCAACCACGCAAGGTGAATATTTTATTCACGACTCAATCTACTATGCAATGATAATTAAGTGATAAATTGTTGTTATTATAAATTTGGATGTTGAATCATTGATTGTTAAAAATTGTTGGATTAAACTGTAAATAGTATATATAAGTTAAAATTTAATATTGCTAGGATTTAAAATTTCTAAATTGACTCCATGCATTGCTTAAAGTTTTAAATGTGGAAAATTGCGATTAATGTTGATTTATGGTTAATAGTCGTGACACTAAATTTGCTATGTAATTTGGTCGTTAATATAAGCGATAAGTAATATGAAGTTGAATTTGATAGGATAGTTAGACAATTTGAATGTATTAAATATATTGAATTTTGACCCTTTGAATGTTAATTAAATCGACGCCTAGAATAGAGTTAACCTCATTTGAACTATTGAATGTATGTAGACACCAAGTGACATCAAAATGGAATAATCTTTAATTCGCATGAAATGATAGTGCAGATTCTAGGAATAATTGTATTAAAACTACAAATGTAAGTTAATACGATTATTTCGGGATTATTTAGTAAATTGTTAAATTGTCATGTTTGATTGATATTGCTTGTTTATTTACTTTGACACCATCCTAGTTATCACACTGCAAGTTCCCTTTGCTATGCTTTGTTTTATATTGAGTAATATTGGGTTGAATGATAAATACCCCATTTAAACAATTTGGCTTAGGATAGAAAATAAAATAAGAAACCCGATTGATCAACAAAACCACTTTTGAAATTGAAATATATTTTAATTTAAGAGATGAACCTAACAATTTGGTTGGAAATTTAATAACGAACTTAGGGATTTAAGTTGGAATAAAATTAACGGATTTAAATTGAAACGGATTAATAACTTACCAAATTGGATAAAATGAATTAAAATTTTAAGTGAAATAAGATTTAGAAGCAAGTAAGTTTTGGAATTTAATAATTTAAAGATTTAAAGACTGTTAGCTCTAGTTTAAACTCAGGCTTTAATGTAATAAATTTGATCTGGTTATACAAAATTTTGACTTACTAATTTAATGAATTTAAATTAGGGATGATTTGAATTTAAAGGATTTTAAATATTAACGAATTTACCAAATCAGGATTTTGTATATAAAAATGAACTTCTTTGATTTGAAATTTAATTGAATCGGTAAATAATCCAATGAAGTTGAAAGGGGATTTAGTTAATAAAGTGGATTTAATCGAATATATGATAACAGGGGATATAAACATAAAGTGACATGAATTGAACTTGAGTTAGTATTTTAACTAAGTTTACCATTAAATTGAATCCATTGATTTTGAACTAAATTTAATAAGCAACTTTTAGACCTTAAATCAAACTTTATTGCTAAATTTTAAATTGTCAACTCAAATGTTTGAGCGAGAAATTTCATTTGGAAATATGTTTTAAATATCTAAATAAATTGAATCGTGAAATATCAAAATTTGGAAGTCAAATTTGCACCTTGACTTTGGACTTTGATTTGTTTAAGACGTTAATCTAATCGACCATCGGGTAATAAATACGTAGTTATTAAAGAGACCGGGATTGGATATGGACATATTCTCTGTCGATACCGAAACCACTTTAATAACTATTATGCGCGAAGTGTTGATCCTGAATGAAGTGGATGGTTTGGTGAACGCGTTGACTGAAGAAAGAGAACGATATTGGATGACCCCTGACATGACTAAAACAGGAGCCGCGCCGGGCCATTGAGGATCGCCACCTCTAGCGGACACACTTCTTCGATACCATATCTATTACTTTTGTGATTCGATTTGGGTGCACCCTTTGATTGGGAGTGTTGTTTCGCGGTGTTGAGATAGTAGCTACTATGCTCAACATCAGTCCGGATCACGCAACTACTAGTATCCTAGTTGGTATTGCCTCATGTACCTTGTCATACTAATTATCCTATTCGCGACCACTACGTTTTGATTTGTACCTTGAGTATATGGATTTCCCTCTGGTGACTTCCGGTTTTGGGGAAACTACGGTCTTGTATATGCTTTTGGGAATATAAAATGTGTTAAGGGGAATTATGGTAACGCCTTAACGCTATTTTAATATTCTATTTTACTGATTAGACATTACCTACATACCGTATTCTATTGTATATATAGATAGTTTATCGGATCCTTAGAGATGTTATTTTATTCATCTTTGAGTTATGAACTTTATTTCCTGCATTGATTATCCTGCATAAGATTTTGAGTCCTGACTCGAGTGTTTCTTTTGTATATGCTCGGGTCAGTCTGAAGCTATCCAGTTTGCTGATCAAGGTTGGTTGAAGATGCTGAAGACTTAGCATTTATCTTTATCTGTCTATTTTGATGTCCGTGTCTGTTGGACATTTATGTATTTCCTTGCAGTCACCTTTTGTATAGACATTGTTGTACTATATGTAGTATCTTCATGAACTGCTATTATGACGATGTATTTCCGCTGCATTATTCTGTGACTGCTCTGTGACTGTGATGTTGTATTGATCCTCATTTACATTTATGTATTTAAAATCCCATAATGATTCGTGTTTTGTATTATTTAAATTGACATGCGAGGATTATTGTCAATTTAAATGGTCCAAATATACGGGTTGTTACATCTTTTGATGTTTTAAATGTATTGGAAAAATCTTTAATTTTAGTGCAAATGTATTGCTGTAATTCTATTTGTCCATTTTAATTCTTTTTCCAAGAAAATCTATTTCTTTTTTAATAATTCAATTTTTGTAGGACTTAGAATAACACCGTTTTGAAGTAATATTTGTACTACTAGTAGAAGACGTCGTTTATGTTCTTCCATAGAATTAGAGAAAATAAGGATGTCGTATACATAGACGATTACAAAAGGTAAATGTCTGAACATAGAATTCATCCATTTTTGAAATACCTGTGGTGCGTTTTTTAATCCAAAAGGCATTTAACTATTCAAAATATCCTTAGGGGCAACTAAAGGCAATTAATTCTATAGACTGTTATATCAGCAAGATTTAATTGCCAAAAACCCGATTTTGCATCAAATTTACTATAATACTTTGCTCATAGGATTTGTTTTGTTTGATGCTCAGCAGAAAGAATAAAATATCCATTAAATTTTGTATAGCTATTAAGTTTTCTATAGTTTATTATCACTCTTTCCTTTCCCCTTTTAATTTTAGCACGATTTCTCACTAAGAAAGGTGAGGATGAGTGGGTACTGAAACTTTTCTGTGTTAATTTTAAATTTAATAGGTCTTTTATTTGTTTTGAAAATTCTTCTTTGTCAGTTGGCGATACCATGATATTGTTAACTCGGACTTTGGCATCTTTGTATTGTTGGATTCTCTGAATAAAGAGATTCTAACATATTATGTATTAATATTTCAAATTCGTTTGTAGTTGGTATATTGTACGTAAAAATTTTTGGTTGTATTATTTTTGGTGTTCTTACATTTTCAATTAATGTAACAGGTTTTTAACCACGGTGTGCTGCTGGAGTATAATGTGGTGCAATTATAGCGGGTAGCTTTACTCGAGGCACAAGAATGCCATCTAATTCAAAATAATATTTGTTGAATGAATGAAGATGTCGTAGATTGTCCATACCAAGGATGCAATCACTATCAAATTCCTTTGGTAGTAATGCAAAGTCAAAGTTGTATGTTTTATTATTTCCATGTATATCAAGTATTTGTACCTGTAAGTTTTTTTCTTTATGAGTAATAGGGACTTGTCTTCCTATAAAGTCATTTAGCATACCTTTTTTGTCTAAGGGCACCCAGAGTTGCTGGAGAATAAATATTTCTTGTAGTAAGCTGGCTTCTGCACCAGAGTCCAGTAATGCATGCACCATGAACTCTTGATATTCAGGGATGCATATTGTTATTGGAAGATATATATGTAGTTGTGCCTTTCATTTAAGATCTATGGATCTAATAATGATGTTTTATATTTTCTGTATGAACCTTTATAACCATTCGGTTTGATTCCTGTTCCTTTTGTTTTTCAAGTATTCTCATAGTTCTTCCTTCTATTGGATTTTCTTGTTTAAAGCTCATACGATGACTGATACTTTTTAATATATCAGGAGTTAATTCAACTTTAGACATTTTATTGTATGATTGAGTTCTTTTTAATGTGTTGGATACATTTATATTTTCTTTATTATTTTTTATTATGGTGGAAATGGTATTTCCTGATGCTATAAATATTGTGCAGGTAATTGTATTCTCGGTTTAAGTGATTTTACAAAAACTTGAATTTCATTATCGAATTCTAAATGTCTTATGTCAATCAGTCTAGGTTGGATTGTCTTTCCTAACCCAACTTCAAATAGTTTAACGAATTGTTTGGGTGTAATTGATTTGAATGTAGCTGTATCATTTAAAGCCATACAATGTTCCCATTGTATGCCAAGAACTTTGGATCCCGATAGAAGTTCTATATTTTGTAGATTTACTGATAATGTACAAGCCTTTTCTATATTTTGATCATCAAGACTTATACAAAAATTGGGATGTATATTTGCTCCAAATATTTATTTGCTAAATTTGACTTAGATCCTCCAATAATACTATTTAAAGGATTATTGATAATTCTTTGATCCATACAGACTACCATTATTGGAGTATCAATTCCGGATCTAAACAACCCTGTTATTTTTAGTTGCATTGGACTTATATGAAGGTATTTCATTTTTGGATATTTGGCTTTTAGTTTTTCTATTCTACTTTTATTTAAAAGGCTTATAGTAGTAAAATCTTCCTCTCCTTTTAACTCTACATTTCCTTGCATAATCTCATATATATATATATATATATATATATATATGTGTGTGTGTGTGTGTGTGTGTGTGTGTGTGTTGATTTAAAAATCTAGATTTAAAAGTCAAAGGTATAAATATCCTTTTTGTCTGAGTGAGGGATTGCCTCTTTTAATTTTTCTAAATCTTCGTCAGTGTCCTCAAATTGTTCTCCTGTGCTATCTTGTATTTTTGGATTAGATGTTTCTTCATATGTAAAAGTGTTCATGTATATCCTATATTCTTGATATGATTCTGACTCTTTATTTCTTGATGATAGGGATGTATAACCACTTAATGGGGTAAATGTATCATGATCATATATTTCTTATTTTATAATTGAAAGATGTTCATATTTATGTAAAATAAGTAATCCTTTTAGGTCTCCTTGCTCTACAATATAATCTTTATCCTCCATACTAGTACTTTTAAATAGTATAGAAGCGTTATTTTTAGAAAGGGGTTCTATTAAGCCATGAGTTATAAAAATATTTTCTTTAGTATGTTTAGGTATAGTATAAATTTTCCCGTAATATCCAAGTGGGATTTTTATTAGTAGGCCTAAGAATACTTCAGTTGTGAAATATCTTCTTAACCTAGAGCATTTACTGCATATAATATGTAACCTGGAGAATTTTTTTTTTTTTTTTTTTTGGAGAGTATAACTTATATAGTCAATGGAATAATTATTATTTGATTATGTGTCTGATTGATTGTAGTCATGTTTATGTTAAAATTATCAAAAGAATCATTAATTTCATCTTCATTTTTAGTAGTGTCAGAATAAACTGATTCAACTTCATATACAGACGAACTAGCATCACTAGATATATCTTCTATGGTGCCAACATGAGTACCGTATTCTTCGATATTTGATATAAAAATATTTTTTATATTTGTAGGACATTCATTAGCATAATGTCCTTCTTTATTACAAGTAAAACATTTGCAGCCTTTGGAGAAAATTTTCTTTTTAATAAACTTTTTCTTAGAAAACTTGTTTTCTTTTCTAAATTTTTCCTTATATTATGGTTTCCATTTTTTCCTAGTGATTCGATATTTTGGTTTTGTTTTTCTTTTGAAAATTCTTGTTTTTTTCCTTTCGAATTCAGGTGAACATCCAAATTGTGTATTAATATCTTCAACGTACTTTGTACAACAAGAAAATCTTAGTTTTGAGTACTTAATTTTAATTTTTATTTGTTTGTGTGCACTTACTTGCTCACAAACCATTTCCATAGTATCCATTCATGCCTTTTTTAATAGACCTGTGTTATGATTTTCATCGGTGTTACTTTATCTTAGAATGTCATATCTTTCTTGTATAATTTTATTCCATGGATAAGGTATTTTTGTAAAAAACCCTTTTACCCAAAGCACTTTCTAGTCATTATTCTTCAAATGAAAAGTAGGCATATGTATTTGGCAGCAAACGCTTCTAACATACATATATCACATAACTGTATTTTTAATAATTGTTTTCATAATCAGTATCTTCTAGGAAAGTTTCTCCTGTAAAGTCTGCTAGTTGTAATTTTAGTAATTCTTCAAGAGCTTCTTGTTTAGATTGAATATTCCTAATTCTTTGTAATTGATTTGTATTTATCCTTTTAACGTTTAGTAACCAAGCTAAAGCATCTCATGTCCAATAACTGGTAACATAATGTATGTATTCCATTACACTCATATTCAGGAGTAATAAATAAATTGTTCCATTTATATGTTGAAGCCATGTTATAATATATTTTATTATTTTTCTATGTGGAAATTTATTTATATTGAAAGTTAGGGTATATGCTGAACAGGGTTGTTCATTATAAATTTTTTTTAACTTCTTTCTAGAAGAGTGAAACCCGATCCATTCGGATCTAGCACCACGCCTAAGCATTTCATAGTAAGGATCAGTATGTGGACTATTATATGTGTTTTCTTCCTGTTCTTGATCTTCCATAATTATATAAAAGTTAAGATCGTTTATAACAGAAGCATTATCTAGTGGATGTGGTGGAGGTAAAATTAGAGCAATTCTATTAGATCCTGCTTCATTAGTGTTTATATTGTAAATAAGTTTATCTGATATATCAGAATTATAACCAGATTCTGTGGAATTTTTAGATTCTTGTTCAAAATCTTCGAATGAAGAATGTTCTTCATTTGCTTTATATTTAAAACAGTTTATCGTTGTTGAATGTTCTTCATAATAAGAATAAAGTTCTGTACTATCAATTTCTCCTGTAAGTTCTTTTTCTTGAAGAATAAGATAATTTTTATAATAAGTGGGATCAATATCTTCAACATTTATTTTTTTATTTTCTTCAAAAGTATATTTGACCATTCGAATGCTGTCAAGTGAATGAATTGTTGGTGTATTTCGACCAAATCCTAAGGTTGTTGTTTGTTTTTGTAGTACTTATGTCTTTAACTTCTAATTTAATTTCTTGAAATATATCAAACATAAAATTATGAATCTCATTTTTTGGGTTTTCATGAGTGGGGATATGAACAACATGCTCATATTGTTCAGTATTTAGATCAAATTGACACTTTTGTGTGTTGAGAATAACAAGCTCATTGTTTTCCATAAAATAGGGTCTTTTGAACATAATTCAATTATGAGTTTTCAAAAAACTTTTGCAAAACGATAAAATCTTAATTTGAATAACAGATCATGATTCACAAACCTATAATTATTAGATTAGTTTTGACCCTAGATTAAGCGGTTAGACACGATACTCCTTAATGCGTTCCCAGCATTCCATGGTTTTATAGTAGGGTTAGGCTTCGAATTTAACAACCATAAGCCTATACCATCGCTTCACATGAGTAGAGCATAGCAATGATTCGTTTCCTACTCCAATGCTTAATAATCAATAACAATTGGTTGTTGAATTGACTTAAAATTCGAAAAAAGTTTTATCTGCCACAGAAGTTTGCAGACTCATAACGAATCATGCTCAAAAGAATAGCTTAAGCTTTCATTTTTTTAAAATTTAGATTTTGTACTCTTTTTTCTTTACTTCAGCAGAGTATATACAAAACTATTTAAATCAAAAAATATAAATCAAGAATAACTTACCTAATCTTAGCCAGGCTTTTTTTTTTTTACTTCAGGAGAGTATATACAAAACTATTTAAATCAAAAAATATAAATCAAGAATAACTTACCTAATCTTAGCCAGGCTCTGATACCAAATTGAAGAACCAAATTTGAATGCAGAAAACGAAAATATATAGCAAGAGAATCTACTTGTAGAAATAGAAGTTTTATTGATACACTAGATAATATTACAAAGTTTTTGGATACAATGAAGAGAAGAAAGGATATGAAGAATTTTTTTTCTGATAATCTTTCTTCAGAGTAGAGTCCTCCTTTTATAGTGCCTTCTCTTCTTTATTTGTTACTTCCAGACTTGATATCTATCCATTGTAGGGTAATATGTGTCCCTTCTAGGTTGAGGATGTGTCCATTATTTTAATCCTTGTAGAAGATAAGTTGGTATGGCTAAGGGGTGATATGTCGCCCTAGTGTAGAGGCTAGTCTTTGTCTTTTATTCTGAATAGTGGTCCACCATGCTTTTGATTTAATTTTGAATTTCTAGATTAGCCAGAGATTCTTCGTCGAAAGGGTCGGTACCCATAGTATCTCTCGTTATTGAATCTTGCCAAAGTCTTTCCTTTTCTACTTATTCTTCAAAGTATTCTTCTTGAGCCATTGTGCCAACTGAGCCAATTTTCAGAGTATCTAAAAATCGTCGAACCTTCATTATTCTGTCTGTTGATGGTTTGAAAGCTGATTGGTAGTCTAACAGCAATATTATTTTGCCTTCAGTGGCTGTGTGTGATCCAATTTCGCCTTTGTTAATGGCCTCAGAGAAGAATTCTTGCGCTGCTAGGATTCTTTCATTCTCTTCATTAAATTCTTTTCAATTGAATTTAACGAATTAATGTTAGGGATTTTCGGTTACTCTATGTAATTCCCATAATCGAATAGAGAGATAAAGACATATGTACCGTCTTTCTTCCCAAACGCTTCAAATTCTTAACATGAACATAGCAAAAAACCTGTTTGAATGCTCAACAAGTTTTGCTGTGCATATGTCTAGAATATAGTTTGAATATTTCTCAGGATGGCTTATGTTGAAATAAATTTCGTGCACTAAGCCCTTTTTTGATATGTTTTGGATATTTTTGTATTTCAGAAAAATAGGCTATTAGGTGCGAGCTTCTGTTGTTGTTGAGAATTAACTTTTCATTTTCTAAGAGTTCTGCTTCTTTTTATTTTTTGAAGAACAGAAGAAGACTACTTTCGTCGATGAGATGTTGCTGATATAGAGAGATCATATCTTGAACTGTCATTTCAGCCTCCATCTCTTTGGTTTTTATGTTATCTATCTCATAAAGTCTAAGTAATTCTAGAAAGTCTTGAATTCTTCGATTCACGAGATCAAATGTTTGCATTTGAGAAAATATTGTTTTCAAATAGCTTTGTTCAGCTGTGTTGTCAGTGAACAATACTGCTTCTTTTAAATCTATAGCTTCAGACCAAGATGTAAGAGAATATTGTGATAACTTAGACATTATTTTCTAGGTGTCTTGCAATTTTTTCTCTTCCTAGGATATTGTATGCTTTAATTCCAAATAAGTTTTTTTAGTTGAGTTAACCAGAAGTTTGTAGCTCTATGGTCTGTAGATTGGATGGCTTTAAAGCATCTGTTGAAATTGCCATATAAGTTAGGATTTGATGCTTTCATCTCTAAGTTGTACAAATCTTTGACCACAGCTGAGATGTATGGCCTTTGCACTCATATGGGAGCAACTGTTTTTCCTTTGTTTATTGGAACAAATTTCTGAGTTGCATGGGAAGGTGTTGCTTTGCCTTTGTTTGTTTGAGTGGCTTTGGTCTGTTGGACCTTTTCTTCATTTACTCCTGTGAGAGTATTGGTTTCTTCGGATCCTTACGAGGATGAAGCCACTTTGGAGGTTTTCTTGGCCTTTTTAGACGATTTCACTTGTTGGAAATCTTCCTACCTTTACATAGTTTCTAATAATTATTTGATTCTTTTTATATTGTCTTCCTATATTTTTCATAACCTATTAAGAAGATCAGCAACAAAATTACTGTAGCCTGGAATGTATATGAATAAAAGGGTTCTAACATATTATGTATTAATATTTCAAATTCGTTTGTATTGGTATATTGTATGTACAAATTTTTGGTTGCATTAGTTTTCGTGTTCTTACATTTTCAATTAATGTAATAGGTTTTTCACCACGCTGTGCTGCTGGAGTATAATGTGGTGCAATTGTAACAGGTATGTTACTCGAGGCACAAAACGCCATCTAATTCAAAATAATATTTTTTAAATGGAGGGAGATGTCGTAGATTGTCCATTCCAAGCATGTAATCACTATCAAATTCCTTTGGTAGTAATGCAAAGTCAAAGTTGTATGTTTTATTATTTCCATGTACATCAGGTATCCATGCTTGTAAGTTTTTTGCTTTATGAGTGATAGGGACTTGTCTACCCATAAAGTCATTTAGCATTCCTTTTTTGTCTAAAGCCACCCAGAGTTGTTAGGTAATAAATATTTTTTGTAGTAAATTGGCTTCTGCACCAGAGTCCAGTAACGCATGCATCGTGAACTCTTGATATTCAATGATGCATATCGTTATTGGAAGATATATATGTAACTGTTCCTTTCTTTTAAGATCTATGCATTTAATTATGATGATTTATATTTTCTGTAGGAACCTTTATAACTATTCGGTTTAATTCCTGTACTTTTTATTTTTCAAGTATTCTCATTGTTCTTTCTTTTATTGGATTTTCTTGTTTAAAGCTCACACGATGACCGATACTTTTTAGTATATCAGGAGTTAATTCAACTTCCGAAATTTTATTGTATGATTGAATTGTTTTTAGCGTGTTGGGTGAATTTGTATTTTCTTCATTATTTTTTATTATAGTGGAAATGGTATTTCCTGATGCTTTAAAATATTCTGTAGGTAATTGTATTCTCGGTTTAAGTGATTTTACAAAAAATTGAATTTCATTATCAAATTTTAAATGTCTTATGTTAATCAATCTAGGTTGGATTTTTTTTTCTAACCCAACTTCGAATAGTTTAACGAAATATTTGGGTGTAATTGATTGAATGTAACAGTATCATTTTAAGCCATACAATGTTCCCATTGTATGCCAAGAACTTTAAATCCTCATAGAAGTTCTATATTTTGTAGATTTACTGATAATGTACAAGCCTTTTCTATATCTTGATCATCAAGACTTATAAAAAAATCGAGATGTATATTTACTCAAATAATCTATTTGCTAAATTTGACTTAGCTCCTCCAATAATACTATTTAAAGGATTATTGATAATTCTTTCATCCATACAGATTATCATTATTGGAGTATCAATTCCGGATCTAAATAACCCTGTTATTTTTAGTATTAGACCTGTATGAAGGTATTTTATTTTTGGATATTTGGCTTTTAGTCTTTCTATTTTATTTTTGTTTGAAAGGCTTACAGAAGTAAAATCTTCCTCTCCTTTTAACTCTACATTTCCTTGCATACGTTCAGATATATATGTATTTGATTCAAAAATCTAGATTCAAAAGTCAAAGGTTTATAAATATCGTTTTCGTCTGAGTGAGGGATTGCCTTTTTTATTTTTTCTAAATCTTTATCAGTGACCTCAAATTGTTCTCCCGTGCTATCTTGTATTTATATGTAAGATGTTTCTTCATATGTAAAAGTGTTCATATATGTATATATTCTATATTCTTGATATGATTCTAACTCTTTATTTGTGACGACCCGGAATTTCTGAATATTTGGAATTAAAATATTTAATTGATTTTAAATATTTGAAAGTTTGTTTAACTTGAATTTCAAAAATCACTATTTATTTGGCAATTAAATTATTGAATTTAATTGTTGAAAGTTGGGTAAAATATTGAATCTTTAGTTTTATGCTTGTGAAAAATATTTCAAAGGCTTATAAAAGTTATATAAATAGTACTGAAGATAATGAAAGCTTTAGAATAGAATTTGGAAGTGTTTTGTCCAGTTTTAAAAACATATCGTTTAAATTGATATTTAAAAATAGCCTTCCAAGGTATAGTCTTGGATTCCGACGAAACCAGTTCCATTGGATACATAATAGTATATTATTATCGAATTTCAAATTTTGTAGCTTTTTGAGTTGTCATGTGATCGTACGATAGATAAACGCGTTGAAATCTATATCGAAAATTCAATTTAATAACTGGGACCAAAAGCTATCTTCTCCATACAATCGAATTAGGACTCGAAACCTTTTCCAGTGCGTTCAAAATAGGCGTATAACATTATAAACGCCTAGCGGCACGCCTCGATAGGGGATCGAGATTTTAAGTTGCGTAGATCGAGACAATTTGAATTTAATATATATATACACACACACACACACACACACACGTATTTATATGTTGGTCTACTTCAACTATATTTATTTCACAACAACATTCTTTCTTTCATTTCATCAATCACCGTACATTTATTCCTACATGCAAGCCTACCTTTTTCTTCAAACGTTAAATTATGTCCCCTCTTTGTCGTTCATTAAAATATATTAAACTTTGAATATAGGTGGAGTAAACAAATTCTAAACCGTTCGACAAAATCGTCTTCGCCTTAAAAAAGGGCAACGACAGTCTTCAAATTCACTTCGAATCGGTATCTCCTCCCTAATCTTTGCAGTCAAATCAATTTTCGGTCGAAATATTGTGCACGTGCGATGAAATCATGAGGCGATGGCTTGGGGATACTCGCGATTTTCGAATGAAGCTGGAAGGGGGAAAGGCTCAAAATCGATCACATGCATCGCAATCAGAATCCTCGACTTCAAACCACAAGCGGCGGCTCACCTGGACGTCGAGAGGCAGTGGATCGATCTCTTGCGTGCTGTCGCGATGCTGGGTGAAGGCGTTTACGTACGCATGCGCGTGGGTGGACTGTGGGCGGGAAGAGGCAGACATTGATGGGAGAAATCGTGTGCTGGAAACGACAGAGGAGGCCGATGGTGATGCATTCGTCGCGATCTGGATTGTTGTTTGCGAGCTTGAGACGATACTTATAGGAGGGTGGTAAGGTATAATTTTGTGATCGATTTTAATTTATTTACAGACTGGGAATTTTATTTGTAGGCAGAGAAAGGAAATATATATATACATAAACATTATAAAGGATTAACTATTTCCCAGATTCGTATTTTAGTTTAAAAGAGAAACGAACCTATATTGATAAAGGTTGCTGTGAAATTTTTTGTGAAAACAGAAAAATATTTTTCAGCAAGATAAAGTTCTTATTTTGATAATAATAACAGTAAGGATATGTATGAACCAAGTTTTATGTTTACAAATATATGTGTATAAAAGGTGAAATTTTTTCACAGGAAAGGATTAACTAATTTGGGCTATTTACAGAAAATATATATATTCAAGATTTTGGGAAAATGTGGGAATAATAAATGTGTAGAATTTATATAAAAATTTGAATTTTATTCCATATAGATTATTTTATAAGTATACATGAAGTTTCAAAAATAAAAAGAAAAAAAATAAAATGAATATGCATATATACCATTTTTTATTTACTAGTTTAATTTTAAAAATAATCGAGATTCATTGTTTAGTAAACTTATTTAATTATTTTAGTTCCCAAAGATTGCAAGGGAAAATTAGTTTAAATCTAATTCTAAGTTAAAAACTAAAATAAGTAAATGGTGATTAATTGTTTGATTAATTCAAATAGTAATGAGTCGTGAATTGTTTATATAAGGTCAAAATCGTGAAGAAATAGTCGAGATGGAAATGAATCACAAACATCAAAAATCTAAGGTGAGTTAATCTCACTCATTTGGAATACCCTTTAAAATTTAAATAATTAAATTTAAATTATTGGTTGAATGATTGAATTGTCTGGATGTGGTATATTATATATAGAATATAAATGTGTATATATATATTGGATTGATTGATTTCCCACATTATATAGCGGATGAGACTTTATGCACCCCGCATAATAGCGGATGACCCCATATACCGCGATATCCCGCCTTGAAGTGGGATTGGTATTTTTATATTGTGCTAACATCTGTGGATGCAAGGAAACAAGTTGGAGGGATCCAACTGGATTCCTCAAATGTTGACTTTATTTTATATTCAGTAATGTGAATTATGTGGTAATCTATGATGGATTATGTTGATTATATTGGGAATTGAAATTTACTGAATGATATGGCTTGGTTGAATATATGTTGGTATTTGAGAAAAATGAAATATATATAATGTTTGAATTTTTAAGGGAAAAATATAGGGTTTTAAATATATGGGAAAAAGAATTATATTTAAATAAGGATTAAAGCAATATTTATTTGTAAAGTACAAAAAAAATATTTTTAAAATTTAAGATTTGAAATGAGTTTGGAAAAAATAAAAGGAGAATTTGGAATAAAGTATGAAATTAATATTTTTGATTTAAATAAGTTTTTAAATCATAATAAAGGAGTAAAATCTGAAGTTAATGAGTTTGAAATAAATTTAGATAAGTAAAGGAATTTATTTTTCAATGGAGTTGGTTTTGGGAATCGATTTGAAAACCAACTAAGTGTTCAAACTGTGAATAAAGGAGAATGAGATTGTGAAATTTATAAACAAGGTTTATAAATAAAGTAAAATATTTATCAGAGGATAATTTGGAAGTATAAATTCCGGATGGGAATTTAAAGGAATGGTAATTGGTTTTAAAAATAAATAGTGGTTTTATTTTTGAAAGTGTGGAATGGAAGATGTATTTTCCTGAATAGCCAAGTATGTATTCAAAGCAGATTTTTAAGTATAAGTTAGAGGTTTTAAAGTGGATTTAAAAGATTATTTTAGAAAGAAATTATTATTTAGTGGTTTTAAATTTTTTAAAAGTAATATTTATTAAGGTTATTTATATAAGTAAGGTATTTTGAAGGTTTATCTAGTTTTATGATTTAAAAAAATTATTTAGTATTTATACCTTATAGAATAACTTTTATTTCAAAATTAGTTTTGGCTTAAGTTTTATATGAGGTATTATTATAAAATTTTCATAACTATTATTTTAAATTAAATGTTTTAAGTAGTTTTTATTTTTAAATGTTACTATATATATATATATTTGGTTAAAGTGATTTAAATTATTTTAAAAAACTAAAATATTAAGTGTAACAACCCGAAATTTCAGAAATATTTTATTGGGATTTTTAATTGGAAAAAAAACTTTGAATTTAAATCATTTAAAATTGATAAATTGGGATTTTGATACTTATTTGAGTTCTAATGTGAATTATTTCCCCGACTAAAAAAAATAAATTTTTTAATTTTACTGAGAGATACAAATTTCGGTTTTGATTTGTCGTTTGACTTCCTATTGACAATTTTAAATTTTAAAGTTTTACACTTTTATTCTTTTATTATGAAGATATATTTGATTTTAATATATCTCTACTTTTCGTTGGAAATTTTTTGGTTTATACTTTTCAAACTGTAAAAAATTTCAGCTTATA
This sequence comes from Allium cepa, assembly GCA_030765085.1. Lineage (NCBI taxonomy): Eukaryota > Viridiplantae > Streptophyta > Magnoliopsida > Asparagales > Amaryllidaceae > Allium > Allium cepa. The sequence goes on from CM060932.1 coordinate 916,640,945, forward strand.
TTACGCGGTTACTTTCGGCATTTCATTTTCATATTTGTTTGATTTTTGGGTGAATTTATTTTGTATCCAGCTAGTAATTCTTGGTAGACTAATAGTCAGTGAAATTTGTTGTTTTAAAACGAGAAGCCACCTGTTGCGTTTGTCGTTCAAATAAAATTTATGTCCTTTTAAAGTTTTAAAAACTAGCCCGACCCTTATTTTATTTCGTGCGTTTCTCCGGTTCGCTTTTACGTCATACGTTTTTTTCTTCCTTTTCTTTCTTTTCTGACCATTCAAACATTTTTCATTCGTACGCATGCATGGCTCCTCATTTACTCACCTTCATTTTGTACTTTTTTGTTTTGTCTAGCCGTTCAATATTTTTACATCCCTATTTCTAGTGACTGTCCCCTTTACTTCTCCTCTCCCACATTTCTTTCTTCTACTTTATTTTCTCTGCTGCGAAAATTCACAGTAAGTTAATCATATTTTTTTCCTTTTCTTCTTCATATTTTTATTTCCTTGCTTCTTCTTTGCTCGGCCACACATTTGGCTACATCTCCACCTCCCCAGGCAGAAAACCACTGCGTCTCCATCCCGTGGCCGATCACTTCACCACCATCATCAAGGCCGAAACCACCATCTTATCCTCCACTTGCCTGTTGTGAACCATCCCGCTACCAAGCCTTGGCCGAACTTCACCACAACATCATCTAGCCTTGGCCGAACCCTGTGTCTTCACCTTGATCCTGGCTTTGCCGTGATTGTTGCCTTTCCCCGCCTAGCCTGGCCGAGCCAGTCACCGTGCAGTTGAACCAAACCACCTTGTAGCCTTGACCAGATCTATTTTGTAGCCGAGCCTATGTATTTCTGATGGTCGAACACTTGGTCATGGTGGCAGTTCACCTTTATGTGTAGCCAAGCCTGTTATTTCATAGCCAAGCATTTTGTTGTGGCCGTGCATTTTGGCCTTACAGGCTATAAATTTTCTTTATCATTTGTATAAATGATATTCAGTAAATCATCTTGTTGCTGTTGATTTAAACTTTTATTTTAACTATTTAACTATTTATATAAATCTTATTTTTGTGCTGTTATTTTCTCTATTTAGTGTTGAGTTGAAAATTCTTTATGTGTTTTACAAAATCTGGTTTTCTAAAATGATTGGGTTGTGTTGAGTTAAACTTTCTCGTTTTCTGTGTTGTATAAGTGATAGTCTGGGTATTTTGAAGTGTTTTGTGTGAATTGAACTTTTTCTTTTTTCTGGGTCTTGTATAAATTTTATTTTGTGTATTTTTAAATTTATTTGCTGTTTGATGTTAAGTTAATTTTTTTTTCATGTGTTTGATGAGTAATACTCTGTGTATAGTTATCCTGTATTGGGTTAAAAATATTTTGCGTATAAACTTTATTTTGTGAAAATTACTTTATTTACATATGTTCTATTGATGTTTCCTTCATAAAATTTTATTTTATCTTGTCTACTTTATGTTGGGTTGAACAAATTATTTACATATGGTTATTTTGTTTTTTAAGATTTGGATTTTGGCTCTCCATCTACTCGAATCTAGTCGTGCTTTTCGGAGTTTGGTTGTGTTTCTCGAAATTGCCATCTCTAGCTTTAGAAGGTGAGTTATCCCTCTCGACATTCGTACTTATATATTTGCGAAACAATGACATGTGAATTATAGTAGTTGATATGCTATGTTGATAAGTTCATATATGCCTGTGATATGATATTTTATGATGTATAACCTGATTATATACCTATTACATTCCATGATATGATATGCTATGCTATATTGTTTGTTTATTTTTCTCACATTGCAAGTTCCCTGTTAGTATAGGATTCACTATGGGATGAAATGATACATACCCGAACGGACTTCAGAATAGGAAAAAATCATTATGGGCTGAAATGATAGGCTCAAGCGATTTTTATTTTATTTGACTTAGGATTGCGGGTTTGAAATGATAGAACCTGAGATTTTTATAAATTACGGATTGAAATGATACATATCCGTATCACTTGACCTTGGTTAGAAATATTCTATACAGACCCATGGTTAATTTTTAATACTAGTTTTCTAAAAATTATTAAGTATTTTTGAACTTATAATATATGAAATTTTAACTTAAACTTGATTTAATGATTTTTAAATATAACGATATATTGGTTTTCTATTAAGTTCAAATTTTATAAGTAAATATTTGGTTTAAACTAAATTTAAGTTTTATCTATGATATACAACTTAATTAATAATTTAAATTTGATCTAATATGGAATTTTAAATCTAACCTAGTAATAGCGATAGATTTAATTTATGAAATGGATATATTTTGTATAATAAAATAATAATGATTTAAATTGAAGATATTATGATTAAAATGTTAGGTAAAATTTGTAGCATTTCCAAAATGCTATGCAAATTATGTTACGTTTTAAAATGCTATATTACTGAAGATTATGTTTAAAATTCTGTATTTCTAAAAAGATAACATTTTGAAATGATATAACTATGTAAATATGGATTTGGAAATATTACCATTTTGGAATGGATATTATTTTGGAAGAGTAATAGCATTTGGTTTTAAATGGTTTTGGAATAGATATGTTTGTTTTGAAAAGTAAACCATTTGAAATAAATAACCATGGGTTATAATAACCTGTGGTTGTTAAAGAGACCGGGATCGAAAGTTGTCATACTCTCTACCAACTTCAAAAACCATTTTAACAACTGTGTATGCGGTGGAGATTCCAGAATGAAGTAGGATGGTGGCGACGTCCTATTGAGGTATATACGTGGACCCGACTTCCGTGAGTTGGCATAAGGTGGCTAAAACAGGAGCGATTCTCGGGCGAATGAGGTAGCTCCTCTGATCGGACACACTTCTTCGTATGCCTTCTATTACTTTGTGATTGACTTGGTGCGCACCTTTGATTTTGGGGGTGTGGCTCAAGATGGGCGGTAGCTGCGGCTATGTGTTACCACCAGCTCAGATGCGTAATTGGTATATCTACCATAGCATTGCCTTGTTGTGTCGTGTCACCTACCTTAGCGCGCCTTATACGAGTTTGTTTGTACCATAGCATTGCCTTGTTGTGCCGTGTCACCTACCTTAGCGCGCCTTATACGAGTTTGTTTGTACCATACCTATGGAGTGCCCTCTGATAAGCCCAATTTACGGGAAGTTATGATACTGTATAGACTATGGGATTTTATAAAATGTGTTATGGGCGATATGGGTAATGCCTTAACGCTATTTTAATAGTTTACTTTACTTTAGACATTATTATAATAGCGTATATTACTACAGAGTAGATAGTTTAAGGGATCCTTAAAGGATTGGCAGTCCCAAACATCCTATAAGTTACTGAAGCATTTTTTTATACAGTTCACTTGAGTTGATTTACATTTTATAAGTATGTATGTCCTGACTCGAGTGCTTTGTGTTTTGCTTTACGCTCGGATCAGCCTGAGTATCACAGCCTGGATTCATCTTTGAAGCTAGAGATCTGCTGGAGCTTTAGCCAACTATCTTTATCTTCCATTATAGTTATTTCAGTTCAACATTGCTTATGTATTAGTGGATTTATGTTCTTTGTATTCCTAGTATTTGCTTTCAGGCTCTGTATTGTGTATTTGTTTTGAGACTATATATCTGGTAGCTTCATGAACTACCATGTTTATTTCATTTTCCGCTGTGAGTTATCCTGATATTCTATGTCTGTGATTCTGTGATTGGTATTATTTGCTCCAAATTTAATAACAATCTATTGTTTTGAATTATTCAAGTCGAGTTATTGTCGATTTGAATAGTCCAAAATAGTGGGTCATTACATTTGGTATCAGGGCCGGGTTTTAGGCAAACCATAGCCTGCGGAGCAAAAACTCATTAGAGATAGGGGATAAATACCCTAGAATGCGAAAAATCAACCTCAGAATCATTCTTTGTGAGAGAACGTGTTTTTAAGTATAAATGTTTTAAATGATTTTATATGATTCAAAGGATTATTTTAGATTAAAATTTTATTTTATTTCTTGTTTTAAAATCAAAATTTTTCTTAGGAATTTCTTTCCTTTAGTATCCACCCCTTGTAATAGAATTCTTTGATTAGGATTCACATTCTAGTCAAATCTTTCCTTCCACTTTTTACTTTGGCTTGTCCTAATATTCATTCTTGATTTTTCTAGGATGAATCATGGGAATGCCAGAGGTTAGGTTCATGATGTTGCCCCAGTTCTAGCACCAGCTGCACCATTAGCTTCACCATTCTCTGTAAGGAGTTCACTCAGCTTGATGGTACCAAGTTCTTTGGATCAGAGACCATCATTGAGGCTCAGCAGTGGCTGAGGAGTTTGGAGAGGATTTTCGTTGGTTTGGAGATCACCAACGCGCAGAAGCGTCAGCTAACAGCATGGAAATTGCAGGGGTCGGCCCTAAATTGGTGGGAGTCTGTTGTAGCCAACACTACTGAGGCAGATATTTCTTGGGATCAGTTTAGGTATTTTCTTGAATTAGTTTTTTAGTTCGGTTTTGTACCTCTTTGGAATCTTTCTCAAGTCTTGATATCTTATTTCAGAGATGCTTTTGTGGCAAAGTGGGTGCCCGGAGCAGGGAAGTCCTAGCTGTATAGGGAGTTTATGGATCTTAAGCAGGGGAGTATGTCATTTTCTGAGTATGAGCGAAAGTTCGATGAACTTTCCAAGTTTGATCCTGGTCTGATTGACACCCCTTTGAAGAAGAATGAGAATTTTATAGCTGGAGCCAGCCCGAAGTTTTATGATTGTCTCATCTCTCATGTGCATAGTTCTTTTACTGGATTGATGGATATGTCTATCAGATATGAGAACCCCACTTCGAAGGAACCTTCTATTACTCATGCTTCTCCATCTCAGCATATTTTTGCTAACGCTAAGAAAAGGAAGTCTTACTTTCATCGGTAGAAAAAGAATTGGAACAAGACTCCAGGTTTGGGATCTTCTTCTTCTCAGAGGCAGCCTATCGACCTATCTATCATCACTTGCTTCAGGTGTGATCAGAAGGGACACTATGATAATAGTTGCCCTACTTCAGTGGTTCTGCTGTTCTTCCAGCTCAGTTGACTAGGCATGATCTTTGCCATATCTGTTTACAGCCTGGCCACTTCAAGAACAATTGTCCTACTCAGTAGAAGGGCAAGCCTTTTGGTATCTTTGCTGTTACCTTTACTTCTTCACCTGCTCCTGCTCCAAGTGATACTCAAGGTGCTCTTTAGGGCACCTTTACTTTATTTAAATTTCCCGTTCGTGTTTTATTTGATACCGCAGCTTTCCGTAGTTTTATTTCTGTGGACCTTTGTGATAAGTCTGAGCATCTCCTTTCTCCTAAGTTTGCTGATGAGCCTTTGTGTGTTTCAAATCCTGTTGGGGGTCCCGTGAACCTTAGTAGGATTTGTAACCAAGTAAAACTCCTCTATTTTGACCATTGTTTCTCTGGTGATTTCTATGTTCTTGGCTTCGATGCTTTTGATTTGTTGCTTGGAGGAGATTGGCCGAAGAATCATGAAGCCGTTATCTCTTGTAAAGCCCGAACTGTTTCTCTAGCTGATGACCGAGGTAATCCTTTGGTGATTCAGTGCTGTATGCCTTAGGATTATGCTGGTAGCTTTGTTTTCACCTTAGATTCTTCTCCTGGTAATCTTGATTCAATTCCTGTGGTTCAACGCTATCCTGATGTATTCGGTGAAGTAACTTCTTTACCTCCTGAGCGGGAAATTGAATTTCGTATTGATCTTATTCCTGGAGTTCGACCTATAGTTCTTCCTCTCAGAAGAATGGCACCCCGTAAGAAGGTTGAATTGAGGAAGAAAATTGAGGACTTGTCCTCTAAGGGATTGATTAGACCTAGTCATTCTGAATGGGGGGCAGTTGTGGTTTTCATCACTAAGTCTGATGGTTCTTTGAGGATGTGTGTTGATTAAAGGGAGTTGAGCAATCTCACTATGAAAAACAGATATCCTATGCCTCGTATTAATGATATGTTCGATCAGCTTTATGGAGCTACTGTATTTTATCAGCTTGATCTTGCTATAGGTTTCCACCGGCTCAAAGTTGCCGAGGAAAGTATTCTCAAAACTGCTTTCCGTACCGAGAATGGGTTTTATTAGTGGTTAGTTAAGCCTTTTGGTTTGACCAACGCCCCAGCTTTCTTTGTTGATTTGATGAATCGTGTTTTTCAAGATGTTCTTAACCAATTTGTCCTAGTCTTCGTCGATGATATTCTTGTCTTCTCTAAGTCTGAGAAGGAGCATGAAGCACATTTGAGCTTTGTCCTTGGAACTCTTAGAAATCATCAGTTGAAGGCCAAATTCTCGAAATGCCATTTCTGAAAGGATGAAGTCTGATTTCTCGGGCATATTGTTTCTGGTAATGGAGTTTCTGTTAATCTAGTTAAGATCGCTGGGATCAATGATTGGGAAACACCTAGGACCCCAACTAATATTCATAGCTTCCTGGGCCTTGCTGGTTATTATCGAAGATTTATTGAGAATTTTTCTCGGAGTGCTGCACCTCTCACTGCTTTGACCTGTAAAAATGCTAAGTTTATGTGGAATGATAAGTGTAAAGCCGCAATTAATGAGATAAAGCAGAAGCTCACTTCCGCACCTGTTCTTACCATTCCAAGTGGAAATGAGGGATTAATGGTATACACTGATGCTATCCATGATGGTTTGGGAGCTGTTCTGATGCAGGATGGGGAGGTTATAGCCTATGTCAGTCGTCAATTGAAGACCTATGAAGCAAATTAAGCAGCTCATGATTAGGAATTTCTTGCTGTGGTTTTTGCTTTGAAGCTTTGGAGGCATCATCTTCTGGGAACTAAATTTGAGCTCTTTACAGATCATCAGTCCTTGAAGTATATTTTCATCCAAAAGGATTTGAATCAGAGACAAGTTAGATGGCTTTAGTTCCTTGCTTCTTATGAGCTCGACATCAACTATACCCCAGGGAGAGCTAACGTGGTAGCCGATGCTTTAAGTCGGAAGAAGGTAATGTTGTGTCAGCTTGTTGTTTCTTCTCCTCTTATGGATCATATTGTTGCTAAGTAGGATGAGGATGAGATGCTTAAGGTAATGAAGGAGAATGTTCGTAGCAAGGTTGGTGGTAGTAGTCAGGATGGTAGTGGAGCTCAGATTGATCATAGAGGGATCCTGAGAGTTAATAATCAGATTCGTGTCCCGAACGTCGATGGATTGAGACAAGAGTTACTTTGGGAGAATCATCGGTCCAGACTTTCGATTCATTCAGGTGTGACAAAGATGTATTAGGATATGAAGAAGCTGTATTGGTGGAGTGATACGAAGCATGGCATCTCCCTCTTTGTTAGTAGATGTGCCATTTGTTAGCAAGTTAAGGCTGATCATCAGAAAGCCGTTGGATTATTGCAGCCTCTTGAGATTCCCAATTAGAAATGGGAACAGATTTCTATGGATTTCATTGATGGATTACCGAGGACTAGGAAGGGTAATGAGAGTATTTGGATTATAGATTGACCAAGTCATCTCACTTCATTGCAGTTAGATCTAACCGTCCTGCTTTTAGCTAGGCTGAGATTTACATGAGGGAAATTGCTCGCCTTCATGGTGTTTCGATCAGTATTGTTTGTGATAGAGACCCTGCCTTTACCGGTCAGTTTTGGAGAGCTTTCTAGGAATCTTTAGGTACTTTCCTGAATTTGAGTACTGCTTACCATCCGTAGACCCACGGTCAAATGGAAAGAGTGAACTAGATTTTGGAGGATCTCCTTCATGCTTGTGATCTTCATTATGGAGGATCTTGGGAAGATCATCTCCGTCTCATTGAATTTACCTATAACAACAACTATCAGGTATATGTTAATCTTTTGTTTAATCTAGTTTAAATAATTATCTACCCAATTCTATCTTTCGAATTCAGGCTTGTGTTGAAATGGCTCTGTTTGCTGCTCTTTATGGGCGACCTTGCAAATCCCATCTTGTTGGGTTGAATCCGGTAATCGTTTAGTTCTTGGTCCTGTTATGATTCTTGAGGCTTTGGAGAGGGTTGTGAAGGTAAGGAGAAAGATGAGGATTTCTCAGGATAGGTAGAAGAAGTATGCTGATAGGTGTAGGAGGAATCTGGAGTTTTCTGTTGGTGATCAGGTTTCCGTTAAGGTATCCCCTTTGAGGAATGTGATTCGGTTTGGCCGGAGAGGGAAGTTTGCTCCTAGGTTATCGGTCTTTTTCGCATCATCGAGAAAGTTGGTTCTTTAGCTTATCATTTTGATTTGACGGAGAAGCTTTCTAGAGTACATAATATATTCCATGTTTCACATCTTCATCGATATCTCCATGACCCATCTTTGATTATTCAGCCTCATACTTTCGAGAGTTTGGATGTTGAGCCAAACCTTACTGTCAAGAGGAAGCCGTTTCGTATTATTGATAGAGGTACGAAGCAGTTAAGAAGGAAATCTGTAAACCTAGTCAAAGTGCAATGGATTACTGCTGATTGGGATTATACTTGGGAGACGGAGGAGAGCATACGTGCTTCGAATCCGAAATTGTTTGTTCCAGGTACTATTTGCTATTCTATTTTGTCTTTCCTTATTTCTATGTTGTGGTGATGTTGTGGTGTAGCCGAACTTCACCACAACATCATCTAGCCTTGGCCGAACCTTGTATCTTCACCTTGATCCTTGACTTTACCGTATCCGTTGCCTTTTCCCTACATAGCCTGGCCGAGCCAATCACCATGCAGTTGAACTAAACCACCTTGTAGCCTTGACCAGATCCATTTTTTTGTAGCCAAGCTTATGTATTTCTGATGGCCGAACACCTGGTCATGGTGGCAATTCACCTTTATGTGTAGCTAAGCCTCTTATTTCGTAGCCAAGCATTTTGTTTTGGCCGTGCATTTTGGCCTTACGGGCTATATATTTTCTTTTGCGTCTATATAAATGTTATTCGGTAAATCATCTTATTGCTGTTGAGTTAAACTTTTTTTTTAACTATTTAACTGTTTATATAAAACTTATTTTGTGCTTTTATTTTCTCTGTTTAGTGTTGAGTTGAAAATCCTTTATATGTTTTACAAAATCTGGTTTTGTGAAATGATTGGGTTGCATTGAGTTAAACTTTCTCTTTTCTGTGTTGTATAAGTGATAGTCTGAGTATTCTGAATTGTTTTGTGTGAATTGAACTTTCTCTTTTTTCTGGGTCTTGTATAAATTTTATTTTGTGTATTTTTAAATTTATTTGCTGTTTGATGTTACGTTAATTTTTTTTTCATATGTTTGATAAGTAGTACTACGTGTATACTTATCCTATATTATATTTTTATGTATAAACTTTATTTTGTGAAAACTACTTTATTTACATAAGTTCTATCGATGTTTTCTTTCATAAAATTTTATTTTATCTTGTCTGCTTTATTTTGGGTTGAACAAATTATTTACATATGGTTATTTTGTTTTCTAAGATTTGGATCTTGGCTCTCCATTTACTCAAATCTAGTCGTGCTTTGTCATGCATTTCGGAGTTTGGTTGTGTGTCTCGAAATTGTCATCTCTAGCTTTAGTAGGCGAGTTATCATTCTCGACATTCGTACTTATATATACGTGAAACAATGATATGTGAAATTTAGTAGTTGATATGCTATGTTGGTAAGTTCATATATGCCTGTGATATGATATTTTATGATGTATAACCTGATTATATACCTGTTACATTCCCTGATATAATATGCTATGCTGTATTGTTTATATTATTTTTGTTTTTCACACTACAAGTTCCCTGTTAGTATAGGATTCACAATGGGTTGAAATGACACATACTCGAATGGACTTTAGGACAGGGAAAAATCATTATAAGCTGAAATGATAGGCTCAAACGATTTTTATTTTATTTGTCTTGGGATTGCGGGTTTGAAATGATAGAACCCGGGATTTTTATAAATTACGAATTGAAATGATACATATCTGTATCACTTGACCTAGGTTTGAAATATTTTATATAGACCCATGGTTAAGTTTTAATAATAGTTTTCTAAAAATTATTAGGTATTTTTAAACTTATAAATATATGGAATATTAAATTAAATTTGATTTAATGATTTTCAAATATAATGATATATTGGTTTTCTATTAAGTTGAAATTTTATAAGTAAATATTTGGTTTAAACTAAATTTAAGATTTTATCTACGATATATAACTTAATTAATAATTTAAATTTGATCTAATATGGAATTTTAAATCTAACCTAGTAATAGTGATAAATTTATTTACGAAATTGATTTATTTTGTATAATAAAATAACTATGATCTGAATTGACGATATTATGCTCAAAATGTTTGGGTAGGATTTTTAGCATTTCCAAAATGCTATGCTAATTAAGTTACTTTTTAAAATGCTATATTACTAAAGATTATGTTTAAAAGGCTGTATTTCTAAAAAGATAACATTTTGAAATGCTATAACTAAGTATATATGGATTTGGAAATATTACCATTTTGGAATGGATATTATTTTGGAAGAGTAATAGCATTTGGTTTTGAATGGTTTTGGAATAGATATGTCTTGTTTTGAAATGTAAACCATTTGAAAAAAATAACCATGGGTTATAATAATGTTTGCTTGTTAAAGAGACCAGGGCTGGAAGTTTTCATACTCTTTGCCAACTCCGAAACCACTTTAACAACTATGTACGCGGTGGAGATTCCAAAATGAAGTAGGATGGTGGCAACATCCTATTGAGGTATATACGTGGAGCCGACTCCCGTGAGTTGGCATAAGCTGGCTGAAATAGGAGTAATTCTCGGGCCAATAAGGTAGATCCTCTAATCGGACACATTTTTTCATATATCATTCTATTACTTTGTGATTGACTTGGTGCGCACCTTTGATTTTGATAGTGGGCTCGAGGTGGGCGGTAGCTGCAGCTATGCATTACCACCAGTCTGGATGCGTAATTGGTATATCTAACCTGGCATTGCCTTGTTATGCCATGTCACCTACCTAGCGTGCCTTATACGAGTTTGTTTTGTACCATACCTATGGTGTGCCCTTTGATAAGCCCAGTTTACGGGAAGTTACGGTACTATATAGACCATGGGATTTTATAAAATGTGTTAAGGGGGATATGGATAATGCCTTAACGCTATTTTAGTAGTTTACTTTACTTTAGACATTATTATAATAGCGTATATTAGTACATAGTAGATAGTTTAACGGATCCTTAAAGGATGGGCGGTCTTAAGCATCCTTTAAGTTGCTAATGCATTTTTTTATACAGTTCACTTGAGTTGATTTACATTTTATAAGTATGTATGTCCTGACTCGAGTGTTTTGTGTTTTGCTTTACGTTCGGATCAGCTTGAGTATCATAGTCTGGATTCATCTTTGAAGCTAGTGATCTGCTGGAGCTTTAGCCATCTATCTTTATCTTCTATTTCAGTTATTTCAGTTCAGCATTGCTTATGTATTAGTGGATTTATGTACTTTGTATTCCCAGTTATTTTCTTTTAGACTCTGTATTGTGCATCAATTTTGAGACTATATATCTGGTGGCTTCATGAACTACCATGTTTATTTCATTTTCCGCTGTGAGTTATTCTGATATCCCGTGTCTGTGATTCTGTGATTAGTTTTATTTGCTCTAAATTTAATAACAATTTGTTGTTTTGAATTATTCAAGTCGAGTTATTGTCGATTTTAATGGTCCAAAATAGTGGGTCATTACATTAAGGCCTGGCGATTTTTAGTGGAAATAAAACAATTAAGTGGGAATTTTCTTCCGAGAGAGAGAAGTGATTGAAAACTATTTTTCAAAGGGTTAAAGAGTGGAAATATATCTTGCAAAGATATTTTGAAATTAATAAATAATTTGGAAAATTATTAATGCTTGATGGTTGTTTATGAATGTTATATAATAGTTAAATAATCAACTATAAATATTGGCCAATGCGTTGATCGTTTCGAAGAGACCGAGATCGGGACTAATTTCCCGAAAAACACTTCGATCTGGTTTGAACGTTTTCATGAGAAAGACAAGAGCTTGGAGTCGAAGATGGAGCAGTGAAGTGCAAGGGCTAATCGCTACTAATTTAGAGGGTGATTCCAAAATGGATGTAGTAGGAGTGGTGTCTTCGGTTCCGTTCAGACCCGGAACAGACTTGTATGGATGAATGCTATCAAAACATCATCAGGAGGACGATGAGCATTCTAAGTCAATGTATGCTAAAAAGGTAATGCTTAACCTCGAACCACATCAACAAGGAATGGCCAAAACATAGGAGGTGCGCACAAGACTAAGTGACTAGCAATCAATTAGGGTAAGGTCACTCCTGTCTAGAGGTCCCTTTATTTCGGCTGTATGGGCGGTTGCTGATCCCAACCGTGAGGTGATCTTATTCGAACTATCTAGTAAGGGGTAGCTTCGATCTTGTGATGCAGGGGATCCGGGTGGATCCTCGGTACGGTGATCTAGACCACGTACTGTGATGGACGGTACCCTAGTAGCCCTGCCATTGTATGGAATCCCATGTCCAATAAGTGCTTGTATGGGTTTGATTATGCCCAACTATGCTGAAACGTGAGATGCAAGCATTTCAGCTAGATTCTATTTTACTTTCTATAGACACTGCTATAATATCAGATGAATTTGATAAAAATGTTTTGGTTATCGTAAGGTAAAAACCTGGCATGTTTATTTGTGGCATGGTCTTACGAGATACCCTTGATTTCAAAAGGATTTTCGGAAACTTTAATAATCCAAATTGGGTGTGTTTTCTCACTCTGGTTTCCCAGACTGACTCCGGTGTTATTTAACTATAATGGTCAGGTCAGACCGAGTATTATAGAGTATAGATTCTGGATGGACTGCTTTGGAGCTCAAAAGACGAGCTGGATGCTGAGACGTATCACACGTATTTGATAAATATTCCATTGTGTATGATTAACTGTATAGTCAGATTTATGAGGACATGTTATGTTAACTGTCCAGTTGTGTGCTATAAATTTTATTGTACTCTGATGATGTAATGTATAAAAAAATATAGTTCTTTGTTTAAAGATTAGTCATTTAGCTATTGTATATTGTTCCACTGCGTTTGTGAGATTCTGATGTTGTTTTCTATTTCTTCCTCCACCTCCTTCTTCTTTACCCTAACGGTCCATTTTTCCTGCATTCGATTGTTCAACATTGAATACAGTGGACGTATTGATGTCAATTTTCGGGCGTCGAAAAATCGGGTCGTTACATAATAGTGTCAAAGCTGAAGGTTAAGCAAGAACCTTGGCTCTGGTGGGGATTACTCATTTGAAATAGAGTCTGTAGTACTCTAGAATGAGTTTGAATGGATTAATAAACATGAGGGTGTATTTGTAAGTGAATATGAAAATTGCTTCATATTGTGTCGACTTACCGGTTGAGTGTTTATAAATTCTGGCCGGTGTAGTCTTGCCAACTGTATTGATAGGGATTTCTAAACTCCTAACCAGGCAAACCGACACAGTATTTTTTAAAAAAATGGGTAAATGAAATAATTTTGCCAAAATTATTTTTATATATACAAAGAATAATTTTTAGAAAATATTGTGGACAGTTGCTTGGTTGTAAGGAAGTGATAATATTAAATCATTATCATTATTATGTAGAAATTGAATAAGTAATTGAAAATATTAACTAAAAGCTAAGAAATAGATTCATATACAAATGGGATTTGTGTAAATTGTAAATGTAATTTGTAATTAAAAATAAAAATTCTAGAGTAATGTTTGAATATGAATTGGAAGGATTTAGAATTTGGAATTTTGGGAAAGGTTTAAATTCCTTTGGGTTTGAAAATGGTTTTCAAAGGTTTTGAAGGAATAAGAGTGATATTTTTTGGAAAATATTTTGAATTGAATATGAAATCTGGTGAGATTTGGAGTTTAAAATATTTGAAATATTTTGAAAAGCGTAAAAGCACTGAACTCTCTTCGGTCGCTGCAAATAATTTCCGTGATGACTGCATCATCATCGATATTCATTTTTGAGTTTCCATGGGAGGAATTACTGCCAAAATGTTTTAAATTAGAATTGTTTGCAAAAGTTGGGTTTGATTTGGAAATGCAAAAGATTTTGGATATAATTGATTTCAAAAATGATTTTGAAACATTGAGCAATTGTTTAAAAGACTCTGGAATCTTATGAAAATACAAATAGGTTTGATAACTTATAAAATCTGAAATTTGTTAGAGTAAAATTTGAAATTTTCTAGAATAGAAAATTTAACTTGGAGGAGAATTAAAAATTTAAAGTAACTAAGAAAACGAAATAAGTTAGAATGTAATTCAATTAAATGGAGTAAATTAAAAGAAGTGTCAATGGAAAGTAAATAAGTTAGAAAACTTAAAGAAGTTAAAAATTTGAATTAATTGAATTGTAACTGAATCAAGTAAAATAAAAGTGAATTTAAAGAAGAATCTAGAAGACTAATAAAGTTGCCATTGAAATGAATGTGGGAATGAAACAGACTAATAAGTAAATGGAATTTAAACTGAATATTTGAAATTTAATTTGTGTTATGTAAAGTAAAGTAAAATTGCAAAAAATATAGTTGAGTTGGACTAAATGAAACAAAAAATTGAAAATAAAAATTAGTAAGTAAACTAGCTGATTAAGTGGGTAAGCAAATGAACTGGAATTGAATATTGGAATGATATTGTGCAAAGTAAAGTGAATTTATAAAATTAGTTCAAAGTGGACCAAAAATAATTAGAGTTTGGAAATAAATCCATTAGGATTTAAAATAAATTAGTAAGTGGAACTAACTAAAGAAATGGTAAATTAAATATGGTTTGAAATATGATGAATAGAATTCAATATTTAAAAAAATGAAAGGTAAATTGAATTCAGAATGAAATTAAAATTTGGGTTGAATGAAAATAGATACAAAAGCTTTAGTGGTAAAGTGAAATTAAAATATAACGAGTATATAAAATATTTACATTGAACTTAAGTAATGAATGGTGAAATTCTCAAGTAGAAATTGGTATTGGAAAAATATTCCAAATTAATATTTGAATGATGATTAAATAAAATTATGAAATCAAAATGAATGTGAATAAAAAGAAATTGATATAGCTAATAATCAACTAGGATAAACATGTAGGATGTATGCATATTATTTTATTCGCACAGCGATTTGATCCAGATTCGAGCACAAAATTTCAAGATAGTTATATCAATCTGAGTTGGGATTTTTACTCGATTTTGGACGGCGAACCCTGGATATGGATTTTTGATTGATTCTGAAAATTCTCTATCATAGACTATGGCTATGCAACGAGAATGACGGTTTCTAATTAAGGAACCAGATTTGAGTCCCCACTATGAAGTCGGGTGGACGATACTAGTTCAGAAGTGAAATTGTGTGATCGAGTAAGCGATCGAATTTGGTATTGCGTACATATGATATATGTGCATCATACGGGATTGAATAAAATAAATATTGAAACTTTTGAAAAGAAATGTGCAAAATGATTTTGAATTTTGTAATTGGACATTATTGCTAGTAGGATATGCAGGTTTTTAAAAAGCAAAAGGAAATTGGGATTTTTGATTTCAGAAGATAAATTTGAATTGCTCGACAAAAGGTATATATTTAAATTTTATGTACAAATTTGATGATTTTCTGGTCTAGCCACTTGGCTTTTGTTTCCTTTCTGAATCTCCGGGCACGAAGAGACATTTTGTAGTTATACCGAGCTAGCCGCGCAAAGGAGACGTGGGCGAAATTTTTCAGAAATTTAAGGAGTTAGAAAATTTTTGGGAAATTTTTGATAATTTAAATTTGGTTTTAAAATTTGAAATTGAATTGTTGAGTAAATAGTATTGTTTAAAACTTATGGTTGAGTTTGGAAAGTTAGTAAGTGTGATAAAATCTTTAATAAAAGTTGTTTTTGAAAGTTGAACTGAAGGGTTTTGGGAAGTTGTTAAAAACTATTTGGATTAGGAACATAGTGAACATGTTATGGACCTCTCCTCTTAATTAGTAATTTCGGGGACGAAATTCTTTTAAGGGGGAGGAATGTGACGACCCAGAATTTCTGGATATTTGGAATTGAAATATTTAATTGATTTTAAATTTTTGAAAGTTAGTTTAACTTGAATTTCAAATTTCACTATTTATTTGCAATTAAACTATTGAAAGTTGGGTAAAATATTGTATCTTCAGTTTTATGCTTGTTAAAAATATTTCAAAGGCTTATAAAATTTATATAAATAGTACTAAAGATAATGAAAGCTTTAGAATTGAATTTGAAAGTGTTTTGTCCAGTTTTGAAAATATATCGTTTAAATTGATACTTAAAAATAGCCTTCCGAGGCATAGTCTTGGATTTCAACGAAGCCAGTTCCATTGGATCCATAATAGTATATTACAATCGGATTTCAAATTTCATAGCTTTTGGAGTTGCCTTGTGATCGTACGATAGATAAACGCGTTGAAATCTTATCAAAAATTCAATTTATTAACTGGGTCCAAAAGCTATCTTCTCCATACGATAGGATTAGGAATCGAAACCTTTTCCCGTGTGTTCGAAATATGCGTATAACATTATAAACGCCTAGCGGACGCCTCGATTGGGGATCGACATTTTTAGTTGCGTAGATCAAGAAAATTTGAATTTAATATATATATATATATATATATATATATATATATATTTATATATTGGTCAACTTCAGCTGTATTTATTTCACATCAGCATTCTTTCTTTCTTTCTTTTCATCAGTCATTATACATTTATTCCTACACGCAAGTCTACCTTATTCTTCAAAAATTAAATCATGTCTTTATTAAAATATACTGAACTTTGAATATAGATGGAGAAAATAAATTCTAAACCGTTCAACAAAATCGTCTTCGCCTAAAAAAAATAGTGGCCACAGACTTCAAATTCACTTCGAACCGATATCTCCTCCCAAATCTTTACAGTCGAATCAATCTGTAGTGGAAATAGTCATGCATGGGCGATGAAATCATGAGGTGGTGGCTTTTGGATACTCGCAATTTTCGAACGTAGATGGAAGGGGGAAAGGCTCGAATTCGATCGCATGCATCGCATTCAAAATCCCCGACTTCAAATCACAGGTAGCGGCTCACCTGGACGTCGAGAGGCAGTGGATCGATCTCTTGCATGTTGTCGCAGTGATGGGTGAAGGCTCATACGTACGCATGCGCGTGGGTGGACTGTGGGCGGGAAGAGGCGGACATTGATGGGGGAAAGTCGCATGCTGGCAACGACAGGGGAGGCCGATAGTGATGCATTCGTCGCGATCTGGATTGTCGTTTGGGAGCTCGAGACGATGCTCGTAGGAGGACAGTAAGGAATAATTTTGTAGTTGATTTTAATTTATTTACAGTCAGGGAATTTTATTTGTAGGCAGAGAAAGGAAATAAATAAATATATATAACATTATAAAGGATTAACTATTTCCCAAATTTGTATTTTAGTTTAAAAGAGAAATGAACTTATGTTGAAAAAAGTTGTTGTGAAATTTTTTGTGAAAACAGAAAAATATTTTTCAGTAAGATAAAGTTCTTATTTTGATAATAATAACAGTAAGGATATGTATGAACCAAGTTTTATGTTTACAAATATATATGCATAAGAGGCGAAAAGTTTTTTACAGGAAAGGAATTACTGTTTTGGGTTATTTGCAGAAAATATATGTACACATAAGATTTTGGAAAAATTTGGGAATAATAAATGTGCAGAGTTTATACAAAAATTTGATTTTTATTCCATATTGATTATTTTATAAGTATACATGAAGTTTCAAAAATAAAAAGAAAAAAATAAATAAAATGAATAAGCATATATACCTATTTTTATTTACTAGTTTAATTTTAAAAAAAATGGAGATTCATTGTTTAGTAAAATTATTTAATTATTTTAGTTGCCAAAGATTGCAACGAAAAATTTAAGTTAAAACCTTAAATAAGTAAATGGTGATTAATTGTTTGATTAATTCAAATATTAATAAATCGTGAATTGTTTATACAAGGTCAAAATCATGAAGAAATAGTCGAGATGGAAATGGATTGCAAACATCAAAAATTTAAGGTGAGTTAATCTCACTCATTTAGAATACCCTTTAAAATTTAAATAATTGAATTTAAATTATTGGTTGAATAATCGAATTTTTTGGATGTGGTATATTATATATATATATATTGAAGTGATTGATTTCCTACATTATATAGCGGATGAGACTCTATGCGTCCCGCATAATAGCGGATAACTCCATATACCACGATATCCCGCCTAGAAGCGAGATTGGTATTTTTATACTGTGCTAACATCTATGGATGCAGGGAAACAGGTTGGAGGGATACAACTGGATTCCTCAAAATGTTGAATTTATTTTATATTAAGTAATGTGAATTATGTGATAATATGATATGGATTATATGATTATATTGGGAATTGAAATTTATTGAATGTTATGGCTTGGTTGAATATATATTGATATTTGAGAAAAATGAAATATATATAAGGTTTGAACTTTTAAAGGAAAAATATAGGGTTTTTAAATAAATGGGAAAATGAATTTTATTTAAATAAGGACTAAAGCAATTTTGTTTTGTGAAGTACAAAGAAATATATTTTTAAAATTTAAGATTTGAAATGAGTTTGCAAAAAATAAAAGGAGAATTTGGAATATAGTATGAAATTAATATTTCGGATTTAAATAATTTTTTAAATAAAAAGAAAGGAGTAAAATATGAAGTTAATGAGCTTGAAATAAATTTGAATAAGTAAAGGAATTTATTTTTCAATGGAGTTGGTTTTGGGAATCGATTTGAAACCAGCTAAGTGTTGAAACTATGAATAAAGGAGAATGAGATTGTGAAATTTATAAACAGGGTTTATAAATAAAGTGAAATATTTATCAGAGGATAATTTGGAAGTATAAATTCAGGATGGAAATTTAAAGGAATGGTAATTGGTTTTAAAAATAAATAGTGGTTTTATTTTCAAAGGTGTGGAATAGAAGGTGTAGTTTGCCGAATAGCCAAGTATGTATTCAAAGAAGATTTTTAAGTATAAGTTAGAGGTTTTAAAGTGGATTTAAAAGATTGTTTTAGAGAGAAATTATTATTTAATGGTTTTAAATTTTTTAAAAGTAAATATTTATTAAGATTATTTATGTAAGTAAATTATTTTAAAGGTTTATCTGGTATTATAATTTAAAGATACTTATTTAGTATTTATACCTTATAGAATAACTTTTATTTCAAAATTAGTTTTGGCTTGAGTTTTATATGAGGAATTATTTTAAAATTTTCATAACTAGTATTTTAAATTAATTGTTTCAAGCAATTTTTCTTTTTAAATGTTTTAAAATATATATATATTTTTGGATAAACTGATTTAAATTATTTTAAAATTTTGAAATATTAAGGCTTGACGATTTTCAGTGGAAATAAAACAATTAGGTAGGAATTTTCTTCCGAGAGAGAGAAGTGATTGAAAGCTATTTTTCAAAGGGTTGAAGAGTGGAAATATATCTTGCGAATATATTTCGAAATTGATTAATAATTTGGAAAATTATTAATGCTTGATGGTTGTTTATGGATGCTATATGAAAGTTAAATAACCAACTATCAATAGCCAATGCACTGATCATTTCGAAGAGACCGAGATCGGGATCAGTTTATCGAAAACCACTTCGATCCAGTTTGAACGTTTTCATGAGGAAGAAAAAAGCTTGGAGTTGGAGATGGAGCGGTGAAGTGCAAGGGCTAATCGCTGCTAATCCTATAGGTGATTCCAAAATGGACATGGTAGGAGTAGTGCCTTCGGTTCCGTTCAGACTCGGAACGGACTTGTATGGATGAATGCTATCAGAACATCGTTAGGAGGATGATGAGCATTCTAAGTGAATGTGTGTTAAAAAGGTAACACTTAACCTTGAACCTCATCAACCGGGAATGGCTAAAACAGGGAAGGTGCACACAAAGCTAAGTGGCTAGCAACCAATTAGGGTAAGGTTACCCTTGTCTAGAGGTCCCTTTATTTCGGCTGTGTAGGCGGTTGCTGATCCCAACCGTAGGGTGATCTTATTCGAACTATCCAGTAAGGGGTATCTTCGGTCTTGTGATGTAGAGGATCAGGGTGGATCCTCGGTACGGTGATCTAGAACACGTACTGTGACGGATGATGCCCCAATAGCCCTGCCATTATATGGAATCCAATCTTTAATAAGCACATGTACAGTGTTGATTGTGCCCAACTATGCTGAAACGTGAGATGCAAGCATTTCAGCTAGATTCTATTTTACTTTCTATAGACACTACTAAAATGTCAAGCAAATTTGATAAAAATGTTTTGGTTATCGTAAGGTAAAAACCCGGCATGTTTATTTGTGGCGTGGTCTTACGAGATACCTGTGATTTCAAAAGGATTTTCTGAAACTTTAATAATCCAAATTGGGTGTGTTTTCTCACTCTGTTTTCCCAGACTGACTCGCGTGTTATTTAACTATAATGGTCGGGTCAGACTGAGTATTGTAGAGTATAGATTCTGGATGGACTACTTTGGAGCTCAAAAGACGAGTTGGATGGCGAGATGAATCATACGTATTTGATAAATATTTCGCTGTGTATGATTAACTGTATAGTCAGATTTGTGAGGACAGGTTATGTTAACTATCCAGTTGTGTGCTATAAATTTTGTTGTACTCTGATGATGTAATGTATACACAAATATAGTTTTTTTATTTAAAGATTAGTCATTTAGCTATTGTATATTATGCCACTTCATTTGAAAGATTCTGATATTGTTTTCTATTTCTTCCTCTACCTCCTTCTTCTTTACCCCAACGGTCCATTTTTCTGACATTCAACTGTTTGGCATTGAATACGGTGAATGTATTGATGTCAATTTTCGGGCATCGAAAGATCGGGTTATTAAATTATTTCTTGATGATTGGGATGTAGAACCACTTAATGGGGTAAACGTATCATGATCATATATTTCTTCTTTTATAATTGGAAGATCTTCATATTTATGTAAAACAAGTAATCCTATTGGGTCTCATTGCTCTATAATATAATCTTTGTCTTCCATACTTGTATTTTTAAATAGTATAGAAGCGATATTTTTAGAAAAGGGTTCAATTATCCATGAGTTACAAAAATATTTTCTTTCGTATATTTAGGTATATTATAAATTTACCCGTAATATCGGAGTGGGATTTTTATTTGTAGATCTAAGAATACTTTGGTTGTGAAGTATCTTCTTAATCTAGAGCATTCTGCTGCATATAATGTATAACCTGGAGAATTTATTTTTTCCTTTTTATGGAGTATAGCATATATAGTCAACGTAATAATTTTGTTTGATTATGTGTCTGATTGATTGTAATCATGTTTATTTTAAAAGTATCAAAAGAATCATTAATTTCATCTTCATTTTTAGTAGTGTCAGAATAAACTGATTCAATTTCATATGCAGAACAATTAGCATCACTAGATATATCTTCTATAGTGCCAACATGAGTACTGTATTCTTTGATATTTGATATAACAATATTTTGTATATTTGTAGGACATTCATTAGCATAATGTCCTTCTTTATTACATTGAAAACATTTGCAGCCTTTACGGAAAATTTTCTTTTGAATAAACTTTTTCTTAGAAAACTTGTTTTCTTTTCTAAATTTTTTATTATATTCTGGTTTCCATTCTTTCCTAGTGATTCAATATTTTGGTTTTGTTTTTCTTTTGAAAATTCTTGTCTTTTTTCTTTCGAATTCAGGTGAACATCCAAATTATGTATTAATATCCTCAGTGTACTTTGCACAACAAGAAAATCCCAGTTTTGAGTTTTTAATTTTATTTTTCATTTGTTTGTGTGCACTTGCTTTCTCACAAACCCTTTCTATAGTATCCATACATGCCTTTTTTAATAAACCCGTGTTATTATTTTCATCGGTATCGCTGTGTCTTAGAATGTCATATCTTTCTTGTATAATATTATTCCATGGATAAGGTATTTTTGTAAAAAAGCCTTTTACCCTAAACATTTTTTGGTCATTATTCTTTAAATGAAAAAGTAGGCCTATGTATTTGGCAGCATACTCTTCTAACACACACACACACACACACACACACACACACACACACACATATATATATATGTCACATAATTGTATTTTCGATAATTGTTTTTCAAAATCAGTATCTTCTAGGAAAGTTTCTCCTGTAAAGTCTGCTAGTAGTAATTTTAGTAATTCTCCAAGAGCTTTTTGTTTGGATCGAATATTCCCAATTCTTTGTAATTGATTTGGATTTATCCTTTCAAGGTTTAGTAATCAAGCTAAAGCATCTCCTATCCAATAACTAGTAGCATAATGTATGTATTCCATTACACTCATATTCGAAGGTAATTGATGTGCACGTAAATGTGCATATTTTTACCACCATATTTAATCTATTTAAATTGAATAAATGATCATATTGGGTATTTTAACTTGTTTAAACAAAATTCAAATTATTTTCAAATTGTCACATATTCATCTTCATATAGGGGCAAAACTGTCATTTTGTGCATATAATAATTTTCTAAATTTTAATTGAAAATTCTATAATTGTTTTGTAGGAATTTAAATTCAAATACAAATGGCTTCATGAAGATATGCATGCACAAAAGAAAACAAAGCTAATGGAGATGAAAATAATTCAAACTCATGAACATGGAGGACCCCACCTATCCACTTGCCTTGATTTTCAATTAGGAGCTAATGCACATGCTAAGGGCCATTAAAGCTTCATACACATTTAAGTGGGGGATTATGACATGCTAATGATTACTTGGTGGCCATACAACCTCAAGGGAATTTTGGGCATTCCCCAAAAATATGAATTAGGGTTTCATACATATATAAATAGCCATATGTTTCATGTAATCTCCTCTTCCTTAGTCTCTCTTAGGCCTCTTCCTCTTCATTAGTTTAAGCTCAAAATAAAAGAAAGTTCTCTTTCTCTTTTCATGGCTACTTAGCCATTTTTATTTAATGTAATTTTCTTTTCATTTTATGCAATGTTAATTATTATTTCTTTTTAATTAATGTTCATTTCCTTTTATGCAAACAGTGTAGATCTCTCTTATTTCATGCAAGTAAATTAGTTTTGTTTCTTTGCTTTGCTCTCCTCTCCTTTTCTTTTCCTTTAATGTTGCAAGCTATATTTGTTGTTTTGATAATAAATATGAGAGGCTAATCCCTTCAATTTAGGGGTAATGAAGCCTCTAATCATGTATTTTCAACATTATGATAATTATAGCTCTCTTTTTGTGCTTAATGACAATGCTTGAAGTGGTTTAATTTGTTGTTTTTGCTTTGAATTTGATAGCCTATATTGTTGACACCAAATAGGCTATGCTTAAACAATCACTAACACAAATGCCTCTTCATCAAAAGATTATGGCATAAGAAAGTGACTTGAAATTAAAATTTGATGGTCTATATTTCTAATTAATAGGCCATACTTAAAATAGATTTCATTTTCAACTTTGTTGTCATTTTCATGAGAGTTAGTAAGTGATTTAAAGATTGTTATAGTTTGATGGCTTATGTTGAGCTAATTAATAGCACGAATGAGTCATACTTATGATAAACACATCATTTAAATTCACTTATGACCAAAAAAAGAGATCATAATTTCATAATTTGTTGAACTATATGATCTGGAGAGTGGAATTATCTCTAAATTGTCATTTAACTCTTATATTTTATCATTTTCTTTTGCTAGTTTTTATTAGTTTCTTACATTTCTAGCTATTCACTCTCGACTTTGGTATAATTTGATTGAATAGAATTTTAAAATCATCAGTTCCCTGTGGATTGACCCGTATTCGCCACATGCTACATTCTTACACCGTCCTCTTGCGGTAAATTTTATTTCTAAATTCATTCGGCTATTTTCTAACTCCATAGACATTTAGCCGTCCAAACAAGTTTTTGACGCCGTTGCCGCGGAAGTTGTTTTGATTTTATTTTCTGTTCTTCGAATTATTTTCTTTTGATTTCATTGTGTGTTTTTATTTTGTGTTTGTTTACACTTAAAAAATATATATAGCATTTTCACTTTTCTATACATTCTCACATTCTCTGTTTTCAGTTTGGGTAGCATTGTATTCTTTTTTAAAAAAAGAACAGAATGCTGCACTGTGCATTTGTTCTCATTTTCAGTCTCTGTTCATCTTGATCCTGTGCACTTGTTTTGAGTATCAGTTTTTGGGTTTATTTCTTCCTGTATTGTGCACTGTCACTTGTGTGCACTTGTTTCTGCTTTCAATTTCATACTTCATTTGTTCTGTAGTGTTTTGTTCTGTTTACTGTACAGTGTGTACACTCTGTTTTAAATTTCTTTTTGATTCATTTCTTTGTGCACCTATGCTCATCCCTGTCGCCCTTCCCGACCATCAACACTTCCCTACACCCATCATCTCTGATTCTGCCTGTACAAGTTCTCCAACTCACCAAAACCACAGCACACATTCATCTCCAATACAATCTGTTACTGCTACCTTCCCTGTCATACTGCACATATCACTTCACCAACTATCAAGACAACAAAGACTTCCTCTACATACCATTTTCTTTACAACTACAACATCCACCTCTCCAACATCCCACAACAATCTTCAACGTTTGCACTTCCCACACTTCTTCAACCACCAAAACATCTCGTCATTAATGACTACAGCGACATCGCAACAAACATCCACTGCTCCTCTTCACTACACAAGTGCACCTCCTCCACCATTCAGTTCCAAAGAACATTTAACAACCCACCCTCCTCTAACCGCGCCCCATACATTCACCTCAACCCACTGACATCACACCTACATTGATCACATTCCAGTGCACTTCATATCATAACATCTCAAAACCACATTACCTCTGCCTCTCTATCAACATCCCAACCATCCTCGTCCACCACTGAGCTTCGACCATCAACTTTTTTCCACTGCTGCACAATCCCCTATCAACCCCATATTTCATACAATTCCAACATACTGACCACCTTCAACATGCAACATCACATACTACCATCAGCTCCACCATAGTCTACGACTTCCTTCATCAACCATTCACAAAACAGCATATCACCAACTGTCCAGCAGACAACCACTGAAGCTATCATCACCTCCCACTGTGCCCATACACCACCAACCTCCTGACTATAACACTCCCTCATGTCATCCTCCTCTACAAACGTACAACCTGAACCACTCCTCCAAATCCACAAACCATAGCAAACATCACTATCCAGTCCACCACTCAATTCGTGCACTTCTCAAAACCCATCCATCACCAAAATAAAACTCACGAACCACCACTGCTATCGCCAAATCCCTAATCGAGCACCACTTCAAACCCTCACCCACTCGCTCGACTAGCAACACCATGAATTTCACTTCGAAAAACAACTATACTGCATCGTGACATCACCATCACAATCGAACTGCCGACCATCCGCTATACCCAAGCTTCATCACCAACTTGCCTCACCAGCAAACCCAACTCCATCCCCAAACCTCTGAAATCGCAACCAACCTCATCCACAACCAAGAAATTGAGAATCGCATCCTTCCTTCGTCTTCGATACTTAAACTAAAACGTGAATCGAGAACCCAACATCAATTTTTTGTGTTTAATTCGAGAAATGCGCTTTCTGTTATTTTGCATGTAGTCGATGTGTTTTGTTTTAACGAAAAAAAGGATAAACTTTGGGCAAGTAAATTTTTCTTACGGGTTTGGTTTAAAGGTGATAATGGGCTTTAGGTTATACGGGCAGGATAGTTTTTGATATTGTTTTAAGTTTAAAAAGAATGGGGGGTTTTATTGTGGAAGCCATTTATTTTTCAAAATTTCCAAAATGAAAAAAAATTGTTTTAGTTTAAGTCGTTTTGATTTCATTTGTTTAAGTTGCTTCTTTTATATTCAAAAAAAGAAGATAGTTCCAATTTTTATTTATTTATTTTCAATTTGTTTGGTTTCGATTTGTTTTATTTTGGTTTTTTACTTCTTCTTTGTTATATAGAATAAAAAAATTGCTTTCGTTTCTTTTTAACAAAAAAAATTGTATATATCTTGTTTTTTTGTTTTAGGTAGCAGATTGGAAGAGTCACTTGCTCCGCTTGGCTTGCCAAAAATAATTCTTTTACTTTGCTTGCCAAAAAATAACGGCTTGCTTAATTATAATTTTTTTTTATTTGCCTTGCATTTTATATATCTATTGTTTTTGTTTGTCTTACATTGTTGTTTACTTGCAAAAAAAAATTTGAAAAACCGAGAACAGGAATGTATAGAGAGTTTCCGCTGTATTGTATTATTGTATATCTGAAACAGATTGATTGTATCTATCCTGTGTTTGTATATAGGTTGTAGCTCTGATATATTAAAGTGTAAATTGACAAGAACAGTTTTTCTTTGTATAACTATTATTTATGTGATATTATATTTTATCCGCTGCGAATGTGAGATTCTGAGTTTGGTTTTCTGTTTCTTCTTCTTTCTCTTTTCTTCTTTTCCTAACTATCTGGAATTTTCTGAATCGAAAATTTAAGTAATTGGGAATAAATAATACAATTATTGCATTTTTTCTAAATAAAAACTATTTTCCATTTATTATTAACCCAAATAAATAAAATAAAATTTCAAACTTTATTTTTCTCATTTTAAATTCCAAAATTCATTGTTTAATCCAAATAAACAATTTAATTCCTCCAATTTTATTTTAATTCACAATATCAAATCATAACTACAGTTATAATTTAATATTTGTAGGTAATCTCCAAAACCAGGGTTGTCACATGACTTCTCTCATCACAACAAAGCAAACATGTGGAAGCCCCAAATGTAACGACCTGAAATTTTCGATCTCGAAAATTCCAGATAGTTAGGAAAAAGTAGAAAGAGAAATAAGAAAAGAAGATAAGAAAACATCATCATCTCACATTCGCAACGGATAAAATATAATAACAAATATAACAGTTATACAAAAGAAAACTGTATTTGTACACTTATATTTTTATACATTAGAGTTACAATCGTTACCCATCACTTGACAGTTTAAAACAACATGTCCTAATTATACAATAATATATCACAACGGAGAAACACTCCTTACGTTCTTGCCTTCCAGCTCGCCACCTGAGCTCCAGAACGGCCTTACCTGAAAATCTGTAATACTCGGTCTGACCCGAAATTCAAAAACAAAAATCCATTATAGTTGCAATGTTAATACACATTTAATTTATGCTTTGCATTTCATCTTATAGTTCGTTAATAATAACGATTAGATATCAATAACACTTAATTGTATATTGTCAAATTGTCTTTTTTGAATAATTTTATTTCTTGGTGCCTAGGCTACGGCAGATTAATAACCAATTATAAATATCACGGTGATTCGTAAATATTATAGTGGTTGTTCCTTTAAAGGTACTTAAATCTTCGGTTGCATTGCTACGGTGATTCGTGGTGCACCGATAAATCCTGCCCTTACCTGGCTGAGAACTATCTTGTTTATCTAAGACAAAGTGTGAATGTACAATTTTGTAATAACTTAGGATAAATCATTTGTAACTAACCCTTGAATTCATTTAGTTGCATTTGTTCATGCATATTTAAAAAAAACAAAACAATTTCAAAATCCAAAACTAAAAAAAATATCTTTTTCTTTGAAATTTTCTAAATCCTTTTCCTTTGAAATTTCAAAAATCCAAAAAATTTAGAAAAACAAAAATCCAAAAAAATATATAAAACCCTTTTTTTAAAAAGCTAAAAAATTTGAAAAATCAAAAACAAAACAAAACAATTTTTCATTTTGAAAAATAAATTCTATCTATAAATATTTTTCCTTTATTAAAAAACAAAAAAATAAACATTCTTGAAAATGTTTGAGTTTCTCCACTTACTTTAATTTTACAATAGTTGTGAAAATCAATATAACCCATATGATTCACTCCAAATTCGTATGGATATTTTAATACCAACTATTCTTTAAACGATCCGAATTTTGGATAAACAAACTTTTCAAAACGATGACCAACCCACAAATCTCGAAAATAGCATTTCATCTTTGCTTGAACTCTCTACAAAACAAAGTCAAAGTATAAACGATTTGTGTAACTCATATTTGTGCATTAGTTCAAGTCAAAATAATCAAAATTTGATTTCACTTCAAAATTCAAATGATTTCGAGTGTAACCCATGCCAATTCAATTTCGAGCTTCAAAATGAATTTCAAAATCAAGAGGAAAATGTGAACCAATTTTCAAATAATTTTGGCAATGGGAATAGTTTCAATAACGATACAATTGAAAACTTTGGTTATCAACAAATTCAAAATGAAAATTTTCAAATTAATAATCATGAATTTGATTTTGTTGACCAAATGAAAAGGATAATGGAGATTTACTACTTGAAAAATACAAAACTTTTCGTGAAAATCATAATCAAATCTCAACTTGTGAAGAATCAAATAATAATCTACCGTTTATCGAAATTAACAATTCTTGTACTCAACAAGTCCAAATCGAAAATTTTCAAGTTAATAATTACAAATTTGACTTTGTTGAGCAAATGAATAAAATTTACGATGATCACACGAATTTGTTGATTAAAACATTGGAAAATTTTTGCGAGAAACAAAATCAAATTTCAATGTGTGACGATTCAAACAATAATCCATCTTTTACCCAAATCGATGATTTTCAAATAACAACTTTTGAAATTGATAATGACGATCTTAATCATGTTGTTGAAAATACGGTTATTAAGTTGGATTTCGATTCTTTTGAGGGTGCGAAATTCGATTTAAACTTCGATCTTCCTTTTTCTGAAAATTTGAATACGACAACTTTGAATTTTAAACTCGATTTACACGATGAAGTTGTTGATAATCCAACAAAGGAAGTCGAATTTAACGCACATGAGTTTTATGAACTTTTTGAAAACGAGTTGTTGAATTCTGAAGGGGAAAATTTCGATCACCATTTTGATTTTGAAATCGATATTTTGGAAGAAATTGTACTTCAACCAATTTTTCTATCTACCCAAAAAATCATCGAAAATAAAACAACTCATATGATTTTCAATAAAACGACTTTCGTTTTTCCAAATCCACATTCAACTTCGAAATCTTTTACGATTTGGTTTTTCGTGCTTAAGCCATGTCACACACATTTGACGAGACAAATGAATCGGTCTTTAGAAGATCGTTTCATTTACTTTTTGACTGTATACTTTCTCATCTCTTGTAAATAATAATATTTCATGTGAATACATGATTTTTTATTTTATTTTTCTCCTTCCACTTGGGTTGACTATGGGGACACAATCAAAATCATGTGTGGAGAGGGGGAGGGATTCATCTTCATTTTTTTTCGTGGTTTATTTTTTCTTTAAAATCTAAAAAGAATTATTAAAAAAATCCCACAAATAAATTTTATTTTGATCTTTTTTTAAAAGAAACATTATGAGATAAATATATGGTTTTGGTTTATTAAATTGAAATTTTTGAAAATTTATTTGTCTTAATAAAAATAAAAATGAAGTTTGATTACAAATAATAATAGTTTAACTAGTATATAGGAAGATTTATATGTGTTAATTATGAAGTACATCCTAATTGAAAATATTTGTTTTAAAAAGTGGTTAATTTAAAGTAAAGGATATAACATTTTTTGTCTTCTAAGTTAAATGGTGCTAAGATGATTTTGCAAAACTCTCTCTCCCTCTTAAAAAAATAAAAAATAAAAAAAATAATAACATCCAAGTATTCACTCTCATTTAAAAGTCCTCACGGTTATGCATGGACGAATTACTTGGAATCTTTGATTATGTGCTTTCATACTCATTTAAAAGTCCTCACGGTTATGCATGTATGGAACACATGTAAAAAGAACATACTTAGTAAAAACCACCTACGGTCGATAGGTGTATGCACGAAAGTGTGTGCACTTGCCATGCTCTGTACTCCCTTCACATAAGCCCGAAAGGCAGTGTATGGGTGGTATATCTGGCCTCAGTTTACCTGAGCAAGCAATTGAAATTCTAGCACTATTTTTACTTATTAGATTTAATTTGTTATTGAAATGAAATGAAAATACCACTTTGATAAACTTTGAAAATCAACTAAGGATCTATTTAATAATTACACTTCGTTATCAACTGAAGTAATGAGTTAAACTATAGTCTATTTGTTATGATAACTTGATTTTTATTGGAAATTTTGGCGAGTAAATGACTTAAATTTGAAGATAATGGACAAACCTATATTTAACTTATTCGTGTCAATTTAAAATAAATCTTTCATTTGTAAATATTTTCAAAAACTCACATTCATCACTTTGTGAATAAATCTTGCGTTTTGTAAATATTTTCATCCTTCATTTGGATTTTGTGGGTAGTATCCGCTGAAAACCCCCACGAGACAACACTCGTCCTACTAGGGACCCCCAAAGGCTTAACGGCTTGTTGTACATGCTCAATACAATCGTGCTCCCTACGAATACGGATTTATCTTAGTTTTTCTTTATTCAAGGACGAATGAAAAGATAAGTGTGGGGGTATTTGATGTGCACGTAAATGTGCATATTTTTACCACCATATTTAATCTATTTAAATTGAATAAATGATCATATTGGGTATTTTAACTTGTTTAAATCAAATTCAAATTATTTTCAAATTGTCACATATTCATCTTCATATAAAAGCAAAACGGTCATTTTGTGCATATAATAATTTTCTAAATTTTAATTGAAAATTCTCTAATTATTTTGTAGGAATTTAAATTCAAATACAAATGGCTTCATGAAGATATGCATGCACAAAAGAAAACAAAGCTAATGGAGATGAAAATAATTCAAACTCATGAACATGGAGGACCCCACCTACCCACTTACCTTGATTTTCAATTAGGAGCTAAATCACATGCTAAGGGCCATAGCTTAATACACAATTAAGTGGGGGATTATGACATGCTAATGATTACTTGGTGGCCACACAACCTCAAGGGCATTTTTGGCATTCCCTAAAAATATGAATTAGGGTTTCATACATGTATAAATACCCATATGTTTCATGTAATCTCGTCTTCCATAGTCTCTCTTAGGCCTCTTCCTCTTCATTAGTTTAGGCTCAAAATAAAAAAAGCTCTCTTTCTCTTTTCATGGCTACTTAGCCATTTTTATTTTATGTAATTTTCTTTTCATTTTCTGCAATTTTAATTATTGTTTCTTTTTAATTACATGTTCATTTCCTTTTATGCAAGTAGTGTAGATCTCTCTTATTTCATGCAAGTAGATCATTTTTGTTTCTTTTCTTTGCTCTCGTTTTCTTTTTCCTTTTCTTTTCCTTTAATGTTGCAAGTTATATTTGTTGGTTTGATAACAAATATGAGAGGCTAATCCCTTCAATTTAAGGGTAATGAAGCCTCAAATCATGTAGTTTCAACATTTTGATAATTATAGCTCTCTTTTTGTGCTTAATGACAATGCTTGAAGTGGTTTAATTTGTTGTTTTTGCTTTGAATTTGATAGCCTATATTGTTGACACTAAATATGCTATGCTTAAACAATCACTAACACAAATGCCTCTTCATCAAAAGATTATGGCATAAGAAAGTAACTTGAAATTAAAATTTGATGGTCTATATTTCTAATTAATAGGCCATACTTAAAATAGATTTCATTTTCAACTTTGTTGTCATTTTCATGAGAGTTGGTAAGTGATTTAAAGGTGGTGTTATAGTTTGATGGCGTATGCTGAGCTAATTAATAGCACAAATGAGTCATACTTATGATAAACACATCATTTAAATTCACTTATGACCAAAAAAAGAGAGATCATAATTTCATAATTTGTTGAACTATATGATCTAGATAGTGGAATTATCTCTAAATTTTCATTTAACTCTCATATGTTTTTTTATCATTCTTTTGCTAGTTTTTGTTATTTTCTTACATTTCTAGCTATTCACTCTCGACTTCGGTATAATTTAATTGAATAGAATTTTAAAATCATCAATTCCCTACGGATCGACCCGTATTCGTCACGTGCTATATTCATACACCTGCGCTTGTGGTAAATTTTATTTCTAAATTCGTTCGGCTATTTTCTAACTCCATAGACATTTAGCCTTCCAAACAGTAATAAATAAATTGTCCCGCTTATATGTTGAAGCCATGTTATAATATATTTTCTTATTTTTCTATGTAGAAGTTTATCTATATTAAAAGTTAGGGTATATGCTCAAGAGGGTTGTTTATTATAAAAATCTTTTAACTGCTTTCTAGATGAGTGTAAACTGATCCGATCTAATCTAGTACCATGCTTAAGCATTTCACGGTAAGGATCAGTATGTGGACTATTATATGTGTTTTCTTCCTGTTCTTGATCTTCCATAATTATATCAGAGTTAAGATCGTCCATAACAGAAGCATTATCTGGTGGAGGTGGTGGTGGTAAAATTAGAGCACCTCTACTAGATCCTGCTTCATTAGTTTTTATATTGTAAATAAGTTTACCTGATGTATCGGAATTATAACAAGATTATATGGAATTTTCAGTTCTTGTTTAGAATCTTCAAATGAAGAATGTTCTTCGTTTTCTTTATATTAAAACAGTTTATCGCTGTTGAATTATCTTCATAATAAGAACAAAATTTTGTACTGTCAATTTCTCCTGTAAGTTCTTTTTCTTGAAGAATAAGCTAATTTTTATAGTAAGTAGGATCAATGTCTTCATTATTTTTTCATTTTCTTAAGAAGTATATTTGACCATTCGAATTCTGTTAAGCGAATGGATTGTTGGTGTATTTTGAACAAATCCTAATATTGTTGTTTGTTTTGTAGTTTATTACTTATGTCTTTAACTTCTAATTTAATTTCTTGAAGTAGATCGCTCATAAAATTATGAATCCTATTTCTTAGGTTTTCGTGAGTAGAGATATGAACAACATGCTCATATTGTTCAATATTTAGATCAAATTGACACTTATGTGTGTCGAGAGTAACTAGCTTATTGTTTTCCATAAAAGAAAGTCTTTTGAACATAATTCAATTAGGAGTTTTTACAAAACTTTTGCAAAAAGATAAAATTCTTAATTCGAATAACGAATCTTGATTCACAAACCTATAGTTATTAGATTAGTTCTGACTCTACTTAAGCGGCTAGAAACGATACCCCTTAATGCTTTCCCAGCATACAGTGGTTTTATAGTAGGGTTAGGCCTCAAATTTAACACCCACAAGCCTATACCATTGCTTCACTTAAGTAGAGCACAACAATGGTTCGTTTCCTACTCCAATGCGTAATAATCAATAACATTAGGTCGTCGAATTGACTTGAAATTCGAAAAAAGTTTTATCTGCCACAGAAGTTTTGCATACTCATAACGAATCATGCTCAAAAGAATAGATTAAGATTTCATTTGAAAAAAAATTGATTTTGTACTTTTTTTAAACTTCAGCAGAGTATATACAAAAGTATTTAAATCGGAAAATATAAAACAAGAATAACTGACTTAGTCTTAGCCAGGTTCTGATACCAAACTGAAGAACCAAATTTGAATGCAGGAAACAAAAACATACAACAACAGAATCTACTTGTAGAAACAGAAATTTTATTGATACACTAGATAATATTACAAAAATTTTCGGATACAATGAAGAGAAGAAAGGATATGAAGAATTTTTTTTCTAATAATCTTTCTTCAAAGTAGAGTCCTCCTTTTGTAGTATCTTCTCTTCTTTATTTATTACTTCTTAGGCTTGATATCTGTCCATTATAGGGATAATATGTGTCCCTTCTAGGTTGAGGTTGTGTCCATCATTTTAGTCTTTGTAGAAGAAGAGCTGGTAAGGCTAAGGGATGTTATCTCACCCTAGTGTAGAGGCTAGATTCTTTGTCCTTTTATTCTGAATAGTGGTCCACCATGCTTCTGATTTAATTTTGAATTTCTAGATCAGCTAGAGATTCGTCGTCGAAAGGGTCGGTAACCATAGCATCTCTCATTATTGAATCTTGTCTAAGTCTTTCCTTTTCTACTTGCTCTTCAACGTATTCTACTTCAGCCATTGTGCCAACTGGGTCAGTTTTGAGACTATCTAAAAATCTATGAACCTTCATTATTCTGTCTGTTGATGGTTCGAAAGCTGATAGGTAGTCTAACAGCAATATTGTTTTGCCTTCAGTGGCGAATTGTGATCCAATTTCGCCTTTGTTAATAGCCTCAGAGAAGAATTCTTGCGCTGCTAGGATTCTTTCATTTTCTTCATTAAATTCTTTTCAATTGAATTTAACAAAGTCATGTTGAGGATTTTCGTTTACTCTATGTAATTCCTATAATTGGTATCAGAGTCTGGCTAAGACTAGGTAAGTTATTTGTGTTTTATATTTTCTAATTTAAATAGTTTTGTATATAATCAACTGAAGTAAAAAAAGAGTAAAAAATCAAAAATAAAAATAAAAATGAAAGCTTAAGCTATTCTTTTGAGCATGATTCGTTATGAGTCTGCAAAACTTCTATGGCAGATAAACTTCTTTCGAATTTTAAGTCGATTCGACGACCTTTTGTTATTAATTATTACACATTAGAGTGGGAAACGAACCATTACTATGCTCTAATTAAGTGAAGCAATGGTATAGGCTTGTGGTTGTTAATTCGAGGCCTAACCCTACTACAAAACCTCAGTATGCTAGGAGAGCATTAAGGGGTATCGTGTCTAGCCGCTTAATCTAGGGTCAAAACTAATCAAATAACTATAGGTTTGAGAATTAAGATCTGTTATTCGAATTAAGAATTTTATCTAATTGCGAAAGTTTTGTAAAAACACATAATTGAATTATGTTCAAAAGATCCTCTTTTATGGAAAATAATAAGCTTGTTATTCTCGATACACATAAGTGTCAATTTGATCAAAATACTGAACAATATGAGCATGTTGTTCATATCCCCACTCATGAAAACCCAAAAAAGGGATTCATAATTTTATGATTGATCTACTTCAAGAAATTAAATTAGAAGTTAAAGACATAAGTAATAAACTACAAATACAAACAGCAACCTTAGGATTTGGTCGAAATACACCAATAATCCATTCACTTAACATCATTTTGAATGGTGAAATATACTTCTGAAGGAAAGAACAAAATAAATGTTGAAGATATTTTCTAAAATTTGCAAAATATTTTATTTAAAACACAAATGACTATCTAGGAAAATTTGATTCTAAAGCCGATGAAGAAATTTTGTTAGCTATTCAGATCGAAGTAAAGCATATATAATTTCTAATAAATGAAAACACATTATAGAAGAAAGTCTTCATCTTTCATTTGTTGAAAATTCTAAAATAATAAAAATCATGACGATGAAGAAGTTATAAATAAAACTAATGCTCCTATGCATGAAAATAATGATATTAATAATATCAATAATGGTAATGTGATAACGTCGCTAGCTAGGATATTTAGAGACCATCCAATTAATAATATTATCGGTGATTGAAATACAAATGTATTAACTAGAAAGCAATTAAATAAATGAGTCATGTTTCATTTATATCAAATTTTGAAACTAAAAATTATAAAGAAGCATCAAAAGATGATTTTTGGATTATTGCAATGCAAGTCAATTTGAAAGAAATAACATATGAGAACTTGTATCGATACCAAACGATCAATCTGTAAACGGAACAAAATAGGTTTTTAAAATAAATCGAATGAAAATGGAAACATTGTGTGAAATAAATCAAGATTAGTAACTCAAGGATATAATAAAGAAGAAGGAAACGATTGTGAAGAGTCATTTGCTCCCGTAGCATGTCTCAAAGCAATTCGTACATTACTTGCTTTCACATGTCATCATAATTTTAAACCTTTTCAAATGGACATAAAAAGTGCATTTTTAAATGGATTTATAAAAGAAAAGTTTTACGTTTAACAACCTTCGTTATTTGTTCATGGAAAATACCCTAATAATGTATTTAAACTTGAAAAGGCACTATATGGATTAAAAAAAGCACCTCGTAATTGGTATAAAAGACTAAAAACTCATAAACAAAATTCCAATTAAGCTTCG
Source organism: Allium cepa (assembly GCA_030765085.1). Lineage (NCBI taxonomy): Eukaryota > Viridiplantae > Streptophyta > Magnoliopsida > Asparagales > Amaryllidaceae > Allium > Allium cepa. The sequence continues at coordinate 916,677,078 of CM060932.1, forward strand.
GGACTTTACGGAGGACAGGAGGTTCGAACCAGTAAATCGACCGTGTGATCAATTATACTATTCCGCTGAATTTTCATTGTTGTGGGCCATCTTTGATCCTATTCATAGCGACTAACAAGTGGTATTGGAGCACGGTCAATTAAATCTATAGTAATATGTAGTTGAAAAGTCATTAATCTGGTAAGGTATTCATAGCGACTAACAAGTGGTATTGGAGCACGGCCATTTCAATCTACAGTAATATATAGTTGAAAAGTCATTAATCTGGTAAGCACTTTTCAAGAAGGTCAATCAACTGCTTGTCCTCCACTATTTACTGTTTCTAATTATGCATAGTGGTCAACTCGTATGAGAATTTTTATAGAAGCAAATTGGTTAGAACTATGGCTAGCAACTAAAAAAAAAGAATGAAGCACCTAACACTGACATTAGCACTTAGACTAATGCACAAAAGGTAGTGACATCTAACAATGCCAAAGCTATGAAAGTGTTTTGTGCTCACTTGACATTCACACGTCATGTTTTGCACCACTACATATGATATATGACGCACTTTACAAGTCACACACGAAGCAAAATGTAACGACCCGCTATTTTGGACCATTCAAATCGACAATAAAACCATACATGTCCGACTTGAATAATTCAAAATATCGCATTGTTAATTTAAATTTGGCAAACTCAACATATATAGTAAATATAACATCATAGATCACAGACACAGAGTAATATAATGCAGCGGAATAGATAAAGAATAGTAGTTCATGAAGCTACTATATACATTAGAGTAAGAAATAAAATACAACTGAATATCTTGGATGTAGTGAAGTCTCCAGTATGCGCAGATGACTTCTCTGAATAAATCAACAGGATGACTGAAAGGATAGATAGCTGGATCTTCAAGTAAGGCTCCAACTTCGAAGGTGAGTCTCAGATGCTGTATCACTCAGTCTGACCCAAGCGTAAAACAAAACACAAAACACTCGAGTCAGGATTAACATTCTTATATCAGTAAATCCAACTCAAGTGAAATATCCACTGAAATACAAATAACTTAAAGGATGTTTGGGATAATCACCCTCTAAAGGTCCAGGGAACTATCTACAAGGTAGAAATATACACTATAACACCGTGGTCATTCCCATTTACTCATACTTCAAATCCAAATATCATTTTTATTAGATATGTAAATATTTCCAATTTTTTTCACTTTCAAAGTTACGATTCAATTTACTCAATTTCCAAATTCAAATCTAGTCAAATCTCAATTTAAAACAATTTAAATTCAACTAAATTTCTAAATAACCATTTCAAATTTATCGATCTCAATTCCGGATTTGAAATCACAAAATACCCTTTTTACACTTCAATATTTCAAAACTTTATATATTAAACGTTTCAAACTAAATTTTATTTCAATTTAGTTTTCTAAATAATAAACTCAACTATATTGATTTAACCTAAACTTCACTTGAATTCAATTTAGTTTCTAACTAACAAATTTAACTATATTGTTTTCATATACGGATCTGAATTTCAAAAATAAACCATTTAAATTCCAATATAGTTCAAAGCTTTAATATTTTAATGTTCAAGTTAACAGTTTCATATAGATCTCGATTTAACCACATTTTTATTTAGTCTTGAAATACTCCCTCATTAGATTCAATATCATTTAAGTAACCTTAAATTACATTTTACTCGATATTTTCTTTAATTTATTTAAACGTGAAATATTCATTAAATCACTTAAATCAAAAATCCAGTTGCAAAATCATACCTTTAAATTTCCCATTCAAAAATTTTAAATTGATTTAATTAAATAAATCCTTATTTAAATACCATTTTAATAAACTCAAATTCATCTCTCCATCTTAATTTATTCCAATTATTTCAAAAATCTATTTGAAATAAAATTTACATAAATATTAACATAGTTTATGTATTAACTTAATTAAGTTATATATTATTAAATCTATATCTATAGAAATTTAATAATTAACATTTATTAAGACCATATATTTCTTTCCAAACAAAGAATTTATTTCCAAAATATTTATATATGAACCACGGTGTCTGTATATATTCCTTATCATCTGGTCAAGTGTTACGGATATTTATCATTTAAATTTGTACACTAAATATACACGGGTGGATATCATTCCAATCCGTAATCCCAAATTTAATTAAATGAAAATCGCTTGGGTATATCATTTCAACCCATAACGAAATTCTCCTATTCTAAAGTCTGTTCGGGTATGTATCATTTCAACCCATAGTGAATTCTAAACTACAGGGAACTTGCAGAGTGATAACAGATAACAAAAATATAGCAGAATATGATAATAATATACAACATGAATATATCACCAGAAATTAAATATAAACATCAGGATATGGTGTCATATCCCACAGGTGAACAGTTACAGATAATAGCTTATATAACAATAAACATAACTAAAGCAGCATATTTCAATTGTCATTTCAATTGAAATCAAATTAAATAAATATAAAATGTTAATCGTGAGTGATTGCTCACCTTCCGAGGCTAAAGAAATTTGGCATAGAAAAGAGCTACGAATTCCAAAGAAACGCTAGATGGACACGATTCGATGAAGAAAACAGGCACGACGGAAAACTGATAAATGGGAAATCGATGAGAAAGATTAGAATCGGCTCGATAGAAACATGAATATTATATATATATATATACACACACATATTTCAAAATAAATTTCGATACCTAAAATTTAAATCAAAAATTTATTTATTATCAAATAAATATAACAATACACTATGTTTTAAACAATACTCATAATAATATATATACAACACCATATATAGTTAAGGTTACAACACCTAATATTACTTTGTTAAGGTTACAGACATGAAATAAGCAAATTTATTAACAGCAATATTTATGGTTGGGCACACTTGTATAAAATTAAATGTTTATAACCAACAAGTTGTCTACCCTTATATAAAATCCACAACAAAACTTATATCCAAAAAAAAAAACGTTACTGATATTATCAATCTAATAGGTACAAACAGAGTAATTAAGTTTTATACAACTTATGTATATCATGTACTTGAATAAATGAACATGTCCGCCCGAACCACTTATACTCACGTATGTAGAACGTACCAAATGCAGACTCAATATACAGAATATAAATATGTATACCCTACCACTTTATGCAAACCAATACTTAACTCGTACAATATCTATATTTAAGGACAGAATATTAAACTTATACAAGCTTAAGTATGTTATAACTAACATCTTGCGCATCTTATATAAGTAAACAAACGATGTAAAAAAAAATCTATATTGGAGTACATAAAAATAGTTTTGAAAACCTAAATAAATTAGAATGTGACCTATATACATATTATGTCAAAACGCATATATGTATAGTATCACACTCAGAATGCAAATGTCAATCTATAATATATTGAAATGCATGCGTAAACAATATCTATTTGTACCTGCAATATATAGCCTACTTTCTAATATGAAAACTGTATAAACTGTACCCAATACATATAAATGCAAACCAACTTAGTGTATAGAATATGCAGCCCTCTATCCTATAATAGTATACTCACGTATAAAGCTTAAGCGCAATCCTCATATTATAAAATACATATACGAAAGCATGTAAAGCATTTGAAATCATTTGACACAACGTAATATATAAATAATAAATATACTTGTTTATAAATCCAGAGATCAAAACTGGGTACACATTTTACTTTAGAATATTTTCTTTAAAACAATACTTCCCTGAACAATATATATGCATCTACACGTATCACCGCAATACATATATACTCATACATATACGCACGCAACACGCATAATAATACATATACACACATAAAAAATACATAACACTAACCATTAAAAGATTACCTATACGCGAAGGAGATTGCAGGAGGGAAGACATCAATAGGAAGAGAGGGGGTGACGCGCTCTGGGTAGGTGGAAGCCGAAGGGGCGATCTAGAACGAAGTGAAGTGCGGGAGACGTGGAGGCGTTTCACGTGAGGGGCTGGAAAGGTGAGGGGGTGAGGCAGTGGCGTGCGAGCTGCTGTTGAGGTCGGGTTTCTGTGAGAGGAGAGAGAGAGTGGTCAAGGAAGCATAGCGGTCGGTGGCGGCAGGAGGGGGCTTGAGCGGAGATGGGGTTTGCCGTGGGCTAGAGGGGAAGCACGCCTTCGGCCACAAGAGGGGAGATATAGGCGTAGGGTCGGCTGCTTGATACGGAGGACAAAAGGCTTGGAAAGGTCGCTCGACTTGGAGCGGGACGCGGCGGAGGCCGATGAGGCGATGAGGAGGAAGCGGTAGTGTGTTTGGAGTTTCTCGCAGGTTGTTGTGGCTACAGGGATTTCTAAAGCTTTAAGATATAATTTTTTTGTTATACTTTTCTTTCTCTTTTGAAGAAGAACAGATCTGGGAATGGAGAAGAAATGAAAGAAGAGGGGAATGAGAACGTGAGTGACGGGATCTAGGAACATATAAGGAGAATAAGCTGGCTCCAGCAGAATGAAAGGAATGAAATTATAAAAGCCAATGCAAATGAACCGGAGTGAATTTGAAGAGGGCAAATAAACGGTTTAGAAATTAATAAACGTAAAACGTATAGATTTTAAATTTTAAAAAAAAGGACAGAAAGTATAACGGTAAATAAGAGTCTTTGAGTAAAATAAAATAAAAGCAATTGCAACCGTAAGTCCCTTGATTTCAGCTGAGCGTTTACAGCAATTGATTGTTGCGGATTGATAACTTAAAAAAGTTTGAAATTCAAAAGAGAACAAAAGGTCAAGGATCCGATACGGATACGGTTACCGGTTCCGCGAATTCCATTGTGTACCGGTGTTCAAAACACAGAAATAAATATACCGCTGAGATCAGCACGACGAGACGATCAAAACTGTATATAGATATCAGTGGTACGATTGAATAAAAAAAATTTGAATTTTCTACTAAGGGAAAGTGCATCAAAACGCAGTAAAATAAGATCGACGGAGCTATAGAAGTTCAAATTTGGGAAAACGAAAAATGACGTATCAGTCAGAAGCTGATTTAGAATTTTTCTATGTAAAAATATTCAGGTCTTGAAAATAAATTTATTTTTCACCAATTATTAACTGATTTGAATTTAATAGAACTTCACAATGAAATAAACTTTCATAAAATTAATTGAAAATTTACCATTTGCTATATTTAATTATACGTATTATAAATATATAAACATTTTATTTTAAAAATCCAATTATTGTAAAATTTCACAAATATTCAATTAAATACGTTATAAAATCAATTAAATTTGTTAAAAATGTTCCGGGTCGTTACACAAAACTAAAGTCAAGAAAACTAAATCTCGATTTTACAAAAACAATTTTCATCATTCAACATGAAAGAAAATGAATCAAGTACTGGTATGTATGCTAGATTTCAAACCATTCAACATGATCTCATGGCACTTGGAGTCAAATTCACATATTTTTATTTAGTCACACGAATTTTAAACTCTTTGACAAATGAATGGGAATGAAAGGTTTTAGCCATCGAAGAAGCTAATGATCTTTCTCAACTCAAAGTCGAAGAGCTAATAGGAAAAGCTAATGTCGTATGAAACCAACTTATAGGCTAGAAAGGATCAAAATCATAAAAAGAAAAACATAGCATTCCAAGCAAGTAATAAAGAATCGGGCTTAGATGAAGATGAGATTTTTTATTTCCATGAACTACAACAAATTCAAGAAGTTCAAGAAGATGAAAAGATTTCAAAAAGGTGGCAAACCAAACTCCTCAAATCGAACATCGATTAAATGCTATGAGTGTGACAGATTTGGGTACATAAAGAAGGATTGTGCATAGCTCAATAATGATAAAAAGAAAAGAGAGTTCAAAAAATTCAATAAAAAGAAAAGAGCTCTTCAAGTAACATGGGACAATTCAGATTCATCTTCTTCATCTAACAGCGATAGTGAAAGTTACTCGGTACAAGCAAATGTGTGTTTTATGGCTAACATTGTTGAGGTACTCCCCTGAACTTACTTATGATGAAATAATGGAAATTAGTAATGAATTAGATGATAAGCATGGTGAATCAAAAGAAGTTAAGTAAGGAATATATAAGAAAGTTAAATAAAGTAGAATTATAAATTGGATTATTAAAAATGAAAAATCAATCTTAGAAAAAAATAAAAATTACTCAAAAAAACATGCAACGATATTATCCTAAAATGACATTCTATTACATGATTTAGAAAATTTTTGAGAAAAATGTGTGATCCTCTACGCATAGAGGAGAGCACACATGTGAATATATATATATATATATATATATATATATATATATATATATATATATATAACACGAACATAAGGAGCTGCCAGCATGCCTGGCAGGTAACAAGAGCAAAAATACATATAGCTAAACTCAGATACTCCTAAGATGAGTTCCGGCAAGGCCACCACCCATCGCACCTCAATACCGAGCTCTGGCATGGCCACCGTCCAATATTAAGATGTTAGAAGTACCAAAAAGGCTAAATAAAAAAGCTCCAAAAGTCTGAATTAGAAGAAGTGAATGAGCATCTGCTTTGAAGAGGATATGCTGAATAGAGAAATCACTCTGAAGGCTCTGAATAAGAAGAAGGAGATCCAAACTGAAGAACAGAACATCCTGAAAAGGTACTTCATAATGAAGATAGAAGAATCCTAAATCTGAGGGGATAACTGCAAGAAGTCCTAGATGAAGAAACTCTGCTTTGATGACCTCTCTACAATCAGAAATCCAGCAATTCGACGACAAGAGAAACCTGCAAAATGAACCTGATATCCTATCTCCAAAAACCTATATCTAAAATAAGATTAGGGAGAAAATTAAAATGATACATATATATGTATATTTATATAATAAATATACATATATATGTAAAAGGAAAGAAAAGAAACCTAAATATGTCTAACAAGACAAAACACTAAAGGAATGAATAGACTGAAAACAAAAACCAAACAGAGACTAGAACAAAAATTGAGACTGACCAGACTTATTTATCTTTAATCATAAGCAAGCTATGATTTAAAGTGAGATTATCATATAAATTGGAAAAAAAATTAATAATACTATTACTAGTGCAATAAAAGTTATTGTTATGTTTAAAAAAAGTTAATATTAAAACTAACCATGTTAAGATACCGTTTGAAAAGGATATTTTTAGCTAATTTATATTTGGGATTAGAAATCTAATTAAAACAAAATGTAGAAATTGAAAAAATCTCTTTGTTAAGATGACTATTATTATTATTAAAAATTCTTTGGTTTCTCTCAAACCAAATAAACCAATTAATAATAATAAATAAATTTTCTAGTAAATATCTAATATTTTTATTGAATTTGAATCTATAATTTTTCCAGTAGAATTCACAATCCGAAATATTAGTTATTATGTTAAAGTTAAAATTTTAAGAGTATTAATTAGGATGTAATTAGTGTCCAAACAATCATAATATATATGATTTATGTCCTCAAGATGCAGATTGCAAATATAACAATTATTATCATTTTGAATGCTTTTTCTCTTTAAAAATTCAATTGTATTAAGTTTTCCATGAAGAATTAGCCACATGTGAATTTTGGATTTAGGAGGAGCATTAGATTTCCACATACATTTAAAAGAGTTATTTGTAGTACCCGAAAAATTAATCTTGAAAAAGAAAAAGTTAATCTTGAAAGAGTTATTTATAATTTATAAAAAGTTAATCTTGAGAAAGAAAAACTAGAATTACAAGCATTAGATTCTAGCAATGTTAAAAATTTAGATCTTAAAAGTAATTTTGATAAGATAACAAATAATGCGTCAAAATTCAACGAAGGAAAACAAAATTTAGAAAAATTGATTAAAATATCTAAACCATCTGGAAATCGAAGTGGATTGGGTTCAAAAGCAAACAAAAATCAAAGAATTATAGCATATTATACAACAAACTCAAAAAGCCAAAATTAGAAACTAAGATTAAGAACTCATACACAAATATGGTCAAAATATAGATTCCTAAAACAAATAATAAACTAATTAGACAAAAGAATAGTGATGAATATTTAAAGAAAGTTTTATACAACGATAATTACATTTCTAAAGGAATCAAATCCTCGTGGATGTAGCTACCTTTCTCCACTAACACGTAGGATCCTTAACAAAAAATGTGGGAACCAATTAAAATTTTCTCATTTTGCAGGTATCCAAAATTAAAATAAAAAATAAAGAGAAGTATATACTTGATAGTAGTTGCTCCAAGCACATAACCGAAAATGCTCATGTGTTATCAAATATAACATATAATGATGGTGGCACTGTGATATTTGGAGATAATTCAAAAGAATTTTCCATCGGCATTGGAGAAGTCATCAATATCGGTATTTCTAGTTCTCCTACTGTTACTAATGTTTTATTAGTAAAAAAATTAAAACATGACTTATTAAGTATAAGTCAAATATGTAATAAAGGATTTAAAATTGATTTCCAGAAGAACAAATGCAATATCTTTGACCAAAATAAAAATCTAAATTTTGAAAGTTTTGGAGATCGAAACATATATGTTTTAAACATAAATGTCAAAAACAACACTAATTTATGCTTAGCCACAAATCATAATGATCCATGGTTAAGGCATAAACATTTCTATCATATAAATTTTTAAAATATCAACAAACTAGCAAAAAACGAATTAGTTAGAGGATTACCAAAAATCAACTACAATGTTAAAAACCCATGTGATGCTTTTCAATTTGATAAATTAAAGAAAAGTTCTTTCAAATCTAAGAGGGAAATTTCCATAAAACAACCGCTTGAACTACTCAATCTTGATTTATTCGGACAAACTCAAGTACGTTCAATAAATCATAACAAATATGTTTTTATAATTGTTGATGATATTTCAGGATATACTTGGACATTGTTTTTAATACATAAAACTGACACGTTTGTAATATTCAAAATTACATTGTTTTTAAAACATAAAAGTGACACATTTGAAATATTCAAAAATTTTGCTAAACGAATTAAATTTTTGATAAATTTGAAAATTAAAAATATATGAAGTGATCATGGAGGTGAATTTGGAAATGTACTATTTATGAATTTTTACAACAAAAAAGGAATTAGTTATAATTTTTTGTTTTCACGTACACTACGAAAAAAATGACGTTGTTGAAAGAAAAAATAAAACTTTAAAAGAATGTGTATGAACTTTACTAAATAGTGGTAACCCACCAAAAAGTTTTTGGGTCGAAACTATTGCTACCGCATGTTATGTGTTGAATCGTGTAACACTTAGATCAATGACTAAAACAAATGCTATGAAATATTTTTCAAAAAGAAACCAAAAGTATCATACTTTCGAGTATTTGGATCAAAATGCTTTATTTTAAACACAAAAGATTATCTAGGAAAATTCGATTCTAAAATTGATAAATGAATGAATGTTGGCTATTCAAATCGATGTAAAGCATATAGAATTTTTAGTAAACGAACAAAACATTATAGAACAAAGTCTTTATGTTTCGTTTAATAAAAATTCTAAAAATAATAAAAAAGGCGATGATGAAGAAGTTATAAATAAAACTGATACACATATACATGAAAATAATGATAATAATAATACCAACAATTGTAATGTGATAACATCACTGTTCAAACCAGCCAATTTCCTATTGAGTTTGAAAATGTCCAATCGCAATTAAATTAAAAAACTGCAAGCGCACGACGTACAGTTCTCGTACGTGGCGAGTACGTGTGACGACCCTCCCTTCTACTACCAGAAAGACGTATCATCATTAAGAAAGAAAGGGATAGAAATAGAAAAGAAAAGAAAAGGAAGAACAATAACATCAGAATCTCACAGAGGAATGGAATAAAATATAATACATCACATAACTATTACATAGTTTTAGATATCAGAGTTATACAATATCAATACACATGACAGTCATACACATAAATCTGTCACTATATACATCAGAGATACAGTATACATCATCTAATACCGCAGAACTAGATATCTACATACGTCTGGACTCCTGCTCTAAGCTCCTCCAGAAACAAGTCCAAAACCTATCACTTGGCTACTCATAAAATTTGAGTACCCAAGAGTTTATGAAAAACAAAATATAAACTCCGGGTTAGACATGGGTCTGGTATGAATAAACGGTTTAAATTGTCTAACTTTGAAAGAAACATTTGAAAATAAAGGTATCACGTAAGACTCCCCACAAATAAATACGGGTAAGTTTTTACCTTACGCTAACCAAACATTTTATAGGAAATCCAGTGATATTATAATAGTGTCTAGGGTTTTCAAATAAAATACAGAAATAACTGAAATGCTTACATCTCACATCCCAACATAGTTGGGCACAATCAAAACGTACGGCGGTTATTGGAGATTGAATTCCATACAATGGCAGGGCTACTGGGGTACCGCCCGTCGCAGTACGTGGCCTAGATCACCGTACCGAGGAGCCACCCTAACTCCCCTGCAACACAAGGCCGGAACCATTCCTTACTGAACAGTCCCGAACAAGATAACCCCGTAGTTGGCTGAAGACTAACCGCCCACACAGCCGAATAAAAAGGGATATCTAGACAGGGGTATACCTCGTCCTGCTTGGGCATGACCCACCTAACCTTGCTGCACATCCCCTGTTTTAGCCATTCCCGGTTGATGAGGCTTGAGGCTGCGATTACCTTTATAGAACATATCTCTTAGAATGCTCATCGTCCGCCTGACGATGTGCTGAGAGCATTCAATCCATACAAGTTCGTTCTGGGTTCGAACGAAACCGAAGGCATTATCTCGTCACACTCATTTTGGAATCACCCTCAGAGTCAACGACGATAACCCTTGCATTCTGAAAACACCATCTCGATCTTCACTGGAGAATTCATGACCTAACGTTTAATTTGGATCGATGTGGTTTTCGGAATATCAAATTGACACCCGATCCTGGTCTCATCGAAATCCAAACGCCATTTTAAAGGCCAAGTTGTCTAATTAATTTGAACAGTTTAATTCAATGATTGAATTCATATAACATTTATTCAGATGAATCATGCACAATTGCCATGGATATATTAAAGCATATCAGAGAGCATTACAGAATATCATCAATAAACATCACAAACAGATATTCTACATATACAACATCCACAAGCAATCATCTTAAATTCTTATTGTGATTAATTTAATTACTTGAGAGTTAATCTCCTAACCCTGTTTAATTAATCATTAATTATCAGTTAATCACTATTCATTTCAATTTATTTAATTAATAAATCATTTCTTAATTAATATTTAGTTACTTTGTTCACACTATTTAATTAATTACTTCTTAATCAAGTTATCTAACTTTAATTACTTAAGTAATTATTTCTTAATCATTAATTAACAACCTAAATAAAACTTACTTACCTATTTATTTACTGCTAATTACTTTCTTAATTCTTAATTAAATCACTTGATTAATTAACTGTTAATCGTTCATTAATTAACTTAAGTGGTTAATTACAATTTCATTTATTTCTTATAATACATTACTAATTATAATTTATAAATAATTATTCTCAATTACTTCTGAAAATAATCAACTAATATTGATTATTCACTTAATTAAAATTTAAAGTCTTCTTAAAATTTGAAATCAATTATATTACTAACTACAACATTATTTGTTAATTTACTTAATTTATTACTTAATTAAAATATTAACAAGGTTTTAAAACATGGTTAAGTCATAACTAAAATAATTAGTTAATTAAAATAATTAATTCCGAGTTAAACCGTTGTTAAACTTTAACTAGGATAATTAAAACTTGAATTAAGTTTTAACTTAAATTTTAAACATTTTTTTAGTTTACTGTGATAATTTGTTGAAACATTTATTCACTAATCAACCTTAATTTAACCTTACACTTCAGTTAGCAAAGAACCCGAGTCTCCCCTGATAAAGCTCGCGTGCAACTTCGAGTAGCTCGTCCAATCCACCTGAGTCACATACCTAGGTACACAAACTTCTTCTTCCTCTTCTCTTTTTTTATAAGTTTACATTTTAAACTTAAGTAAGAGTTAAAACAACAGGTAACTCACGCACACAATCAGGAAAACTCAAAGTAATCACCCATAAAACCCGAGAAATGACCCGCGACCGTGCACCCCTCAAAACGCTGATACGCCACCGCTGCCGTACACGTGACCGGCAGCGCACGAGGCTCAGGCTGTAACGACCCAGAATTTTTGATAATTAAAATATGAATATTTAATTTATTTTTAAATATTAATGAGTGAATTTATAAGTCAAATAAATTTTTATTTGAATTATTGGATTTAATTGGATAATTAAATCGATAATTTAATACGTTAAATTATGGAAATAATTGAAATTGAGTTAAATATGATTGAAAATGATTTGTAAAATTTTATTTTATCATATGGAAGTTAGAAAGATATTTTAGAACTTTTAAAATCGAATTAAGAGTTAATTTGTGAAAATTGAATATTTTAATAATTTAAATCGACTAGTGAAAATAGCCAATTTTTGAACAGTCTCAGAATTGAACGAAACCAGTTCCATTGGATCCGTAATAGTTAGTTATTACCGAATTTCAAATTTTGTGTCAATCGGAGTTACCGTTTGATCGTGGCAGCTCGAAACACATCGATTTATTTTTAATTTAAATTTGGCGAGTAAAAATAGCCATTTTTCAAAAAGTCTCGGATTTCAACGAAACCAGTTTCATCGGATCCGTAATGTGATATTATTGTAAGGTTTCAAATTTCAAGTCAATTGGATTTACCGTTTGTCCGGTACAAATTAAAACGCCTAGAAAATCGCTTAAATCGGTTTAATTCAAATTGAGCGTTTACAGCCATAACTCGCACAGATGTCCGAATTAACTTTCGAAACCTGTTACATTGTGTCCGGAACGCGGGGTAAACCCTAGAAACGCTGGTTACGGCACGTAAATCGGAGTTCGGAATTTCCGGGATGAATAGTGTTCGATTTTTCTTTATAAATAGCACCCACCTCTTCATAATTTCGAAAAAAAAAATAAAAACCTAAATTTTAACCCTAGCCGCCACCCCCATGTTCTATGGCCAGAAATGATCTTCCTTTTCCCCTCAATCTCTCTTAATCCGTAAAGAATTACGCGAAGTGCTCAACACGAAAGTCGAAGAGCTCGACGAGAGCTTCGATTCCGTACGGTGATGATCGAATTTGGAGCGACGATGGAGGAGCAAAGTGGGGCCGTTCCCTACAGTTCACGCACGCCTTTCGAGGTGCTAGACAAGGCCGAGTTGGCTATGGTGATGGGCGAAGGTAGAGGAGGTCAAGAGCTTCCTATTGCAAGTGGTTTGATCGAATTTCGTTGAGCGAGGTGGATGCAAATTGAAACCCTAGTTCTAAAGGGGATGGGTTGTGATGTCGGCCTCAACCTGTAGCCAAAACGTGAATGAGGAAGAAAGGGGGGAGCCGTTGGATTGGGAATGAAGGGTGATGATGGGGGTATGTAAAAAAAATTTTAAATTATGTTGTAATTAAGTTATAAATCGTGTACAAACTTCAAAAATTCATAACTTTTTCATACGAGGTCGAAAAAATGCAAACTCAGAAGCGTTGGAATCGTATGGACGAGCACTACGCGATGGAGTTGGTTTGGAGTCGTTTGGAGTTAGTGAGAATTTTGGGTAAAATTAAACGTCCGTTTAATTTTATTCGAAATAAATCGCTAAAACGAAAATAAAATCAAGGTGAGAATTTCTCACTCAATCGAATCAGTTTCGATTTTATTTTAAATAGTTAGATTTAAAATATTTGAATGCGTGTTTGAATGATGATTGTTATATATTGATTGTTAAAATAGACATTATACGCCGTTAGTAAACGGATGTTATTTATTAAAAACATATACCGCGAATATGTCATAAACAGTGAAATTGGTATTATAAATAATATCAATATATATATTGGCATATGTATATATTGCAGTTGATTGATTTCCCGTATTTTTAGCGGATGAGACCCTATTACGCCGTTATTAAGCGGATAATATTTAATAAGAACATATACCGCGATAATTTCGTACTGGAGCGAAATTGGTATTGTGCTAATGTTTTTGGATGCAGGAAAACAGGTTGGAGGGATCCAACTGGATTCCTCAACAGTTTTTAATTGATTTCAGATATTTTGATATTTGATGGATTTTCATATTGATATATGATATCGTTGTAGTCGTGATTGACTATTTGGTGTGTAGCATCATTGGACCAAATTTTTGGTATTTTAAAATGATTTTAAAGTGATTTTTGAAAATATACTATACGTTTGGAAATTGATTCATTTTAAATAAATAAACGTTATAATTTTTAAAGTTATAAAAATTATGATTTTTGAGAAATATAGTTAAAAATATGGTTTTTGAGAATATGATGCTAATGATTTTATAAAATAGTTTAAATTGGATTTCTGAATTTATTATGAAAAGTTAAAAATATAGGATTTATAAAATTTAATTATTTTATGAATCAAAATGGTGAAATAATAAAGGAGATTAAAGACGTTTCAAAGGATAATATAAATTGATTTATATTAAGAGATTTATAAATGGATATTTATAAATTGAAATATGGACATTATAAAACGAGTTTTTATAAGTGTTTGAATGAAGTGAAAATGAATTTCATAAATAAATGAAATTTATAGAATTATAAACTGTGAAGTTATAAATGAAATTTTATAAACACTAGGTTTATAAAATTTGTGAAGTTATTTGAAGAATGGTTTTGGATAAATCATTAAACCTTATAAGTCATAAGATTTATAATTTGGGAAGTTAAAAAGAACGATTTTGTAAAATAATCGTTTTATAAGCATTTGACTTATAATATGAACTTTTAGTTTATGATTGAGTTATAAACTGGAATAGGTTAATAAAAGAATTTATAAAAAGGAAGTTTTTATAAATAAATAGAAATGGAATTTATAAACGTTGTTTTATAAATTCGCAAATGACTTATTTTGATAAGTAAATTGTTATAATTTGTTTATGGAGTTATATTCACATTTTTAAATAATGAATAATCCTTTGAATTAAAATGAATAAAAGAATGAAAGTGTTAACGTAGTATATTCACGTTTTTGAATAGTGAATAAGATGTTAAAGAAATTGTTTTGAATGTGATATTTCAAATAGAATTAAAACGATCTAACGATGTTTTAAAATGTGTTGAGATTCGAAACCATAGATTTCAACATTTATTGTTGAAATAGACGTTTTCGAGAAATAAAAGGAGATGATGGACTATAACACTGTTGTTATAGTAAATGATTTCCTAAAGGAAATGTTTTGTATAGTATTGGGATTTATATATCTATCTTAATTTCGAATCCCTATACTAGTGAATTTGGGTTGTCGTAACGATGTTTTACGTAACATTCGTTTTGGCCCAAATAAATATGTTAAGAGAATGATTTCCTTAAAGAATGAAATATATACTTAATTTCGATTTAAGTATATTGAATATTTTCTAAGTGTTGAAAATAAAAAGATTTGTGAATTACTTATTGAATAAGTATGGAATTGTTTTTCCAATATGAAGTGAATATTTAGAATTTATCTTTTTTTGAAGATAAATTGAAAATGAATAATTGAAATCGAATATTCATTGATATTTTGGAATTATAAATTCACTAAGGAATTTATAAAGGAAGTGGAATTTGTATAAAAGTAAATATTGATTTATTTTTGAAGTGTTGAAATTATATATCTTGTAAAGATATTTTTGGAAAATAAATAATTTGGAAAATTATTTGGAAACTGGTGATGTGTGCATATCCATTGATAGTTCAATAACCGACTATCAATATTTCCCTTTGAATGGGTAATTGATGTGATTTGTTTGAATGTGAATGCTACACTTATTTTTGAATAAGCGCTCACTATTCGGGTTAACCGGGAAAGGACCATGGGGTCGTATAACCCATTCTGAATATGTGATACGTCGTTGTGAATTGCATTGAAGATCGGTGTTGAAGACCCGGTATTTGCGAGAGCGATAGGATGACCTGTCGATTTACTCTGCACCGAGTTGCTCCGGTATAGAGTTCTCCATATGTGATGGTGAATCCGATCAGGATTGTGAATATCCGGATTGCAAGGACTTCTTTGTAAGTGCCTTCGGTTTTGTTCGAGCCCGGAACAGACTTGTATGGATTGTGTGTCTGACATTACAAGTCGAGATATAAAGCCGATTTCTTTCAAATATATTTCTGTTGGTGGCGAAGAATTTATTCTTTTAGCTTAACACCCTTCTCTGAGACGTACGAGCTCAGAGGTTATATAGTTGAAGTTATCAGCGATATATTCCCAATTTGGTAATGTGACATGCTGAGTGATGCTGAAATGATCATTGTGTTGATTATTGTGATAGGATCGTTTATTTGATCGTCTATCTTGGTGATCATCGTGTTGATCATTTGTTGACCCAAAGCATGGCTTTTGTATAAAGTATGTTTTTATGGACGTGACTTCGTCGAACCTCACACCCCGGAAATGGTCAAAACAGGAAAGATGCGGCAAGGTTATGAGGGGTAGCACCCTTTAGGGTATGTACATTTCCTTCTGGATAGAGGTGGTATCATGGTATGGAGCCCAGATATTTAACCTATGTGGTTACTACGAATTTATTACTTTGTGGTTGTTGGTTTTCGGGATCCCGTGAGAAAGGTCGTTTACGATCGGGGAATGGCGTGCTCGTGTCAGTAGTTACCCAGTTAGGGGTAACCCGGCCTTGTGTTGGCAGAGTTCCGGTTTGGTTCTCGGGGATGTCTTTCCAGAGGCATTCTCATGTGGCAATGGGAAGTTCCTTGGCCTGACCATTTGTTGGAAATCCAAAGAAACAATACGTGACTTGTACGGTTTTAGTTGTATAACTTGCTATGGAATGTGGCGGTAACCTGCTATTGAACATAGTTAGCTATAGTAGGCATAGTTCGGAATGTCTATGCTGGCTAAGATTTATATTCTACTTTCGAAATAAATTTTTCCTACACTATGCACTAATAATAATATCAAATGTTATTTTAAATGCGTATCAAGCATCTTTGATTATCATAAGGAGAAATCTCCTCCGATTCTGCGTTTGCATTGTGTATGTGGCAGGAGGTCTTATGGTAGTCTCATTTTTAAAAGCATTGCGAATTGAATTTAAAAATATTCCTCTATTTTGATTTTAAAGATAAATAAACTGTTTTGAGTTCTCACACCAGTCACATGACTGACTTGGAGTTTATTGTTTTCCTTCCTAAACTCTGGGTGCCCACCAATTTCCACACGGGCAGTTAAGAGTTAGGTATATCAGGATATTCTGGATATTCAGGAGTTGCTGGAGGCAAGCTGGATGGCATGGCGTATTACTAGCTTATATAGTATTTCTTTTTCCGCTGCACTGTTTGTTGTTGTATGATGTTGTACACTCTGATGATATGATGTAATGTAATGTGATGTAATGTAATAACTGATATAGTTCCTTGTTTAAAGATTATTCATTTATTATTATATGTTGTTCCGCTGCGAATTGTGAGATTCTGATGTTGTTCTGTTGTTTTCTGTTCCGTCCTATTTTCTTCTGTTTTTTTCTTTTTCCTCTTTTATCTTTTTCTTCTATTTTAAAATTCTGTTCTATTCTCCTTATTTTCTATTCTCTCTAATTTCTATCTTCTTTTCCCTATCTAAATTTTCTATCTTTTTCGTTTTCTTTTCTTTATTTCTTCTTTCTTAAACCCATAACTATTCGGTTTTTCGGCAACGAAAAATCGAAGCGTTACACAGGCGAACCTCTAAAGCTTCAGGCAAATCACAATTAACACGAACACTGGAAAATTAAAATCAAATTACCTCTAAAAATTCTATTTCGAAAAAAATTGCAGTTCGAACGAAAATAACGAACAACCCCTCACTGACTCAGATCGCCACGCCCCATCGTATGGTCCACCGGAGGTGACGAAAATTCGTCCGCACCTCGTCAACATCCCCAGCAACCCTCCACCAGAGCATCGAACCACTCGATCGCATACAGGAGTCAAACCCCATAACTTACTGACATGTATGCAAACACGAAATAAAACCCTATGATGATCTCGTATCAAAATTTTATGCCATAGAAAAATCATTCTGCATTTTTCTTGAGATCACAAACATTTATACTTGCTTCAATTCGTGTTTCAGCATTTAATATTGATTCAATTTCGAGAATTTGATAAAAATTCAATTTTTATTCAACATCGAACTGCTCTTAAAATACTGAGCTAAAAAGCCTCATTCAAATTTTAAAAATCATAACTTTTAGTAATTATTCAAGGTATAAACTTGAATTAGCAATTTATGGCATTGAAATTTATCAAAGAAAAATTAAAATACCTGTTAAACAAGTTACAGTGATATATTTGTTACACTTAGTTTAATTAACTAGTTAAAATCTTAATCTAGTTTAATCCTATTGTTTAAGCTGAATACTTACAGATTAACACTGTTTGATGAGAATAATTTGTGTTTTAAACAAAAATATTTAACTGTATCAACAGAGTACACATAGCAGAGATGAACAGAATATATGTAAACTCAAATTCATATCAGTATAAACACATACAACCCCTGTATTCCATGAATTATTATACTGCTTTTAAATTAAAATCAAGCTTGAAATTTTAATGTTTACTCACCTGCAATTTCTGTAGAACAGAGAACAATTTCTTGTTTTCCCTTTTGAAACCTGTAGTTGAAAACTGCCTGGAGTTTTGTTCTTGAATCTGCCCTGTTTTTTTTTGCTTTGAATAAAAATTTAAACTTTGCTTCATCATTTCTTGTTTTTATTTTCTCAGATTTTGTTATAAGATTGTTGAACGAACTCCACAAAAGATGGTCACATACAAATATATATAGAAGAAAATAAGGATGTACAAAGGAAGGCTTAACTGGTCAGCTATTTTCCCCCTTTTAGTTTTTACTTGTTCAGATTTTATAAATATTGAATTGACAAATGTATGCTGAGCCGATAGCAAATTAAATGCTTTGTTTCCTACTTAGTTTACCTATTATAATTATGTTGTACTATGTATAAAGATATTTGTTTGTTGCCTATCATTTTGCAGGCCAACTTGGTTGTACATGAAGCTATTTATTTATACATATATGTTTTGTATCTTAATTAGTTTGCATACTTATTAAAATGTTTACTGTCTATAGATATTTATGTAAAGGTATATACTTTGCAGGTAGGCTATATGGCTTGTGTTATTTTGTTTCATATTTGCAGGTAGGCTTGGCTTATGAATGAAGATATATGTTTTAGATATGTTTGTTTTTATCTAGCATTACTTCTAACTCAAATCATTTATAAACAAGTTTTTGTCAGGTTTTACCTTACTTTGGTCTTGCAGGTGAAAATATTTAGTTTAGCTGCAGGCAACACTTGATCATATATATGAAGATATTTTTTTAAAGTAAATATTTGTTTTAGCTTAAATGATTCATGTACATGTTTAGTCAGGTTAATACTTTATATCTTTGGTCCTACAAATTTAAACTGATGTTACAAGTATACATTAATACTTAATCCTTATTATTTTTTTATTTCTATTTGTATTTTAACTTTGACTATCAATATTCATATTCAATATGGCGACTTA
Source organism: Allium cepa (assembly GCA_030765085.1). Taxonomy (NCBI): domain Eukaryota; kingdom Viridiplantae; phylum Streptophyta; class Magnoliopsida; order Asparagales; family Amaryllidaceae; genus Allium; species Allium cepa. The sequence goes on from CM060932.1 coordinate 916,696,834, forward strand.
TATTTTATATTTATATTTACTTCTATTTGTATTTTATATTTTTTACTATCAATCTTTAAATTATGTACAATATGATTTATTTACATTTATACTTATTTTTATATTTATTTCCACTTGTATTTTAATTAAATTATATGCATAAGTTTGACTTATATTTCACATGTATATTTTGTATTGATTAAATTTGATTCTATTTCAAACATTATCATTCATATGTATACTTACTAGATATAACCAAAGTAAAGTATTTTAATTCAATCATAAAAGACAATTTTATTATGAATATTATTGAGATAATTTATTTAAATTTTCAAATCAATATCCTTTTAAAATACCATTTATATAAACAATGGCAATTATTTCAAAATCATATCCATTTCAAATGGATAAGTTTACATTTTATTTAAATTAATTTGAATATTTATTAAAATAAATAGGGCCAAAATCCAAGGTCGTTACAGTGCGGGTCCATCCTTAGAGAATTGTGAGATTTCAAAATCCTATTCAATCAAATTAACCAATGTTGAGAGTGTTTAAAATGTACAAAAACTAGCAAAAGAAAATTGATAAAATATGGGAGTTTGAAGGCAATTTAGAGATAAATCTACTCCGTAGATCACATAAATCAACACAACATGAAATCATGATTTCTTTTTTTGGTCATTAGTGAATTTAATTGATGTGTTCATCATACGTATGGCCTATTTATGCTATTAATTAGCTCAACACAAGCCATCAAACTATAACACGTCCCTTAAACCACTTACTAATTCCCATGAAAATTGACAATGAACTTGAAAATAAAATCTATATTAAGCATGACCTATTAACTATTGATTAGAAATGCAGATCATCAAATTTTGATTTCAAAATTCACTTCATTGCCATAATTATATTTAGATGAAAAGGCAGTTTGTGTATAATGTGTTTAAGTATAGCCTATTTTCTATGAACAACATAGATTATCAAATTTAACATGAAACACTAAATGACATAAAAATCCTTTTTTCCATTAATCAAAAAAAGAGATTATTAATTATAAAATTATGTTGAATCTAAATAATTAGAAAGCTTCACTACCCCAAAATTGAGGCGGTTTAGCCTCTCAAGTTTGTTATCATATCAACAAATGTGGATTGCAACATGAAACATAAACAAAAGGAAAATGAGAGCTAAATGAAAAGAAAGATAATTAAAAACAATAAAAACTAATCTGCTTGCATAAGAAATGAAACTACACTACTAACAAAATAAGAAAGAAAGCTTGTAAGCAGAAAAGAGCATGAATTAAAATTCACATAAAAAGAAAGTTACATGAAAGAAATAACTAAGTAACCACGAAAAGAAAGAAGATTTTGCATTTTATTTTGAGCCTAAACTTAACTAAAGAGGCTAAGAGGAAGAGAGGGTAATTACATGAAGATATGGGGTATTTATACATGTACGAAACCGTAATTCAATTTTTTGGGAACTACCTCTTAGGAAATGTGGTGACCAAATAATCATTAGCATGTGTTAATCCTTATTTAAATGTGCGTGAAGCTTTAATGGCCATTAGTATATGCATTGGCTTCTAATTGTCCATCAAAGTAGGTGGGTATGTGGGTCCTCCATGTTGTCATGAAATGAATAATTTCCATCTTAATTTGTTCTCTAACTCTTATGCATGCATATCTTCATGAAGCCTCTTGTAATTTGAATTCAAATTCCTATAAAATAATATAGAAATTTAAAAGTAAATTTTCTTAAATTAATATATGCACAAAAACGACCATTTTGCCCCTATATGAAGATGAATATATGACGATTTGAAAATAATTTGAATTTTGGTTTAAACATGTTAAAATACCCAATATGATCATTTATTTAATTTAATTTGATAAAATATAGAAGTAAAAATGTGCACATTTACGTGCACATCAATCGCCACCTAGGATATAAGAGACCATCCAATTGATAATATTATGAGTGATTTGAATAGAAAAGTATCAAATAGAAAAAAGTTAAATCAAATGAGTCTTGTTGCATTTATATCAAATTTTAAACTAAAAAATATAAATAAGCATCAAAAGATGGTTTTTGGATTATTGCAATGTAAGAAGAACTTAATCAATTTGAAAGAAATGGCGCACAAGAACTTGTACCTAGACCAGACGATCAATCTGTAATTGGAACAAAATGGGTTTTTAAAATAAAGTGGATGAAAATGGAAACATTGAAATAAAGCAAGATTAGTACCTTAAGGATATAATCAAGAAGAAGGAATTGATTATGAAGAAATATTTGCTCCAGAAGCACGTCTCGAAGCAATACGAACATTACTTGCTTTCGCATGTCATGATAATTTTAAACCTTTTTAAATGGACGTAAAAAGTGCATTTTTAAACAGATTTATAAAAGAAAAGGTTTATGTTGGACAAACTCCGCAATTTGTTCATGAGAAATATCCTGATCATGTATTTGTACATAAAAAGGCTTTATATGGATTAAAACAAGCACCTTATGCATGGTATAAAAGACTAAAAACTCATTTGCGAAATTTCGATTTTCAAATTGGTAAAATTGACCCTAGTTTGTCTATAAAATGAGAAAATAATGATATATTAATTGTACAAATATATGTTGACGACATTATCTTTGGGTCAACTAATGAAAAATTGTGTAATGAATTTTCTAACATGATGAAAAATTAATTTGAGATGTCACATATGAAAGGGAGTACGGATTAAGGATCTTATGGCTAATTTAACACTAGAGGGAGGGTGAATAGTGTTTAATGGATTCTAAGACTTATATGGACTAAATTAAAATATGACACAAACAAATACAAAACTTAATCATAGTACAATCATAGAATCAAACATTGATGTAGAAAGTAAATAAAAAGCAGCAAAAGGAAAGAACACAACGAATTTTATACTGGTTCAGAGTACCCTACATCTAATCCTACACCAAGGCAAATACCTCGTACATATTTTTATTATACCAACGTCGAGATTACAATCCTCAATTTCTAAAGGCCTTGAGGTACCCTCCTGTCTTCGAGTTCAGGGCAAACTCTCTTGATTTACGGGACACAAGATCACCCAATTGATTTCGAGGCACAACCACACCTTATAGAGAGTCTCGATAAAATTTTGATTACAAATTGATCATATAACTTTGAATAGCACTTTGATCTTCGAAAGAGGGCAGAGAATCAAACAAGAATGAGATTCTAATTTGATTCACTTGAAAATTCGCCACGATCTTAAAAATATGAAAATTTTAGAATATGGATTTGTGGAGAAGAAGGAGTGAAGAAAACAGTTAGTTAAAAAATTAATTTGTGAAGGCTATTTATGGACCAAAACAGTCATAACATTCGTGAAGAGATTTAAACAAATAGACACTAATTTTGAAAATTGAAACTTTTGAATTAACGGCCACTATTTCAACATGGGGTATCCCATGATGTCGACAACCCTTATTTAAAAACAATGTAAAGTTTGTTTTAAAAACGACACTGAAAGGAAAATAAGATGAAATGGTTCTAGAGTAAACTAATTTTCCTATGTTTTAAAATAAAGAAGAGTAGAAAAATATATTTTTAGAATGTATATATATATATATATATTTGATTTTAAATCTCAAGTGCATATATTATAAAGAATATTTAAAAATCAGAAGATAGTTTTAAAAACAAACGAAGTTTAAAAGAAGAGTTTAACAAAAACAAAGAATATTTTAAGGCTAAAACATTGTTTTGAAAATCATTTGAAAAAATAATTTTTAAAGCTAAAACATTTTGAAAAGCAGTTTTAAAAATCATTTTGAAAAACCATTTTGAAGTAGTTTTGCACGCTTCTTCCTGCAGAATATTTCATCACATCAGGACTCGAGAACTTGTAGAAAACCAGGATGTTCGTGGGTTTGTAAGCCACTTGTCGTAGGTTTGTAAGCTAATTGTCATGGGTTTGTTAGCCACTAAGAAGGTAGAAATGAGTTCCATCCCAAATGAAATTTTGAATGAAGATTTCCATGCTATTATGAAGTTTTAACAAAACTAGACACTTATCTTGAAATCTTGATCTTGATACTCATGAGTCTTCAAACTTGATTTCTTCATTCTTAATCTTTATATTGTACAGTCTTCAATAATTAGTAGCTGCCTTATATATATCCTGCATAATAACATTCATATATATCTAGAAAATAGTGCTAGTATTAAGTTATAATAAAATAAGTTACAAAGGTTGTTGTCATCAAAACCACTATATCGAGTTCCTAATTATCTCTACCTTTTTGATGATGACAACCTTATAAAATATACTTACCACTTCGATCATACCATTATTCCCCTTTACACCAATAACCCTCCTTACTCCAAGCCTACTATTTTATATAACTTCTTCCCCTTTGTCATCAACAGTAATAACCTATAAACCTTGAATTTAATAGAAATGAGACAAAAAAACGTATTACATAAGAATAATAACTATGTATGATCGAAATATAGCATCCTAAATTAAATGGAATTCAAGATTTTATACACCAAAGATTGTTTTTAGAAGAACACTAAGTAAGATAACACTTATATAGAAATTAACAAACCAATATACAATCAAGAAAGAGAAAAACGAAAAATACTTAACGAGGACCCTTAACTATTGGTGATTTATGAACAATTTGGATAGTGGAGACAAAAAATTCCATGTTGTTCGACCAAGTTCCCATTAACGTCAAAAAGGACCTCTCCAATGCAAATCATGCCATCGTATTCATCCATTTGAACATCCAGATTCGGCAGAGGATGTTCTTCTTCTTGATCCTCTTGTGGTTCATCTAGAGGCTCTTCTTCTTCAGAATCCATGGCTTGTGATGATTCTTAGATGACAATGGATTGGCGTGGTTATCCATAAGGAAGTTTTGTAAATTCCTAAGGATTCTGCCTTTCCTGTCTTGTTCTCTAGCCATTCGCTGTTGACTCACTTGAATTTCCATCATCATTTAAAGAAAATCTTTCATCTTCTCTTGTAATTTGATGACTCGTACGTGTGTGGAACTATGCATGATCCTTTTAACTACTTTTAAGTGAGTTTCTTTAAGTTGAGATTGGTATCTTGCACAGAGACAGACACTATGCATGATGTCATGATGACTTGCTATTATGTAAAGTAGCGAACCAATCATTCCCCTATATAATTTTTGATCAACATCTTTTGATTTATCTTCTTTACTTAAAGCTACATTAATTGTCATTGGAGTTGGTTTCCCACTAGAAGTGGTAATTAAATCCTTAGCATATTTTTCTTGATTAATGAAAATTCCTTTATTTAATTGTTTGATTTGAAGTCCTAAGAAGAAATGTAGTTCTCCCATATGAATCATTTCAAATTCTTTAGTCATTATATCTGATTATTCTTTATTCATTATGTTATTAGTTGACCCAAATATTATATCATCTACATATATTTGTTCTAATTGAATATTATTTTTGTTTCTTTTAATAAAAGAGTTGTATCTATTTTACCAATTTCAAAACCAGATTGTAGTAAATAAGAACTTAGTCATTCATACCATGCTCTAGGAGCTTGGTTCAGACCATATAAAGCTTTTGTTAATTTATATACACGATTTGGAAATTATTATCTTCCAAAAGTGGAGTTTGTTCAACATAAACATCAACTTTTACAAAACCGTCTTGCTACATGTGCAAAGGTTTCGTCATAATAAATTCCTTCTTCTTGACAATAACCTTGCGTGTAAATTAATAATAAATGAAGAATTTAATTTTTTTTGGGCAATAAACAATATATTTGAGAATAAAAGGAGAAAGTAAAGTTTTGGAAACTTTATTAAGATGATTTAAGATAATAAAACGAGGAAAATGTGTTTTATTTAGAGGTAATGCGATAATTTTGTTAATTATTGTTATTTACTTCTTTTAATGATATTAAAAAGGAATAATTAATTTTAAAATGAGATATATTTAAAATAATGATGGAATTGAGTATAAAAATATTATTTAAATGAAAAATTATATCTGAAATGGGTTATAAAATTTTATCACACAAAAATGTGATTTTGTGTAATTTATAATGTTAATTACAAAGGGATTTGTAATTAAAACGGTAAAATTGTCATTTTCTTTAAATTGAAGATATATGATCATAAAATGCCTTAATAATATTAATATATTTTATTTATGTGTAAAAATATTTTATTATCATGAGATTAAAGTTTCATAAGTTATAAATGTGAAATGGAGCTTGAATATATGTTTATTTGTATGTATGCATTGTTAATATGTAATTAGTGACAAAATAATAAACTTAGGCTAACTTCTTATTCTAATTGGACTTTAGCCCACTAATTATTTCTCTAGACTGTAATTAAGAAAAGAGATGAGAAGTGAATAGCCTGTATGTGTATTTTCTTTCGTCCTCTTCTCTAACTCTCCAAAAAACCCATTAATGGTAGTAGCTTTCTCATCTTCTAACCTATGTAAAAACTTATCAAATAAAGTGAAAATTTGGGGATTTTAAGAGTAAAACGAAGCTCTACTATCATGTAATCACTATCTCAAACCAAAACTTCCATCATAATCATGTTTTCAGAGATAATCTGTTAATAATTCTCTGCTGTTTTTGGCATGTATCTACTTTTAAGTTTTTCAGGTTTTTGAGGCTCTGTACTTGGTTAAAGTTGCAATATTTCGCTCAAAATTGTTGTGTCATCTCCACAGCAGCAAAGTGAGTGTAATAACTCACAAACCTAGCTTCTTTGTGAATTATTTGAGATATTCTATGAATTTCCTAAAGTTGTACGTAATATTGTTCTATGTTCTTAACTTATGTTTTTGATTTCAAGTAGCATGTTTGAGATGCTATAACTTTCTACTACGGCTAGGAAATGCCACCAGATTTTCTCCAGTACGAAGCTTTTATGTTAGTCTACCTTCTTGTGAAATGTCATGCAATTCTGAGTTATTTAGCTATGTCAAAATAGAATTTTTTTTACTGCCATCCCGAGAGCAAAACCAATATTTGCTCTGTGTTTGAAACTGAAACGAAATTGGCCATAACATTTTCGTTTCTTAACCGAATTTGATAATATTGGATGTTTCGAAAAGCATAAATCATGCCTACAACTTCCATGCATTGATTTTTATGCAATTTTGAGGTTAGCTATGTGAAAATCAAAATTTTCTACTGCAATCATGAGAGCAAAACCAATATTTGCTCTGTGTTTGAAACTGAAATGAAATTAGTCGTAAGTTCTTCGTTTATTAACTGAATTTTATAATTTTGGATATTTCGGAAAGCTAAAATAATGTAATACAACTTTCATACAGTAAGTTTTATGTAATTTTGAGGTTAGCTATGTCAAAATCGAAATTTTTTACTGCTATCTCGAGACCAAAATGACAGAAGTATTGCAATTCAAACCTCTGAACTATTTTTATCATAACATTTTCATTTCTTATCCAAATTCAATAATATTAGATATTCTAGAAAGCTTAAACTTTGTGTGAAAAGTTTTATGTTTTGTATTTTCTAAAATTTTGACGTTTGCTTGGTCAAAACTGTGTTTATTTGTTGCTATCCCGAGGGAAAAACGACAGCAACAATGATTATTGATCTAAGAATTGTTTTGGCCATATATTTCACATTTCTTATCCAAATTCATTAATTTTAGATGTTTCAGAAAGCTTAGAGTTTGTTATAAAAGTTTTGAGTTTTGAGTTTTTCAAAATTTTGAAGTTAGTTTGGTCAAAACGGTGCTTGTTTGTTGCTGTTCCGAGAGCAAAACGACAGCAATAACAATTATTGACCTGAGAATTGTGTTAGCTCATTTTTGCTCTCATTCACGTTCACTTTTTATGTTGTTTTGAGATATTTTGAGAGCTATGATGCCTATCAGTAGGATAGCTATATTTAAAGAATTTGAAATTCAAATTTAAATCAAATTTGAATTGATTTTGGTTAAGTTTGAATTGAATTCGCATTGAATTCTAGTTATCGGTCTTGAGTCATCTTTCTTGTCTTACATTTTTTTCGAGCATGGTTTTCACTAAACCATTTTTGAAGTTATTTCTGAAATAAATGGATATTTAAAATTATTATTATATAGTATTTTGAAATTTTTTTTGTAATATAAAATCTATTTATTTCCTATAGTAAAGGAATTTTAAATATTGTTACTATTAATCTTTTCGAGAAAGAGTTTTAAAAGCCTGTTTCCTCTAATAAACTATTTTGAATATAAAACATACACTTTTATACTATTTGAACGTATAAGAAAGAGAATTAAATGATTTAGTAAAATACGTGGTATGGGGCATGTGCGTTTACTATTTCGATTAATTTCGGCTTATACGATCGAAGCTATTTGAGATTATTGATTCTAAGATGTTTTGCCATTTTATGGCATATTTTGAGTTTTATAATTTCTATTTATTTGAATTATTTAAGATGGTCGATATTTGGCAAGTATTATTGCTTGAGGTCTCTTATGTAGGAGTATGGTCGATGAGAACCATCACAATGTTTTATTTACTTGCCAATGATATAAGGCAAGTCTTGAGTATATGATTTCCTTTTTGCAATAAATCAAACATCGGCTTCTCCAATTCTCTTCTTTCCTTTGGAGCCAACCTTCGAGGAGGTTGTACAATATGTCTGGCTTCTGGAATTTAATCAAAAAGGAACTCAACTTCTGGATGAGGAGGTAAACCTTGCATTTCTTCAAAAATATCCTTCAAGTCCCAAACGATTGGTATATTCCTTATCTCCTCTTTAGGTACTTCGAGGGAATACAGAAAACTGCTCATCAACCCCCAGGCTCTCCACAAAATATATCAATGCTTCTAATATTTTACTACGATCACCCTTCTAACATAGTCCAAGACAGCTTTAAACTTAGACAACCAGTACATTCTCAATAGTACTCCAAAACCCATGAACTCGATGATAAACAAGTCAGAAAAGAAAGGCTGATCTCGATAAGAAATAGGCACACCCAAACATAAGGTGTCAAGATTGGTTGGACCCCCAATTGTGTTCGACACACAAAGAGAATTATGGAGAATAACATATTTAAGATTCAACCGGTTCATTAGGTCATATGAGATAACTGGTATTAAATAACACTCTAGAAAGAATATCAGAAATGGATAGTGTACCTTGCAACACCTACACCTGCTATCTTTTTGGGTCCATAGAAGTAGATGATATTTCCTTAATAGCAAAAGCTTGTCCCTGAGATCCCTTCTTCAGAAAAGGGGACTGGTTCATCATATGTCTTTTTTTGTTGCAATTGTAGCAAAGTGGTCCACTAGACAAGTTTAGGCACTAATTTGCAAAGTGGCCCATTTGGTTGCACTTATAACAAAGGATCTTGGTTAAGTCTAATTGCTTGTTCCGAGCTAGAGCTCCACCTCCATGCTTCTTTCCCAACCACTTCTTCTTCCCTTTATGCTTGAAAAATGGCTTACAACTGGTATCACCGATAAAGGTTGGGCATTAACTGTTGGCACTACTCCATTCTGATCTCCTTGCTCAATATCAAGAGCTTCAAATCTCAAAGCCATGCTAATAAGATTGGTAATGGTACCGTTGAGATGATTGGTCATTTCCAGATGATATTCTGGTCGCATTCCTTTCACAAAAATTTCATTCTTTTTAAGTGGTATATTAATCAATCCTGATCCAAAGCGGGATAATGCATTGAACGTATGCTCATACTGTGCAATAGTCATCTCACCCTGTTTCAAATCCATAAAACTTCTAAACAAATGAGTTCTTCACGCCTTTGGGATAAACTAATCTTCAAAAACCTCTTCTTCTGATGTATTTATGGTGATGGAATCCCACCAATCCGTTGCTACTTTTTAAAGTTGACGCGATGCCAACAATCTCTTTCTAGCATCTCTCAACTGAAGATCCTCGGATATCCTTTTACAAGAGCGGAGCCATGTCTGAACTCCTAAAATATCTTCAATTCCATAGAAAGGCTTACTACCTAAAGTAGTGTAATTCTTATATAAGGTCGCAAAGTTCTGAGGCGGCTGAACATGCATCATTGCTTCTACTACCGACTCTACAACTGGCTCATTTCTAGAAGCTCTACCATTTCTAGCCATGCTGATTCCAGATCCCCTCTCTCTTCTTCCTCTTGTACTCATTTTCAAATAACCTGGATAAGTGATAGGTATAATTAGAATCAAATATAGGGTCAAAGATGTAAAAAAAATGAAACTGCAATAACGAGTCTAAAACCAGATTTTTATGGGAGAAAAGGAAATTCTCTCTTAAGATTAACTCATTCTAGGGCTCTACTCACCCTACCTCTAATGAGTTGTCCCCCAATCAAGCTAAGGTGTTAGCTCAACCGAAGCTCTGATACCCACTGTAATGACCCACCTTTCTGATCCCTAGGAACAATACTTAACACATCTTCGATGTTCGTGTGTCATTGCCCAAGCATGAGAGAGGTGAATCGTCATGGGGTGAAATAAAGAACAGTAGAAAACCTCACAAAGAAACTATTAAATATAATATAACAGTAAATAGTACATCAGGTTCCTCCTTAACAGGGAGTTATCAGAGTTACACAAAAGTGCTACAAAAACAGCTTAGGCAGGTATGACATCTTGCCTTTAAAAATGCTGAAACAAAATATACTTACACAAACTAAATAGTACAGCAGAGTAGATAAATAAGCAAATAAAGAGCCTCCTGCTTGGACGCCGTCTCAAAAAAGCCCAATATAAACCTACTACTCTCGAATTACTCAAATAAAATGAGTACCAGAGAGTTTATGGAAACAAACAACTCAGGTCAAATGATATGTCTGGTATGAGTAAAACTTTAAACAAAGGGTGTGTAATTAAATAAGAACATGTGACACCACGCCGTTGAACATGGAACGGGTTTACCCTCACATAAATCGATATCCAAATGTGAAGAATGGGTAAATTATAAACACCATGAAGAGTGGTTAACTCTTTCAGGTGAAAATAAGGAGAAAATTTTGAAGGTTCAAATCAAATAATAAAAGGAAAATCTCTAACAAATGTCAAGAAAGGTGCACCGCTCTTGAAGTATACCTCTAGTAATATACTTCTGAGAAGCTCATTTACTCCATGACACTTCTCGGACAATACCAAGCAGGACCCCGCCAAACTTTACCGAGTGCCAAATGTTTCACATCTAATAGTACTACCAAATCCAATCTAGATGATATGTGAAACTATCCTGATAGGAGCAACCCTACATAGCTTAGCTTCCTCTCGCACTTTAGATTTAGTCATTACCGACAAAGGATATCAACACTCAACGGAGCAATAAATCATCTTAGAATGATGATAATACAGAAGCTGAAATAATCGATAGTTTAGGAAACAACTTCGAGGATATAAAATGTTCATATATGGAAATTAAGTCTTGTATAATTATCACCACTCATCGATTTCAAACTTGTATTATTTCTTGGTTAACAATAATACCGAACAAGTCAAGGTATTCTTATCTTTTGAAACAACAACATGTCTACTTCATCGATGTTAGTGATAATTATACGAATAAATTGTTTCCATATAAGTGAATCGCTTTACAGAAATTAATTCATTTCCATAAATAATTCAAACTTTTTTATTGAAAAACCCGATTTTGTACTTGGCTTCACAATACAGGTATTAGCTTTAAAACACTATCTTAAAAGAGTTTAATGATTTTGAAACAATATTATAAAAAGGATTTATCCACTTAAAACATCCTTATTGTAATCACTAATCAACTTTAAAACTTCATTAACTAAGTTGATAAATTCACTTTAATGCCCTTTAATTAAAAATTGTAAATTACCTTTTTAAAACATCATTAATTCAATTAATAATATAATTATTTAATTTAAATTTAAATAATAATTTAATATCATTATTTAAAAGTGATTAATTAATTTAAACTTTATTTAAGATAATATTTATTTAAAGGTTAAACAAATTTATTAACCTTTAAAAGTCGTCAATTAAAAAGGGTTAATTAATTTAAAAATATCTTTGATTAATAGATTAATTAATCTTAATCCATCATTATCCAAAGATTAAATAGTCTTAAACATCATTAAAAAATGATTAATTTGAATTAAACATAATTAACTAAGTAATTAGTTAAATTTAAAACATATCAATAACAAGTTAATTAGTTAATTTGTATACCTATTAATTAATTAAATTAAATAATTAAAATTAAAATGATTAATTATTTTTGGTAACATCATTAATCAAAACTTCTTTAACTCGTAAAGTAATTCCAAGCACAATAATGAAACCAAACAGTTTCAATAAAAGGTGATTTTTCGAAAGTGTCGTTATAGCGACTGTTATTATACGAGCGATTCAGAATTCAAGCATACGACATTTGCAATACAATCACACATCACATAACCAAGGAAGGAGCATAGATACACGATGATTTACAATAACATAACATATATCAAACATTTGATAACAAAGGCATAAGTTTGTTTACTAGATTTACATATAACCAATGGTTCGCTTACAAACTTTCAAATGCGACGATATTTTCAAGCAACAAACCAAACATCGACCAAACCATCATTACAACCATATGATAAAAATTCAATAGCTACAAGTATAGGCATGGATATAGTTTAATCTTGGTGGTTCATAGATGGAAGCTTTACTCACCATAATGCTTACTAACTCGAATGGAAATCACACTAACTCTATGAAAATCACTAGGATTAAGCCTTGACTTAATTTGGTGGACCTCTAATGGGGTTTTGTGCTCGGCCTAGAGCATGTGGGGGTCAGCCATGGTGGGTATGTGGGGGTGTAGGGTCTTGTTTTGTGGAGAATGGTTTTGTTTTGGCAAGAGATGGGGTTGTAAATGAATATGTGAAATTTTGTAGTGAAGAAAGCTATAATTTTTTGTATTTTTAAACTTAAGATACCATGGAAATTTTGGAAAGAAGCTTGAGATAAGATTGATGAAGTAGGAAATGAGATAAAATGAAATAAGAAATTAGGAAATTCGTTTTTGAAATGTACTTTGCATATTACCAAAATGCCCTTAGAGACACTACCCTCCATCCTTTTTATGCCACCTCACTTCATTGTCCCCTCCTCTTCATTTTACATGAAATTATGTGGTTCCCTTTTTATTTTCTTCCAACATGCCATTAAATGCTAAGTATTTTACTGTGTAAACATGTTTTATTATGTTTCATAAGGCATCCTTTTGGAATATTCCATTTTGGTTTTCATGAAATGTTACAACACATATATGTGTGCTAAACTACATGCGTACATGTATATACACATGCCCTAACTTTATTCAAATGAGTGTGTGTATGGTACAACAATGTGCATAACGTTTTTCGATAACTTTTCGATGCCGAAAAGTCGGTAATTCGAAAAACGATTTCTAATCACATTTCAAACTAAACATTTTTGTAAATATTTTTAAAAACTATTACACCATCATTATTTTTTATTTCAAAGAGTTTTATTTTAGTCACAAATCCATTAATTAATTACTTGAAATTATAATAAATATCCATATTTTAAAGAGGATAAATTACAGATTGTTACATGTATACTAGTTTTGAAGTGGTATTCGGTCAGAAAAAACTTACCAATCCTGGACTCTTCGAAACCAATTAATGAATTTCCTGATAACTCAATTCGAGTTCACTCAGAAGTAAGTGAAAGCTAGAGGCGTTTCATAACAATACTCCTCCTTAGGGTTCTCATTGGTATGAAGTCGCGAAGTCCTTGATTACTTCTTAAGTTAATTTAGATCAAGTTCGATGATCGACTATCGATTATCTATTCAAAATATAAAAATCACGATTCATACATTTAACTCGTTTCTGACATTACAACTTAACTATTTCTCATTCAAGAGTGAAGCGAGGTAAGTTATAATAACAGTTGCAGTAAAGCCTTGCCTAGAAAGTTCATTCTTGAATCTCTCAAATAGATAAGTCTACCTCATCGGCTTTTATTGTTAAGTATAGCGTTAATGATTTCCATAAACAAGTAAAAAATTAATAGAATTAACATGTTTTCAACATTTTACGGCTTACTATTTCTCGACCAAGAGGGAGACCAATATGTCAGAGCTCTATTGCTCTGTCCCTACTCAGCATCAGTCTTAACACTCATAAATAGATAAGCATTACTTCATCGGCTTCTAGTGTTAAGCATAGTTAATTACTTCCTAAACAAGTAATCGAATAATTAACTATTTAGCCACTAAGAAATTCTTCACCCTTTTCGAAACCATTTGTATATAATTTTAAAATAATTTATGATAGGTCTTAAAACTTTTATCAAAAATAATATTTAAAATTAACAAGTTTATAAAATCTATAAAACTTGGAAAAGAACACGCTTATTCATGAAAATCTCTTCTTTGAAAATTCACAATGAATTGTTAAAAATTAATAAAGACCTCAAACTACTTTTAAAATACTCTAATAATTGTTAGTGAATACTTGTAGAATGAATCAAAATACAAAACTTAAATATCTTTTCAAACCATTTAAGTTCAAAAATCAAGTCAAAATGGGGAAGTTTTGCACAAGTAAAGTACTGGTAATTTTCAAGATGTTACTTAAGATTTTACTATAGAAGATTTTAATAGCAACTAATATGCATATAAAAAATTAAAAATATGGGAAGAAATTCCTAAGGATCTTTCTACAAAATTTCATAAAAATCGCTATAAACACGGCAATTCGCAACTGCATCTATAGTGAGTATTGCTATTGGTGCACTTTCAAATCCAAGTTATATTCAACGCTATGTTCAACGACAACCTATGTAACATCCCTAATTTTTGGTAACATTATCAAAAGATTTAATTAAATAAAATAAATAGAATAATACTGATAAGGAGATTGAAATTGATAAAATTACATAATAGGGCCGTGCTTATTAACAAAGTGAATGGGCTTTAAAATGGTTTATTGGTTAATTAAACTATAAATGGGAATATTAGTAAATTAACCACTTAGTTACACACAACTATGACTTTTCATTTTGTCATTCAGGTTTCATTTTTCTCACAATCAAAAACGCAAATAACCCTAAGATAGCTGACCATTATCAAGGAGGAAAAGAGGAATTTTAATTTCAAGCTAAGAATCAAGCTAGGATGGATTAATCAACACCAAATCTCAAGTTCCTTATTAAATCTAAGGTGAATTATGATTCTTACCATCTCTTCTTAGATTTATAATCACGTGATTTCAGATTTGAATATTTATTTTGTTTCTATGATATACTGGATGATGATATGCCTGAATTTATGGTTTGTTTGATTTAACCCATTAAATTATATGAAATCCCTACGGTTTTAGGGTAAAAACCATGGTTTAATGATTTTAAAATGCCCTAGAAATTTTTTATGTTTAATGAAACATAATTTTGAAGATGGGCTTTAATTTTTAGAAATTTTCAAGCTATGAAAATTTCATTATGAATTTTTGATTGAACATATGATACCATTGGGGTAAATATTTATATTGTGAATTTCAGGAAGAAATTAAGTCTAAAATTTTAAAATGCTTGGTTACATGATTAATTCAAATTTCAGTGATTTTTGGGGATTATTCCCAATTGATTTACTAGGGAAATAAATTATTTTGAAAGAGGGGCTTTTCTGCAATTGTCGGGTTTTCTATATGGAAAGATTTTAACGTTAAAATCCTTTGACGATATTTGAATAAATGCGACAGTTTTAATGGAGAAGTGTTTAAAAATTTAGAGTAGCAAATCAAAGGTTACAAGTGGCAGAATTAGTTATAAAGTAATTTCCATTTTCAAATATAAAACAGCTTTTGTAACAACTCGTCAATTTTTGATGGTTTTAATAATGCAATTAACTGAATTTTATGAAATTCTAAATAATTGAATTTGGAAATAAAAATTTAATATTTTGGATGCGTCTACTTAAACATAGAAAATGGTAAATTTTCATCAGAAAATTTGATAGTTTATTTTGTTATCTAATTTTATTTAAATTTAAATCAATTAATATTTGATGATAATAAAATAATTTCGGAACCTGAATATTTTTATTTAATAACTTTGTAAATCATCTTCTGAGTGAGATGTTATATTTTGTTTCGCCAAATTTGAACTGCTATTTTTCCGTTTATCTTATTTTTAGCATTTTAGCAACATTTTCGGTACAGGATACCGAATTTTGATAGGACAACCATATAGCTGATATCTGTATATTGTTCTGATCGCCTCGTCGTGCTGATCTCCACAGTATATCCGTTTGTGCAGTTCTACGTCTAGTATGCGACGGAATCTGCATGAAACTGTAATCGTATTGGTATCCATTTTTAAAACCTTCTGGTTTCCATCTATCCTTTCGTCTACTTACATGTTGAACCCAAATAGCAACTTGCTTTTATTATTCCTGAATCCATCCCTGAACTTTTTCTATTCCCACTGTTAATTAATATATTTTGGTTCTATTTCTTTTATCATCTATTGTCTTATGGAGTTCCGCTTGTCTCCAGGCCACTTTTCTCTTTCCTTCGAGAAAATATAAGTTAATATATAAAAAAAATTCAGCTGCCTTGTCTTAAGCCAAACCCGTGCGTGCATCTCTTCCCTCCACCCTCTTTTCAAACTTCCTCCACATCGACCATCTAGCCGCCGCCCATTCCTTTACCCTTCCTTTCCTCTTTGCCGCCTGCACCCTCACCCTCTACTATCTAAGCCACCAAACCCAGCATGGCCGAGCTTTCACACCACAACCACCCTCCTGCACTCCCTCTCTCCATTAACCTAGTGAACGAAGCCATAGCAACCATAAGCCCGTTCCATCTGTTGCATCCATCGCCTTGATCTGTCTCCACCTCACCTTCACTGACTCGTCCCCTCTATCCCATAGCAGCAGTGCTAGTTTCCCCTTGATCCACCACCATGCGAGCATCTCGGCCATACACTTATCGTCGCCCTCCACTTGAGCTCGCCATTCCCATTTTGTTCAGCAATGAGTCGCCCCATGTTCCTTTTTTGTTCACACACACACATATATATGCATACATATTTATTCTATATTTTAGGGTTTTGAAACATATATATATATATATAACGTGTCTATGCTAGTTCTTTTAAATGTGTATATATATAAAAAAAAAATTTTTTACAAAGTGTGTGTATATATATGTTATAGTATACTAGATTTTAAAAAAGTATTGTATATGTTTAAAGTAAATATGAATATATAATATAAAAGAAATTTTTCGCATGTATAATTGGAAGCAGCCATAGCAGTATATCCTTAGGTTTTTATGTATTTTATAGTTTATGTTCAAGTATATTTGATTTGTATATACATGTATTCGTTTCGGTATTGAATGTAAGGTCAGTAATTATACTACTGTGTGTGTATAAATCAGGTTATATATATATATGTGATATAATAGTTTTATTATAGGCTATATGTTATTTATGTTATTCCTATAATTTTGAATTGCACGTATAAATACATAAGTTTTGTATATATAAAGTTTACATAAGTTTTTTTAAATGATCTATCGAGTCTGCATATAAGTTTTATATTCTATATATTATATACGTTTATGTATAAGTTATATATTGGTATATATAAGTATTGTGTAGCTACAGTATATATATATTAATTTTAGATTGTATAAGTTTAGATATAGGTTTAGTTTATATATTATTATGTTTACAATTGGTATATGCATTGCTTTTAGTTGGCCTGTTAGTCATAATATGAAGGCAGTACTATAATTATTACAGTATTGTATTATTACAGTGCTATATATTAGATTGTAAAGTTTTGGGAATGGTTGTTTCTATATTTTTGTAAGGGTATATGATCTATTTAAAAATATTTACTTAAAATTTTATTGGTTTTTGTAATTGATTTAATGTATGTATTTTAATATATATATATATATAAATATATACAACATGTATTTTGATTTTAATATATATATATATATTGATTTGAATATATGTATATACGTTTAAAGTTATATTGATTTTCTTATATTCTATTTTAAATTTTTTTTATGTGTGTTTGAATCTAGAATATGATTCTTTCAACATATATGTAGTTATATATATATAAGTTCGTTTGTATAACTGATCTTCATCAATCCAGTTTTGATTTGATTTCGTTAATCTCAAGCTATCAGCCTTGCTCGTCAAATTTGGGTTCAATCTCGCTTTGCTTTGTAATTCGTGCTTGAATTCATAACTCACCTCATTTCATTTTTTTAATCTCTCTAGCCTCGAAAGGTGAGCAATCACTCACGATTAACTTTCTTATATTTGCTAAATTTTATTTCATTTGAAATGACAATTGAAATATGGTGCTAAATTGAACTATTAATTAGTTAATTGTCATATATGATATGTCATATTTTGTATCTGTTCACCTATGGGATATGACACCATATCCTGTTATTTATATTTTATTTTATTTACCACTGATGATATATGTCTGTTGTTGATATGTTATATTCTTATCATAATTGTTCTCACTCTGCAAGTACTTTGTTAGTATAGAATTTCCTATGGTTTAAAATGATACATACCCGAACAATCTTGTAGAATAAGCAAAAATCATTACGGGTTGACATGATAAACCGAAGCGATTTTCATTGAATTGAATTTTAGGTTTGTGAGTTGAAATGGTATATACCCGTAGATATTTAAATTGCGGATTGAGATGATAAATATCCTTATCACTTGGCCATAGGATAGAAAATTATATACAGATACCGTTGGTATATATATTGAAATGATTTCCAATGTTTTAAAAAGGAAATATATGGTTTTATAAAAATATTGATTTTTAAATGTTATATATATAAATGTTATTTTATCTATGTTTAAATTCTTGATTTTTTAAAAATATATGTTTTGGAAAATTTAAATTTATAAGTTAGTTTTAAAATTATAAATTTTAAGATTTGAATTATAATTTTACTATTTTTAAAATATACAAAATAAGTTTTAATATAAAATAAATTTTATAATAAGTTTTAAATTTAATAAAGTTTAACTTAATTAGTATATAATAAGTTTTAAGTATTTATTTAAAATTATATTTCAAAAGTAGATTTTTATATAATTTTAATAAATTAAGGTTGGGAAGAAAAATTTAAATTGATTTGAAACTTAGTGAATTGAGATTTTAAAGATATGATTTTATAACTTTATTTTGATTTAAATTGATTAAATGAATATTTCAAGTTTAGATAAATTGAAGGGGATATTTAGTTTATTTAAATGGTAATTTAAGGTTTTATATGATTAATTTTGGATTGACTAAGAGAATATTTCAATATTAAATAATGGTAAAGTTGGATTTGAAATGTAAATGAAATTTATCAAAAATTGAGTTATTGTAAAGGTTTGAATATTTATTCTTTGAAATCAATATTTGAAGTCGATATAAATCAATGGTTATTAAGATGTTGAATTAAATTGAAATTTTGTGAATTAAGATTTTTTTTTTGAAAGGCAAGCGGGGTTGGCTGGGCCCCTACCAGAGTTTATTGATAAATGAAAAAACACCATGACAAAAACATACTTTTGTCACAAAACAAGAGACAAGAAAGAAAAGAAACAACAGATAACAACCTACTAGGACCAATATAGAAGAGATAATAAGCATCCAATGCAGCAGTCAAACAAGAGGAACATGAATAAACGACATGCACAAAAGAATGCACATGCAGAATCATGAACCAAGCTTGACCAAAAACAAAGGCAAGTCAATTCCAAAACCCATGGCTATAAGGAGAGAAGCCACGGCGTGAAAATCTAATCCCAGAATCAATTTTTGACATAACTTTGACCCAGAGCTGAGGCGCAGAAGCGGCTTCAAGTCAAAGCACCGTGAATTCCTTTCGATCCAAACCATTCTAATGTAGATTTTAAGAACAAAGAAAATAATATCCCTGTTGCTATGACTCTTCCTCGTCGCAGTCTTCAGTTCATTCCATTTTGTAGTAGATCTGCCATCATAGCTCACGATACCAACTTTGTTAAAAAGTGAACTTATCATATTGAATAAGAAGCCACAATCAAAAAAGAGGTGATCAAAAGATTCAGGATACGAATTACAGAAGAGGCATAGCTAATCAATATCCATACCAACAGACAACAATTTGTCTCTAGTTTGAACAGCTTTATTTATGATTCGCGAGAACATCAAATTTTTGTTAGCCGGAGAATGAGTAGACCAACATACCTTAGCCCAAAAGGAGATAGGAAAAGCTTCAGTTTGAAGGAGGAGATCATAAACCCAACCTATGCTATGAGGTCCAAAATAAAGCAGATTCATGATTAATAGGAACCACATGTTCACGCAGACTCCTCCATAACGTGCTGACAACCTGATTACTAGAAGATGGAGCGCGCAGCTTCCCATTAACAATGTACCCAACACAAGCATTATTTCCTATAAGGGATCACATTCGTTCTTGAGCACTCAGCTTAGTATCTAACACCAAGCCATCCTCCAACCAAGCATCCTTCCAAAATTTTACAGAGCAACCAGGGGAAACAGTGTACTTAGCATAAGGAAGGAGAGTACCTCTGATACTCAGAATTTTTCACCATATCCAACTCGTTGATTGAGATACATTCATAGACCAGAAGTCCCCATTCTTAATTCGATAGTTCCAAACCCATTGCACCCAAAGGCTTTTCTTTTTATTAAACAAAGCATCCACATGGGCACTAACCGCTACTATATTCCATATGGAGATATTAATGATACCAAGACCACCATTAATGAGTGGCTTTTCCAAACTGCTGTAAGACAGAGGAATAAACTTCCTATTGTGGATTGATCCTGTCCAAAGGAATCTTAACATAATAGCTCGTATCATAGATAGCAATTGAGAGGGCAGAATGAAGGTTTCTAGCCCAATACACCCTCATTGAAAAACATACAGACTTGACAAGCACTAATCTACCAGCCATGGACAGCAATCTGGTAGTCCAAGTGTTAAGCTTAGAAGTGATCTTATCGTATAGGGTAATGCAGTCAGCCTTGGTAACTCTGGACGTACATAGGGGAAGGCCTAGATATGACATCTTATTTTCCATAGGCTGAAGACCGGATTGAGCCATCAACCTAGCTTTGTCAGTCAAGTTAATGCCTG
The DNA here is from genome assembly GCA_030765085.1 of Allium cepa. NCBI lineage: Eukaryota > Viridiplantae > Streptophyta > Magnoliopsida > Asparagales > Amaryllidaceae > Allium > Allium cepa. The sequence goes on from CM060932.1 coordinate 916,718,023, forward strand.
AGATTATGGGATTTAGATTGATTGCTCTTTAGCTCAGTAGCAAGATAAAAGGAATAAAGACACTGATGGATGCCAGCAATGGAATGTTCGTTAGGCTTGGAAAAGACCACTATTTCATTCGCAAAGAAAAGGGGGGAAATTTGAAGGTGTTTACACTTAGGATGGTAAGAGATGGTCTTATCATCAAATTTCGTTGCCAGCATACAGTTAGCGCCTCCATAACAATAATAAAAATATACGAGAAGATCGGATCCCCTTGGCGTACCCCTTGCTTCCCTTTAAAATATCCTAAAATTTTCCCATTGCAGCAAAGAGAGAAGGATGGGGTGGATATACAAACATATAGCCATGCTACAAAGACTTTAGGAAATCCCATTAATGACATTACACGAATAATAGAGGATCAATGCAGACAAACATAAGCTTTAGAAATGTCAAGCTTTAGCGTAGTTCTAGGGGAGATCCGGCTTCTTCCATAACCATTAATTAGTTCATGTGCCATCATAATGTTGTCAAGTATGTTCCTTTTAGGAAGAAAGGCAGACTGATTGGAAGAAATAATTGATGGCAGCACCAAAACAAGCCTTGAGGATAGAATCTTGGATATGCAGTTGTAAACAACATCACAGCATGGTATTGGTCGAAATGAGGTAGCATTTTCAATGGGCCTGACATTAGGTATTAGGACGAGATTGGTAGCATTAATCTCACCAAGCAGTTTGAAGTTATTAAAAAAAAAACTGAATAGCAGCTATAAAGTCATCACTTATAATTTGCCAACTAGCTTTGAAGAAGACGACATTAGATCCATCAGGCCCACCACTCGAAGAGGCATTCATTGCAAAAGAGCTTCTTTGATTTCCTGAGAAGAAACCTTATGAACAAGCATGTTATTCATAGTAGAGCTTATCATGGGAAGGGGAAGGTTGTTCAGAATATCGAGGTTAGGAACAAAATTATCAGGGTTACTTAAAAGCTTGGAGAAGTGTTGTAACAAATGTTGGCCAATCTCATCAACAGAAGTCAGATGAACACTTTCATCATCCCAAAGAGAATGGATGTGGTCTCTAGATTATTTGTTCTTAATAGAAGCATGGAAGAAAGCAGTATTTCCACCTCCATCACTAACTCACTTTTGATGCAGCTTTTGTTTCATCATGCTAGCTTCAGATTTTAAGGCTTCATTAAGCTGATGAAAGAGGACAGGCTCATTCTGAGCAAGGGAAGGATTGGAGGGATCCCTCTCAAGAAGAATTTGTGCCTTCTTAAGCTGATCCTTAAGTGAGATGGAAGCAAGGGAGCCATTTCCAAATTTGTGAGAAGCCCAATGACGTAATGCATTCTTAGTAGCCTTCAATTTCCTTCACAAGATAAACATAATATTGCCATGAAAATAGTTTGACCAAGCATTAGATATAATAGGAATATATTCAGGGTCTTTGACCTACGCATTGAAGAATTTAAAAGCCTTTTTTCCTCTGCATGGCATGAGGGAGGTAGAGATGATTATTGGGGAGTGGTCAGATAAGGTAGGATGTGGCAGAAGAGCAGAGATGGCAGGCCACATGGATAAGGCTAAAGCATTACAAAAAGACAGATCAATGTTGGTATATGTTCGAAGCCTAGACCGGCTTCTGTTATTCCACGACAAAGGCACACTAGTTCGAGCAATGGGGGGAGGATCGGAGTCTGATAGGGAGATATTTAGGAGGGGGCAATATCCCTTGGCAATAAAGGCTGCCCTCCAACTTTATCATACAGGTTGAAGCAACAGTTAAAATCACCTAGAGCAAGACAAGGATGGGTGTTCTGTCTTATTGATGGGAGAAGATTAAGAAGAGATTTCCTAGATACTGTAGCATTATGAGCATAAACAAAGGTCAAGTAAAAAGAGAGATTAAGAGTTAGGTATTTGGCTTGAAAGTGGATTAGCTAGGATGTAGTTAGCATGGGGGTAAGAGTGTAGATAAGGGGATCATGGACAGTAAGAATCCCACCATATGCTGCATTATCCAAATTATGATGGACTTGCCAAGCAGGGTTGATATAATTAGCTGCTTTAAGAGACAAAGGGGGAGATAGTTTGGTTTCCAGGATTGCAAAAATCTTAATATTGTGGTCATTGATCAGAGATTTAACATGGTCAAGTTTGATTGGATTATGAGCTCCTCTGATATACCATGATGCAATATCATTCATCAAAACTATGTTGAAAGGTGAGGCAAACTTGCCCTACTCCTAGTTGTAGGAGGATCAGATCTAACAGACTTAAGTTTAGTTGCTAATGAGAAGGACCTCAGAGCACTGGGACTTTGCGTATTCAGATGAGGAGGAGAGGCCCACCTTGGAATTGTACCGTGAAATGTATAAGGGGAAGGAATTTGAATGGGGGAATCAGATTGAGGAAAGGAGGAAGTGGGAACATTAGAAAGAGCAGATGGTTTGAACAGATCGAAAATATGGTTCTCAATTTGATGAATGAAAGCTTGTTCAAGAGATAATAAATCCAGATTGGAAGTTGTCACCTTTGCATGGGAATTAGAAGGTCTTGGATTTGATTGGCCAGAGGGAGGTGAGCATAAATTAGTTGCTACAGAAGACTTCCTGGTTTTCTGATGTTCTATTCCAATTTCAAAAGATGATGGAGTTTCCATTAATTGCATAGGAATTAGTGGTGTTGTGGCAGAATCAACAGCTTGAACATGCTTCATCACTTCTGAAAAACAAAACTCACTTCCTCAAATGAGTTTGTGATGTGCACGTAAATGTGCATATTTTTTCCACCATATTTACTCTACTTAAATTAAATAAATGATCATACTAGGTATTTTAACTTATTTTAACCAAAATCCATATTAATTCCAAATGGTCACATATCCATCTTCATATAGGGACAAAACGGTCATTTGTGTGCATATATTTCTTTGAGAAAAATTTATTGAAAATTTATATATATTTGTGTAGGAATTTAATCTCAGATAGGAGTGGTTTTATGAAGACACATGCATGCAAAATGAATACAAAGGAATGGAGATGGAAATAATTCAAAGTGAAGAACATGGGGGAACCCACCCACCCACCTACCTTAGAGGCTAATGCACATGCTTATGGAATTATTGGCTTCATGTACACTTAAATGGTGATTAGTAGAAGCTAATGATTACTTGTTCTCCACACTTTCTCAAGGGTATTTTGGGCATTCTCCAAAAATATGGATTAGTGTTTCATGCTTGTATAAATAACCCCTTATGTTTCATGTAACCTCTCCTCTCTTAGTTAATCTCTTCACTTAGCCTCTTCATCTTCATTAGTTTAGGCTCAAAATAAAAGAAAGCTCTCTTTCTCTTTTCATGGCTACTTAGCCATTTTTATTTTATGTAATTTTCTTTTCATTTTATGCAATGTTAATTATTGTTTTTTTTAATTACATGTTCATTTCCTTTTATGCAAGTAGTGTAGATCTATCTTATTTCATGCAAGTAGATTAGTTTTGTTTATTTGCTTTGCTCTTTTTTTCCTTTAATGTTGCAAGCTATATTTGTTGTTTTGATAACAAATATGAGAGGCTAATCTCTTCAATTTAGGGGTAATGAAGCCTCTAATCATATTGCTTCAACATTTTGATGTTTATACTGTCTTTTTGTGCTTAATGAAAATGATTGAAGTGGTTTAATGATGTTGTTTAGCTTTGAATTTGATAGTCTATGTTGTTCATAACAAATAGGCTATGCTTAAACGAACAAAACACAAATTGCTTCTTTATCTACATATGATTATGGCAAAGAAGTGATTATTGAAATTAAAATTTGATGGCTTATATTTCTAATTAATAGTTAATAGGCCATGCTTAAAGTAGATTTTGCTATCAACTTTGTTGTCATATTTTATGACATTTAAAAGTGTATTAGTGGTTGTGTTATAGTTTGATGGTTTATATTGAGCTAATTAATAGCACAAATATACCATACTTATGATAAGCACATCAACTAATTCACTAATGACAAGAAAAGAGAGATCATTACTTCATTTTGTTGATTTATGTGATCTAGAGAGTGGAGTTTGCCTCTAAATTGTCTTAACACTCTCATATTTTTTATCTATTTTCTTTTGTCATTTTTCTCCTTTTTTTAGTTAATCACTCTTTCAACTTTGGTTAATTTGATTGAGTAGAATTTTAAAATCATCAATTCCCTACGGATCGACCCGTATTCGCCACGTGTTACATTCGTACACCGTGCGCTTGCGGTTATTTTTAATTTTGAAATTTTTCGACGGTTTTCTAATTCTATAGAATTTCCGTCGATTAACAAGTTTTTGGCGCCGTTGCCGGGGATTTATTTTGATTTTGATATTCTATTCTTCGAATTATTTTCTTTTGATTATATTGTGTGTTTGTTTTGTGTGTTAAACCAAAAAAAAATTATTGTGTGTATTTGATTTGTGCTTACATTTGTTTGTCTTTGTAGTTTTTCATTTTGCATTTGCATTTCTATTTCCATTTAAAAAAAAACATACAAAATTTCAAAACAAAAACAAAAATATTTCATTTCCTACTCATTTCCTTTACAATTTATAGTTCAATTCCTTTTTTTTCCTCAACATTTACAAAAACAAAAAAAACACACAGTTCACTGTTCATTGCACTGTGCAGTGCCATCTAACCCTCTCTGTTACTCCCTCGAATTTCTCTGCAACCATTTTCACTTCTGCTAACTTGCACATCCATTCTACAACCATTAATTAGTTAACCTCTCATCAAAACATCCTGACAACTTCACCATACACAGTAGACAATCAACAACCTCTACTAAGTTCCCCCATAGCCACCCTTCCATTCAACTGCAGTCCATCGTCATAACAAAACAACCACTGCACATACCATCCATTTCAATTGCCTCCATCAACCACTTAACAACCCACAACCAAGCAGCCGACTCCTCCTTCGACCATCATTGACTTCTACAACATTCAACTTCCATCCAACATTCAACTTCTGTACAACAACTTCTTCACCACATTACTTTAACACCATTACCTCCTTTGCTCTCTGCTTCAACATCAACAAATTGCCATCAAAACTGCCATAAAAAAAAACCTACACTCGCTCCTCTGCCACCCTCACAGACCATCCCTACCAATACATCCTCCACTGCCAACAACTTCACCCAACATCGCATTGCCACACAACTCTAATAACAGCAGTATACTACATCTCTGCTCCTCCCTTAGTTCATCCCTGTACAGTGCCAAACCACCAGTGCCATAACTGCCTGCAAATTCACCACAACCCAAACTGTCAATATCTCTGCCATATCTCATCACCATATACCATCAGCCAACATCAACCACCATCCCCTTACACATCAGCCATAGAAAACTCCTCTTCACTACATCATTCTCCTTCACTTCATCAACTCAAACTACCTCTGCAAATACCATCCACTTCAAGCACCAGTGCACACAGTCTCTCCCACTTGATTCATCACAGTCTTCAAACAATTCTACTTCAACTTCCAACCTGCTACATCCCTCTCCTTTCACAAAATTGCTCCAACCTCTTACCTAAACTGCTATCCAAATCCAACTTCAACTTCTTCATTCCACCATACAAACCCAAACATTCAACTGCCTGTAATTCCTCCCCACCACTCATCTACCGCCCAGCCTTCGTTGACCATGGTTCAGTAATCACCAACCACACTTCAACAAACACCAATCAAATCCACCCACCAGCACGACTTTCACTTCAGTTCAAACATATCCATATTAAGAACATAGTGTGCAACCGCAAAAATCTGCAGTTAACCACCTCACTCAATTCCGCAACAACAATCGATTTCACATCAGAGCAGCACCGCACCGTTCTCGACCACCTATAGTTTGCCTTTCCAATCGCCTGTACAATTTCGAACCCACTACCTTCAACTGGTTCTGTGGCCATTACTTCCACCTTCGCCCTGCTTACCTCTGCCAATCGCCTCGCATAAAAGCCCTACCTTCATCACGCAATCGAATAACCCAGTTCTATCACCTCCGAACATATGAACCCCCAAACAGTCGCGCTTCCATTCGATTAGGGATTTGCTTACTAGATCGAGAAATTCTAATTTAGGGAATTCAGTTGGAAATTTGATTTCTGTATTTTGCTTTTCGAACTGTGAATTTTGAATTTGATTTGGCTATGAAGCAGTATTAGTGCGTAATTGCTTTATGAGTTTGAGGGCCGGGGTTGTTTTAGGCTGTGAACATTTTTCTTATTATTTGTTCTATCTGGTTTTTTTTAAATTTTTTTTTTAAAATTCCAGCCTTTAAAAAAAATAGTATTCTAAATCGTTTTTGTTCAATCTGTTTCTAGTTTTGTTTATTTTATTTTATTTTAAAAAAAAAGTTTTGATGGTTTTGATTTGTTTTTAATTGTTTGTGGTGTTTTCATTTGTTTTGTTCACCTTATTCATCTAAAAAAAAAAAACTTGCATATTTCTTGTTTTAATTTCAGGTTGTCAAAACAGAAAGCAGAAGGAGAAGAACGCTTGTCAAAAATAATTGCTTCGCTTCGCTTGGCAAAAAAAAACAACTGCTTGCTTGCTTTATGGTTTTTATTTATCTTGCATTGTTGTTTGCTTGCATTTGCATAAAAAAATTTCAAAAAAAAACAAAAAAAACAAAAATCCATTTGTAGCTGCATTGTTAGTACACATTTAATTTCTGTTTTGCATTTCATCCTAGATATTGATTAATAATAACGTTAGAAATCAATAACATTTAATTGTATATTGACAATTTGTCTTCTTTGAACAATTTAATTTCTTGGTGTCTAGGCTACGGCAGAGTAATAACCATTTATAAATATTACGGCAAATCGTAAATATTATAGTGGTTGTTCCTCTGAAGGTACTTAAACCTTCGGCTGCATTGCTACGGTGATTCGTTGTGCACCGATAAATTCTATCCATTACCCGGCTGAGAACTATATTGTTTATCTAAGACAATGTGTGAATATACAATTTTGGGTTCACATAAGATTAATCATTTATAATTAGACCCCTGCATTCATTTAATTGTATTAGCTCATGCATATTTAAAAAAAATTAAAAATCCAAAACTAAAAAAAAAGGTAAATATTCCTTTTCCTTTGAAATGCTTTAAATCCTTTTCTTTGAAATTTCAAAAAAAATCAAAAAAAAAAAATTAGAAAAACCAAAATTTAAAAAAAAAAGAAAAAAATTTGAAAAATAAAACAAAACAAAATTCGATTTCCCTTTTCCAAAATAAATTTTCGTTGTAAATTTTTTTCGTTTATAAAAAAAACATTCTTGAAAATGTCCGAATTTCCCCATATACATGAGTTTTACAACAGTTGTGAAAATCAATATAATCCATATAATTTCACTTCAAATTCTTATGGATATTTCAACAACAACTATTGTTTAAACGATTCGAATTTTGAACCTCAAAATTTTCAAAATGATGACCAACCTTCAAATCTTGAAAATAGCATTTCATCTTTACTTGAAATCGCGACACAACAAAATCAAATGATAAATAAGTTGTGTAATTCATATTTGTGCGATAACTCGAATCAAAGTTTTCAAAATAATCAAAATTTGGATTCACTTCAAAATTCAAACGATTTCGAGTATAACCCATGCCAATTCAATTTTGAACTCCAAAATGAATTTCAAAATAAAAACGAAAATGTGATCCAATTTTCAAATAATTTTGGCAATGGGAATAGTTTCAATAATGATACGATTGAAAACCTTGCTTATCAACAAATCCAAAATGTAAGTTTTCAAATTAATAATCATGAATTTGATTTTGTTGACCAAACGGAAAAAGATAACGGGGATTTATTACTTGAAAAATATAAAAAAAATCGTGAAAATCATAATCAAATCTCAACTTGCGAAGAATCAAATAATAATCTACCGTTTATCGAAATTGACAATTCTTGCTATCAACAAGTCCAAATCGAAAATATTCAAGATAATAATTACAATTTGACTTTGTTGAGCAAATGAATGAAATTTACGATGATCACACGAATTTGTTGATTAAAACATTGGAAAATTTTCGTGAGAAACAAAATCAAATTTCAATGAGTGACGAGTCAAACGATAATCCATCTTTTACCCAAATTGATGATTTTCAAATAACAACTTTTGAAATTGATAATGATGATCTTAATCAAGTTTTTGACAATACGGTAATTGAATCGGATTTCAATTCTTTTGAGGGTGTGGAATCAAATTTAAAATTCAATCACCTTTTCTCGATTTCGAAAATTTGAATACAACAACTTTGGATTTTGAACTTGAGATACGCAATGAAGTTGTTGATAATCCAACAATGGAAGACGAATTTAACGAACACGGTTTCTTTGGACTTTTTGAAGATGAGTTGTTGGATTCCAAAGGGAAAGATTTACATCACCATTTTGATTTTGAAATTGATAATTTTGAAGAAGTTTTCAATGATAAGTTTGAACTTCAACTTGGTGGAAATAAGCTTGAATTTCAATTAATTGTTTTATCAACCCTAAAAATCATCGAAAAAAAACAACTCATTCAATTTTCAATAAAACGACATTCGTTTTTCCAAATCAACATTCAACTTCAAAATCTTTTATGGTTTGGTTTTTCGAGCTTAAGTCGTGTCTCGTGTACTTGACGAGACAAATGAATCTATCTTTGGAAGACCATTTCATTTACTTTTGGTGATATACTTTCTGATGCCGTGTAAATAAATTTCATTTTCATGTAAATAATAATAAACGTTCCTTTTCACTTGGGTTGACTGTAGGGACACAATCAAAATCAAGGGTGGAGGTATTAAGACTCATCTTCTTCTTGATTTTTCAGGATTAACTTTTCAGTTTTCTTCCACAAACTCAAAAAAAATTCCAAAAACAAAAGAAGATTTTTTTTAGCATTTTTTGATTTATATGGTTTTGGTTTATTAAATTGAAATTATTGAAAATTTATTTGTCTTAACAAAAATAAAAATGAAGTTTTATTATAAATAACAATGGTTTAACTAGTATATAGGAAGATTCATACGTGTTAATTATGAAATACATCCTAATTGAAAATCTTTGTTTTAAAAGTGGTGAATTTAAAGTAAAAGATATAAAAAAAAAATTGTCTTCTAAGTTAAATGGTGCTAAGATGATTTTGCAAAACTCTCTCTCTCTTAAAAAATTAAAAAAATAATAAAAAAATAATAACATCCAAAGTATTCACTCTCATTTAAAAGTCCTCACGGTTATGCATGGGTGAATTACTTGGAATCTTTGATTATGTGCTTTCATACTCATTTAAAAGTCCTCACATTATGCATGTGTGGAACACATGTAAAAAAAGAATAGACTTAATAAAAACCACCTACGGTCGATAGGTGTATGCACGAAAGTGAGTGCACTCGCCATGCTCTGTACTCCCCTCACATAAGCCCGAAAGGTAGTGCATGGGTGGTATATCTGGCCTCAGTTTACCTAAGCTAGGTGTGTAATTTTTTTTTGCAAATAACGAGAGAGAAAGCAATTGAAATCCTAGCATTACTTTTACTTAGTTGATTTGATTTGTTATTGAAAATAAATAAAAATACCACTTTGATAAACTTTGATAATCAACTAAGGATCCATTTCATAGTTACATGTTATTAACCAAAACAACGAGTTAAACTATACCATATTTGTTATGATAACTTGATTTTTGTTGAAAATTTTGACGAGTAAATGACTCAAATTTTCAAGATAATGACCAAAACCTATATTTAACTTATTCGCGTCAATTTGAAAATAAATCCTTCATTTGTAAATATTTTCAAAAACTCACATTCATCTCTTTGTAAATAAATCTTGCATTTTGTAATTATTTTCATCCCGCATTTGGATTTTGTGGGTAGTATCCACTGAAAACCCTCATGAGACAACTCTCGTCCTACTGGGGACACCCAGAGGTTTAACGGCTTGTTGCATACGCTTAATGCAATCGTGCTCCCTACGAAAATGAATTTTATCTTAGTTTTTCTTTATTCGAGGACGAATAAAAAGATAAATGTTGGGGTATTTGATGTGCACGTAAATGTGCATATTTTTTCCACCATATTTACTCTACTTAAATTAAATAAATGATCATACTGGGTATTTTAACTTGTTTTAACCAAAATCCATATTAATTCCAAATTGTCACATATCCATCTTCATATAGGGGCAAAACGGTCATTTATGTGCTTATATTTCTTTGAGACAAATTTATTGAAAATTTATATATATTTGTGTAGGAATTTAATCTCAGATAGGAGTGGTTTTATGAAGACACATGCATGCAAAATGAATACAAAGGAATGGAGATGGAAATAATTTAAAGTGAAGAACATGGAGGACCCGACCTACCCACCTACCTTAATGTACAAATTAGAGGCTAATGCACATGCTTATGGAATTATTGGCTTCATGTACACTTAAATGGTGATTAGTAGAAGCTAATGATTACTTGGCCTCCACACTTTCTCAAGGGTATTTTTGGCATTCTCCAAAAATATGGATTAGGGTTTCATGCTTGTATAAATAACCCCTTATGTTTCATGTAACCTCTCCTCTCTTAGTTAATCTCTTCACTTAGCCTCTTCCTCTTCATTAGTTTAAGCTCAAAATAAAAGAAAGCTCTCTTTCTCTTTTCATGGCTACTTAGCCATTTTTATTTTATGTAATTTTCTTTTCATTTTATGCAATGTTAATTATTGTTTTTTTTAATTACATGTTCATTTCCTTTTATGCAAGTAGTGTAGATCTCTCTTATTTCATGCAAGTAGATTAGTTTTGTTTATTTGCTTTGATCTCTTTTTCTTTTCCTTTAATGTTGCAAGCTATATTCGTTGTTTTGATAACAAATATGAGAGGCTAATCCCTTCAATTTAGGGGCAATGAAGCCTCTAATCATATAGCTTCAACATTTTGATGTTTATACTGTCTTTTTGTGCTTAATGAAAATGATTGAAGTGGTTTAATGATGTTGTTTAGCTTTGAATTTGATAGTCTATGTTGTTCATAACAAATAGGCTATGCTTAAAAAAACAAAACACAAATTGCTTCTTCATTTACATATGATTATGGCAAAGAAGTGATTGTTGAAATTAAAATTTGATGGCTTATATATCTAATTAATAGTTAATAGGCCATGCTTAAAGTAGATTTTGCTATCAACTTTGTTGTCATATTTTATGACATTTAAAAGTGTATTAGTGGTTGTGTTATAGTTTGATGGTTTATATTAAGCTAATTAATAGCACAAATATACCATACTTATGATAAGCACATCAACTAATTCACTAATGACAAGAAAAGAGAGATCATAACTTCATTTTTGTTGATTTATGTGATCTAGATAGTGGAGTTTGCCTCTAAATTGTCTTAACACTCTCATATTTTTTATCTATTTTCTTTTGTCATTTTTCTCCTTTTTTTAGTTGATCACTCTTTCAATTTTGGTTAATTTGATTGAGTAGAATTTTAGAATCATCAATTCCCTACGGATCGACCCGTATTCGCCACGTGCTACATTCGTACACCGTGCGCTTGCGGTTATTTTTATTTTTGAAATTTTTCGACGGTTTTCTAATTCCATAGAATTTCCGTCGATTAACAGTTTGTGATTATAACATTATCATTGAGTTCTGTGTTTCGTGCATTAGAACAGAAAAAGGGTTAGCATTCAACTTTACTTTGGGAAGCAATGGAACTTCTTGCATATTTACTTCGGGAAACAAAGGTACTTCTTGCATGTTTACTTCGGGATTACTTCCTACTGCATTTGTAACAACCCGCATATTTATCGATTTTATATTTACATATTTTATTTAAATATTTTGTCGTTAATCGGATATTGGTCCGAAAAGCTACTTTTTGCAAACAGTCAAATTAGGACTCGAGACCACTTCCATTGAGTTCGAAATGCCGTTTACAATTTTTTTAAGTATAAACATTGGTAGGTTTGGAGTTAGTGGAATTTCACTAACTTTTCCCGCTTTGGACTTTGGGTTAGATTGCCATTATAACTCAAGCCCAAACGCCCTTCCTTCTTCTCACTCTTCATAAATTTCCTAACAACCAAGCTTTTGCATTAATGGTGAGTGGAAGAGGAAATTAAAACTCCAAGCTTAGGTTTCAACTTTAAATCCATCATTCAACTCCAAAATCAAAGTGAAGACATTGGATTCTAGCTTGTAGTTGCTTCTCCATTGTTTCAAGCTCCTTCTTCATTGAATTTGTGCAAAGGTGAGATTTTTATCTCACAATTCTAGCCTATAACTATATTGGACTGTTGGGAATGATTCCCTATCATTTTTGCATGCATGTTAGCATTTGGTTTGGATTGGATTGGCGAAAAACTCCAATTTTTAGCGTTTTGGTGAATTTTCTGCACTTAGGTCGTTCTGGCCATTTTTAGCTCGTTCGGAGTTAAGTCGTTCGTCCATAGGTCGTGAGTCGTTTACGAGTTAACCCTTGAGTCGTGCAGCGCTTCAGTCACGCAACTCTTAAGTCGGTTACGAGTTATCCTGATAGGTCGTTGGACCCTTAACTCGTAGGTCGTTGGACCTTATCTCGTTAGGTCGCTCCTGGCCTAACCCTTAAGTCGTGCAACCCTTAAGTCGTGCAACCCTTAAGTCGTGCAACCCTTAAGTCGTGCAACCCTTCAGTCACGCAACTCTTAAGTCGGTCACGAGTTATCATGTTAGGTCGCGACCTCTGTTAAGTCGGCCATGTTGGGTCGTGAGTCATCGTTAGGTCGTGAACACCTCTAGGTCGCAACCACTAAGTCGCTTGACCCCTTAGACCCCTAGGTCGCAACCGTTAGGTCGCTCGACCCTATCCCTCTTAGGTCGTTAGACCCCCTTTTTGTCTTCACTAGGTCGTACCGTTTTGGACGGGGCGCTGCCCCGTGGACCCCTGCGACCTGACCGGGCAGGTCGAACCCCGTAAGCGGTGGCGTTGCCCCCGCACCCCCACCTTGGGGGGTTGCCACCCCCCCGGACCCCCCCTCCGTAGGGGATCTTACCAGAAAAACATTGAGCTGATTTCCTTGGATCTTATTCACATCTCCGTATGCGATCTTTGTGATTGATTGTTTATATAATTGCTTCTGTGTTTTGTCATTTTATAATATAAAGGTTTCAATACTAGTAGTAAATATCAAAACTCTTTTAACAAACAATTTCAACTCTATTTTTAATAAAAAAGCTCTTTTCTTAAACCGTTTTCCAATCTATTAGTATATACAAACCTTTACCTCACTCGGATGAGAAATCTAATTAAACGACTTAGTAAAACAAGTGGTATGAAACGCTTGCGTTCACTTCGTCGGTTAATTCTTGGACTTGTTCGATTGAACCTCTTGTGACAATTTTATTAGTGAAGATTTACAGTTTGTTCGTAAATATTTAAGTTACTAGTTATGGGACATGAAGCTAAACTTCTATATTTACTAGTTTAGTGTAATTGACACTTCTCGTTGATCATGACGATCATTCTGATGCTTTAGACTAGCAACTGTGCGATGTCTCTTGTTGCGAGGTTAGACTAGACACCACTTGTGTGATTCCACTCACACATCCCTTTTTGCTTTTTGGTTAGTCTGGACCTTAATCTGTGTGATTCCATTCACACATGTGGGGTAGCTCCCCTTGGTCTTCGGACCGTCATGTGATAGGCCTCTTTCTCTTTTCTATGATTTCTGGACTTCTTGCATTGATTTCTAGAATTTATGTCATTAACTTGTTATGAGTACAAGTTTGGGGTATGATGCCCTTTTCGAATCTTTGAGAAGATTCTTGTGATATTGATTATCTCTTATTGATTGATCTTCTGTTGATCATTATTTACATACTTATAGTGGTATGTCATTATGGACATTTTATGTTTATGCCATATCTTTTATGTTATATCTTGTCATCTGATATTTATAGCTAGACTGACCCGTTTATTATTTTTCTTAAATAATACTCGGGTCAGACCGAGATGTTACAGATGCTTCTGCTTGACTTCTTCCCAAGGATTCATCACTCTGACTTTTGGCTAACTGTTTAGATTAGCAGTTTTTGTTGTATACACTTGAGATATAGACTCATAGTTGTATTCTTTTGTATAGCACGTGTTGCTATTCTTTTGTATTATTGTGGATCTTTTGACCACTACTCTGATGTACACTTTCATGTGTTAGTTATATATTCATATCTTCTTCCGCCTTTGTGATATGGATGTCTGTGACTGATTTGCGTTATGCTTATTTCTACGTTTGTTTCCGAAGATTATTTATAGCCACCGTGTGATAAGCAATTACATGGATGGTCGCTCCTCAACAGCCTTATTCTCCGCGCTAGTTGACAACACTACTCCGTAGTGTTCTTAGCTAGCGTGGGTATAGAGGTGGGGCGTCACAGCTTGGTATCAGAGCCAAACTTCGGAACAATGTAGGATAACTTACAAAGGATCATCGTCCTAGGTCTATCTTAGGAGTCATACCATAGGATTAATTCGAGTCTTCGTACTGATTCATCCTATTTCCTTTATGATTCCTTGTTTTATCTATCAAGATTGCTTGATGTTCATTGGTGAATAACCTTCTTCCTTCTCTTCTTTCTTTCTTAAAGGAAGAGAATGTCTAGACCAGGCCGTCCCAGAACTGGATCATCTGGTGCTGCTCCCCCGGATGGAGTTTTTATGACTGCTCAACAGCTTCTTGATTTAGTAACTAATGCTCAAGCAGCTGGAGCTAACCCGGAACCTACTCACCCAAAGTCGGGATTTGCATGCTTGTGCAGCGATTACACTAACTTGGGTGGGAAGCCCTTCATAGGTTCGAAAAATATCATCGAGGTCCAGGCTTGGTTAAAATCATGCGATCGAATCTTTTCTCGCATGAACCTTATCGATCTCCACCGCGTTCAGGTGGCTTCCAGCATGCTCCAGGAGAGAGCATTGGACTGGTACGAACTCCTTACTTCAGAAATTAATGAAGCGGATCTCACCTGGGAGCAATTTCAGGGACGCTTTGAGTTAAAGTTTGTACCAGAGCTGGGAAAGTAACCTTGGCTCGGCGTTTTATAGACCTTGTTCAAGGTCAATCCTCTATGACTGATTACGTCGCAGCCTTCGAGTCGCTTTCCAAATATGGGATTGAATACATCAACACCCCATTGAAGAAGAACCAGAGGTTCGTTTATGGCTCAAATAAGAATCTTAAGAAGCCACTACTCCTGAAACTAGAAGTCACATTTGATCAACTCGTCGATATCGCTCTTCGTCTTGAAGAGGCTGATAGAGAGAGTGATGCTGAAGTGGAAGGCGCTAAACAAACTTCAACAACAAGAAGAGGCCAAGCAAATTCAAGGGTCCTTATCCCAACAAAAAGGGTAAGTAGGCAACCCCTGCGGCAAAGTCTCCTTCTCCTAGTGGTGCGAGTTGCTTCAACTGTGGGTCTGGGGATCATTATGCGAATAAGTGCTCTAAGCCCAAATCTTGTCGCTATTGTAAGAGCCTGGATCATTACATACATCAATGCCTCAAGCGTAAAGGCAAGAAGGAAGGAAAGTTGAATGTGGCTCAAGCCCTCGGCAACACATCTCGTGGCCAAGGTATTTCTCATTCCATTCTTGATGGTATTATTTTATTTCATGATCAACCTATTAGAGTTCTCTTTGATACGGGTGCATCCCATTCTTTTATATCAAAGGAACTGGTAGACACTTTTTCCTTAAGTGTTACTGCATTGATGACTTCTTTAAAAATTGCGAATCCTGTTGGTAGATCCACAACTCTTAGTTTTCTTTGTAAAGATGTGGAGATTATTTTATGTGATTTTTCTTTCCTAGCCGATTTGCATGTCATGCGTTACTTAGGCTTTGGAATAATTTTGGGAATGGATTGACTTAACCGTTATCAAGCCCATATCCTATGTCCTGAGCGGACTATTCATCTCCGACATCCACTATCTGTTAAACAGATTTGTGTTAATCTTAAAGATTCAGAATCCTGTTTGGTGGCATCTTTATATTCTTTAAATCCTCGTGATGACGATGATGATGATGAAGATGATATTATTTCTCGTATTCACGTCGTTCGTGAATTTTCCGACATATTTGAGCCCGTTTTAGGTTTACCACCTAAACGAGCAATTGAGTTCAGAATTAATCTTGTTTCTGGAGCTCAACCTATTACTCGTCCTCCTTATCGCATGTCCAATAAGGAAAATGAGGAGATGCGTAAACAATTATCCGAATTGGAGACGAAGCAATTTATTCGCTCTAGTTCCTCACCTTGGGGAGCTTCGGCTATTTTCGTGAAGAAATCTGACGGTACGCTTAGGCTTTGCGTTGACTATCGCAAGCTTAACGATCTGACTATTAAAAATAAATATCCTTTACCTCGGATTGATGATCTATTCGATCAGCTTAGTGGTGCTAAGGTCTTTTCACAATTGGACTTGGCTACCGGTTTCCATCAGCTTCGTATCGCTGAGGATAGCATTTCTTTGACATCATTCCGTACTCGATATGGATCTTATGAATGGCTTGTTATGCCATTTGGGTTAACGAATGCTCCAACTTATTTCATTGACCTCATGAATCGAGTTTTCAAATATTTCCTCGATCAGTTTGTTCTCATATTCATTGATGATATTCTTGTGTATTCAAAAACCGAGGAGGAACATGAGAAACATCTTCGGATTGTATTGGAAACTCTTAGGAGTAATCAATTAAAGGCGAAATTTTCTAAATGCCACTTTTGGCAATCTCGTGTAAAGTTTCTCGGTCATATTATTTCCGAATCCGGGATTTCCGTGGATCCTTCAAAGATTGAAGCGATTCAAGATTGGAAGAGATCAGAGAGTGTGACAGAGATTCGTAGTTTTCTCGGTTTGGCGGGCTATTACCGTCGTTTTATTAAGGACTTTTCTAAGATTGCCGTGCCTCTTACTAGCTTGACTAAGAAGGGAGTTAAATACATTTGGTCGGACAAATGTGAAGCCTCTTTTCAGAAATTGAAAGAACTCCTTTCCGATGCCCCTATTCTTGTTATTCCCGTGGGGAATCAAGATTTTGTTGTTTATACAGATGCTAGTCACGTTGGTTTGGGTGCCGTTCTTATGCAAAAAGAACGTGTTATTGCTTATGCTTCTAGGCAATTAAAGCCGGCCGAGACTAGATATGCCACACATGATTCAGAACTCGCGGCTATTGTTTTCGCCCTTCGGATTTGGCGTCATTATCTATTGGGAGAGAAATTTATTCTTTATACGGATCATAAGTCTCTGAAATATTTATTTTGTCAAAAAGAACTTAATTTACGTCAACAGCGTTGGCTTGAGTTTCTTGCACCTTATGATCTTGATATTCTTTATACCCCCGGTAAGGGTAATCGTGTCGTCGATGCTCTTAGCCGTAAACAACAAGCAGTTGTTTCTATGATGATATCCGAATGGAACGATCTCGAGATTTTATCCACTTGTGAGATTCGAGAGCGCGTATTCGATTTATGCTCATCGCTTGTTTTATGTAGCCTTGAGGCTCATCCTTCTCTTTTAGACCGCATTCTTGAAGCTCAAGGGCTAGATTCTGAATTGGCTCTTCTTGGCAAAAATGTTAAGGATAAAATTGATATTGAAGGTTTGAAAGACTTTGATATTGATTCTCATGGAGGCATTCGAAAATTTGGTAGACTTATCGTACCAAATATTGGAGATCTTCGTAAAGATATTTTAGAAGATTCCCATCGTTCTAAATTCACCATTCATCCCGGTAGTAGTAAAATGTATGCTGATATGAAGCGACTTTATTATTGGGAGGGAATGAAATCTGATATTGCTAACTTTGTTAAGTGTTGCATGACTTGCCAACTTGTCAAGGCCGAACATCAAAGGCCTGGTGGGTTATTGCAACCTGTAGAAATTCCAATTTGGAAGTGGGATCAAATTTCCATGGACTTTATAGATGGCCTTCCCCGTTCTCGTTCGGGTCATGATAGCTTATGGGTGATTGTTGATAGACTTACTAAATCCGCCCATTTTATTCCGGTTCGGTCTAACCGAACCGTTCCTCTTTTGGCCAAACTATTTGTCAAGGAAATTGTAAAATTGCATGGAGTTCCTGCATCTATTGTTAGCGATCGTGATCCATTGTTTACTAGTGGATTTTGGAAGAGTCTTCAAAAAGCTTTAGGAACGAAGCTTAATTTTAGCACCGCGTATCACCCCCAGTCCGATGGACAAACCGAGCGTGTGAATCAAACTCTTGAAGATCTTCTTCGTGCTTGTGTGCTTGATTTTGGTGAAAGTTGGGAAGATCATATTTCACTTGTTGAATTTTCCTATAATAATAGGCTCCAATCTAGTATTGGTATGGCACCTTTCGAGGCACTCTACGGAAGGCCATGCCGATCTCCTTCTTGTTGGCTTGAGGCCGGTGAGAAGCTGGTTTTAGGTCCAGACTTCATTCGTGATTACACGGAAAAGATAGAACTTATTCGACATAGGATGAAAGAAGCCCAGAGTAGACAAAAATCCTATGCCGATAATCGAAGAAGGAAATTAGAATTTTCTATTGGGGATCCTGTTTTTATTCGTGTTTCACCTATGAAGGGTGTTGTACGTTTCAGTCAATCGGGGAAGTTAGCGCCTCGATATATTGGGCCATTTCCTATCACTGAACGTATTGGTTACATGGCTTATCGCCTTGCATTGCCGGCTCAGTTTTCTGCTATGCATAACGTATTTCACGTTTCTCAATTACGGAAATGCCTTCGGGATTCCGATTTTATTCTTGAGCCTGCTGTTGTGGAAGAAATTGAAGTTTCGCCGAATTTAACTTATGAGCAGCATCCTATTCGAATTATAGCTTCGGAGGTTAAACGACTTCGAAATAAAGATGTTCCTCTTGTGAAGGTTCAATGGTCCTCAAATCCTAAGGATTGCTCTTGGGAATCCAGAGAATTCATCGAGCGAACGCATCCGGACTTGCTTACTCCTGCTCTTTGAGGTGAACTTCCTATTTCAAATTTCTTATGTGTTAATATGCTTTTATGGTTGTTACTTGTTATTTCCATCTTATATATTGCGAGGACGCAATTTCTTTTAGGAGGGGAGTCTGTAACAACCCGCATATTTATCGATTTTATATTTAAATATTTTATTTAAATATTTTGTCGTTAATCGGATATTGGTCCGAAAAGCTACTTTTTGCAAACGGTCAAATTAGGACTCGAGACCACTTCCATTGAGTTCGAAATGCCGTTTATAATTTTTTTAAGTATAAACATTGGTAGGTTTGGAGTTAGTGGAATTTCACTAACTTTTCCCGCTTTGGACTTTGGGTAAGATTGCCATTATAACTCAAGCCCAAACCCTCTTCCTTCTTCTCACTCTTCATAAATTTCCTAACAACCAAGCTTTTGCATTAGTGGTGAGTGGAAGAGGAAATTAAAACTCCAAGCTTAGGTTTCAACTTTAAATCCATCATTCAACTCCAAAATCAAAGTGAAGACATTGGATTCTAGCTTGTAGTTGCTTCTCCATTGTTTCAAGCTCCTTCTTCATTGAATTTGTGCAAAGTTGAGATTTTTATCTCACAATTCTAGCCTATAACTATATTGGACTGTTGGGAATGATTCCCTATCATTTTTGCATGCATGTTAGCATTTGGTTTGGATTGGATTGGCGAAAAACTCCAATTTTTAGCGTTTTGTGAATTTTCTGCACTTAGGTCATTCTGGCCATTTTTAGCTCGTTCGGAGTTAAGTCGTTCGTCCATAGGTCGTGAGTCGTTTACGAGTTAACCCTTGAGTCGTGCAGCCCTTCAGGCACGCAACTCTTAAGTCGGTTACGAGTTATCCCGATAGGTCGTTGGACCCTTAACTCGTAGGTCGTTGGACCTTATCTCGTTAGGTCGCTCCTGGCCTAACCTAAGTCGTGCAACCCTTAAGTCGTGCAACCCTTAAGTCGTGCAACCCTTAAGTCGTGCAACCCTTCAGTCACGCAACTCTTAAGTCGGTCACGAGTTATCCTGTTAGGTCGCGACCTCTGTTAAGTCGGCCATGTTGGGTCGTGAGTCATCGTTAGGTCGCGAACACCTCTAGGTCGCAACCACTAAGTCGCTTGACCCCTTAGACCCCTAGGTCGCAACCGTTAGGTCGCTCGACCCTATCCCTCTTCGGTCGTTAGACCCCCTTTTTGTCTTCACTAGGTCGTACTGTTTTGGACGGGGCGCTGCCCCTTGGACCCCCGCGACCTGACCGGGCAGGTCGAACCCCGTAAGCGGTGGCGTTGCCCCCGCACCCCCACCTTGGGGGGTTGCCACCCCCCGGACCCCCCCTCCGTAGGGGATCTTACCTGAAAAACATTGAGCTGATTTCCTTGGATCTTATTCACATCTCCGTATGCGATCTTTGTGATTGATTGTTTATATAATTGCTTCTGTGTTTTGTCATTTTATAATATAAAGGTTTCAATACTAGTAGTAAATATCAAAACTCTTTTAACAAACAATTTCAACTCTATTTTTAATAACAAAGCTCTTTTCTTAAACCGTTTTCCAATCTATTAGTATATACAAACCTTTACCTCACTCAGATGAGAAATCTAATTAAACGACTTAGTAAAACAAGTGGTATGAAACGCTTGCGTTCACTTCGTCGGTTAATTCTTGGACTTGTTCGATTGAACCTCTTGTGACAATTTTATTAGTGAAGATTTACAGTTTGTTCGTACATATTTAAGTTAAGCAAGTAGTTATGGGACATGAAGCTAAACTTTTATATTTACTAGCTTAGTGTAATTGACACTTCTCGTTGATCATGACGATCATTCTGATGTTTTAGACTAGCAACTGTGCGATGTCTCTTGTTGCGAGGTTAGACTAGACACCACTTGTGTGATTCCACGCACACATCCCTTTTTGCTTTTTGGTTAGTCTGGACCTTAATCTGTGTGATTCCATTCACACATGTGGGGTAGCTCCCCTTGGTCTTCGGACCGTCATGTGATAGGCCTCTTTCTCTTTTCTATGATTTCTGGACTTCTTGCATTGATTTCTAGAATTTATGTCATTAACTTGTTATGAGTACAAGTTTGGGGTATGATGCCCTTTTCGAATCTTTGAGAAGATTCTTGTGATATTGATTATCTCTTATTGATTGATCTTCTGTTGATCATTATTTACATACTTATAGTGGTATGTCATTATGGACATTTTATGTTTATGCCATATCTTTTATGTTATATCTTGTCATCTGATATTTATAGCTAGACTGACCCGTTTATTATTTTTCTTAAATAATACTCGGGTCAGACCGAGATGTTACAGATGCTTCTGCTTGACTTCTTCCCAGGGATTCATCACTCTGACTTTTGGCTAACTGTTTAGATTAGCAGTTTTTGTTGTATACACTTGAGATATAGACTCATAGTTGTATTCTTTTGTATAGCACGTGTTGCTATTCTTTTGTATTATTGTGGATCTTTTGACCACTACTCTGATGTACACTTTCATGTGTTAGTTATATATTCATATCTTCTTCCGCTTTTGTGATATGGATGTCTGTGACTGATTTGCGTTATGCTTATTTCTACGTTTGTTTCCGAAGATTATTTATAGCCACCGTGTGATAAGCAATTACATGGATGGTCGCTCCTCAACAGCCTTATTCTCCGCGCTAGTTGACAACACTACTCCGTAGTGTTCTTGGCTAGCGTGGGTATAGAGGTGGGGCGTCACAGCATTAAAACCACCATCAGTAATAGTGTGCACTGGAACATGAACATCTGGCCTACCTTCAGAACTAGCCTCAGGGATCAGAAGCGATACTGAAGACTTGGCTTTGAATTGATCTAAACCTATAACAGATAGATTTGTAGCACTGTTGCTATTCTTAGTCTTATACTTGCGGTCTTTGTCTTTCCTTAATGGAACTTTCCTCCATCCTCCCTTAGTACCAACATTTCTGAGCACACCATTACCATTGAAATTATTTTCTTTACCCTCTCCTGAAATGTTCAATTCACCCAAAGCAGCTGGAATGTCCACGACAGAACATGCATTAGTGCATTTCAACACTTTCCGACAAGAAGTCTGATGCCCAAAAACTTTGCATTCACCACAAATTAGTGTCTTCCACAAATATTCAACTCTGAGTTGTTGCTCAGAGCCATCCAGAAATTTAACCATGAAAGAATTAGGCAACTCAGCTCGTGCAGTCACATCAACCAAACATTTGGCAAAACCAATCCTTTCTAACTTTTCTGAATTATCATCCATACATAGGAATTTCCCCAGCCTAGAAGCTAACCAATTAATACCTAAGTGTGACCAGCAGTATAGGGGGTTAGAAAGCTTCAACCAAACCGGAACAGACTTTATGGTGCTAAAACTATCACCAATAGTTGGATCCCATTCCTTAACTATGAACAACTTGTTCCTCATCACGATTGGGTCAGACTGGATTATCTTCCTTTTATCTTCATCCGAAGATAGATTGAAGAGGAACAAGCAACCATCTGATTTAACTTCAATTGATCCTTTAAGTCGCCAAACCCGCTTAAGATGATGCAAGACGACCATATACGGGAGTGGTTCGTCAAGAGAGAAACCAACAAGACAATAACCCCAAGTAGCATTACCGGCGTTAATGACTTCAACAAGAGGAACAAGAGCACCTTCATCATAAACTAACGAGAAAGAGATAGGTTCGAAGCGACCGACATTGCGAGGTTTGGCTTTGAATAAAGAGTTCCAAAGGGGAGGAGGAGGAGAAGGAAGGATCGATGGATGAGGAACCGGAAGGGGGGCGAGGAGAGAGGGAGGGGCAGCACTGGGTATAGGCGGCAGGTCAGGCAAAGGAGGGATGGTAGAGAGAGTTGGTGGAGAGGACGATAAGTACAAAGAGATGGTAGTGTCTGTTGGAGGAGAGGACGAAGAAGGGATGGTTGGTGTGTCAGCAAGCGTGAAAGAAGGGATAGGACAGGATGGAGACGCCATGAGAGGAAAAAAGAACTATTGAATTGATTTAGTATAGACATAATTAAGATTTAATTATATTGAATTTATAAATTCAAGTTGATTTAGATCGATTTGTGAAATTTCAGAAAACTATTTATTTAAATAGAGTATTTTTAATATATATTAAAAACTATTTTAATGTATAAATTATTTTAATATATGTAAACTATTTTAGTATAAAATTATTTTAATATACTAATTATTTTAGGAGGAAATTGGTTTAAAGGAAAAAGTTAAATAAATATTTAATTTTAATGGACTTTAAATTTAACTTCCGTCTCAAGGACAAGCGTTTAGTCTCTTTTCTTCTCTAAACAAAATTTCTCCTTTATCAAGCAATAGCGACCTAAACCCAAATCAATTTTCTTCCTCAAACTGATTTACAAGCGCAATCGACTTCAGAATCTAAGTCGGTGAACGTAAATCCATATATAAATCCTGAACAAATAAACGATGAACCTATGATTTCAAAAAGTAGGGCTTCGACAGCTACGCGTACAGAAGTAAAGAGAAGACGAAAAACTAATTCATCCACGGCTGTCGATTCGAATGATATTCACAAAGATACAAAGAGGGTGAAAAAATTTAGGACAACTAAAACTATAAATGAAGATGACATGAAGAAACAATAACTTGGTGATGAAATCGGAAGCAGAAAAAGAAAGACAAAGGTATAATAGTTGATTTATTTTCAAAATAAAAGATAATTTTACAATGATAGTTTGAATTGTCATTTGCTTTGTTAGTGAATGATAGATCAATATATCATTTGATTTGTTGCATGTATAGTATTGAAATATGAGATGATGGATGAACATAGCATTCAGTTTTTCACAGATGATAGACAACAATAGGAAGAATAGATACAGAATGATAGACAAATATAACATTGAAAAAAATGATAGACAAACATAGCATGATAGAATGATAATTGAATATCATTTTATTTACTGTATGTATAATGATGCAATGATAGATGAAAATAGCATTTCAATATTTATAGACGGTAGAGAATAATTAGATGGATACGTATTGGATGATAGTTCAATATATCATTTGATTTGTATGCATCATATTGAAATATGAGATGATAGATGAACATAGCATTCAGTCTTTGAAAAATGATAGACAACAATAAGATGAACATGAAAATGGGCTGGAGGAAATTTTTACTTGTAACGATCCGTAAATTTCGACGATTTAATTTATTTAATAGAATTCTGTAATAAAGATTTAGTAGAAATAATAAAAGGTGATAAATATATATTGAACGCTAATTTAACAATGGTAATTTAAGCCTTTGTTTGTAATATAAATAAATTTTTCAATAAAAATTGGTGTAAGTATTGTACCTGAATATAATGGGAAGATAGAGAATATAGGTAAGGCATTTAATTAGTTAAGTGTAAATTTATGGGTATAATAACAATTTGTATACATTACCTAATTAATCTGTCAATTAATTTGTTAAAAAAGTCAAAACCTTTTAATTTGGTAAATAATTTGATGCGTATTGATAAGCGTTACTTTAATGATTAATTTTAAAGTGATGGGAAGAAAATAAGTAAAGTTATGCAGTAATAAATAAATAAAAATAACGCAAAACATTTATTTATATGAACGTGACTTATTGATTTGAGAGTAACGGAAGTGTGAACATAGAATAAAATAAGCGTAGATTTATGTTAGGTAATTATTGAGAATATGGGGAATAAGTTGAAATAATATTAATTAAAAATTTATGCGTAAAACATGTTATGTAAGATATATTGATTCCATTTAATAAATTGAGGATTAATATTATCGAAGAGGATTAAATATGGTCTCAATGTAAATTTAGATAAGTTTTGAAATAAAGACTAATTCCATTCAGAAGATGACAATGGGTGCAATATTTTGATTTGTAAGCAATATTAATAGGTTACATGTTTAATTGGTTGATAGAATTTGGATTGAAATAAATGTTAATACACTAAATAAAGGTTACATTAATATGATAAGTAATACAATTTCTAGAAGTTTAATATAGAGTGTGTTAAGACGTATAAATGGAAATTAGGAAGCAGTTGGAATTAAATGAAATTTTAGGTGTATTTATGAGAAATTTACGTACAATTAAAGAGGCGAATGAAATAAATACCAACCAATTTTAGTGAATAACGGGATCTAAACCTAAATAAATAAATTCCTTGAAATTTAAGTTTTAATTTTTGATAAATTGGATTGGTACTTTAATATTGAAAATTTTGGGATTATTCAAAAATAAATTAATGTAGGAAGTTGTTAAAGGATTCTGAATTTACCAAGTGGTCCAAACTGACAAAATTTGCAAATAATTAAAGTTGGATTGTAAATCTGATTCAATTAACCTATTATTAATTTATTTGTTTGGAATATAAAAAGTAATGATAGGGTTAATTGAAATTAAGGGTAGTTTAATTTGTATGTTATTTGGGATTAAAGCAAGATGGGTGGATATTAGGAGTTATATACTTAGATCATTCAATTTATTTGGATAACATTGTAATAAATGTAATTAAATGTACATTTATGTGAAATATAATACCATGCTTAATACATTGCTAAGTTGTATATATTAAAGGGAATTTTATTAATTGTTTTTAAAAAACCTTAATTAATATGGTTGATAAATTTAATATAAGAAAAACCAATGAAATTCTTGGGAACAATGTAGGTTAATATGAGTTAGTAGTTAGGGTAGTGACTAAAATTGGTAATACATTGCAATTAATGTTAATAGTGTTGACATAAGCTAATAAATTTAAATGTAAATGCAATACGAATTTATGTATTTAAGGTGATTGCGAAATTGGAATTTGATAAATGCAGTAACTACTCGGGGCAAATAGATTTTATGGAATCAATAAAAGATAGGTAAATTTAATGACTGTTTGGTGGTAATTTAAGCATGAATGGGAATAAATCGGGCAATAGTGAGAATTATTAATTATTACCCATTAATTTATTTAGAATCTAAATTAAATGCAACATTCGTTGTTATTTGTAGCTTATAGGTGGAAATAACGTAAACTTTATTCAGAATATGATAATTAGTTAGATTAAAAGAATAGAAGGCAGGATATATGGATTCATTTGGATTTAGAACAAGATAATTTGAATTTATTGAATTTATTGGAAACTGAATAGAACATTTTATGTGATTGAAATTTAAGTTGGAATCCGGAGATGTTCTAGGAATTCCCATTTATGGGATACCAATAGATAGGATGAAAGGTCAACTAAAGGATTTCTGCAAAGTTAATTTATAATTTGTAGATAAAATAAAATTAAAGTTTTACGCTGAAGTTAATAATGTACTCAGCATTTAAGAAACATCTTAAATTGTCTAAATTTGAATAAACAATGAAGTAATAAACAATAATTATTAATAAAATCCAAAATTTGGTAACCCGTTTTCAAATTAATGATAATTAGTGTTGGTATAGGCTATTTATTTAAGTAACAGTGCGATGCCAAAAAAAATGGATTTGAAAGTAATTGCGAAATATAAATAAAATATTTTAGTAGGGAATTCAAATGTATATATACATAGAAATGTGGTTTTTATAGTATGAAAACTTAGTCAATTTACAATAGTTAAATCTATTGAGAATGAATAAAAATCTAAGATAATTATTACGGTAATTTAGAATTTAGTTGAAAATGGAAACTTATCTATGAATTTGGAATTTAATGAAATTGTGAATTTATATTGAAACTTATAAATGAAGCATCTAAATTTACATTCGTAAATACGTTTAAAATTCAATGTAAATGTCTGAGGAAGAAATTAATTTATTTACTAATCCGTAACGTATCCAATTAATATAAAATATTCTGGTGGGCCAACAACCGTTTTGCGCGTTTATGATTCGCGCCCACCTATCCTATTTCACTTTGTCTATTTATAGGCTGTGTAAACCCTAGCCTCCATCTATATTCATTTCTCTCTGTGTGTTCTTTTCTTCAACTTCTTCTCTTCCAATGGCTGCAAAATTTCTAGATCCAATTACATTCCAAAATAAAAATAAAAAAATAAAAAATAAAAAATATTTCAAACTCCTCTAAAAATTCCAGAAAAATTATATGTCATAATTCTCGAAGAGCGTAATCTGTTGGTACTGTCCTTTTTTTTGATTGGTGTTGTAGCGTGCTCGAATTTGAGAAGAAGGACGTGGCCTGTGACGTGGCATGATGATGGGGTATATTTGTTTATTTTGTTTTATTTAATTTTTGTTTCAATCGAAATTTTCGAATAACTTTCTCATACGTAGTCCGATTCACGCGAGATTTTTTTTGTTAGGATCGAAATTAAATTCCAGATCTATTGACGTTGGTTTGGACCAATTCGGAGACCGTCGAATTTTTAAGTTTAAATTGAATTTAAATTCGATTTAAATTCAAAAGTTGAGTGTTTTAACCCACTCATAATTTCTAAAATTTCTTATGTTTGTTAATTTGACTTTAGATAAGAGTAGAAATTTATTTATGACGGTTTGGCATGTTTTATTCATTATTTCTGTTCAAACGCATTTATTTAATATAACTGTTAATTATTTGATTATTGCATATAAATTGACAGTAAAAAATTTATTTTTTTGCATATAAAATGATAGTTAAACAGTTAATAAATTTATTTTGAATATAAACTGTTAGTTAATAGCTGTCTTTTATTTCCTGTTATATTGTATATGTCATATATTGATGTTTGATAAATTGATGATGATTGAAATAAAATGGTTGATGTTTGATATTGGTTGAATGGATGATGTGTTCTATCTTATGTAAACTGCAAGTTATCATGCATTTTCATTTCATTCGGGATTGCGGTTTGAAATGATATACAACCGCATTTTATTTTAAATTGCGGATTGAAATGATAAATATCCGTATCACTTGACCATAGGATAGAAAATTATATACAGACACCGCGGTATATATATATAAAAATATTTTGAAATGATTTTTTATGGTTTTGCAAAGCTATATATATGGTTTATGGGATATTGATTTGGTTCTTGATAAAGGTTATTTATATATATAGTAATTTCTGGTTTTTAAACTTTGTATAAATTTGATTTGAAGAATAAAATAAAGTTTGATTTTTTTAGATCAAATACGATTAAGCATTTATTTAAAATTTAATTTTTGGAAGTTCTATTGATTTAAATGAGAATAATGTTGGAAGATGAATATTAAGTTAAATTGGAATTTAATAAAAAGTTAGAATTTCTAAAGGATATGATTTTATAACTTGATTTTGTCTAGAGTGATTTAAATGAATAACAGGTTGATTTAAATGAATATATAATAAATTGAAAGATTTTCCAGTATGTGAAGTTAAAGGTTTTTCTTAATTATATTGAATTCATTAAATAAATATTTCAAGTCTAAATAATAAGTAATTGAATTTAATATATATGGGATTGTCAAATGAGTTTGTTTTGAAATGGTGAAATATTTAAAGCTTTGAAACATAAGAATTAAAATGGTATTTGGAAGTTTAAATCGATATTTGGAATTGATTTGTGAAATGTAAAGAAGCTATTTTGTTTTATAAAAGTAATCTAATATTTGACCATTTAAGAGCTGGAAACTTATTTCAAAGTTATGATTTTCAAGGTAGTATAATTTGAAATTTTATATATAAGAGTTTTGACCTCTAAATATTTACTTTGAAAACCCTATGATTTTGGAAAGTATGTATATTGGAATAAAATGATATCGTATTAATTCGGGTTTTAAAAGGAAATGATATCATATTTATATGGTTTTGAAATGGATATTTTATTCTGGTTTTAAAGTATAATTATTTTAAATGACCGCGGTGTTACAATAATAACGATTGGTTGGCAAAGAGACCGGGATCGGATATGGACATACTCTCTGTCGATACTGAAAACCACTTTGACTAACCGTGTGCGCGATGGAGTTTCCAAAATGAAGTAGGTTGGTGGCGGCGTTTCCCGCAAGGTAAATATGTGGACCCAACTCCCGTGAGTTGGCATAAGGTGGCTAAAACATGAACGATTGACGGGTTAATGAGGTAGCACCTCTGATCGGACACTTCCCTTCGATACTATACTCTGACTTTGGATTTTTCGGTGGCCACCTTCACTTTTGATTTCTTTGATGTGGGGAGTTTGTTCGAGGTGGGCGGCAGCTGCGCGCTGCGCGTTTCCATTGGCCCGGAAGCGTAATTGGTATATCTACCCTGGCATTTCCTAGTTGTGCCGTGTCACCTACCCTAGCGCGCCTTATACGATTTTGTTTTGTACCATACCTATGGAGTGCCCTCTGACGACGCCCAGTACGGGGGAGATTACGGTACTGTATAGACTATGGGAATATATAAATGTGTTAAGGTGGAAAATGTAAAGCCTTAACGCTATTTAAAAGTAAGTTTATTTTACAATTAGACACTATTATAATAGCGCAATATACTACATAGTAAATAGTTTAACGGATCCTTAGGAGATGTAAATCCCGAGCATCTCTTGAGTTACTGCACTCATATTTATTTCTGTTAATGTAACTCACATAAGATCTTTTAGTTCTGACTCGAGTGTTTTTGTTTTTCCAAATTCGCTCGGGTCGGTCCGAGCGTTTCAGGATTGAAGATTTTATTTCCGGAGGAAGAAGACGAAGATTTTATTATTATTACTATAGATAATATGGTTTCACTACACTCATATTGTTCCGCTGCATTGTTATATGGTATGTGTACTCTGATATGTATTGTATAAATAAATCAAAGGTTTTTTAAACGGATTTATGAACTGTATATTTGATTATTATATTTTATCCTTCCGCTGTGAGATTCTGTTTCTTTCTCTGTTTTCTTATTTATCCCATAACAATCCGCCCTTACGTATGGTTTGAATTGGCACATGTGTCTGTTTAAATCGTGCAAAAAGGCGGGATGTTACAGTTGGTATTAGAGCTTTGGTTTAGCGATAAATCTTGGCTTTGTGGGGTTTGACTCTTTATTAATAGGGTAGTAATACCCTATGGGAGTCACTGAGTGTATATATGAGAGAGCGTATTTGTTAGTGTTATAAAAAGGTTTTAATATTGTGTTATTTTGTTCCGTTTCGTATTTATAAATTCTGGTTGGTGCATGGGACGCTATGACATCAATAGGGATTTCTAAACACTTAATAGGACAGACCGACATAATATTTGTTTTTAATATAGGTGAATGAAATTTTTTTGCCTATTATATTTTTATATATAAAATAAAAAAATTCAATTGATATTTATATTTGGCTGCAATAGATTGATTGTTAGGCAATAAAGTGTAAATAATAATAGAAATAAGATTGAAAAATAAGATAAATGAAATTTGGAAATTTAGAACTTAAGTCCGGGGTTTTTCTTTTGAATGATTTTGAAATATATTAATAATTTTGTTTATAAGTATTTTCTGATATAAATATTTAACATAATTCGGAAGAATCGTTTTAAAGAAGATTTTTGAGAAAATAAGTTTTGTACTTTCCTCTCTGTCGCTGGAAAATAATTTCGGTGATGGCGGCCGCATCATCGACTTTCATTTTCGAGTTTCGAAGGGGAAAGGCCACTGTAGTAGTTCTACTGCAGATTCATTTTCAAAAAAGATATAATTTTTTTTATTGTTTTAAATAAAATTAGAGGTATATAAGTTAGAAGAATATATTTATCTAATATTTCAAAATAATTTGAAATTTAACCCGGTATTTAATTCTTAAATTTCCATTAATTAATTGTTTAAATTATTGTAGTGAAATAAAAGGTAAGTGATTAATAAATTGAAACCTCTAATTTAGGTAAGAGATTTAATGCAAAGTTATAAAGGGAAATTTGAAATTTGTAACATATGAGATAAAGAGTAATATTGTTGAACATTAAATTTAATTAAAAGATGAGATAAAACTTGTATAAGTTCATTTGCATTTTCTTTAACATATATAACTTACCAAACATAAAAGGTTGAAATGTTTAATAAGAAATGTAGTAGAAATTTGTACAAGTAATAGTAGGTAATGAAGCATTCAATGAATTTGCTGTATTCAATAACTTAAGATATAATTGAAATTTTACCAAGTAAATATAAATAAAGGTAAGCATGATAGATAGATGATTATAAAACTTAAGGAATTAAAGTAAATAAATAAGGACATGCTATTATAAATGAATGAATAATTATAACAAAATATAAGGAACCAGCATGACTCGAGTTAATGGAATTGAATAATTGTAAGTAATAAGTAAAAATGAATGAGCAAACCTTTGATAAGTAAATGTGAATGAGAAAAAAATCACCATATAAACAAAAAGGGAAATCAAACAACTAAAGCATGAAATTTATAATAAGTTAGTTTGGTTGCTGGTTTGAATTGTTATTGTTTGATTTATGGTTGGTTGGGTAAGGAAATTTGAAGTTGTTGGATGAATAAATAATCTATTTTGTTCCATCTAAGACTGTGGAGTAAATGATGCACTTGATAGTTATTTTTCATTCCGTACAATTTCAAGTTTGAATCCAAACAACTATTTGATTGTGTGATTGTATGGTTGTTTTGTAATTGTATGTATGCTGTTCGAGGAAATTGATGGTTGTTGTATTAATTTGGATGATTAGTGATTGGAACTACTTAGATATTTAAATTTTGGACTTAGAAATATTTTGAAATGTTCTCCAAACTCTAATAAATTTAAGTATAAAAAGATAATGTTGTAAATTTGCATATTTTAAGAAAAGTAACAAATATTGTAAATTTAATTGTTTATAAGGTAATGTTTTAATAAGATATGTAGATTCTAAATCCTTCTTTTCCCTTTTTTTCCTTTTCGGGGATGAAAAGTTTTGAGTAGGGGAGAGTGTAACGACCCGTAAATTTCGATGATTTAATTTATTTAATAGAATTTTGTAATAAAAATTTAGTAGAAATAATAAAAGGTGATAAGTATATATTGAACGCTAATTTAACAATGGTAATTTAAGCCTTTGTTTGTAATATGAATAAATTTTTCAATAAAAATTGGTGTAAGTATTGTACCTGAATATAATGGGAAGATAGAGAATATAGGTAAGGCATTTAATTAGTTAAGTGTAAATTTATGGGTATAATAACAATTCGTATACATTACCTAATTAATCTGTCAATTAATTT
Organism: Allium cepa; assembly: GCA_030765085.1. Taxonomy (NCBI): domain Eukaryota; kingdom Viridiplantae; phylum Streptophyta; class Magnoliopsida; order Asparagales; family Amaryllidaceae; genus Allium; species Allium cepa. The sequence goes on from CM060932.1 coordinate 916,750,245, forward strand.
GTTAAAAAAAATCAAAACCTTTTAATTTGGTAAATAATTTGATGCGTATTGATAAACGTTACTTTAACGATTAATTTTAAAGTGATGGGAAGAAAATAAGTAAAGTTATGCAGTAATAAATAAATAAAAATATCGCAATAAATAGGAAACTGACATAACATTTATTTATATGAACGTTACTTATTGATTTGAGAGTAACGGAAGTGTGAATGTAGAATAAAATAAGCGTAGATTTATGTTAGGTAATTATTGAGAATATGGGGAATACGTTGAAATAATATTAATTAAAAATTTATGCGTAAAACATGTTATGTAAGATATATTGATTCCATTTAATAAATTGAGGATTAATATTATCGAAGAGGATTAAATATGGTATCAATGTAAATTTAGATAAGTTTTTAAATAAAGACTAATTCCATTCAGAAGATGACAATGGGTGCAATATTTTGATTTGTAAGCAATAGTAATAGGTTACATGCTTAATTGGTTGATAGAATTTGAATTGAAATAAATGTTAATACACTAAATAAAGGTTACATTAATATGATAAGTAATACAATGTCTAGAAGTTTAATATAGAGTGTGTTAAGACGTAGAAATGGAAATTAGGAAGCAGTTGGAATTAAATGAAATTTTAGGTGTATTTATGAGAAATTTACGTACAATTAAAGAGGCGAATGAAATAAATACCAACCAACTTTAGTGAATAATGGGATCTAAACCTAAATAAATAAATTCCTTGAAATTTAAGTTTTAATTTTTGATAAATTGGATTTGTACTTTAATATTGAAAATTTTAGGATTATTCAAAAATAAATTAATGTAGGAAGTTGTTAAAGGATTCTGAATTTACCAAGTGGTCCAAACTGACAAAATTTGCAAATAATTAAAGTTGGATTGTAAATCTGATTCAATTAACCTATTATTAATTTATTTGTTTGGAGTATAAAAAGTAATGATAGGGTTAATTGAAATTAAGGGTAGTTTAATTTGTATGTTATTTGGGATTAAGGCAAGATGGGTGGATATTAGGAGTTATATACTTAGATCATTCAATTTATTTGGATAACATTGTAATGAATGTAATTAAATGTAAATTTACGTGAAATATAATACCATGCTTAATACATTGCTAAGTTGTATATATTAAAGGGAATTTTATTAATTGTTTTTAAAAAACCTTAATTAATATGGTTGATAAATTTAATATAAGAAAAACCAATGAAATTCTTGGGAATAATGTAGGTTAATATGAGTTAGTAGTTAGGGTAGTGACTAAAATTGGTAATACGTTGCAATTAATGTTAATAGTGTTGACATAAGCTAATAAATTTAAATGTTAATGCAATACCAATTTATGTATTTAAGGTGATTGCGAAATTGGAATTTGATAAATGCAGTAACTACTCAGGGCAAATAGATTTTATGGAATCAATAAAAGATAGGTAAATTTAATGATTGTTTGGTGGTAATTTAAGCATGAATGGGAATAAATCGGGCAATAGTGAGAATTATTAATTATTATCCATCAATTTATTTAGAATCTAAATCAAATGCAACATTCGTTGTTATTTGTAGCTTATAGGTGGAAATAACGTAAACTTTATTCAGAATATGATAATTAGTTAGATTAAAAGAATGGAAGGCAGGATATATGGATTCATTTGGATTTAGAACATGATAATTTGAATTTATTGAATTTATTGGAAACTGAATAGAACATTTTATGTGATTGAAATTTAAGTTGGAATTCGAAGATGTTTTAGGAATTCCCATCTATGAGATACCAATAGATAGAATAATTAAATGAAAGGTCAACTAAAGGATTTCTGCAAAGTTAATTTATAATTTGTAAATAAAATAAAATTGAAGTTTTACGCTGAACTTAATAATGTACTCAGCATTTAAGAAACATCTTAAATTGTCTAAATTTGAATAAACAATGAAGTAATAAATAATAATCATTAATAAAATCCAAAATTTGGTAACCCGTTTTCAAATTAATGATAATTAGTGTTGGTATAGGCTATTTATTTAAGTAACAGTGCGATGCCCAAAAAATGGATTTGAAAGTAATTGCGAAATATAAATAAAATATTTTAGTAGGGAATTCAAATGTATGTATACATAGAAATGTGGATTTTTATAGTATGAAAACTTAGTCAATTTACAATAGTTAAATCTATTGAGAATGAATAAAAATCTAAGATAATTATTACGGTAATTTAGAAATTTAGTTGAAAATGGAAACTTATCTATGAATTTGGAATTTAATGAAATTGTGAATTTATATTGAAACTTATAAATGAAGCATCTAAATTTACATTTGTAAATACGTTTAAAATTCAATGTAAATGTATGAGGAAGAAATTAATTTATTTACTAATCCGTAACGTATCCAATTAATATAAAATATTCTGGTGGGCCAACAACCGTTTTGCGCGTTTATGATTCGTGCCCACCTATCCTATTTCACTTTGTCTATTTATAGGTTGTGTAAACCCTAGCCTCCATCTATCTTCATTTCTCTCTGTGTGTTCTTTTCTTCAACTTCTTCTCTTCCAATGGCTGCAAAATTTCTAGATCCAATTACAGTCCAAAATAAAAATAAAAAAATAAAAAAAATATTTCAAACTCCTCTAAAAATTCCAGAAAAATTATATGTCATAATTCTCGAAGAGCGTAATCTGTTGGTACTGTCCGTTTTCTTTGATTGGTGCTGTAGCGTGCTCGAATTTGAGAAGAAGGACGTGGCCTGTGACGTGGCATGGTGATGGGGTATATTTGTTTATTTTGTTTTATTTAATTTTTGTTTCAATCGAAATTTTCGAATAACTTTCTCATACTTAGTACGATCCACGCGAGATTTTTTTGTTAGGATCGTAATTAAATTCCAGATCTGTTGACTCTGGTTTGGACCAATTCGGAGACCGTCGAATTTTTAAGTTTAAATTCAATTTAAATTCAAAAGGTGAGTGTTTTAACCCACTCATAATTTCTAAAATTTCTTATGTTTGTTAATTTGACTTTAGATAAGAGTAGAAATTTATTTATGATTGTTTGGCATGTTTTATTCATTATTTCTATTCAAACGCATTTATTTAATATAACTGTTAATTATTTGATTATTGCATATAAATTGACAGTAAAAAGTTTATTTTTTTGCATATAAACTGATAGTTAAACAGTTAATAAATTTATTTTGAATATAAACTGTTAGTTAATAGCTGTCTTTTATTTCCTGTTATATTGTATATGTCATATATTGATGTTTGATAAATTGATGATGATTGAAATAAATTGGTTGATGTTTGATATTGGTTGAATGGATGATGTGTTCTATCTTATGTAAACTGCAAGTTATCATGCATTTTCATTTCATTCGGGATTGCGGTTTGAAATGATATACAACCGCATTTTATTTTAAATTGCGGATTGAAATGATAAATATCCGTATCACTTGACCATAGGATAGAAAATTATATACAGACACCGCGGTATATATATATATAAAAATATTTTGAAATGATTTTTTATGGTTTTGCAAAGCTATATATATGGTTTATGGGATATTGATTTGGTTCTTGATAAAGGTTATTTATATATATAGTAATTTCTGGTTTTTAAACATTGTATAAATTTGATTTGAAGAATAAAATAAAGTTTGATTTTTCTAGATCAAATACGATTAAGCATTTATTTAAAATTTAATTTCTGGAAGTTCTATTGACTTAAATGAGAATAATGTTGGAAGATGAATATTAAGTTAAATTTGAATTTAATAAAAAGTTAGAATTTCTAAAGGATATGATTTTTATAACTTGATTTTGTCTAGACTGATTTAAATGAATATCAGGTTGATTTAAATGAATATATAATAAATTGAAAGATTTTCCAGTATGTGAAGTTAAAGGTTTTTCTTAATTATATTGAATTCATTAAATAAATATTTCAAGTCTAAATAATAAGTAATTGAATTTAATATATATGGGATTGTCAAATGAGTTTGTTTTGAAATGGTGAAATATTTAAAGCTTTGAAACATAAGAATTAAAATGGTATTTGGAAGTTTAAATCGATATATGGAATTGATTTGTGAAATGTAAAGAAGCTATTTTGTTTTATAAAAGTAATCTAATATTTGACCATTTAAGAGCTGGAAACTTGTTTCAAAGCTATGATTTTCAAGGTAGTATAATTTGAAATTTTATATTTAAGAGTTTTGACCTCTAAATATTTACTTTGAAAACCCTATGATTTTGGAAAGTATATATATTGGAATAAAATGATATCGTATTAATTCGGGTTTTAAAAGGAAATGATATCATATTTATATGGTTTTGAAATGGATATTTTATTCTGGTTTTAAAGTATAATTATTTTAAATGACCGCGGTGTTATAATAACGATTGGTTGGCAAAGAGATCGGGATCAGATATGGACATACTCTCTGTCGATACTGAAAACCACTTTGACTAACCGTATACGCGGTGGAGATTCTAGAATGAAGTAGGTTGGTGGCGGCGTTTCCTGTAAGGTAAATACGTGGACCCAACTCCCGTGAGTTGGCATAAGGTGGCTAAAACAGGAGCGATTGACGGGTTAATGAGGTAGCACCTCTGATCAGACACTTCCCTTCGATACTATACTCTGACTTTGGGTTTTTCGGTGGCCACCTTCACTTTTGATTTCTTTGATGTGGGGAGTTTGTTCGAGGTTGGCGGCAGCTGCGCGCTGCGCGTTTCCATCGGCCCGGAAGCGTAATTGGTATATCTACCCTGGCATTGCCTAGTTGTGCCGTGTCACCTACCCTAGCATGCCTTATACGATTTTGTTTTGTACCATACCTATGGAGTGCCCTCTGACGACGCCCAGTACGGGGGAGATTACGGTACTGTATAGACTACGGGAATATATAAATGTGTTAAGGTGGAAAATGTAAAGCCTTAACGCTATTTAAAAGTAAGTTTATTTTACAATTAGACACTATTATAATAGCGCAATATACTACATAGTAAATAGTTTAACGGATCCTTAGGAGATGTAAATCCCAAGCATCTTTTGAGTTACTGCACTCATATTTATTTCTGTTAATGTAACTCACATAAGATCTTTTAGTTCTGACTCGAGTGTTTTTGTCTTTCCAAATTCGCTCGGGTCAGTCCGAGCGTTTTAGGATTGAAGATTTTATTTCCGGAGGAAGAAGATGAAGATTTTATTATTATTACTATAGATAATATGGTTTCACTACACTCATATTGTTCCGCTGCATTGTTATATGGTATGTGTACTCTGATATGTATTGTATAAATAAATCAAAGGTTTTTGTAAACAGATTTATGAACTGTATATTTGATTATTATATTTTATCCTTCCGCCGTGAGATTCTGTTTCTTTCTCTATTTTCTTATTTATCCCATAACAATCCGCCCTTACGTATGGTTTTAATTGGAACGTGTGTCTGTTTAAATCGTGCAAAAAGGCGGGATGTTACATTACATCTTTTTATGGGCCTACGGACGCGGATTATTTTTTTTCGTTTGAAGGACATGGGCTTTATTTTTTCGTTCTAAGGACAAACTTATGTAAAATTTTAGTTATCGTCTTAACTTATTCTCCACCTTCATTCTGATATTACTAATCTTAGTTCATCGATCTTCTCGAGTCAAGGACGCGTTTTGTATTCGATCTTCTCGATTGTCATCGATCTTCATCGTGTTTCTTTATCGTCGATCTTTATCGTGCTCTGGATCTTTATCAAACAATTTCCTTACATTCGTATTGCTTTTATTTGTTTTGATATTCTTCTTATGTTCCTCTGATATAATATCGTTCGATTATCAAGTATATTTTCGTTTTTCTAGGTTGCACAGTTTGTCTTCTTCCAGATTTTAGTACCTATTTTGGATTTGTTTCAATGGCAAAGTAAGATTTTATTGTGTATCACTCTGTTTCTTCAGCATAGTTTAAGGTTTTACAATTGTACTATTCATCTATGATTCTAGTGAATTTTATATGTAGTTTGTTGCGTTATGCTATATTTATATAGCATTATTTGCTATTGTATTCATATTTTGTTTTAATTTGATTGTGTTATGTTCATTTATCATCTGCTTTTTAATTAATTATATTTCTTTCATTTAGCAGTTAATTTGATTTCCATTTGGTATGCTATGTTAATTTAACATTTTCTGTTATTTCTATATTCTTAATATTAAGTAAGTTTGTTAATTGGTTTTTTGATTTCTTTTGCAGCACTGATATCTACAATGATGAAGCAAATAGTTTGCTAGTTATTTTTGAACATAACGAGAATTGTTATTCTACTCGACTCACCACGGGCTCTTCTTTTTTGGTGTTAAGACTGAAATCTGTGAAGTTTGGCCACTTCTTAGTCCATTTTCTATTGGGATATCTTATGTTCTTGAGAATAAGAATATAATCGTTGACACTAATTCAGATTTGATTAGTATTCTGTGTTTTCTAATTTTCAAGAAGAGTCAATATTTTAAGTTTATTGTTAAGGAAATATTTATGCTATGGAAGCTGATATTGCTGGCTGTAGTTTAGGCAATGCAAGTGTTCAAAGCACTTTAATTGGTAGTAATTCTGGTTCAAATAGTGATTCACGTGCTGATTCTTCTTATTATTTGAAAGATATGTTGAAGAAAGGTTCTCAAAAAACTATTGTGGATTTTCTTGGTTTTTGTTTTAATGGAGCTGAGGATTTTTGAGAGTTTTTAATGGCATATCAAATAAAAATTGTTATGATTTGATTTTTGTAAGAAATTCTCTAGATAGAATTCAGTTAATTGCTCTTGGTTGAAGGATGGTTGTAAGTTTTATCTTAATGCTTCTTCGGATCCTGGTCTACGTTCTCAGTTTTTTATTAGAACTTAAAATTTTGATCATTCGTATGGAGCCGGTCTTAAAGATGTTAATAAAGTCAATATTTCAAGTAGATTTGTTAAATCTTTGGTTGTTGATCAAATTCGAGATGCTCCTATGAAGAAGCAAAAATGTATTGTGAAGGAATTTAGAAGAGAGTACAATTTTAATCTTTCATATTATTATGCTTATAGCGAAAAATAGTTGGCTTTGAAAGAAATACATGGGGATGATGCTACGTCATATAATGATTTAAATTGGTATTTAGAGGCATTGCAAAAGTATAATCCTGGTAGTTATGTGGCCATGGAAGTTAATGCTTCAACCAATCAGTTTGAGAGAGTTTGTATTGGTTTTGGTGCTTGTCAACTTAAATTTAAACACTGTCGGCCATTAATATTGTTTAGATACAGCTGCTTTGAAGGGGAGACCGGGTGTTTTGTTAGCTCCTACATCTAAAAATGGTAACCAAGGTATGAGTTTCATTTTAGTTTTATTTTATTTACTTATTTGTTTTTCTGGTAATGATATATTAAACTATGATTGTTCAAAGTTGTACATAATTATAATGCAGCCATGTTTACACTAGAATTGTTTGCTTTATTTTATTCAATGATCGACCTGGTTACACTAGAAATATTTATGGCAGGAATGTTTACAAAAATAAGAACTAAAATTTTATGAAGCAGAAACTAAAAGACTTTAAAATAACATATGCTATATTCGTATATCATTTTGAATCTAAATTAATTGTGTATAATAGAAATTATTAACATTTAATACACGTTTTGTGATAACCCGAATTTTGGGCATCTGTTAATTGAAAATTTACTAGATTTAATTTATTTTTTCAAAGCTAATAAGAATAATTTTCTAATATATATATATATATATATATTATTGAGGTCATGTTCTGAAATTAACATATATGTATATATAGTTATTTTAGTGTTAAAAATTAAAAATAGGATTCAATCTTTGAATAAATCTTTGGAAATTTATATACATACATATAAGTTTGGTATCTAAATATAAAAGCAATATTTCAAAAAAAATTATATATAATAATATATAAGTATAAAATTTAAAGCACACAATTCATATGTAAACATAAGAATAAATAATCTATATAAATAAATATTTAGTAAGGAGTTAAACATAAAATTTCATAACTAAGACATTTGTAAATAAATACAACATGTATTTACAAGTGGCAATATGTTAAAATAAAGTGTATATATATATATAATAACTTAGGAATGATAGCTGAAAACAGTTCGAAGAAATTTTTGTCCAGATCCTCATTTCTCAACCCATATTTCTTCTTTCACCTTCCTTTAAAACAAAACTAAAAATTTAAGCAATAAAAATAAATCTAAAACTAATCATCTATAGGGCTTATAACTGAAGCAATTCAATATCATCTCAAAAATAAGTGTGAATTCAGATTCAACCAATAGTAGATCCAAATCAACAAATCGAGTTCAATTCGAAATCAAGTTTCAAAACAACTGTATGGTTTTAGAAATGAGCTGTTGTTCACCAATAAGGTGATTAATCTCTTAAATATAGTATACTTTGAATTGGCAAGTGGTGATCTTTGGAATGTAATTGAATTATGTTGGAAAAAAATGATATTTATATAGTATGTGTGTTAGTACTTGTGAATTTGACTGAAACAAATTATTTTAAACCCCTGTTCAATCTTTCAGGTTTTAACCATGAGAGAAAAATTCAAATTTTCTTCATGCATTCATTTTTAGCTATTGATTTCTGAATAAAATTTGTGAATAGCAGTATAATATTGATTTTAAAAATAGTTTCGAGTTTTTATATTCAGAAGTTTTTATAGAAAATATAAGAATATAACGACAACATGAAAATAGGAAAAATTCAAGCATGTTAATTTCAACCTTTGATTACGGAATGTGGATTATAGTACAAAATGATGATTTTTGATTCATATATCATGATTTTAAATATTTAACTTGTTGTGAATTTTGGGATTAGTCGAATTTGGGAATATCATCAATTACTGAAGAACGGCGTGGTTTAGTTGACCGAGATTTGGCTCGGAGATGGCCTGAGTAACATTGATTTTGGAAAAAGTGGCGAGATAATTTCCAGATCAACGTGGTGAGCTCGGTGAGGCAGAGTAGGGTTTTAATTTAGATTTGCGTTAGAGGAGTTGTCAGAACTGTTACGCCATCCAGGTAGCGTCGAGTTGCATCGGACCGGAGGGAAAATGTGATTAGAGTTGAGGTGAAGCTAGGTTCTTGGTGGCATGGGCGATGGTGGTCGGGGTTGACGTAGGCAAGGCAAGTTCGCCAGGGATGTTGTTTCAGTTTTGGGTTACAATGTTCGTTTTTGGTTTCCATGTTCATCTCAAATCCCTAGTGGTCGTGATCGTAAGGGAAGTTCATCACTGACTTGCTGGCGGCCTCGGCCATGACCGGAGATGGTCGTAACTTTGGTGCATGTGCACGCGTGTGCACCTATGTCAGGCATCGGTCAAGTTTGGGAAAGTTGATGCGGGTCTCGGGTTCTAACCCACGTGGGATTTGGTGGAACTCAAAGTAATGATAGGATGAAGGGTTCTCGCGTCTTACTCGTGAAAATTGAGTTATGGCTCGGGATTTGTCTGATGAGTTTCCAGTTTGTTTTTGTGTAAGTAAACTTGAACAGTATTTATAAAATGGAGAGATAGTACTTGAGTTTAAAAATAATTAAACAGGTTTCCAAGTTAAAGTATGATTTGAGCGAAGTATTGAGTTGTCGATCGAGGTTTTCTGGGTTGAGCTTGGGGTTCAACTCGAGTTATTTGCAGATCGCCTTCGGTAGTTTTCAAGTATAATATCAGATTTGAATTTAATCCGAGTTCAATGAAGAAAGGGATTTGACTTAGAACTGAGTCAGTGCCTAAAACTGTTCTTAAACAAATTAATTTTCGTGTGGAATCAATGTTTTTGTAACGACCCGATATTTTCAACCATTTGCATCCGCACATGTCGGACTTGAATTGCTCAAAATACCGCGTTGTAAATAAAATTTGGCAAATCTCAGAATATACAGTAAATACATAATCACATATCACAGACACAGAGTATTTAATAATGCAGCGGAATTTAAAAGAAATAGTAGTTCATGAAGCTACTATATAAAAATAAGATACATCAGAGCTAAACATGATACAACAAAAAGTAACAAGATACATCAGGTACAAATCAGAATACATCACTGAAATCACTGGATACAGAAAGAAAAATAGATGGCTGGATCTTCAAGGAAAGCTCCAACTCCGAAGGTGAATCTTGAATGCTAACTCACTCAATCTGACTCGAGCGTAAAGCAAAATACAAAACACTCGAGTCAAGACATAAATACTTATGAACTGTAAATAAACTCAAGTGAACAGTAACAAAATGATCAGTAACTTAAAGGATGCTTGGGATCACTCATCCTTTAAGGATCCGTTAAACTATTTACTATGTAGTGATATTGCGCTACTATAATAACATCTACAGTAAAATAAACATACTTTTAAATAGCGTTCCGGGCTACCCATATCACCCTTCACACATAATAGTCCCAGTAGTCCATCCAATATCATGCCATCTCCACTCTGGGTGACTGTCAGAGGATACAACACGGGCTACGAAAGAAAAACAAACTCGTAGTAAAGGCTCGGTATGGTAGGTGACACGGCACACAAGGCAATGCCAGGGTAGATATACCAATTACGCACACGGGCTGGTGGTAACGCAGCAGCCACATACGCCCACCTCGGAACACACTCCCAATCAAAATCGGAGGATGGCCATCTAATCAATCACCAGTAAGAGTATAGTATCGAAGGAATGTGTCCGACCAGAGGTGCTACCTCCTTTGGCCCGAGATCGCTCCTGTTTTAGCCACCTTATGCCAACTCACGGGAGTTGGGTCCACGTAATATACCTCAAGAACGTCGCCACCATCCTACTTCATTCTGGAATCTCCACCGCGTACACGGTTGTTAAAGTGGTTTTCGGAGTTGGCAGAGAGTATGACAACTTCCGATCCCGGTCTCTTTAACAACCAAACGTTATTATAACGCCGTGGTCATTTCAAAATAGTTTATATTTCAAAAGGATAAATCATTTCATTTCAAAACTATATTCCTTTCAAAATAGTTTACGCCTCGAAACCAAAACCATTTTTATTTCAAAACTATTTATTCAATCAAAATAGTTTATACTTCGAAACCAAAATCATTTTTATTTCAAAACTATATTCAAATCAAAATAGTTTATACTTTATCATTTCCATCTCAAACCTATATCCACTTCTAAAAATCATAATACTTTCAAAGTTATAACTCTTTCGAAACCAAAATACTTGAAATCATTACACTTTGAAAATCATAACATTCTGAAATCATACATTTGAAATCATGAAACATTCATTTAATTCTTTACATTTTACAAATTTATTTCCAATTTAATTCAAAATTTCATATTTCCAATTTAATTCAAATCAAACCATCAATTTCAATTCAATTTAGTTTTCTAACAAAACATTTCAAATCTTATAAATTTCAAATATAGATTTGATCTACAAAATAAGCTATCCAATTTTAATATGTTTCCAAACTTTAATATCCCACATTTCAAAACTAAACTTTATAATTCCATATATTCATATCTCAAATCTAATTTCATTATTATGTAGTTTTGAAATATTCATTTCATAAATCCAATATTATTAAAATGAACTTAAATTACAATTAAACCAAATATCTTTTCATACAAATATAAACTTCAAATATTCCTTTATCAAATAAAGCAAAATCAAATATCATTCAACATTCACATTCTTTATTGAAATAAAGATCAAATCATTTCCACACCATTTCAAAATCATTAAAATATTACATCCTTTCAAAACTTCATAATCAAATCAATATTTGAATTCAAATCCAAATATTCAAAGTTAAATATTATTTAAAAATCAAATATGTCATTCATTTATTATTTCAAACATCATTACCAAAAATACATTCCAAAATTCCATTCAAAAATTCATTTATTATATTACATTTCATTCCGTTTAACACATAACCAAGTAAACTTTATTTAAATTCAAATTCAATTTAAATTCTTAAAAATTCAAATTTAAATATTCAAAACTTCTAAAATTTCACAGATAATCCATTTCAAAGGTTAAATTATTTAACACTTTAAAATATAGCCCAAACAGTGTTAAAATCTATAACATTTCAAAACATTGTCAAATTATAGCAACAACAACATTTATAAAGTGCTATCGTGGCTTATATTTTCCAAAATGGTTTATTTCAATAATAGCGACATTTATAAAATGTCGTAATAGATATTTAGTTATTTCAAACATTGTTAGATTCAAAACAATAGCATTAAAATGCTGTCAAAAGACTAAAGCATTTTGAAAATGCTATAAAATTCCAGGTTTCATTTTAGCTTTTCAAAAATAATAATAAAACTCCAAATTTTTATTATTACAACTTAAAAATCATATTTCTAGACTTCAAAATTTCACATTTAAAATCATTTTAACATATGATTTAACACAATAAAATTATAAGATCAAATATTCAATTTTGCATACTCCGTTCATTTATTAAGTCAAAATTCACTGTTTATTAATTTATAAATTTAATAAACTTAAAATTTTACTTCAAATATCATTTCAAAGCTTTAAATTTAATTTCCATTATTTATTTACATCTTAAAATAAAATTTAAAGTCAAACGTCGCATTTACTCCAAATTTACATACTTGAATTCACTTAAATTCACAATTTCAAGATTTAATATTTTTACTTTTTTAAAACCATAATATATATATTTTTAAATCAAAATTTCATACTTTTGAAAATACATATTTAAAAAAAATCATTTAAAAATATAACATGGGGTCTGTATATAATTTTCTAACCTAGGTCAAGTGATACGGATATATATCATTTCAATTCGTAATTTACAAAGAAAACCGGGTTTTATCATTTCAAACCCGCAATCCCAAGCCAAATAAAATACAATAAAAATCGCTCAGGCCTATCATTTCAGACCATAACGATTTTTCCCTATTCTAAAGTCCATTCGGGTATGTATCATTTCATCCCATAGTGATTCTATTCTAACAGGGAACTTGCAGTGTGAATATATGCATAAACAATATAAACAACGCCAATGTCACAATATAATGTCATATATCAGATGTCAGGTGATAATTAACAGTTTTAACATGGTAATAACATGGCATAGCATATCACATGATCATCATTAACTTGCATAAACATTTTATATTACCAAACACTTGTCATCAATTCACTATTTCATAAGTATAAATGTCAGAGTGAGAAAGACTCACCTTTTACGAAGCTAGAGACAAACAACACACAAGAGCGATTCCAAAGGCACGACTGTAACGTTTCGGAAATTTTCGACTTTCGAAAATTCAACATCGATACTCACTTTATCGACTGCCGAGAAATCGAAGGCCAAAAACCCGAAATGTTATGGGTTCTAAAAAGAATTTAAGAAAAGCAAAGAAGAAGAAAGATAGAAAATTTAGATAGGGAAAAGAAAATAGAAAATAGGAAATTTTAAAATAGAAGAAAAAGAGAATAGAACATAAAGAAAATAGAACGGGACAGAAAGAAAACAGAACAACATCAGAATCTCACAATTCGCAGCGGAACAACATATAATAAATAAATGAATAATCTTTAAACAAAGAACTATATCAGTTATTACATTACATTACATTTAATCATATCATCAGAGTGTACAACAACAACAACAACAAATAGTGCAGCGGAAAAAGAAATACTATATAAACTAGTAATACGCCATGCCATCCAGCTTGCCTCCAACAACTCCAGAATATCCAGAATATCCTGATAAACTTTAACTCTTGACTGCCCGTGTGGAAATTGGTGGGCACCCAGAGTTTAGGAAGGAAAACAATAAACTCCAAGTCAGTCATGTGACTGGTGTGAGAACTCAAAACAGTTTATTTATCTTTAAAATCAAATAGGGGAATATTTTTAAATTCAATTCGCAATGCTTTTAAAAATGAGACTACCATAAGGCTTCCCGCATACACACACATGCAAACGCAGAATCGGAGGAGATTTCTCCTTATGATAGTCAAAGATGCTTGATACGCATTTAAAATAACATTTCATATTATTATTAGTGCATAGTGTAGGAAAAATTTATTTCGAAAGTAGAATATAAATCTTAGCCAACATAGACATTCCGAACTATGCCTACTATAGCTAACTATGTTCAATAGCAGGTTACCGCCACATTCCATAGCAGGTTATACAACTAAAACCGTACAAGTTTCGTATTGTTTCTTTGGATTTCCAACAAATGGTCAGGCCAAGGAACTTCCCATTGCCACATGAGAATGCCTCTGGAAAGACATCCCCGAGAACCAAACCGGAACTCTGCCAACACAAGGCCGGGTTACCCCTAACTGGGTAACTACTGACACGAGCACGCCATTCCCCGATCGTAAACGACCTTTCTCACGGGATCCCGAAAACCAACAACCACAAAGTAATAAATTTGTAGTAACCACATAGGTTAAATATCTATGCTCCATACCATGATACCACCTCTATCCAGAAGGAAATGTACATACCCTAAAGGGTGCTACCCCTCGTAACCTTGCCGCATCTTTCCTGTTTTGACCATTTCCGGGGTGTGAGGTTCGACGAAGTCACGTCCACAAAAACATACTTTATACAAAAGCCATGCTTTGGGTCAACAAATGATCAACACAATGATCACCAAGATAGACGATCAAATAAATGATCCTATCATAAATAATCAACACAATGATCATTTACAGCTACACTCAGCATGTCACATTACCAAATTGGGAATATATCGCTGATAACTTCAACTATATAACCTCTGAGCTCGTACGTCTCAGAGAAGGGTGTTAAGCTAAAAGAATAAATTCTCCGCCACCACAGAAATATATTTGAAAGAAATCGGCTTTACATCTCAACTTGTAATGTCAGACACACAATCCATACAAGTCTGTTCCGGGATCGAACAAAACCGAAGGCACTTACAAAGAAGTCCTTGCAATCCGGATATTCACAATCCTGATCGGATTTCCCATCACTTAGGGAGTCTCTATACCGCTGCAACTCAGTGCAGAGACAATCGACAGGTCATCCTATCGCTCTCGCAAATACCGGGTCTTCAACACCGATCTTCAATGCAATTCACAACGACGTATCACATATTCGGAATGGGTTATACGACCCCATGGTCCTTTCCCGGTTAACCCGAATAGTGAGCGCTTATTCAAAAATAAGTGTGGCATTCAAATTCAAACAAATCACATCAAATACCCATTCAAAGGGAAATATTGATAGTCGGTTATTGAACTATCACTGGACATGCACACATCACCAGATTCCAAATAATTTTCCAAATTATTTATTTTCCAAACTATCTTTACAAGATATAAAATTTTCAACACTTCAAAAATAAATCAGTATTTATTTTTAAACGAATCCCACTTTTCATTTATAAATTCCATAGTGAATTTATATTCTAAAATATCCATGAATATATGACTTCAATTCAATTTCTAATATTCATTTTCAATTTATCTTCAAAAAGATAAATTCTCAACATATTCACTTTATATTGGAAAACATTTCCATACTTATTAAATAAGTAATTCTCTAATCTTTTTATTTTCAATCACTTGGAAAATATTCCATATACTTAAATCGAATTAAGTATATATTTCATTCTTTAAGGAAATCATTCTCTTAAACATATTTATTTGGGCCAAAATGAATGTTGCGTAAAACATCGTTACAACGTCCCAAAATCACTAGTATAGGGATTCGAATTTAAAATAGATATATAAATCCCAATACTATACAAAACATTTCCTTTCGGAAATCATTTACTATAACAATAGTGTTATAGTCCACCATTTCCTTCTATTTCTCGAAACATCTATTTCAACAATAAATGTTGAAATCTATGGTTTCGAATCTCAACACATTTAAAACATCGTTAGATCGTTTTAATTCTATTTAAAACATCATATCTAAAACAATTTCTTTAACATATTATTCACTATTCAAAAACCTGAATAAACTTCGTTAACAATTTCATCCTTTTATTCATTTTAATTCAAAGGATTATTCACTATTCAAAAACGTGAATATAACTCCATTAATAGGTTTCAACAAATTTTCTTATCAAAATAAGTCATCTGCGAATTTATAAAACAACATTATAAATTCCAGTTCTATTTATTTATAAAAACTCCCTTTATAAATCTCCTTTATTAACCTATTCCAGTTTATAGCTAAATTATAAACTAAACGTTCATATTATAAGTTAAATACTTATAAATTATTTGTTTACAAAAACGTTCTTTTAAACTTCCCAAATTATAAATCTTATAACTTATAAGATTTAATGATTTATCCAAAACCATTCTTCAAATAACTTCACAAATTTTATAAACCTACTGTTTATAAAATTGCATTTATAACTTCACAGTTTATAATTCTATAAATTTCATTTATTTATGAAATTCATTTTCACTTCATTCAAACACTTATAAAAACTCGTTTTATAATGTCTATATTTCAATTTATAAATATCCATTTATAAATCTCTTAATATAAATCAATTTATATTATTCTTTAAAAACGTCTTTAATCTTCTTTATAAAAACTTCATCATTTTGATTTATAAAATAATCAAATTTTATAAATCCTAATTTTAAACTTTCAATAATAAATTCAAAAATCCCAATTCAAATTACTTTATGAGATCTTTAGTCCATATTTCTCAAAATCAACTTTTTAACTATATTTCTCAAAAAACATAATTTTTATAACATTAAAAATTATAACGTTTATTTATTTAAAATGGATCAATTCCAAAAATAAAGTATATTTTCAAAAATCACTTTAAAATCATTTTAAAATCCCAAAATTTGGGTCCAATGATGCTACACACCAAATAGTCAATCACGACTACAACGATATCATATATCAATATGATAATCAATCAAATATCAAAATATCTGAAATCAAATAAAAACTGTTGAGGAATCCAGTTGGATCCCTCCAACCTGTTTTCCTGCATCCAAAAACATTAGCACAATACCAATTTCGCTCCAGTACGAAATTATCGCGGTATATGTTCTTATTAAATATTATCCGCTTAATAACGGCGTAATAGGGTCTCATCCGCTAAACAAAAAAATGCGGGAAATCAATAACTCCAATATATACATATGCCAATATATATATATTGCTATTATATATATAATACCAATTTCACTGTTTATGAAATATTCGCGGTATATGTTTTTAATAAATAACATCCACTTACTAACGGCGTATAATGTCTATTTTAACAATCAATAGATAACAATCAACATTCAAACATGCATTCAAATATTTTAAATCTAACTATTTAAAATAAAATCGAAACTGATTCGATTGAGTGAGAAGTTCTCACCTTGGTTTTAAATTCCGTTTTAGCGATTTATTTCGAATAAAATTAAACGGACGTTTAATTTTACCCAAAATTCTCACTAACTCCAATCGACTCCAAACCAACTCCATCGCGTAGTGCTCGTCCATACGATTCCAACGCAACTGAGTTTGCATTTTTTCGACCTCGTATGAAAAAGATATCAAATTTTGAAGTTTACACGTATTTATATTAACAAATTACAACCTTAATTATAAAATTTATAACCTACAGCTAACACAAGCCACATGATCTCACTGCCATCAGATCTGGACCGTTCCCCTTCATCTCCTTCATCACGCACGGCTACAGTTCTTGCCGTAACAAATTGAACCCAAACATAGAAACTAGGGTTAAATTTAGCTTCATCCACAAACGTCTTGAACTCGATCAAGATGCGCCATGTCGAAGCCCTCCATCACCACAACACTCGGCCCAAACACCAGCAAACTCGGCCCTTTGATCCCCCTTGAACCGCGTGCGCAAGCTATGACTGACGGCCCCATTTTGCTCCTCCATCGTCGCTCCAAATTCGATCATCACCGTATGGAATCGAAGCTCTCGTCGAGCTCTTCGACTTTGTAGTTGAGCACTTCGCGTAATTCCTTACGGATTGAGAGAGATTAATGAATGAATTTTGACAAATTCTGGCCCTTGGTTGTATAAGTGGCGGCTATGGCAAATTAGAATTAGGGTTTATTTTTTTATCAAATTTATGAAGGCTCATGTCTATTTATAAAGAAAAATCGAACACTATACATCCGGAAATTCTGAACTCCGATTTACGCGCCGTAACCAGCGTTTCTAGGGTTTACCCCGCGTTCCGGACACAATGGAACAGGTTTCGGAAGCTAATTCTGAAGTATGTGCGAGTTATGGCTGTAAACGCTCAATTTGAATTAAACCGATTTAAGCGATTTTCTAGGCGTTTTAATTTGTACCGGACAAACGGTAAATTCAATTGACACGAAATTTGAAACCTTACAATAATATCACATTACGGATCCGATGAAACTTGTTTCGTCGAAATCCGAGACTTTTTGAAAAATGGCTATTTTTACTCGTTAAATTAAAATTAAAAATAAATCGATGCGTTTCGAGCTGCCACGATCAAACGATAGCTCCGATTGACACGAAATTTGAAATCCGGTAATAACTAACTATTACGGATCCAATGGAACTGGTTTCGTTCAATTCTGAGACTGTTCAAAAATTGACTATTTTTACTAGTCGATTTAAATATTAAAATATTCAATTTTCACAAATTAACTTTTAATTCGATTTTAAAAGTTCTAAAATATCGTTCTAACTTTCATATGATAAAATAAAATTTTACAAATCATTTTCAATCATATTTAACTCTATTTTCAATTATTTCCATAATTTAACGTATTAAATTATCGATTTAATTATCGAATTAAATTCAATAATTCAAATAAAAATTTATTTGACTTATAAATTCACTTATTAATAATTAAAATTAATTAAATATTCAAATTTTAATTTCTAAAAATTCTGGGTCGTTACAATCTTCCCCACTTAAAAGAATTTCGTCCTCGAAATTACAAGTAAGAAAAATTACAGAATCTATTAACTTTCCAAAATCCATAATTAAACTTCTTACAAATCTTTACTAAGTTTTCAAAATCATACTTAGTTATCTTTTCAAAAACAACTACTATTGTTTAACTTTCAATTCCAAATAAAAGTTAAAGTTTTTAAAATTTTCCAATTTTCTCGAAAATTTTCTAACGCTTTAAATTTTCGAAAAAATTCGCCATAGTCTCCTTTGCGCGGCTCGATCCGAAAAAAAAAATGATAGTATATATATCACAAATATACATCTCATCAAGTAATGAGGCATCCCGAAGGGAAAAAATTGTAAAAGTACTGTATTTAATCCGAGATATGTACCTTATATTTTATTAGCAAACATATACGGCTAATATAGCGCGAAAGCGAGCTCCAAATGCGAAGCAAACGCGATCCGCACCTACTAATTACTCAACAAATAACATGAGAACATGCATATAGACAATAGTATCGATATACAACATATAGCAACATAATAACTATATATGTCAACATAGCAAATGTATGAAAAGCAATATATTCAACCATCAACCAACTATCATCCATAACCAAATCAATATTCATTCATATTCTCATTAATATTCAATGAATTGGTTTTCAATATCAAATCACATTTGATTCATTAACATTGGATTTTATCAACATTCATTCTCAATTTTAATTAGTTTGCATTCACTAATTAAATCCAATTCACGTTCAATTCTATTCAAATTTATTTACTTCTAATTTGAATTCAATTACATAGTTTTCAATTTCATTAATTCAATTTCATTAACTCTTAATGAATTATATACAATCAATCAACTAACAATTATATAACAACCAATGTATATTAAATACAACCAAATTCCTTTGCTTACAATTGGTTTAATTAATTGATTTTCATTCAATTATTCAACTTTCTATAACATTAGATTTTAATGAATTAACACTTATATTCATTATTTCATATCAACTATTCACATTTAATTGATTTACATTCAGTCCATTCATTCAATTCTATTACAAAAGTTGAATTTCATTTATCTTTGAATTCACTTTCATTTACAACTCATATTCATACATATATTCATATAGTTTCACTTCTTATATATATAAGTTTATTTCACAATTGTAAATTACTTTAATTATAATTCAATTCTTATAATTCTTTTGCTTATACAATTATTCTTTTATTTAGATTATTCAAACAACCTAACAATCAACTTATATACTTTAATAATTCTGAAAAATTATTTCTTTATATATATAAAATATAATCAAGGTAAAATTATTTCATTTACCCAATTTAAACAATACTGTGTCGAATTGTTCTGTACAAGTGTTTAGAGATCCCTATCAACAACGTTAATTACTCGTATTAACCAGAATCTATATACCACTCAACAAACCAATCATCACAATATAAAACAATTTTATATTCACTAACAAATACGCTCTCATAGCTATTATTACACTCAAACTCATTCTAGAGTACTACTGACTCTATCTCTAATGAATTATACCCAACAGAACCATGGTTGTCGCTTAACCATATGCTCTGATACCAACTGTAACGTTTCGGAAATTTTCGACTTTCGAAAATTCAACATCGATACTCACTTTATCGACTGCCGAGAAATCGAAGGCCAAAAACCCGAAATGTTATGGGTTTTAAAAAGAATTTAAGAAAAGCAAAGAAGAAGAAAGATAGAAAATTTAGATAGGGAAAAGAAAATAGAAAATAGGAAATTTTAAAATAGAAGAAAAAGAGAATAGAACATAAAGAAAATAGAACGGGACAGAAAGAAAACAGAACAACATCAGAATCTCACAATTCGCAGCGGAACAACATATAATAAATAAATGAATAATCTTTAAACAAAGAACTATATCAGTTATTACATTACATTACATTTAATCATATCATCAGAGTGTACAACAACAACAACAACAAATAGTGCAGCGGAAAAAGAAATACTATATAAACTAGTAATACGCCATGCCATCCAGCTTGCCTCCAACAACTCCAGAATATCCAGAATATCCTGATAAACCTTAACTCTTGACTGCCCGTGTGGAAATTGGTGGGCACCCAGAGTTTAGGAAGGAAAACAATAAACTCCAAGTCAGTCATGTGACTGGTGTGAGAACTCAAAACAGTTTATTTATCTTTAAAATCAAATAGGGGAATATTTTTAAATTCAATTCGCAATGCTTTTAAAAATGAGACTACCATAAGGCCTCCCGCACACACACACATGCAAACGCAGAATCGGAGGAGATTTCTCCTTATGATAGTCAAAGATGCTTGATACGCATTTAAAATAACATTTCATATTATTATTAGTGCATAGTGTAGGAAAAATTTATTTCGAAAGTAGAATATAAATCTTAGCCAACATAGACATTCCGAACTATGCCTACTATAGCTAACTATGTTCAATAGCAGGTTACCGCCACATTCCATAGCAGGTTATACAACTAAAACCGTACAAGTTTCGTATTGTTTCTTTGGATTTCCAACAAATGGTCAGGCCAAGGAACTTCCCATTGCCACATGAGAATGCCTTTGGAAAGACATCCCCGAGAACCAAACCGGAACTCTGCCAACACAAGGCCGGGTTACCCCTAACTGGGTAACTACTGACACGAGCACGCCATTCCCCGATCGTAAACGACCTTTCTCACGGGATCCCGAAAACCAACAACCACAAAGTAATAAATTCGTAGTAACCACATAGGTTAAATATCTGGGCTCCATACCATGATACCACCTCTATCCAGAAGGAAATGTACATACCCTAAAGGGTGCTACCCCTCATAACCTTGCCGCATCTTTCCTGTTTTGACCATTTCCGGGGTGTGAGTTCGACGAAGTCACGTCCACAAAAACATACTTTATACAAAAGCCATGCTTTGGGTCAACAAATGATCAACACAATGATCACCAAGATAGACGATCAAATAAATGATCCTATCATAAATAATCAACACAATGATCATTTACAGCTACACTCAGCATGTCACATTACCAAATTGGGAATATATCGCTGATAACTTCAACTATATAACCTCTGAGCTCGTACGTCTCAGAGAAGGGTGTTAAGCTAAAAGAATAAATTCTCCGCCACCATAGAAATATATTTGAAAGAAATCGGCTTTACATCTCAACTTGTAATGTCAGACACACAATCCATACAAGTCTGTTCCGGGATCGAACAAAACCGAAGGCACTTACAAAGAAGTCCTTGCAATCCGGATATTCACAATCCTGATCGGATTTCCCATCACTTAGGGAGTCTCTATACCGCTGCAACTCAGTGCAGAGACAATCGACAGGTCATCCTATCGCTCTCGCAAATACCGGGTCTTCAACACCGATCTTCAATGCAATTCACAACGACGTATCACATATTCGGAATGGGTTATACGACCCCATGGTCCTTTCCCGGTTAACCCGAATAGTGAGCGCTTATTCAAAAATAAGTGTGGCATTCAAATTCAAACAAATCACATCAAATACCCATTCAAAGGGAATATTGATAATCGGTTATTGAACTATCACTGGATATGCACACATCACCAGATTCCAAATAATTTTCCAAATTATTTATTTTCCAAAATATCTTTACAAGATATAAAATTTTCAACACTTCAAAAATAAATCAGTATTTATTTTTAAACAAATTCCACTTTTCATTTATAAATTCTATAGTGAATTTATATTCTAAAATATCCATGAATATATGACTTCAATTCAATTTCTAATATTCATTTTCAATTTATCTTCAAAAAGATAAATTCTCAACATATTCACTTTATATTGGAAAACATTTCCATACTTATTAAATAAGTAATTCTCTAATCTTTTTATTTTCAATCACTTGGAAAATATTCCATATACTTAAATCGAATTAAGTATATATTTCATTCTTTAAGGAAATCATTCTCTTAAACATATTTATTTGGGCCAAAACGAATGTTGCGTAAAACATCGTTACAACGTCCCAAAATCACTAGTATAGGGATTCGAATTTAAAATAGATATATAAATCCCAATACTATACAAAACATTTCCTTTCGGAAATCATTTACTATAACAATAGTGTTATAGTCCACCATTTCCTTCTTTTTCTCGAAACATCTATTTCAACAATAAATGTTGAAATCTATGGTTTCGAATCTCAACACATTTAAAACATCGTAAGATCGTTTTAATTCTATTTAAAACATCATATCTAAAACAATTTCTTTAACATATTATTCACTATTCAAAAACCTGAATAAACTTCGTTAACAATTTCATCCTTTTATTCATTTTAATTCAAAGGATTATTCACTATTCAAAAACGTGAATATAACTCCATTAATAGGTTTCAACAAATTTTCTTATCAAAATAAGTCATCTGCGAATTTATAAAACAACGTTATAAATTCCAGTTCTATTTATTTATAAAAACTCCCTTTATAAATCTCCTTTATTAACCTATTCCAGTTTATAGCTAAATTATAAACTAAACGTTCATATTATAAGTTAAATACTTATAAATTATTTGTTTACAAAAACGTTCTTTTAAACTTCCCAAATTATAAATCATATAACTTATAAGATTTAATGATTTATCCAAAACCATTCTTCAAATAACTTCACAAATTTTATAAACCTACTGTTTATAAAATTTCATTTATAACTTCACAGTTTATAATTCTATAAATTTCATTTATTTATGAAATTCATTTTCACTTCATTCAAACACTTATAAAAACTCGTTTTATAATGTCTATATTTCAATTTATAAATATCCATTTATAAATCTCTTAATATAAATCAATTTATATTATTCTTTAAAAACGTCTTTAATCTTCTTTATAAAAACTTCATCATTTTGATTTATAAAATAATCAAATTTTATAAATCCTAATTTTAAACTTTCAATAATAAATTCAAAAATCCCAATTCAAATTACTTTATGAGATCTTTAGTCCATATTTCTCAAAATCAACTTTTTAACTATATTTCTCAAAAAACATAATTTTTATAACATTAAAAATTATAACGTTTATTTATTTAAAATGGATCAATTCCAAAAATAAAGTATATTTTCAAAAATCACTTTAAAATCATTTTAAAATCCCAAAATTTGGGTCCAATGATGCTACACACCAAATAGTCAATCACGACTACAACGATATCATATATCGATATGATAATCAATCAAATATCAAAATATCTGAAATCAAATAAAAACTGTTGAGGAATCCAGTTGGATCCCTCCAACCTGTTTTCCTGCATCCAAAAACATTAGCACAATACCAATTTCGCTCCAGTACGAAATTATCGCGGTATATGTTCTTATTAAATATTATCCGCTTAATAACGGCGTAATAGGGTCTCATCCGCTAAACAAAAAAATGCGGGAAATCAATAACTCCAATATATACATATGCCAATATATATATATATTGCTATTATATATATAATACCAATTTCACTGTTTATGAAATATTCGCGGTATATGTTTTTAATAAATAACATCCGCTTACTAACGGCGTATAATGTCTATTTTAACAATCAATAGATAACAATCAACATTCAAACATGCATTCAAATATTTTAAATCTAACTATTTAAAATAAAATCGAAACTGATTCGATTGAGTGAGAAGTTCTCACCTTGGTTTTAAATTCCGTTTTAGCGATTTATTTCGAATAAAATTAAACGGACGTTTAATTTTACCCAAAATTCTCACTAACTCCAATCGACTCCAAACCAACTCCATCGCATAGTGCTCGTCCATACGATTCCAACGCAACTGAGTTTGCATTTTTTCGACCTCGTATGAAAAAGATATCAAATTTTGAAGTTTACACGTATTTATATTAACAAATTACAACCTTAATTATAAAATTTATAACCTACAGCTAACACAAGCCACATGATCTCACTGCCATCAGATCTGGACCGTTCCCCTTCATCTCCTTCATCACGCACGGCTACAGTTCTTGCCGTAACAAATTGAACCCAAACATAGAAACTAGGGTTAAATTTAGCTTCATCCACAAACGTCTTGAACTCGATCAAGATGCGCCATGTCGAAGCCCTCCATCACCACAACACTCGGCCCAAACACCAGCAAACTCGGCCCTTTGATCCCCCTTGAACCGCGTGCGCAAGCTATGACTGACGGCCCCATTTTGCTCCTCCATCGTCGCTCCAAATTCGATCATCACCGTATGGAATCGAAGCTCTCGTCGAGCTCTTCGACTTTGTAGTTGAGCACTTCGCGTAATTCCTTACGGATTGAGAGAGATTAATGAATGAATTTTGACAAATTCTGGCCCTTGGTTGTATAAGTGGCGGCTATGGCAAATTAGAATTAGGGTTTATTTTTTTATCAAATTTATGAAGGCTCATGTCTATTTATAAAGAAAAATTGAACACTATTCATCCGGAAATTCCGAACTCCAATTTACGCGCCGTAACCAGCGTTTCTAGGGTTTACCCCGCGTTCCGGACACAATGGAACAGGTTTCGGAAGCTAATTCTGAAGTATGTGCGAGTTATGGCTGTAAACGCTCAATTTGAATTAAACCGATTTAAGCGATTTTCTAGGCGTTTTAATTTGTACCGGACAAACGGTAAATCCAATTGACACGAAATTTGAAACCTTACAATAATATCATATTACAGATCCGATGAAATTGGTTTCTTTGAAATCCGAGACTTTTTGAAAAATGGCTATTTTTACTCGTCAAATTAAAATTAAAAATAAATTGATGCGTTTCGAGCTGCCACGATCAAACGATAGCTCCGATTGACACGAAATTTGAAATCCGGTAATAACTAACTATTACGGATCCAATGGAACTAGTTTCGTTCAATTCTGAGACTGTTCAAAAATTGACTATTTTTACTAGTCGATTTAAATATTAAAATATTCAATTTTCACAAATTAACTTTTAATTCGATTTTAAAAGTTCTAAAATATCGTTCTAACTTTCATATGATAAAATAAAATTTTACAAATCATTTTCAATCATATTTAACTCTATTTTCAATTATTTCCATAATTTAACGTATTAAATTATCGATTTAATTATCCAATTAAATTCAATAATTCAAATAAAAATTTATTTGACTTATAAATTCACTTATTAATAATTGAAATTAATTAAATATTCAAATTTTAATTTCTAAAAATTCTGGGTCGTTACAACGACAAGCACGATTTGATTTGAATTGATGGAGACCCTTGTGAACAACACAAAATATAACATACATAAGCACAAATATAGATATCGACATACAAATATAATCGACAACTTTAGTTTGCAGAACAGTTGCAAAAGACTTGCACACGACAACATAAGCTTGTCACATGATCAAATGGGCTTGATCTCACCACACTAGGCTCTGGTTTGGGTCAGGTATTGCAACCATAAAGGTCAGGTTACAAGTGGATGAAGGTGGTGGAAGAGTTGCAACATGAAGCATACATGGGTTCAAGGCAAATATGTGAAGTTTTTGGTGCATTTTGACTCGGCTATGACCACATATAGGCTCAGCCATGGGGTCTGCATGTCAGGTCAAATCTGGACAGTAGTGAATGGGCAGCCAGAGGTGAAGTAGATGATGGTGGTGGTGGCTAAGGGGTGGCCAAAGGCAACTATGAAGGCAATAGTGGAGTATAGGCTTGGCTAGCATTGTTTTGGTGAAGTGCTTTGCAAATTTGAGGTGGTGGCTTCATCTAATGGTCATGTCCAGAGGTGGTGGTCAGAGGAGAGGGGGTTAGTGCTGCTGTAGATGGTGGAGAGGATGGTGGTCAGCAAGGAGAGAGGTGAGGCCAAGCAAACATGAATAAGAGGAAGGCTAAATCAGTGAAGAAGAGGGAAAATTGTGAAAAGAAAAGCCATTGTTTTTTTTTTCTTTTTTTTCTTCCTCCATGGCCGTGATTTTTAGGGGATGAGAAGTCTTTCCTTTCACATGAAAAAGAAAGAAGAATACATGGCTGAAGAATGGAGTTAAGGCAGCCAATTGAAGAGATGTTGGTTGAGAAATGAAAAGACAGAATACAAAAAGGCTTAAGCAAATAAAGAGTCACAAACCTTTCAAATTTCCACCATTTCTTTTTAAAATTTAAATACATCTAAAATATGTATAAATACAGATAAAACATGAAAATATAGTAAATAAACAAAAATAAATAAATAAATATTAATTAAATATAATTAAATTAAGAAAATAACAAAGAAAATGTAAATTAGGCTTGAAAATTTGAAAATAAATGAAATGAACTTTGGAAAAATTGTATGTACATGAAAAATATTTGAAAATAAAGATAAGAACATAAAAATAAAATTCATACATAAAAATGAATAAATAAAAAGAAAATAGCAGAAAAATGGAAACTAACCTTTAAAAATAGAAAATAAATTCAATGAGCTTTGGCAAAATTCAAACATCACTTTAAAAATATTTAAAAGGTAAAAATATATGTAACATAACATATAATAGAATTTAGAATAAGATATAACAAATTAAAAAAATTATTTATATAATTTAAAATAAACAATATTGTTAAATAAAACAATTTACACCTAATTTTGTAAAAAGCATAATTTTCATAATATTAATCGGATTTCAATGAAACGAAAAGCATTGTTCTTGAAATTTTATTTACTTTCATAAGAAAATATAAAATTCAAATTTTAAAACTTTTAAAATTTAAATTTAAAAGTCAAAGTTTGACCCGATTGACCAAAATTCACATTTTCTGGAAATATTCAATTTATGCATGTTTGAAATTCTAATCCACATCAAAATCAACATTTATATTTCAATTAACAAAATATATTCATTTTAAATAAATAAAATAAAGTTTATTTAAATTAGCAATTTAAATTTAAATAATTAAAATATACAATTACAATAATCAGAAAATACAGGGTTGTTACACTCTCCCCCACTCAAAACTTTTCGTCCTCGAAAAGGAATGAGGTACGAGAAAGCATAGAAAAAGATAGACTGAAATAGGATTTAGACAAGGTGACAAGAAGATTAAAATTATACCTGATAACTGTTGCTATAGGTAAGTTTAACAATGTGGAGATGATCTTCCCAAGATCCTCCAGAACCAAGAACACAAGAACGAAAAAGATTCAGATGAGTAAGCAGTGCTCAGATCCATATAAGTACCCAAGATTATCAAAGATTATAGAAAGATTTCTAAACAGACTGGTATAAGCAATAGCCTCCCCATTCTGTTGCAAGATAAGGGAAACAAGGACAACTAAAAGATAGTTTGAAAAACAAAATAAGATAATAAATTTGAAACCATGAAAATTTCAACTTAAATTGATTATAAATCTTACATAAGTTAAATAAATCTAAACTATCTCTAATTTCATTATCTTATCATCCAATTATCTTAAATTAACAATTTCAAAAATCATGGATTTGAAAAAAAATCATTTATTATATTCAAAATGTACTTAACAAAATTTAATTCTTCCTTATTCCTAATTAAATTTTTTAATTTATTCCTCTCAATATCTCTTATCACCCATGTTAAATATATTTATACTAATTATAACTGCTTTAATTTATTCTCAGTTTCTTTAACATCATTTTATATTGTAAATTATTCCATTACCCTTTTCTTTATTTACCTCTGTCAATCTCTTTTATAACTAAAATTTAAGTATATAACATTTATAAAACCACTCAAATTTTATTTACAAAAACTTTTTTTTATTGTACATTATCCAATTACATATTCAACTTCTGAACATTAAGGTAAGTTATATTGGAATGAAATTGTTTATTATACAAATAAAACTTTCTAATTCAATTATTTCAAGCTTGAATATTTATCCAAATCTTGAAATTATACTTAGAAATTATCCTTGAAGATAAAATTTAGGAATTAAATTTCCGATAAATTCCAAACTATTTAGAGATAAATAAATGCTCATATACTCTATATATATATATATCCATTCAAATTCAAATCATATATCAGCATATGTTATAAATCCAGTCTTATTTTAGAAATTAAAATCAACTAAATTTTCCCAAATCAAAACTGTAGCAAGACTACGGAATGGTCACTTCACTTTGAAACTCGAAAATGAATGTCGGTGATGCTGCAGTCATCACCGAAGTTATTTTCCAGCGACAAAGAGAAGAGCACTAGTTTTAAACTTTAAAATTTCTTTAGAAACAAATTTCTATTCAAAAATACTTTAAATACTATATCCTTTAAAACTTTAAACACAAAGTTTGAAATCCATCGGAAATTAAATTCTCAAATTCTTGTTTTACATTCATTTTAAATTTCCAAATAAATTTATAACCATGTTTTATAGTTCAATTAGATATATGAAACAATAGAAAATGATATATAAAATCAAATATTATTTCTTAAAAACCAATTCAAATAAAATCCAGATAAAGATTTATAATATAGTTACAAAATTTATTTCATTACCCAATTTGAAAAAAACATATTGTGTCAGTTTGCTCTGTTCAAGTGTTTTGGAAATCTTATCGTTAGCGTTGATCAGACGAATCGATCAGAAACCCAAATCAACATCAACAACTCAAACAACACAGTATATAAAACATTTTATATTACTACAAATATACTTCAAAAATGATTTGACGATAAGTTGGAAATAAAGATGAGATGAACAGATAAGGAAGATGGATAAGCTTATATAAATCGCGGGCAACCTTAACCTGGTCAACCGTGACTTAAAGAATAAGATCGATGTGGATTTCTTGGGTAAATCGACATTCGATCTCAAGATGTAGAGTTCGAAATTATAAGAGATACTAGCATCTAAACCGAGGATATAGAATCTCTGGTGAATCGATGTTGTTGTAAAGGAGTTTCCCCCTTTACAAATAAATTTGAGGTTGGAGAGACCGCCAACTCATTATGAAGATCTTTTGAAGTGGAGTTATGGGATACTCCAGAAACAAAAGAAGATAAATAGTGAGGGACACGAATGGATTTTGGAACCACAGAGAATGTTCCAAAATTCAAAGGAATTGAGTAAAAAAGGAAGAGGTTTAAACTCGAATGAAAGTGATTCTGTAAATACATTTACCCTATATACTGAGTTTTTCCTAGAGCTACCAAAGCTCTGATACCAACTGTAACGGGCCGCGCCAGTGGGGTAACGCCCACCGTAGCATACATTGGTACCTGTGTTCTGCCTTTACGGCCAGCCTCTCGACTGCACCAACCCCGCGGGACATGTAGGAGTAAGAGTCATCCGCTCGCTACCCAAACCAAATGCGAGAACCCCCTATCATGCTGCACCCTCCAAGTGCAATGGCAGACATACATGTTAGACTTGAATTGCT
This sequence comes from Allium cepa, assembly GCA_030765085.1. Taxonomy (NCBI): domain Eukaryota; kingdom Viridiplantae; phylum Streptophyta; class Magnoliopsida; order Asparagales; family Amaryllidaceae; genus Allium; species Allium cepa. Next base: position 916,780,643 of record CM060932.1, read on the forward strand.
CAAAATAACGCGTTGTAAACAAAATTTGGCAAATCTCAGAATATACAGTAAATACATAATCACAGACATAGAGTATTTAATAATGCAGCGGAATTTAAAAGAAATAGTAGTTCATGAAGCTACTATATAAAAATAAGATACAACAGAGCTAAACATGATACAACAAAAAGTAACAAGATACATCAGGTACAAATCAGAATACATCACTGAAATCACTGGATGCAGAAAGCAAAATATATGGCTGGATCTTCAAGGAAAGCTCCAACTCCGAAGGTGAATCTTGAATGCTAACTCACTCAATCTGACTCGAGCGTAAAGCAAAATACAAAACACTCGAGTCAAGACATAAATACTTATGAACTGTAAATAAACTCAAGTGAACAGTAACAAAATGCACCAGTAACTTAAAGGATGCTTGGGATCACCCATCCTTTAAGGATCCGTTAAACTATTTACTATGTAGTAATATTGCGCTACTATAATAACGTCTACAGTAAAATAAACATACTTTTAAATAGCGTTCCGGGCTACCCATATCACCCTTCACACATAATAGTCCCAGTAGTCCATCCAATATCATGCCATCTCCACTCTGGGTGACTGTCAGAGGATTTAACACGGGCTACGGGAGAAAAACAAACTCGTAGTAAAGGCTCGGTATGGTAGGTGACACGGCACACAAGGCAATGCCAGGGTAGATATACCAATTACGCACACGGGCTGGTGGTAACGCAGCAGCCACATACGCCCACCTCGGAACACACTTCCAATCAAAATCGGAGGATGACCATCTAATCAATCACCAGTAAGAGTATAGTATCGAAGGAATGTGTCCGACCAGAGGTGCTACCTCCTTTGGTCCGAGATCGCTCCTGTTTTAGCCACCTTATGCCAACTCACGGGAGTTGGGTCCACGTAATATACCTCAAGAACGTCGCCACCATCCTACTTCATTCTGGAATCTCCACCGCGTACACGGTTGTAAAAGTGGTTTTCGGAGTTGGCAGAGAGTATGACAACTTCCGATCCCGGTCTCTTTAACAACCAAACGTTATTATAACGCCGTGGTCATTTCAAAATAGTTTATATTTCAAAAGGATAAATCATTTCTTTTCAAAACTATATTCCTTTCAAAATAGTTTACGCCTCGAAACCAAAACCATTTTTATTTCAAAACTATTTATTCAATCAAAATAGTTTATACTTCGAAACCAAAATCATTTTTATTTCAAAACTATATTCAAATAAAAATAGTTTATACTTTATCATTTCCATCTCAAACCTATATCCACTTCTAAAAATCATAATACTTTCAAAGTTATAACTCTTTCGAAACCAAAATACTTGAAGTCATTACACTTTGAAAATCATAACATTCTGAAATCATACATTTGAAATCATGAAACATTCATTTAATTCTTTACATTTTACATATTTATTTCCAATTTAATTCAAAATTTCATATTTCCAATTTAATTCAAATCAAACCATCAATTTCAATTCAATTCAGTTTTCTAACAAAACTTTTCAAATCTTATAAATTTCAAATATAGATTTGATCTACAAAATAAGCTATCCAATTTTAATATGTTTCCAAACTTTAATATCCCACATTTCAAAACTAAACTTTATAATTCCATATATTCATATCTCAAATCTAATTTCATTATTATGTAGTTTTGAAATATTCATTTCATAAATCCAATATTATTAAAATGAACTTAAATTACAATTAAACCAAATATCTTTTCATACAAATATAAACTTCAAATATTCCTTTATCAAATAAAGCAAAATCAAATATCATTCAACATTCACAGTCTTTATTGAAATAAAGATCAAATCATTTCCACACCATTTCAAAATCATTAAAATATTACATCCTTTCAAAACTTCATAATCAAATCAATATTTGAATTCAAATCCAAATATTCTAAGTTAAATATTATTTAAAAATCAAATATGTCATTCATTTATTATTTCAAACATCATTACCAAAAATACAATCCAAAATTCCATTCAAAAATTCATTTATTATATTACATTTCATTCCGTTTAACACATAACCAAGTAAACTTTATTTAAATTCAAATTCAATTTAAATTCCTTAAAAAATCAAATTTAAATATTCAAAACTTCTAAAATTTCACAGATAATCCATTTCAAAAGTTAAATTATTTAATACTTTAAAATATAGCCCAAACAGTGTTAAAATCTATAACATTTCAAAACATTGTCAAATTATAGCAACGACAGCATTTATAAAGTGCTATCGTAGCTTATATTTTCGAAAATGGTTTATTTCAATAATAGCGACATTTATAAAATATCGTAATAGATATTTAGTTATTTCAAACATTGTTAGATTCAAAACAATAGCATTAAAATGCTGTCAAAAGACTAAAGCATTTTGAAAATGCTATAAAATTCCAGGTTTCATTTTAGCTTTTCAAAAATAATAATAAAACTCCAAATTTTTATTATTACAACTTAAAAATCATATTTCTAGACTTCAAAATTTCACATTTAAAATCATTTTAACATATGATTTAACACAATAAAATTTTAAGATCAAATATTCAATTTCGCAAACTCCGTTCATTTATTAAGTCAAAATTCACTGTTTATTAATTTATAAATTTAATAAACTTAAAATTTTACTTCAAATATCATTTCAAAACTTTAAATTTAATTTCCATTATTTATTTACATCTTAAAATAAAATTTAAAGTCAAACGTCACATTTACTCCAAATTTACATACTTGAATTCACTTAAATTCACAATTTCAAGATTTAATATTTTTACTTTTTTAAAACCATAATATATATATTTTTAAATCAAAATTTCATACTTTTGAAAATACATATTTAAAAAAAATCATTTAAAAATATACCATGGGGTCTGTATATAATTTTCTAACCTAGGTCAACTGATACGGATATATATCATTTCAATCCGTAATTTACAAAGAAAACCGGGTTTTATCATTTCAAACCCGCAATCCCAAGCCAAATAAAATACAATAAAAATCGCTCAGGCCTATCATTTCAGCCCATAACGATTTTTCCCTATTCTAAAGTCCATTCGGGTACGTATCATTTCATCCCATAGTGATTCTATTCTAACAGGGAACTTGCAGTGTGAATATATGCATAAACAATATAAACAATGCCAATGTCACAATATAATGTCATATATCAGATGTCAGGTGATAATTAACAGTTTTAACATGGTAATAACATGGCATAGCATATCACATGATCATCATTAACTTGCATAAACATTTTATATTACCAAACACTTGTCATCAATTCACTATTTCATAAGTATAAATGTCAGAGTGAGAAAGACTCACCTTTTACGAAGCTAGAGACAAACAACACACACAAGAGCGATTCCAAAGGCACGACAAGCACGATTTGATTTGAATTGATGGAGACCCTTGTGAACAACACAAAATATAACATACATAAGCACAAATATAGATATCGACATACAAATATAATCGATAACTTTAGTTTGCAGAACCGTTGCAAAACAAGAGAGATGACCAAACCTTAGAAGCAAAAGACTTGCACACGACAACATAAGCTTGTCACATGATCAAATGGGCTTGATCTCACCACACTAGGCTCTGGTTTGGGTCATCTATTGTGACGCCCCACCTCTATACCCACGCTAGCCAAGAACACTCCGGAGTAGTGCTGTCAACTAGCACGGAGAATAAGGCTGTTGAGGAGCGACCATCCATGTAATTGCTTATCACACGGTGGCTATAAATAATCTTCGGAAACAAACATAGAAATAATCATATCACAAATCAGTCACAGATATTCATATCACAAATGCGGAAGAAGATATGAATATATAACTAACACATGAAAGTGTACATCAGAGTAGTGGTCAGTAAGATCCACGATAATACAAAAGAATAGCAACACATGCTATACAAAAGAATACAACTATGAGTCTATATCTCAAGTGTTACAACAAAAACTGCTAATCTAAACAGTTAGCCAAAAGTCAGAGTGATGAATCCCTGGGAAGAAGTCAAGCAGAAGCACCTGTAACATCTCGGTCTGACCCGAGTATTATTTAAGAAAATAATAAACGGGTCAGTCTAGCTATAAATATCAGATGACATGATATAACATAAAAGATATGGCATAAACATAAACATCCATAATGACATACCACTATAAGTATGTAAATAACGATCAACAGAAGATCAATCAATAAGAGATAATCAATATCACAAGAATCTTCTCAAAGATTCGGAAAGGGCATCATACCCCAAACTTGTACTCATAACAAGTCAATGACATAAATTCTAGAAATCAATGCAAGAAGTCCAGAAATCATAGAAAAGAGAAAGTGGCCTATCACATGACGGTCCGAAGACCAAGGGGAGCTACCCCACATGTGTGAATGGAATCACACAGATTAAGGTCCGGACTAACCAAAAAGCAAAAAGGTATGTGTGAGTGGAATCACACAAGTGGTGTCTAGTCTAACCTCGCAACAAGAGACATCGCACAGTTGCTAGTCTAAATCATCAGAATGATCTTCATGATCAACAAGAAATGTCAATTACACTAAGCTAGTAAATATAGAAGTTTAGCTTCATGTCCCATAACCACTTGCTTAACTTAAATATTTACGAACAAACTGTAAATCTTCACTAATAAAATTGTCACAAGAGGTTCAATCGAACAAGTCCAGGAATTAACCGACGAAGTGAACGCAAGCGTTTCATACCACTTGTTTTACTAAGTCGTTTAATTAGATTTCTCATCCGAGTGAGGTAAAGGTTTGTATATACTAATAGATTGGAAAACGGTTTAAGAAAAGAGCTTTGTTATTAAAAATAGAGTTGAAATTGTTTGTTAAAAGAGTTTTGATATTTACTACTAGTATTGAAACCTTTGTATTATAAAGTGACAAAACACAGAAGCAATTGTAGAAACAAGCAGGCACAAAAATCGCATACGGAGATGTGAATAAAATCCAAGTAAATCAGCTCAATGTGAATAAACGACCTAGTGGTGTTCGCGAGTTAGCCGAAGCGAGCGACCTAAGAGAGACGAGCGACTTAAGGAACTCGCGACCTAACATTTGAATGGGTCAAGCGACCTAAGTGGTCAGGCGACCTAAGGTCTTACGACCTAACGACCTACGGTCTAAAGGCCACGCAACCTAGAGGATCTGCGAGCTAACGAGGCCGACCTAAGGTGCAAGCGACCTAAGGGACAACGGGCTAAAGTATGGTACGCGACCTAAAAGATGGCGCGACCTAAAGTGAGAGCAGGTCGAGCGACTTAAGGCGATGCGCGACCTAAGACCTAGCGACCTAAAGGGATGCGCGACCTAAGAGAGGCATCAGGTCGAACGACTTAAGGGTGATGCGACCTACGACCTAAGCTCAAATACGAGCTACGAGCTAGCGACCTACGACCTAAGCTCAAATGCGAGCTAAGGCCTACGACCTAAGGCCCTAACGTACTAACATTTGTCGCGACCTAAGTGGTGACGACCTAACAAGGAAAGGCTGAGCGACCTAACACTGCAGAGGGGATTTAAGGCCAGAAACGACCTACGACCTAAACCCCATACGACCTAACGTGAAACGACCTAACTCCGAAGTGAAAATTCAAGGCAGTGCGACCTAGCGCGATAACACGCGAACGACCTAAGGGTTAGGTCGCGAGCGACCTAACTCCGAACACACGAAAATGGCCAGAACGACCTAAGTGCAGAAAATTCACCAAAACGCTAAAAATTTGGGTTTTTCGCCAATCCAATCCAAACCAAATGCTAATATGCATGCAAAAATGATAGGGAATCATTCCCAATAGTCCAATATAGTTATAGGCTAGAATTGTGAGATAAAAATCTCACCTTTGCACCAAATATCAATGAAAATGAAGTTTTAAGCAAGCAAGAATCAATCCTTCTTCTATCTAAGCACAAGAAGCTTGAATCCAATGTCTTCTTCTTGAATTTGGAGTAGAAAGATGGATTGCAATTGAATTTGAGTTTTGGAATTTTAATTTCCCATTCCCTCCACCATTAATGCCAAGCTTGATTAGTTAGGAAATTTATGAAGAGTAAGGAGAAGAGGGTTGGAACTTGGGCTTAATAGGCTAAACTAACCCAAAGTCCAAAGCGGGAAAAGTTAGTGAAATTTCACTAACTCCAAACCTATCGATGTTTATACTTAAAAAAGTTGTAAACGACATTTCGAACTCAATGGAAGTGGTCTCGAGTCCTAATTTAACCGTTTGCAAAAAGTAGCTTTTCGGACCAAAATCCGATTAACGAGTTAATATTTAAATAAAATATTTAAATACAAACTCGATAAATATGCGGGTTGTTACAGGTATGGCAACCATAAAGGTCAGGTTACAAGTGGATGAAGGCGGTGGAAGAGTTGCAACATGAAGCATACATGGGTTCAAGGCAAATATGTGAAGTTTTTGGTACATTTTGACTCGGCTATGACCACATATAGGCTCAGCCATGGGGTCTGCATGTCAGGTCAGATCTGGAAAGTAGTGAATGGGCAGCCAGAGGTGAAGTAGATGATGGTGGTGGTGGCTAAGGGGTGGCCAAAGGCAACTATGAAGGCAATAGTGGAGTATAGGCTTGGCTAGCATTGTTTTGGTGAAGTGCTTTGCAAATTTGAGGTGGTGGCTTCATCTAATGGTCATGTCCAGAGGCGGTGGTCAGAGGAGAGGGGGTTGGTGCTGCTGTAGATGGTGGAGAGGATGGTGGTCAGCAAGGAAAGAGGTGAGGCCAAGCAAACATGAATAAGAGGAAGGCTAAATCAGTGAAGAAGAGGGAAAATTGTGAAAAGAAAAGCCATTGTTTTTTTTCTTTTTTTTTCCTCCATGGCCGTGATTTTTAGGGGATGAGAAGTCTTTCCTTTCACGTGAAAAAGAAAGAAGAATACATGGCTGAAGAATGGAGTTAAGGCAGCCAACTGAAGAGATGTTGGTTGAGAAATGAAAAGACAGAATACAAAAAGGCTTAAGCAAATAAAGAGTCACAAAGCTTTCAAATTTCCACCATTTCTTTTTAAAATTTAAATACATCTAAAATATATATAAATACAGATAAAACACGAAAATATAGTAAATAAACAAAAATAAATAAATAAATATTAATTAAATATAATTAAATTAAGAAAATAACAAAGAAAATGTAAATTAGGCTTGAAAAATTGAAAATAAATGAAATGAACTTTGGAAAAATTGTATGTACATGAAAAATATTTAAAAATAAAGATAAGAACATAAAAATAAAATGCATACATAAAAATGAATAAATAAATTTTAATTAAATATAATTTAAATGAAGAAAATAGCAGAAAAAATAGAAACTAACCTTTAAAAATAGAAAATAAATTCAACGAGCTTTGGAAAAATTCAAACATCACTTTAAAAATATTTAAAAGGTAAAAATATATGTAACATAACATATAATAGAATTTAGAATAAGATATAACAAATTAAAAAAATTATTTATATAATTTAAAATAAACAATATTGTTAAATAAAACAATTTACACCTAATTTTGTAAAAAACATAACTTTCACAATATTAATCGGATTTCAATGAAACGAAAAGCATTTTTCTTGAAATTTTATTTACTTTCATAAGAAAATATAAAATTCAAATTTTCAAACTTTTAAAATTTAAATTTAAAAGTCAAAGTTTGACCCGATTGACCAAAATTCAAATTTTCTGGAAATATTCAATTTATGCATGTTTGAAATTCTAATCCACATCAAAATCAACATTTATATTTCAATTAACAAAATATATTCATTTTAAATAAATAAAATAAAGTTTATTTAAATTAGGAATTTAAATTTAAATAATTAAAATATACAATTACAATAATCAGAAAATACAGGGTTGTTACAGTTTTATTTTGAGTTAAGAGGTTGAACACTTTTGTTATTTAAATTAATTTAGTTGATTCTTAAGTTTATTTAACTTGATATGTAATTAAGTAGTTTACTAAAGAATTAATACGTTTTTGTATCATATGCTGATAACAAGAGATTTTGAAATTTATTTCGAAGTAATAAATTTCAAAAGGGGTATCTTGTGATAAAGTAAGGTTTTAATTATAGATTAAATAAATGGATAAGTAATATAAAGGTAACTAATTTATTAAGAATAGTTAATTAATTAATTATGAAATAATTAAATTATATATTAATTAATTCATAATTCAGAATAAATTGATTAAGTAATTAGTGATTAAATTACTTAATTGGAAACTATTTAGGGTAAATAGTTAAATAATTAATTAGGAAACTAAATATGGGTTAGTTAATAACGAGTATGATGGAAGTAAATGATAATTAATTAATGTAAATGATTATCGAATAATTAATCTAAGTAATTAATTTTGGACAAATGTAATAAATGTGAATGGGTGATTAGTTAAATTATTTTATGTAATTAACTAAAGGCAAATTACTTATGGTAATTAAAAGTGACAACTAAGGATGGATTAATCAAGGTTAATCAATTAAGAAACAATTAAGTGATAAGTAATTAAGAGGTTATTACTTAATGTAAAGGAATTATTATGAATAATTACTTAATGAAGTAATTAAAGGAATTAATTACTCAGTATATTTAAGTTGATGTGGTTAATTTTAGTTAATTAATTCAGTTTAATTAACTAAAAGTAATCAATTGATGTTGAGTTAAGCATAATTACTTAAGGTAATTAATGAGGTATAATTACTTAGTGAAGTAATTAGTGGATAAATACCATATGTAATTAATTTAAGGAAATTACTTGATGGGTAGTAATTAAAGGATAATTACTTGATGGAAGAAATCAAGTAATGATTACTCGGTGTAATTGAAGAACTGATTTATATAATAAATCAAGGAGATGGTTTAATCGATGAAGTAATTAAGGAAAGTTAATTTCTGATTGTGATTAATCAAGATTGATTAATAAATGTAATTAAGTTAAAGGTTAATTATTATATGAAATTTACGAATAATTAACTAGTGAAAGTAATTAGAGGATCATTAATTAATGTAATTAACGAAAGTGATCAATCTTTCTTATTAATGATTTAATGATAATTGGTGCTTTGAATTGGTTAATATCTCTGATATGAATTACTTTGTGATATGATATGTTGGATGGACGATGATAATGTGATTATCAACCAATTATGGATTGCTGAGTAAAAGTGTTATTTGAAAATTAAAGTTGAATTGTATCTAATTGTATAACTTGGGTTTAGATGACATTGGATTCGAAGAGACCGGAGTCGGGTATTAGTAAATACCTGAAACCACTTCGATTCTTTATAAATTGTTATGTGAAATAGGTGATGTCAATAACAACTTGTGGAGATGTAAATTGATATGAGTTACCCCGGGTTTATATAGTTGTATGCTTTTGTATTCCATGTTAGATGGGTTTACTCACGCTGGTTTCCAGCCTGACCCGGGTGTTACTTTGATGTAATGCTCGGGTCAGACCGAGTATTACAGATTTCCATGTAGGGACGTTCTGGAGCTCAGGAGGCGAGCTGGATGGCTGGAACGTATGGAGTGTTTACCGCTGTGTTATATTATTGTATTTATCTGAGACTTGTTAAATTGTATCTGTCCAATGTTATATACAATCGTTGTAACTCTGATATATTGATGTAAATTGATAGATACAGTTTTATTTGGCATAACTATTATTATTGATATTATATTTTATCCGCTGCGAATGTGAGATGGTGTGTTTCTTTTCTGTTCTTCTTCTATCTCTTTCTTCTTTTCTCTAACTATTTGGAATTTTCGGGATCGAAAATTCCGGGTCGTTACAAGTTTTGATGTTTAATAAAATTCATGTTTCTTAGTACTGAGTTGTCATTAATTATTTATTTTGTAGGTTTCTATCCTCTTTGCTATGGGTGTTGTTTCATATGAAAATAATCTAATTGGTCTTGGTTTTTATTTCATCTAAAAGGAATGCTTAATGAAGATCGGTCTTTAGTTTTTATGTCTGATCGTCAATGGGGTCTCATTTTAGGTGTTCCTAAAATAATTCCTTCTTCATATCATAGCTAATGTTTACATCATATGGAATAAAATATTGGTACTATTGTCAAGGCGGCTAAAGGTGATTCATCTATTGTGGATTTATTCAAGCTTTGTGCTAAAGCTTCTCATGTGTATGATTTTGAGCAATATCTTTCTAAATTTAAAGATATTAGGGGTACGTGTAACGATCCCGGTTTTGAATCAAATTTAAATTGGTAACTAAAATAAAATTTGGTTTTAATTGTGAATTTAATTAAAATTTTCCAATTTAAAATAAAGATATGTGTTGTTTATTTCTGCGTATATAAATGGATTTTAATAAGAATTTTGGATTGAAATTCTTTAATAAATATATTGGAAAAAAAATTGGATTTATTTTGGAAATTAAGTTTCAAAACATTTCCTTTAAAAAGTTATATAAGTGTAAGTCATAGAAAGTGTATAAATATAAACATTCATTCATTTAAAGGGAATAATAACTTGAATTTAATAATTTAAAAAAGAATAAATACCAAGCTTTAATTTATACATAACTTTGAAAATTAATAAGGTAAACATTAAATAAGTATAGTAGCTTAGGCTTGAATTTGACAAAAAAGATTTAAAATACATTTTTATATACAATGAATAAATATAGTTGTATATTTATAATTTAAAAATATAATACATATGTTAAGTTATAAAACATAAGAGATAAATTGATTCACAAATTTTAAAATGAAAAGGGTTTAAAATAAAAATTATAAATTAAATTAAGCAAGGAGTTAAATGTAAATTTTGCTTGTATTTACAAGTGTAAAAGAATTAAATTATACATTAACAAGTGTAGTTATTTTGATGCAAGAATAACAGTGGCAAAGACGTTTTCTTTTGAAATGATCAAAATGTTTTAAACTAGGCTGCTCATTTTTAGTCCAAAAAAAAGTTTTCTCAGTTTTAAAAACTTCTCAAACCTGAGAAAAATAATTTCAAACCAGAAAGGAAATCAAAGAGCCGGTTCTACCCAAAGCTGATCAAAGTATACATCAAAACAGGAGAAAGATCAAACCAGATCAAAGCTTCAACTCAAACAAACCAAACTTCAGTTTCAAGCTAAATCAAAACTGTCTTTGACATTTCAATCTAGGGTCAAGCTTTAGATACAACAAAATCAAATAACAAGCGAAGTTAAAATCAAAACCAAATGGTAGATCAAACTCAAAGATTTAAGTTTAAAATCCAGTTCCAGGTTCCCTGTTCTTCTTTAATAGGTGAGCAAACTTTTATTTTAAGACTTGAATCTGTTTATTTAACTTGATATTTGTGATTGATTCATGAAGTAAAATGTTTGCATGAATATAGAAATGATTGTGTGTATATAAATAAATATACAAATGTTGAATAATGCATGTCTGTGAACAAGAACATTACCTCTGTTCTAAGTATACAGGTTTCAAAATCGGTTCTAAATTTAAAATCTCATCCTCTAATTCATTTTAGACATTGTTGTTCAAACACAAAATGCTTAATTAGTAAGGTCTAAATTTTAAAAATTATTTCTAAGTGAAATTGATTTAAGTTTTTCTAGAAATATAAAATATATGGTAAGAACCCAAGGCAGACCAAAAATTCGACTTAAATAATTGATTATCTCAATTATACAGTCTGATTCGTTTTTAAAATGGTGAATTTTGATAATAAAATCCTGATTTTTAAGTTAATATTTTTTGTGAATTCTTGAATTGAACTGAGAAGGGTTTTCGTTCGATTTCTGGTGATTGGAGTATGGTGGTAGGTCGAGATCAAGCCTGGAGGTGGATCTTGAGTCAGGGTTCAAGGGAAAAATGGTGGAAGAGTTTTTTAATCGCCGTGGTAGTGCACGAAGACGAACTAGGTTTTAACAACTTGTTTTGGTCATCATGGTTGTCGAAGCTCGTGTGTCATCAGGGTTGCATCGGAGTCGATGGGTGATGGGGGAATCGAAATGTGATGTCATGACGCTGCTCAGGGTAGGTCGACGAGTTTTTAGATTGTCGTAGGCGGCGGTGTAAGGCGTTCTTTTTTGATTAATCTTGGGTTCCAAGTGTTTGACATTGTTTAATTTTGATTTTCCAAATCGATCATCGACTTGGGTGGTAGAAGAGTTCATGTGAGTCGTTGATGGTCTAAAGGCGTCGGTGACGATGATCGAAACGTCTTCGTTTGTTTGTGCAGGTGCACAAGTGTCAGTGTGTCAAGGTAGTTGTTGTTGGATTTGGAGGGAAGCGATTATCTTGGGTGTTATCTCAGGAAGGTTGGGTTGTAGCTCGAGTGATGTATCAAGTGGGTTTGTGTTAGCATTGCAGCTTACAGGGTTTAAATTTTGAAATCAAAATAAAGTTCAAAAATAAGAAGGAGGGGAGACTCGGGTATTAGCTCGGGGATGAAGTGATTTGGCTCGAGGGTTTTTCACTTGTAAGTTGACCAAGCTAATAATAATAAAAAAAAAGTAATATCAACCAGTTTTAAAAAAAATAAAGAAGGAAACATGAAAAAAGTTTTCAAAGCAAAGTATTTATCAAGTTTTCAACAAGCTTCAAGGAATTGAATTTAAAAGTTAGAAGTTTTTAAAATTGTTTTGATTTTAATAATTATATGTTTGGTTAATTATTTGATTTAAATCCCTAATTATTTTCAAAGAATTTTTATGATGTATTTAGGTGAGTGTTTAAGGTAAGTATTTTAATTATAAATCTAAAGATCTTAGGCTAATTTATATATTAATGATAATTAATTCCAAAGGTTAATAAATAAGATTTGAATGATAATTATAATAGTGGTTTATCTCTTAATTAATTAAGATCTTAAATAATTGAAGAAGAATTAGTTGATATAAGTAATTAAAAGATAATTACTTAAAGAATAATTACTTAATGCAATTAATTAAAGAATAATTACTTAATATAAGCAATGAAAGGGTTAATTTGTTAATGGAATTAATTAAGGGTTAACTAATAAATTTGTAATTAAAGATTATTACTTAATAATTGAAGGGTAATTTATTAAGAAATTAAAGGATAATTAATTAATAATTAATGGTTAATTAATTTATTATTAAAGATTAATCAATAAATGATTAAAAGTTAGTTAATTAAAATGGTTTGTAATTAATTAATGTTAACTAATCAGGATTAGCAGTTTATTAATCAGGTTTAAGTTAAGTTATAATCAGGATTGAGTAATTAATTCACAAGTAAATAATTTAATTTAAAATTTAATTGAATTAACTAAGGATTAAACAATTAATTAATCCTTCCTATAAATGATTATTGAATACTTAGATTGCTTATGAATATTTGTATTGTATGAGATGCCTTGAATTAATTGTCCTAGCTGATCTGTGATATTTTGTTCTGTGAATTGAGCTGTGTATAATTTATTTATTTATTTATCTGTGATACATTTGTATATTATCTGTGAATTTATGGATGAACGATAAGCGTTATAGATCATACCGCTTATCGATATTGCTGTGTTTGGATTGTGATGATTGATGATGTTGCACTATTGTGTAAAACCCCTAGATTACGCTATACACACACAAATATGGATTGCACGAAGAAATTGGTAAAGTCACAGTTTTTTGAAATGGTTTTAAAAATTGAATTTTGAATTCAAAAGGTTTGGAAATGAAATTGGGTTGAATATGAAAAACTTTGAAAAGGAATTTTAAAGATAGAAGTTATTTTGAATAACTTGATAAAGTTTTGAAATTTAAATAGTTTGATTTGACTTTAAATTCAAGATTTGAAATTGACTTCTATGTTTGGAAATTATGTTTTAAAGGATTATACAAGTTATAAATGTGTTTATATGGGCTTTAAACCATTTTAAAAATATTATTTTGGAAATTTAAATTTAACCCAAGTTTTAGACTTGATGGTCTTTAACTTATGCAAATGTAATCGGATTTTTCCGAAACGGAAACCTTTGTTTTCAAATAATAATAGCTTTCATATAAAGAAAGTATTTCCAATTTATGTTGAAAAGATTTCAAGCTTGAAATGAATCTTTGTGAAGGATTGTTGAACTTTGTTTTGAAATTGAAGAGGATCTTAAAGGTGTATCTTTTGTATAAAATATTTGGAATTGGAATTGTTTTAGAAGCCATGAATAAATCTTTGTGAAAGATTGGTGAATTTTGTGAAATGAATCTTTTGTTTAAAGATTTGAAAATGGTAATTCGTTTAAACCATTTTGAGAAGGTTTTGGGTTTTAAGTTGTGACTTAACTAAGATACAACTATATCCATATGTTTTTAAATACCGCGCTCATTATTCGGTTTAGCCGGCGGAGGACTTTGTGTTATATAACCCATTTCGAATATTGATAAGATGATATGGATAGCATTTGAAGACCGGTGGTGAAGGCCGGATATTTTCGAAAGCGTTCGAAAGTGAAAGGATAACCCATCGAATGTCTCTACACCAAATGGCCCCGATATAGAGATTTGATCACCCTTTGTGATGGGAAGTCTAGACGTGATTAGGAATTATCCGGATTGCAAGGGCTTCTTTGTGAAGTGCCTTCGGCTCTGTTCGAACCCGAAACAAACTTGTATGGTTGTGTGTCTGACATTACACTTTGAAATGTAAAGCTGGTTTCTTCAAATACATTTCTGTTTGGTGGCAGAGAATTTATTCTCTTAGCTTAACACCCTTCTCTGAGACGTACGAACTCAAAGGTTATGTAATTGAAGGTTACTAGTGATACATTTCCAATTTGGTAATATGACATACGAAGTGCTGCTGGTCATTTGTTGATCAAAGAAAGGCTTTGTGTAAAACATAGCTTTGTGGACGAGATTGCATCAGGACGTCACACCTCGGAAATGGTCGAAAAAGAACAGATGCAACAAGGTTATTAGGGGTCGCGCCCCTAGAGTATGTCCATTTCTTCTGAAGGGTGGTATCATGGTATGGAGCCCAGATACTTAACTCATGGGGACACTGCAATTTTATTACTTTGTGGTTGCTTTGTGGTTGAGAATCCTTGAATAAAGGTCGCTAACGACCGGGGATAGCATACTTGTAGGTGTTACTCCGGGCAGGGATAACCTGGCCTTGTGCTGGTAGAAAGCCTTGTAGGTTCTCGGAGCGTCCCTCCAGAGGCGTACCCAATTGGCAATAGGAAGTTCCTTAGCCTGACCATTTGTTGGAAATCCAATTTCCAATACGCGCCTTGTATAGTTTTAGGTATAGAACCTGCCATTTAAAATGGTAGTTATAGTAGGCATACTATAATGGTATGTATGCTGGCTAGGATTAATATTATACCTACAAATGTTTTATGCACTCCGCACTAATAATAATATCAAAAGAATTTTGTGCAGTAAGCATGTTTGACTATCATAAGGAGAAATCTTCTCCAAATGTGCGATGGCATTGTGTGTGTGCCGGGAGGCCTTATGGTAGTTTGATTTTCCAAAAAACATTGCGGATTTCTTTTAAAATCTTTTGTTTTGCTTTTAAAGATAAACTGTATTTTTTGCTCATACCAGTCCCATGACTGATCTGGAGTTTATTGTTCTCTTCCTAAACTTTGGGTGCCCATTCCACACGGGCAGTCTAGAGTTGGGATTTTCATATAATCAAATAGTAGGTGTAGATTCGTTAGGCTTCAGTCTTTGGAAATCTTCTTCAGTCTTTGGATAACTGACCTTGCTTAAGTTCAACGTGATGGTGGTTCAAGCTTGTGGTTTGGATATAACTGCTTTTAGATTGGAGTCTTCGAAGCTTTTGGGATGAGCTATTTGGTTTTGGAGCATTAGGGATGGAGTTGCAGTTTTGTAACGACCCGTAAATTTTAATTGTTTTAATAATGCGATTGATTGAATTTTTGTGAAATTTTAAATAATTAAATTTTGAAATAAAAATTTAATATTTAGAATACGTCTATTTGAACATAGAAAACTATAAATTTTTATCTGAAAATATGAAACTTTATTTTATTGTGTAATTCTATTTCAATTTATAGCAGTTAATATTTGATGATAATTAAATGTTTTTCAAACCTGAATTTTTTTTAGAAAAATTGTAAATCATATTCTGAGCAAGACGTCATATTTCATTTCTCCAAATTTTGACTGTTATTGCTCTGTCGATCTTATTTTCGATGAAATAGCAACATTTTCGTACTGATATCAATTTTTGATCGATGATCGTACCACTAATATCGATATACCATTTTGATCGTCTCGTCGTCCTGATCTTAACAGTATATTCAATTGTGTATTTCAGAGTCTGGTACGTGGTGGAATCCACGAAAACGATAACCGTATAGTTACCCGTTCGTGTCCATTTGTTCCCGTGACCATTCAAATATCTACCTTGTAATCAAGTAGCCTAGCTATTAATATTCTTGAATTCAATTACTGACTTTTATTTTTCCACTGGTTCCAATATTACACGCGGTTCCATTGGTTTTCCATTATCTCTGCCCTTTGTTCGTTTTCTCTGTCACTTTCATTCTAGAAAAATATTAATGTAGCCTTCTCTTTCCTTTCCTGTAGCTCAAAATTTCTTGCCTGAAGCCAACTCTCGTTTGTATAAAAAAGGCGAAAAGAAGCGTATGTTTACCTGAATCGAAAACACTCCCTTCACTTCTAAATTATATTTCCATGCCTGCACGTAATATATATATCTTCCTTTACCTACTTGTTTCCAAAACCAAGCATCGGCCTTCAACCAGCCCACATCACAGTGCCCACGTCCGCCTTGGCACAAATCATCTTTTCCGCTCCTCCTTCTTCTCTTCAACCGTGCTTCGTCCACCAACGCAGTCACATAGAGCATCCTCCGCCATAGCCCACGCGTAGCGCCAGCTTTCGAATTTTTTTTTTCACATCCCACTGCTCGCAGTTCCACCTGCGACAGCCGTGTGCGGCCTCTCTCCATCACCATGCAAGCAACGCGACAACCTCCGTCGTCACATCGCTTGCATCTTAACCGAGCTCCTCTTCATTGCCGAAGTTCCTCGAGGCCGAGCCTACCACCACCGCCTGCTTAGCCGAAGCTCCGGCCATCCTCCTCTCACGTGGCTCTCCTCCTCTCCTCCTCTAGCTTTACCGAGCGACTACTGCAGCCACGCATGCATCTCCATATATTGGATGCCAGTAAATATTGAGGTGATATATATTTACTTATATATATAGCATGTTTTATGTCATAAAGTAAGTATAATAGGTTGTACTTGGATTTTTCTTAACACATATATCAGCTTACAATATTTATAGCTTTTATATATATTTTAGAGTGACAGATGTAATATATATAAATGGGAATACGTACTTTTCAGTCTGCATAGATTTGTTATAACAGTAGATACAATATGTTTTGAATATTTTATCATCTGTTTAAAAAGGTATGGATTTATATATATAGTATAAGATATGGATCTGCGTCTATTTTATGAATACTATATGTGTGTGTGTGTGTATATATATATGTTTGCTGTTTATAGGCTACAGGTTAGTACATATATAGATAATTTTTTGTATATATATTTGTTGAAATAGATCTGTAGAGTTGTAAATATATTATATGGTATATTATAAAGATTTGGTAAGCACATGCTGTCAGTATTATAAAATTAGTATCTCTTTGTTGATAACATACATTATATAGGTAGTCTTACATATATAGTATATATTTATGTAATGTAATAGGGTATTTAATAAGGTTTTGTTATAAAATATAAGATCTGTTAGTTTTAACAATATGTTGGTTTATGTATTTTGTAATATTGGTATTCGTATTAATTCTCATAATAAACGATGGTTTTTAATACAATTCATATATATATACATACGTATATATGGGTTGGTTGCGAACACATATAGAGGTCTGTCTTGATTCTTTTTAGAATTATTTAAGTATGTGTGTTTATTTGTCTTTGTTTTGGTTAGTTCCATATAGTAGTTGCAGCTTTTTGTATTAGTTTATACATACGGTTAAGGTATATATAATGCATGTGTTTCATGGTGCATAGTAGCTGTTATATGATTTTAGCAAAACTGGTTTAAAGAAATAATGTGTATATGTTATAATGATTTTTATTTTAAAAAGTGTATATATATAGCTTATATAAGGTTATGGTGTACATTATGTATATATACATAGGATATGTTTGAATATCTATATAAGCACTTATCTCAAAATATATTATGAATGTTTATATTTTATTTTGATCTATGTGCTTCTATATATGTGTAAATAATGATGATCTTTAAATTGCATATATATATATATACACACATTATTTTTATATTTCTCTTAATTTAAATATTGATTTAATGAAATATTCATAATATATATACACACACATTCCGAATATTTCAAGCTATTGTGATTCGTTTCCATCGATTCCTATTATCAATTTATCCCATCTATATCCAGCTATTGATTTGTTTTCATAAATTTCATGATATTCCAGCCTTGCTTTGATCGTTGAATTCGTATTCATCGTGTCGTGTTTTGGAAATCTGTGGTTGGACTGTCGCATCTTGTTCTTATCTATTTCTCTAGCCTCGAAAGGTGAGCAGTCACTCACGATTAATATTCTTTTATTTATTAAATTTGATTTAAATTGAAACGACAATTGAAATATGCTGTTGTTAGTTATTTACACTGTTATATATATACTATTACTGCATCGGTTCACCTGTGACATCTGACACCATTATCTGTTATTTATATTGATGGTGCCTGTTATATTATTGTCATACCTGTTATCACTCCTATTAGTATAGAATTCATTATGGGTTGAAATGATACATACCCGAACGATATGTAGAATAGGAGAAAATTGTTATGGGTTGAAATGATAAACCCAAGCGATTTTCATTGAATTGAATTTGGGATTGTGGGTTGAAATGATATATACATACCCCTATATATTTAAATTGCGGATTGAAATGGTAAATACCCGTATCACTTGACCATAGGATAGAAAATTATATACAGATATCGTTGGTCTATATATATATATATATATATATATATATAATTTGAAATGATTATTATGGTTTTGGAAGGAAATATATGGTTTTATATAAATATTAATTTTGGATATTATATAAATGTTATTTTATATATAGTTAAATTCTTGATTTTAAGGTAGGCGTAAATTTGTTTTAATATAAAATAAGCTTAATAATAAAGTTTGATTTTATTGAAATATAATAGGTTAAGAATTTATTTAAATTATATTTTAATATCGAGTTTATAATGATTTAATAAATTAAGGTTGAGAGGATAGATTTGAAATTGATTTGAAATTGTATTTAATTAAGAAATATATTTAATTAGAAATCGATTTGGAAGTTATTGAATTTGGGAATTTTAAAGGATAAAAATTTATAACTTGATTTCGGTTAAGGTGATTTAGATGAATATTTCAAGTTTAAATAAGTTGAAGGAAATATTTAGTTTATTTGTAATTTGGGGTTTGATTTAAACAATATTAGATTTATTAATTGATATTTCAAAACTAAATAATAATACAGTTAAATTAAGATATATATGAAATTATCAAATTTAGTTTTGAGATTGTGAAATATTTAAAGATTTGGAATATATCGAAATTTAAATGGTTTATTTGTGGTTCAAATCTGTATTTGCAATTGACATAATGGTTCATTGAGAACTGAATTCAATTGAAATTAATGATTTGAGATTTGACTAAATTTGAAATTTTGGGACTGGTGTTGATTTGGAATTGATTTATGAAATTTGGGGAAGTTATTTTATTATATAAAGTATTTTTAAATTATATTTAAAACTATTTATATATGTTACTTTGTAAATTTATCCCATATAAACTACTTTAATATAAATTATTTTTAATATAAACTATTTTAAATTATAACTATTTTTATATAAACTATTTTAAATTATAAACTATTTTATTATATATACTATTATTTAAAAACAATTAAGTGGGAAGTGTTATGATTCCAAAGCATTATGATTTTTAAATTTTGATTTCCAAAGTATTATGATTTCTAAAGTGTTTGATTTAGAAAGTGTTATAACTTTGAAGTACTATGATTTTGTAAATGGATATATTTGAGATGGATATATTTAAAATGGAAGTGATATCCTATTGGTATGGATTTTGAAATGGTAACGATATTTTGGTTTTGAAATACAAACTATTTCGAAAGTTTATTAATGACCAATCGGTGTAATAATTACGTAGTTATTGAACAGTCTAGGATCGGTTTGGGACATACTCTCTGTCTAAACCGAAAACCACTTTAATAACTATTATACACGGAGTGTGATCCAGAATGAAGCGGTTGGAATGATGACGTTGCTGGATTTGAAGAAAGAGAACGATATTGGATAGCCTTGACACTTGTGTCAAAAATTGAAATGACTTAAACAGGAGCCGTGCCGGGCCAATGTGGTTAGCCACCTCTAAGCGAACACATTTCTTCGTAAACTACTCATTACTTGTTTTTTATTAGTGCGCACCCTTGAATTGGGAGTGTTGTTTCGCGGTGTTGCGATCGTTGCGGCGATGCGTTCTCACCAGTCCGGATCAGGCAAATGGTAGTTTCACTACCTTGGGTATTGCCTCATGTGCCTTGTCATACTTGTATCCCTATGCGTGACCACTATGATTTGTTTTGTGTTATACCTATGGAGTACTCCCTGATAGCCCACTAGTTTACGGTTGAGTTTACAGTGCTGTATAGACTATGACGCTTATATAAAATGTGTTAAGGGGGATAATGGTAACGCCTTAACGCTATTTTAATAGTTTACTTTACTTTAGACATTATTATAATAGCGTATATTACTACATAGGAGATAGTTTAACGGATCCTTAAAGGATGGTTAACCCAACATCTTTTGAGTTACTTGTATTTTCAGTTATTATTTCACTTTAGTTGGATTTATTGATATAAGAATGTTAATCCTAACTCGAGCGTTTTGTGTTTTGCTTTACGCTCGGGTCAGACTGAGTGTGCTAGTATTCGAGACTCACCTTTGGAGTTGAAGCTTCGCTCAGAGATCCAACTATCTATCCAGATTTCAGATATTTAATTAATTCTAGTGATGTATTTTGATTCTTGTATTTGACTATAGTATTCGAGACTTCTGTTGTAACTTATTTAACTCTATTATATGTATAGTAGCTTCATGAACTACTATTCTTTTGTTTCCGCTGCACTGTTGTTAATTACTCTATGTCTATGATTCTGTGATTATTTATTTACTGTGTATGCTGAGTTTTTCCAAATATAAACTTACAATTTGGTATTTTGAGCAATTCAATTCCGGCATGTTTGGATGCGAATGGTTGGAAATATCAGGTCGTTACACTTGTATCAGAGCTTTTGTTTTTGGGCAAAACTTAGCATATAAAGTAAATGTAGTTACGGAATCACTTTCGTTCAAGCTTGAATCTCTTTTTCTTTGACTCGGTTTCCTTTGCATTTTGGAACGTTCCCTTCGGTTCCAAAATCCATCATTATCTCTTCCTATTCGCGTTTCTTGATTTTTGAGTATCCAATAACCCCACTTCAAACAATCTCTATAATAAATCGGCGGTCTCGCCAATCTTCGAATGATTATAAAGGGGTGAAACTCCTTTACAACGAGCATTGATTAACTGAAGATTTATGCATCATCTGTTTAGATGATGCTATCTCTTGTGATGCTCGAATTCCATCTCTTCAGATCGGATGTCGATTTGCCTCAGAATTATGCGTCGATCTTAATCTTGAAGTCACGGTCGACCCGGTTAAGGTTGCCCACGATGTATATAAACTTATTAATCTTCCTATTTTGTTATTTAACATTTATCTTTGTTTCAAACCTATCTTCGAAACAAAATTCTCTTTGATTTGAGTCCATCAAATTTGAATCTCTATCCTTGCTTTGAAATCCATTCTTGTATCGTCGAGCGAGGAAGTGTATTTGTGAATTAATATTAAAAATGTTATATATATATATATTGTGTTGTTTAAGTTGTTGATGTTGATTTGGGTTTCCAATCGATTCGTCTGATCAACGCTATCTATAGGATTTCCAAAACACTTGAACAGAGCAAACTGATACAATATTGTTTTCAAATTTAGTAAATGGAATAAAAAAAATTATATGCTTATATTATATATATATATAAGTAAATTATCTGATAATTGAAAAATGAATTAGTTAACAAAATGATAATGGTTAATGTACATTTATTGTTCTGTAAACCAATGACTATCGTCTCATAAAATAAATAAATGGAATTATAATTATAAATTGATTTAGAAATTTAAATCAATTTAAAGTAAGAATTTGAGAATTTAATTTTTGAAAATTTCAAACTTTGGTTTTAAAGGTTCTAAAATGTATTATCTAAAGTATTTTCGAATAGAAAGTATTTCCAAAGAACTTTTAAATGATTATATCATTGCTCTCCTCTTTTGTCGCTTGAAAATAATTTCGATGATGGCGGCTGCATCGTCGACATTCATTTTCGAGTTTCGAAGCGGAAAGACCATTCTGTAGCTTTGCTACACTTTTTTTTTGGAAATTAAATTGATTTAAATTTCTAAAGTATGGCTTGATTTATAATATATATATATATGGGCATATGATTATTTTGATATATGTAAAATATATAAACATATTTATCTCTAAATTGTTTGAAGATAATCGAAAATTTAATTCTTAAATTTTCTTAAAGGATGATTTCAATTATAATTGAAGCCAAAATTTTGAATGAATATTTTAACTTGAAATGATTGAATTAGAAAATTTACTAGATTTGTATAATACCCAATTCCATTCTTATATAACTTACCTAAATTATTCAGAAGTTGAATATGTAATGGATAATATACAATATAAGATAATTTTATAAATAAAAATGTGATTGCTTATAATAAATATTATACACTTAAATTTTAAATATAAAAATGTTAATAGAGTTAATAGAATAATAAGTTAATTGAATAATAGATGTGATTAATAAAATAAAATTTGTTTTGAAATTTAATAAATTGAAATTAAACCAATTTAATGAAATACCTTGAATTTAAACCCAAATTATTGAATATTAATTTACCTAAATTGAAACTTACATGGTTTAAATTAATTAATTATTTTGTCTTCAGTCTATTTTCTTTCTGGTTGTTTCTATTCTTCTACCTCCTTACTTTTCGAGGACGAAAAGTTTTGAGTGGGGGAGAGTGTAACGACCCGTAAGTTTTAACTGTTTTAATAATGTGATTAATTGAATTTTTATGAAAATTTAAATAATAAAATTTTGAAATAAAAATTTAATATTTGGAATACGTCTATTTGAACATAGCAAACTGTAAATTTTCATTTGAAAATATGAAAGTTTATTTTATTGTGTAATTCTATTTCAATTTATATCAGTTAATATTTGATGATAATAAAATGTTTTCCAAACCTGAATACTTTTCTATAGAAAAATTGTAAATCATCTTCTGAGCAAGACGTCATATTTCCTTTCTCCAAATTTTGACTGTTATCGCTCCGTCGATCTTATTTTCGATGAAATAGCAGCATTTTCGTACCAATATCGATTTTTTATCGGATGATTGTACCACTAATATCGGTATATCGTTTTGATCGTCTTGTCGTCCTGATCTTAAGAGTATATTCAATTGTGTATTTCAGAGTGCAGTATGTGGTGGAATCGACGAAAACGATAACCGTATCGTTACCCGTTCGTGTCCATTTGTTCCCTTGACCATTCAAATATGTACCTTGTAATCAAGCAGCCTAGCTATTAATATTCTTGAATTCAACTACTGACTTTTATTTTTCCAATGGTTCCAATATTATGCACGGGTCCATTGGTTTTCCATTATCTCTGCCCTTTGTTCGTTTTGCTTTGTCACTCTCATTCCAGAAAAATATTTATGTAGCCTTCTCTTTCCATTCCTGTAGCTCAAAATTTCTTGCCTAAAGTCAACTCTCCTTTGTATAAAAAAAGGTGGAAAGCTACGTATGTTTTCCTGATTCAAAAACACTCCCTTCACTTCTAAATTTTGTTTCCATTCCTATACGCAATATATATATCTTCCCTTACCCACTTGTTTCCAAAACCAAGTATCGGCCTTCAACCAGCCCGCATCACAGTTCCCACGTCCTCTTTGGCACAAATCATCTCTGCCACTCCTCCTTCTTCCCTTCAACCATGCTTCGTCCACCAACGCAGTCGCATAGAGCGGCCTCCGCCATAGCCCACGCGTAGCGCCAGCTTTCGAATTTTTTTCACATCCCACTACTCGCACTTTCGCCTGCGACAGTCATGTGTGGACTCTCTCCATCACCACGCATGCAACGCGACAACCTCTGCTGTCACATCGCTTGCACCCTAATCGAGCTCCTCTTCGTTGCTGAAGTTCCTCGAGGCCGAGCCTACCACCACCGCCTGCTTAGCCGAAGCTCCGACCATCCTCCTCTCACGTGGCTCTCCTCCTCTCATCCTCTAGCTTTTTCGAGCCACTACTACAGCCACGCGTGCATCTTCATATATCGGCTGCCAATAAATATTGAGGTGATATATATTTATTTATATATATAGCATGTTTTATGTCATAAAGTAAGTATAATAGGTTGTACTTGGATTTTTTTAACACATATATTAGCTTATAATATTTATAGCTTTTATATATATTTTAGAGTGACAGAAGTAATATATATAAATAGGAATATGTACGTTTCAGTCTGCGTAGATTTGTTATACCAGTAGATATAATATGTTTTGAATATTTTATCATCTGTTTAAAAAGGTATGGATTTATATATATAGTATAAGATATGGATCTGTGTCTATTTTATAAATACTATGTGTCTATATAGATGTTTGCTGTTTATAGGCTACAGGTTACTCTGTGTGTATATATATATAAGTTTTTGTACATATATTATTTGAAAAAAATCTGTAGAGTTGTAAATATAATATATAGTATATTATACAGTTTTGGTAAGCACATGCTGTCAGTATTATAAAATAAGTATATCTTTGTCGATAACATGCATTATATTGGTAGTTTCATATATAAAGTATATATCTATATAATGTAATAGGGTATTTAATAAGTTTTTGTTATAAAATATAAGATCTGTTAGTTTTAAAAATATGTTGGTTTATGTATTTTATAATATTGGTATTCGTATTAGCTGGTAACCCGACTATGCGAACCCCTCGGGGCTTGGGCAGAGAAGAATAGATTCGACTCTCCCTCTCTCCCCAAGGCACGTTAGCCATGTATGGATTTGCCGGTTGTTCAAACACGCATAGGAGTACAATAAATAGGAAGCTTACACAATAATAAGGCGCCCGAAGGAGCGACTAAAAGACCGAAGGAAGGTTAATTCTTATACTAAACGATGGTTTTAAATGCAATTCATATATATACGTATAAATGGGTTGGTTTCAAACACATATAGAGGTCTGTCTTGATTTTTTTATTATGTATGTGTGTTTATTTGTCTTTGTTTTGGTTAGTTCCATATCGTAGTTGCAGCTTTATATATTAGTTTATACATATGGTTAAGGTATATATAATGCTTGTTTTCATGGTGCATAGTAGTTGTTATATGATTTTAGCAAAACTGGTTTAAAGAAATAATGTGTATATGTTATAATGATTTTTATTTTAAAAAGTGTATATATACATAGCTTATATAAGGCTTTGGTGTATATTATGTATATATACATAGGATATGTTTGAATATCTACATAAGTACTTATCTCAAAATATATTATGAATGTTTATATTTTATTTCGATGTATGTGTTTTTATATATGTGTAAATAATGATGATCTTTAAATTGCATATATATATATATATATATATATTATTTTAATATTTCTCTTAATTTAAATATTGATTTAATAAAATATTCATAATAATAATAATATATATATTTTTCGAATATTTCAAGCTGTTGTGATTCGTTTCCATCGATTCCTATTATCAGTTTGTCCCATCTATATCTAGCTATTGATTTGTTTTCATAAATTTCGTGATATTCCAGCCTTGCTTTGATCATCGAATTCGTATTCATCGTGTTGTGTTTTGGAAATCTGGGCTTGGACTGTCGCATCTTGTTCTTGTCTATTTCTCTAGCCTCGAAAGGTGAGCAATCACTCATGATTAATATTCTTTTATTTATTGAATTTGATTTAGATTGAAACGACAATTGAAATATGTTGCTGTTAATTATTTACACTGTTATATATATGCTATTACCTGTATCAGTTCACCTGTGACATCTGACACCATTATCTGTTATTTATATTGATGATATATGCCTGTTATATTATTATCATATCTGTTATCACTCTGCAAGTTTCCTATTAGTATAGAATTCACTATGGGTTGAAATGACAAATACCCGAACGATCTGTAGAATAGGAGAAAATCGTTATGGGTTGAAATGATAAACCCAAACGATTTTCATTGAATTGAATTTGGGATTGCAGGTTGAAATGATATATACACGCCCGTATATATTTAAATTGCGGATTGAAATGATAAATATCCATATCACTTGACCATAGGATAGAAAATTATATACATACACCGTTGGTTTATGTATAGATAATTTGAAATGATTACTATGGTTTTGGAAGGAAATATATGGTTTTATATAAATATTGATTTTAGATATTATATAAATGTTATAGTATACATAGTTAAATTCTTGATTTTAAGCTATGCATAAATTTGTTTTAATATAAAATAAGCTTAATAATAAATTTTGATTTTATTGAAATATAATATAGTTAAGTATTTATTTAAATTATATTTTAATATTGAGTTTATAATGATTTAGTAAATTAAGGCTGAGAGGATAGATTTGAAATTGTATTTAATTAAGAAATATATTTTACTAGAAATCGATTTGGAACTTATTGAATTTGGGATTTTTAAAGGATATAAATTTATAACTTGATTTTGGTTAAGGTGATTAAATGAATATTTCAAGTATAAATAAGTTGAAGGAAATATTTAGTTTATTTGTAATTTGGGGTTTTATTTAAACAATATTGGATTTATTAAGTGAATATTTCAAAACTAAATAATAATAAAGTTAATTAAGATATATATGAAATCGTCAAATTTAGTTTTGAGATTGTGAAATATTTAAAGCTTTGGAATATATCGAAATCTAAATGGTTTATTTGTGGTTCAAATCTGTATTTGAAATTAATATAATGGTTTATTGAGAACTGAATTGAAATTGATGATTTGGGATTTGACTAAATTTGATATTTTGGGATTGGTGTTGATTTGGAATTGATTTGTGAAATTTGAGGTTGTTATTTTATTATATAAAGTATTTTTAAATTATATTTAAAACTATTTATATTTGTTACTTTGTAAATTTATTTCATATAAACTATTTTAATATAAATTATTTTTAATATAAACTATTTTAAATTATAACTATTTTTATATAAACTATTTTAAATTATAAACTATTTTATTATATATACTATTATTTATAAACAGTTAAGTGGGAAGTTTATGATTCCAAAGCATTATGATTTCTAAATTTTGATTTCCAAAGTATTATGATTTCTAAAGTGTTTGATTTAGAAAGTGTTATAACTTTGAACTACTAAAATTTTGTAAATGGATATATTTGAGATGGATATATTTAAAGTGGAAATGATATCATATTGATATGGTTTTGAAATGGCAATGATATTTTGGTTTTGAAATATAAACTATTTTAAAAGTTTATTAAATGACCAATCGTTGTAATAATTACGTAGTTATTGAAGAGTCCGGGATCAGTTTGGGACATACTCTCTGTCTAAACCGAAAACCACTTTAATAACTATTATACGCGGAGAGTGATCCATAATGAAGTGGTTGGAATGATGACGTTGCTGGATTTGAAGAAAGAGAACGATATTGGATAGCCTTGACACTTGTGTCAAAAACTGAAATGACTTAAACAGAAGCCGTGCTAGGACAATGAGGTTAGCCATCTCTAAGCGAACACACTTCTTCGTAAACTACTCATTACTTGTTTTTGATTGGTGCGCACCCTTGAATAGGGAGTGTTGTTTTGCGGTGTTGCGATCGTTGCGGCGATGCGTTCTCACCAGTCCAGATCAGGCAAATGGTAGTTTCACTACCTTGGGTATTGCCTCATGTGCCTTTTCATACTTGTATCCCTATGCGTAACCACTACGATTTGTTTTGTGTTATACCTATGGAGTACTCTCTGATAGCCCACTAGTTTACGGTGGAGTTTACAGTGCTGTATAGACTATGACGCTTATCTAAAATGTGTTAAGGGGATAATGGTAATGCCTTGACGCTATTTAATAATTTACTTTACTTTAGACATTATTATAATAATGTATATTACTACATAGTAGATAGTTTAACGGATCCTTAAAGGATGGTTATCCCAACATCTTTTAAGTTACTTGTATTTTCAGTTGTTATTTCACTTGAGTTGGATTTATTGATATAAGAATGTTAATCCTGACTCGAGTGTTTTGTGTTTTGCTTTACGCTCGGGTCAGACTGAGTGTACCAGTATTCAAGACTCACCTTTGGAGTTGGAGCTTCGCTCGGAGATCCAGCTTTCAGATATTCGGTTGATTCTAGTGATGTATTTTGATTCTTGTATTTGACTATTGTATTCGAGACTTCTTTTGTAACTTATTTAACTCAATTATATATAGTAGCTTCATGAACTATTATTCTTTTGTTTCCGCTGCACTATTGTTATATTACTCTATGTCTGTGATTATGTGATTATTTATTTACTGTATATGCTGAGATTTGCCAAATATAAACTTACAATTTGGTATTTTGAGCAATTCAATTCCGGCATGTTTGGATGCGAATGGTTAAAATATCAGGTCGTTCCAAGTTTGGGCATTGAATCTCTTTGAAGTTTTTATTGTTGGTGTTATCTTTTCCGCTATGTATTTTATCTCTGATAGTGCTGATATTAGTTTGTATCAGAAGTTGTATATGTTGTGTATCAATTGTATATTTTATATCAATAATATTATTGTTTTTCTTCCACTGTGTTGTTGTACTTAATGTGTTATAGGCTCTGGCGAATCATATTCGAACGTTTGAATCTGCGGCATTTGAATACAAGTGAAGTATGGATGTCGATTTTCGAACGCGAAAATCCAGGTCGTCGCATTTGGTATCAGAGTTGAAGGTTGAACTTTAGCTCAGGAGTATAACACATTAGGTAACTCATTAGAGATAGGATTACAAAAAACCTAGAATGAGTATATCCTTAAGATATCTGTCTGTTTCCTCGGTAAATTCTCTTACTATTCACTGATAGTGAGTATGAGTGCAAGAAGAGGACGAGGTAGGGGACAAGGAAATACCGCTACAAATGGTTAATACCCTGCAACATAGGAAACAATCTTTTCTCTATTAATCTCCTTTGACCATCATTTGATTTCAAATTCTTTGATTGCTTCGTGGCAGCTACAAGAAGGATATATGGTGCGATGGTGGCCCTACGAATCGTGTAGATAAGTTCATATTTCGTATTCTCATTGTCGGTTTCTTACCAGCTTTTCGTTTTTAACTCTAATGAATTTGAAAATTTATTTGAAATAAATTGGATAACTAAAATATATAGTTAAATTTGATTGCATCAATGAAACAATTTCGGTTAAAACCAAATTTGAGGATTTTATTATGATTTCTTGTGTGAATCCAAGTCCGAAGAAGGACAAGCTAGTGTATATTTCAGGATATTCTGACCTAAGTTGAGTATCCATTTGTTTGTTCTATTGGGTTACAATATATTCTACAAATGGTTAGTTATCCCTTCGGACTAACCAATACCCTGCATATTTCGTAGACTTGATGACCCGGGTATCTTGTGAGATATAGAATGAGTTCGTTCTCGTAATTATTGTTGATATTCTGGTTTGGTAAGCCAAACGCATAATGAATATTCAGTTTGATCTGGAAGAACATTTCTTATCTGTTCTTTTGTTGTCTCCCTATCTTGCAAATTTCGAGGACGAAATTTTCTTAAAAGGGGAATCTGTAACGATCCTGAAATTTAAATTGGTAATTAAAATAAATTTTGTATTTTAGCTATTAATTAAATTGAATTTTTCCTATTTAAAATAAAGATATGTGTTATATATATATATATATATATATATGGATTTTTAATAAGAATTTGGGGTTGATATTCTTTAATAAATATATTGAAAAACAAATTGGATTTATTTTGGAAATTAAAAAACATTTTCTTTAAAAAGTTATATAAGTATAAGTCATAGAAAATGTATAAGTATAAACATTCATTCATTTAAAAAGAATAATAATTTGAATTTAATAATTTAAACAAGAATAAATACCATGCTTTAATTTATACATATCTTTGGAAATTAATAAAGTAAACGTTAAATAAGTATAGTAGGGCTTAGGCTTGAATTTGATAAAAAAAGATTTAAAATACATTTTCTTTTAAAATGAATAAATATAGTTGTATATTTATAAATTTAAAAATATAATACACATGTTAAGTTATAAAACATAAGAGATATATTGATTCAACAAATTTTAAAATGAAAAGGGTTTAAAATAAAAATTATAAAATTAAGCAAGGAGTTAAACATAAATTTTACTTGTATTTACAATGCAAAAGAATTAACATTATACATTAACAAGTGTAGTTATTTTGATATGCAAGAATAACAAGTGGCAAAGATGTTTTCTTTTGAAATGATCAAAATGTTTTAAACCAGGCTGCTCATTTTTAGTTCAAGAAAAAGTTTTCTCAGTTTTAAAAACTTCTCAAACTTGATAAAAATAAATTCAAACCATAAAGGAAATCAAAGAGCTGATTCTACCCAAACTTGATCAAAGTATACATCAAAATAAGAGAAAAATCAAACCAGATCAAAGCTTCAACTCAAACAAATCAAACTTCAGTTTCAAGCTAAATCAAAACTGTCTTTCACATTTCAATCTAGGGTCAAGCTTTAGATCCAGTAGAATCAAATAACAAGCAAAGTTAAAATCAAAGTCAAGTGGTTGATCAAACTCAAAGATTTCAGTTTAAAATATAGTACCAGGTTCCCTGTTCTTCTTTAACAGGTGGGCAAACTTTTATTTTAAAACTTGAATCTGTTTATTTAACTTAATATTGGTGATTGATTCATGAAGTAAAATGGTTGCATGAATGTAGAAATGATTGTACATATATACATAAATATACAAAAGGTTGAATAATGCATGTATGTGAACATGAACATTACCTCTGTTCTAAGTATACAGGTTTCAAAACCTGTTCTAAATTTAAAATCTCATCCTCTAATTCGTTTTAGACATTGTTGTTCAAACACAAAATGTTTAAATTAGTAAGATCTAACTTTTAAAAATTATTTCTAAGTGAAATTGATTTAAGTTTTTCTGGAAATATAAAATATACAGTAAGAACCCAAGGCAGACCAAAAATTCGACTTAAATAATTGAATATCTCAATTATACAATCTGGTTCCTTTTTAAAAATGGTGAAGTTTGATAATAAAATCTCGGTTTTTAAGTTAATAGTTTTTTTGTGAATTCTCGAGTTGAACCGAGAAGGGATTTCGTTCGATTTCTGGTTGTTGTTGGATTTGGAGGAGAAGCGATTATCTCGGGTGTTGTCTTGGGAAGGTTGGGTTATTGCTCGAATGATGTATCAAGTGGGTTCGTGTTAATTTAGCAGGTTACATGGTTTAAATTTAAAAATCAAAACAAAGTTTAAAAATAAGAAGAAGGGGAGACTCGGATATTAGTTCGGGGATGAAGTGATTGGCTCGGGTGTTTTTCACTTGTAAGTTAACCAAGCTAATAATAATAATAAAAGTAATATCAACCAGTTTTTAAAAAAATAAAGAAGGAAACATGAGCAAAATTTTCAAAGCTTTCAAGTACTTATCAAGTTTTCAACAAGCTTCAAGGATTTGAATTTAAAAGTTAAAAGTTTTTAAAATTGTTTTGATTTTAATAATTATATGTTTGGTTAATTATTTGATTTAAATCCCTAAGTATTTTCAAAGAATTTTTATGATGTAATTAAGTGAGTGTTTAATGTAAATATTTTAACTATGAATCTAAAGATCTTAAGTTAATTTATATATTAATGATAATTAATTCCAAAATTTAATAAGTAAGATTCGAATGATAATTAAAATAGTGGTTTATCTCTTAATTAATTAAGATCTTAAATAACTAAAGAGTTGATAAAAGTAATTAAAAGATAATTAATTACAGAATAATTACTTAATGTAATTAATTATAGAAGAATTAATTAATACAAGTAATTAAAGGGTTAATTTGTTAATAGAATTAATTAAGGGTTAACTAATAAATTTGTAATTAAAGATTTATTACTTAATAATTGAAGGGTAATTTATTAAGAAATTAAAGGATAATTAATTAATAATTAAGGGTTAATTAATTTATTATTAAGGATTAATTAATAAATGATTAAAGGTTAATTAATTAAAATTGTTTGTAATTAATTAATGTTAATTAACCAGGATTAGTTATTTATTAATCTGGTTTAAGTTAAGTTATAATCAGGATTAAGTAATTAATTCATAAGCAATTAATTTAATTTAAAATTTAATTGAATTAACTAAGGATTAAACAATTAATTAATCCTGCCTATAAATGATTATTGAATATTTGGATTGCTTATGAATATTTGTATTGTATGAGATGCAGCTAATCTGTAATATTTTGTTCTGTGAATTGAGCTGTGTATAATTTGTTCATTTATCTGTGATACATTTGTATATTATCTGTGAATTTATGAATGAACGATAAGCGTTATAGATCATACCGCTTATCGATATTGCTGTGTTTGGATTGTGATGATTGATGATGTTGCACTATGTGTAAAACCCCTGGACTACCCCAAACACACACAAATATGGATTGCACGAGGAAATTTGTTGAGTTATAGATTTTTGAAATGGTTTCAAAAATTGAATTTTGAATTCAAAAGGTTTGAAAATGGAATTGGGTTGAATATGAAAAACTTTTGAAGAGGAATTTTAAAGATAAAAATTATTTTGAATAACTTGATAAAGTTTTGAAATTTAAATAGTTTGATTTGAAATTGAATTCTATGTTTGGAAATTATGGTTTAAAAGGATTATATGAGTTATAATGTGTTTATATGGGCTTTAAACCATTTTAAAAACATTATTTTGGAAATTTGAATTTAACCCAAGTTTTAGACTTAAAGGGCTTTAACTTGTGCAGATGTAATAGGATTTTTTTTCAAAATGAAAGCCTTTGTTTTTAAATAATAATAGCTTTCATATAAAGAAAGGATTTCCAATTTGTGTTGAAAAGATTTCAAGTTTGAAACGAAAATGTTTTGAAATCTATGAATGAATCTTTGAGAAAGATTGTTGAACTTTGTTTTGAAATTGAAGAGGATCTTAGAGGTGTATCTTTTGTACAAAAGATTTGGAATCAAAAACTTTTTGGAAGCTATGAATAAATATTTGTGAAAGATTGGCGAACTTTGTGAAGTGAATCTTTTTGTTTAACGATTTGAAAATGGTAATTTGTTTAAACCATTTTGAAGAAAGGTTTTGGGTTTTAAGTTGTGACTTAACTAAGATCCCACTATATCCATATATGTTTTTAAATACTGCGCTCATTATTCGGTTTAGCCGGGAGAGGACTTTGTGTCATATAACCCATTCCGAATAATGATACGATGATATGGATATCATTTGTAGACCGTTGGTGAAGACCGGATATTTTCGAAAGTAAAAGGATAACCCGTCGAATCTCTCTACACCGAATGGCCCCGGTATAGAGGTTTGATCACGCTTTGTGATAGGGAGTCTGGACGTGATTAGGAATTATCCAGATTGCAAGGGATTCTATATGAAGTGCCTTCGGTTCTGTTCGAACCCGGAACAGACTTGTATAGATGTGGGTCTGACATTAGACTTGAGATGTAAAGCTGTTTTCTATCAAATACATTTCGGTTTGGTGGCAGAGAATTTATTCTCTTAGCTTAACACCCTTCTCTGAGACGTACGAGCTCAGAGGTTATGTAGTTGATGGTTACTAGTGATACATTCCCAATTTAGTAACATGGCATACGAAGTGTTGCTGATCATTTTTTATCAAAGCAAGGCTTTGTATAAAAGCGTAGCTTTGTGGACGAGACTGCATCAGGACCTCACACCTTGGAAATGGTCGAAACAGGAAAGATGCGGCAAGGTTATTAGAGGGCACGCCCCTATGGTATGTCCATTTCTTCTGGAAAAGGGTGGTATCATGGTATGGAGCCTAGATACTTAACTCATGTGGACACTGCAAATTTATTACTTTGTGGTTGAGGATCCTCGGATAAAGGTCGCTAATGACCGGGGATGGCATACTTATAGGTGTTACTTCCGGGCAGGGGTAACCCGGCCTTGTGTTGGCAGAGAGCCGGGTAGGTTCTCGGGGCATCCCTCCAGAGGCGTACCTATGTGACAATAGGAAGTTCCTTAGCCTGACCATTTGTTGGAAATTCAATTTCCAATATGCGTCTTGTACGGTTTTAGTTGTAGAACATGTCATCTAATATGGTAGCTATAGTAGGCATAATATAATGGTACATATGCTGGTTAAGATTAATATTATACTTGCAAATGTTTTCCACACTATGCACTAATAATAATATCAAAAGAAGTTTGCGTAGTAAGCATGTTTGACTATCATAAGGAGAAATCTCCCTCATGTGTACGATTGCATTGTGTGTGTGCCGGAAGACCTTATGGTAGTTTAATTTTTCAAAAAGCATTGTGGATTTCTTTTAAACTCTTTTGTTTTTCTTTTAAAGATAAACTGTTTTTGTTTTCTCATACCAGTCTCATGACTGACCTGGAGTTTATTGTTCCCTTCCTAAACTTTGGGTGCCCACAATTTTCCACACGGGCAATCTAGAGTTAGGATTTTTAGATAATCAAATAGTTGATGTAGATTCGGTAGGCTTTAGTCTTCAGAAATCTTCTTCGGTCTTTGGATGACTGACCTTGTTTACGTTCAACGTGAAGGTGGTTCGCGCTTGTGGTTTGGATATAACTGCTTTTGGATTGGAGTCTTTGAAGCTTTTGAGATGAGCTATTTGGTTTTGGAGCATTAGGCATGGAGTTGCAGTTTGGGCGTTGAATCTCTTTGAAGTTTTATTGTTGGCGTTATCTTTTCCGCTGTGTATATTGTCTCTGATAGTGCTGATATTTGTATCTATCAGATGTTGTATCTGTTGTGTATCAATTATATATTGTATATCAATGATATTATTGTTTTTCTTCCGCTGTGTTGTTGTACTTAATGTGTTATAAGCTCCGGAGAATCGGATTTGAACGTTTGGATCTATGGCATTTGAATATGAGTAAAGTATGGATTTCGACTTTTGAATGCGAAAATCTGGGTCGTCACGGTACGTCTGTAGAAAATTTTCTAAGAGGTAAACCTTTTGACCATTGGGTAGATTCTTCAAATGTTGCAGAAAGTTTCTAAAGATTTCAAAGATCTATGGCATTTGAACAAGAAGTTATAGGCATAACTCTATTTTCCAAAATCCATGATTTGTACAGTGTAAAGAGTAGTCATCACACTTGAAACGGAGTTCAAAGATTGGAAATCATATAAAAATGCTATATGGATAAATTCAAACAATATTCATCACAGTTCAATCACTGAGAAATGTATTTTGACGTAATGCTAGTTCTATCTTGCATTTCAGTATAAAACACTATTCGGCACATCTGAAATACAGTAAAAGCATCAAAAAGCACATACAAATGACATTTGAATATATCCATAGTTTATATATTGTAGTTCATGCATTGAAAACAGACAATTATAATCGAATCAAATTCAATCAAGAAGTTCAAATCCATCTGAGCAGTTTATACACTGAGAACAAAATACAAGCATTGGAAAGCATATAAGACTCCATCTCAACCCCATCTCAGACTCCATCTCAGTTTAGTTGGCAGTAGTGGTTCGGTTCAAATATATCCAAAGTTCTAAGAAGTTAAAATGCATCTTTTGTAGAATCTTTGTAGGATTTTTCCACTGACCAATTGTATTGTGGATCATTGAGTATGCTATACACCACTACAGCTCTTAGGTTTGTAAGCGTTTCCTTTGGATATTTTTCTAGCATCTTATCCTTGTCCAGTTTTTTCATGTTTACCATGACAAAGAATGCACAATCAAGTCTATCTCAGATATAGAAATATTAGTTAATATTACAGTAAAACCTAATGCTAAAATAATATTGCATTTTTTACTTTAGAATTCTAAAATATAGATTTATAATTTTATCTCAATATTAATCAATGCATTCATAGAGACATCATTGTTGCGTGTGGAATGTGCACCTTATACATAATCTTTTTGTTTAATAGATGCAGATCAATGAACTGTCAATTAGCAATGCTAGTTTTAATTATCATTTTGCATATCTAATGCATTCTACTGCAATTTAAAAATAGAAATGATAGTTTAAACTAGAGAAGAAATGAAATTAGTTACTTATGAATCAGAATCTTGTGGTGGGCTTTTTGGCTGCAACACTTTAGGTTTGTGAAATTCTTTGTTCAATATTCCTAGTTCTGCCCATTTCTTCTTAAACATCAATTCAATTTTGTCTTTCTGCAAGAAGAAAAATTAGTGTTGTATATTAATGTTAGAGTGATTTGAAATATATTCTTCTTACAAGAATAAGGGGTTGGTTATAGCAGGGGTTTGAAGTCCTTGTTGATCTATTTCTTGGTTTGGTTGAATCATAATGACTCCGCTGCATTGTTTTATAGTTTAACATCAACAAGCTCCAATGATTTGCATAATGTAGAGGGAAGAAAATTTTCTCTATAAATTCACCTTTGACAATGACATCTATTGTTGGTATGACTATGTCTTTGATCACAGTTTGTTGTTGATGATGTACTAAAGCATTCCGCACATTTATATGCATTAGAATACTTTATATTATTTTTTAACATTTATAATGAAAAGCTTATACTTACCATCAACATTGTGGTGAAGTGGTAACTGTATTCATACGTCTCTTGATTGTAATAAAACTAATCAATAATCTATTAAACCAAACATAGAAGGTAGTAAGTTTTATGGGATAATTAATTTTTTTTGGACCAGGAATATTAATGCTAGTATTCACTATCATTTACATGTTTACTGCATTGTATGCACTGAAAAATGCAAATGATCGTTTAAACAGTCATCTTGGACATTCTATATATTTATATTCCCTTTACAAATATCAATGTTATTTTTAACTCCCATTCTTTCATTCTATACATTTGTATGCAGTTTGAAACTTTGAATGCTAGTTTTAACTATCATTCTCTCAACGCTAGTTTTAACAATCATTCTCCCATCCTATACAGTTATCTGCATTTTACAAATACTAATGCTAATTTTAGCTGCCACTCTCTCATTCAAATCATTTATATGCACTTTGAAAAGTTGAATTCTTGGTTCACCTATCATTCTTTCATTTTATACACACTTTTTTACTATCATAATTCTAATTTGATGCATACCTGTCCATCTGTAACCCCCTCAAACAGAACGGCTTCCAGCATAGATTTTATTATTGTGATTCCTCCTTTGTGTCCATCTTTTTCATATGCTACAGTGATGTAATTAAAAATCAATAATTGACAAGTTGGTATTTTTCAATTTTATTTAATTACAAATATAGTGAAAGAAAAATATCTGAAATCTTACTTCTCATTTTCGTTAAATTTGAAGAAAGTAAGAATTTTGTTTTGTTGTTCTTCATTCAATAATTGCAGAATACTGCTTTTTGTGATATCTTTACTCTTGTAAGTTTTACTTGATGGCGAGTACCCATCAACATCAATAATTTCTTCATTTTCAATTATAGTGACTTGCTCATCGGTTTCGGCTTCAGATTCATGTTCATAATCTGATTCTTCATTTTATGCTTCTTGTTCCTATTCATTTGTATTTTCTTTTAGACCTTCCTTGGTTTCAAGTTGCTCCTTTCATTTTCATTGTCAACATTTTTCTTTGTTTTTCTGTGAACAATTTCATACTAGCAATCGGAATCAATTTTATTCCTTCGTTGGCGCTTTTTAACCCTCAAAACTAAAGAGCTTGGTTTCTTCTGTGTTTTTTCATGCACTATTGGTGATTTTTCTATTGCATCTGAAGGTTTCTTTTGATCATGTTGTTCTTTCTCTTGCTGCATCATTTTAATTTCCTGAGTTATATTGAGATCAAATGATGGTGCTTCTATTTCTCCTCTTGCTTTTGATTTCAACATCTTGATTTCTTTTCTCAACTGTATAATATTGCCTTCTACTTGTATTCTTTTCTATTACTCCTTTTCTAATTCTTTTTCACTTTTCTTCAATTTATTTTCCAAATCTTCAATGTACTACTGAATTGAGATGACTTGCTTTTTTGATGTTTCTTCTAAATTTTCTATTTTGTGTATCCTAATATTCTCATTGGTATCCAGCTGAACTAATTTTTGTTGGCTTGTTTGTTGAAGAAGTGCTTTTTCATCTTCAGTCAGGTTTCTTATTTCAACAAAAATCTATGTAATAACATAAATAGTAATGAATGAGCTAACATACAATGAATGAACTAATTTTATATATAATTGTCATTTTTCATGTGAAGCTATATCTGACTATCATTCTTTATCAGCACCTACAGAAAATTGTATTTGTGTAGAAATGATATGTGTAACTATCACTAAAATTATGACTGTATAATAACAAAATGAAAACTGTTAATATACACTATGTTATGATATATTTATTTATCATTATATATTTCTTATACTTGTGAGAGAAATAATAGCTTTCTATTGTCCATGTTCATCAAAGCTTCTCTTGGGATGACCTTTTTCAAGCTTGCGATATTCCACTCCCCAAATCTAGGTAAGGTAGAACAGTACGTTGCTAATGGAGATATCAAATTCACATGCTCTCATAGGAAAAACTACGAATAAAATATTACTTTTTGAAACATATAATGTGTATAATTTAATTTATAGAGATATATGCATTAATATAAAGTTAGAATGTTGTACTTACAATTGGGAGCATGGAACAACCTGACATGTTTCTTGGCTTTGTTTTGAAATCCATCAAAGCTCTAATCAATAAATGATGAATTAAAACTGGCCAAGATACTGAGTTTATTTGTTTCGATCAAGGATATATGAAATATATCCCCATGGTAGTATCTTTGGTTGTCAGGAAGGAAGAAGGTCATCATTGCAAGAATGATAAGCAGTTTTGGAAAATCATTTTCATGTTGAAATTGTTGCGTTTCCAGTACATTATTTATCTTTGAAATTGTAAGATCCTTCGTGATGTGCTCTATTGTTCCAAAATTTCTTGGTACGAAACCTTTACAATTGTCCGGAAGGATTTGTAAACTCATTTTGGGCAATGGAAAAATATTAATTTCAGACAAAGGTAAGCTAAAGAGAATTGAAACATCTTCAGGTTTGATTTTTAAAAAAATATTACCCACTTTAAAAGCTTCGTCATCGATAGAAAATGTTTCTATGATATCATCTGAGGTTGTTGATGATTTTGTAAAAGCGACTATGGATAAAATTTCTTTGAAAAATACTAGCATAAATTTTTCGAAGAGTGTTTGTTTTAAATAATTCAATTGATCTAGATAACCTCCTTTTTCCTTAATTTTCCTGAAAATTTTTATCATCGGAAGCAAGCTACATCGATACTGGATTTTTTTCTTAGATGCTTTCTTTGATTTTTTTTCCTTCTTTTGTTTTTTTTTCTTCAATATTTTACCTTTTGATCCCTGCATAAAAAACTGTGAATGAATAATTCAGTATTTAACTAACCATAATATTATTTTCATGTCTCATTTTTTAAATGCTTTCTTATTTTTATCTATCAATTTCTCAACATGAATGCATAATTTTCTACTGCCATATGCATCTATCATTCTTTTTTCAAATTCTATATTTGTTTATCATTACTATTTTTCAATGTATGCTTCTAAAGTTGAAAGATTGAATTCTATGTTTGTCTATCATTTTTTCCAATGCTATATTTCTCTATCATTCCGTAACTATTCATCATATTGTTGTCTATCAACCATCAACTACTGAATGCTATGTTCATCTATTATCCCATATTTCAATATGATGCATACAAATCAAATGATATATTGAACTAGCATTCAATAACTATCAATACAGTAAATCTAATGATATATTGAACTATCATTCAATAATTATCATTTATCATTCCATCATAACAAATACAGTAAATAAAATGATAAATTCAACTATTATTCTATCATGCTATGTTTGTCTGTCATTCTTTTCAATGCTATATTTGTCTATCATTCTATAAATATTCATCTTAGAGGAAATTAGTTTAAAAGAAAAGGTTTAATAAAATTTAAGTTTAACGGACGTTAAAATTTAACTCCCATCTCAAGGACAAGCGCCGAAATTTCTCGATCGTTTTTGCTTTTTTAGTCTCTTTTCTTCTTTAAACAAAATTTCTCCTTCATCAAAGAAGGGCGACCCATATCCAAATCAATTTTCTTTCTCAAACTGATTTAAAAGTGCAATCGACTTCAGAATCTAAGTCGATGAACGTAAATTCGCATATTTCAATAAATCCTGAATAAATAAACGATGGGCCTATAATTTCAAAAAGTAAGGCTTCGACTGCTACGCGTACAGAAGTAAAGAGAAGGCGAAAAACTAATTCATCCACGGCCGTCGATTCGAATGATATTCATGATGATACAAAGAGGACGAAAAAATCTAGGGCAACTAAAACTATGAATCAAGATGACATGAAGAAACAACAGCTTGGTGATGAAATCGATAGCAGAAAAAGAAAGACAAAGGTATAACAGCTGGTTTATTTTTAAAATAAAAGATAATTTTACGATGGTAGTTGAATTATCATTTGATTTGTTATTGAATGATAGATCAATACATCATTCGATTTGTTGCATGTATAGTATTGAAATATGAGATGATGAATGAACATAGCATACAGTTTTTCATAGATGATAAACAACAATAAGATGAATAGATACAGAATGATAGACAAATATAACATAGAAAAAAATGATAGACAAACATAGCATGATAGAATGACAGTTGAATATATCACTTTATTTTCAGTATGTATAATGATGCAATGGTAAATGAAAA
Source organism: Allium cepa (assembly GCA_030765085.1). NCBI lineage: Eukaryota > Viridiplantae > Streptophyta > Magnoliopsida > Asparagales > Amaryllidaceae > Allium > Allium cepa. The sequence goes on from CM060932.1 coordinate 916,821,987, forward strand.
TAGAATTTAAATATTTGATAGACGGTAGAAAATAATTAGATGGATACTTATTGGATGATAGTTCAATATATCATTTGATTTGTATGCATCATATTGAAATATGAGATGATAGATGAACATAGCATTCGGTCTTTAACAAAAGATATACAACAATAAGATGAATATTTATAGAATGATAGACAAATATAGCATAGAAAAGAATGATAGACAAACATAGCATGATAGAATGATTGTTGAATATATCATTTTATTTACTGTATTTGTTATGATGGAAAGATAAATGATAATTATTGAATGATAGTTCAATATATCATTTGATTTACTGTACTGATAGTCATTGAATGATAGTTCAATATATCATTTGATTTATATGCATCATATTGAAATACGAGATGATAGATGAACATAGCATTCAGTACTTGATGGTTGATAGACAACAATATGATGAATAATTACAGAATGATAGACAAATATAGCATTGTAAAAAATGATAGACAAACATAGCATTCAATCTTTCAACTTTAGAAGCATACATTAAAAAGGTGTAATGATAGACAAATATAGCGTTTGAAAAAAGAATGATATATGTATATAGCAGTAGAAAGTTATGCATTCATAGTTGAGAAATTTATAGATAAAAATAAGAAAGCATTTAAAAAATGAGACATGAAAATAACATTAGTTTGTTAAATACCGAATTATTCATTCACAGTTTTTTGTACAGGGATCTAAAGGTAAAATATTGAAGAAAGAAAAAACAATAGAAGGAAAAAAAATCAAAGAAAGTATTTCAGAAAAAAATTCAGTATCGATGTAGTTTGCTTCCGATGACAAAAATTTTCAGAAAATGAAGGAAAAAGAAGGTTATCTTGTAGATCAATTGAATTATTTAAAACAAACGCCCTTTGAAAAATTTATGCTAGTATTTTTCAAATAAATTTTATCCATAGCTACTTTTACAAAATCAACAACCTTAGATGATATCATAGAGACATTTTCTATCAATGACGAAGCTTTTAAATTGGGAAATATTTTTTTAAAATCAAACCTGAAGATGTTTCAATTCTCTTTAGCTTACCTTTGTTTGGAATTAATATTTTTCCATTGCCTAAAATGAGTTTACAAATCCTTCCAAACAATTGTGAAAATTTAGTACTGAGAAATTTTGGAACAATAGAGCACATCACAAAGGATCATACAATTTCAAAGATAAATAATGTACTGGAAATGCAACAATTTCAACATGAAAATGATTTTCCAAAACTGCTTATCATTCTTGCAATGATAACCTTCTTCTTTCCTGACAACCAAAGATACTTACCATTGGGATATATTCCCTATATCCTTGATCAAAACAAAATGAACTCAGTATCTTGGCTAGTTTCAATTCATCATTCATTGATTAGAGCTTTGACGGCTTTCAAAACAAAGCCGATAAACATGCCGGGATGTTCCATGCTCCCAATTGTAAGTACAACATTCTAACTTTATGTCAATGCATATATCTTTATAAATTAAATATTACATATTATATGTTTTAACAACAAATATTTTATTTGTAGTTTTTCCTATGTGAGTATGTGAATTTGATATCTCCATTAGCAACATACTGTTCTACCTTACCTAGATTTGGAAGATGGAATATCGCTAGCTTGAAAAAGGTCGTCTCAAGAGAAGCTTTGATGAACATGGACAATAGAGAGGTATTATTTCTCACACAAGTATAAGAAATATATAATGATAGATAAATATATCATAACATAGTGTATATTAATAGTTTTCATTTTTTTATTATGCAGTCATAATTTAAATGATAGTTACACATATCATTTCTGCACAAATACAATTTTTCGTAAGTGCTACTAAAAAATGGTACTCAAATATAGCTTCACATGAAAAATGACAATTATATATAAAATTAGTTTATTCATTGTATGTTAGCTCATTCATTACTATTTATGTTATTACATAGATTTTTGTTGAAATAAAAAAACCTGACTGAAGATGAAAAAGCACTTCTTCAACAAACAAGCCAACAAAAATTTGTTCAGCTGGATACCAATGAGAATATTAGGATATACAAAATAGAAAATTTAGAAGAAACGTCAAAAAAGCAAGTCAACTCAATGTAGCAGTACATTGAAGATTTGGAAAATAAATTGAAGAAAAGTGAAGAAGAATTAGAAAAGGAGAAACAGAAAAGAATGCAAGCATAAGGCACTATCATACAGTTGAGAAAAGCAATCAAGATGTTGAAATCAAAAGCAAGAGGAGAAATAGAAGCACCATCATTTGATCTCAATATAACTCAGGAAATTAAAAAGATGCGGCAAGGGAAAGAACAACAGGATCAAAAGAAACCTTTAGATGCAACAGAAAAATCACCAACGGTGCATGAAAATACCCAGAAGAAACCAAGCTCTTTTTTTTAGGGTTAAGAAGCACCAACGAAGGAATAAAATTGATTCCGATTGCAAGTATGAAATTGTTCACAGAAAAACAAAGAAAAATGTTGACAGTGAAAACCAAAAGGAGCAACTAGAAACCAAGGAAGGTCAAAAAGAAAGTACAAGTGAATAGGAACAAGAACACAAAATGAAGAACCAGATTATGAACATGAATCTAAAACTGAAACAGATGAGCAAGTCACTACAATTGAAAATGAAGAAATTATTGATGTTGATGGGTACTCGCCATTAACTAAAACTTACAAGAGTAACGATATCACAAAAAGTTGTATCTACAATTATTGAATGAAGAACAGCAAAACAAAATTCTTATTTTCTTTAAATTTAACAAAAATGAGAAGTAAGATTTCTGTTTTTTTTTTTTTGAAATGGTACTTTATATACAACAAATCATTGAGACAACATATCCCATGTCAATAATCGTTCGAAAGCAAGTTTTGAACTTGTGACCTCTTGCACCAAAGCCAAATCAATTAACCACTTGGACAATGGTGCTTGTCGAGATTTCTAATATTTTTTATTTCACTATATTTGTAATTAAATAAAATTGGAAAAAACCAACTTGTCAATTATTGATTTTCAATTAAAGCACTGTAGCATATGAAAAAGATGAAGGACACAATGGAGGAATCACAATAGTAAAATCTATGCTGGAAGCCATTCTGTTTGAGGGGGCTACAGATGGACATGTATGCATCAAATTAGAGTTATGTTAGTAAAGAAGTGTATACAGATGTATAAAATGAAAGAATGATAGTTAAACCTAGCATTCAACTTTTCAAAGTGCATATAAATGAATTGAATGAGAGGTTGGCAGCTAAAAGTAGCATTAGTATTTGTAAAATGCAGATAACTGTATAGGATGGGAGAATGATTGTTAAAACTAGCATTCATAGTTTTTTAAATACATATAAGTATATAGGATGAGAGAATGATAGTTAAAACTTGCATTCGAAGTTTCAAACCGCATATAAATGTATTGAATGAAAGAATGGGAGTTAAAAATAACATTGATATTTGTAAAGGCATATAAATATATAGAATGTCCAAGATGACTGTTTAAAAGATCATTTGCATTTTTCAGTGCATACAATGTAGTAAACATGTAAATGATAGTGAATATTAGCGTTAGCATTCCTGGTCCAAAAAAAATTAATTATCCCATAAACTTACAACCTTTTATTTTTGGTTTAACAGATTATTGATTGGTTTTATTACAATCAAGAGATGTATGAACACACTTACTACTTCACCACAATGATGATGGTAAGTATAATCTTTTCATTATAAATATTAAAAAATAATATAAAGTATTCAAATATATATGAATGTGCAGAATGCTTTAGTACATCATCAGTAAACTGTGATCAAAGAAATAGTCATGTAACTACCCGTAAATTTAACCGGTTTTAATAATGTATTTATTTGAATTTTTTTGTAATTTTAAATGATAAAATTTTGAAATATAAATTTGATATTTGAAATGCGTCTAGTTAAACATAGCAACTGGTAAATTTTCGTCCAAAAATATGAAAGTTTATTTCATGCGTAAATTTACTTCAATTTAATCAGTTAAAAAGCGATGAAAATAAAATGTTTTCGAAAGCTAAATATTTTTACATAAAAAAATTCTAAATCATCTTCTGAGCAAGACGTCATTTTTCGTTTTTCAAATTTTGGACTTTTTAGCTCCGTCGATCTTATTCTTCTGCGTTTTTCTTGCATTTTCCATAGTAGAAAATTCAAAATTTTTATAATTCAATCGCACCACTGATATTTGTATACCGTTTTGATCATCTCGGCGTGTCGATCTCTATGATATATTTATTTCTCTATTTCGGAGCCCGATGTGCGGTACGATCTGCGAAACGTTTACCGTATCGGTTCCGCTTTCGCACCTTTTGGCTTCCCGAATTCAGTTCACCACCGTATAACGAACAACCACTTAAAATTAAATATCCTTGAAAGCATCGCCTGACTTTTGCTATCCCCAACTGTTCAATTTAATTGGCTAATTCATTTTCTTCCATTTGAGAAAGTTTTCTCAACCGTTCTTCTTTTGCCTATCTCCCCTTGTTTGTTCCTTGACAGGCTATGCATCAGTATAGAAATCAAGTTCTGAAACCTCCCAACCTTTCCTCCACTTCTCTTCCTCCCATATCTGATCTCTGCTCTTATAAAAAAATAAAAATTGCAAAGAATAGAATGCGTCCAGATCTACTCCTCCCCACCTCCTTGAATGCCGCACTGAAATCGCACGCAGTTACCACCATCTATTCTCCTCACCAACTTGCTTTGAAACCCACTTCGATTATACACCATCACCTCCACGTCGGTAACCATGGCCACAGAACCCATCGCCTCTGCCACCTTAGCCGCTCGCGTGCATCGCTTCCCCAGCTCCGCCTATAAGAAATCTCCACCACCCTAGCTCGCGCCTCCATAGTCGAAACCACCTTCTCATGCTGACCGCATGCCTCCTCCAGCCGCGCCGAGCACGGCCTGTCACCATAGTCGAGCGACCCGATCTTCCCTTGACGAACCACGCTTGTCTCACCTGCGACCCCTCTATTCCATAGCTAAGCTCTTTCTTTCAAATAAGTATGGATGTTTATATATGTACTATTATTTATACTAGTTACTAGTTTATATACGTTTGTGTATTATATTTAGTTTGGGTTTTTGTATTACCTTTGAAGTTATATATGTTATAACATAGATGTTACTGTGTCTGCATGGTTACAGTGTTAGGCTACATAGGTTTGTCATTTAGTTTTCCTACTGAGGTGTTAAATAATCAGAAGAAGAAAAAATATTTTTCTAAGCTATACATTTTTTTTGTGTGGTCTGAAGCCTGCGCATATATCATTAAATGCAAGTATATTTGGTTTCCTAAATATGTTGATGCAGAGCTATTCTATGCTGATGGCTCATATGCATTATTTTTAAAATTTCTAATATGTGCAATTTTATACTTTTCGTATATGTACTAAAAAAATATAGAGTATGTTAAAAGGTTATCGTGTGTGAGTTGATATTTAATATGGGTTTTGCTGTTGTATATTGTACATAATAAATTTGTATATTAGTATATATATAACATATATTTTACTGTAGAATATGGGTTTGTTTGATGAGCAGAATACGTATGTATATTCGGTAGCTTTCGCGTGTATTGATGTTGTTTTGATTTCAAGATGCTTACTCATTCTACTTTATATATGTATTTTATTTCAAGTTACTATATATATATAAGTATAAAATAGTTTCGTACCTATACACATGAGTTCACTATATAAGTTACGTTTTAGTTTAACTGTTGAAAGTTTACACGAATATATTTGTATTTGTGCAAATATTATATATATATATATATATATTTTCGTTTGCTCTGTTCTGGTGATGGTTATACACCAGTTTAAACTTATCAATATGTGTACAATTATTCTCGTGATAGTTTCTATACATTTTTTAATTAAGTAATATATATATATATATATATATATATATATATATTAGATTGTAAGAAGAGGCGGCCGTTCTGTTTTTTTTATGAAGTGAGTCTATACAAGTCACAAAATCTGTACCTTATAGATGTTTTAAGTATGTAAATCTTATATTAATGGTATACGTGATCTGGTTACTTTTGTGTAGGGCGTATGTGAATTTGGTCTTTTCAAATATATGTAGATATCCTATATGTTTGTATTTAATATTGATTTGAAATTAAATTATATATTTATTTAAAAATATATATAATTTGATTTATTTATTTACACACACATATATATATGTATATATACCTCGTTTCATCAAATCTCGTGCCTATCTTGACTTATCATTCCAATATCGTATTGTCGCAGTCATTCCTAGCATGTCACTGTACCGTATGCACTCCTGTGTCTGTGTCATCTTCAAATCATCTCTATCCTCAAAAGGTGAGCAATCACTCACGATTAATGTTCTTTTATTTATTAAATTTGATTTCGATTGAAACGACAATTGAAGTATGCTGCTGTTAGTTATTTACACTGTTTTATATGTTATTACCTGTATCAGTTCACCTGTGACATCTGACACCATTAATCTGTTAATTATTTATGCGATGATAATACAGTTTGGCTGTTAGTTGATTGATTGTTTGATGTTTACATTGGACGTTAAATTGTTAATGTATGAAGTGATAAATAATGTAAAATTGAAATTGACATAGGATAGTTAATAATTTAAATTTGATATATGTGTTGAATTGATTAGTTAAATTTGTTTAATATGCCCCCTTTAAATGTTAAATAATTGACACGTAGAAATAGTGTTAACTACACCTTGAACCATTGAATGTGTATTGTATAAATTGATGTAGTATAAAATTGAAAAATGAATATAAAGTGAAGAACCGTATTAATATTAGTGTACTAATCTTAATCTACTTGAAATGATAATGTAGATTCTAGAAATAATTATATTAATTTGCACAAACAACAATGTGAATTGATATGATTATTTCGGGATTATTTAAATAAATTATTGAATTGTTATGTATGGTTGCTATTGCCTATTTATTTACTTTGACACCATCCCAGTTATCACACTGCAAATTCCCTTTGCTATGTTTTCATTTTTGAATTGAAATGGAATCGGGTTGGAATGATAAATACTCAAATAACTTGACTTAGGATAGAAAATTAAATTAAATCCGATTGGTCAATTATTTGTTTTAAATAAAATAAAGATTTTATTCGAATAATAATAAGGTTTTGAAATAAATTGGAATTTAAATGAAAGGAATGTGAATATTTGAAATTTGAAACAAATATTAACGTAGTAATTGACAAAAGAACATTGTATAAAATTTAATTGATTAATAATTAAGTTTTGAAATTATAAATAATTAAGTTTTAAAATTATTAATAATCAAGTTTGAAATTATTAATAATTAAGTTTTAAAATTATTAATAATTAAGTTTGGAATCAGTAATAATTAAGATTTGAAATTATTTGATAATTTAATGAAATTGAATTATTTAATAATTAAATTGAATATTTTTAGTGAAATTGAATCTCTGGAATAAGTGAACTAAATTCCTTTATTAACTGAGTTTGAATTTGTAACTAAGTAATTAAATAATAAACGAAATTGGATTTCTTTAATAAGAAATAAAATGCGTTTTGTCGAAAACAAATGAAAGACTTGTAATTTAAAGAATTTGATTTGATGAATTCAATTTGATTCAATTTGTAGGTTTTGGGATAATGGAATTGAACTTAAGTAATTGATTTAATGAATTAGAATTTAAATAGAAATTGTTTTGAATGATAAATTTAACTTAACGAATATTGAATGAAGTCGATAAATGAATTAAATTGATTTGAATGTTGAATTAAATTAATTTAAATAATTACGGAATGAAATTTATATTCGAACTTGAATCAATATTTGAAATGTTTAAATAAAATTTAAAATTGAATTATAAGATTTTGAAATGGTATTTTGGAAGTTTTAAAACGTAAATTATGGAAATTGATATAGAAAGACAAATGGAATATTGGTTTACAAATTCTAATTTGAAATCGAATTTGATTTGGTTTTGAAATTTATTAAACGACCAATCAGTGTAATAATTACGGAAGTTATTAAAGAGACCAGAATCGGTTATGGACATACTCTCTGTCTAAACTGAAAACCACTTTAATAACTATACGTGGAGTGTGATCCAGAACGAAGTTGTTGGAATGATGTACGTGATGATGAAGAAAGAGAACGATAATAAATAGCCTTGACACTTGTGTAAAATTGGAAATGACTAAAATAGGAGCCGTGCCGGGCCAAATGGGGTTAGCCACCTCGAGCGAACACACTTCTTCGTAAACTACTCATTACTTGTTATTGATTGGTGCACCCTCGAACTTTTGAGAGTGTTGTCTCGTGGTGTTGCGATCGTTGCGGCGATGCATTTTCACCAGTCCGGATCAAGCAAACGGTAGTTTCATACCTTGGGTATCACCTCATGTGCCTTGTCATACTTGTATCCCTATATACGCGACCACTACGAATTTGTTTTGTGTTATACCTATGGAGTACTCCCTGATATCCCACTAGTTTACGGTGGAGTTTACAGTGCTGTATAGACTATAACGCTTATATAAAATGTGTTAAGGGGGATAATGGTAACGCCTTAACACTATTTTGATATTTTATATTACTGATAGACATTATCTATTTAGCGTATATTACTACATAGTAGATAGTTTAACAAATCCTTAGAGGATGGTTATTCCAACATCCTTTGAGTTACTTGTATTTCAATTGTTATTTCACTTGAGTTGGATTTATTGATATAAGAATGTTAATCCTGACTCGAGTGTTTTGTGTTTTGCTTTACGCTCGGGTCAGACTGAGAGGTTCAGCTTTCGAGACTCACCTTGGAGTTGGAGCTTCGCTTGGAGATCCAGCTATCTATCCTGCTTTCAGATATTCAGTTGATTCCAGTAATGCATTCTGATTATTGTATTTGACTATTGTATTCGATACTTCTGTTGTAACTTATTTAACTCTGTTATATGTATAGTAGCTTCATGAACTACTATCTTTTGCTTCCGCTGCATATTATTACTCTGTGTCTGTAATTCTATGATTGTTTATTTACTGTATATCTGAGTTTTTCCAAATTTAAATTAACAATTCGGTATTTTGAATTATTCAAGTCCGACATGTGCGGATGCGAATAGTCCAAAATAGTGGGTCGTTACAAGTCATATCAACAATAGATGTCATTGTCAAAGATGAATTTATAGAGAAAATTTTCTACCCTCTACATTGCGCAAACCATTGGAGCTTGTTGATGCTAAACTATGAAACAATGCAATGGAGTCATTATGATTCAACCAAACCAAAAAATAGACTAATAAGGACTTCAAACCCCATCTATAACCAAGCCCTCATTCTTGTAAGAAAAGTATATTTTTCAAATCACTCTAACTTTAATATACGGCACTAATTTTTCTTCTTGCAGAAAGACAAAATTGAATTGATTTTCAAGAAGAAATGGGCAGAATTAGGAATACTGAACAAAGAATTTCACAAACATAAAGAGTTGCGGTCAAAAAGCCCACCACAAGATTCTGATTCGTAAGTAACTAATTTCATTTCTTCTCTTGTTTAAACTATCATTTCTATTTTTAAATTGCAGTAGAATGCATTAAATATGCAAAATGATAATTAAAACTAGCATTGCTAATTGACAGTTCAATGATCATCTATTGAACAAAAAGATTATGTATAATGTACACATTCCACATGCAACAATGATGTCTCTATGAATGTATTGATTAATATTGCGATAAAATATAAAGCTCTATTTTAGAATTTTTGAGTAAAAAATACAATATTATTTTAGCATTTGGCTTTACTGTAATATTAACTAATATTTCTACATCCGAACAGACTTGATTGTGCGTTCTTTGTCATGGTAAACATGAAAAAACCGGACAAGGATGAAATGCCAGAAAAATATCCAAAGGAAATACTTACAAACCTAAGAGCTATAGTGGTGTATAGCATACTCAATGGTCCACAACACAATTGGTCAAGTGAAAAATCCTGCAAAGATTCTACAAAAGATGCATTTTGACTTTTTTGAACTTTGGATATATTTGAACTGAACCACGTCTGCTAACTAAACTGAGATGGAGTTTGAGATAGAGTTTGAGATGGAGTCTTATATTTTTCCAATGCTTGTATTTTGTTCTCAGTGTATAAACTACTCAGATGGATTTGAACTTCTTGATTTGAATTTGATTCGATTATAATTGTCTTTTTTCAATGCATGGACTACAATGTATAAACTCTGGAAATATTCAAGTGTCATTTTTATGTGTTTTTTGATGTTTTTGCTAAATTTCTGATGTGCCGAATAATGTTTAATACTGAAATGCTAGATAGAACTAGCATTACGTGAAAATACATTTCTCAGTGATTAATCTGTGATAAATAATGTGTGAATTTATCCATATAGCATTTTTATATGATTTCCAATCTTTGAACTCTGTTTCAAGTGTAATGACTACTGTTTACACTGTAATGCTAGTTATAACTAGCATTTAACTGAAATTCCAAATACACCGATCAATCTACTGTAATTTTACTTATATTGTAACGCAGTCCATGTTGGTTGTTATTTTGGTGGTAGTTGCCAAATTCAGCATTTATCTTATTTGATTTCTTTAAAGTGACAATAGGAAGTTGATATATCAGCAACCAGTATAGCACCATAGGATATATTACACCATAAATCAAAAGCCAGTATTTGCAATCCCATTTATCTACTTTGTTTGTTATTTTCTAAAACAGAGAGATGCAGTCTGCATAATGAAGATATCCCATTTGCAGTATAGAAGAAATATGGGAACAGATACTACCCTATATCATATAAATAGTGTATCATCATACTGGCAAACATTACAAAACCACTTAAATTTAGAAAATTTTCTGCAGACGTTACCCCAATATCTTTAAATTTAGAAAGATATCGCTCAAAATCATACACATTAGAAGCTCTAGCACAAAGTTTGAACAACACCACAATAGATGAATCACCTTTAGCCGCCTTCACAACAGTACCAATATTCTGTTCCATGTGAAGTAAACAATAGCTATGATATGAAGAAGGAAATATTTTGGGAACACCTAAAATGAGACCCCATTGATGATTAGACATAAAAACTAAAGACCAATTTTCATTAAGCATTCCTTTCCGATGGGATAAAAACCAAGACCAATTAGATTCATTTTCATGTGAAATAATACCCATAGCAAGAGGAAAGAAACCTATATAATAAATAATTAGTGACAACTCGGTACTAAGAAACATGAATTATATTAAACATAAAACTTGTTTAAATGTTAATAATTTCTATTACACACAATTAAATTAGATTCAAAATGATGTATGAATATAGCATATGTTATTTTAAAGTCTTTTAGTTACTGCTGCATAAAATTTTAGTTCTTGTTTTTGTAAACATTTCTGCCATAAACATTTCTAGTGTAACTTAGTCGATTATTGAATAAAATGAAGCAAACAATTCTTATGTAAACAAGGCTGCAATAAAATTATGTACAATTTTGAACAATGATAGTTTAGTATTTCACTACCAGAAAAAAAAATAAGTAAATAAAACAAACTAAAATGAAACTCATACCTTGGTTACCATTTTTAGATGTAGCAACTAACAAAACACCCGGTCTTTCCTCCAAAGCAGCTGCATCTAAAAATATTAATGGCCGACAGTGTTTAAATCCCAGTAGACAAGCACCAAAACCAATACAAACTCTTTCAAACTGATTGGTTGAAGCATTAACTTCCATGGCCACATAACTACCAGGATTATACTTTTGGAACGCCTCTAAATACCAATTTAAATCATTATATAACATAGCATCATCCTCATATATTTCTTTCAAAGCCAATGTTTTCCGCTATAAACATAATAATAGAAAGATTAAAATTGTACTCTCTTCTTAATTCCTTCATAATATCTTTCGGATTCTTCATAGGAGCATCTCGAATATGATCAACAATCAAAGATTTAACAAATCTACTTGAAATATTAACTTTATTAACATATCTAAGACCTGCTCCACACGAATGATCAAAATTATAAGTTCTAATAAAAAACCGAGAAAGTAGACCAGGATCCGAAGAAGCGTTAAGATAAAACTTACAACCTCCTTCAACCAAGAGAAATTAACCGAAATTCTATCTGTAGAATTTATTAAAAAATCAAATCATAACCATTTTTTATTTGATATGCCATTAATAACTCCCGAAAATCCTCAGCTCCATTAAAACAAAAACCTAGAAAATTCACAATAGTTTTTTGGGAACCTTTCTTCAACATATCTTTCAAATAATAAGAAGAATCAGCATGTGAATCACTATTTGAACCAGAATTACTACCAAATGAAGTACTTTGAACACTTGCATTGCCTAAACCACATCCAGTAATATCAGCTTCCATAGCACAAACATTTTCCTTAACAATAAACTTAAAATGTTGACTCCTCTTGAAAATTAGAAAACACGGAATACTAATAAAATCTAAATCAGTATCAATGATTATATTCTTATTCTCAAGAACATAAGATATCTCAACAGAAAATGGACTAAGATGTGAGCAAACTTCATAGATTTCAGTCTTAACACCAAAAAAAGAAGAGCTCGTGGTGAGTCGATTAGAATAACAATTCTCCTTATGTTCAAAAATAACTAGCAAACTATTTGCTTCACCATTGTAGATATTAATACTGCAAAAGAAATTAAAAAACCAATTACAACAGAAAATGTTAAATTAACATAGCATAACAAATGGAAATAAAGTTAACAGCTAAATGAAAGAAATATAAATTAATTAAAAAGCAGATGATAAATGAACATAGCACAATCAAATTAAAACAAAATATGAATACAACAGCAAAGAATGTTATAAATATAGCATAACGCAGCAAACTACATATAAAATTCACTCGAATGATAGATGAATAGTAAAATTGTAAAATCTTAAACTGTGTTGAAGAAACAGAATGATACATAATAAAATCTTACTTTGCCATTGATACAAATCCAAAATAGGTACTAAAATCTGGAAGAAGACAAGCTGTGCAACCTAGAAAAACAAAAATATACTTAATAATCGAACAATATTATATCATAGGAAGATAAGAAGACTATCGAAACAAATAAAAGCAATATACACGAATGTAAGGAAATTGTTTAATAAAGATCCAAAGCACGATAAAGTTCGATGATAAAGAAACACGGTGAAGATCGATGACAATCGAGAAGATCGAATACAAAACGCGTCCTTGAATCGAGAAGATCGATGAACTAAGATTAGTAATATGAGAATGAAGGTGGAGAAGAAATTAAGATGAAAAATTAAATTCTACATAAGTTTGTCCTTAGAACGAAAAATAAAGACCGCGTCCTTCAAACAAAAAATAATAATCCGCGTCTATAGGCCCAAAAAAAGAAGTAAAAAATTCCTCCAGCCTATTTTCCTGTTATTTTAATATGAACTATTTTGACTTATAATTATTTTTAACAAATAAACTATTTTATTATATAAACTATTTTATTATATATACACACTATTGTTAATATATAAACTATTTAAGAGGAAAGTGTTATGATTTCAAAGTTATGTTTTTAACGTGTAAAGTATTATGTTTTTAAAGTGTTATAATTTCCAAAGTTATGTTTTCAAAGTGTTATGATTTCCAAAGTGTTATGGTTTCAAAGGTTTATAAATTAGAAAGTGTTATAACTTTGAAGGTGCTATGATTTTGGAAATGAATATATTTTAAGTGAATAATGATATCGTATTGATATGGTTCTGAAACAGATATGATATTTTGGTTTTGAAATATGAATTATTTGAAATGAAATGACCATGGTGTTATAATTACATTTGGTTTTTAAAGAGATGGGGATCGGTTATTGTCATACTCTCTACCAATAGCGAAAACCACTTTAACAATCGTGTATGCGGTGGAGGTTCCAGAATGAAGTAGGATGGTTGGCGACGATTCTATTTGAGGTATATACGTGGACCTGACTCCCGTGAGTTAGTTTATGGTGGATTAAACAAGAGCAATTGACGGGCCACGTGAGGTAGCTCCTCCGATTGGATACACTTTTTTGATGCCATTCTATTACTTTGTGATTGATTGGGTGCACCATTGGATTTTTAGGAGTGTGGATCGAGTTGGGCGGTAACTGCGACTATGCGTTACCAACATCCCAGAAGTGTAATTGATATATCTACCCTAGCATTACCTAGTTGCGCCATGTCACCTACCATATCGAGCCCACAATGAGTTTGTTTTATACCATACCTATGGAGTGCCCTCTGACGACATCCTGTTTACGGAGGAGATTACTATACTGTATAGACTATGGGAATACATAAAATGTGTTAAGGGGGATATGGGTAACGCCTTAACTGTAACGATCCCGATTTTTAAAACAATTTTAAATTGTTAATTAATTTAATTTTTGAAATTAAATTATGAATTAATTTGGATATTTGGGAATAAATATATATATATATATATTATAGACAGTAAAAGATAATTTGGATTGGAAATTGAAGAATAAGAATAAAGTTTGTAAAAAGAATTTTTACTCTAGGAATTCTAAAAATAAAATATATATTGTAAATAGAATTTTAATTTAAAATTCAAGGATAAGTATCACATAAATAAAAATTGAATTTGTTAGCTTTGTATTTTAAAAAATTAAAGTTTATATGTATATAAGATTATTTATTTGTGTATAATTGAGTTTCAAATCATTTTTTTCTTTATATAAATACAAATGTAAACATTAATTCATTTAAAACTATAAATTTTAAAATTTAAATAAGAAATATATGTAAGTGAGATATAATCCAGGATTTAAATTATATTTTCTCTTCAAATGAATGAAATAGTTTGTATATTATAAGTTTAAAATATAATACATATGTAAATAAGATGTTTATAAAAATATGATTTATAAATAAAATAACATAAGGGTATAAGATAAATTTATAAATTAATTAAAGTTAAGGACTTAAAACACAATTTGTAAATTAATTTAGAGAAAAGGATTAAACATAAATTCTCTTGTTTATGACATTTGTAAAGTTTTAAAATTCAAATATTAAAAAGTGTAGTTTAAAGAGAATATGAATTTAACAAGTGGCAATTGGTTTGTTTTAAAAATTAGAAAGTACAAGTCTATTGCTTAAAAGCAAAACCAGGCTATTAAAAAAAATTTCTTTCATTCATTTGCAAGCTAAAACTAAAAGCTGGTAAAGCAAAACCAAAGATTTAAAATCTGAAGCAAGTTTAAAATCAAAGCCTGGAAACTCAACAAATCAAGATTTTAGAAAAAACTGAAACAAATTAAAACCAAAAATCTGGAAACAATTGTAAAAAAGAGATTCAAGCTTGAAACTTGTTGATCAGATCAGCATGGATTCAGTTTAACATCAAAGTGAACCTGAGCAAAGATCAAAACTTTAAACATAGAAGATCAAAGATCAATCATATCCATCAAGCAACGTAAAGATCGGATCAAGTTTCCAGATTGATATATTCTCTATTCTAAAAATCAAAATCTGAAATCAACTCAAGTTCCTTAAACAAAGAATCAATGCAAAATCAAGCAAGTGTTCAGGTTTTCAAACCTGAAAAAAAGCAACAGATCATAAGCCTGGAAATCAAACTGAAGTTTAAAGCTTTAGCTTTAACTTGACTCCACTAAGTATGATTCAACAGTTCAACCTGATTTCAACCTCAAGCTAGTAATGCAAAGATCATCATCAAAGCAGAAAAATACCCAGTTTTCAAATTTATAAACAAATCTTCTGCTCCGTTCTTCAAAGCAAGGTGAGAAAATATGACCTTTTTTTAAATTAGATTTATGAATCATCTGGATGCTTTGTGAAGTAGTGGTTGTGAAAAATGATAAGTGAATGTAAATAGCTCTGCATGTCTATGTTTGTGTGTGATTGAAGTATGCATGACTGTATTTATTTGTATATACTCTGTTGTGCTTCCAGAACTGAGATTAACCAAAGAAAAACTTATATCTCTCTATATAATCGAATTAAAGTTTTGATCATAAAAGAGAAAGGGATTATATGAACGTAATATCGATTTTAAAAATAGTTTAGAAAATTTATATTAAGAAATTAATCCAAAAATTGGAAATCACGGTGAAATTCATATATATGGTAAAAATTTATGATTTTAAAATTGTGTTGTGATTTCATAATTCGATTTGTAATTAAAAATGAGGAATTTTAGCAATGAAGTCGAGATTTTTAGATTGCTATTGAGCGAGAAATTGCCATGGAACAGAGAAGATATTATGGGCAAATTCCGACTATCGACGTCGTGATAATCGCCGTGGTTGACGCTGGAGGAAGGTTATGGATGGGTGATTGTAGGAAAATACTCGAAGCATTTATAAATGATCGAGGTTGTAGAACGATGATGATTTTGGGTTTGAAGACCAATTTGAGTGGCTGTTGAATTCAAAGATTGATCATTATCAATATCGCATCGAGTTGCATCGGTCTGAAGGAAAGGAAAGAGGGAACTCCGGCAAGGCTGTAGTCGTGGCGGCGAAGGTCCTGATGGTCAGAAATGGTGAAAAATGGAAAGTTTTGTTTGTTGGGTTGCACCAGTTTTTCGATGACTTGCTCGATTTCCAATGCTTGTCAAATTGAGAGATTTGAGTGTTAGTAAGGGATGTGGGCATGTGCGTCGACGTGCCGGAGGTTATCACGATGATCGGAATCGCTCCGTTGAACTGTGCACATGCACTCGCGAAACTCTGTGCATCTGGAAAGCATGGGAGGTGAAGAAGACAATGGCTACTCGGGTTCAAGCACGAGTGAACAGGCGTTTTACTCGAAGCAAATGGAAGGTGGAGAAACCCAAAGTCGAACTCAGGTACAATTACATTTAGCTCAGGAAAAATTTAAAATAGGCTCTGGTTTGTTTAACCTGTTGCTAGATTTCAAATTTAAAAGGAATATATATATATATATATATATATATATATATATATATATATATATTGTTTCAAGTTTTGAAATACAACAGTTTTTTTAGTTACAAAGCAAATCTTCATTTAAACACGGTTTCAAAGCATATTTAAACTAAATAAGTTTCTAAAGGAAAATAAATTAAATTTCAAATTTTAAACAAGTTTTAAAATAAGGTTTTAATAAATATATATTAAGTTTTCAAAAGTAAAGTATTAAGCAAGTTTTCATGGATTTAAATTTTAAAAGTTTAATTGTTTTAAAACTTGTTTGGTTTATATAATTTTGTATTAAGTTAGTTATCTTGTTAAATTTTTGATTTTTTTCAAATACAATAAAATGAAATTACTTAATATATTAAAGGATGGATAATTAAGGTTAATTTGTCAAGGAATTAATATTTGATTACTTAAAGATTTATTTAACGTGATTAACTAAGTGATTAATTTATGTGATAAATTAAAGATTACTTAAGGTAATTAATTTAAAGTAATTAATGGGTAAAATTGATTAAGTGATTAGGATAATCACTTATTATAATTAATTAAGGAAAATTAAATAAATGGTAATTAATTGTTTAAAGATAAATACTTAGTTAAAAGTAATTAATGAATGGTTAAGGTTAATTAAGTAATTAGGGAAAATTACTTATTATAATTAATTTAGGATAATTAATTTATGTGATTAATTAATTAATTTGATGATAATTAATTAATTAAAAAAAATTATTTAATGAAAGTATTTAAGGATAATCACTTATTGTAATTAATTAAGGATAATTAATTAAATAATAATTAATTAAGGGTTAATTAATTAAGTAATTAACTTAAAGGTTAGTTTAAATTTATGAGATTAATTAAGGATAAATTAATTAATTAAGGACTAACTAATTAATTAAAGGTAATTAATATGGATAATTGAGGATTAATTAATTGATTAATACTAAATGATTTGTAATTAATGAATCAGGATTGAGTAATTAATTCATGAGTATTAATTAAATTGAATTAATTTAGAATTAAACAATTAATTAATCCTGTTTATAAATGATTATTGAATGCTTGAATTGCTTATGGATGTTTGCATTGTATGAAATGCCTTGAATTGATTGTTACCTCTAGACTGTAATATTCTATTCTGTGAATTGAGCTGTGTGTAATTTATTTATTTATTTATCTATGATACATTTATCCATGAATCTGTGAATGAAGATAGGCGTTATATATTATACCACTTATCGATATTGATATGATTGAATCTGTGATGATTGATGATGTTGCCCTATTGTGTAAAACACTTGGGCTACACTATAAACATACAAATATGGATTGCACGAAGAAATTGGTTAAGCCACAGATTTTTGAAATAATTTTAAAGTTGATTTTTGAATCTAAACGTTTTTGGAAATGGAATTGGATTAATATGAAAAGCTTTTGAAAAGAAGTTTTAAAGATAAAAGTAATTTTGAATAACTTGATAAGGTTTTAAATTTTAAATAGTTTGATTTGAATTTAAATTTAAAATTTGAAATTGAATTCTATACTTGGAAATTATGGTTTAAAAATGTTATATAAGTTATAAATGTGTTTATATGGGTTTTTAAACCATCGTAAAAGTAGTGTTTTGGAAATTTGAATTTAATCCAAGTATTACACCTGAAGGGCTTTAACTTGTATAAATCTAATCGAATTTTTCCGAAACGAAACAATTTGTTTTCAAATAATAATAGCTTTCACATAACGAAAGAACTTCCAGTTTGTGTTATAAAGATTTCAAATTTGAAAGTGATTGCTTTGAAAGCTATGATTGAATCTTTGTGAAAGATGGTTGAACCTTGTTTTGAAATTGAAGAGAATTTTAAATGGTGTATCTTTTATATAAAAGATTTGAAATGGGAATTGTTTTGAAAGTTATGAATGAATCTTTGGAAATGGTTTTGAAAGCTATGAATTAAATCTTTGATTTAAAGATTGGATGAGTTAATCCAATTTGAAAAGGAAATTGTTTTGAAAAGCTGTGAATGAATCTTTATGAAATATTGGTGAACTTTGTGAAGTGAATCCTTTTGTTTAAAGATATGAAATGGCAATTTGTTTAAACCATTTGAAGAAAAGTTTTGGGTAATAAGTTGTGAATTAACTGAAATCCCAATATTCATATGTTTTAGATATTGCGCTCGTTATTCGGTTTAGCCTGGAGAGGACCTTATGTCATATTACCCATTTCGAATAATGATACGACATTATGGATAACATTTGAAGACCGGTGGTGAAGACCGGATATTTCCGAAAGCGAAAGGATAACTCGTCGAATATCTCCACATCGGCGGATCCCCGGTATAGAGATTTGATCACCCTTTGTGATGGGACGTCCGGACGTGATTAGGGATTATCCGAATTTGCAAGGACTTCTTTGGAAGTGCCTTCGGTATTGTTCGAACCCGGAACAGACTTGTATGGATGTATGTCCGACATTACACTTTGAGGTGTAAAGCTGGTTTCTATCAAATACATTTCTGTTTGGTGGCGGAGATTTAGATTAACACCCTTCTATGAGACGTACGAGCTCAGAGGTTATGTAGTTGATGGTTACTAGTGATACATTCCAAATTTGGTAGTGTGGCATGCTGAGTGCTGCTGAGTGTTGCTGATCATTTGCTGATCGAAGCATGACTTTTGTGAAAAGCGTAGCTTTGTGGACGAGACCTCGTTGGACCTCACTCCTCAGAAATGGTCGAAACAGAAAAGATGCAGCAAGGTTGCAGGGGTTGTGCCTCTTGGGTATGACCATTCCTTCTGGAAAAGGATGGTATCATGGTATGGAGCCCAGATATTTAACCTATGTGGTTAGGGCAAATACAATGCTTTATGGTTGTTGGTGTTGAGAACTCTCGGATAATGGTCGCAAACGACCGAGGATGGCATATCTTTAGGTGTTACTCCCGAGTAGGGAGGAAGTCGTCCTTATGTTGGCAGAGAGCCGGGTAGGTTATCTTGACGTCCCTCTAGAGGCGTTTCCATGTGGCTATAGGAAGTTCCTTAGCCTGAACGTTTGTTGGAAAATCCAAAGAAACAATACGCGCCTTATACGGTTTTAGTTGTATAATATGCCATGGAATGTGGCGGTAACCTGCTATTAAACATGGTAGCTATAATAGGCATACGCCGAAATGTTGTATGATGGCTAAGATTAATATTATACTTTCGAAATGTTTTCCACTATGCACTAATAATAATATCAAAATGGTTTTTGCATAGATTTTTTACTATCATAAGGAGAAATCTCCTCCAATTCTGCGTTTGCATGGTGTGTGCGGCGGGAGGCCTTATGGTAGTTTCATTTTCCAAAAAAGCATTACGGATTTAAATTTTAAATTATTTTGTTGTTTGTTTTAAAGAAAAATTGTTTTCGTTTGCTCATACCAGTCGCATGACTGACCTGGAGTTTATCGTTCTCTTCCTAAACTCTGGGTGCCCATAATTTTCCACACGGGCAGTCTAGAGTTAGGATTTTCAAATAATCAAATAGTAAGTGTAGATTCGATAGCATTCGATCTTTGGATGTTGGCAATGGCAATGGGATCGAGTTGCTTCACTTCAGTGATAATGGTGGTTCGAGCTTTTGGTTCAAGTTATCTTTGATGTTGGATTCTTTTGGAGATGCATTCTATTGGAGTTATCATTTTGCTGTCGATGGTTGCAAAGTCTAGACCATCTTTTGGTGTTGTCTTCCGCTATTGTATATTTCTTGCCTCTGATTTGTATGTATATTCATGTTGTATCCTATATTGTATCAAACGTTGTATATCAATGATATATATTATTCATTTCTTCCGCTGTGTTGTTGTACATAATGTGTTATAAGCACCGACGAATCGGATTTGAACGTTTGAATCTACGGCATTCGAGGACAAGTGAAGTACGGGTGTCGATTTTCGAATGCGAAAAGCCGGGTCGTCACATTTGGTATCAGAGCTAAAGGTTGAACTTTAGCTTTTGGACTATAACACATTAAGTAACTCATTAGAGATAGGGTGAAGTATACCCTGGAATGAGTATATCCGTAAGATATCCGTCTGCACGCCTCAATAAATTCTCTTAATATCCACTGATAATAAGTATGAGTGCAAGAAGAGGACGAGATAAGGGACAGGGAAGTACCATTACAAATGGTCAATACCCTACAACAACAGAAACCACTTTCTTCTCAATCTCCTTCGATCCGATTTCAATTCTTTGATTGCTTCGTGGCACCTCGAGAGAAGAAGATTTGATGTAGTGGCATTGCGAATTGTTGTAGAAAATCCATACTTCGTATCCTCACCATTTTCTTATTTTATCTTTCCATTTTTAACCCTAATGAATTTGAAAATTTAATCTGAAATAAATTGATTAACAAAAAAAAAGTTAAATTTGAATTTATATCGATAAAACTATTTCGATTAAAACCAAATTTGAAATTCTATTGTAATCTCTTGTGAGGATTAAAGTCCAAAGAGGGACAAGCTAGTGTAAACTTTAGAGTATTCCGACCTCAATTAGGAATCCCATACCTAGTGCTTGAGAATTATGGAAGATTAAATCCATTTATCTATTGTTTGGGGCTCGATATATTCTACGAACGATTAGTTATCCCTTCGTACTAATCAATGCCTTGCATATTCGTACATATAGATGACCCGAGTACCCTGTGTGATATTGAATGAGTTTGTTCCCATAATTATTGGTGATATTCTGATTTGGTAAGCCAAATGCTTGCTCAATTTGATCTGGAAAATATTTATCTTTGTATCCATCCTTTGTTGTCTCCCTGTCAAATTTAGGGGATGAAATTTTCTTAAGGAGGAATATGTAAAGATCCCGATTTAAAAAAAATTAAATTGGTAATTAATTTAATTTTTGAAATTAAATTGTGAATTAATTTGGATATTTGGGAATAAATATATATATTGTAGATTGTGAAAGATAATTTGGATTGGAAATTAAAGAATAAAAATAAAGTTTGTAAAAATAATTTTTACTTTGGGAATTCTAAAAATAAAATATATATTGTAAATAGAATTTTAATTTAAAATTCAAGGATAAGTATCTTATAAATAAAAATTGGATTTGTTAGCTTTGTAGTTTGAAAAATTAAAGTATATATGTATATAAGATTATTTATTTGTGTATAATTGATTTTCAAATCATTTTTTTCTTTATATAAGTATAAATGTAAACATTAATTCATTTAAAACCATACTTTTTAAAATTTAAATAATAAATATATATATATATATAAGTGAGATTTAATTCAAGATTTAAATTATAATTTCTCTTAAAATGAACGAAAATAGTTATTATATTATAAGTTTAAAATATAATACATATGTAAATAAGATGTTTATAAAAATATGATTTATAAATAAAATAGCATAAGGGTTTAAGATAAATTTGTAAACTAATTAAAGTTAAGGACTTAAAACACAATTTGTAAATTAATTTAGAGAAAAGGATTAAACATAAATTCTCTTGTTCATGACATTTGTAAAGTTTTAAAATTCAAATATTAACTGGTGTACTTAAAGATAATATGAATTTAATAAGTGGCAATTGATTTGTTTTAAAAATTAGAAAATACAAGTCTATTGCTTAAAAGCAAAACCAGGCTATTCAAAATTTCTTCTTTCATTCATTTGTAAGCTAAAACTAAAAGCTTGTAAAGTAAAACCAAAGATTTAAAATATGAAGCAAGTTTAAAATCAAAGCCTGGAAACTTAACAAATCAAGATTTCAGAAAAAACTAAAACAAACTAAAACCAAAAATCTAGAAACTTTGTGATTTTCATCGGAAATGGTCGAAACAGGAAAGATGCGGCAAGGTTGCGGGGGTCGCGCCCCTAGGGTATGGTCATTCCTTCTGGAAAAGGGTGGTATTATGGTATGGAACCTAGATATTTAACCTATGTGGTTACTGCAAATACATTGCTTTGTGGTTGTTTGTGTTGAGAGCTCTCGGATAAAGGTCACAAACGACCGGGGATGGCATATCTTTAGGTGTTACTCCCGGGCAGGGAGGAAGCCGGCTTTGTGTTGGTAGAGAGCCGGGTAGGTTCTCAGGGCATCCCTCCAGAAGCGTTCCCATGTGGCAATAGGAAGTTCCTTAGTCTGACCATTTGTTGGAAAATCCAAAGAAACAATACGCGCCCTATATGGTTTTAGTTGTATAACCTACCATGGAATGTGGCGTTAACCTGCTAATGAACATGGTAGCTATAGTAAGCATACAACGAAATATTGTATGCTCGCTAAGATTAATGTTATACTTTTGAAATGTTTTCCACAACTCACTATTAATAATATCAAAATGGTTTTTGCGTAGTAAGCATTTTTGACTATCATAAGGAGAAATCTCCTCCAATTCTGCGTCTGCATGGTGTGTGCGGCGGGAGGCATTATGGTAGTTTTATTTTCCAAAGAAGCATTGCGGATTTCAATTTTAAATTCTTTTATTGTTTTTTTTAAAGATAAACTCTTTTCATTTTCTAATACCAGTACCATGACTGACTCGGAGTTTATTATTCCCTTCCTAAACTCTGGGTGTCCACAAATTTCCACACGGGTAGTCTAGAGTTGGGATTTTTAAATAATCAAATAGTAAGTGAAGATTCGATAGAATTCAATCTCTGGATGTTGGCGATCGCAATAGGATCGAGTTGCTTCACTTTAGTGATAACGGTGGTTCGAGCTTTTGGTTTAAGCTATCTTTGGTGTTGGATTCTTTTGGAGATGTATTCTATTGGAGTTATCATTTCGCTGTCGATGGTTGCAAAGTCTAGACCATCTTCAGGTGTTGTCTTCCACTATTGTATATCTCTTGGCTCTGATTTGTATGGATATTCATGTTGTATCCGATACTCTATCAAATGTTGTATATCAATGATATATATTATTCATTTCTTCCACTGTATTATTGTACTTAATGTGTTATAAGCTTCGATGAATCAGATTCGAACATTTGAATCTGCGGCATTCGAGTACAAGTGAAGTATGGGTGTCGATTTTCGAACGCGAAAATCCAGGTCGTCACATTAACGCTATTTTAATACTTTTACTTTGCTATAGATATATTATAATAGCATATTGTACTACATAGTAGATAGTTCCACGCATCCTTAGAGGATGGGTATCCCAAACATCCTTTGAGTTACTTGTATTTCAGATGATTTTCACTTGAGTTGGACATATTGATATAAGAATGTTAATCCTGACTCGAGTTTTTTGTGTTTTGCTTTATGCTCAGGTCAGACTGATGTCACAGCATTTGAGACTCACCTTTGGAGTTGGAGCTTCGCTTGGAGATCCATCTATATCTATTCAGCTTTCAATTATTCAGTTGACTCCAGTGATATATTCAGATTTTGTTATTTGACTAGTATTGAGACTTTTATGTATTCAAGACTTCTGTTGTATCTTGTTTAACTCAGTTATATATAGTAGCTTTATGAACTACTATTCGTTTGTTTCCACTGCTTGTTGTTATTACTCTGTGTCTGTGATTCTGTGATTGATTTTATTTACTGTATATGTTAAGTTTTTCCAAATATGAATTAACAATATGATGTTTCAAACAATTCAAATCTAGCATGTGTGGATGCGAATGGCACGAAATATCGGAATGTTACAGCTTTTTATAGAAAGGGACGTTCCGCCTATTTCGGGAAGAATACCTTTCGACTCCTTTACCTCTGCTATCTTAGTCAAAACCATCAGTGTCGAAATCCATAAAATCGAAACGAAGGCACATGGTATCAATGGGAATTGGTACGAAGTGTGTTGGTAAGAAAGCGGAAGGTAGGGTATCGAAAGCTATGCTTTCATCATAGTTAAAACCGTGGATTCAACTTTATAGCATATCAATGCCAGCCTAGTTTTTGAAGAGGCTTTCGACCAAGTCAATACCCTATAGAGACGAAACCTTAGCTTGTTTTCTAAAGCTAATTTCCTGCTTTGATTTACTTAAAGTTTTCAACATAGTCAAAAGCCAAGCTTTCAAAAGGAACTTTACAAATAGCTTTCAAAGGGGTTTCTTTTTCTTTAATTAGAAGCTTTTGAAAGGGGTTGGTTTCGACCTAGTGGATGCGTAACTGCTACTCTACCTTTTGACCATGTTGTCCTATAATTCTTTCGAAGTGTCATACTTGTTTTTACCTTAAATCAAACCTTTTTCCTAATTGTTTTCGAAAGGGGTTGGGGTTTCGAAGAAAATAGAGTCGAAAGGGGGTTTTGACTCAGACCTTTTAAGTTTTAATTTTAAAATCTTTTTCTTTTGAACAAGATGGCTTCAACACGATTAATTTTACTCCAATTCTAGTTTTTTTGGTTTCGAAAGAAGTACTTTATGCAACCATCTTGACCCAACTGATGTTTTAAGAGTAAAACCTAATGCTTTCAAAAGGTTATTTTATTTGTTTCGGAATGTTTTCCTGATACTATCGAAAGGTCTTATTGACTTCGAAGGACATATAATTAGACTTTTGGAAATAGGTTTTCTATACTTTCATAGGAGGTCACCCAAGGGTTACGAAAGTGATGTTCTAGGGTTTCAAAACTAATAACCCATTCTCAATTTTTATGGAAAAACCATGGCATAAATAAGATTTTGAAAATAATATTCACATTGATATTAACCTATAAATGTATTTTGGGAAAAGGGCAGAATAACTAATTAGGTTAACCTAGTAGTGAATATAACTTAATAGTTATTAATTTTAATTAAAGCTATTGGTAAGGGCCAATAAGTTTACAGTATGCCCTTGAAAATTGTATGATATTTGCAGGGGCCAATAGGTTCATAGTCAGCCCATGAAAACTATGATTTGGTACTTGCGGACGTCAGTAGGTTTGTAGTTAGCCCATGAAAACTATATCCAAATTAAGATATTGGCAATCGACCAATAGTGTAACGACCCAGAATTTTTATTAATTAAAATTTGAATATTTAATTAATTTTAAATATTAATAAGTGAATTTTTAAGTCAAATAAATTTTTATTTGAATTTTTGGATTTAATTGGATAATTAAATCGATAATTTAATACGTTAAATTATGGAAATAATTGAAAATTGAGTTAAATATGATTTAAAATGATTTGTAAAATTTTATTTTATCATGTTGAAGTTAGAATGATATTTTAGAACTTTTAAAATCGAATTAAAAGTAAATTTGTGAAAATTGAATATTTTAATATTTAATAATCGACTGTAAAATAGCCAATTTTTGAACAGTCTCAGAATTGAACGAAACTAGTTTCATTGGATCCGTAATAGTAAGTTATTACCGGATTTCAATTTTCGTGTCAATCGGGGCTATCGTTTGATCGTGGCAGCTCGAAACGCATCGAATTATTTTTAATTTAAATTTGGCGAGTCAAAATAGCCATTTTTCAAAAAGTCTCGGATTTCGACGAAACCAGTTTCATCGGATCCGTAATGTGATATTATTGTAAGGTTTCAAATTTCAAGTCAATTGGATTTACCGTTTGTCCGGTACAAATTAAAACGCCTAGAAATCGATTTAAATCGGTTTAATTTAAATTGAGCGTTTACAGCCATAACTCGCACATACTTCCGAATTAGCTTCCGAAACCTGTTCCATTGTGTCCGGAACGCGGGATAAACCCTAGGTACGCTGGTTACGGCGTCTAAATCGGAGTTCGGAATTCCCGGGATGAATAGTGTTTACGCTTGCTCGTTCTTATAAATAGCACCATTCACAAATAAAAAAAAAATAACATTCAAAACCCTAATTCTATGTTACAGCCGCCACCCTATTATAAACGGCCAGAAATTGTCGATTCTTTCTCCCTCAAATTCGCTCAATCCATTAACAATTACGAGAAGTTATCAACTACAAAGTTATAGAGCTTCGCAAGATCTTGAAATCCATACGGATTTGATGATGTTTGGAGCTGTGTGGTGGTCGTGGGGGAGCCACGAAGGCAGGCCGTTCGGCCTCGTAGTGCGTGCTAGGGGGGTGACTGAGTTCTATGGCTTTGGGGCCGAAGTGGGAGAGGATGAAGGCCTTCGATGTGGAGGTGTTAGATCGAAATTCTATCGAGCAAGCAAAGAGCATTAATCAACCCTAGTTTTGAAAGTGGGTTCGGCCTCAAATCCTAGAACCTGTAGCTTGCAACGTGATGAGGAAGAGAGGGGGGGAACGGTCCAGATGTGTTGGGGTTGTGATGGATGGCCTTGATTAAGTTGAGTTTGATAATAAGAGTTATGTTGTAATTATAGTTATAAATCGTGTACGATCTTATAAAATGCATAACTTTTTCATACGAGGTCGAAAAAATGCAAACTCAGTTGCGTTGGAATCGTATGGACGAGCACTACGCGATGGAGTTGGTTTGGAGTCGTTTGGAGTTAGTGAGAATTTCGGGTAAAATTAAACGCGCGTTTAATTTTATTCGAAATAAAAGCTAAAACGGAAAATAAAACCAAGGTGAGAACTTCTCACTCAATCGAATAGATTTCGATTTTATTTTAAATAGTTAGATTTAAAATATTTGAATGCATGTTTGAATGATGACTGTAAATTATTGATTGTTAAAATAGACATTATGCGCCGTTAGTAAGCGGATGTTATTTAATAAAAACATATACCGCGAATATTTCATAAACAGTGAAATTGGTATTATATATAATATCAATATATATATATTGGCATATGTATATATTGCAGTTGTTGATTTCCCGCGTTTTTTTGTTTAGTGGATGAGACCCTATTACGCCGTTAGTAAGCGGATAATATTTATTAAGAACATATACCGCGATAATTTCGTACTGGAGCGAAATTGGTATTGTGCTAATGTTTTTGGATGCAGGAAACAGGTTGGAGGGATCCAACTGGATTCCTCAACAGTATTTATTTTATTTCAGATATTTTGATATTTGATGGATTATCATATCGATATATGATATCGTGGTTAGTCGTGATTGACTATTTGGTGTGTAGCATCATTGGACCCAGATTTTGGGATTTTAAAATGATTTTTAAAAGTGATTTTGAAAATATACTATATTTTTGGAATTGATCCATTATAAATAAATAAACGTTATAATTTTTAAAGTTATAAAAATTATGGTTTTTGTGAAATATAGTTAAAAAGCTGATTTTTAGAAATACAATTAAAAGTTGATTTTTAAGAAATATGAACTAATGATTTTATAAAATAATTTAGATTGGATTTTTGAATATATGATAAAAGTTTAAATATAGGATTTATAAAATTTGATTATTTTATAAATCGAAATGATGAAATTATAAAGGAATTTAAAGACGTTTTAGAATAATAATATAAACTGATTTATATTAAGAGATTTATAAATGGATATTTATAAATTGAAATATAGACATTATAAAACGAGTTTTTATAAGTGTTTGAATGTAGTGAAAATGAATTTCATAAATGAATGAAATTTATAGAATTATAAACTGTGAAGTTATAAATGAAATTTATAAATAGTAAGATTTATAAATTTGTGAAGTTAATTGAAGAATAGATTTGGTTAAATAAATGAATCTTATAAGTTATAAGATTTATAATTATGAAGTTTAAAGAACGATTTTATAAAATAATCGTTTTATAAGTATTTAACTTATAATATAAACATTTAGTTTATAATTGAGTTATAAACTGAAATATGTTAATAAAGGAATTTATAAAAAAAGAAGTTTTTATAAATAAATAGAAATGGAATTTATAAACGTTGTTTTATAAATCCGCAAACGACTTATTTTGATAAATTAATTGTTATAACTTATAAATGGAGTTATATTCACGTTTTAGACAGTGAATAATCCTTTAAGTTAAAGTGAATAGAAATGATGAAGTTTGTTAACGTAGTTTATTCACGTTTTTGAACAGTGAATAACACGTTAAAGAAATTGTTTAGAATGTGAATGTTTTAAATAGAATTAAAACGATCTAACGATGTTTTAAAAGGTGTTGTGATTCGAAACCATAGATTTCAACATTTATTGTTGAAATAGACGTTTTCGAGAAATAAAAGGAAATATTGGACTATAACATTGTTGTTATAGTAAATGATTTCCGAATGGAAATGTTTTGGTTTAGTATTGGGATTTATATATCTATTTTAACTTCGAATCCCTATACTAGTGATTTTGGGTTGTCGTAACGATGTTTTACGTAACATTCGTTTTGGCCCAAATAAATATGTTTAAGTGAATGATTTCCTTAATAGAATGAAATATATACTTAATTCGATTTAAGTGTATTGAATATTTTCTAAGTGTTGAAAATAAAAAGATTTGTGAATTACTTATTTTTAATAAGTATGGAAATGTTTTCCAATATGAAGTGAAAAATTAGAATTTATCTTTTTGAAGATAAATTGAAATGAATAGTTGAAATCATATATGCACGAATATTTTGAAATACAAATTCATTATGGAATTTATATGTGAAAAGTGAAATTGGTTAAAAATAAATATTGATTTATTTTTGAAGTGTTGAAACTATATATCTAGTAAAGATATTTTGGAAAATAAATAATTTGGAAAATTATTTGGAATCTGGTGATGTATGCATATCCATTGATAGTTCAATAGCCGACTATCAGTATTTCCCTTTGAATGGGTATTTGATGTGAATTGATTGAATTTGAATGCACACTTATTTTTGAATAAGCGCTCACTATTCGGGTTAACCGGGAAAGGACCATGGGGTCGTATAACCCATTCCGAATATGTGATACGTCGTTGTGAATTGCATTTGAAGATCGGTGTTGAAGACCGGTATTTGCAAGAGCGATAGGATGACCTATCGATTGTTTCTGCACCGAGTCGCGCCGTTATAGAAACTCCCTAAGTGATGGGAAATCCGATCAGGATTGTGAATATCCGGATTGCAAGGACTTCTTTGTAAGTGCCTTCGGTTCTGTTCGAGCCCGGAACAGACTTGTATGGATTGTATGTCTGACATTACAATTTGAGATGTAAAGCCGATTTCTTTCAAATATATTTCTGTTGGTGGCGGAGAATTTATTCTTTGCTTAACACCCTTCTTTGAGACGTACGAGCTCAAAGGTTATATAGTTGAAGTTATCAGCGATATATTCCCAATTTGGTAATGTGACATGCTGAGTGATGCTGAAATGATCATTGTGTTGATTATTGTGATAGGATCATTTATTTGATCGTCTATCTTAGTGATCATTGTGTTGATCATTTGTTGACCCAAAGCATGGCTTTTGTATATAAAGTATGTTTTTGTGGACGTGAATTCGTCGAGCCTCACATCCCGGAAATGGTCAAAACAGGAAAGAAGCAGCAAGGTTATGAGGGGTAGCACCCTTTAGGATGTGTCCATTTCCTTCTGGAAAAGGGTGGTATCATGGTATGGAGCCCAGATACTTACTCATGTTGAAAACACTTTGTTATGATTGTGTGAATTGATTAAAGAGCGCTCTCGGAAAAAGGTCCCAAAGGACCGGGGGATGGCATATTCGGTCAGTTGTTACTCAGTTAGGAGTAACCCGGCCTTGTGTTGGTTGAGATCCGGTTTGGTTCTCGGGGATGTCCATCCAGAGGCATTCTCAGTGGCAATGGGAAGTTCCTTGGCCTGACCATTTGTTGGAAATCCAATTCCCAATACGAAACTTGTACGGTATTAGTTGTAGAACCTGCTATTCACTTATGGTGGTCACCACTGTTTGGATGGTAGCTATAGTAGGCATAGTTCGAAATGTCTATGTTGGCTAAGATTTATATCTTTATTTTCGAAATGATTTGTTATACATTATGCACTAATAATAATATCAAATGTTATTTTAAATGCGTATCAAGCATCTTTGGCTATCATAAGGAGAAATCTCCTCCGATTCTGCGTTTGCATTGTGTGTGTGTGCGGGAGGCCTTATGGTAGTCTCATTTTTAAAAGCATTGCGAATTGATTAAAAATATTCCTCTATTTTGATTTTAAAGTTAAATAAACTGTTTTGAGTTCTCACACCAGTCACATGACTGACTCGGAGTTTATTGTTTTCCTTCCTAAACTCTGGGTGCCCACCAATTTCCACACGGGCAGTCAAGAGTTAGGTTTATCAGGATATTCTGGATATTCTGGAGTTGCTGGAGGCAAGCTGGATGGCATGGCGTATTACTAGTTTATATAGTATTTCTTTTTCCGCTGCACTGTTTGTTGTTGTATGATGTTGTACACTCTGATGATATGATATAATGATGTGATGAAATGTAATAACTGTAGTTCTTTGTTTAAAGATTATTCATTTATTATTATATGTTGTTCCGCTGCGAATTGTGAGATTCTGATGTTGTTCTTTTTGTTTCCTTTCTGTCCCGTTCTATTTTTAAAATTTTCTATCTTTTATTTTCAAATTCTCTGTTTTCTTTCTCTGTTTTCTAAAAATTGTCTATCTTCTTTTCCCTCTATTTTTCTTTTTCTTTCTTCTTTTTCTCTCTTCTTTCTTTTCTTTTCTTTTTAAAACCCATAACATCTCGGTTTTCGGCCTTTGATTTCTCGGCAGTCGATAAAGTGAGTATCGATGTTGGTTTTTTCGAAGAACGAAAATCCATGACGTTACAAATAGGTTCCTAGTTAGCCCATGAAAACTAGGATATAAAATAGATATTGAAGTTACCAATAGGTTCTTAGTGATCCCATGAAGACTAAGTAATTGGACATATGGTCCTTAACATTTAATAGGTTAATGTAAACCTATAAACCATAATTGAGATAGATAGCCAGAATGAATGGAGATGGATAATCTGGAATTGATTTATTTGTTTTGCATATTATCATAATGTTTTGAAATACTATGTTTTTACCATTATGGATGTATAAGCACGGTATATGGTTTTATAAATGTTTTATGATACTAATGAGGGAAAACCCCGTTTCGCTAAGCGGCGTGGTCTCACTAGATATCTAATTGGTTTGATATGGTGGATTATTATTCATACCAGGCTTTATGTCTGACTTGAAGTTTTTGTTTCCCTTAAACTCTTGGGTACTCAATTTATTTTGGGTAGGTGAGAGTTAACGTTTTCAGATGTTCCCTTAGATGAATAAAAGCTTCTGAGGACATGTAGAAGGAAATATTGTTATTAG
This sequence comes from Allium cepa, assembly GCA_030765085.1. NCBI lineage: Eukaryota > Viridiplantae > Streptophyta > Magnoliopsida > Asparagales > Amaryllidaceae > Allium > Allium cepa. The sequence goes on from CM060932.1 coordinate 916,854,194, forward strand.
TGTTCTTTTATTTTCGTTGTGTGTTTGTTTGTAATGGCGAATTATTTATTTCCTATCAATATACTCTGATCTACTAAGGGCGTCTTCATATGTCGCTCTTGGTGTATTTTGTAATAATTATATGTTATCTGAACGTGGCTTGCAAATTGGGATTATGTAATCAATTTGGAATATTTTGAATTGGAACGTGGAACTTGTTTTGCTGTTTAATTTTTTTCATATTCTTATGTATTTATGTATCAATGTATCTAATATCGTCGTGTTTGGTCATCAAGGATTAATAATTATGGATGACTGCGGCATCTGTAGCCATTTGTTTTGGGCCTCCAAGTAGGAGGATGTTACAAGTTGGTATCAACGCATGGTTTATGAAACTTAGAAATTCAAACCTGAAAGGTTTTTCAAACATAATCAAATGAATTAGATAATAAGATTGGCGTTTGGGTTAACGCTATAATAATGTACTTGTATTTGATATATATATATATAATTATATATAAGAACGTAAACCCCTCTCTCTTAGACCATTCTTATGTATCTTACTAAGGCTCGTATGCAGATTTACGATAGATGAGATATCGAAGCAAGAAACGGAAGAGGAAATCTCAATGGAGAAAGCATCACAACTAATGAAAATGCTCGACCCACTACTAGGAGGTCGACGGGCTAATGCTAGCAACCAAAATGCAACAAAGTCCTTGCACATTCTATTAAGGTTCTATTTTTACGTTCTACAACTTCATTTTGTTGTGGACTTCTAGGAAACGAAAAATTATGGAATATTCCCTTTTTCTTACAAAAATGTTCAAAGGTTCATTTTCAAATTCTCCTCCATGATCACTTCTTATATTTTTGATTTTCAGACCTTTAAAATTTTGAATTCTTTTGACAAATGTTTTGAAATTACAAAAGGTATCACTTTTATTTTTCATAAAGATAGTCCAAGTATACCTGGAAAAATCATCAACAATAACAAACACATATCTACTATGATTAATGGATTGTACTTGTATTGGTCCAAATAAATCCATATGTAGTAATTAAAGTGGTTGTAAAGTTGAAATGACCTTTTTAGATTTAAAAGATGACCTAGTTAATTTTCCTTACTGACATGCATCACAAATATGATCAATTTTAAAATTCATTTTTGGTAGACCTTTTACTAAATCATTTTTAGAGAGCTTGTTTATAGTTTTGAAGTTAATATGACAAAATCGTTTGTGCCATAACCAAGGATCATTTTCTTTGGCTATTAAACACATATCTGAATTATGATTTATTTTCATATTCAGAACATAGATATTTCTGTCTCTATTTCCTTCAAAGATAAGATTTTGAATTTGATCGAAAATACTACATTTGTTTTCAGAAAAAGTGATTTTGAATCCTTTGTCACACAATTGGCTGATACTAAGTAAATTATGTTTTAAATTTTTGACAAGTAAAACATTTGAAATAAGAGGTAAATTTGAAATACCATTGTTGCTCACATCGCCTTTGCCGATGATATAGCCTTTGGAGTTGTCTCCAAATGTGACAGAGCCTCCATCTGAGTAAATAATATTTGATATCATATCTTTGTCTCCTGTCATATGTTTTGAGCAACCACTGTCGAGTATCCATTTTCCTCTTTTCTTGGGTGGGACCTACAAAAATATAAGATAACGATGGTACCCACCTTTTTTTATAGGGTCCTAAGAGTTAAGCTTTAGGAAACCAAACCCAAGAAGGTTCAATATCCCATTTAAAAATGTAATCTTTATTTTTATGAATAGTTTCTAAGAAGGTGTTTATATATCTCTTCCTAATCAAACTGTTATTTGTTTTAGGAACCCAAACTTTTATGCTTTTTGGATAAGAATTCATTTTTGTCAGTACTATAGTAGGATTAACATTTCTCCTAATTTTCTTTTTAGGTGGAGCTGTTGTTTTCTTAACATATCCTAATCCTTTCCTACTTGAAGCAGATTGAGAACTATCAATAATTTTTGATAGAGTTTCTCTTCCTTTATTAAAGTTCGAAACATTTTTGGTGATGCTTTCTAATTTAGTTTTAAGACTAGCATTATCCAATTCTATCAATTTTACCTTTGTTTTTAGTTCAAGATTTTCAGAAACAAGAGCGTCATTCTTCTCTTTTTGAGTTTCAATTTCTTGACTCAAAAGAGTGACTTGAGAACTGATATTAGAGAATGATTCTTGTAATTTTTCAAGTTCTTCCTCTAGTATTTTCTTCTCATCTTTAAGCATATCTCTTTCGAATTCTGCTTTGTTCTGATGTTCAAGAGTCTCCTTATATTTTCTTTTGGGATTTTTCAGAGTGTCAACTAGTTTTGAATTTATCTCAATCATATCATCAAAAGTAAAATCACTAACCTCGCTTTCAGTAGCCATGAAGCAGACATTTGCTTGCTCGTTTTCGCTTTCACTACTGTTATCTCATGAAGAAGTATCTGAATCATCCCATGTTACGGAGAATGCTTTCTTTTTCTAATCTTTTCTTCTCTTATTGAGGTATTTTTTCTTTAATTCTGGACATTCTTTCTGGATATGACCTTTCTTATGGAAATTAAAGCATTATAGAATTGAAGATGATGGTTTGTTTGGAAAGTTTCTTTTTCCATTATTTCTGTTGTTTTTCCTGAATTTCAAGAATTTTTTCAAACTTTTTGGCAATAAATGCTAAATCTTCTTCATCTGAATCTTCATCTTTTTCTTTTTCAGCATGGAAAGCTATGTTCTTTTTGTGTTGTGCTTGTACTCGTTTTGCCTGCAAATTCACTCATAGGACATTAGATTTCCTATTAACTCTTCAGGTTTTATGGTAGAGAGGTCATTAGCTTCTTCAATAGTCAAGATATTTCTTTCCCATTCATCCGTTAAAGAGTTTAGGATTTTTGATACAATATCAAAATCAGTATACTTTTCTCCTAATCCTAATAGTGAATGATAGATATCTTCAAATCTAGAGTACATATCATTGATGGATTCATCTTATTTCATTCTAATGTTTTGAAACTGATATTTGGGCATGGAGATTTTGCTTTGTTTAACCTTGTTAGTTCCTTCACGAGTGATTTTAAGCGTTCTCCATATTTCATAAGCAGTTTGACACACGCTAACACGATTAAATTCATTTCTATCTAATGCACAGAATAACATGTTCATAGCTTTAGCATTGGCAGTAGCATCTAATTTTTGTGTGTTTGACCAAGTGGAGTATTCTCCAATAGGAAGCGTGTATTCATTCTATGTGATATTCCATGATTCAAAACTATTTGATTGCACGTAGATTCTCATACGAGTAGACCAATAATTATAGTTTAAACCATTAAAAAATGGAGGTCGTGCAGTGGATTGACCTACAATAAAACTAGTGTTAGTGGTAATGCTAGTTTTATTTTCCATATTAGCAAGTTATCAGATAACTTTATAACGGTTATAAGATGCTTTGCTCTGATACCAAATGAAAGTGGGTAGGATTGTGTAATATGGAATATACTTAAATCTAAATGTGGAAACAGATGATAATAGCAAAGTAAATGGAAATAAGTAAAATAGAACAAGCACAACAGGAATTTTTATATTGGTTCGAACTTCCCATTCTACGTCCAGTCCTAGACTCCTTCTGCAATTTCAACTACAATAACCCTCACTTGACCTAGAGGAACAGGTATATACAGTCTGAGCAGCAGAACAGACACCTGAGCAACTGAACAGGATTTTCGCCTCAGCAGCAGAAGAGGAATTCAATAATACAAATAATATCCAACACTGTTTGTTCTTGATAACACTAATTTGCCACTGATAGTATAAACCTCCTATAATCAAATCCTCAAGTATATGAAGTGTATGTGAAGATATGAAGAGAAGGTAATGCTAAGAATCAAAGATTATGAAAGTTATTTGTAGATTCAAAGCAGTAAGAATGTATGCTCGCTGTTTGAATGCAAATATTAAAGCACAAGAAGAGTATTAGAGAGTTAGAATGAAAATCGGTGATTGTGAAGTGTTTGGGAGTATCTATATATAATAGTTGAAGAGTTACTGCCATTGGTGAAGGGTTCTGATTAAGAGGAGCACCTATTTCCGTTTAGAGAAGAGTTGCATCCTTTCGTAGAAGAAGATGTCTTTTCGAAAATATGGAAGTTGGTCTCGAGTCAGTCGACTGGTTGTTTATGGTCAGTCTACTGACTATGCAGAATATTTAAAAAATAAACAGTGCATATGTATATGTACACAGTCAGTCGACTGGATTGTTATGGTCAGTCGACTGGCTGTGACATTTTACATAGTGTGCTTTCTGTTTTGAATGTTTTTGTGAAATATGAAGTGTGGACTACTTGAGGATAGATTTTAACATATTTCTAAGACTCAATTATACATACTAGACGGTGAAAGCATAGATTAAAAGTCTTTGATGTTATAGCCATAGTCCGTTTTCTTTTTGTCGTGAATTCTTTTTTTCTTTTAACTTGCTTTGTCATGAATCAAAACTTCTGATTCAACACCTACATATGGAGGAGCCAACTTTCCAACTCTTCCAAATCGGACTACACTTCTCATCGAAGAAACCTTTACAAACAGAAAGTATCCAACCGAGAATTCCAAGTCTTTGCATTTCCCATCTGCATAGCTCTTATGTCGACTCTGCGCTTCCTTGATTCGCTTCCGAATCTCTATGACCGTATCCGATGCCTCTCGAATCATATCTGGCCCAAGCATAAGACGATCCATATGTTTTACCTAACACGATGGAGATTTGCAAGCCTTCCATACAACACTTCAAATGGTGCCATTCTGATACTAGCCTAATAACTGTGGTTGTATGAAAATTCAACAAGTATACGTGTTCTCCCTAAGAACCCCCAAAATATAAAATGCATGCTGAAGCAAGTCTTCCAACACTTGCTTCACCATTTGCGTTCGCCCATCAGTCCATGGAAGGTAAGCGGTACTCAAACCAAGCTCGGTCTCTAATACCTCATGCCAACCATTCCAGAACTTCTAGTGAATATCAGATCTTTATCACACATGGTATCATAAGGAACACGTGCAACTTGACAATCTCCTTAACATATAACTTAGCCAAATTAAAAGCTATTCTCATAGTTTTAATAGGTAAGAAATGTGCATTCTTAGTTAATCGATCCACAAAAACCCATAACCTTCGTTACCTTCCTCGACCTAGGCAATCCGTCGATGAAGTCCATGGAAATCTGCTTCCACTTCCACTTAGGAATCTCGAGTGGCCGAAGCAGTCCAGTCGTCTTCTAGTGACTACCTTTCACCTGTTGGTAGTTAGCACACCTGCTTACAAAGATAGAAACGTCCCTCTTCATGCCCTTCCACCAGAACGACCTCTTTATGCTTTGATACATCTTAGTGACCCTACGATGTGTCGCAAACTTAGAGTGGTGACTCTCTACTATAGTTTCCTACCTAATCCCATCAACATTTGGAACACATAACCTACCGTTAATTCTCAAAATGCCAAGGTCATCTATCTTGAATCCTAGCCAACTCTCTGCTGCCTCATTCTCGCTTACACCTTTAGCTACCCTAGCAAAATGAAGATCTCTAAGCTGATTTTCTTCGATAAAACTAATCAAAGTTGGACAAATCTGAACATTTAACATAACTGCATATCCCAACTGAATGCATCAGCTACGACATTAGCTTTTCACGATGTATATAATATATCCAGATCATAAGCCCCAAGAAATTCCAACCACTATTACTACCTCTTGTTGAAATCTTTTTGCATAAAAAGGTACTTTGAAAATTTATGGTATGTATATAACTCAAAATTTTCACCTAGAAAATGATGCCTCCATATCTTTAACGCAAATACCACTGTTAACAATTTCAAGTCATAAGTTGCATGGGGTACTTCATGCGGTTTGAGCTGCCGACTCACATAGGTAATAACCCTTCATGGTGTATTAACACAGCACCTAGACCCATTCCATACGCATCAGTGTAGATAGTCAAACCCTCACCCCCATCTGGCATAGTATGAACAGGAGAACTAATCAACTTTTCCTTTAACTCTTTGAATTCTTGCTCGCACTTATCAGTCCACATAAATTTGACATCTTTCTTTGTCAAATTCGATAAGCGAGAGGTAATCTTCGAGAAATCCTGCATGAATCTACTATAATAACATATTAGACCTAGAAATATCCTAATATAAGTTGTGCTTTTCGGCCCTTGCTAGTCCTAAACAACCACAACCTTAGTGGGATCAACAGAAATACCGTTCGACAAAACAACATGACCTAAAAACCTAAATTCTGAACGTCAAAAATGAAACTTTGATAAATTAGCCTTCAAAACATGTTCTTTTAGATTTTCTAGAACAATCCTTAGATGGTAAGAATGTTCCTCTTTGGTCTTATAGTAGACCAAAATATCATCGATCAATATAAGGACAAACTTATTCAACACATCTTGGAAAAATCGAGTCATTATGTCTACGAAATATGCCAGAGGATTAGTTAGGCTGAACGACATAATGAACCTCGTATAAAACTAGTTGGATCTAAAGCGGTCAAGGGTACACTTTCATCTGCCACCCTCAACTGATGGAACTATGTGGCAAGATCAGGCTGAGAAAACACTTGAGCTTCATGAAGTTGATCGAAGAAAATCATCTATCCTAGACAAAGGATACTTGTCCCTAATAGTTCGTTTTTTGAACTTGCGACAATATATACACAATCTTAGAGAACCATCATCCTTTGTAGCAAAGACAATGGGTGCTCCCTAACTCAAACGAGTCGGTCAGATAAAGACTTTCTATAATACTCATTTACTTGGATAGATAGCCCCAACTTCTCATTCAATGCAAGACTACGAACAGGCAATATGATAGGCCTTGCATCTTTAACTAAATCAATGCAAAATTCGATCTCTCGATGAGGTGGAAACCTGACACCTCCTGGAAGACATCCTCAAACTCCCAAACAACCAAAATTGAACCCAATTCCTCTCCCGCCATGTCAAGAGAATAAAGGAAACCATACATAAGAAACTGAGCGCTCCATTATTAACTACTAGAGTTTTCCCTTCTAAATGACACAATTCTCCTCACACAATCCAGAACCACACAATATCGAGATAACTAATCCATCCAAAACAAAACAGCAAAGCCAATAAATCTGAGAACGTATATATCGCAAGGAAAAAGTTGGTGAAAACAAGAATTGGAACTCCAAAACAAATCATACAAAGATTGGAAGAGCCCCCAACAAGGTGTAATATCCTCCACTTGAAGGCCCAAAACTATCGGCTACGGATGCTATAGTCATCCATAGTTATTAATCCTCTATGCCCAAATATGGTAATGTTAGATACATTGATATGACAGAAACACATGGATACGGAAAAATTTAAATCATTAAACAACTTTCACATTCCATTTCAAATCATTTCAAATACATTATATAATCCCAATACGAGAACCACGTTCAGAGAAAATATAATTATTACAACATATGCCAAGAGCGACATATAAAGATGCCTCCTTGGATGATCAGAGTCTAAACATAGGAATTTAAACAATTGTTCCTTTATAACAAAACACAGTGGAATAAAAATGTAAAAGAACTCCTATTAGCTAGCTTGCCTCCTATACGTCTTTAGAAGCTTATTCGTCTAAAGAGGTACCTGAAAACATCAACTGTCAAACTACTCAAAGTTAATTGAGCACCCAAGAGTTTAGAGGGGAAACATAAACTTCGAATTAGTCATAAAGCCTAGTATGAATAATAACCTACCATCTCAAACCATTTAGATATCTAGTGAGACCATGTTGATTAGCTGAACGGGTTTCCCCTCACTTGTATCTTATCAAAAACTTGTGATAACCATATATTGTGCACCTGCGTCCATAATGGTTAAAATATAGCAATTTAAAATATTATGATGATATGCAACAAGTAAATCAATTTTAGGATTTCCCATCCACATTCATTTTGACCATTTGTCTTAGTTATAGTTTCTAAGGTCACTATTAACCTATTAGTTTTCATGGGCCGACTAATAACCTACTTAAATCCTAAGGACTCCTTATCCGATCTCAAAGTTTTCATGGGATCTCTAAGAATCTATTGGCCCCTGCCAATGACTTAATTGTTCTTGAGTTCTCCCTAAACCTATTGGTATCTCCAATAACTTCCCTCTTATCATAGTTTCTATGGATTGACTATGAACCTATTGACTTTTATCAATAACTTTATCCGGATATAGTTTTCATGGGTTCAATACAAACATATTAGCCTCTACTGATAACTCTTTCTAAACATAGTTTTCATGGGTTTGCTATGAACCTATCTATCTGACAACTTCCTTAATCAATATTTATGCATCATATATTTTGGTCTATCTGACCTCCTGGATGCAATTCTACTCATTCAGGAGTTACGTGACTTATGTTCACTTCTGGATCAACTTACCTGATTATTTTGCCCTTACTCCCCAAATACAGTTATGGTCCATTACTTAGTGAATATATTTATAAAAGAAGCATATGCATAAAAATAATACGAACATGTATGGTTTAACATCCTTGAAATCTTTTTTCACTTGGAACATGATTAATCCCTTTAACCTATTATGTTATCAAGGAAGGCTTCTTTAAAAACTTCATACTTAAAAGCTAATGTAAAACTCCATTATTTTTGCCTTAGATTTTCCTTTAAAAATGAGACTGGTTCTTTGTTTTGAAACCAAAGGTTTTGAAAAACCTTAAACTTTTACTTTCAAAACCATTCGATAACCTCCTTCGAAAGCATTCAAATCTTCTTTTCAAAACACTAAGCATATGCCTTTCAAAACACTTTAAATCATCTCTTATGAAACCCTCAAAACATACTTTCATAAGTATTAAAGCATTACTTATAAACTCTTAAAAGCATAGCTTTGGTAGCATTGAAAGTTCCCTTTCGAAACCGTTTGAAAGTATCCCTTTCTAAATCATTAGAAAGTTTCCCTTTTGAAACCATTTGAAAGCGTCCCTTTCGAAACCATTGGTATTATTCTATAAATATCTTTTGGGTCAAAGTGAATATAAATGAAAGTACCCCTTTCGAAATAATTATACTTCATATAAAAGAGTTTGGGGAAAGCCGATGGCTTCGGAACTATTCTTTCACAAGCGTTAATCGTACAAATTAAAACACTCGAAAGGATAGCTTCGAAACCCCTGTCGAAGTCATTTCCTTTGAAACCATTAACTGCTTCGAAAGCTTTAGGAAGTGGCTTAATTCATTTATGAAACAAGAGCTACCATTCAATCTAGTTGGTGATTTCGGTCCATTCGAAAGGCATAAAGTCGGAAAAGGGTTTCGAATGGGTTATAACTACCTCTTCTGAAAGCACTGAATTAAAACAAGACAACTCATTTGAAAGCATTCTTTTCAGAAAAAAAAGGCAGAAACATTTTTGAAATCTATTTAAATGATTTTCGACCCCTTTGAAAGCATCCTTTTAAAAACTAGGCAAGTGCATATATTTGGGGAGTAAAACAAAGCCTTCGACCCCTTCGAAGGCTAGGTTTCGCACCATACCTTCCGTCTTTCTCTAATCCACTACATACCAACTTATTCATACCTTGTTTATTAGTTTCTACTTGCTTGAGGTGGAATTAAAGGGTCAAAGAGTAGCTTCTGAAAGAGGCGAAACATAATTTCCATGTAAAGACTATTTTAGTGTCTTTTTAAGTAATTGTTTTCTAACTAACCTGCCTATTTGCAAACATTTAATTAGTTGCCATAAACTTTTCGAATTCTTTCCAAAATAAAACTACCACAATTATTTTAGATTTAATTAAAATAATTTAGCAAATAAGCACTTGCTTAAGCCAAACAATTGAAACATTTAAGTCCTCCAACTAAAATAATTTAATTTCGATAGTAAATTACTTAGAAAAATCCCTAAAAATCATAGAAATTCACTTTTAATATGTTATCTAACATATATAAAGTTTAGACCCAAATTCCATAAAATAATAGCCGATATAATTTTAAACCCAATTCATTCATGTTCTCCTTTAAAAATTCATTGTAAATTTTCCATAGCTTGGAAAATTAAGAAAGTTAAAACCCGTCTCCAAAATAATGTTATACACACCATATGAATTCCTCATGGCATTCGAAACAAACTATAAATGATTTTAGCTTTAAAATTGTATATAACATTAATCAAACTTGTTTGAATATAACATATCATGAAATCCAAGCATATCATTGTCATTAAAAATCATCATATTGGGCTTAAACTTAAATCCAAAAACAAATCCTATTAGAAAAATAAAAATGGTTTTGATTACTATTCACCTTGATTAGGATAATGAAGTTGAGATTGGATGCTTGATTAATTCTCCTTGCTTGATTACTTAGCTTAAATTTGATTTTTTTTCCTTCTTCTTACCTAGGTAATGGCCGGCCTTGAGCTTTTGATTTACGTTTTTAAGTTTCGAAAAATGAATGTGCAACGTGAAGGTAACGAGATTTTTAAGGTAATGGGATTATGGTGCGACAATTACCTATTAAGTCATTGCGTTAATTGTTTCCTTATTACTTAACATATGAAGCCTTTCATAGCCCATTTATTCAATTAAGCTGGCCTCTAGTTTAAATTTTCAAATCTCAATCCCCTTATTACTCTAATGTTTACATTATTCAATTTAATTTATATAATTAAATCTCTTGAATAATGTTATTAGAAATTAGGGGTGTTCAGAACCCTATTTTTAAATAATTTCATCCTCGAAATTCGGTAAGGACTAAATACTAAATATAACAATCATCTATAACCACTCCTAACAACTATCTAGCCTACCTGACTAGCAACAGTTTATATAAAGATAATGTAGAACATACCCTCATGGTAGATCAGGATAAGTATCTTTAATCCTGTCTTCTTCCTTCCAAGTATAGTCCTTGTTATCGCTCCACTAAACTTTCACTAACTTGACTATCTTGTTCCTTAACCTTTTCTCATCTCTAGCCATAACTCGGACTGGTTGTTTAACGAAAGTCAAATTCATTTGTACTATCAACTCTTCCAACTCGTCGAAGGAATAGTAGTCTCTAGATCATGCACATACTTTCGAAGATGAGACACATGAAATAAATTATGAACACCTGTCATACTACTCGACAACTCTACTCTGTAAGCGAACTCCGATCCTCTCTATAATTAGGAATGGACCAACATATCTCAGTGCTAGTTTCCTTGACTTCCCAAATTGCGCCACACACTTCATTGGTGATACTTAAATGAAAACCCTATCTCCAAATGGGAATTCTCGGTCTTTACGCCTCTTATCTGCGCAACTCTTCTGTTTGGACAGAGCTTCCTTCATCCTTTCTCGGATCAACTCAATCTTCTTTGTCGCCTCTCTAACCAGATCTAGACCTAAGACTAATCTGTCTCCAGTCTCCAATTAACATGTTAGTGTTTTCATGGCCTTCCATACATAGCTTCAAAAGGTGCCATTCTTATACTAGTCTAATAACTATTATTATCGGAAAACTCCACTAAGTGTAGGTGATCTTCTCAAGATCCACCAAAGTCCAATACACAAGCTCTCAGTAAATCCTCGAGTACCTTATTGACTTTCTCTATCTGCCTGTCCGTTTAAGGGTGATACACAATACTTATCTTAAGCTTGGTACCTAACACATCTGGTAGACTCTTCTAGAATTCACTAATAAATAAAGCATCTCTGTCACTGACTATATTACTAGGAATTCCATGAAGTCTACTTAAGTTCTTCATGAACAACTTAGCTAAAACAGATGTCATTCTACTGACTTAACTAGAATTAAATGGGCACTCTTGGTTAACTTGTTTACTTTGAACCATTTACATTCATTTCCTCTATTTGACCTTGATGACCCGTCTATAAAATCCATGGATATCGAATCCCATTTCTAAACTGGTATCTCTAAAGACTGAAGCAACCCACTTGGCTTCTGATGTTCGACCTTCGCTTTTTGATAGTTTGCACATTACCTAACCCATAACCAAACATCCTTCTTTATACCTTCCCAATAGAAGATCCTCTTCATATCTTGATACAGTTTGGTCCCTCCAGGATGAATCGTAAACTTGGATCGATGACTTTATCCAAGAACTTCTTTCTTTAAGTCCTCAACATTTAGAACACACAACCGTCCCTTCTTTCTCAACCATCCTCTCTGGTTAAGATTAAAATCCTTTAGATCATTGATCTCAACTCGAATCTCAAGCCTTTTAATTCTCTCAGCTAATATTAGATCCTCCTTTTTCTTAGAAGCAATCCTTTCGATCAACACCGGTCGAACTTCTATTTGGACAACATGGCTATGCTCAGACTAGAACTAGCAGTCGATCTTAATAGCACATAATAAGTAGTCAAAGCTTCTAAATCTTTACATTCTGCCAACATAGCTAACACCACATTCTTATGTCTTCTGCTAAGAGCATCCGCTACCTTATCACCTTTCCCAGGTGTATACTGTATACCAAAATCATAAGCTGCTAAAAACTCCAGCCACCTCTGCGGTCTCATATTCAACTCCTTCTGAGACAATAAGCACCTTAAGGACTTATGGTTGGTCTATAGCTCAAACCTCTCCCCTAGGAGATAATGTCTCCATATCTTTAATGCAAAGATCACCGCTGCCAGTTCCAAATCATGAGTAGGATATCTCACTTTATGTGGTTTAAGTTGTCGTGAAACGTAGGCAATGACCTTATCTTTTGCATCAACATAGCCCCTAAACCAATCCCACATGCATCGATATATACTATCAATCCTTGATTTTCGTCTGGAACTGCTAACACGGGTGCGTTTGTCAACAAATGCTTTGACTTAAGGAATGCTTCCTTACGTTTGTCGGACCAGACAAACGTCACATCCTTCCAGGTTAACCTAGTCAATGGTGCTATTATTTGTGAGAAGTTCTTAATGAATCTCCGTCTCAAGCACTGTTCTAAGATGATCTTCATGCTATCTTTTAGCCTTAGAGTACACTAATATGTCCTCTATAAGCACCAATACGAACCTATCCAAGTACTTTCGAAAAACTTGGATCCTCATATCCACGAGGAAAGCAGGTGCGTTTATTAACCCGAATAGCATTACTAACCACTCATACAAACCTTACCAAGTCTGAAACGCCATCCATGGAATACTATCATCTGCCACTCTCAACTGATGGAAACTAATCGCAAAATCCAACTGAGAAAACACAGCGACTCCACAAAATTGATCAAATAGATCATCAATTCTCGACAAAGGATACTTATTCTTATATGACTTTTTGTTCAACTTATGATAATCGATAGACATCCTAAACGACCAATCCGATTTCTTCACGAACACCGCGACTGCTCCTTAAGGCAAACTACTTAATTTGATAAAATTTCACCCTTTTAGATCCACTAGTTGCACCTTCAAATCCTTCATCTCGGTCGGTGTCATCTTGCTAGGTGGTCTACTTATAGGTTCAGCTCCTGGCATAAGTTCCATTCGAAAGCCAACAGCTCATTTCGGTGGTAGTCCTATAACCGGCTCAAAAACATCTGCAAATTATCTTGCTATCCGAACCTAATTTAACTATTATCCCACTTCCATAACACTTAACAAAGCATAAACACTCCGGTCAGAATTCTCCATTGAGAATATGGTTTGGTTATGACTATCAGGGTATCTCAATGATATTTCTCTATCCTGGAAAAATATCATAGCCTTATATTTACTCAACCAATCCATACCTAAAATAATTCTGAAATCTATGAAATCAAAAACATATAAACTGTATGCAAACTTATAACCTAACAAATTTAGTTCTAACTGGTCGCATCTCATTCCTAGAGTTGCATACCCTCTTATCGGATTCACAACCTTTAAGGAAGTAATAAGATATGTGGGTTCTAATCATAACCTATCAACTAAGCACTGAGATATAAATGAATGTGATGCCCCAGTATCAATTAGTACCCTAAATGGTATTCTCTGAATCAAAATCGTACCTTCAATCACAATCTTCCCTTTTTCAGTTGCAGTTGGCCTAGCAGATGATGGTCCAACAGCAAACACCTTTCCTCTGTTCGCCTTAACTGGTTTTGGACATTGCTTCTTATAATGCCCCATCTGGTCACAATTGACGCACTTCGTATTCTTTTTTTCTACATCCTTCTTCCCTTTTCCTGACCGTCACTCATGAGCGTAATGACCTTTCTTGTCACAATTAAAGCAAATAAAATCAGCCTTTGACTTCTTCGCAGCCTCTCCCTTCTGAACTTCCATATTCTTAAAGAAATTTCTCTTATTTCCCTGATAACCCTAGATTTCAATTAGAATTTTTTTCCACAAATAGCAAGCATTTCCTCATGCCGAATTTCTATCTCCACAACTACATTACAAGAATCTCAAAGATGTGGCATGGCCGCCTTAGCAATCTTGGACTTCAATCCCTGAATGAACTTCTCATTCCTCCTTATGATGATGTCTATAGTAGCATTCCCATATCCAGACAACTCATCAAACTTAGTAGCATGCTCAATTACCGATTTCTCTTCGTGTACCAAATCCATAAACTTCCTTAAAAATGCTGACTTAGCAACTTCATACAAAAATCTTTGCTCGCATCTACTTCGAAAATTTGCCCAAGTCAACTCTTCCTCAGAAACTCTGGTAGTAACACTATTCCACCAATGGAGAGCTGCCTCCCAAAACTGCTTAGAGGCCAGTCCCCTCTTTTGCCCATCATTCAATCCTAAGTCAGCAAAGATTCTCTCACAATGCAATAGCCAATTCTCAACTTATATGGCACCTTCTATCCCCATAAACGGCTTCCCATCCAGACTGCTGTAATCCCTGCTCAACTTAGCATAATTATTTCGAATTGGAGCCTCCAAATTAGCTCCTCCAACATTCCCAGCAACTTCTGCAGCTACTCCGGCTTGCATCAGATTGACGAAGAACTAATACATCGTCTTGGTTCAGCATTTTGATTAGCATTAGCCCGTCGACCTGTTTCCTTCTGGTGGGTCGAACATTTTCATTTGTTGTGGTGCTTCCTCTATTGAGATTTCCTCTTCTGTTTCCTGCCACTGTGTCTTTCTTTCTCATAAATCTGCATAAGAGCCTTAGTAAGATACAAAAGAATAGTCTAAGAGAGAGGAGAATACTTACACACACACACATATGTATCAAATACAAGTACGTTACTATAGCATTAACCCAAACCCTAATCCTATTTTCTGATTCATTGGATTATGTTTTGAAAAATATTTTAGCTTAAATTTCTTTTAAGTTTTCATAAACCTATGCTCTAATACCAACTTGTAACATCCCCCACTTGGAGGCCAAAACAAACGGCTACGGATGCTACAGTATTCCATAGTTATCAATCCTCGGCGACCAAATACGGGCTCGTTAGATACATTGATATAACAGAATTACATAGATATGGAAAAAATTAAAATCATTAAAAACTTTCACATTCCATTTCAAATCATTCCAAATTCATTACATAACCCTAATATAAGAACTACATTCAGAGAAAATATAATTATTACAACATATGCCAAGATCGACATATGAAGATGCCTCCTTGGATGATCATACTCTAAACATAGGCATTTTTAACAACTTTTCCTTTATGACAAAACACCACGGAATCAAAATGGAAAAGAACTCCTATTATCTAGCTTGCCTCCTGCATATCTCCAAAAGCTTATTCGTCTAAAGAGGTGCCTGTAAACCTTAACTCTCAAACTACTCAAAGTTAATTGAGCATCTGAGAGTTTAAGGGGAAATAAAAACTTTGAATCAAATATAAAGCCTGATATGAATAATAACCTACCATCTCAAAAAATTTAGATATCTAGTGAGACCATGCTAATTGACGGGATGGGTTTTCCCCTTACTAGTATCCATATACTATGACGACCAGCAAATCTGATACCATTTGAATTGACAATAAACCACATATGTCCGACCCAAAAAGCACAGACTGACAGAAAGTCATAAGAGAGAAAAGAAGAGAGAAGAAGAGAAGAGAAGAAAGAGAGAAGAGAAAACAAAAACAGAACAATACTAAATCTCAGATCGTAGCGGAATAACTTATAATATCATATCAATGATCTTTACAAAACAAAAACTGTAATATCATATATATATATATATATATATATATCAGAGTTAAATAATCAATCACTAATCATCAACTTGGGCAGTTATAATAACTTATCCTAACAATTGCTGATAATATAAACAACAAACAATGCGGTGTATGATAAACGAATACGTGTATACGAAAATAAAGATCTCCAACTCTCCTGTTAAAGCCCCAAAAGCACCAAATCTGAACCTGCAGATATACACAGTCTGACCTGGGCATTGAAAGGGAAGATCACCCGGATCAATGTGGTAAACCAGTGTGAGAAACACACTCAACTGAATTTATTAAAATACCAAACTTTTTCTTTCAAAACAAAAGTACCTCGTAAGACATGTGCATACACAAATATGGACATGTTTTTACCTTACGATAACCCGAACATTTCATATCAAATTTTCGTATATCATAATAATGTCTATTGCACAAATAATATTAATCATAGCCAAAATTGTTACATTGATTAAATTCCATCATATAGCCCAAAGTGGGTAATACAATCAAAATGGCAGGCACGTAGCTGAGTTTTGATTTTTATACAAATAACTAAGTGAAGGGACTAACTTCCGATTGGTACACCTCTAGATGGATGTCCCGAGGCATAAAACATCTACCATCTACCAACACAAGAGCGGCCTACCTCTATAACTAGGTAGTACGAAATATGTCATCCCCCGGTCGTTACCAACCTTTCCGAGGGACCTCATAGCATACAAACCACATTAACTTACATCCCAAACGTCGTAGCGGGAATAAATATATTTAGAAGGGGATGATCATATCCTAATTTGGAATGACCCAGTTAGCTCTGCTGCATCTAACCTTATTTCGGTCATTTCAGTTGATGAGGCCTGGGGTAACGATTATCTTTCACATATCGCATATCATATCACTTTGACTGCCACATTGCCATTTTTGTTGACTACTAATTGCCTTCCACAAAAATACAACCCTTGAGCTCGTACGTCTTAAGAAGGATGTTAAGCCAAGAGAAGTTGCCTTCTCTGCCACTATTGATGTACGTTTGTATAAACAAATGTACGTTATCTTAGAAATGCAATGTCAGACATTCGTCCGTACAAGTTGTCTAGGAAATAGGACAAACCGAAGGTACTTTTCTACCGCATCCTGTTGGGAAATCCCTAGGATTAGTAGTGAATAGTCCTTGCATTGGATATTTCATAACGAAGAGACCACCACTACTACATGTATATTGTGAATTCAAACCTAAACGATCAACAAGCAGTCCTCTACTATGAAAATCCAAAATATCAATATCACCACAACTTGCACAATCGAACGCATAAATGTTGGTCCGAAGTGGTTTTTAGATAAATCAGATCCCGGTCTCTTCGCACCAATAACGCAAAAGCATTTCTCAACCTCGCATAGAAACTAAATCTCATAGACTTATCACGTCTCCAACTTTCAACTTGCTATCCTTCGGCCAAGAACAAAGCTCGATAGATTGGAATAATCTCTCCGCACTACACGAATCAACATCCTCAACACAAACGATAATCAAGCCTACGCAGATGGCTACATACTAAGTATACAACTAAATAGTCCCCACATCAAGTCGATGAACTAAATGGCCAAATTTGATAGTCGGTTATTTAACTATCAAAACAAATAAACAATTATCTAGCATCATAAGAAATCACTAGGCCTTTTTTATTAATCTTTTATTAATTAAATCACTTTTTCAAATATTCACTTCAAATTATCTTTCTAAAAGATATAATTCTAAAAGCGTTTCAATGCTTCACTATTTGGAAAACATTTCCTTATACTTATATCGCAGTATAAGAATATTCACAATTCTCTTTAGAAAAGCTTAATATTTTCCAACACGTGCTTTATTGGGTCAAAATGAAAGCTGCGTAAAACATCGTTATGACAACCCAAAATCATTAGTATAGGGATTCGATAATTAGATAGATATATAAATCCCATATACTATAAAAAAACATCTCCTTCTGAAAATCATTTGCTATAACAATAGTGTTATAGTCCATGCTTTCCTTGCTTCTCGAAAACGCCTATTTCAACAATGAATGTTGAAATCTATGTTTTTGATGCTCCCACCTTTTAAAACATCTTCAAACCATTTAATTCAATTTAAAAGACCACTTTTTAAATCATTTATTTAATTTAAAGGATTATTCACTGTCCAAAATCATAAATATGATTCATTTACCAAATTCATTATTTCTACATATTTATTAAAGGATTTTCCACTGTCTAAAATCATGAATAAAGTTCCTTTAATAGACTTTGATATTTAACTTATCAAAATAAGTTGATTTCACATTTATAAAACAATATCTATAAATTCGATTTATACTTTATAAAAAATTCCATATATAATATTCCTTTACTAACAAATTCCATTTATATCTCATTTATATGCCAAATCTGATTACAAGTTAATTTACTTATAAATCTCTTATTTGCAAATTCATTCTTTTTGTAACTTCATAAATTTATAAATCTTATTACTTATAAGATCCATTTATAACTTCATTTTAAACACTTATAAAACTCGTTTATAATCACATTATTTTGACTTATAAAAATTCAATTTTATAAATCTTATATATAAACCATTTATAATAAGTCAAAAATCCGTATTTAACTCATTTTATAAAATAGTTAGCTTCATATTTAAAAAGTCACATTTTGATTCTATTTAAATAAACTTCTTCTTTTAATAAATTATAAATCATTATTAAAACTTATATAACTTCAAAAATCATATTTAAGTATATTTCACAAAAATCATAATTTTTATAACATAAAAACTATAATTTCTTATTTATTTAAAATAAATTCATTTCTTTAAAAATTTAAAAATATATATTTTCAAAATCACTTTGAAATCCTTTTTAATTTGAAATCATCGCATTAATATTTTTAAAATTCCAAAATATGGCCCAATACTACAACAACAATAAATAAGGTGATTCATATCAATCATATCATCGAAAACATCATACATCATACGATAACAGCATGTCTAACAATATCTGTAAATAAATCAACACTGGTGAGGAATCCAATTGGATCTGTCCAACACGTCACCTGCAACAAATATACATATGAGAAAATATGTACAATGTCAGCTTCGAGGCAGCCGCGCTTACAAAAGGTCACCCGCTCATACACGAGAATACATAGGGCCTCATCTGCTCCAATAGGCGGGAATATATCCAAATACCCATCAGTATATATGTATATATAATATATCACCCAAACAATCATCAGTCAGCATGAAATAAATTTATTCTCACTTATACAAAAATATAAGTGAGTCCGAAAGAATGAATTGTACTCACTTTGATTCCAATAGAGGTTGCA
The DNA here is from genome assembly GCA_030765085.1 of Allium cepa. Classification (NCBI taxonomy): domain Eukaryota; kingdom Viridiplantae; phylum Streptophyta; class Magnoliopsida; order Asparagales; family Amaryllidaceae; genus Allium; species Allium cepa. The sequence goes on from CM060932.1 coordinate 916,873,735, forward strand.
GCTTTTTATTTCGAATAAAATTAAACGAGAGTTTAGTTTTACCCAAAATTTTCACTAGAACCAATCAACTCCAAACCAGTTCCATCACATAATGTTCGTAAATACGAACCTGACGCAACTTGTTTCGTTAATTTTCGACCTCGTATGAAGAAGTTACATAATTCTAAAGATTACACGATTTTTATATATATATATATATATATATATATATATATATATATATATAATTTACAACTTTTATTTTTTTTATTTTTGAACCTCAATTAATCTAGTATGTCGTTTATTCCTCAAAACAAGACCCAGGCCGCTGTTTATTTTCTTCTTGATCATCGTTCACCTTCGAACGAGAGAACCCATAGCACGCCTCCTACCTCTTGTTGTCGCGCCTCATACTCGACTTTTGGAGTCGATCCAACACCCTCATTCTAAAGCCCACACAAAAGTGCACCATCGCCTATGGCCATAAAGAGTTTGTCCTATCTTCTCGGAAAACGTGTTCGAACGCATTGCCTTCGCACTGAAATTTCTTCCACATCGCAGCTTTAAAACCCATCATCACCATTGGATACGCTGAGCTCTACGAGTTTGTAGTTGGAAGTTTTTTGCTATAAGTGGATGGATCAAGAGATAATCGAGGGGGAAGGCCACAAAAATCTGGCCATTGACGAAAACATGGCGGCTAGGGTTAGTTTGCCCTAGGTTTGCGAAAAAAGAAAGAAATGAGGTCCTTTTAATAAAATTTCATGACATTATTCATTCAAAAAAATTTTGAACTTCAATCGAAGCGTGCCGTCTGGCATTTATAATGTTTTACTCCTATTACAACACAATGGAATATATATCAGGAGACAATTCCATCATATTTGGAAGATAGGTTTTCGAATCGAATTATTTTAAATTAAAAAAATTACTTAAACAAATTTCTAGGCATTTCAGCTTCGCACAACCAAACCATAAGTTCGGTTGATACGAAATTTGAAATCCTATAATAATATAACATTACGGATCCAATGAAACTAGTTTCGTTGAAATCCAAGACCATGTCAAAAATGACTATTTTTATACGTTAATTGAATTTTAAAATATTCAATTTTTATAAATTAACTTTTATTCAATTTCACAGGTTTACTATCACCATTCTCATTCAAATAAAATTTATACCAACTTTATAAATCATTTTTATTCACATTAAATTCAAATTTCAATTATTTCTACAATTTCAAATATTAAATTAACAATTTAATTATCTAATTAAATCAAGATATTTGAAATAAAAGTTATTCAACTTATAAAATTTACTTTTGAATATTTAAAATCAATTAAATATCTGAATTCCGGATGACTGAAATTCTAGGTCGTTACATATTCTGTGCTCTTGCATCCACAATGGTTATAGACATAGCACTTTAAAATATTATGCCGATATGCAACAAGTAACTCAATTTTAGGATTTCACATCCCCATTCATTTTGACTATCCGCCTTAGTTATAGTATTTAGGGTTACTATTAAACTACTATTTTTCGTGGGCCGAATAATAACCTATTTAAAGCTTATGGAATGCCTCTCCAGTCTCAAAATTTTCATGACATCATTAAGAACCTATCCGCTCCTGCTAATAACTTTATTATTCATGGACTCTCTATGAACCTATTGGTATCTCCAATAACTTTCCTCTTATCATAGTTTTCATGGGTTGACTATGAACCTATTGACTTTTGTCAATAACTTTACCCGGGTACAGTTTTCATGGGTTCGCTGTAAACCTATTTGTGACGCCCCACCTCTATACCTATGCTTGCCAAGGACACTACGGGGTAACGCCGTCAACAGCGCAGAGAATAAGGCTGTTGAAGAGCGACCATCCGTGTAATTGCTTTGTGCGAGCACCGATATGCCGATAAAATATAATATGCATTTCATCTCAAGAGGAAACCCGACATACCAACACAAACTCAAAGCTACTACACAGAGGCTATATATAATCTTCGGAAACAAATATAGAAATAAACATAATATAAATCAGTCACAGATAATTCATATCACTAAGGCGGAAACAGATATGAATATAACACATGAAAGTGTAAATCAGAGTAATGGTCAAATAAGATCCATAATATCACAAAAGAATAGATACAAGTACTAGATAAAAGAATATGTATACATCAAGGAGTCTATATATCAAATGTATACAACAAAAACTAATAGGCTAAAGTAGTTAAGCAAAAGTCAGAAGATGGTTCCAGATAGGAAGTCATGAGGAAGCACCTACAATATCTCAATCTGACCCGAGTATTATTTAAGAAGAAAATAATAAACGGATAAGTCTAACTATAAATATCAAACAAAATGAGACATAAGAAGAGATATAATATTAAAACGAATGATAACCAAACATGTCATATCATGACAAGTATACATTAGAAAATCCACAAAAGTCATACAATATCTCAAGAACCTCATAGCATCAAAAAGAATGTCATATTCTTTGTTTTATTCACTAAACCACAATTATTGACAAATATTGATAAATCTTATCAATGTAAATCACGAAAATTAGTGAAACGCAAATTCTAGAAATCAATCAATAGAAATCCAGAAATCACAAAAAGGGGAAAGAGGCCTGTCACTAGAATGGGAGCATGAAAACTCACCAACACGTGTATCACAAAACGGAAAGCTATTCCATGGTTGCTAACCATTAATTTTGAGCCGAGGCTCCACTAAAACGGCCCGAAGACCACGAGCCGAAGCTCCACTAGAACGGCCCGAAGACCATGGGTCGCTACCCCACCAAGCCGAAGCTCCACTAGAAACGGGGTTTAGTCTCCCTCGTAGACAAAGAGACATCGCACATTACTAATCTAAAAAATGATCATCATTGATTGATAAGTGTAAATTACACTAAGCTAGTAAATATATGAGTTTAGCTTCATGTCCCATAACCACAAGCTTAACCTAAATATTTACGAACAAATTATAGATTTCCACTAGAAAATTGTCACAAGAGATTCAATCGAACAAGTCCAAGAATTAACCGACGAAGTAAATGCAAACGTTTCATACCACTTGTTTTACTAAACCATTTAATTAGATTTCTCATACGAGTGAGGTAAAGGTTAGTATATACTAATAGGTTGGAAAACGGTTTTATAAAGAGTTCGATATTGAAAATAGAGTTTAAATAATCTTTGATAAAGAGTTTGAATATTTACTACTAGTATAGAAACCTTTGTATTTTATAGTGACAAACCATAAAAATGATTGTAGAAACAATCAATCATTAAAATCCACATACGAAGACGTGAATAAATCCAAAGAAACAGATAAAGAATCCATCGAAATGGATATTCAAAAAAATCCCTAAAAAGGAGTCATCAAAGTCATACAAATGATAACAACAAATAGGATCACCACGAATCGATTAAAATTGGAAATTCAATCCCAAAAGGCAAAGTGGGCTGAAACAACAAATTCAGTTGACTAAACAGAGATTTCAATTGACTAAACAGCAAATTCAGTTGACTAAACAGAGATTTTCAGTTGACTGAATTCTGCCTGGAAACATTCTGTTTCCAGGTTTAGTCGACTAAGCAGAGAATTCAGTCGACTGAATCATGCCTGGAAACAATCTGTTTCCAGGTTCAGTCGACTAAATAGAGAATTCAGTCGACTGAACTGGGGATTTCAGTATTTTCAGCCTAAAAAGTGAAGATGCAAACTCTTTGCAAATGCAACCGGACGAACATTGGCTCTAAGGGTTTATGCCAATCGGTAACTCGGCCCTATATGCTCCTCGATGCATCACCAAAACATGATCAAAACATCAAAGTTAGGATTTTAAATATTTGAACCCAAAACACTAAAAATTGGAATATTCACCAATTCAACCCAAACCAAAAGCAAATGCACATGAATAAGTGTTAGGAATTCATACCTAACAACCAAAGATGATTATAGTCATAAATGTGAGATAAAAATATCACCTTTTTACACAAAAACAAGGAAGGAGAAGCTTGAAAACAAAGGAGGATCAACCACTCTTTAATCCCAACTCAAGGAGCATGAATCTAAGATTAAAATAGAAACATTTCCTAAGTTAGGTTTAGGAAATTTCTGAAACAGAAGAAGGAAAGAGTTGGAGAAGATGAAGAGAAGAGCAAGAATTTGAGTTTGCAAAGGAACTAGGGCTTTGGAATTCTAATTTCCAATCTTTTCCCCTATTATTCTCTTGAGCTTGAGAGAGTTAGGAAACGAGGAATGAATGAAGAGAAGTGGAGAGGGGTTGGGTTGATATAACCAGAATTAGGCAAATGGGCTGAACCCAAACCCAAAGCCCTAGAGCAAAAGTAGCAAAAATCAACTTACTCCAAACATATCAAAGCTTACACTCAAAAAGGTTGCAAACGACATTTTGAACTCAATGGAAGGGGTCTCGAGTCCCAGTTCCACTATTTGCAAAAAGTAACTTTTCGGACTAAAATCCGACTAACGATACCATATTTAAATAAAATATTTAAATATATAATCGCTAAATATGCGGGTTGTTACAGACTCCCCTCCTTAAAGAAATTGCGTCCTTGCAATACTTAAGAAGAAAATAAATAGTAACAACCATAAAAGCATATCAACAGAAAAGAAAATTTGAAATAAGAAGTTCACCATAAAGAGCATGAATGAGTAAACCCGAACGAGTTCGCTCGATGAATTCTCTAGATTTTGCAATAGGAATCTCTGGGATTTGAGAACCATTGAACTTTCACAAGAAAAACATCTTTATTTCGAAGGCGCTCAACCTCCAAAGCAATGGTGCGAATAAAATGTAGCTCAAAAGTCAAATAGGCGAAACTTCAATTTCTTCAATAACACCGGACTCAAGAATAAAATCGGAATCCTTAAGGCATTTCCGTAGATAAATGACGAGGAAATCGTCATGAATAGCAGAAAATTGAGCCGGTAATGAGAGGCGATAAGCCACGGAACCAATCCGTTCAGTGATAGGAAATGGACCAATATATCGAGGTGCTAATTTTCCCGATCGACTGAAACACACAACGCCCTTCATAGGTGAAACACGAATAAACACAAAATCTCCCACAAAAAATTCTAATTTCCTTCTTCGATTATCGGCACATGATTTTTGTCTACTTTGGGCTTCTTTCATCCTATGACGAATAAGGTCAATCTTTTCTGCAGAATCACGAATAAAGTCTGGACCTAAAACCAGCTTCTCACCGACGTCAAGCCAACAAGAAGGAGATCTGCAGGGCCTTCCAAAGAGTGCCTCGAAAGGTGCCATACCAATACTAGATTGGAAGCTATTACTATAGGAAAACTCAACAAGAGAAATATGATCTTCCCAACTTCCACCAAAATCAAGAACACATGCACGAAGAAGATCTTCAAGAGTTTGATTCGCACGCTCGGCTTGTCTATCAGACTAGGGATGATAAGCGGTGCTAAAGTTAAGCTTCATTCCCAAAGCTTTTTGAAGACTCTTCCAAAATCCACTAGTTAACAATGGATCACGATCGCTAACAATAGAAGAAGGAACTCCATGCAATTTTACATTTTCTTTAATAAAGAGTTTGGCCAAAAGAGAAACGGTCCGTTTAGACCGGACGGGAATAAAATGGGCGAATTTAGTACGTCTATCAACTGTCACCCACAAGCTATCATGACCTGAACGAGAACGGGGAAGGCCATCTATAAAATCTATGGAAATTTGATCCCACTTCCAAATTGGAAAATCTAAAGGTTGCAATAACTCACCAGGCCCTTGATGCTCGGCCTTAATGAGTTGGCAAGTCATGCAATGCTTAACGAAGTTAGCGATATCAAATTTCATCCCCTCCCAATAATAAAGTCGCTTCATATCCGCGTACATTTTACTACTACCGGGGTGAATGGTAAATTTAGAACGATGGGAATCTTCTAAAATGTCTTTTCGAAGATCACCAATATTTGGCACGATAAGTCTACCAATTTTCGAATACCTCTACGAGAATCAATATCAAAATCTTTCATACATTCAACATCAATTTTATCCCTACAATTTTGGCCAAGAAGAGCCGATTCGGGATCTAACCTTTGGGCTTCAAGAATGCGGTCTAAAAGAGAAGGATGAGCTTCAAGGCTACATAAAGCAAGAGATGAACATAAATTGAATGCACGATCTCGAATCTCACAAGTGGATAAAGTCTCGAGATCATTTCACTCGAATATCATCATAGAAACAACCGCTTGTTACTTATGACTAAGTGCATCGGCAACGCGATTTCCCTTTTCGGGAGAATACAAAGAATATCGAGATCATAAGATGTAAGGAACTCGAGCCAACATTAAGTTCCTTATGAGAAAACAAACAATTCAAAGATTTATGATCGGAGTGGAGAACGAATTTCTCCCCCAAAAATAAATGATGATGCCAAACTCTAAAAGTGACAACAATAGCCGCGAGCACTAGATCATGAGTGACATACCTAGTCTCAATCAACTTAAATTATTTAGAAACAAAAGTGATAGCACATTCTCTTTTGCAAGAGAACGGCACCTAACCAATACGACTAGTATCGGTACAAACAATAAAGTCTTGGTTCCCTTTGGGAATCACAAGAATAAGAGTGTCGGAAAAGAGTTCTTTTAAATAATCTTCTTTCTCGAAAAGCTAAAACTTTAAAAATTACAATTATCTTTATGTAACAATCTTTCTAGAAAAAATTACTTTTTACAAGTCAATTTGTTGTGTCAGATTGTCTCATCAAAGCATTTAGGAGATTCCTATCGATAACGTTGATCAAGCACACCGACCAGAATTCTTAAAACACTAAATGGGCAATACAATCACAAAATCATCTTTTATATGACAAAAATGTCTCTTAAAAAGTTTTAAGAATATTCTTTGCTCACTTAAGAACAAAATCCAACTATACTTATAAATAAATCTTATGAAAAAGATTTGCAAAATTTTTAAATTGTTGTTCACCCAAAATCAATAAATACAAGAATGGTCTTGTCGAAATATTCATAGAATACTCGATTTATAAAATGGATGAAATAAGCTGGGCCAACTAAATAACATAATTAGTCATTCATAAGAATCATAACGAATTGGGAATCTGGTAAGTGGAATGTTAACTTCCGCAACTCGTAGCAAATAAAAATCGGTGGCAAGGTCGAACTGAAAAGACCCTAACACCTCTAAAAAGATTGCTTAGGAGATAATCCTAAGACAAACTCAAAAATACCGAAAAGTTTCACAAACTATTTAAATGAGAGAAATAACACTTTCCTCATCATGATGGCTTAAAGAATAAAATGATGCCATCAAATTGGAACCAAAATCACAAAGAAAAAATAAAAATCCGCTTAACAGATTAAAAATGTCGAGGATGAATAGTCCACACGGAAAATAGGATATGGGCTTCACAACAATTAAGCCAATCCTGACAAAAAAATCAATTCCGAAGCCTAAGTAAAAAAAATCGGCTCGGAAAGAAAAATCACATAAAATAATTCCGACATCAATAAAAAGAAACAAGTTGAGCGTTGCGGATCTACCATTCGGATTTGCAATTCTCAAGGAAGACATCGAGCCCAAAATGTTTTGAAGAAAAAGAATTCAATAAGTTCTTTTGATTTAAAAAATAATAATGAGATAAACCCATATCAACAAGAACTCGAATAGGATGATCACGAAACACAATAATGCCATCAAGGATTGAATGGAAAATACCTTGACCAAGAAAAGTGTCACTAGGAGCTTTTAGCTTTCCCTCTCTCCTACTTTGAAGTTTAGGACATGTAGATAAGTAATGACCTGAGCCTTTGCAATAGCGGAAATAAAGGGGTTTCGGGCACTTAATTACATAATGGTCCGTGGAACCACAATTGTAGCATTGTTTACGACTTGGGGTAGGAGTCTTGTCTACCGAAGTTTCTTATTCTACCTTCTTCTTGCTTTGAAGTATGGGGCAGACAGAAATATGATGACATGTATTTATGCAATAACGACAAAAGAGTGGTTCCGTAGACTCCTTTGCACAGTGGTCCTTAGAGCCACAATTGTAGCATTCTCCACGATTAGGAATTGGGGTCCTTGCTACCGAAGCAGTTTGCTTCACTTTCTTATTCGGATTAGGGCTCTTGAACTTAATATGCCTCTTCTTGTAAATCCCAATATCACCATCAATTCCTTTATCAGCCTCTTCATGTCGAAGAGTGATATCCACAAGCTGATTGAAAGAAACTTCAAGTTTCAAAGGTAAAATCTTTTCAGGGTTCTTACTCAAAGCACATATAAACTCTTGATTCTTTACAAGATCCAAAAGTTGTTGGGCAGACATGAATACGCCATAGAGAAGGGCTACTGGATTGACCAACGCTAGGACTGCCAGAACTAACCATTTTTTCTTCTTTAAGAAAGAAAGAAAGAAGAGGAAAAAGGTTACTCTCAGAATGAATATCAAACACTCATGATTGATAGAACATGGAATCATAAAGAAAATTAGGATAGAACGGGTTCAATGACTCGAACAAAATCCTAAGGCACGACTCCTAAGAAGGACTTAGGACGATGATCCATGTTAAATTATTTTACATCGTTCCAAAGTTTGGCTCTGATACCAAGCTGTGACGCCCCACCTCTATACCCACGCTAGCCAAGGACACTACGGGGTAATGCCGTCAACTAGCACGGATGAAGAGCGACCATCCATGTAATTGCTTTGTGCGAGCACCGATATGCCGATAAAATATAACATGCATTTCATCTCAAGAGGAAACCCAACATACCGACACAAACTCAAAGCTGCTACACAGTGGCTATATGTAATCTTCGGAAACAAATATAGAAATAAACATAACATAAATCAGTCACAGCTAATTCATATCACTAAGGCGGAAACAGATATGAATATAACACATGAAAGAGTAAATCAGAGTAGTGGTCAAATAAGATCCACAATATCACAAAAGAATAGATACAAGTGCTAGACAAAAGAATATGTATACATCAAGGAGTCTATATCTCAAATGTATACAACAAAAACTACTAGGCTAAAGTAGTTAAGCAAAAGTCAGAAGATGGTTCCAGATAGGAAGTCATGAGGAAGCACCTGTAATATCTCAGTCTGACCCGAGTATTACTTAAGAAGAAACTAATAAACGGATCAGTCTAACTATAAATATCAAACAAAATAAGATATAAGAAGAGATATAATATTAAAACGAATGATAACCAAACATGTCATACCATGACAAGTATACATTAGAAAATCCACAAAAGTCGTACAATATCTCAAGAACCTCATTGCATCAAAAAGAATGTCTATTCTTTGTTTTATTCACTAAACCACAAATATTGACAAATATTGACAAAGCTTATCAATGTAAATCACGAAAATTAGTGAAACGCAAATTCTAGAAATCAATCAATAGAAATCCAGAAATCATAAAAAGGGGAAAGAGGCCTGTCACTAGAACGGGAGCATGAAAACTCACCAACACGTGTATCACAAAACGGAAAGCTATTCCATGGTTGCTAACCATTAATTTTGAGCCGAGGCTCCACTAAAACGGCCCGAAGACCATGAGCCGAAGCTCCACTTGGACGGCCCGAAGACCATAGGTCGCTACCCCACCAAGCCAAAGCTCCACTAGAAATGGGGTTTAGTCTCCCTCACAGACAAAGAGACATCGCACATTGCTAGTCTAAATCACAAAATGATCATCATTGATCGATAAGTGTAAATTACACCAAGCTAGTAAATATACGAGTTTAGCTTCATGTCCTATAACCACTAGCTTAACCTAATTATTTACGAACAAATTGTAGATTTCCACTAGAAAATTGTCACAAGAGATTCAATCGAACAAGTCCAAGAATTAACCGACGAAGTAAACGCAAGCGTTTCATACCACTTGTTTTACTAAACCGTTTAATTAGATTTCTCATACGAGTGAGGTAAAGGTTTGTATATAATAATGGATTGGAAAACGTTTTTATAAACGAGTTCGATATTGAAAATAGAGTTTAAATAATCTTTGATAAAGAGTTTGAATATTTACTACTAGTATAGAAACCTTTGTATTTTAAAGTGACAAACCATAAAAATGATTGTAGAAAAATCAATCATTAAAATCCACATACGAAGACGTGAATCAAATCCAAAGAAACCGATAAAGAATCCATCAAAATGGATATTCAAAAAAATCCCTAAAAAGGGGTCATCAAAGTCATAATAAATGATAACAACAAACAGGATCATCACGAATCGATTAAAATTGGAAATTCAATCCCAAAAGGCAAAGTGGGCTGAAACAACAAATTCAGTTGACTAAACAGAGATTTCAGTTGACTAAATAGCAAATTCAGTTGACTAAACAGAGATTTTCATTTGACTGAATTCTGCCTGGAAACATTCTATTTCCAGGTTCAGTCGACTAAACATAGAATTCAGTCGACTAAATCATGCCTGGAAACATTCTGTTTCCAGGTTCAGTCGACTAAACAGAGAATTCAGTCGACTGAACTGGGGATTTCAGTATTTTCAGCCTAAAAAATGAATATGCAATCTCTTTGCAAATGCAACCGGATGAACATTTGCTCTATGGGTTTATGCCAATCGGCAACCCGGCCCTATATGCTCCTCGATGCATCACCCAAACATGATCAAAACATCAAAGTTAGGATTTTAAAGATTTGAACCCAAAACACTAAAAATTGGAATATTCACCAATTCAACCCAAACCAAAAGCAAATGCACATGAATAAGTGTTAGGAATTCATACCTAACAACCAAAGATGATTATAGTCATAAATGTGAGATAAAAATCTCACCTTTTTACACAAAAACAAGGAAGGAGAAGCTTGAAAACAAAGGAGGATCAACCACTCTTTAATCCCAACTCAAGGAGCTTGAATCTATGCTTAAAATAGAAACATTTCCTAAGTTAGGTTTAGGAAAATTTTGAAACAGAAGAAGGAAAGAGTTGGAGAAGATGAAGAGAAGGCTTACCAATGGCTTCTCTTTGATTTTGGAGCAAGAATTTGAGTTTGCAATGGAACTAGGGCTTAGGAATTCTAATTTTCAATCTTTTCCCCCATTATTCTCTTGAGCTTGAGAGAGTTAGGAAACGAGGAATGAATGAAGAGAAGTAGAGAGGGGTTGGGTTGACATAACCAGAATTGGGCAAATGGGCTGAACCCAAACCCAAAGCCCTAGAGAAAAAGTAGCAAAAATCAACTTACTCCAAACATATCGAAGCTTATACTCAAAAAGGTTGCAAACGACATTTTGAAATCAATGGAAGGGGTCTCGAGTCCCAATTCGACTGTTTGCAAAAAGTAACTTTTCGGACTAAAATCCGACCAACGATACCATATTTAAATAAAATATTTAAATATACAATCGCTAAATATGCGGGTTGTTACACTATTGGTCCATGCCAATAACTCTTTCCAAACATAGTTTTCATGGCGTTACTTTGAATCTGTCGATCTGAAAACTTCCTTAATCAATATTTAGGCATCATATATTCTAGTCTACCTAACCTCTTGGACGCTATTCTACTCATTCATGAGTTACTTTACTTATATTCACTTCTGGTTCAACTTACCTGATTATTCTGCCCTTGCTCCCTAAAATACATTTATGGTCCATTACTTAATGAATATATTTATAAAAGAAGCATATGCACAAAATTAATACCATTTTTCACTTGAGATGTAATTAATCCCTTTAACATATTATTTTATCAAGGAAGGCTTCTTTAAAAACTTCATACTTAAAAGCCAATGTAAAACTCCATTATTTCTGCCATGGTTTTTCCTTTAAAAATGAGATTAGGTTCTTTGTTTTGAAAACTAAGGCTTTTAAAAAACCTTAAAATTTTACTTTCGAAACCATTGGATAACCTCCTTTGAAAGCATTCAAATCTTCTTTTCAAAATACTAAGCATATGCCTATCAAAACACTTTAAATCATCTCTTTCGAAAACCTCAAAGCATACCTTTCAAAGTATTAAAGAAAACTCTTATAAGCATAGAAACCATTGAAAGGACCCCCCTTTCGAAACCATTTGAAAGTATCCCTTTCGAAATCATTAAAAAGTATCTCTTTCGAAACCATTTGAAAGTGTCACTTTTGAAACCACTGGGTTTATTCTAAAAAAATCTTTTGGTCCAAAGTGAATATAAATGAAAGTACTCCTTTCAAAACCATTATACTTCATATATAAGAGTTTGGGAAAAGCTAATGGCTTCATAACCATCCTTTCGAAAGCATTAATCATATAAATTAAAACACTTGGAAGGACAGCTTTAAAACCCCTTTCGGAGCCATTGCCTTCAAAACCATTAACCCTTTCTAAAGCTTTAGGAAGTGGCTTACTTCATTTATAAAACAAAAGATATCTTTCACTCTAATTGATTTCTTCAATCCATTTGAAAAGCATAAGGTTAGCAGTAGAGTTTTAACTAGGTTAAAACTACCCTTTTCAAAAGCATTGAACTAAAACAATACAACTCATTCGAAAGAATTCTTTTGGAAACAAAAAGGTGACAACATTTTCGAAAGCTATTTCAATGGGTTTCAACCACTTCGAAAGCATATTTTTAAAATATTGCAAGTGCATATCTTTGGAGAGTAAAACGAAGGCTTCGACCCTTTCGAAAGCTAGGTTTTGACACCATACCTTTGCCTTTCTCCAATCCACTACGTACCAACTTATTGATAGCTTATGTATTGGTTTCTACTTGCTTGAGGTGGAAGTAAATGGTCAAAGGGTAGCTTCTGAAAGAGGTGACATATAATTTCCGCGTAAAGACTGTTTTAATGCCTTTTTAATTAGTTACTTTCTAACTAACCTGCCTATTTATAAACATTTAATTGGTTACCATAAACTTTCAAATTTTTTCCAAAATAAAATTTTCATAATTATTTCAGATCTATTTAAAATAATTTAGTAAATAAGCCCTTCCTTAAGCAAAGCAATAAAACATTTAAGTCCTCCACCTAAAATAATTTAATTTTCATAGTAAATTATTTAGGAAAAATCTCTAAAAAAACATATAAATTCACTTTTAATATGATATCTAACATATATAAATATCACACCCAAATTCCTTCAAATAAGAGCCGAAATAATTTTAAACCCAATTTATTCATTCTCTTTTAGAAAATCATAATAAATTTTCCTAGCTTGGAAAGTTAAGAAAATTGAAATCCATATCCATTATAATGTTTTACATAGCATAAATTCCTTACGGCATTCAAAACAAACTTTAAACGATTTTAGCCTTATATATAACATTTATCAAACTTGTTTGAATATAACATATCATGATATCTAAGCATATCATCATCAAAAATCATCATAATGGATTTAAACTTAAACCTAAAATCAAATTATCATTAAAAATAAAAATAGAGATGGTTTTGATTATTATTCATCTTGATTTGGATAAGAAAGTTGAGATTATATCCTCGATTAATTCCCCTTGCTTGATTGCTTAGCTTAAATTTGATTTCCCCTTTTTCTTCCCTAGATAATGGCCGGCCTTGAGCATTTGATACACATTTTTTAGTTTTGAAAAATGAACGTGCAAAGTAAAGGAAATGAGATTTATATGGTAATGGGATTATGGTGCGGCAATCATCTAGTAAGCCCTTCCGTTAATTATTTCCTTATTAATTAACATATGAATCCTTTCATAGCCCATTTATTTAATTAAGCTCGGCCTAGTTTAAATTTTCTAATCTCAGTCTCATTATCACTCTAATACTTATCTTATTCTGTTTAATTTATCTAATTAAATCTTTTGAATAATGTTATCAAAAATTAGGGATGTTACACAGGATTTGGCATACAGATAGAATCTAAAGCCATAACTGGCTCAAGTTTTAATCTATCAACAAGAATACTAGATATGAAACTAAGAGAAACTCCAGTATTGAGCAAGACACGAATAGGAATGTCAAAAACAGATTTGTCGTAACAATGTTTTACGCAACATTCATTTTGATCCAAATAAATATTTTTAAGAGAATGTTTTCCTTAAATAATTAAGTATATACTAATCCTGATTTAAGTATATGGAATATTTTCTAAGTGTTGAAAATAAATTGAATTGTGAATCACTTATTATTAAATAAGTATATGGAAATGTTTTCCAATGTTGAAGTATCGAAATGGTTTTTGAGAATATATCTTTTTAAAGATAATTTGAAGCGAATATTTGGCAAGTAATTTAATTGTTGAAAGATTAATTAAAGGGCCCAGTGATTGCTTATGGTGCTAAATATTTATTTGTTTATCTTGATAGTTAAATAACCGACTATCAAATTTGGCCATTTTAGCTCCTCGACTTGATGTGGTAACTATTTAGTCGTACACTTAGTATGTAGCCATCTGTGTAGGCTTGATTATCGTTTGCGTTGAGGATGTTGATTCATGTAGTGCGGGGTATTACTCCAATCTATCGAGCTTCCTTCTTGGCCGAAGGATAGCAAGTTGAAAGATGGAAACATGATAAGTCTATGAGACTTACTTTCCATGTGAGGTTGAGAAATGCTTTTGCGTTGTTGGTGCGAAGAGACCGGGATGAGATTTAACAGAAAACCACTTCGGACCAACATTTATGCAACGAATGTGCATATTGGTTATTGATGATATTGATATTCAGGATTTTCATAGTGGGGGACTGCTTGTTGATCGTTTGGGGTTACAACCCCAATGTACATCCAGTAGCGATAGTCTCTTCGTTATGAAATATGCAATGCAAGGACTACTCGCTACTAATCCTAGGGATTTCTCAACAGATGTGGTAGGAAAGTACCTTCGGTTTGTCTTTTCCTGAACAACTTGTATGGTTGTTTATCTGACGTTGCGTTTCTAAAGATTACCTACATTGGTTTTACAAATGTACATCCATGGTGGCAGAGAACGCAACTTCTCTTAGCTTAACACCCTCCTTGAGACGTACGAGCTTAAGGGTTGTATTTTTGTGGAAGGTAATTAGTAGTCAACGGAAATGGTCGTGTGGCATTCTAAGTGATGTGATTGTGATATGTGAAAGGTAATCATTACCTCAGGCCTCATCAACCGAAAATGACCGAAACAGGGTTAGATGCAGCAAGGATAAGTGGGTCGCTCCCAAGTAGGATATGATCAACTTCTTCTAGATATATCTTTACATGTTATGACGTCATGTATTTGATTATTGTGGTTTGTATGCTAGAGGGCCCTCGGAAAAGGTCACTAACGATCGGAGGATGATATATTGGTACCATCTAGTTATAGAGGTGGGCCGGTCTTGTGTTGATAGAGAATCCTTTATGATGGTCCTCGGTGCATTCCTCTAGAGATGTGCTGCTGGAAGGAAGTCCCTTCACTTGGTCATTTGTATGGAAATACAAACTCCACTACGTACCTACCATTTTATTTATAGAGCCTATTATGCTGGAATTTAATAATGGTAACAATTTCGGCTATTTGAATATTGTTTGTGCGATAGACTCTATTATAATATATGATGAATTTGATATGAAATGTTTAATATCGTAAGGTAAAAGCATGTCCGTGTTTATGTGTGAACATGTCTTACGAGATACTTTTGTTTTGAAAGGAAAAGTTTGGTAATTTAATAAATTCAGTTGATTATGTTTCTCAAGCTGGTTTACCAGACTGATCCGGGGGTTCTTCCCTTTCAATGCTCAAGTCAGTCCGAGTAGATTATAGGTTCAGATTGGTGCTTTTGTAGCTTCAGCAGGAGAGCTAGAGATCTCCATTTCGTATACACGTATCTATTTTGATTATCCGCTGCTTAATTGTCGTATATTATCGACAATTGTAAGGACATGTTATTATAGCTGTTCAAGCTGATAACTATTGATTGATTGTTGAACTCTGATAGATGTATGTATGTACATTTTCTGTTTTGTAAAAATCATTGATATGATATTATATGTTTTCCACTGCGATGTGAGATTCTGTATTGTTCTGTTTTGTTCTATCTTATCTCTTTTTTCTCTTCTCTTCTTCTCACTTCTTTTATTTCTCTTGACTTTTCATCAGTCTGTGCTTTTGGGGTTGGACATGTGTGGTTTATTGTCGATTCAAAGGGTACTAATTTGCGGGTCATCACACATAATATCCTTTTCTTTCTCAACCTACCATTCTGGTCAAGACTAAATCTCTCAAATCATCGCTCTTGGTTCCATCTCTTAGCTTCCTAATCCGTTCAGCTAACACTGGATCCTCTTATTGCTTAGAAGCAATCTTCTGGGCCATTACTAGTCGAAATTCCAAACAAGATATTACAACTATATCTCCACTAGACCCAGCAACAGATCTCTATTGCACTCTGCACTCTGCTAATGCTTCCAAATCTTCCTACTCGGCAATCATCGCTAACACTGCACCCTGATGTTTCCTGCTAAGTGCATCTGCAACCTTGTTATCGTTTCCTAGTGTGTACTCAATCCCAAAATCATAAACGGCAATAAACTTTAACCACCTTTGTTGTATCATGTTCAACTCCTTTTGAGAAAACAAATACTTCAACGACTTATGATCTATATATAACTCAAACCTTTCTCTTAAAAGGTACTGTCTCCGTACCTTCAGAGCAAAAAAACTGCAGCCAATACCAAATCATGCATCGGGTATCTAACCTCATGTGGTCTAAGTTGTTTAGAAGCGTAGGCAATCACCTTACCCCTCTAAATCAGCACAACTCCTAGTCTTGTTCCACACGCATCGATATAAACCATCAAATCTTGATTTCCTTCTGGAACAACCAATATAGGTGCATGGGTCAATAAGTATTTCAAACTCTAGAATGCTTCCTCACACTTATCGGTCCATACAAACTTTACATCCTTTTACGTCAGCTTGGTCATCGGTGCTGCTACCTGCGAGAAATCCTTAGTGAACCTCCAATATTAACCAGCCAACCCAAGAATACTCTTCATCTCTATCACTATCTTGGGTCTCTTCCAACTATTCACTGATTTAATCTTATTTGGATCTACTAACAACCCTTCCTTTGGTACTTTATGACCAAGAAAATTCACTTCTTTTTTCCAGAAATAACACTTCGAATATTTTGCTTTCATCTGATGCTGCCTTAGCGTCTCAAGCACCAATCTAAGATGAACTTCATGTTCTCTGTCTTCCTTAGAGTAAATCAAGATATCATCTATGAAAACCAATACGAACCTACCCAAGTGCTCTCAGAAAACCCATTTCATCAAATCCGTAATGAAAGTTGGCGCATTAGTCAGTCTGAATGGCATAACTTACTATTCATACGACCCATATCTGGCCCTAAATAGCGTCAAAGGTATACTATCCTCTATTACTCTGAGCTGATGGAAACCTACCAAATCCAACTATGAGAATACCTTGGCTCCACTCAACTGTTCGAACAAATAGTCAATCCTCGACAATGGATATTGATTCTTTATCATCCTCTCATTCAACTTACAATAATCGATATATAGCCTTAATGATCCATCTGGCTTCTTAGCAAACACTACGGGTGATCCCCAAGGCGAAGTACATGGCCTGATAAAATTATTGCGTTACAAATCCACCAACTGCACATTTAACTCTGTCATCTCTGTAGGTTTCATCCTACTTACCGGTTTACTCAATGGTTCTGCTCTTGGAACCAAGTCTATCCAAAATTTAATGGCTCATTTTGGTGGCAATCCAACTACAGGCTTAAAACATCTGCAAATTCTTTAACCACAAGAACTCGACTCATTTTGGTGGCAATCCAACTACCGGAATTTCCGGAACTCCTGCCCCTATAGCATCTCCTCTTACCATTATAGCTACAACTCCAACTTGCATCTTATTCACAAAAAATTAATACATAGCCTCATGTCCACTTGTGGAACTCCAGCACCTACATTCTCTGCTTGTGCCTGACCTTTGATTCTCCTTATACTAGGTCTGGCATTTCCTTTGGTGCCCTCCCCTACTTGGTTAACTCTTCCTCTTCTTCCTTCCATATCTATATTCAAACCTTAAGAGATATTAAAAAATAAACTAACAAGGATAGGAGATTAGAGATAAAGAATATACTTATATATAACAAATATAAATACATTACTATAGCATTATACCATTCCCCCATCTTACTCTAATTCCTTGGGATTATGTTTTAAAAACCATTTTTAGTTTGAACTTCTTATAAACCATGCTCTGATACCAAGTTGTCACATCACGTATATGGAGGCCAAAAGCTAAGTACTATAGATGTTGCAGTCATCCATAATATTAACTTTTGGTGACAAATAGGCTAGTGATCATGGTATCCATAATATCAGAAGCATTTGAATATGAAAAAAATCACAGACTTCAAAAAAAAGCAATCATTTTGCCGATTACATTTCAAAATAAATTCATATCCAAATTACATAATCCCACATCATTCCTAGGTAAAGATTAATTATAATCATTACAATATATGCCAAAAGTGACATACGACGATGCCTCCTTGGTTGATCAAAGTAATATAGTCATACCTAACTTAATATACATAGCGGAATCAAAACAAAATGAAACTGAAAATCCTAATTAGCTATTTGTCAGCCACGCCAAAATACTAAAACCTGAAAACCCTAACCCTCAGCCTACTTAAATAAATTTTGAGCGCTCGAGAGTTTAAGGGGAAACAAAAACTTCTAGTCAGATATAAAACCTTGTGTGAATAATTCTGTTACATTTCAGTTTACTAATATTAACGGAGACCATTCCACTTAGCGGAACGAGTTTCCCTCATTAATATCCTCTTTAATACATATATTTTGCAAACCCTTTCCTGTAACCAAACTGGTTAATCAAACTGATTATAACAAAATAGCAATATCTTTTATGCTAATAAATGGACTATCTATCCGTAAAACAAATATTATGTTAACTGTTTGCCCACTAATAGCAAGGTCCGTTATGCTACAAATGGAATGTCGGTCCAAAAAACTAGGCTGACTGCCCGCAAACTGGACTAACTGTCCGAAATCTAGGCTAACTGCCTGCAAAATAGACTAACCGTCCGAACTATTTTCTTAGGGTTATCAACCCATCTTTGAAAACTGTTTCACAATGATTTAGTCCTTCAGATCATATATATATACATATATATACAAGAAAAATATCTTAAGCTTTACTCTAAGTCGTTTTTGCCATGTTATATACACTTTACCCCAAATAATGTTGATGACATTTAATAATGATTAACTATCCTTCCAAAAAAAGTCAAACCGCTCTTTAACATAGAATTACTTAGGCTACAATGCCTATCAATTACATTCGAAACCTTTGTTTAAAACCGTTAAACAACCCCTTCAAACCCGTTGAAGGTAAGCGCTTCGAAAGAATTGGAAGACCCTTTCGAAACCATTAAATATTGCCTTTCGAAAACATTGAAAAACTTTCCTTTCTTTTATCCAAAAGCTTCAAAATATCAAACATCCTCCTTTAAAACCTTAAATATTGCCTTTCGAAAACATGGGAAAAACCTTCCTTTCAACCCTTGTAAAACACTAGGGAATCACCCTTTTCGAATCCATTCATCAAAACCTTTCGAAATAGTTAAAACTCGATCCTTTTGAAAGCACTTTGGGTTCAATGTAAAACATGTAGAAACCTTTCAAAACCATTGAAAAATGCCGCAGTCGAAACCATTTGGATTCTGCCTTCAAGTAGAGCAAAAGGGTCAATAACCCATTAAATTCCAAAGCATCTATTTCAAAACTATTTAAAACCGTCTCTTTCGAAACCAATTTGGGTTTTACTTTACTAATAGAAAAAGGCTCTTAAAACATTTAAGTCGAAAGCTTTTGCTTAGAAACCATTTCCTGAGTATTGAAGTAATGGTGTCGAAACCATCCCTTCGAAAGCATTGGAGAATGGTCAGGTTTTTAGAAAACAAAACAACCCTTTCGAAACCATCTAGGCTAAAAGGTAAAAGATGGAAGAAAGAAGGTTTCGAATTAGTCAAAAGCAATTATTTAAAAACAGAGGCACAACCCAATCAAAAATTTTCATTTAAATCATTTGACCTGGTCAAAAGCTACTTTATCGAAAGCCATTTTGTCGAAAGCAAGCAGGTGTACTTCTTTACTTTAAAGAAATAAAATAATGCCTTAACCCCTTCGAAACCCTGGTTTCGACTCCATACCTTCCTCCTACATCCAATTCACTATATACCAGTAAATTGATACCTTGTGCATTGGTTTCAACTATGTCAGAAGCGAAGATAGGGAGGCAGAACCTAGTGCCGACGGTGTCGAAATAGCAAAAAACATGTAGCAATAGTCCTTTTCACTTAACATGCCTTACATGTCTAATTATGAATTGTTGCCTCTTTCTTTACCAATAAAAAGTACTGCACTTTGTCAAAAGTGCTGCCGACTTTCTGGATTTTATAATTTGAATCATTTTACAAAAAGCCCCGTCTCCTCTTTTAATTATATAAAACATTTAAGTTTCATACCATAAATAATTTTATACAACTCTTAAAACATTTAGGAAAAATTTACAAAAATTCCAAAAAATCTATTTTGAAATGTTTTCAAACATATAAAAATTTCAGAGCCAAATCTTTTGTTATTTAACCGAAATTAATTATTAACACAAATTAGCATTTTCTTTACTAGAAAATTCATATAAATTTCCACCTGATTTCAGACTAAAAACTGAAACCCATCTCCAAAATAATATTTATGATCTTCATAAAATTTTCAAGGCATTTGGATGTCATTTTATAGGGTTTACATCTTAAAACATATCATAAAATCAATACGTTTGGGATATATATCATAAGGTCATGGAAAATCTATGCAAAATCATGGCAAATCTATGGAAATATTCAGCAATCATCTTAAAAACCATAATACAATCAAAAAATGAGATGTAACATTATTCACCTTAGCTTTAGAGATTAAAGAGATTGAGATATGAATAGATTTAATTTGAACTAGCTTCTTTATAGCTTTTCTTCCTATTTTCATTGTTAGAGGTGGTCGACCTCTTGTTTTAAAATTTTGAGAATGAAAATGAACGTGTAAAAATTTACACGACCATGGGTTATAGATATAGGAATTGTCTCTTTCCTATTTTACCCCCCCCCCCCCCCATTTCAATTTAAACTCTTCTTTATTACATTTACTACATGGCACAGCTACCCCTTAATTAAATCAAATCCCAATCTCATAATCAACTCATTATTTGATTTAATTTCACTAGTTAAACATCCTAAATAATGTTACCAAAAATCCGAGGTGTTACAGGACCCCTATCGAGATACCACCTAACGTGCCTAATAACTAGCCCTTGGCCATTTAATACTTCGTTTGGAAAAAAGAGGCGGGCCCTCAAACAATCACTTAATACGTCAAGACCCTAAAGCAAGCCCCATGTATTATGACCTATACTCATAAGGACGTCTCATATTAGTCCGACTATTTATTGGAACATGTAGCCTGATTAGCTGGGTAGATTTGCCCTACAGAATTTGGGACTAACCTTGCATCATCGCAAATATTTATCATAAGAGATGTCTCACATCAATAGGAAGTATATACAACTGCTGATAGCGTCAACGTGAAGGGTTGACTTTTGCCACGCCACTCTACTGACCTTACATCCCTATGACTTAGCCATAATTTAAATACTCTCCATATATATATAATAATCATCTTAGCATTTCATAATTAAGGCCTTATAAGAAATCTTCCTTACTAGGCCTTAAAACATTAATTACTTTTCTAATGGGGATTTAATGGCAATTGCTACCCAATTAACTACGTTATTACATGCTATAATTATATGTTTATTACGCTAAGAGAAATTAATATATATTCGCACCTAATCAATTCTAGCATGTGGGTTATACGCCATAAACTAGCGTTAAATGTCAATTCTTTTAATCATAATACTAACACAAGTCCTTTTCCTTCAAATGCCTAAGATTTCAATATCTATAACATGGGTTTAAATATTCATATCCAAAACTACACCATATAGACTTGTAAAAATATAAACCCAATTTATTACATCAACCGAGTTGAATATCCTAAACAGTAGGAATTGCAATCCTAACTTCATATTTTATTTAACTCCTCTTTTAAATAGAATTAAAGGAAGGAATTTTGTATGGAACAAGTGGTGTAAACTACGAGTAAAATTCATACTTCAAACCCTTATTTTATTACTAAAACTCATAATTTGAGAAAAGAAGAAGAAATGGAATAGACTATGAAATTAATTGGTACTGCAGAACAATATTAATCTCTTCAAATTAACATAAATAATTGAGTATCTCCATCTAAAATTGACATTTCCAAATAAAAAGAAGTTTCTGGGGATTTTATTTATTTTGTTTTCGCAACCCAAAAATCCCTAAGGCATATTCAAATCCGTAGATATATACCAGTCATTTACTAAAATAAAGATACTAAGGTTTTCACTCATAAATTATAATTAGCTTCTCTTATATGGATTTGCAACGCCAAAGAAATTATTTTCTAGATTTCCTTCTTTTGATACACACACACACACACACACACAGCGAAGGATAGGTGTATAATAATTTTGTTAGATTCAAAGAGATCGAGGGAGAAGAAAATTGATTAAAAGAATAATTAGAAAAGGATTAGAATCCTCAACTAATTGTCTTATTGAATTTCTAAATCTAACAGAAGAGAGAAAATGGCAGAGGTTTGCGATATTTTCTAAATATTAATGAATAAAAAGTGGAGATGGCAGGGTCCTATTTATCAGATTTGAAATGCACAAGAACATGTGATCGAATTAGGTGAAAACTAGATAAATCTAAAATGTATGATATAAAAAAAATCCTATCCTTCATTTCATAGGATTGATCGACCAACCCTATAACATCGATAACGATATAGGTTAATTGGTGGAATGTTTGATTTTTCTGCTACGCAATTTATTTTGTCCCCTAATTAACTTTTCTACGTTAAACATTAACTAAACGTTTATTTAACCTCTAAGTAAACCTATAGTTAATTTTTGAAATTCAAAACCTAAATTTAAATACGCATTTGAATTTGAATTCAAACTAAATTAATTTAAATCTGAAAACTTCAAATGTTTTTAGCTTCTTCGTTTGAACTTCATTTTTAGCAAATTATATATGGAAACATATCAAAATTTTAAATTTCATTGTCAAATTTTGAATTTTATAAAATTTCCATTTTCTATCCTATCACCTTTAATTCCATTTACTCCATTTATTTATGGTTAATTTTATAGGGTTGTGCATGTATCTAAGAGCGGAATGGTCAATGTTAATCATGTTGTCAGTGCCTATAAAATAAGATCTAAAGTTTTTTAGTGCAAAAACTACAGCTAGAAGCTCTTTTTCGGTGGTTATATAGTTGTTTTAAGCATTGTTCAGAGTCTTACTAGTGTAATAAATGATGTAAAGGATTTTTTTTAATGCGTTGCCTTATGATAGCACCAATTGCACAGTTACAAACATCATGCATAATCTCGAAAGGAAGATCCCAATTAGATGAGTAGATGATTAGAGCGGAAATGAAT
This sequence comes from Allium cepa, assembly GCA_030765085.1. Taxonomy (NCBI): domain Eukaryota; kingdom Viridiplantae; phylum Streptophyta; class Magnoliopsida; order Asparagales; family Amaryllidaceae; genus Allium; species Allium cepa. The sequence continues at coordinate 916,897,320 of CM060932.1, forward strand.
TCATTTTTAAGACTTTCAAAGAAGAGACACAATTATAATTGATATCGAAAGGAACGTCTTTTCTTAAGAGTGTAGCTAAGGGTTTAGCAATTTTATTGAAGTATTTTACAGAGCGTTAATAAAACCAGCACGCTCTAAGAATGATTGAATGTCCTTAATGAATTTAAGAATGGGTGGATTTGAAATAACGGCAACTTTTGCTTTAGTTACCCTAATGCCCTTATTTGAAATGACACATTCGAGGACTATGCCCTATTTGGCCATAAAGTGGCATTTGCCCAATTTAAAATTAAGTGTTTCTTTTTGCATCGATTTAGAACTAACTCGAGATGATGTAAGCATTCAGAAAAGAATCTCTAAAAATAGAGAAATCGTCCATTAAAATTTCTTAATAGATTTCGATCATGGTAGAAAAAATACTAACCATGCATCTTTGGAAAGTATCAAGGGCATTACAAGGTCTGAATGAGATACGTCGATAAACAAAGGTGCAAAAAGGACACGCGAAAATTATTTTTTCTTGACCTTCAAAAACAACTAGAATTTGGTTATTACTAGAATAACCATCAAGAAAATAATAGAATTCATGGCCGGTTAAACATTCAAGCATTTGGTCGATTAAATGAAGAGGGAAATGATATTTACGCATTGCATTATTAAGCTTCCTATAGTATATGCAAATTCACCAACTCGTTTGAGTACGGGTCTGAATGGGTTTTGAAAGTCGGGGGTAATTGATAGGATCGTGTAATATGGAATAGCTATATGGTTAATGTATATATGGTAAGTAAAAATCGCACCAAGATTTTATACTGGTTCGGATCACTTGTCCTACGTCCAGTCCCTAAGCTTCACTTAGGTATTTCACTAACTACAAAAACCTCTCTTAACCCGGAGGAATAGGTTCACAACTTACCCGAACAACCGAACGGGATTTCTTTGCCTCAAACTACCTAAGAGGACTTCAAACCTCAATGCTAAACAAGTTTTGACTAGTTGTGTTCTTTATAACACGAATGAGTCTATTATAGTACAATGTTCCTATAATCTTATCCTCAAGAATATGAAATATGTTTGTGAAGATTAAGGAATTATGAATTTGCTATGAATCAAATATATTAAATATAAAAAGTGATTCAAGCAAAGAGAGTAGTGATTGCTTTGATAATGTTTAGAAAATATGATCAAGAAATAGATAGATTAGAGTAAGAGAATTCGATGATCTGAATGATGTTTTGAATCATGTATTTATAGTTGTAAAAAGGATGCATGTATTGCCAAGGGTTGTAGATAAGAGAAGCTTCCATTTCTATTGAGGAATGGTCGCAACTCTTGGGAAGAAGAAGGTGTCCTTTCATGCAAAATTCGCAGGTTCAAATTCAGTCGACTGTGCAGGAATTTCAGTCGACTGAAATTATAGTAGGAATCTTTCTGGAAAATTTTCAGTCGACTGTGCAGAAAATTTAGTCGACTGAAACTGTGCATATTTGTACATGTTTGCCAGTTCAGTCGACTGGTAAATTCAGTTCAGTCGACTGACATATGAATTTATGCATTATGAAGAATTGAAGTATGCTCAGTGAAAAATTTAAGTATAATGAATGTGTTCTTGTGTTTGTGCAACTCTTGAGGATAGATTTTAACAAATAAACCTATATATATAAAAATCATACTCAAGTTTATATTTCATTGATCTTCCTCTATCTTGCATATATTTCTTCCTTTATACATTGTCATTGATCAAAAATCTTCGTGTATCAACATTCTCCCCCTTTTTGATTGATGACAATACTTGATTTTCTAAAGATATTTAAACTTTCTCCCCCTGAATGTGTACACCTATCTTTCCTACAAAAACAAAGTTAGTGCCATAGATTTTCTCCCCCTTTGTCATCGACAAAAAGGAAGTAATAACCGTAGTTGCATGGAATTAAAACAATCACTTTAACCAAGAATGAACCTTAGAATTGCATTAAAAAAATGCATCAAATATAATAGTTCAAATGTCATAGTTGCAAGAAACATAATAGAATAATAACTCAAATAAATTACTGATCCTTATCCCAATCGTAAGAACCTTCTCTGTCTCCTGGTTCTCTAATGACTGGTCCTCCTGATGATGGTCGATAAGGTCTTCCTCCTTGTCCACCACTAGCTCCGCTTGTGCTTCTACTGGTATGCTCCTCGGATGACGTCCATGTAAATGTTGGTGCAGGACGCTTCCGCGAGATGTTGAAGCGGTAGTAGTGCTTGAGCACGAGATAGCGTCCCAAAGCTTATTAAAAAATCCTTTGATTTTGTCAAGCTTCTTATCCACCTTTTTAAGACGATTATCAAGAATTTGTTGATTTCTTGATAGTATTCCTAAGGATTGGTTGGTAGAGTAGGTCGGGTCAACAAGACGAATTTCATCTTCTTGTTCAAAATGTTCTTCGGGTTGAGGTGGCGGAGGTTGTTGTTGTTGCTCTTGACGCCTAGCTTCCCATTCGGCAAGTGATATAAATCGAGGAGGTCGAGTAGGGAGTTGCATAAGGCTTATGGTCCGATGGTTTATTTGATGGACCATTGTGTTTTCTGAATCCGGTAATGGTGTATCAACATTGAGGAGAAGTCGCATGATATATTCTCCAAAGTAAATTATGCGCATTTTACCATTATGAAACGAGAGAAACTCATCAAGTATTAGTTGTACCCAATTGACTTTAATATTGCCAAAGATGGCATATAAAGCTCGATAGTTAATTGGGTAAACGATTTCATATGAGCCCGTGCGAGGAGTGATCGTTCTCATTAAAGTTTTATGTAGAATTCTTGCTCGAGGACGAAGAGAAGTAGATTTGAAATCTTGGAAATTTATATTATCATCCATAAATTGGTGATTTATGTTATCACGAATTTGTGGATTGAACTCTATTTCTTCTAGTTTCCTTCCGATATTAGTTGACCCTAAAATGTGAGCTATTCGATCCAAAGAAAACCAAACCTTCTTTCCGCAGACCATGCTCCAAACACTGTCGTTTGGATTCCTTGGAGTTTGGTGTCCAAGATTGAGATTTGCGTAGAACAATTTGACCATAATATGATTTATGGCAATGTCATTCCGTTTCAAATCAAGAATAGGAGTTAAGCCTGCTCGATCAGTGAGCTCTTGGAAATTGTAGGTGTGAAGACTTTGGAAATCTACAAATGAATGCTCAAATATTCTTGAGTTCTTCATCTTGTTCCATCGGGTTATCGTGACTTCATCATATAGCCATTGAGCAATTTGAGCATCAATGGGCTCGGAGGATGAAGAGGATGAAGCTCTAGATCGTTTTGGTGCCATTTGCTTTTGATTTGAAGGAGATTGGAAGTATTTGAGATCTAGGGTTTTGGGGAAATTTGGGGAAGAAGATGTAAAAAGTGATTTTGGAAGTGAAAAACTGATGTAAATAAAGGGAATTTTACTTGGAAAAGGCCGTTCAGTCGACTGAAAATGTCTGTTCAGTCGACTGAATTGTAGACCGAAAGTTTGTAGGTTTGAGTTCAGTCGACTGAACAGAGATTTTAGTCGACTGAATATTTTCCCGAGAGTTTCTGTTAAGTTTCAGTCGACTGTGCAGAAATATTTAGTCGACTGAAAATATGAAAAAAATGTTTTCTGTTTACATTCAGTCGACTGGGCTTATAAGTTCAGTCGACTGAGTCATGTACTTTTGTTGTTTCAGGTTCTTTTTGAATTTAAACAATTTATTTTAAGAAAAATAGTTACAAATAATATATTTCAAATTGAATTATTTCTTTTGAGAAGGACTTGGATTCTTCTTTCCTTCATTCTTCATGTAATTTCTATCCCATGGATTCGGACTATATTGTGGTGTCTTAGGAGACATCCATGGATTGACGGGATCGTTTGGTGTACGATAAGATGAAGATGGATCAAATGAACTGACGGGTCGAGGTAGGGGCTCAGCCACTTCGTTCTTCTTTGATCCACAGAAACGTAAGCCAATTTGCTCTAGGAAGTTCAAACGTCTAGCTGTAATCTTTTGCTCGAAGTATAGTTCTCGTTGAAGGTCAATCTGTTGTTGTTGAAAGTGATGAATCTCATCAATCTTTCTTTTCGTGTCCGGAGAAATAAAAAGTCCGCGCTTAGCCTTCTTGGTTTCTGGAGTGTAACCAGTATGATAATTTTTCCAATTATACATCGGCTCATGTGGTGGTGTTGGTGTGGGAAATTTTGGTGATGTTGGAGAGTTTTTGCTTGACGATGTGATGTTGATTGGAGAGTAGGAGTTGTTAGACGACATTTTGAGTTTGTTAGGTTTTTAATTGTAAAATTTAGATGTTTTTAAAAAAAACAAAAAATTTTAAGAATTTATAATAGAATTTTGACTAAACAATTAATGGTTATTGTTTAGCTAAGATTTGTAACCACATAAATATTCAATGATTAAGGAAAAATTTGTTAAAAATGTAAGGATGTTATTAATAAATCAGTTAAAAAATGTGAGGATTATAATATAGCTGAAAATAACTCTTGATTTATATTCAGTCGACTGGAAAAAAATTTAGTCGACTGAAATATGTATATATCTATTGTAAATTTAATTGATATCTTTAAAGGATATTATCCCTAATTCTCGTCGAAGTTTTGTGAAGGAATTTTCTAATAAGGGTTTAGTAAATATATCGGCAATTTGATTTTCGGTAGAAATATGTTCTAGATTAATTATACCTTTTTCGATATTGTCACGTAAAAAATGGTGACGAATATCTATATATTTTGTACGAGAGTGATTAACTGGATTTTTAGATAAGTTTATTGTACTAGTGTTATCACAATATGTTGTAGAATTTGTTAAATTTATATTAAAATCTTTGAGTGTTTGTTGCATGTATATAACTTGAGTACAAGCTAATGCGGCTGGTATATATTCTGCTTCGCAGGTGGAAAGAGAGACGCAATTTTGTTTCTTACTAAACCATGATACCAGTGATTTTCCGATAAAATGACATGTACCACTTGTACTTTTTCTATCTGTTCGAGATCCACCAAAATCAGCATCACTGAATGATACTAATTCAAATGTACACTCTTTTGGATAAAAAAGTCCAAAGTCTTTAGTGTAGTTAAGATATCGTATAATTCGTTTAACTGCTCTTAAATGTGATTCTTTAGGATTAGATTGAAAACGTGCACATAAACAAACACTCATCATTATGTCTGGTCTACTTGCGGTTAAGTAAAGTAAGGAGCCTATCATACTTCTATATAATTTTTGATCTACACTTTTGCCATTGTCATCTTGATCGAGATGAGTAGTAGTACTCATAGGAGTAGGTTTAGCTGAAGTGTTTTCCATTCCAAAACGTTTAATTAAATTTGTACAATATTTCTCTTGGTTTATAAAAATTCCATTTGATAATTGTTTTATTTGAAGTCCAAGAAAGTATGATAATTCTCCCATATGAGACATCTCAAACTCTTTAGTCATTATATTTGAAAATTCTTTGCATAAATTTTCATTTGTTGATCCAAATATAATATCATCTACATATATTTGAATTATTAAAATGTCTTTTGAGGTATTTTTAATAAAGAGTGTTTGATCGACTTTTCCAATTTTAAATCCCGAATTTAATAAATAACTTTTAAGTCTTTCATACCAAGCACGAGGTGCTTGTTTAAGACCATATAGTGCTTTTTTTAATTTATAGACATGATCTGGATATTTTTCGTGTATAAATAAAGGAGGTTGTTCTACATATACATTTTCTTTAATAAAACCATTTAAAAATGCACTTTTCACATCCATCTGATAGAGTTTGAAATTGTGAAAACATGCAAAAGCTAAAAGTATACGAATTGCTTCAAGTCTTGCGACGGGAGCAAATGTTTCTTCAAAATCAATACCTTCTTCTTGATTATATCCTTGTGCTACTAGTCTAGCTTTATTTCTTGTTATATTACCTAATTCATCTACTTTATTTTTGTAAATCCATTTTGTTCCTATTACTGATTGATTATTAGGACGGGGAACTAATTTCCAAACGTCGTTACGTTCAAATTGATTTAATTCTTCTTGCATAGCAATAATCCAATAATCATCTGTTGATGCTTCTTTAGGATTTTTAGGTTCTGTTGATGAAATGAAAGCTACATGACCCATTTGATTTAGTTGATTTCTTGTTCTAACTTGAGAATTTATTTCTCCTATAATATTTTGAGTTGGATGATCTCGTAATATTCTAGGAGGGGATCTTAAATTATCATTTTCAAGATTTGTTTCTTCTATATTTATTAATTCTTCATCATCTTTTATACTTAAATTTCTATTAAAATTTTCATCAAAAGATATATGTAAGGTTTCTTCAATTATGTTTGTATGTTTATTAAATACTCGATATGCTTTACTTCATTCTGAGTATCCTACGAAAACTCCTTCGTTAGCTTTTGGATCGAATTTTCCTAATTGATCTTTTGTATTTACAATAAAACATTTTGATCCAAATACTTTAAAATACGATATATTTGGCTTTTTGTTATTAAATAGTTCATAAGAAGTATTTTTAGTTAGTGGTCTAATTGATATTCTATTTAATACGTAACATGCAGTAGCAACGGCTTCTGCCCAAAAATGTTTTGGTAAGGAACATCCATTTAATAATGTTCTTGCGCATTCTTGTAATGTTCTATTCTTTCTTTCTACAACTCCATTTTGTTGAGGAGTTCTAGGAAATGAAAAATTATGATTTATTCCTTTCTTTTTACAAAAAGTTTCAAAATCCTCGTTTTCGAATTCTCCTCCATGATCGCTTCGAATATTTTTAATTTTTAAGTCTTTAGCATTTTGAATTCTTTTGACAAATGTTTTAAAATTTTCAAAAGTATCACTTTTATTTTTCATAAAAATAGTCCATGTATATCTTGAGAAATCATCAACTATTACAAATACGTATCGATTATGATTAATGGATTGAACTTGTGTTGGTCCAAATAAATTCATATGTAGTAATTCTAATGGTTGTGAAGTCGAAATAATTTTCTTAGATTTGAAAGATGATTTTGTTAATTTACCTTTTTGGCAATCATCACAAAGATTATTTATTTTAAAGTTTATCTTGGGTAGACCTCTTACTAAATCATTTTTAGAAAGTTTTCTAATAGTTTTAAAATTTATATGACAAAATCTTTTGTGCCATAACCAAGGATCATTTTCTTTGGCAAGTAGACACATACTTGTATTATGATTAATATTCATATTCAAAACGTAAATATTTCTATCTCTATTTCCTTCAAAAACAAGATTTTGGTTTTGATCAAAAATACTACATTTATTATCCGAAAAAATTATTTTAAAGCCTTTGTCACATAGTTGACTTATGCTAAGTAGATTATGTTTTAAATTTTTAACTAATGAAACATTTGTTATAAAAGGTAATTTTGATGTACCGTAATTGTTCACATCTCCTTTGCCAATGATATAGCCTTTTGAATTGTCTCCGAAGGTAACCGAGCCACCATCAAAGTATGTTATGTTTGTAAGCATATCTTTGTCTCCGGTCATGTGTTTTGAACAACCACTATCTAATATCCATTTTTTCTTTTTGAGTGGGACCTGAAAATAGATATGAAATTATTGGTACCCACCTTTTAATAGGGTCCTAAAGAAAAATTAGAGTTTAGGAAACCAAACCCAATTTGGTTTAGTATCCTTTTTATAAATATAGTTTTTATTATGGTGAACATTATCTATAAATGTTTTAATATATTTATTCCTAATTAAAATATTGTTAGTCTTTGGAATCCAAATTTTGAATATCTTGGTTTCTACTTTTGTTTTAATAGGTTCTTGAAGTAATATTTGTTGTTTTGAATTTTTAAAATTTTTATTTTTAGAAAGTTTTACTTCCTTTTTATATCCTAATCCATGTTTGTTTGAAGAGGATTGAGAATTTTCTAAAATTTTAGATAAATTTTCTCTTCCTTTATTAAAGTTAGAAACATTTTTAGTAATGTTATCTAATCTAGCTTGAAGACCATTGTTTTCTAACTCAACTTGTCTAATTTTTGTTTTTAACTCATGATTTTCAGAAGCAATTATATCATTCTTAGTCTTTTGAGTTTCAATTTCTTGACTTAAAAGTGATAATTGAGTTTCTGAGTTTGAATAAGATTCTTGAACTTTTTCAAGTTCTTCTTCAAGAATTTTCTTTTCATCATGTAACATATCTCTTTCAAACTCAGCTTTGTTTTGATTTTCATGAATTTCCTTAATTTTCTTTTTAAGACTTTTTATTGTGCTTAAAAGTTCAGTGTTTACTTCAATTAAATCATCGAAAGTTAAATTGCTTACCTCAGACTCTTGAGCCATGAAGCATACATTTGCTTGTTCATTGTCGCTATCACTATCACTTTCAGATGAAGATGAATCTGAATCGTCCCATGTTACAGAGAATGCCTTCTTTTTGAATTTATCCTTTTTGTTTTTGTTGTTGAAACTTTTCTGATTTTCCTTCTTTTGTTCTTGGCAATCCTTTTGCATGTGTCCTTTCTTGTGACAATTAAAGCATTCTATATTTGAGGAAGGAGGTTTACTCATGAAATTCTTTTTGAATCCGTTTTTGTTCCCTTTTCTAAATTTTAAGAATTTTTTGAAATTCTTGGCTATGAATGCTAAATCTTCATCTTCCGATTCCGAATCTTCTTTTTCCGCGTGAAAAGCAACATTCTTTCTTTCTTGAGCTTGATCTTTCTTAGCTTGCATATTAACTTCATATGACATGAGATTTCCAATTAATTCTTCTGGTTTCATTGAAGATAGATCGTTTGCTTCCTCGATTGCTAGCACCTTTCTTTCCCATTCATCAGTGAGTGAATTTAGAACTTTAGATACAATATCGAAATCCGTAAACTTTTCTCCCAATCCGATTAAGGCATGATGAATGTCTTGAAATCTTGAATACATGTCACTGATGGATTCATTTTGTCGCATTCTAAAGTTTTGGAATTGATTCTTTAGCATGGAGATCTTTGTTTGTTTGACCTTGTTAGTGCCTTCGTGTATGGTTCTAAGTGTCTCCCATATCTGATGTGCAGTAGTACATATGCTAACTCGGTTGAATTCATTTCTATCCAAGGCGCAAAATAGCATATTCATTGCTTTGGCATTTGCACTAGCTTCATTCTTCTGAGTTTGTGTCCATATAGGATAGTCGGTTGTGGGTACAACGAACTCTACTTGAGTGGCGTTCCATGCTTCGAAGCTAGTTGCTTGCATATAAATCCTCATCCTTGTAGCCCAATAGTTATAGTTAAGTCCATTGAAAAGAGGGGGTCTTTGAGTAGATTGTCCTTCGGCAAATGTAGAGTTATAGGCAGAAGTTGTACTTGTACTTGCGTTATTTTCCGTATTATCAATATGTCTAATAACGGTGTTATGGTTATAGGATGACCAGGCTCTGATACCAATTGTTAGTCGCTATGCACTGGATCGATGATGGCCAAATATATAGATACAGAGTTGACGTGCAGTAATCACAGTAGCAGCAATATAAATATAATAGCAGCGCGAATAAAAAGTAAAGCAAGAAGCAATCACAGCAAAAAATTTATACTGGTTCGGACCTCCAGTCCTACTTCCAGTCCCAGACTCCTTCTGGAATTTCAACTAACTATCACCCTCTCTTCGCCCGGAGGAATAGGCACCTGAGTAGCAGAACAGGATTTCAGTACACTTGCCCGAGCAGCCGAACGGGACTTCAATATTTTATTTTACAAAGAAATAACTTGACTATATATTGTGTCTTCAATACACTGAGTAGTCGAACTTGAGTACAACTTCTATAACCTGTAAAAATGATGTAGAATGAGCGTGCAGAGGTTAGGAAGTGGATTAGAACCAGATTTGTATGTTGTGGAGTGAAATAGCACTGGTCTAAATTTGCTTTTAGAATGAATATGGAAGTTGGAGCGTTTGAAATCAATATGAGAATGATTTAAGAGAATATAATTGTTATCTTTGATTTGGGGATGATAGAAGACTTATATATGAGTGATAAGATGTCTTTGAACAGCAACAATCCTTCAGCATTTCAGTTTGAAAGAGATGCATCCGTTGGAAGTTGGCAATTGGTTGAAAAGGCACTTGAATAGCCACTTGACTATTCGCTTTGGTATGCTAATGTAAAGTAGCCGTTAACATTTTTCTCAAAATGATGTGCAGCTCATTTGGTAAGGCGTGCGCCTGGCTTTCACACGTCTTGGGTTCGATCCCTGTTGTAGCCTATTTTAAATTTTCGTTTCTGTAACGGTTATTTCCAACCGTTTCTGTAACGGTTATTTCTAACCGTTAGTATACAACCTTTCAAGCGCACACGTGGTGCACTGGTAAGTGCACATGCTAGTCTCCAGGGTGAGCAGGGTTCGAATCCCAGTATGTACAGATTTTTACCAAATTTAATTTTTCGTCCTTTTCTGATTAGAAAGCAATATGCCCTTGCATCCAATATCTGTTGTGGTGTGGTGGTAGATCATGGGCATTTCTACCTTGGTGTGCTGGGTTCGATTCCCACTTTCCCTATGTTTGAATTTTTTATTTTGTTTTCCTTTGTGAAGTAAACTTGTTGTCTGGTGTTCATCTCCCAATATAGAACTGCAATTCAATGTTTATACACTTGTGGCTATAGCATGGATGGTAAGCGGTCTTCATTTCTTTTTACTGGTCATGGTTCAAATTCCACTATCTTCATTTTATTTTTTTCTTCTTTTTTTCGTCGTTGTCGTGTCCGTGTATCTCATATAAATTTTATAATCCATCCATCATATACCTACTTCGCCTACAATCACTCAATAAACATATTAGTAGTATTGTCATATAGTTGTTATCATCAAAAGCACTAAAACTACGTTTTCAACATTCTCCCTCTTTTTGATGATGACAACTATATGTGTTTCTAAAAAAATATTACTCCCCCTTAATATTTGCTCCCTCTAAATTTATATACTGTCCCTATCAACATGCCCAATTTTCTCCCCCTTTGTCATCAACAAAAAGGTTGAAAATCTGTAATTATTAGCCTAATACCTTTTAAACCAACATATTACATAAAAAGAGTATCTAATTTATTTATTTCAAAAATATTCCCCTTTTTTTTATATACTCTATTAAAAATATCTACCCCAAAACTATATAAAAAATGAGTTAGATTTACCAAATTCGCTGCAGTTCCATTATCTATAAATGCACGTTCTCCGTTGTATGTAGGGAACATTTGTTATTCGAAATCCATCTCACCCTTTTGTCTTTCTTGGGTACCTGCACAAAAAAAAAATTTATTTTTGGTACCCACTTACTACGTTAGGGTCCAAGGGGTTAGGTCGAAGGTAACCATACCCAAGTGGGTTTGGTGGAACCTTTGAAAATAAATTTTTCATTATTAACTACTGTATCAAAATAATCATCAATGTATTTTTCTCTATTTTTCAAATTAACAGGAACCCAAATATTTAGATAATTTTTATTCATATTTCTCGTCAATAATTTTGCACTTCTAGATATATTATAAACATTATTGGTCATAGTAGTACATGAAATTCTATAAAAATTTGTTTTAGACTTTACTCGAAATCTAGTATTAGCACTAATATTTTTATTATACATGAAAGCGTATCTTGTGCTATTTATACGATCAGTTTTATTATATCCTAACCCACTTTTATCATGTAAAGGTCTAGAACTAGATAAAATCATATTTAAATCGTTTTGACCTTTATTAAATTTTGCGACTTCAGTGTTATGCTTATCAAATTTAGCTTTAAAGTCACAATTATTATTTTCAAAAGAAATATTACTATTTTTCAAAATATCAATTTGCTTGTTTAATTCAGAATTCTTACTTTTAACGTACAGTTCTCATTTTCGAGAAGAAAAATTCGAGTTTCTGAATTACCTAAAGATGATTGCAATAAATCATTTCGTCTTTTCAAATCCGTAATTTCTTTTGAAAGATTTTCTTTTTCTTTTTCAAACATAGTATATTGTTCGTCTAGATAATCTTTAAGAGCCTCAAAATTATTTTTCAAAACACCCTGTTGATTTATTAAATTTAACTTCTCGTTTTTCAATTTCTCATTTTCATGTTCAACAGGTTTCATCTTTTCTAAAATAATAAAATTAAGCTTTGAAATCTTATCACTTATACTAACTAATTCGTTATTATCTTTTACTGAAATTTGTAAATCAGAAAGTACCTTTTTGTAGTCCTCACTGGTGGTTTTGACAAAGATTTTGCCTGTTGTATTTCGACTGGATTGTTTTCTGGCCATTATTCTATGATGTTGTGACGATCGATAGAATTCCAAGCTCTGATACCAATTGTTAGTCGGGGGTAATTGATAGGATCGTGTAATATGGAATAGCTATATGGTTAATGTATATATGGTAAGTAAAAATCGCACCAAGATTTTATACTGGTTCGGATCACTTGTCCTACGTCCAGTCCTAAGCTTCACTTAGGTATTTCACTAACTACAAAAACCTCTCTTAACCCGGAGGAATAGGTTCACAACTTACCCGAACAACCGAACGAGATTTCTTTGCCTCAAACTACCTAAGAGGACTTCAAACCTCAATGCTAAACAAGTTTTGACTAGTTGTGTTCTTTATAACACGAATGAGTCTATTGTAGTACAATGTTCCTATAATCTTATCCTCAAGAATATGAAATATGTTTGTGAAGATTAAGGAATTATGAATTTGCTATGAATCAAATATATTAAATATAAAAAGTGATTCAAGCAAAGAGAGTAGTGATTGCTTTGATAATGTTTAGAAAATATGATCAAGAAATAGATAGATTAGAGTAAGAGAATTCGATGATCTGAATGATGTTTTGAATCATGTATTTATAGTTGTAAAAAGGATGCATGTATTGCCAAGGGTTGTAGATAAGAGAAGCTTCCATTTCTATTGAGGAATGGTCGCAACTCTTGGGAAGAAGAATGTGTCCTTTCATGCAAAATTCGCAGGTTCAAATTCAGTCGACTGTGCAGGAATTTCAGTCGACTGAAATTATAGTAGGAATCTTTCTGGAAAATTTTCAGTCGACTGTGCAGAAAATTTAGTCGACTGAAACTGTGCATATTTGTACATGTTTGCCAGTTCAGTCGACTGGTAAATTTAGTTCAATCGACTGACATATGAATTTATGCATTATGAAGAATTGAAGTATGCTCAGTGAAAAATTTAAGTATAATGAATGTGTTCTTGTGTTTGCGCAACTCTTGAGGATAGATTTTAACAAATAAACCTATATATATAAAAATCATACTCAAGTTTATATTTCATTGATCTTCCTCTATCTTGCATATATTTCTTCCTTTATACATTGTCATTGATCAAAAATCTTCGTGTATCAACAGGTTTGTTAGCATCATTCTTGATTATGGTAATACTGGACTTTTTAGGTATAACATAAATAGGGTTAATGCAAGAACTATCGTAGATGAGATAAATGATACCATTATCAAGGCACTTAAGAATTTCATCTCAAACTGCATCTTTCATTTTGGGGTTAAGCCTTTATTGTGCATAACGAGTAGCCTTGGCTTCATAAATTAAGTGAGTGAAATGTTGAGTGATTGTAGGGCTAATTCCCTTAATATCGGTAATGGACCACTAATCACTTCTTTTTTTCTAAAGAGTTAAAAGAAGAGATGCTTCTTGGTCAAGAAAAAGATGGATAGAAATAATGATGGAAAAAGTATAGTTATCACTTAAGTATGCATACTTAATATGACATAGAAGAGGTTTGCGCTCTAACCTTGGAGATTGCTCAATCAAAGAAATCATTTAAGTTTCGGACTCAACCTGAGAGATTCGAAGGGAAGCATAACTTTGATTGCATTTGGCATATCTTAAACAATTGTTCGTACTCTGCCTTGTTTCGTTATTAAGGTTAATTGTTTCATTTTCAATGTTTTCATGAATAACACTAACTTCCAAAATGTGGTTGAATGGTTCGTTAGATTGATTTTATAACCTAAAGATGTTTAGGTCTATAATCATATTATCAAAAGAAATTTTCATTGAACCATTTCGACAATTGATTAAAGCATCCAAGGTCGCTAAGAAAGGTCGTTCCAAATTCAATGGGATTTTCCTTATAAGATTTTTTTTTTGCTGGTTGTGTTTCAAGAATGATAAAACCAACTGAAAATATGAATTGGCCTACTTTAATGAGTACGTCTTCGATTTCTCTTGTTAGTTTCTTTATAGAACTATTGGTTAATTGAAGGGTGATTTTACTGGTTTTAGCTCACATAAATCTAGTTACGGGTAAACCAAATATAGAAGCAAGTTTATGCTAACACCTTGATCTAACAAACGTTTATTGATTTTTTTGTCTCCTATTGTACATGAGATTGTGGAGTAACAAGGATCTTTGTATTTCATGAGAATAGATTGAGACAAGACTTCAGTTAGACCAGTCACCTAAAAAAATTTGGCACTTAAGTGTATCTATTTTGAGTGCACAAGTCCTTCAAAAACTTAGCATGAGTTAGGACTTGTTGGGTTATATTTAAGAAAGAATGTTAACTTTGACTTGTTCGAAATCACAAAAACTTTTTCATTTGATCAAAATGTTTCTTAGATCGAAGTCGACGTAGTGTTGGACTTCGAAACTCAGTAGGTCGGTCTACTTGTGCCGGAAAAGAATTAGATGTGGAATTTGGTTTGATGTTCGACACTATTTTTCATTAGAATCATTTATGGTTTTCAAAGTGTTGAGAGGAATTTTTGATATGTTATTTGGACTGACAACTTGATTATCAATTTATTTACCAAGTCACCAACTGATGATAGCGTTCATGTAATTAACATTGTTATCTTAAATGACACAAGCTTGGTTTGAGCTTGTATTTTCATTCTAAGGCTTTGGAATAGGTTTGACTTGGGAACGTGCCTCTTTCTCTCTCACTCATGGTAGTGACTAACTGACTCATTTGCATTTCTAGTTTGGAGATCGATTGACTCATATTTTTCATGTGTGAGGTTTGCAGGTTTTACAAATTATTGTTTGACTGAAAATTTTAATTAGAGTCTTGACATAAGCTTGTCATCTTGTAGAATGAAAGATTGTTGCGCTTGGTTTTGAGAAGGTGGTGCAAAATTTTGTTGAAATTGATTTGGTTGAAAAGTAGGATTTGAAGCATTGTTTGGAAATGCTTGAAAAGATGGTCGAGCCAAATTATTGTTCGAATTGTTTTAGTTCCAAGAAAAGTTAGGGTGATTTCTTTAATTGGGATTGTATGTTGGAGAGAACGGATAATTCCTAACTTTACCAAAAGCATTGATTTATTCTAATGAGTGAAGATATTGATCGGCGATGTGGTTTGGATCATCACATTTATAACACAAGGCCTGAGAAACTTGGTTCATTTGATTAGATGAAAAAACATTATCAATTTATCTATCATCACATCGATTTTCACTTCTATGGCAGAAGATAATATGACTGCATATGCTCTTGATCTTAAATAGATTGATTTCTCGTCAGATCAAATCCCACTGAGTTGATTTTTCGGCTAAGTATTCAAGAAAATGCCAAGCGGCATTGTGATGTTGTGCTAATAAGTTTCGTTGGCACATTGATTTAAGCATTGTTCGAGAACTATTTTCAGGTTCATCATATTAAATATGGCAAAGAGTCCAGTTTTTTAAATTATGGTGTGGATATATTGCTAAAAGTTTCTTGAATCTTTCAAAACATTTTTCAAAAGATTCACCTCCAAATTGATGAATGTTCACATTTTCATTTTGAATTTTGGTTGTTTTCTAAGGGGTAAAATATCTTTAAGAAAACTTCTACAAATTTGTCCCACATTTCAATCAAATTTGAAGGCAAGCTATATAACCATTTCTTGGCGTAGCCGGTAAGTGCGAATGAGATTAACCTCAGTTTCATTCCATTATCGCATAATTATAGAAGTTTAAATGTTGTATAAACTTGTTCGAATTTTGTTAAAAAGATATGATGATCGTCGTTTTCAAAATTGCTAAATTTTGGAAGTGTGTTAGTATGACTTAAATGAATTTAAAAGTGATTAGGTTGGAGTGGATAAGGTGATGCAAGAAGAGATGGAAACTCGATCGGGGAAAATTTTATCCATGAGGATACGGGGAGGATTTTCATTCGCCATGATGGAAGGATTGTTTGTTCGAACTAAATAGTTAGTCGAAGTGTCAAAAGTCCAAACACTCATGCATAAGAGAAACGATTAAAGGGGGAGAGAGGAAAAATGGTGAACAACATAGGTAAGAGAATAAGATAGAAGTGAGTTTTTTTTCTTGTTTTTTACAAAAAAATATGGTTTTTTACTTTTGTTCATTTTTCTATATATGCATGAAACAAATGTAACTAAACTTAAGGACTTAGTCAAAAAAAATATGCCCTTAGTAGATCTTACCCAAAATTGTAGAGTGACACTTTGACTTAAGTCAACAAAACAATTCTTAGCCATGTAACAAACATGATTTTTCAATGCATTATGAATCATCGTAGCAATGCAACTAAAGGTTTAAGTACCTTTAGAGAAACAATCAATATAATATCTTACGAATCAATATAATTATTACAAATGGTTAGGACTCTACCATTTTGTTAGATACAAAGAGAAAGTTTGTTAAAAGAAATCGACTTGTCAAAATACAAATTTGCTATAGACGAGCCCGTGACACCCTTAAGTCGAACATCTAATCTTTATTATTTCATTCTGTTTTATACAATGAAAATCAATCCATAGGCCAAGGAAGGGTGATGAAATCCCCATCTTATGTGAATTTAGGTAGAGCCCTTAGAAAATAAAACAAATATAAAATGATACAAAAAAAAGTGTGTCGGTAGAGTTACATAGCAGAAGTTTGCCCTTCACTCAGAGGCTACCAACAGTTGCGTACACTTACTACTGATATGGGAAATCACCAAGCATAAAATCCATGCGGAAGGGATATGCATTGCGGATAAGAAAAGGAAGAATATACTGAGAGTTCACCTCGAGTATGAAGTATTAAATGGTCCAATATCATTTGGAAAATGGGATCTACTTCGTATTCAATAAAAGGTAGTAAGTAACTGGAAGTGGTTTCCTTGAAATACTTAGGTTAGTCTAAACAGTATGTCAGTTGTGGAGGATCGATAGGCTATGTCAGTAGTTGGTATCGGAATTTTGCAGCAGGTTTGTCGTATAGACTTTGATGCCTTATGATCCTAAGCGGGTGGTAGTAAAGAATGGAGTTATCCCCTAATGGATTTCGCATTCTAGTAGTATAGAATCCGTATTGGATATACGTAGACCTCATGGTAGATAATTAGGGGGAAAACTAGTTTGGTGGATGTAGGCTAGTTAACCCTTAGATGAGTTTTTGAATTACGCTGGCGGTATGAAATTAAATTATATATTATATTACAAAAGCTATATATATGATTCATTGGTCTCTGTTGCTAGGATTGATAAACCAGTGTTGATGATGCGAAGGGTCCGCATCATATTGAAAAGTTTAAGCGGCCAAGGTTTTGGGTAGTGAAATGTTAAGATTTGTAAACTTACATATGCAAAAGTATATATGTATGTATGTATAGCATACCTTGAAAAAGGTTGGGTTAAGTATATCATATGTGC
Organism: Allium cepa; assembly: GCA_030765085.1. Taxonomy (NCBI): domain Eukaryota; kingdom Viridiplantae; phylum Streptophyta; class Magnoliopsida; order Asparagales; family Amaryllidaceae; genus Allium; species Allium cepa. The sequence continues at coordinate 916,914,985 of CM060932.1, forward strand.
ATATAAGAATCAAATGGATTTGCTGTAAATAATAGACATAACATTTAGATGGAAACCAATCGGTATAAGTTGTGTATTATGGTTAAAGTATGCAATTTTCCAGTCACCAGAATGTTATTCTGACCCCCTCCTCATTACAACCCATAATACAGATTTAGAGGGATAGGTCACTAAAGCAAGACAGGAATGGTTGATGAATAAGTTTTCTTATTCATGCTTGGTGCTGACAAGGCGATTGGATGTACAAGGAATACCTTTGAATTCTAAGGTAGTGGCCTTAGTTACTATATAATTTCTATTATATTTTCGATTTCACTGTGAGTTTAGATTGATGGGTCCCTGATATAATTATGTTTATTATAGGTTACCAAAACTAATAATTCATAACCTAACAGACTTGGGTTTTGATTTGTCGAAATTCGGGACTATTAAGGTGTGAGTTTTTGTATTTGGTATCAAAGCCAGGCTAGTCAATCATAAGAATTAGCATATTTCAAGAGAACATGTGTGTGTGTGTGTGTATAAAATATGTCGAATTCTATAAATTCTGAATATATAGTAGTTACGACCATATTCCGAAAGGATGGGCAAGGGAAATATGAGTTGGGAAAAGTTTTATAGAATTAAAAAATTACATATCCTACTTGTAACATCCCCTACTTGGAGGCCCAAAACTAACGGCTACGGATGCTGCAGTCATGCATAGTTATTAATCCTTGACGACCAAATATAGCGGTGTTAGATTTATTGATACACAGAAACACATGAATATGGAAAAAAATTAAATAGAAAAAAAAAATCACATTTCGTTTCAAATATTTCCAATTCATTACATAATCCTAAATTCGCAAATAACGTTTAGAGAAAATATATTTATTACAACATATGCCAAGAGCGACATATCAAGATGCCTCCTTGGATGATCAGAGTATATATAGGCAATATAACAACTTTGCCATTACAAACAACGCAGCAGAATCAAAAGAAAAAGAACTTTAAGTAGCTATCATGCCTCTTTCTCGTCTCTACAAGCTTATTCGTCTTAAGAGGTGCTTGAAAACCTCTGTTCTCAAACTACTTAAAATCAATTGATACCAGAGAGATTAAGTGGAAAACATAAACTTCGAGTCAGACATAAAGCCTGGTATGAACAATAATCTACCATCTCAAATCAGTTAGATATCTAGTGAGCCCACGCTGCTTAGAAAAATGGGTTTCTCCTTACTAGTATCTCAAAAAGCTTTATAAAATCATATATTGTGCTCCTTCATCCACGATGGTAATTCGAAACAGTATAATATGATGATATGCAAAACAATTGAATTAATTCTGGATTACCCATACCCACTCAATTAAGACTATTTATTTCAGTTATGGTTTCTAGGATTACTTTTAATCTATTAATTTTCATGGGCTGACTAATAACCGGTTAAACATTACATAGTTTTTATGGGATCACTATGAACCTATTTGTAACTCCAATATCTCACTCTTATCCTAGTTTTGATGGGTTGACTAGGGACCTATTGACATCTATGAATATTTCATACGTATATAGTTTTCATGGGCTAACTTCAAACGTTCTGGCCCCTGCTAGTATCCAATCCCCGGGTTCATGGGCTTACTATGAACCTTTCTTTCTAGCATCTCCCTTTATACATAGTTTTTATGGACTAACTATGAACCTGTCTTTCTGACATCTTCCTTCATACATAGTTTTTATAGGCCAACTATGAACCTATTGGCCTCTGCCAATATCTTTTCCTATGCACAGTTTTCATGAGCTTGTTGAGAACCTATTATCCCCTACCGGTATATTTCTTTCTTATTTTAGTATCCTATATTCTGGTCATACGGACCTCCTAGATGCAATTCTACTCATTCAGGCGTTTATTCAATTTATATTCGCTCTTGGGTTAACCTAACTGGCTCTTCTACTCTATATTCCCAAATGCAGTTATGGGTCCATTATAAAGTGAATATATTCATATTAGAAGAAGCAACATAACAAGCAATACCACTCATGTAGGTTAATATAAAACAATGTTAATTCCTTTAACCTATTCTTTTATCAAAGGAAGCTTCTTTCCAACACCCTTAAAAACTCCTTTAATTTAACCATGGGTTATTCCTTGAAAAATAGAGTTTGGGTTATAAAACCTTTCGATACCTTCGAAACCTACCTTTCGACTTCATAAGATGACCTCCTTCGAAAGCCTTAAAATCTATCTTCAAAACATTAGGCTTATGTCGTTTTAATACTTTAAACCTTCCTTTTGAAACCTTTAGATTGTAATAAAGTATTAATATTTAACCTTTAGAAGCTTAGCTTCGAAATCAGTTGAAAGTACCTCTTTCGACACCATTGGAAGTAACCCTTCCGAAACTAATGAAAGTATACATTTCGAAAGCATAGGGTTTATACCTAAAACATTATTTGGGTCAAAGCGAATATAGATGAAAGAATCTGTTACGAAACCATCCTTTATCATACAAAAATATTCATAAAAACTTGATGGCGTCGGCACCATATCTTTCGAAAGCATTTAACATGTGGGTAAAACATTAGAAGGTTGGCGTCGAAACCCCTTTCGAAACCATGGCCTTCGAAACCCCTAACCTCTTTTGAAAGTTATAGAAAGTGGCTTGAACATATAAAAAACACCTTTCGAAACAATGATATCTTCAATACCATCGAAAGGCTATAAAACGGCAGTAGGGTTTCGACTAGATCAGAACCCCTTCTTTCAAAACATTCTTTCATAAGTAAGGAACCCAGTCAAAAGAAATCAGAACCCCTTCTTTCAAAACATTCTTTCATAAGTAAGGAACCCAGTCAAAAGAAATCAAAAGTTAATGGCAACCCTTTTGAAACTTTTTTAAATCCTCTTTCAAAACCAAACGCTTTGATTCTGTTGAAAGCTAAATCAAAACAAAGGAAGGCATGTTTCTTTTAAAAGCAAACCAAGGTATCGACTCCTTCGGAAGCTATTCTTTTGACACCTTACCTTCTGCCTTCCTCCAATCCACTGCGTACCATCTATGTGATACCTTGTGTATTGGTTTCGACATGATAGGTTTCGACTAAGATAAATACAGAAGCATTTGTGTCGAAAGGTGCTTTCCTAAGAAGGCGGAACCAAATTTCTGAGTAAACCAGGTTTTATACTTCTTTGAGCAAAATTTTCTCCAACTAATCTGCCACGTATCAACTCTAGATTGGTTACTTTAACTTTTTTAAATTATTTTCCAAAAGTTACTACCGCTGATCTAAATGTAAACCACGGTTAAGTTAATAAAATAAGCCCTTCCAATTTTTACAAAGAAGTCCCTCTTCTAAAATAATTATTTTACACAAAAAATCACTTTGGAAAAATCCTTGGAAATTTCAGAAATTCACTTTAATCATGTTATCTAACTTAACAAAATTCTAGAGCCAAACTCTCCATATATTTTCCAAAATAAATTTATAAACCCAAATAATTATATTGTCCTTTGAAAATTCGTAATGATCTTTCCATGGCTTGGAAAATTATAAAAATTGAAACCCAACTCCAAAGTCATGTTTCTCATAAAATAAATTTTTTCATGGCATTTAAACATCTTTAGATCACAGTTTTACCTTAAAACCATGCAAAAAATCATTTATACAACAAATAAATCATGAATCAAGCATATCATCATCTAATATATCATAAAAACAAATTACCCTTAAATTCAAAAATATATGATTTAAAACAAAATAGGGATGGAATTATTATTCACCTTGATTTAGATAAGGAGATTGGATTAAGATTGATTTCCCCTAAGCTTGATATTTTAGCTTTAAATTTGAATTTATTTTTCCTCTTAATGGTCGGCCATTCCTTTCTCTCTTTTGATTTGCATTTTCAGATGATGTGAATAATGTGTGAAATGGTAGGAACGAAATATATATGGATAAGGGTCATTGGGCGGCAATTTCCTAATATGCCCTTATGTAATTTAACTAACCAAAATACATTCATTAGGCCATTAATTATTATATTAGGCCTGACCTTAATTAATTAATCCAAGTCTTAATCCCCTTATCACTTAACATTTACATTATTCTATTTAATTTATCTAATTAAATCTTTTGAATAATGTTATCAAAAATTAGGGATGTTGCAGGCTTTCCTCCTTAGAGAATTTCGTCCTCGAAAATCAGTAAGGACTAAATACTAGACATAGTAATCATCTGTAGTGAATTTTAACAAACGTACTAATGTACCTGGCTAGGAATTATCTATTTAAATCTAATATAGATATACCCTCAAAGCAGATCAGGATGAGTATCTCGAATTATGTCCTTTGTCTCTCAAGTATAGTCCTTCTCATCGTCGCTCTACTGAACTTTCACCAACTTGACTGTCTTGTTCTTCAATCTTTTCTCATCTCTTACAACAACCCGAACTAGTTGTCTAACAAAAGTCAAATCATGCTCTACTACCAAGTCCTCTAATTCTGTATGAGGAATGGTAGCCTCTGGATCATACATATACTTCCAAAGATAAGACATATGAAATACATTATGAATACCTACCATACTGCTCGGCAACTCAACTCTATATGCGAGCTTTCCCGTCCTCTCTATAATCTAGAATGGACCAACATATCTTAGGACCAACTTTCCTGACTTTCCAAACCATACCACACCCTTCATCGGTGATACCTTCATGAAAATAAAGTCCCCTACTGAGAACTCTAGGTCTTTACGCCTCTTATCTTCATAACTCTTCTGTATGGATTGAGCTTCCTTCATTCGTTCTTGGATTAACTCAATCTTCTCTGACGCCTCCCTTAAATAAATCTGGATCTAAGACCAATTTGTCTCTAATCTCCAACCAACATAATTTGCATGGTCTTCTATACAAAGCTTCAAAAGGCGCCATTCCTATAATAGTCTGGTGAGTATTGTTATAGGAAAACTCAACCAGATGCAGGTGATTCTCCCAAGATCCACCAAAAATCTACACATATACTCTCAACAAATCCTTGAGTACCTTATTGACTCTCTCTATCTGCCCATCCGTCTATGGGTGATATCCGGTACTCATCTTGGGCTTAGTGCCTAACACATCCTGTAGACCCTTCCAGAATTCACTAGTGATAAAGCATCGCTGTCGCTGACTATGCTACTAGGAACTCCATGAAGTCTATATATGTTCTTCATTAACAACTTCGCCAAAACAGGTGCCGTCCTCGTCGACCTTACTAGTATGAAATGGGAACTCTTGGTCAGTCTGTCCACAATAACCCACATATTCTCATTTCCTCTCCTTGACCTTGGCAACCCATCTATAAAATCCGTGGATTGAATCCCATTTCCATACTGGAATCTCTAAAGGCTGAAGTAACCCACTTTGCTTCTGATATTTGGCCTTCACTTGTTGATAGTTTACACGCTGCCTAACCCACAAGCCAACATCCCTCTTCATGCCTTCCCAATAAAAGCTCCTCTTCATATCTTGATACATCTTGGTCCCTTTAGGATAAATCATAAACTTGGATCGATGACATTCCTCAAGAACTTCTCTTCCCAAGTTCTCCACATCTGGAACAAATATATACCCCTTCTTTCTCAACCATACTCTCTAGTCAAGACAAAAATCTTTCAAATCATTGACCTCAACTCGAAACTCAAGCCTTCTGATCCTCTCGGCTAATAGTGGATCCTCCTTCTATTTAGAAGCAATTCTCTCGATCAACACTGTTCGAACTTCTAAACAGGACAACATAGCAGTATTCTGACTAGAACTAGCAGTCGATCTTAACTACACACTATAACTGCCAAAGCTTCTAGATCCTTCTATTCTGCCAACATAACTAACACCACATTCTGTTGTCTTTTGTTGAGAGCATATGCTTTTATTACCTTTCCTTGGGGTATACTCTATACCAAAATTATAAGCAGCCAAAAACTCCAGTCACCTCTATTGTCTCGTATTCAACTGTTTCTGAGATAATAAGTATCTTAAAGACTTATGATCGGTATACAGCTCAAATCTCACCCCCAAAAGATAATGCCTCCAAATATTCAAGGCAAAAATTACCGCAGCCAACTCCAAGTCATGAGTAGGAATCTTACTTCATGCGTTCTAAGCTACCTAGATGCATAGGCAATGGACTTGCTCTTCTTCATCAACACTACTCCCAATCTAGTCCCACGCGCATCGGTGATACTACCAACCCTTGTTTTCCATCTGGAACCACTAACACTGGAGCATTAGTGAACAAATGCTTTAACTTAAGGAATGCTTCTCATATTTGTCAGACCAAATATTCACTTCCATCCTGGTAAGCTTAGTCAAAGACGCTGCTATCCGGGAGAATTCCTTGACGAATCTTTGGTAATAGCCAGCAAATCCAAGGTAACTCCTGATCTCGATCACCATTTATGGTCTCTTCCAATTGTCCACTGCTTCGATCTTATCTGGATCGATTGACAATCCTTTCTATGAAACCATACGACCATGAAACTTAACCTCTTTCTTTTAAAAATGATGCTTGAAAATTTTCGCCTTTAGCTGATTCTACCTCAGCATCTCTAGCACAACTCTAAGATGATCCTCATGCTCTCTCTCTCTCTCTCACCCTTAGAGTATACCATAATGTAATCTATAAACACCAACACGAATCAATCCAAATACTCTCGAAAGACTCGATTCATCAAATCCATAATGAAAGCAGGTGCATTCGTCAACCCGAATGGCATCACTAACCACTCATATGAACCATATCTAGTTCAAAATGCAATCAAAGGAATACCGTCCTCAACCACTGTGATGACCCGGAATTTGAGGCAATAGAAATTTGATAATCTTTATTTAAAAATTATTTAAATTTGCACTATTGATTTAAAGTTGATGATATTGTTTAATAATTTTCTTTTATAAGTATTTGGCAAAATTTATCTTTTTAAATCTAATAATATCTAATTGGTAAATTTTATCTTTTAAAGCTAATAAAATTGTTTTATAATTATAATGTAGATATATTGGTATATATATTGTAAATGTAAAGTCTTGGGCTTTACTTTAATAAAAGATTTTCTTTTCAAATTGTAATATATATGTATATATTGTGATTGGAAGCTTTGTTTTAAAATTCAATTTATGATTTTCAAAAAGTTAATTTAAAATTTAATTGAACACTTTTAACACTAGTATTTATTTATAATTATCAATTTAAGTATATTAGCTTGAGTTTGAAATAGAATTTATTAAAAGATTTAATATCCTTTCTTTGAAATCTAACATGAATAAATGTGATTTGTTTATTTATAAATATTTAAAAACATAATACCTAAGTTATATATATATATATAAAGTAAGAAAAGATTTAAATAAAGGACTAATACTCTTTCTTTACACTTGTATAAAAATAATTTGTAATATATACAAATATTTAAAATATAAACATATTTATATAAAACATAAGTAATTAAGAAAATTTATATTTAATTAAGAGTTTGAACATTTGTAAACATTTAAATATAGATTTTAAACATTTGTGAAAAAAGATAATAACAATTTGACATTTGTCTCTAAATTGTGACATGCACTAACAAGTGGCAAAGGGTGTTTTCATCTAAATTTTAATTTATATAAATAGATATTTTATAAAGAAACTAGTTATTTCATTTGCATGTTCATTTCTAAAAGCATCTTTCTCTCATCTTCTTAAAAATTGAAAAAAATCAAAAGGGAATCAAAATAAAACTACAACCTGTCTCAAATCCAACTCATAACAACAACTTCATATGTTCAAATTTCAACTTGAGAAGCTTCAAATTCAACTCAGCATGACTTCAAATTCAAAGATCAAGCTAGCAACCAAATCAACTGTGACGACCCGTCTTTCACTCCACAGAAAGACGTATCATCGATAAGAAAAGAAAGAGATAGAAATAGAAAAGATGGAAAGAAAAGAACAACAATCATCAGAATCTCACAGCGGAAACGGAACAAAATATAATATTTCACATATTCATTACACAGTTTCACATATAAGAGTACACAAAATAATACAACTTCGTTACATTAGACATTTAAAAGAGTCTGCCAAACCATAAAACCCAAAGTACAACATCAAAATGTCACTACAGCGGATAAGGATAGATAGGTATGTCTGGTCTCCAGCTCCAGCTTCCAAAACATTAGTCAATCCCAACCTGATCACTTGGCTACTCATAAAAATTTGAGTACCTAAGAGTTTATGAAAACAAAATAAACTCTGGGTCAGACATGGGTCTGGTGTGAGTAAACAGGTTAAAGTTGTTTAATTTTAAAATCATTTGAAAACAAAAGGTATCACGTAAGACTCCCCACACATAAATACGGGTAAGTTTTTATCTTATGCTAACCAAAACATTTGATAGAAAATTCAGTGATAATATAATAGGGTCTAGGGTTTTCAAGTAAATAGAAAATAGTCGAAACTGTTACATGATTAAATTCCAGCTACTAGCCACAAAAGTGGGTAATACAATCAAAACCAAAGGATCTTGTAGGGAAAATGGGTTTCCATCAATGGCAGGGCTACTGGGGTACCGTCCATCACAGTACGGGGCCTAGATCACCATACCGAGGAGCCACCCTAACTCCCCTGCAACACAAGGCCGGAACCATCCCTTACTGGACAGCTTCGAACAAGACAACCCTCAGTTGTGGCCAACAACTGCCCACACAGCCGAAATAATAAGGGACTTCTAGATAGGGGAAAATCTCGTCCTACTTGGGCATGACCCACTTAGCCTTGTTGCACCTCCCTTGTTTTAGCCATTCCCGGTCGATGGGGCTTGAGGCTACGATTACCTTTATAGAACACATCTCTTAGAATGCTCATCGTCCACATGAGGATGTGCTGAAAGCATTCAATCCATACAAGTTCGTTCCGGGTTCGAACGAAACCGAATGCATTATTTCGTTACACTCATTTTGGAATCACCCTCAGAGTTAATGACAATAACCCTTGCACTCAGAAACTCCATCTCGATCTTCACTTTGAGATGTCACGACCTAACGTTTAACTTGGATCGATGTGGTTTTCGAAAAATCAAACTTGATTCCCATCCCGGTCTCATCGAAATCCAAACGTCATTTTAGAGGTCAAGTTATTTAAAAGGTTTAAACAATTCAATTCAATTTTAAACATTGAATTCACACAGCATTATCCACAGATAATAACAAACATCTATCACAGATATATATACAATATCTCATCATAGAATATCTCAGATTGTCATTCAACAGATATCGACCAAATTCAGATATTCAATTCAAAACAATCATCCGTAAGCAAGTATATCTCTAATTCATAATATAATTAATTTAATTAATTCAAATTAAATTAATTACTTAAGAATTAATCACTTAATCTTGCTTTCAACCATTAATTACAATCATTAACTAACCTCATTATCAATTAATTAATCTTTAATTAATTAATAAATTATCCTTTAATTATTGATTAATAACTCTAATTATTCATTATTAAAACTTGATTAAAATTTATCATTCCTTAAATAACTACTAATTAATCCTTATTTAACAATTAATTAATCTTAATTAATTGCTTATTTAATTACAAATTATAAATTAATTTATCTTAATTACTTAATTAATTTTAATAAATTAACCTAAATCACCAAATTAATTAGTTGCTAATCATTCATTAATCATTCATTATTTATAAATTAATTAATGTTTAATTACTTAATTTATTAACCCTAATTATTTAATTAATTAATTCTTAATTATTAATTAATCATTAATCACTTAATTAATTAATCACTAATTATTTATTAATTAATCTTCAATTATTTAATTAATTATCTATTAATTATAATTAAATTTAATTCTTTAATTATCAGTTAATTAATCCATAACTAATTAACTAAACATTTATAAATTAATTAATCTAATTTTTTTAATTAATTTAACTTTATTTACTTTATTAATTAAAATAATCTTTAAATATAAAAACTTAATTAACTTTCAAACAAATCAATTCCATTTATTACTTAAAATTATTACATATTTAAAACATTTCCACTTTGTTATACTTAATTACCTTTTTAAAAGTTAAATTTAAAAGAATACAAAAACATCTCAAAATTTAACTATCAAAGTATAAAATTACTTTCAATTAAATAGTTTAACATTTATCATAAAGCAATTTAAATAAATTTTATATTTTAAAATTTAAAACAAGTTTTGAAAAACCTTTTTAAACATCATTTGCTTTGGGTTCGACCCGTCCCAAAATCGAAACAATTCGAGTTCCATACACCTTCTTCCTTTCTTATTTCTTTAGCTTAAGTTAAAACTTAAATTTTATGGAACTGGAAAGAAAGCAACTCACCCACTAACCCAGGCACGATCAAACAGCATCAACCCGTGCCTTAACGCGAGCAAAAACCTACCCTACTCGATCGTCACTTCGAGTTACCCCCAAACACATCCCTCTCTGACACACTACTGACACCGTGCACGTGCATGACGCACCAACGCCGCCCGCGCGCAAACTCCCCATCGACCACTGACACGGCTCTGACCCCTGATTAGCCATCGCGCGACCTCAATCAAAATCGAGGAAGTTCACACATCTCCTTGAACATCCACTTCGCCTGAAAATCCATCAATCTCACGATGTTGACCACCGTTCGTCATGAAATTCCGACCACAACACCGCAACCCTTCCACACTCCTATTCCCATAATCTTACGCCACTCGATTCTTCCATTAAGTTCCAGTCACGACATTTACAATCGCGACCCAATCGCTGAGTTAAACCCTAATCTCACGTCGTCCGGCCACCTCGTCGATCGTGAACACCTTCGATCATTTTTGCCGTGACCACCCATCATCACTCCATCTCCAGTTGAAGCCCTGACCACCATAACCCCTCCGTCCACCAGAATTTGCCCAAAACACAACTTCTGGTCATTGCCGAAAAACTGCCCCAAACCCAATCTAAAAATCATGATTTTTGCTTTGAAAATCATGTTTCACAGAGTTGATTCAAGATATAAAATTGAATCAACAAATTACAATACTTGATTTAAACTTGTTATTAAAAATTTTACTGCATCATCTTGGTTTCAGAAGATATTCAAACAAATTTATGTGAATAAAATTTTAAACTTTAATTTATATTTAAACAAACATACTATGTTTGAAACTCCGAGCCTAACACTGATTTGTTAAGTAAATTTTGAAATTTGTGTTTTAGTTTTACTCTGTAACTTGAAAACAGAGAAGAATCAGACAGTTTTGAAACATGCATAGTTTAATACAACATATATACAAAGATTTCACAAATATATATACATGCAAGACATCAAACATCTCATAAATTCATATGCACAAATTTATTTACTTAAACTTTTCTTAATAGAAATTTACTCACCAGTTTGAACAGAGACAGGTTTCTTCTTGTTTCCTGAATTTGATTTTGATCTAAAGCTCAATTGTTGATTTTGCTTCTCAAATCTGAGAAGGCTCCTTAATGATGCCTAATTCTGTGAAATTTTTTGCAGATTTGATGAAGCTTGTATCCTTTGAATAAAGCCTTTTGCTGTAATTTGTTTTTTTTACAGATTTTTGTTTGCAGATTTAGGATCTTAGAAATAAGATTTGAATTCTTGTTCAAATTTTTGGTTGAAAGAGTAAAGATTGATGAATTTTTCAGATTTGTAAATGAATGGGTCATTTATTTCTTTGCTTTTTAGAAAATTAGATGGAAAGTTTAAATGAAGAAGATGAAATAAACTTTTATAGATAAAATTTTGTTTTATTAAAATTTAAGAAAATAATTTATAAATGTGACACTTGTCACTAAACATGATTATTTTCTTAACACGTGTCATTAGAGGAATTTACAAATTTACACATGTAATTCTCATGCAAAATAGGTTTTTAAATGTTTTTTTATAATTAATTTTCAATTTTTTAAATACATTTTTAATTTATATAAATCAACTCTTCTTAAAAGAAATAAATATAAATCAAATTTTATATTCTAAATAAAATCATAGAAATACACTTTTAAAATCAAAGTATGATTTAAGATATAAATAACTATGTTTTAAATTTCAACTTAAAAATCCAAATTCAAATTAAATTTCAAATTCAATTTAAAAATCAAATTTGATATGTACATATAATTTTAACAAATCTATTTCTACTTGTATATATTAATTTTCAATTAAAATCAATATATATCTACAACCCATTTATTATCGTTTAAAATAAAAAATTTACTAATTTTAATTAATTTATTAAAAAGATTATCTTATTTAAATTGGGTTTGAAATTCCGGAATATCACATTCCTCCCCCCTTAAAAGAATTTCGTCCCCAAAATTTAAACAAAAGATAATCCAAAATTTTCATTTATTTCAACAATTAAAGCATATATATCTTCCATACATTAAAATCCAATAAACATCCAAACAACAATACATCCAATGTAAACATCATTATCTATCCGGACACATATCCGTATAAGCCTTCCTAAAACTATCCAGAGTCTCCCAACTACAATTTCTGGGATCCTCATTCCACTGGACTTTAACGAGCTTCACTATCTTGTTTCTGAGTTGCCTCTCGTCTTGATCAACAATCTGAACAGGATGTCTGACAACTGATAATTCTGGCTCAACCTCTAAGTCTTCCTGCACAGCTAGATCCATAATAAGAGATGGATCGTGCACGTATTTCCGTAGATGAGATATGTGGAAAACATTGTGAATTCCAGCCATCCGGACTGGCAGTTCAATCCTGTATGCTACGGCACCAATCCTCTCGAGCACTCGGAATGGACCAATATATCTCGGGGCGAGTTTCCCTGTCTTCGCAATCTTACTGCTCCTTTAATCGGGGAAACTTTGACAAAGACTAAATCACCAATCTCGAATTCCAATTGTCTTCGTCTTTTATCTGCATATTTCTTTTGACGATCCTGAGCAGCTCTCATCCTTTTCTTGATAAGCTCAACTTTAGCAGATGCTTCACGGATCAGATCTGGTCCAAGCACAAGATGGTCTTTCGACTCTATCCAACATGCTGGGGATCTACATGGTCTTCGTTATAGAGCTTCATAAGGAGCCATCTTAGTACTTGCTTGGTAACTGTTATTATAAGAGAATTCCACAAGATGTAGATGGTCGTCCCATGATCCACCAAAATCCAATACACAGGCTCTTAGCATATCTTCTAGAATTCGATTAAGCCTCTCCGTCTGCCCATCTGTCTGGAGATGATATGTTGTACTCAATCTCAAACTTGTTCCTATAGCTGATTGCAAAGCCTCCCAAAACTTGCTGGTGAAGATAGGATCTCGATCATTACAATGCTAACTGGAACACCATGCAATCTGACCATCTCTCTCATGAAAATTTTTGTCAGAGAAGCTGCAGTACGGGTTGCCTTAACTGGTATAAAATGAGCGATTTTAGTTAGGCGATCAACAATCACCCATATTCCTTCATTTTCCTTCTTGGTTCTAGGCAAACTGTCGATGAAATCCATCGAAATCATCTCCCACTTCCACATCGGGATTTCCAAAGGTTGCAACAAATTGGCCGACTTCTGCTAATCTCCTTTAACTTGCTGGCAGATAGCACAACTATTAACGAAAACAGCTACATCTTTCTTCATGCCCGGCCACCAGAAAATCCTTCTCATATCCTTATACATCTTTGAGATCCCTGGACGGATATTTAATCTGAAGCGATGACTTTCATATAAGACCTCCTGCTTCAATTCCTTGAAATTTGGAACACAGATCCTTCCATTGATCCTCAGTGTTCCTTGGTCATCAATCTTAAAGCTGGAACACTTACCCTTCTTAACTCTCCTGATGATTCTTCTTAATCTACTATCAGATTCTTGTTTGCTCGAAATCCTTTCCAGAAGAGATGGAACCACTTCCAAAAGAGATAGAACTGCATTCCTGCTAAGAGCGTCTGCCACAACGTTCGCCTTTCCCGGGGTATACAAAATATCCAAATCATACGATGCCAAAAACTCGAACCATCGCTACTGTCTTAGATTAATATCTTTTTGAGAGAAAAGGTATTTCAGCGGTTTGTGATCTGTAAATAACTCGAACTTCTCTCCCAAAAGATAGTGCCTCCAGATCTTTAAAGCAAAAACAATGGCCAACAGCTCTAGATCGTGCGCAGTGTAGTTTCTTTCATGAGGCTTCAATTGTCGACTCGCATACGCAATTACCCTACCATTTTGCATTAGAACTGCTCCCAATCCAATAATACAGGCATCCGTAAAAACTTCAAACTTGCTCTTCCCATCTGGAATAGCCAATATAGGAGCACTTGTCAATTTTGCCTTAAGATTCTGAAAAGCCTCCTCACATTTAGGTGTCCACTTAAATTTAGCTCCCTTCCTTGTCAACTTAGTTAGGTGTGAAGAGATCTTGGAATAATCCTTAATAAACTTTCTGTAGTAGCCAGCCAATCCCAGAAAACTGCGAACTTCAGTTGGTGTCCGAGGCTGCTTCCACTCTAGAATAGTCTCAACCTTCGCTGGATCTACCGAGATGCCTTCTCCAAAAACAATGTGCCCCAAAAAATTTACTTCTGATTTCCAAAAATGACACTTAGAGAACTTCGCCTTCAGAACATGCCTTCTCAAGGTTTCCAATACAATTCTCAAGTGCTGCTTGTGCTCTTCTTCCGACTTAGAGTAGACCAAGATATCATCGATGAACACCAAAACAAACTTATTCAATACATCACGAAAGACTCGGTTCATCAAGTCTACAAAGTAGGCAGGAGCGTTGGTTAACCCGAAAGGCATAACCAACCACTCATAGAAACAATTAGGTCCCCTAAATGCAGTTAAGGGAATACTGTCCTCAGCTACCCTTAACTGATGGAAACCTGATGCTAAATCCAATTGAGAAAAGATTGAAGCTCCATGCAGCGGGTCGAAGAGATCATCAATACGAGGAAGAGGATACTTATTTCGAATGGTCACTTTGTTCAACTCTCGATAGTCTACGCAGAACCTTAGCGACCCATCCGACTTGGTGACAAACACCGCAGCAGAGCCCCAACAAGAAAAACCGGGCCTAATCAATCCCTTTTCCAACAGGTCTTGAGTTTGCTTCACTAGCTCCTCCCTCTCCCTAGGAGCCATCCTCCTACTAGGCTGAATTACGGGTACTGCTCCTGGAACTAAATCTATGCGAAACTCTATTTCTCGGTGCGGAGGTAAACACTTAACTTCCTCGAATACATCTGAGAAATCTTGGACCACTTCGGTATCTTCAACCTCCTCTTGAGAAGTCTCGATTCCATGTAAAAGACTACTCAAGTGAATCCCAGAGTCATCACACATTACTCTAGCAATTCTACCCAGATCAGTTTCCAATGAAACTGTTCTCTCATCACAATTTAAGACAGCCTTATATTTATCAAGCCAATCCATCCCCAATATAAGGTCAAAACCTTTAAAATCCAACACATAAGGGTCACAAGAAAAACTATGGGACAAATAGGAGATTTTCAAATCCTTACAAATCATATCTAATTTGGTTACCTCCCCCTATAGGATTAGATATACAGATGGGATTATCTATAGTTCTAGGGGTAAGAAAGAACTTCTCTACAGATTCCAGAGAAATAAAACTCAAAGAAGCACCAGAATCAAACAAAACTTTAATATACTTGCCATCTAAAAGTAATGTACCTTCCAATACTCCTTTTCCCTTAGATGAGGTTGATGGTGCACCTTCTAAAGCTAATACCTTATTCTGCTGGATTTTATGAAGGAGCGGGCAATCCTTGATCATATGACCCGGCTGATGGAAGTTGAAGCAAAGAGATTTCTAACCAAAGCTGAACCTGGTCCACTATAATGTGGTTGCTGGTTCTTTCTTTCTTGAGGACACTGATTTACCAAATACCCGACTTGTTGATAATTATAGCACTTGCGAGGTCCATTGCTGTTTCCAGACTTCTTCTTGTTTTGCCTCTTCCAATTGGGATTGAATTTCCTCTTATTTGGGTTAGAAGAATTCCCTTCCGATGCAGCTACTCGTGCCACTGATCTCTTATTCATCAAATCATTATATCTTAACGCCATATCAATTAACTCCACAAAAGATCCTTTCAAGTGCGCTATCATCCTTTCATGAAACTCTGGCCTCAATCCTTGCACGAACATCTCATTCTTTTTTAGAGGAGTATCTATAAGCCTGGACCATAGCAAGATAACTCATTGAATTTAGTCTCGTACTCAGCTATAGTCATGCTCCCTTGCTTTAAATTTAGAAAATCCTGATAAAGATGAGTTTTCCCTGCTGTAGGCTTGAATTTCTCCTCAAACAATTCCTTAAAATACTTCCAGGACATATCGTCCTCCGTGACATTCGCTTTCATTGCATCCCACCAAGCTGCAGCACCTCCTTGTAATTGCCACGAAGCCATTACCCTCTTCTGCTCATCCGATAATTTCATGCTCTTAAAGATTCTCTCACAAGAGCGTAGCCATGCTTAGACCTCAATTATAGTCTCTGACCCTTTAAAAGGTCCTCCTTCAAGGTTGATGAAGTCCTTACATAAAGCAGCAAAACTGACTGGAGGCGGTACTGGATTAACGGCCTCATTATCAGCCTGACCTCTTCTATCATTGGTTGATGTACTTCCTACAACCCTTACCCTTCTGCCTCTTGAACTCATTCTGGCTACCTGAACAGGTAACCCAACCAATTTAGATAGGGATATAGTTATATAAGAAATTACAAATACGCACTCTCAAGATAGATACTATTCCAAAGCCTAGGTGTTTCTCAACCTGTGCTCTGATACCAACCGTGACGACCCGTCTTTCAATCCACAGAAAGACGTATCATCAATAAGAAAAGAAAGAGATAGAAATAGAAAAGATAGAAAGAAAAGAACAACAATCATCAGAATCTCAGAGCGGAAATGGAACAAAATATAATATTTCACATATTCATTACATAGTTTCACATATCAGAGTACACAAAATAATACGACTTCATTACATTAGACATTTAAAAGAGTCTACAAAACCATACAACCTAAAATACAACATCAAAATGTCACTACAGCGGATAAGGATAGATAGGTACGTCTGGTCTCCAGCTCCAGCTTCCAAAAAATTAGTCAATCCCAACCTGATCACTTGGCTACTCATAAAAATTTGAGTACCCAAGAGTTTATGAAAAACAAAATAAACTTCGGGTCTGACATGGATCTGGTGTGAGTAAACAGGTTAAATTTGTTTAATTTTAAAATCATTTGAAAACGAAAGGTATCACATAAGACTCCCCACACATAAATACTGGTAAGTTTTTATCTTACGCTAACCAAAACATTTGATAGGAAATCCAGTGATATTATAATAGGGTATAGGGTTTTCAAGTAAATAGAAAAAAGCCTAAATTCTTACATGATTAAATTCCGCTACTAGCCACAAAAGTGGGTAATACAATCAAAACCATAGGGTCACGTAGGGAAAATGGGTTTCCATCAGTGGCAGAGCAACTGGGGTACCGCCCGTCACAGTACGGGACCTAGATAACCGTACCGAGGAGCTACCCTAACTCCCCTGCAACACAAGGCCGGAACCATCCCTTACTGGACAGCTCCGAATAAGACAACCCCGCAGTTGTGGCCAACAACTACCCACACAGCCGAAATAATAAGGGACTTCTAGACAGGGGAAAATCTCGTCCTACTTGGGCATGAACCACTTAGCCTAGCTGCACCTCCCCTGTTTTATCCATTTCCGGTTAATGAGGCTTGAGGCTACGATTACCTTTATAGAACACATATCTTAGAATGCTCATCGTCCACGTGACGATGTGCTGGAAGCATTCATCCATACAAGTTCGTTCCGGGTTCGAACGAAACCGAAGGCATTATTTCATTACACTCATTTTGGAATCATCCTCAGAGTTAACGACAATAACCCTTGCACTCTGAAACTCCATCTTGATCTTCGCTTTGAGATGTCACGACCTAACGTTTAACTTGGATCGATGTGGTTTTCGAAAAATCAAACTTGATTTCCGATCCCGGTCTCATCGAAATCCAAACGTCATTTTAGGGGTCAAGTTGTTTAAAAGGTTTAAACAATTCAATTCAATTTTAAACATTAATTTCACACAGCATTATCCACAGATAATAACAAACATCTATCACAGATATATACAATATCTCATCACAGAATATCTCATATTGTCATTCAACGGATATCAACCAAATTCAGACATTCAATTCAAAACAATCATCCATAAGCAAGTATATCTCTAATTCATAATATATTTAATTTAATTAATTCAAATTAATTTAATTACTTAATAATTAATCACTTAATCTTGCTTTCAATCATTAATTACAATCATTAATTAACCTCATTATCAATTAATTAATCTTTAATAAGTTATCCTTTAATTATTGATTAATAACTCTAATTATTCATTGTTAAAACTTGATTAAAATTTATCATTCCTTAAATAATTACTAATTAATCCTTATTTAACAATTAATTAATCTTAATTAATTGCTTATTTAATTACAAATTATAAATTAATTTATCTTAATTACTTAATTAATTTTAATAAATTAACCTAAATCACCAAATTAATTAGTTGCTAATCATTCATTAATCATTCATTATTTATAAATTAATTAATGTTTAATTACTTAATTTATTAACCCTAATTATTTAATTAATTAATTCTTAATTATTAATTAATCATTAATCATTAATCACTTAATTAATTAATCACTAATTATTTATTAATTAATCTTCAATTATTTAATTAATTATCTATTAATTATAATTAAATTTAATTCTTTAATTATCAGTTAATTAATCCATAACTAATTAACTAAACATTTATAAATTAATTAATCTAATTTTTTTAATTAATTTAACTTTAATTACTTTATTAATTAAAATAATCTTTAGTTATAAAAACTTAGTTAACTTTCAAACAAATTAATTCCATTTATTACTAAAAATTATTACATATTTAAAACATTTCCACTTTGTTATACTTAATTTCCTTTTTAAAAGTTAAATTTAAAAGAATACAAAAACGTCTCAAAATTTAACTATCGAAGTATAAAATTACTTTAAATTAAATAGTTTAACATTTATCATAAAGCAATTTAAATAAATTTTATATTTTAAAATTTAAAACAAGTTTTGAAAAACCTTTTTAAACATCATTTGCTTTGGGTTCGACCCGTCCCAAACTCGAAACAACTCGAGTTCCATATCCCTCCTTCCTTTCTTATTTCTTTAGCTTAAGTTAAAACTTAAATTTTATGGAACTGGAAAGAAAGCAACTCACCCACTAACCCAGGCACGATCAAACAACATCAACGTGTGCCTTAACGCGAGCAAAAACCTACCCTACTCGATCGTCACTTCGAGTTACCCCCAAACACATCCCTTTTTGACACATTACTGACACCGCACACGTGCACGACGCACCAACGCCGCCCGCACGCAAACTCCCCATCGACCACTAACACAGCTCTGACCCTTTACCAGTCATCGCGCGACCTCAATCAAAATCGAGGAAGTTCACACATCTCCTGGAACATCCACTTCGCCTGAAAATCCATCAATCTCACGATGTCGACCATTGTTCGTCATGAAATTCCGGCCACAACACCGCAACCCTTCCATGCTACTATTCCCACGATCTTACGCCACTCGATTCTTCCCTTAGTTTCCAGTCACCACATTTACAATCGCAACCCAATCCCTGAGTTAAACCCTAATCTCACGTCCTCTGGCCACCTCATCGATCGTGAACACCTCCGATCATTTTTGCCATGACCACCCATCATCACTCCACCTCCAGTTGAAGCCCTGACCACCATAACCCCTCCGTCCACCAGAATTTGCCCAAAACACAACTTCTGGTCATCACCGAAAAACTGCCCAAACCCAATCTATAAATCATGATGTTTACTTTGAAAATCATGTTTCACGGAGTTGATTCAAGATATAAAATTGAATCAACAAATTACAATACTTGATTTAAACTTGTTAATAAAAATTTTACTGCATCATCTTGGTTTCAGAAGATATTCAAATAAATTTATTTGAATAAAATTTTAAACTTTAATTTATATTTAAATAAACATACTATGTTTGAAACTCCAAGCCTAACACTGATTTGTTAAGTAAATTTTGAAATTAGTGTTTTAGTTTTACTCTGTACCTTGAAAACAGAGAAGAATCAGACAGTTTTGAAACATGCATAGTTTAATACAACATATATACAAAGATTTCACAAATATATACATGCAAGACATCAAACATCTCATAAATTCATATGCACAAATTTATTTACTTAAACTTTTCTTAATAGAAATTTAGTCACCAGTTTGAACAAAGACAGGTTTCTTCTTGTTTCCTGAATTTGATTTTGATCTAAAGCTCAATTGTTGATTTTGCTTTTCAAATCTGAGAAGGCTCCTTAATGATGCCTAATTCTGTGAAAATTTCTGTAGATTTGATGAAGCTTGTATCCTTTGAACAAAGCTTTTTGCTGTAATTTGTTTTTTTACAAATTTTTGTTTGCAGATTTAGGAACTTTGAAATAAGATTTGAATTCTTGTTCAAATTTTTGGTTGAAAGAGTAAAGATTGATGAATTTTTCAGATTTGTGGATGAAGGAGTGATTTATTTCTTTGCTTTTTAGAAAATGAGATGGAAAGTTTAAATGAAGAAGATGAAATAAACCTTTATAGATAAAATTTTGTTTTATTAAAATTTAAAAAAATAATTTATAAATGTGACACTTGTCACTAAACATGATTATTTTCTTAACACATGTCATTAGAGGAATTTGCAAATTTAAACATGCAATTCTCGTGCAAAATAGGTTTTTAAATGTTTTTTTATAATTAATTTTCAATTTTATAAATACATTTTTAATTTATATAAATCAATTCTTCTTAAAAGAAATAAATATAAATCAAATTTTATATTCTAAATAAAATCATAGAAATACACTTTTAAAATCAAAGTATGATTTAAGATATAAATAACTATATTTTAAATTTCAACTTAAAAATCCAAATTCAAATTAAATTTCAAATTCAATTTAAAAATCAAATTTGATATATAATTTTAACAAATCTATTTCCACTTTATATATTAATTTTCAATTAAAATCAATATATATCTACAACCCATTTATTATTATTGTTTAAAATAACAATTTTATTAATTTTAATTAATTTATTAAAAAGATTATCTCATTTAAATTGGGTTTGAAATTACGCAATATCACATCAACTCAAAACAAAGTGCATTCAAAATCAACATCAAGTTCAGATTTAAAAACAAAGTTATAGAATCAAAATTCAAAAACTGCTCTCTGTTTTATAAATACCTGGTGAGTAAACAATTGTTTTAAAAAGTTTAAATCTAGTTTTTAACTTTGACATACATGATGAAATCTTGCAGTAATGTAGTGTAAATTGTTTACATGAGTGATGGCTATAAATGCATGTTAGTAAATAGGATATGCCTGCGTGTATTTGTTCTGTGTATCATCTCTGTTTAATAGGCTCCCAAATCCATATAAAAAAATTTATATCTACCACACGAATTAGTTTTAGACTAGTATTTATTTCTAATTATCAATTTAAGTATATTAGGTTGAGTTTGAAATAGAATTTAATTGAAATATTTAATATCCTTTATTTTTAAATCTAACATGAATAAATGTGATTTGTTTATTTATAAATATTTAAAAACACAATACCTAAGTTATATAAAACATAAGAAAAGATTTAAATAACGGATTAATACTCTTTCTTTAAAATTACACTTGTATAAAAATATTTTGTAATATATAAAAAGATTTAAAACATAAACATATTTATCTAAAAGAAAAGTAATTAAGAAAATTTATATTTATTTAAGAGTTTGAACATTTGTAAACATTTAAATATAGCTTTTATACATTTGTAAAAAAGATAATAACACATTTGACATTTGTCTCTAAATTATGACATGCATTAACAAGTGGCAAAGGGTGTTTTCGTCTAAATTTTAACTTATATAACTAAATATTTTATAAAGAAACTAGTTGTTTCATTTGCATGTTCACTAAAAGCATTTTTCTCTCATCTTCTTAAAAATTGAAAAAAATCAAAAGGGAATCAAATAAAACTACAACCTGTCTCAAATCTAACTCAAAACAACAACTTCATATGTTCAAATTTCAACCTGAGAAGCTTCAAATTCAACTCAGCATGAATTCAAATTCAAAGATCAAGCTAGCAACCAAACTAACTCAAAACAAAGTGCATTCAAAATCAACATTAAGTTCAGATTTAAAAACAAAGTTCCAGAATCAAAATTCAAAAACTGCTCTCTGTTTTATAAATACCTGGTGAGTAAAAGATTGTTTTAAAAAGTTTAAATCCGGTTTTTAACTTTGACATACATGATGAAATCTGTAGTGTAAATCGTTTGCATGAATGATGGCTATGAATGCATGTTGGTAAATAGGATATGGCTGTGTATATTTGTTCTGTGTATCATCTCTGTTTAATAAGCTCCTAAATCCATGTAAAGAAATTTTTATCTACCACACAAATTAGTTTTAGACGAAGATCTTTAAAGGAAAAAGGATTGAAATATGATAATATAAATTTTAAAAATGATTTCAAGATTTTATATTTAGTAAATATTTCAACAATAAAGAAATTAGTGATAATCTAAATATAAGTTAAAAATCAAATAGTTTAATTCTCTATTTGGATTATTTTATCTGATTCATTTCTGAAATTGGTGAATTTTAAAGGTAATATCATGATTTTTAACATTGAAATTGTTGTGATAATTTATCTTGATCGGATTGGGCATTTTTGCCAAATTTCGATAAACGGAAAATGGTTTGACGTCGGGCTGTGGTCTGAGGGTAGGGGTAGTGTGGTGGTCATTGGAAAAATGGGTAGAGATTTTTTTGATGACATGGTGGATTGTCGGAGGTGATCTAGGGCTTGAGTTTGGTCTTTTGTCAAGTGGGTTGTCGAAGTGATCTCGATGACTATGATGCATCGGGCTCGATCGTGAGGCGGGGGATCGTGGCGTGGAGATGTGGTGCTGTTCTGGGAGGAGAGCCGGGGGTTCCATTTGTCTAGATCGTTGACAGCAGAAGGATTGTCGACCAGAGTTGATGCCAGTTTGAGTCGTAGTACTCGATTTTGATTTTGTTGGTTATCATCGAAGCTAGATGGTCAGAA
This sequence comes from Allium cepa, assembly GCA_030765085.1. Taxonomy (NCBI): domain Eukaryota; kingdom Viridiplantae; phylum Streptophyta; class Magnoliopsida; order Asparagales; family Amaryllidaceae; genus Allium; species Allium cepa. The sequence continues at coordinate 916,938,292 of CM060932.1, forward strand.
ACTTCATCGAAGTCATAGGCGACTGGAGAGTGTTCGCAACAGTGGTCGAAGATGGTCGGAATCACCATGCACGTGCACGACCACATATATATGCCTGGCGATGTTAAGGTAGTGGGGAGGATGATGCTTTGCTTGGGTTTAGCTCAAAGATTTCTTGTGTATGTCTCGAAGTGGTTTGGGTTCGTGAGTAGTGTGCGAGTGACTTGGGGCTTGGTTGGGTTTTCTGGTGATGGGCTCGGCTTTTTAGAGTGTTTGAGTTACCTGGTTTTTATAAGAAAGTAAAGTGTACCAGGTATATTTAATGCAAAGAAAATTCAAAGTTTAAGCAAAATAAAATCAAGCTTTCCAAGCTAAAATATTATCTAAAGTTCCAAGCAAAGTACTTAAGCAAATTTTAAAGTTTTAAGTTATTAAATAATTAGTTTTAAAAGAAGAAGACTAGCCAAGTTTAAAAGTGTATTTAAAATAAATATGTTTCAAAGGGAATGTTTAACCAAGTTTTAAAATATATTTAAAGTAATTTGGTTTTAAAAGGAATAGTAATTAAGTTTTCAAAGAATAATTATTTATTTAATTTATTAAACAGGTTTAAAACAAGTTCTCAAGAATTTAATAATTAAAATTAAATGTTTAAATTATTTTGTTTTAAAGAAAATTATATACTTTCAATTATATAATTGATTACAAATTTTTTTATAATGAAGTATAATGATGTAATGAAGTATTTAATTAAGATAAAGAATTTATCTTAAATTAAGTAAGGTTGTAATTAACTAGGGATGAAATTAGTGGGATTGATTAAAGTTAATCGCTTAATGAAAATTAACGTATAATTAAATAATGAAAGTAATTAATCGATAGTTAACGAATATAATTAATTTAAGGATCATTAACTAGTGATTAAGAGATAACTAATTAATTAATTAATTTAATATGATTGATTAAATTAATTAAGAATAGTAATTACTTGATTAATTAAGGACTAATTAATCTAAGTAACTAAAGGTAATTAATTAAGGAGTAATTAAGTAATTAAAGGGATGAATTACTCGATGTAAATAATTAAGTTAATATGATTAATTTAAGATAATTAACTAGTTTAATTAATTTAAGATAATCACTTGATGATTGATTAAGATAATTACTTAATGTAATTAATAAAGTGTAATTACTTAGTGTAAGTAATTAATGGGTAATTACTGGATGTAACTAATTTAAGGGGAATTACTAAATGGAAAGTAATTGAAGGATTACTTAGTGGAAGTAATTAAGGATTAATTACTTGGTGTATTAATTAAATAATTAATTAATATAATTAATTAAGAAGTTAATTAATTAATGTAAGTAATTAAAGGGTAGTTAATTACTGTATGGATTAATTAAGGTTGATTAATGAATGTGATTAATTAAAGATTAATTATTAAATTAATTAGAAGAATAATTGATTAATGAAGTGATTAGAGGATCATTAATTAATGTAATTAATGAAAGCAATTAAAAGTTGATTAATGTGATTAATTAATCAATATAAGTGGTTATAGGATAATCAATTAATATAATTGATAAGGATCAATGTACTTAACTAAAGGAGTAATCAAAGGTTAATTAATATGATTGGTTTAAGGATAATTAATTTGTGTAATTAACTAAGGGTTAATTACTTAATGCAATTAAGGGTTAATTAATCAAGGATGATTAATTAATTAGTTAGTAGGTTTGTAATTAATTAACAAGCAGGATTAAAAGTAATTAAATTAATTAGAGATGGTGTGACTAATTAATCTAGCTTATGGATAATTGAATGATATTGAATGCCTTGGATTGTTTGATATCTCTGATATGGGTTATTTGCTGACCTGTGATATGAGATGCTTTGGTTGAATTGTGATTATATAGATTATCTATCCGTGATAATGTGAATTATCTATCTGTGCGAATATAGATAATAAATTGAATTGTTTTAACTTAAAATAACTTGGCCTTAATAGACGGCGTTTTGGATTTCAATGAGACCGGGATCGGATTTCCAAATTTGGATAGCCGAAAACCACATCAATCCAAATTAAACGATAGGTCATGAATATCAAATGAAGATCGAGATGAAGATTCAGAGTGCAGGGTCTATTGTTGTTAACTCTGAGGGTGATTCCAAAATGAGTGTAACAAGATAGTGCCTTCGGTTTCGTTCGAACCCAGAACGAATTTGTATGGATTGAATGTTTTCATAACATCGTCATTGGAGGACGATGAGCATTCTAAGATATGTGCTTTGGAAAGGTAATCGTAGCCTCAAGCCTCATCAACTGGGAATGTCTAAAACAAGGGAGGTGCAGCAAGGCTAAGTGGGTTTCGCCCAAGTAGGACGAGATTTTCCCCTGTCTAGAGGTCCCTTTATATTCGGCTTAGTAGGCAGTTGGAATCATGCGCCAACTGCGGGGTTGTCTTGTTCGGGACTATCCATTAAGGGATAGTTTTGGCCTTGTGTTGCAGGGGATTTAGGGTGGATCCTCGGTACTCTGATCTAGATCAGGTATTATGACGGGAGATATCCCAGTAGCCCTGCCATTATATGGAATCCAATCTTCAATAAGTGTACGCTTTGATTATGCCCAACTATGTTGGAATGTGAGATGCAAGCATTCTAGCTATTTTCTATTTTACTTTAAAACCCTGGACACTATTATAATATCACTGAATTTCCTATCAAATGTTTTGGTTATTGTAAGATAAAAACTTTTCCATGTTTATATGTGGGAAGTCTTATGAGATACCTTTTCTTCCAAATGATTTTCAAAGTTAAACAACTTTAGCCCGTTTACTCACACCAGACCCATGTCTGACCCAGAGTTTATTTTCTATTTTATTAAACTCTTAGGTATTCAAATTTTACGAGTAGCCAAGGGATTCAGGTTAGCTTTGAAGAATTCTGGAGGAGATTTGGAGCAGGAGGCTTCAGCGTATATAGATATTATGGTTCTGCTATGCTAGTGTTTGTGTCTGTATCTCTGTGTTGTATCTTGAGTTGTAATGATTAGACAGGTCTTTATAACTATCTAACATGTGATGTGTAAGCTATGTAACTCTGATAGATGTTGTATATTGTGTAATAATTATGCGATTAATATATTTTATTCGTTCTGCTGTGAGATTCTGATGTTGTTTAGTTCAGTCTTCTCTATCTTTTTTCTTTTCTATCTCTTTCTTTCTTAATGATGATGCATCTTTCTATGGAATGAAAGGCAGGTCGTCACAATGGCATCAGAGCTCTAGGTTGAGTGAATACCTGGGCTTTAGTGATTTCTATCTTGAGAAAGCGTACTTGTACTATATATATATATATATATATATATATATATATATACTAAATCTGTTGGGTTACATTTCCGGGTTTTCCAACATAAGTTCTAGAGGTAGATGGAGTAGTGGTGTACGTAGCATGACTACCACAAATAGAAGAGGCCCTAGTGTTGAGGTTGGAAGAGCATCTGTCGAGGCCGTAGACCTAATACCACCTCGAGTAAGCTTTGCAGCTTTATGTAAGGATTTCACTAATCTCGGAGGAAATTCTTTTCAAGAATCGGAGTCCATCCTTGAAGTGCAAGTTTGGTTGCGCTCAGGTGGGTGAATTTTCTAGAATTTGGATCTGTTGTATGAGTAGAATCGAGTGATGGCATCTTGGCAACTTCAGGAAGGAGCAGCTGCGTGGTGAGATGCAGTAAATATGGGTGTTCCCGAAGGTAATTTCTCTTGGAGCAAGATAAGGGAAGTATTGAGGAGCAGTTGATGCCTACCACAGGGAAGACTCGTCTGTGTAGAAATTATCTATATCTCTAGCAAGGAAGTTGTCTGTATTGGAGTATGAGACTAAGGTCAATGAGTTGCCTCGCTTTGGACATGGTCTCATTGTCACCCCCTTAAGGAGAATGAGATGTTTGTGCTTGGTTTGACGTTGATTTTCTTGAGAATATGTCTACCCATCTTGAAGACTCTTTGTGAAGTTGGTTGATGGATTTGAAGTTCATGAAGCTTATGGATAAGAAGTTCTGTCATTCGTGGCATCAGTGTAGCTCAAAAATGTTTTGTGTGCTAGCAGAAAGGTCTTCTGGCTAAGCAGTGTCTGAAAGGTGGAGTTCGAAAGCAGTAGAGTGGATCCTTTTCTTCGAAGGTTCAGGAGTCTTTGTGATTCTACTGTCAGCAGTCCGGGATTATGGTGAAAGCTTGCCCACTTCTTCAATAGCTCAGCAGACAAGGTGTTTGCTTTTGAAGGAAGACCATCAGTTTCTTCTTCTAATAGGAAAGGCTTAAGGCTGTTCTAATTGGTGAAGAGAGAATAGTTTCTTTGGAATTTGAACTGGGTGAGATCGCAAAAGTGGCTTCTGATAATTTAGAAGTGCTCCGAGTGATCTTTTTCTTGAGATAGAGCATCTCAAGTGGAAGTAGAAGTTATCGAAGTGATCAGAGATTTTCGAAGTTTCTTCGAGCTAGTCAAGGTTTGCCAATTCGAAAGATGAGTTTCGTATCAACTTGGTTCCTGGAGCAATACCAGTGGTTCAACCAAGTGAAGAGAGAATTCCAGAGAAGGATTTGGTAGAGCATTTCAGAATTTCATGGAGCTTCTGTGTTTACCCTATTGGATGTAGTTTCGAGTTTTCTACAGCTAAGGGTAGTTGAAGAAAGTACCCTTGACTGAGGTCTCATCTGTTTCTTTGAGATGTTGATTATTTCTTTTGGGTTAACCAAATGCTTCAGATTGTTTGTGGATTTGATGAACCATTTTTGCGGGATGTATGGATCAAGTTTTTGCTCGTGTTCATCGTCAGCATTTTCATCTTCTCCTAATCAGAGTTGTGCAGCGGAAGCGAGGTAGCAGCTGTTCTAGAGTAAAAGCAACCGGAAGTTGCAGCTTTCTAGGAATAGAGGGATACTACAGGAAGTTTATATGGACCCCTGAGTGTGAAGAAGTTTTCAAGATCTGAAGGCAAGATTGTCGGGTGCACCTATTTGGCTATTCCAGATAAGAGAAGTAAGTTCAAAGTCAACTGATACTTGTGGAATAGAGCTTATGTTCTGAATTTCGGTGGATTTTAGGAGGACCATTTTGATGGGTAGAATCTGGGGATTATTTTATTCTTGGTCTAGATTTGTTTCGAGAAGCATCAGCGTAGGTTGAGCTGATCAGGAAAGGATGAGGCAGCCTAGGATCGTCAGAGGAATTATGTGGATAAGAGAAAGGAATTTGGAATTCGAAGTTGGGGACTTTGTTTTGGTTGAAGTTTTCTCCAATCAAAAGGAGCAATAAGATTTGGTAAGTCTGAAAAGCTAGCTCCAAGGTATATTGGATCTTTCTGTGTTCTTGTAAGGATAAATGTTTTGACCTACAAGGTTGAATTGCCAGTTTGGGTGACTGGGATTCAATGTATTTCACGTATCTCTAAGGGAGTACGTGTAACCAGCAATTCATGAGGATTTGGAAGTTGAGTCGTATTGTTAGCGGTCAGACATCCTATTCAGATTTGTAGATCGAGGTGAGAAGGAGCTCTGGATCAGAGTAGTAGCTAGTAGAGTAGTTGTTTGGTTCAGTAGAGCGAGTATCCCAGTGTTTGTACCTGGGAAACTCTAGATAATATTAGGAAGTCCTATCCAGAATTTTGTCTGGATAGTTGGATTTGTTTGTTAAATAAATTGGTTGCTATGGTTGTTAGTGTATAGCTGATATGTGTGCTTTGATGTTTGAAAATACTATCTTTGTTGGATTATTAAACTATCTTTGCTTTTAAATTTCGGGGACAAAATTCTTTTAAGGAGGAAGGAATGTGATGATCCAGAATTTGGGGAAATAGCAATTTGATAATCTTCATTTAAAAATTATTTAAATTGGCAATATTGATTTAAATTTAATAATATTGTTTAATAATTTTTTATAAGTATCCAATTTGGCAAAATTTATCTTTCTAAAACTAATAATATCTAATTGGTAAATTTTATCTTTTAGAGCTAATAAAATTGTTTTCCATTTATAATGTATATATATTGGTATATATATTGTAAGTAGAAAGTCTTGGGCTTTACTTTAATAAAAGATTTTATTTTCAAATTGTAATATATATGTATATATTTTAATTGGAAGCTTTGTTTTAAAATTCAATTTATGATTTTCAAAAACTTAATTTAAAATTTAATTGAACACTTTTAACACTAGTATTTATTTCTAGTAAATCAATTTACGTATATTAGCTTGAGTTTGAATAGAATTTAATTAAAAGATTTAATATCCTTTCTTTTTAAATCTAACATGAATAAATGTTATTTGTTTATTTATAAATATTTAAAAACATAATACCTAAGTTATATAAAACATAAGAAAAGATTTAAATAACGGATTAATACTCTTTCTTTAAAATTACACTTGTATAAAAATATTTTGTAATATATAAAAAGATTTAAAACATAAACATATTTATCTAAAAGAAAAGTAATTAAGAAAATTTATATTTATTTAAGAGTTTGAACATTTGTAAACATTTAAATATAGCTTTTATACATTTGTAAAAAAGATAATAACACATTTGACATTTGTCTCTAAATTGTGACATGCATTAACAAGTGGCAAAGGGTGTTTTCATCTAAATTTTAACTTATATAACTAAGTATTTTATAAAGAAACTAGTTCTTTCATTTGCATGTTTTCATTTCTAAAAGCATTTTTCTCTCATCTTCTTAAAAACTGAAAAAAAATCAAAAGGGAAATAAAATAAAACTACAACCTGTCTCAAATCCAACTCAAAACAACAACTTCATATGTTCAAATTTCAACCTGAGAAGCTTCAAATTCAACTCGGCATGAATTCAAATTCAAAGATCGAGCTAGCAACCAAATCAACTCAAAACAAAGTGCATTCAAAATCAACATCAAGTTCAGATTTAAAAACAAAGTTCCAGAATCAAAATTCAAAAACTGCTCTCTGTTTTATAAATACCTGGTGAGTAAACAATTGTTTTAAAAAGTTTAAATTCGATTTTTAACTTTAGCATACATTATGAAATCTTGCAGTAATGTAATGCAAATTGTTTGCATGAATAATGGCTATGAATCCATGTTGGTAAATAGGATATGCCTGTGTATATTTGTTCTGTGTATCATCTCTGTTTAATGGGCTCCTAAATCCATATATAAAAAATTTATTTACCACACAAATTAGTTTTAGACGAAGATCTTTAAAGGAAAATGGATTGAAACATGATAATATAAATTTTAAAAATGATTTCTAGATTTTATATTTAGTAAATGTTTCAACAATAAAGAAATACAGTGACAATCTAAATATAAGATAAAAATTTAACAGTTCAATTCTCTGTTTGGATTATCCTATCTGATTCATTTCTGAAATTATTGGATTTTAAAGGAAATATCATGATTTTTAACATTGAAATTGTTGTGACAATTTATGTTGATTTGGATTGGGCATTTTTGCCAAATTCCGATGAACGGAAAATGGTTTGACGTTGGGCTTTGGTCTGAGGGTAGGGGGTAGTGTGGTGGTCAGTGGAAAAATGGGAAGAGATTTTTTCTGATGACGTGGTGGGTGGTTAGAGGTGATCTAGGGCTTGAGTTTGGTCTTTTGTTAAGTGGGTTGTCGAAGTGATCTCAACGACTACGATGCATCGAGCTCGATTGCGAGGCGGGGGATTGCGGCATGGAGACGTGGTGCTACTCTAGGAGGAGAGCCAAGGGTTCCAATTGTCTAGATCGTTGGCGACAGAAGGATTGTCGACCAGAGTTGATGCCAGTTTGAGTCGTAGTATTCGATTTTGATTTTGTTGGTTATCATCGAAGCTAGATGGTCAGAAACTTCAATGAAGTCGTGGGCGATTGGAGGGTGGTCGCAATGGTGGTCGAAGATGGTCGGAATCACCGTGGAAGTGCATGAGCATATATATATGTCTGGCGATGTTAAGGTAGTGGGAAGGATGATGCTTTGCTCGGGTTTAGCTCAAAGATTTCTCATGTTTATCTCGAAGTGGTTTGGGTTCGTGAGTAGTGTGCGAGTGACTCGGGGCTTGTTCGGGTTTTCTGGTGATGGCCTTGGGTTTTTAGAGTGTTTGAGTTACCTGGTTTTTGTAAGAAAGTAAAGTGTATCAGGTTTATTTAATGCAAATAAAATTCAAAGTTTAAGCAAAACAAAATCAAGTTTTCCAAGCTAAAATATTATTTAAAGTTCCAAGCAAAGTGTTTAAACAAATTTAAAGTTATTAAATAATTAGTTTCAAAAGAAGAAGATTAGCCAAGTTTAAAAGTATATTTAAAATAAATATGTTTCAAAGGGAATGTTTAACCAAGTTTTTAAATATATTTAAAGTAAATAGGTTTTAAAAGGAATAGTAATTAAGTTTTCAAAGAATAATTATTTATTTAATTTATTAAACAAGTTTGAAACCAGTTTTCAAAGATTTTAATAATGAAAAGTAAATGTTTAAATTGTTTTGTTTTAAAGAAATTATATACTTTCAATTATATAATTGATTACAAAATGTTTTTTCTAATGAAGTATAATGATGTAATGAAGTATTTAATTAAGATAAAGAATTTATCTTAAATTAAGTAAGGTTGTAACTAATTAGAGATAAAATTAGTGGGATTAATTAAAGTTAACCACTTAATGAAAATTAAAGTAAAATTAATTAATGAAAGTAATTAATGGATAGTAAATGAATGTAATTAATTTAAGGATCATTATCTAGTGATTAAGAGATAATTAATTAATTAATTTAAGATGATTAGTTTAATTAATTAAGAATAGTTAATTACTTGATTAATTAAGGATTAATTAATCTAAGTAACTAAAGGTAATTAATTAAGGAGTAGCTAACTAATGGAAGTAATTAAAGGGATGAACTTCTCAATGTAAATAATTAAGTTAATATGACTGATTTAAGATAAATAACTAGTTTAATTAATTTAAGATAATCACTTGATGATTGATTAAGATAATTACTTAATGTAATTAATAAAGTATTAATTACTTAGTGTAAGTAATTAATAGGTAATTACTGGATGTAATTAATTTAAGGGGAATTACTTAATGGAAAGTAATTGAAGGGTAATTACTTAGTGGAAGTAATTAAGGATTAATTGCTTGGTGTATTAATTAAAGAATTAATCAATATAATTAATTAAGGAGTTAATTAATTAATGTAAGTAATTAAAGGGTAGTTAATTAGTGTATGAGATTAATTAAGGCTGATTAATGAATGTGATTAATTAAAGATTAATTATTAAATTAGTTAGAAGGATAATTAATTAATGAAGTGATTAGAGGATCATTAATTAATGTAATTAATGAAAGTAATTAAAAGTTGATTAATGTGATTAATTAATCAATATAAATTATTCGAAGAGACTGGGGTCGGGTATCGGTAAATACCCGAAACCACTTTGATTTGTAACCTACAATGATTCTTTATAGATTGTTATGCAAAATCAATAGGCTGGAATGGAATAATTTAAGTAAACTAGACCATTGAAATTATGTAATGGTACTTAAAGGATTGTGTGTGAAAAAAGTGTTGACTATGGCAAGTTAAGAACTCGTAGTGAAGTACGAGTTACCCCAGGTTTTAAATAGTCTTTATGCATTGGTATTTCATGATAGATGGGTTTACTCACGCTGGTTTTTGAGCCTGACCCAGGTGTTACTTTGATGTAATGCTCGGATCAGATCGAGTATTACAGCTTTTCATGTGAGGACGTTATGAGCCCAAGAGGCAAGCAGGATGGCAGGAACGTATGGAGTTTACCGCTGTATATTTGAGAGTTTTTATGATATTAGTCTGGGACAGGTTGATATAACCGCTAGTCTTTTGTAAATGGTTGTAACTCGGATATATTGAATGTAAAGTAACAATTACAGCTTTTCTTTGTACAAATGCTATTATATGTTATTATATTTTGATCCCATGCAAATGTGAGATAATGTTGTCCTGTTCTCCTTCTACCTTCTTTCTTCTGTTCTCTAACAATCTGAAATTTTCGAAGTCAAAATTTCGGGTCGTTACATTTCCCGCCATTCGAGCGGATGAGACCTTATGCGTCCCGCATAATATCGAATAATCCTATGTTACCACGATATCACCCTCGAAATGGGATTGGTATTTATTGTTATCCAACATCTGTAGATTCAGGGAAAACAGGTTAGAGGGATCCAACTAGATTCCTCAAATATATATATATATATATATATTGATTGATTGTTTATCAAATATAGAAATATATGACGGAATTGAATAATTTGTTATTGATTGTTGTGAATGTCTGAATGCTATAGTAGCACTGGCTAGAATTTTCGTATTTTAAATACCATAAATGTTAGTTTTGAATTTGAAGGAATTAAAAGGATATTTTGGATATAAAAATATTTATATCGAAATTTGGATTATTTTAAAGAAATTGATTTAGGTAAAACAATAATTGATTTTTGGGTGTAATTAACTATTCGAAAAAATATTTAAATAGGGATCATAAAATAATTTTTATAGGGGATTTTTAACAACAGATTTTAGATTTGTATTTCTTGGAAAAATATGGATAAGAAGTAAAAAAATCGATATTTAAAATAGATTTGAAGAATAAATGAAATTTATAAGGAAATGGATTTATAAAAAAAATTATAAAGAAGTTTATATTTGTGAACAAGTAAAATCTAAATGAGTTATAAATTTATAAAGAATGTTTATAAATAAGGGAAATGATATCAGACGATGAATTGGGAATATAATTACACAATGTGAATTTATATCAAATATGAAAATTAGTTTTGGGGAAAATAGTGAATTCTAGTTTTGAAATGTGAGAATAGTTAGGGAATCGAAATGAAATCGATGTGTTGTGAATCGAAAGGGATTTATAAATTGAAATTGGTTATTGAAATTTTAAAAATATATTCGTATTAAGAAGTTAAGTTTATTTTAGTGGGAAAATTTTATTTATTAAACTGTGTAATTTAAAACCAGTTAGTGTAGGAGTACTTCAGAAAGTGGATTTTTCAAATATTTAATAATAATTGAAATAAATTTTAATTTTTCTAATTAACTTTGAAAATTTATTTATTTTATCTAAAAATGATTTGGAATTGAGTTATCGATGTTATCTAAAGTGTTTTAATATTTTAAATAATTACTTAAACATATTTTGAAAATAAATTATTATTCTTTTAAAATACTTATATATATATATGTAGTTTTGAAATGATTTAACTTATTTATGAATTCTCTTGAGATTTGTAAACGGGATTATCTAGCAGATATGACTTTTATAACGGGATTATCTAACAGATATGACTTTTATAAGAGAAGTCTTGAATCGGAATTCTGGAAATTTAAGGAAATTTCCAAATTTTTGGAACAAGAGAAACTTCAAAGAATGAATTAGAATTCGCAAAAGAAGGCAGAATGGGTAGTTGGATATATAAACGAGTATAGTTGGGTTTTTTTGGAAATTCTAAAAGGAAATTAATAGTAATTCTAGAGGTTTAAGAGATAAGTGCGGAATATTTCCTAAGTATGGATATTAGAAATGATTTTGGAGAAGAAACTTATAATATTTTTCCCAAGTATTGAAATTAAAGATTTGGACATATTTTAGCAATGAAATTATTCTTATAGGAATATTTTTCCCAAGTAATGAGATGCTACGTTGGACTAGGAAATTATTTCTATGTATTGGAGTAAAATGAATTAGGGATCTTTTGATGTGCAAAGGTTAAATGGAAATATTTCAAGTGTTAATATGGTTTGAAAAATATCCCTTTAAGGATATAAGGATTTGAATTTGTTTTCAAACGTTGGAATACTGGAAGAAATGTGAATATATATCTGTGTAAGGATATTTGAAACTAATATTTTGAAAAGATTTAATATATTGCGCTGAGTGCCTTCTTTTGTGTGTTATTTGATAGTTAAATAAGCACTATCAAACCTGACCAAATTCGTTGGTTGTTTCGAAGAGACTTGAATCAGATTTAATTACCCGAAAATCACTTCGATTCGATTTGTGCGCTATGAATTGTGATATCTTGAAGACAATGGAGACGGTGATTTGAAAGGAGATTCGGTTTGTTTAGACCCAAACAACTGGTATGGATGAATGCTATCATTGCATTACTTGTTGGGAAGGCAGTGTTAGCATTCCAAGTATATGAATGATATACCAAACGTAAAACATAGCCTTAAGCCTCATCAACGGGGAATGGCTAAAACATGGAGATGCAACAGGACCAAGTGGATCGCACCCAAGTAGGGTATGTTATCACTTTTCTAGATACCCTTGGATATATTATAAAATTATGGATATGGTTGTGCCTGGGAAAAAGGGTGCTCGATAAGGGTGGGAACACCCAGGGTGATAACATATTTGGTACTATCTAGGTCAAAGGTAGGCCGGTCCTGTGTTGGCAGGGGATCCAAACGAGGTCCTTGATATATTTTTCTAGAGATGTACCTTGACGGCCGTTACCCCAGTAGCACGGTCATTGTATGGAATCCAATATCCACTACGAGCCTGTACGGTTTTGATTGTGTCCAATTATGCTAAAACATGATATGTAAGCACTTCAGCTATTTTCTAATTTATTTTCTATAGACACTATTATAATATCAGATGATTTTGATATAAAATGTTTTGGTTATCACAAGGTAAAAACCCGTCATGTTTATGCATGACGTGGTATTAAGAGATACCTTTGTTTTTCTAAGGATTTCGAAAATAGTAATAATTCTAATTGAGTGTGTTTTCTTACTGGTTTTCCAAACTGACTCGGGTGTTATTTTATTATAATACTCGGGTTAGACCGAGTATTATAGATTTAGGTTAGGATGTTATGGAGCTTAGGAGACGAGCTGGAGGATTTCAGTTGTACATCACGTACTTCATTATATTCTGATGTGTGTGTAGACTACATAGCCAACATTGGTAAGGACAAGTTATAATAACTATCAATATTGATGTATTGATTATTGTACTCTGGTGATTGTACGTATATTAACATTTACAGTTTTACATATATTAACATTTACAGTTTCTTTTGCATAAAAATCTTTATTGTATGTTATATTTTGATTCACTGCGATTGTGAGATTCTTTGTATTGTTGTTTCTATTTTCTTCTATCTCCTTCTTTTGCACCGCTAATGATGCGGTATTTTCGGTACTCGATTGCTCGGCATTCTATAGAGTGAACGTGTTAATGTATATTTTCGAGGACCGAAAATCTTGGTCGTTACATTTGGTATCGGAGCTGAAGGTTAAGTAAGAATCTTAGCTTGGTGGGGTTTACTCATTAGAGATTGGGTCGGTAGTACCCTATAATGAGTTGAGTGTAATAATAGACATGAGTGCGTATTTGTTAATGAATACCAATTATTTTATTTTGTGTTGACTTATTTGTTAAGTGGTTTACGAATTCCAGTCGAATAGTGGGACTCCATGAAATTGATAGGAATTTTTAAATACTTAAACCAGGTAAACCGACATAATATTTTTTTGAAATGGGTAAATGAAATAATTTTACCAATTATATTTTGATATGGAATAAATAATTTTCAGAAATAATTGTAGTAAATTTGGAGTGTTGGTTTTTACTATTTTATTATGATAATTGAAAAGGTTTATATAACCAAATAGAGATTGTATAAATATGATTTACAAAATGAGTTAAACTAAAAATGAAAAAAAACCATAATTTGGAGATTTAAATTCCGAAAAGTTTGGAAAATATTTTTCAAAATGTTGTGAAAATTAAGTAGCATTATTTTTGGAAAAATATTTGAATAGAAAATGTTTTTAAATGGAATTTGAAAGTGATAAGGCACTAAACTCACTTCAGCAAGTGGAAAATAATCCTAGTGATGACTACAGCATCATCTGTGTTCATTTTCGAGCTTCAAAGTGACGGATTTCTACTGTAGTAATTTTGATATGGATATTTTCATTGAAAAACAAATGTATTTTAGAAATTGCAAGAGAGTTTATTTCGGATAAAACCAAGTTTGAATGTAAAATTCCAAGGAGATGGCTTGTTAAAACAAAGAGTTATGTGTGTATATATATATATATATATATATATATATTGTTTCAAAATGTTTTGAAATAAAAATGATTGTTTAAATTCTGGAATTTCCATTCAAATGATTAGTGAAACTGAAAGAAGATAATTTTTGAACTTATAATCTAGAAATGTAAATATCGATATGAATTTAAAATTTTAACTTAAGCTAGTTAAATAGATTGAGCTAGTAATGGATGGAATGAATTAAAATTTAACTTACGCTAAGTTAAATAAAGTTGAATTGGATTGGAGATGATAACAAAATTGAAGTGAATGTAATTTTGAATATCAAAGTGATTTGATAACTATAGTCTTAAGGAGTGAATGAAAATGAACTCAAGTAAATAATTCATGGAAATGGCGAATTTAACTTGTTAACAGACATTTCCAGTTTTGCTAAAGTGATAAGAATATGTGCCTAATTATGTCAACTTGGTATTTGATATATTCCGATCAGTTTTCAACTGCTCATTAATGTACATACTAAATGGTAATGGATAAACAATTAGATCAAAGAAATGAAAATTTGGAGTTAATTATAAATTAAAGTTAAACTCAAGTCGAGTTATATAAGTCAATTTTGAAATTTAAGCTTAACTCGAGTTAAGTAAAGTTAAATGGAAATTGGGTTGAAATAGAAATGAATTCAAGCTATAAGGATGGAAAACTCAACCTAGATCTAAATAAACCAAGTATAGTTTAAAATGTTGAATTGAATTTGAATTGTAGTAAAATAATTAATAAATTTGGACTTGAGTTGTGAAACAAAATAAATCGATATTTAAAATATATAGATGAAATGAAATTGGTAATTAATAAAAATCCTTATGCGTTAACTCAAGATTTAATAAATCTAAAATTGGTTTGGCAGCCTATAGAGCAAATGTAATTTGCTCTATAACAAATTTATTTCGATGATCCTGAAGTATGTCATGCCTATGCTTATTCTTGTGTGTATGTATATATATATATAATCATGTTGTTTTGATTAAAACAGTAACTTATTAGCTCACCTGAATATATGCTTGTACCTGTTGTCATAACAACATGGTTTCGTGTTTTAAGATCATATAGTAGCAAGTTTAGTTACCTTAAATGCTTGAATGTAAATTAATAGAAAATAGATAAATGAATATACAACCTACAATACATAGTGGAAAATAATTAGATACGTGAAATACGTCTTCGTCATCCAGCTCAGCTAATCTCCTGAGCTCCATAGCATCCTATCCTGTATTGGTAATACTCAGTCTGACCCGAGCATTATAACAAAATAACACCTGAGTTAGTCTGGAAAACCAATATGAGAAAACATACTCTATTTGAATTATTAAAGTCATCAAAATTATTTGAAAATCAAAGGTATTTCGTAAGACCACACCAAACATAAATACGACGGGTTTTTACCTTATGATAACCAAAACATTTCATATCAAATCCTCTGATGTTATAATAGCGTCTAAGTATAAATACTTATTCAAATAGCTGAAATCGTTACATTACTTAAATTCCAGCATACTAGGCTCTACAACCAAAACCATAAAGGAACGTATTGGAGAATGGATTCAGTACGAATGACTAGGCACTGGGGTATCACTTGTCACAGTACACGTCTAGAAAAATGTACCGAGGACCAAGCCTGGATCCTCTATAACACAAGATTGGACTATCCCTAACCTGCATAGACTGAATATGCTATCATCCGAGGTGTTCCCACCCTTTCCTAGCTCCTTCTATGTATCGTAGTAATATTATTCGAGGGTATCTAGAAAGGTGACAAACATACCCTAATTGGATGCGGCCCACTTAGCCTTGCTGCATCTTCCCTGCTTTTCAGTCATTCTCGGTTGATGAGGCTAGAGGCCACAATTACCTTTTAAAGGAAATTTTCATTTAGAATGCTCATTATCCCCCGATGACAATATAGTGATAGCATTCATCTATACAAGTCCATTTTGTGTCCTACTACATCCATTTCGAAATCATTCTCAGGATTAGTAGTGACTAGCCCTTACACTTCACTGCTCCACCTTTGACTTCATGCTCTTGTTTTCACTTTCGAAAATGTACTCACTGGATCAAAGTGATTTTCAGATAACTTATCTGATCCTGGTTTCATTGAAACAACGTTCGATATTTTCCGGTAAACTCAACCCCGGTTCTTTAGGAAATAAATGGAGGAAAATAAGATCGGAGATCACCTCCTAGCCGTTAGTAGGCAGATTCCATTAAAATCATCCTAGAAGAATGAAACGAGTTTATACGGACAGTATAGCACCTAGAACGGTAACTGTACAATATAATTTCCATGCTTCTCCAAGATATTCCCAAAGTTATATTTTGGGTCCAGATTTGATAGTCGGTTATTTAACTATCAAATAAACAATCATTCAACCTAATATTTCCTTTTCCACTGAAAATGCTAGATCCTTTTTTTAATTTAACTTTAATAAATTAAATCTCTTATTAAAATTCATGTACTCACCTTACCAAATTTAATTTGTCATTCATTTTTAAAGCCGATTTCCCCATCTCATTATAAATCCTCACATGAATTTTTAACTTTAATTTATCCAATGATAATCGCTTTACTTCATTTATAAACCTTGTTTATAATTCAATAGTCTCATTTCCCGTTTATAAAGGTTTCACAATACTTAATCGATTTTAAATTCATTTCTAGATTAAATTCCATTTTAAAATTAATTTCTTAAAATAACCCAACTATATTTCAGAAACCCAACTAAATTCAGATTCCACTTCCTTTTCATAACTTAAAATCTTAGTTAAAACTGGAACAACAATTTCATATTTTATTTTGAATTTCCTTTTTATTTTCTCAAACTATTTTAAATCTTGGTTTTAAAATCTTTTTACACTTAGGCAAATCCTTTTATTTAAATTATTCCAAAATCTCTGTTTTTCCATATTCCGAAATTATTAAGTACAAATTTAAAATCAAACTATTTATTTTACCCAAACTTCATTTTTTTTAATAAATCCAAATCTCACTATAAATATTTTTACTTCGAATTTTTCTTTTTAATTTCTTTTTAAATATTTAACATGTATATCGATATTTTAAAAATACCAAAATCGAGGCCAAAACTACCCTAGCATCCAATAATTCAATCGCATTATAATCTACCACAGATTATCCAAACAGACCATACATCAATATATATATATATATATATATGTATATACATATATGAAATTTAATTTAACATTTTGAGGAATCCAGTTGGATCTCTCCAACCAGTTTCCCTACATTCACAGATGTTAATACAACATAAAAATATCAATTCCACTTCTAGAGGGATATCACGGTATATAGGGTCATGCGCTGTTATGCGGGGCGCATAGGGTCTCATCCGCTAAAATACGTGTGAATAATCACTCTAATCACTAATATATATACTACTATATATATATATATATATATTAATTTCCAAACTAATAACAATTATCAAATTCAACCAATCAACCAATAATTAAATTTAATTATCTAAAATTAATTAGTAATCCAAAATTGAGTGAGATTAACTCACATTGAATTCCAGTAGTCGCTTCCGCATTTCGGTTCCAACTAAATTCGAACATCGTTCGAATTTCGCTTGAAAGCCTACGACTTTAAACTAATCCAATTCAGTTTCATCATAAAAAGTTTGCAATAACGAGTGTATCGCAACTCGTTTCGTTCAATTTCGATCTAAAACGAGCAAGTTATCACACTAATGATTTTTAATAATATATTAAATTCAACTAAATTATAATTAACAGCTAATTACCGTTTAAATTCTCTATTAGCCGCTAAAACCCCCCTTTTTCCTGCTTCGAACAAAAACCATGGCCGAAGCTTCCTTTTTTTCCTTTTCATTTTTTCACACCTTTTTGTTATTTTTTATCTTTTTACTCCCTTTATTTTAAACGACTTCGGCCCATAGCCCACTATCCCATCTTCTTCCCCAATGCCTGATGCACGTAGATACCCCATCCCCTCCTCTCGCATGACAACATTGATGCGCAACACCAATCGCCGAGAACTAAATCCAACCTCATATATCAACTCGCCATCGAAATCTGCACCTACCCTACCACAAACTCCGAGCTCGACTTACTAGGGCAATCGCGACATTACCACCTACCTGTTGCCGAGCTCCATGAGTCGCGACCCCCTTAAACTCGACCACAACCTCCAAAAACTCGACCACACATGCGTCGTCATTAACTGATCATGAATCCAAGTTCACATAACCACATTGTCGATCAACCCAAAGATCATCCCAAACCCTAGTTTTCCCATACCAAAGTCAAACTATTGAACCATGTCGCACGCCGTAATCACTACACCAAATCGATGCTCTAAGTGGAACATGGTTTTCGAAACAAGTCTCGGAATTTTTAGTCGAGTATATAAAGAGAAATAAAATTTTGAAGTTCTGCCATTTTTTCTTGATTGAGAATGCTCGGCTGCATGATTCAAAAAGAAAAGAATGGGGAAATGATTGAAAATATGTTCGAATAGATTAGCTACAATATCCTATAGGGAAAGGAAGGAGTTGATGTGAATAAATGTCAAGTCAATTATATATATACACACACATATATAAATTTAAATTTCAAATCATGTCGATTACCCAGCTCAAAATCCCGAACCCCTATTGAGGCATGCCGCTAAGTATTTATAATGTTATACCCCTATTTCGAATGCAATGGAAAAGGTTTTGAGTCCTAATTTGATCGTATGGAGAAGATAACTTTTTGAACCCAATGTTATATTGAATTTTTGATATAAATTTCAACGCGTTTAAATATCGTACGATCACATGATAACTCCAAACTCTATGAAATTTGAAATCCAATAATAATACACTAGTACGGATCCAATGGAACTTGTTTTGTCGAATTCCGAAGCTGTGCCTCGGAAGGCTATTTTTAAATGCTGATTTAAACGATATATTTTTAAAAATGAACAAATCACTTTTAAATTCAATTTAAAAGTTTTATTATCTTTATTATTATTAATATAAATTTTATAAGCTTTTAAATTATTTTTAACAAGCTCAAAACTCAAGATCCACTGATTTACCCAATATTCAATTATCAAACTAAATAACTAAATTATCCAATAAATCATTTTATTTGAAATTCAAGTTAAAAATAAACTTTTAAATATATAAAATCAATTTAATATCCTAATTTCAAATAATCAAAATTCTGAATCATTACATTCTTCCTTCCCTAAAAGAATTTATCCTCGAAATTTCCAAGCTACAAAGAATGGTCCAAAACCCATTTACTTTTCCAAAACTAAACAGTTTAAACAACTTCCCAAATTCAATTTATTGAAAACACATTATCACCTTTACTAATTTCCAAATTCATCCATAGATTACATGTAGTATTATTCCTTCCATCATTCAAACTATAATTTAAAACCAAATTTTAAATTATCAAAATTTTCCCCCAAATTTTTCTAACTCCGTAAAATTTCGTAAAATTTCGCCAGCGCTCCTTTGCACGGCAAGATCGAAACAACTACGAATTGCCTCTACAGGACCAAATCATCAAAATAAAATAAGCTAAGTGGCTCAATCATAAAATCATCAAATTTCAAACAAAATGTTAAGCACATACCTTTTTGTTGGGCATTCAAATTTTACTTCTAAAATCAAAGACACAATTTAGCTTTTGCTTTAAATACCTACACCTTACTTACCAATAGTATCCATCATAAAATTCAAATCATTTTATTCAGCATTTTAAATTTCCAATATTTCTTTCACCAAAACTCATACGATACACATATATCAACTGTATGCAATATCAATTCTGATAGCTCAATTGATCACACAATTTCACTTCCGAACTAGTATTGTTCACACAACTCTCTAGCGCAGACTCAGATCTGGTTTCTTGATCATAAATCGTCATTGTCTTTGCATACCCGTACATAATGATAGAGAATTCCAAAATCAATCAAAAATCCATATATCCAATGTTCGCCTTCGAAAATCAATTGAAAAATCCTAACTTGGATTAATATAAATTATCTCGAAATTCTATGCTCAAATCTTGTGACACCCCACCTCTATGCTCACAATAATCAAGGTTATTATAAGGAATAATGTCTGCTATTGCGAAGAATAAGGCTTGTTAGAAGCGACCATCCGTAAGTTATGCCTTAGACGAGTATTGATTACATCGATAGGAGTTGTGTAAATTACTCCCAAAGATATATATATTCAATCCAAATCCAAAACGAAACTACCATGGCTTAAGAAAAATTCAGAACAACTCATAATAACAACAACACAGATAGTATAATCACACCAGAATAGAAATATCAGATATATTGCGGAAGATAAGTCTGGATACATGCTACAACAATCGATAGTTCACATGAACTCAATGTACATATACAAAGACATCAACATACATGAGACGAGAGTCAATATTCAAAAGTAACCCCTCGAAATCTAGAAAAAAGATGATGCGAAATCCCAAAAGCTAAAGCGGCAACAGAATCAGAGATAGTGATTATCCTAAAATAATTCGGTCTGACCTGAGTATTATTTAAAAGAAAATAATAAACGGGGTCTAATTTAAACTTAGAAATGAATGCATCATAAACAACATCAAAGCATGATAACCATAATCTCGAATGAGACTATTCAACATATATAATCAACATAGTTTAAATGAAGAAATTTCATCAAACTCCATCAAAATCAACATTCAAAATCAAAATTGAATTCAAAACAGCAATACACAAAAATCTAGAAATCAATAATAGATAACTAGAAAAATCTGCATAAAAGTGGATCGATCCCAGCATATGCCGAGTCTAAGCTACGCCGCACGTGCATCAACATATGGCCGAAGCCTACCAAGTAATGTCATCATAATTTTTGGCGCCCAACAAATGACCCGAAGGTCCAACATATGACCTGAAGGTCTAGTACTGGTAATTGACCCGAAGGTCCAACATATGACCCGAAGGTCCAACATATGACCCGAAGGTCCAACATATGACCCGAAGGTCTAGCATAGTGGCTCGAAAGCCCAACAAAATCATCAAGCGACAAATCCACAATAATTATTTCAATTAACAAGCCCGGAATCAACCGAATTAGTAAAAATGTGGTTCCATATTCCGCACTTTTGCTAAATCGTTTAAAACTCTTCATCGTTTCCTTGAAAATTGTGTATTTTATATAAATAAAATATACGTTCTCAAATGGACAAGTCCGGAATTAATCGGATCAGTAAAAGTAAGGGTACATAGTCCTTAATTTTGCTGAAGCGTTTAAATCGATTCCTCATTCTTTTGAAAGCGTAAACTGTAAAATATTTGGAAATTTTTTATTTTAAAACACGTGATTAAAACAGCAACATGTATTTGAAAGCGTAAACTGTAAAATATTTGGAAATTTTTTTATTTTAAAACACGTGATTAAAACAGCAACATGTATAGCAATTTCGACAAAGAAATTGCGTTTCACAAAACACCGTAAAAACGGATAACAAATCAGTGTTGCGGGATAGCCGCTTAAAAATTCACTTTAAATTGACGGTTACTGAAGTCAAAACAACAGTAATTTTTATTTGTCAAAAATCTCATTAAAACAACACGCTTTAAAAATATAGCACCGGAGTAAAAATCCGTTATAAAAATAACGGCAATAAATTACATTTGAAAACCAAACACCAGTTCAAAGCAAATTAAACATTGGTCTACACTACTATATATGCATCCAAATGTGGCACTTCCTGGGTAATATGCTTCATGCACGCACGTATGAAATAGGAAAATTAAAATGAATGAATAAAATACACGTATACCATAACTTGTACACACGTACAAAAATGCAGTTGACCTGGACCATTTACATGCACGCACAATATATTTAGTAAGGCCTGGCACTTGAAATTGGTGCAATGCAATTTTCATGTACACAATGAACAAAATCCATACGTGGGCATTTTTATACTATATCATTTTGCACGCAAATATAAGCTAATATCTGGACAATAACATTACAACGCTACCAACTCAACATGCACGTACGAAAATGGTGCCGCACGCACACTGATGATGAAATGTTAACCAATACATACGAAAATTTTTGAAAAAAAACCTGGGCATTTTTATACTATATCATTTTGCACGCAAATATAAGCTAATATCTGGACAATAACATTACAACGCTACCAACTCAACATGCACGTACGAAAATGGTGCCGCACGCACACTGATGATGAAATGTTAACCAATACATACGAAAAATTTTGAAAAAAAACCTAGGCTTATAAAATTTGCACGCACATAAATGGTCAAAGTTTGTTACTAGTTTTTGCGCATATTCTATTCTTACATGCACGCAACCCAACTGACGGCCTGGTTACTACTCTTGTATATTATGACATGCATTATAGTATGCAAGTGAAGAGCAGATAAAATAAGTGATTGGCCCTGGACTTAGCTTCTTGTTCTAGACATAAATTGACAAATGGTCTACACTTACGTGAAAATTACTTTTACACACAAAATGAAATTCACAAAGTTTTAAAGTAACTGGACATATTTTTGGAATACTTCAACTTGCAAATTAAAAAAAAAGCCCGGACTTGAATTCATTTACGCACACGAAGTGGATTTGCAAGAAAGAAGTTGCATCTAGGCGCGAAAATGGTGAAAGATGGTCTGGACAATTGGACCATATAATTTTTCACGCACACACGAATAAAAAAAGGTGCCTGGACCTAGTTTTCTTTGCAGAACAACTTACACGTACATTTGCACACAAAAACTGGTTTAACAAAAATTAGCTTGGGGTAATATACACGTGCACACTAGAAATGCACGCATGCACACACAAAATTTAAAACGAACACTCATCTGGCAATGCTACAATTATTTGCATGCAGTTTGGACCCTTATATGCACGAAAAAAAACTGGGCACAAAAGCTTTATGCACGAAAATAGCCACAAAATATTTAACGACCTGAAACTCAATATTGTGATGTGCAGCCACAACTTAGACTTCGTTTGTGTGCACTACATCGTGTACGCAAATATAGCAAAGAATAAATTAGAAATGTGAGTGTTTTCACTCATCTTAGATTTGTTCCAAAATCAGCTAGCAATAAGGATTCAAAAGAAAGCAAGAAATTGGAACTACCATTGATGCATTTACTAAGCACAGGAAGAACGAAAAATATGCAGGCTACTGGAAGTGAAAAAATGAGGAAATGATGAAGGCTACTTTTCTCTTCTAAAGTTTGTGTATAAGTCAAACAAAGGAGTGCTGGCAATATTTTGGTACAATGCATTAAAAGGAAAACGTGCTTCAGGGAGGAAAAGGACACGGCTAGCCTATAATAGAAATGGTGGCAGCAAAGCAAAAGGTTCAAAATTTGCTTTATAAATAGAGTGACAGCAAGGAAAAAATGATGATAGAAAATAATGCAAAGTGTTCACTTGCTTTAAAAATGAATGTGACAACACAGCAAAAAAATATGTTCCACTTTATTTTGAAATGGACCAATTTGTTACACGTGAAAAGGCAATTACATTACATTTCAAATATGCAACCTCTTATATTTATTCATCTAACTTGCAACTGAATCGCACAATTTTTCTTTTCAAAATTTTAATTTAAAAATTCTATTTTAAATTTTTATTTCGACGGTAAAAAATCACGTTTGTTACAAACTCCCCCTTATAAAAATTGCGTCCCCGCAATTTTCATACTAGAAGTTGTTTATAACACAAATTATTCATCACAACAAAGATTTAAAATAGAAAAGATGAATAAGAATGCTCACCCCCACCCGAAGAGGAGAAAAAACCGGGATAAGAACGCTCGATGAATTCTTTGGTTTCCCAAGTGCAATATTTGGGGTTTGCGGACCACTGAATTTTTCAAGCAGGACCTCTTTATTCCGAAGGCGTTTAACCTCCGAAGCTAGCACATGAACAGGATTTGCACCATAGACAAGTCGGTGAGATCACAAGATCTTGTAACACATGAGGATCAATAATAGAATATGAATCTCGAAGGCATCGACGAAGCTGGGATACATGAAATACATCATGAATTCCCAAAAACCGAATAGGTAGCGATACACGACAAGCAACAGGGCCAATGCATTCCGTAATTGGAAACGGTCCAATATATCGAGGAGCCAATTTCCCGGAGTTACTAAAACGCACCACACCCTTCATCGGGGAAACACGAATGAAAACGCGATCGCCAACAGAAAATTCCAAAGGCTTCCTACAATTATCGGCATAAGATTTCTGTCTATTCTGAGCCTCTTTCATTCTCTGTCTAATAATATCAATCTTCTCAGAAGATTCACGAATATAATCGGGGCCGAGAACTAACTTTTCCCCGGATTTCAACCAACAAGATGGTGATCGACATGGTCTTCCGTAAAGGGCTTCGAAAAGAGCCATACCGATACTGGATTGTAATCTTTTATTATAAGAGAACACAACAAGAGATAAGTGGTCTTCCCAACTATCATCAAAATCAAGAATACAAGCACGAAGGAGATCATCTAAGACTTGATTCACCCTTTCAGTCTTACCGTCAGACTGTGGATGATAAGCTGTACTGAGATTGAGCTTAGTGCCCATAGCTTTCTGAAGGCTCTGCCAGAAACCGCTAGTAAAAAGCGGATCTCTATCACTAACAATAGAACTGGGCACTCCATGAAGTCGAACGACTTCTTTAATAAAAAGCTTAGCCAACAGAGGAGCAGTCCGATTGGACTTGATAGGAATAAAATGGGCTGATTTGGTCAATCTGTCAACAATCACCCAAACATTAGTATGGCCCGACCTCGAACGAGATAAACCATCAATGAAGTCCATAGAAATTTGATCCCATTTCCATAATGGAATCTCAAGAGGCTACAAAAGACCACTAGGACGATGGTGCTCAGCTTTAATAAGTTGACAAGTCATGCAACGACTCACATAACTTGCAACATCACGCTTCATACCTTCCCAAAAGTATAAGTGTTTCATATCAGCATACATCTTACTACTACCCGAATGAATAGTATACTTAGAACGATGACAGTCCTCAAGAATGTCATTTCTAAGACTAGAAACATTAGGGCATAATCAACCTACCCTTGTTCCGAATACAACCATGAATATCAGTATCAAAATCCTTTAGATCATCACTTGAGGATTCCGATTTACAACTCTGAATAAGATAAAATGATCTGGATCTTGTTTCTGGGCATTGGCAATACGATCCAACAAACTTGGATGAGCTTTCATGCTAAATAAAAGCACGGGAGAATCAGAAACTGAAGGACGATCTCTAATATCACAAAGAGATAAAGCTTCCAACATATTCCACTCTGCTAGCATCTTGGAAACAACAACTTGCTGCTTGCGACTAAGCGCATCAGCAACTCGATTACCCTTACCTGGGGTATACTGAATATCGAAATCATGTGAAGTAAGAAATTCGAGCCAACGCGGTTGCTTCATATTAAGTTCTTTCTGAGTGAATAAATATTTCAGAGATTTGTGATCAGCGAAGAGAATAAAATGCTCGCCTAATAAATAATGTCACCAAATCTTTAGAGCGAAGACTATAGCGGCTAACTCCAAATCATGGGTAGCATAAGAATTTCGTTAGGCTTTAGCTGTCTAGAAGCATAGACAACTACTTTATCCTTTTGCATGAGAACAACACCGAGTCCAAAACCACTGGCATCGGTATAAACAACAAGATCATGATTCCCTTCGGGAACCACTAAGATAGGAGCATGAGTAAGGAGATCTTTTAACTTCCTGAAAGAATCCTCACACTTATCAGACCAAATAAAAGGAACAGCTTTTCTCGTGAGAGTAGTAAGTGGTAAAGCAATAAGAGAAAAGTCCTTAATGAACCGGTATCAATAACCCGCCAATCCAAGGAAACTACGGATCTCAGTAATGGTCTCGGGCCTCTTCCTATTCTGAATAGATTCGGTCTTGGAAGGATCGATAGAGATACCATCGAAAGAAACAATATGACGGAGAAACTTCACCTTATTCTCCCAGAAGTGACACTTGGAGAATTTAGCATAAAGCTGATGCTGACGAAGAGTGCTCAAAACAATCTCCAAATGCTGAATATGATCGACTTAAGATTTGGAATAAATAAGAATGTCATCAATGAAAACCAAAACGAACTTATTAAGATATTCCCGGAATATCTGATTCATAAGATCTATAAAATACGTTGGAGCGTTCGTCAAACCGAACGGCATAACAAGCCATTCGTAAGAACCATAAAGAGTACGGAATGCAGTAAGAGGAGCGCTATCTTCCGCAACTCGTAACTGATGAAAACCGGTAGCAAGAACGAGTTGGGAGAAGAGCTTAGCGCCACTTAATTGATCGAACATGTCATCGATCCTAGGTAATGGATACCTATTTTTGATAGTGATCTCGTTAAGCTTGCGATAATCAATGCAAAGCCTAAGACTACCATCTGGCTTTTTAACAAAGACAACGGCGGCGGCCCAAGGAGATGAGCTAGAACGAATAAACCGCTTGGTTCCAATTCAGATAATTGTTGCTTGAGTTCCTCATTTTCCTTAGCAGACATCCTCGTGGGAGGACGAATGACAGGATGAGCACCAGAGATAAGATCAATACGGAACTCAATTGCCTTATTCGGCGGCAAACTCAAAATGGGCTCAAAGACATCAGAAAAATCACACACAACAAGAATATTAGCTATGACATCCTTCAATTCGAGGGAAGAAATGAGAGCATTTGAAGTATGACCCATGCTTCGAAATACAATAGATAACTGCTCAATATCGTCGGGATGCTTGAGATATAAAGTTCTTTCGGGACATAGGATTTGAACTTCATAACGGACGAGCCAATCCATTCCCAAAATCATATAAAAATCAAGATAATCCATAACATGCAGATTCACATGAAAGGAAAAACCACATAGAATAATCTCAACATCAACACATAACAAACCAAGAGTAGCGGATCCACCAACAGGATTCACAATCCTCAAAGGGTCGCAAAGACTAACAACATCCAAAGGAATAACATCAACAAGCTCCCTTGACACGAATGAATGTGATGCACCCGTATCAAAAAGAAATCTAATAGAACGACCATGAAATAAAATAAAACCTTCCAAAACAGAAGGAGTAATACCTTTGGGCTTAGAAGAATCACCAGAAGCTTTAGCAACATTAAGCTTTCCAGATTTGAAACCATTAGGAGCAGTAGGACAATCAGAAACCCAATGACCCTCTTTCTTGCAATAACGAAAAATGCAAGGCTTAGGACAGCTACGGAGAAAATGATCCAAAGAACCACAATTATAGCACGCCCTCCGAATAGAAAGTGCACTACTAGGCTGAGAACTAGAGGTAGCTTGCTTCTTCTTCTTCTTGTTGGAAGAAGAATTAGCCCTATGAAATGGAAACCTCTTCTTATTGGGGTTCTTAGAAACCTCAACCTCATCACAACTATCACGTTCCTTTCAACAGCTTCAAGGCAAAGAGCCAAATCAACAAGTTCCTCAAAAGGAAGCTTAAGCTGAAGCAAAAGAACTTTCTTCAAATACTTCTTCAAACCATCAACAAAATGAAGATTCTTCTTACGCGGAGTGTTAATGAACTTAACTCTATATTTGGACAAGGCCTCGAAAGATGCAACATAATCAGAAACAGAGGACTTTTCTTGCTTCAACTCAAGGAAACTACAAGCAAGATTTACCTTTTCCGATTCAGGAACGAACTTAAGTTCGAATCGTTCCTTAAATTGAATCCACGAGAGAGAGGACTCATCAACTTTCGCAATAAAAGGCTCATACCAATCAAGCGCACGCTCTTGCGACATGCTAGATTCCATGAGAACGCGATGATGATCAGAAAGATCCATCCGAGAAAATATGCTCACAAGCGCGCAACCAAGTCTGAACCTCCAATACACTTTCCGATCCCTTGAAAGGCTTGCCTCCAAAGTGGGAATAGTCACTACACATGCGGGCGAAGGCAGACTTACAGTAGGGGCTGCGGGAGTAGCAATAGAAGGCTGAGTACCCTAAAATAGCTCCATAAACCGATCAGTTGACATATAGACTCCGTCCGGATGAGAACCACTAGACGGACCTGTAGAAGAACACTTCCCTCTACCTCTTCCAGCCATGGGCTGAGAGAACAAGAGAAGATAAGGATTAGTTAAACAGCACATAATTGATAAGAAATTTAGCAAATGGAATACTACGGAAATATGAGATTCTTTTCCTAGACATATTCCAACATGTTAAAAAGGAAAGAATAGATTATAAAGGCACGAATAAAATCCTCAAATAGTTGTAACGCATGTTCCATTCTGCTTCTGTTCTGTATTTATTATAATTTTTTCTAAATTTCAGCTCTGATACCAAGCTGTGACGCCCCACCTCTATGTTCACAATAACAAAGGTTATTATAAGGAATAACGTCTGCTATTGTGAAGAATAAGGCTTATTAGAAGCGACCATCCGTAAATTATGTCTTAGACGAGTATTGACTACATCGATAGGAGTTGTGTAAATTACTTCCAAAAATATATATATATATATATATTCAATCCAAATCCAAAACGAAATTAGGTGGCTTAAGAAAAATTCAGAACAACTCATAATAACAACAACATAGATAGTATAATCACATCAGAACAGAAATATCAGATATATAGCGGAAGATAAGTCTGGATACATGCTACAACAATCGATAGTTCACATGAACCCAATGTACATATACAAAGACATCAACATACATGAGACGAGAGTCAATATACCAAAAGTAACACCTCAAAATCTACACAAAAGAAGATGTGAAATCCCAAAAGCTGAAGCGGCAATAGAATCAAAGATAGTGATTATCCTAAAATAACTCGGTCTGACCTGAGTATTGTTTAAAAGAAAATAATAAACGGATCGGTCCAATTTAAACTTAGAAATGAATGCATCATAAACAACATCAAAGCATGATAACCATAATCTCGAATGAGACTATTTAGCATATATAGTCAACATAGTTTAAATGAAGAAATTTCATTAAACTCCATCAAAATCAACATTCAAATTCAAAATTGAATTCAAAACAGCAATACACAAAAATCTAGAAATCAAAAATAGATAACTAGAAAAATCAGCATAAAAGTGGATCGATCCCATCATATGCCGAGTCTAAGCTACGCCGCACGTGCATCAACATATGGCCGAAGCCTGTCAAGTAATGTCATTATAATTTTGGCGCCTAACAAATGACCCGAAGGTCCAACATATGACCCGAAGGTCTAGTACTGGTAATTGACCCGAAGGTCCAACATATGACCCGAAGGTCTAGCATAGTGGCTCGAAAGCCCAACAAAATCATCAAAATCATCAAACGACAAATCCACAACAATTATTTCATTTAGCGAGCCCGGAATTAACCGAATTAGTAAAAGCGTGGTTCCATGTTCCGCACTTTTGCTAAATCGTTTAAATCTCTTCATCGTTTCCTTGAAAGTGAAAAATTGTGTATTTTATATAAATAAAATTTACGTTCTCAAATGGACAAGTTCGGAATTAATCGGATCAGTAAAAGTAAGGGTTCATAGTCCTTAATTTTGCTGAAGCTTTTAAATCGATTCCTCATTCTTTTGAAAGCGTAAACTGTAAAAATTTTAGAAACAATTTTTATTCTAAAATGATTTTTAAAACACGTGATTAAAGCAGCAACATCTATAGCAATTTCGACAAAGAAATTGCGTTTCACAAAACACCGTAAAAACGGATATCAAATCAGCGTTGCGGGATAGCCGCTTAAAAATTCACTTTAACTTGATGGTTACTGAAGTCAAAACAACAGTAATTTTTATTCGTCAAAAATCTCATTAAAACAACACGCTTCAAAAATATAGCACTTGAGTAAAAATCCGTTATAAACATAACGACAACAAAATATGTTTAAAACCAAACACCGGTTCAAAGAAAATTAAACATTGATCCACACTACTATGTATGCATCAAAATGTGGCACTGCCTAGGTAATATACTTCATGCACGTACGTATGAAATAGGCAAATTAAAATGAATGAATAAGATACACGTATACCATAACTTGTACACGCGTACAAAAATGCAATTGACCTCGACCATTTACATGCACGCACAATATATTTAGTAAGGCCCGGCACTTGAAATTCATGCAATGCAATTTTCATGTACAGAATGAACAAAATCCACACCTGGGAATTTTTATACTACACCATTTTGCACGCAAATATAAGCTAATATCTGGACAATAACATTACAACGCTACCAACTCAACATGCACGTACGAAAATGGTGCCGCACGCACACTGATGATGAAATGTTAACCAATTCATACGAAAAATTTTGAATAAAAACCTGGGCTTATAAATTTGCACGCATGTAAAAAGGTCAGAGTTTATTACTAGTTTTTGCGCATATTCTATTCTTGCATGCACGCAACCCAGCTGACGGCCTGGTTACTACTCTTGTATATTATGACATGCATTATAGTATGCAAGTGAGGAGCAGATAAAATAAGTGATTGGCCCTGGACTTAGCTTCGTGTTCTACACATAAATTGACAAATAGTCTAACTTACGTGAAAAATACTTTTACACAAAAAATGAAATTCACAAAGTTTTAAAGTAACTGGACATATTTTTGGAACTTCAACTTACAAATGAAAAAAAGCCTGGACTTGAATTCATTTACGCACACGAAGTGGATTTGCAAGAGAGAAGTGGATCTTGGCGCGCAAATGGTGAAAGATGGTCTGGACAATTAGACCATATAATTTTTCACGCACGTACGAATAAAAAAAGGTACCTGGACCTAGTTTTCTTTGCTGAACAACTTACACATACATTTGCACACAAAAACTGGTCTAACAAAAATTAGCTTGGGGTAATATAAACGTGCACACTACAAATGCACGCACGCACAAAATTTAAAACGAACACACATCTAGCAATGCTACAATTATTTGCATGCACTTTGGACCCTCATATGCAATAAAAAAAAGACTGGGCTCAAAAGTTTTATGCACGAAAATAGCCACAAAATATTCAATGGCCTGAAACTCAATATTGTGATGTGTGGCCACAATTTGGACTTCGTTTGTGTGCACTACATCATGTATGCAAATATTGAAGTAAAGAATAAATTAGAAATGTGAGGGTTTTCACTTACCTTAGATTTGTTCCAAAATCAGCTAGCAACAAGGATTCAAAAGAAAGCAAGAAATTGGAACTGCCATTGATGCATTTACTAAGCACAGGAAGAACGAAAAATATGCAGGCTACTGGAAGTGAAAAAATAAGGAAGTGATGAAGGCTACTTTTCTCTTCTAAAGTTTTTGTATAAGTCAAACAAAGGAGTGCTGGCAATATTTTGGTACAATGCATTAAAAGGAAAACATGCTTCAGAGAGGAAAAGGACACGGCTAGCCTATAATGGAAATGATGGCAGCAAAGCAAAAGGTTCAAAATTTGCTTTATAAATAGAGTGACAGTAAGGCAAAAATGATGATAGAAAATAATGCAAAGTGTTCACTTGCTTTAAAATTGAATGTGACAGCACAACGAAAAAATAGGTTCCACTTTGTTTTGAAATGGAGCAATTTGTTACACGTGAAAAGGCAATTACATTACATTTCAAATATGTAACCTCTTATATTTATTCATCTGACTTGCAACTAAATCTCACAATTTTCCTTTCCAAATTTTTAATTTTAAAATTTCTACTTAAAATTTTTATTTCGACGGTAAAAAATCACGGTTGTTACAAATCTAGATCAAATCGTTATGTGAATAAGATAATATACGTACAACTTACACATTAATCTCAATTGATTATTAGCTATATCAATTCTTTTTATTCACACTTACGTCCTTTCCATTCAATTATTCACAATTTTTTTACGTATTTAAACTTCACATTAATTTAGTATATTCCCTTCCATACTAATTCCATCTAAGAATTTATCATCAACTTTCTTAAGTCTATTATAAATATTTTATACAACCTCTTATATTGATTAACATCTCACACTTGATTCTATACCTACTTTAACTCAATCAAGTCTATTACCAAAATTTATTTTATTTACTCCAACTCAAACTAAATTTTCAGTTGCACTTTTTTAACATAATCCGAGTTAAATATCATTCCAATACTCAATTTCAATCCCATTAACTTACAATTCAATAAATTAGTCCATTACTAATTTATTTCAATCTCAACAAATTCCATTTCCAAAACTTATTTCATTTAGCCTACTTAGGCTAAATTTTCAAATTTCTCTTTATTTAACTTAATCCAAGTCAAATTTCATTCCAAACAAATTGCAAACTTTTATAAGTTATCAAATTTATCCTCTCGTATTTCCACAAACATGAAAATTCCTGATGTTTAAACAATTTCTTAAACATTTCAAAATCATTTTTGAAATCATATATACCCAAATCCCTTGACTTTTTTTCTTTGAACTTCGAAACCAAGACCAGTTTCGCAAACAAACTACAATTCAAATCATTGAGGTAGTAATTCCTCCCTTGAAAACTCAAAGATGAACACCGAGGATGTCGCGGTCACCATCAGAATTATTTTCCAACTACCGAAGTTAGTTCGGTACTTTTAAATAAAACTACCTTTTTAAATATTTCTGCCCAAGAATATTCTCCAAATAATACCATTATTTTTTTCACACTTTAAAAACATTTTCAAAACCAACGGGATTTAAATTCCTTTCAAGTTTCGTAATGATCGGACTTATCATTTGATCGTATGGACTCGAAACGTCTATAAGTTAATTTAATTGAAATTAATTGAAATCAATTTGAAATAAGATGATTTTAACGTAACTTCTTCATATGATGGAATTCGGACTTGAAACATGTTCCGTTGATTTTAAAATATTTGAAAACATATATTTTGATATATGGATTGACCCATTTCCCTTCCGGAATCGAAACGAGCTTTTCGGGTCAGGTATCGTTCAACATTCCAAACCAATCGAGCCCATTCCTTTCTATTTTATTCTGCCTACACACACACACACACACACACACACACACACACATATATATATATATATATATATATATATATATATATATATATATCGTTATAAACCCTAGCAGCCTTTCTATTTCTCATTTTTGTACATACAGAAATTTCTTTTGCTTCTGTTTTTCAGTGGTAGACAAACCCTGAAGTTCACAATCCAATTTCAATTCAAATTCAACTTCAAAATCAAATCGGAAATCAAACTCCTCAAATAATATCAAATTATATATCGATCTGAAGCTCTCAATGAGCGTATCTTAGATCCATAATGCGTTTTTTAATTTGAACCATCGTTTGTCCAGAAATTTAAGATCAATTCTCGGTCGTCCGTTGGTAACTAATGATCGATAGCGAATCATCGGATCGATGGCACCATCACTTGGAGAGCGACACACGTATTCCATCGGTGTAGGTTATTGGGCCGTCGGAGGGTTGGATCGGCTCGAAAAAATTTCCCTAGTTTCGAAATCGACGGCTGCTGCTGGTATCTCGTGTGTAATTCGAGGTCGGCAAATCATATAAGCGGGGTCGTGACGGTTTTGGAAGGTGGCGTGGTGTTGGTGGTGGTTTGGGGAGAGGCAGAGGCGGCGCAGCAGGCAGCACGATGGCTAGCTTCGTTCGCGAGCAAGTTAGTTCTGTGCGTGTTCGTTCTGGGAAGAGAAGACAGAGGTGACGTGGCCATATTCTTTTATTTTATTTTATTTTATTTCAATCTAAATCGTGTAACTTCTAATGTTAATATCTTTTCCTTAAGTATTCGGATTCGCACGCAATTTTCTTTGATGGGATTATATTGAGATTCCAGACATTGTGATGCTTGATTGGATGAATTCTGAACTATTTAAATTTTGGGTTTAAATTGGATTTGAATTCAATTTAAATTCAAAAGGTGAGTGTTTTAACCCACTCACAACTTCAAAAATTTCTTATGTTCGTTAAATTAATTAATGATGTGATTATGAATTTATTTATGGCCGGTTGATATATTTAAATTGATATTCCAGTTAATTTTAATTTATTTGAATTAAATTGTTATTTAATTTAGTATTGAATATAAATTGCCAGTAAATACCTGTTACCGATTATTAGTTCTATTGATATTTATGGATTGTTTTGGATGATGATTGTGATGGATGTTGATTGTTGATATTGGTTGAATGGATGTTTAGTTTATATTGTTATAAACTGCAAGTTCGTTATGGATTATTATTAATTCGGGATTGTGGTTTGAAATGATATACAACTGTAAAATATTAAATTGCAGATTGAAATGATAAATTTTCGTATCACTTGACCATAGGATAGAAAATCATATACAGACAACGTGATCTATATATAGAAATATTTTGAAATGATTTCTATGGTTTTGTAAAGAAATATTTGGTTTTATAAGATATTGATTTGGATATTATATAAATGTTATTTTATATATAGTTAAATTCTTGATTTTAAGCCACGTATAAATTTGTTCTAAAATATAAAATAAGTTTAATAATAAAGTTTGATTTTATTAAAATATAATACGGTTAAGTATTTATTTAAACTATATTTTATATAGAGTTTACAATGATTTAAATAAAATTAAGGTTGAAGATAAATATGAAACTGATTTGAAATTTAATAAAATTGAGATTTTAAAGGGTATGACTTTTATAACTTGATTTTGGTTTAAAGTGATTTAAATGAATATATCAAGTTGATTTAAATGAATATATCAAGTTAAATAAATTGAAAGAATATTCAGTTATTTGAAGTTTAAAAGGTTTACTTAAATGATATTGGATTTATTAAGTAAACATTTCAAATCTAAACAATATTAATTGAATTTGATATGTATGGAATTATCAAAATTTAGTTTTGAAATTATGGAATATTTAAAGATTTGAAAAATATGGAAATTGAAATGGTTTATTTGAAGTTCAAATCTGTATTTGAAATCGATATAAATTGAAATGGTTTATTGAAACTGAATTGAGTTGAAATTTATGAATTGGGATTTGATATAAATTGAATTTGGATACAAGTTGGTTTGAATCAATTTGTGAAGTTGAGAAAATTATTTTATTTTATAAAGTAATTTTAAATTTAAAACTATTTTTATTATATACACTATTTGAATATCTAAACTGTTTAAGTGATGAAAGCTATAGTTTCGAAGCTTTGAATTTCAAAGTATTATGTTTTGAAAATGTCATATTTTCAAGTGTTTGCTTTCGTTATTGTTACAACCTTGAAAATGCTATGATTATTGGAAAGGATATATTTGAAATGGAAATTATATCGTATTTGGCTATAAAATGGAAATGATATCCTATTGATATGTTTTTTAAAAGGCAACGATATTTTGGTTTTAAAGTATAAATTATTTTGAAATGACCGCGCTGTTATAATAACATTTGATTGTTAAAGAGACCGAGATCAGAAGCTGTCATACTCTCTGCCAACTTCGAAAACCACTTTAACAACCGTGTACGCGGTGGAGATTCCAGAATGAAGTAGGATGGTAGCGACGTCCTATTAAGGTATATACTAGACTCGACTCTCGTGAGTTGGCATAAGGTGGCTAAAACAGGAGCAATCAATGGGCTAATAAGGTCGCTCCTCTTATTAGACACACTTCTTCGATACCATTCTATTACTTTGCGATTGATTGGGTGCACCTTTGATTTTTGGGAGTGTGGCTCGAGGTGAGCGGTAGTAGCTGCTACGCGTTACCACCGGTCCGGAAGTGCAATTGGTATATCTACCCTGGTATTGCCTAGTTGTGCCATGTCAAATACCCTAGTACGCCTTGTACAATTTTGGTTTTGTGTCATAGCCCGTGGAGTATCCTCTGGTGGCTTCCGATCAGGAGGGACTATGATACTGGATAGACTATAGGGACTATGTATGTGTTAAAGGGGATATTGGGTAACTCCTTAACGCTATTTTTAAGTAAGTTTATTTTACTTTAGATATTATTATTATAGTGTTTATTACTACATAATAGATAGTTTAATGGATTCTTAGGAGATGTGAATTCTAAGCATCTCTTAAGTTACTGCACTCATGTTAAACACTGGATAGGAGATGTCAAATCCCGTAAACATATCTGACGCCGTTCCACTTATATTATTTGCCGTTGATTTAACTTACATAAGATCTTTTAGTTCTAACTCGAGTATTTTGTCCTTTCAATTCGCTCGGGTCAGCCTGGGCATTTTAGGGTTGAATACCTTACTTCTGGAGGACGAAGACGAAGATTGTATTACTATTATTTAATATATCATTCCACTATATTCATACTATTCCGCTGCATTATTATTCACCTTTGTTATAGGTAACTCTGCTTTTGTATTGTACTAGTATAATCAAATGTTTTGTAAACAGCTTTATGAACTGTTGCTTGATTATTATATTTTGTCATTCCGCTGTGATATTCTATTTTATTTTATTTCTTTCTCTGCTTTTCTTATCCACCCCAATAACA
The DNA here is from genome assembly GCA_030765085.1 of Allium cepa. Taxonomy (NCBI): domain Eukaryota; kingdom Viridiplantae; phylum Streptophyta; class Magnoliopsida; order Asparagales; family Amaryllidaceae; genus Allium; species Allium cepa. The sequence continues at coordinate 916,974,990 of CM060932.1, forward strand.
ATCCGCTCTTTTGTATAGCTTGAGTCTGACGTGTGTGGTTTATCATCGATTTAAACAGTACAAAAAGGCAGGTGTTATATTACATATCACATCATCAGAGTACAGCACATCAATAACACATACCAGACAGTTATAATAACTTATCCTCACAAAAGCTGAAAATACAGCCTACAATACATAGCGCAAAATAATCAAATACGTGAAATACGTCTTCGTTATCCACCTCGTCTCCTGAGCATCATTGCATTTTATCCTGTATCTGTAGTACTCGGTCGATCCGAGCATTAAAATAAAATAACACACGAATCAATCTGAAAAACCAGCATGACAAAACACACTCAATTTGAATTATTAAAGTTATCAAAATTCTTTGAAAACCAAAGGTATCTCGTAAGACCACACCACACATAAACAAGACGGGTTTTTACCTTACGATAAACAAAACATTTCATATCAAATCCTCTGATATTATAATAGTGTCTAAGTACAAATACTTATTCAAATAGTTGAAATTGTTACATTAATTAAATTCCAGCAAACTTGGCTCTACAATCAAAACCGTAAAGGCACGTATTGGAGAACGGATTTCATTTGAATGACCAAGCACTGGGTATCACCTATCACAATACACGTCTAGAAAAATATTCCGAGGACCATGCCGAGATCCCTTGCAACACAAGGCCGGACTACCCCTAACCTGGATAGACCGAATATGCTATCACTCCAGGTGTTCCCACCCTTTCCAAGCTTCTTCCATGTATCGTAGTAATAATATCTGAGGGTATCTAGAAAGGTGATAAACATACCCTAATTGGGTGCGACCCACTTAGTCTTGCTGCATCTCCCCTGCATTTCAGTCATTCTCGATTGATGAGGCTAGAGGCTACGAATACCTTTTGAAGGAAATTTAGAATCCTCATTGTCCTCTAATGACAATGTACTGTAGCATTCATCCGTACAAGTCCATTCTGGGTCCGAATGGAACCAAAAGCACTATTCCTACTACATTCATTTCAGAACCATCCTCAGGATTAGCGGCTATTAGTCCTTGCACTTCGCTGCTCCATCTTTGACTCCATGCTCTTGTCTTCACTTTCAAAAATGTACTTGTTGGATCGAAGTGGTTTTCAGATAAGTTATCTGATCCCGGTCTCTTCGAAACAACGTTCGATATTTCTCAGTAAACTCAACGTCGGTTCTTTAGGAAACAAACAGACGAAAATAAGATCTGAGATTACCTCCTAACCATTAGTGGGAGGATTCCTTTAAAATCATCCTAGAAGAACGAAACGAGTTTGTACGTACAGTATAGCACCTCGAACAGTAACTATACCATGTAATTCTCATGTTTCTCCTAGATATTTCCAAAGTTATATTTTGGGTCCAGATTTGATAGTCGGTTATTTAACTATCAAATAAATAATCATTCAACCAAATATTTCCTTTTCCACTAAAAAGGCTAAATCCATTTTTACTTAATTTTAGTAAATTTAATCTCTTATTAAAATTCATATACTTTTCTTACCGAATTTAGTATATTCACAAACTATCCTTTCCAAAAATATTTGGAAACCCTTTTTAAAATAACATAGAAAGTACCAATGCGGTATCAACCATGGATCCACGGCTCAATGGTTACGTCTCTATCCCAAAGAAATCCAAAACTTAACTAAAGACACTCACTGCCTTCGATTTCTCCATGAAAGTATACCAGTACTTTCCAAAAATTTATATAATAACTTTCTCAAAAAATATGCTTATAAAATTTCTATACAAATTTCCAAGTTAAATTTAGGCACTTACTCTTTAAAATAAAAGTTATTATATAATATTAGTATTGAATAGTTTATTTTTTAAATAATAATATTGATTAATTCTTATATAATATTAAATAATTTTTGAATAACAATTAACTTAATGTCAAATTATTATAAACTTAATTAATAATTAGATATACTTTAAAAAATTTAAAATAACTAATTAGTTGATTTTCTAAAATATTCTTAAACACCTTTTTAAAATTACCTAGATAATAAATAAAAATCCTCTTTTTTTTAAACAAACTCAATTTCTCGATAACAATGTATTTTCCAAAATATAACCAATCTAACATTTATAAATCCCTCTCGATTTATTTCCAATTTGATTTACGTCCCAATTCCATAAATTCCCTTTTCACATTAAAAAAAATATTTATCATTTATTTTTAAAGCCGATTTCCCCATCTCATTATAAATCCTCACGTGAATTTATAACTTCAATCAATCGACTGATGATCACTTTACTTTATTTTTAAACCTTGTCTATAAATTCCATAGTCTCATTTTTCGTTTATAATGGTTTCACAATACCTAATCGATTTTTAAATTAAATTCCATTTTTATATTAATTTCTTAAAATAACCCAATTATATTCCAGAAACCCAATTAAATTCAGATTGCACTTCTGTTTTAAAGTTCTGCCTATTTTTTCTTGATTGAGAATGCTCGGCTGCGTGGTTTAAAAAGAAAAGGAGGAGAAAATGATGGAAAACATGTTTGAATATGTTAGCTAAAGTAGCCTGAAGGGAAAGGAAGGAGTTGATGTGAATAAAAGTCAAGTCAATTATATATATATATATATAATTTAAATTTCAAATCGTCTCTATTACATAACTCAAATTCCCGAACCTCTATCGAGGCATGTCACTAGGCGTTTATAATGTTATACCCCTATTTCGAATGCAATGGAAAAGGTTTTGAGTCCTAATTCGATCATATGGAGATGGTAGCATTTTGGACCCAATTATTATATTGAATTTCGATATAAATTTCAATGCATTTAAAAATCGTACGGCCATACGATAACTCCAAACGCTGCAAAATTTGAAATCCAATAATAGTACACTATTATGGATCCAATGGAACAAGTTTCGCCGAATTCTGAGACTGTGCCTCGGAAGGCTATTTTTAAATGTTAATTTAAACGATATATTTTTAAAACTTAACAAATCACTTTTAAATTCAATTTAAACAGTTTTATTATCTTCATTATTATTAATATAAATTTTATAAGCCTTTAAATTATTTTTAACAATCTTAAAACCCAAGATTCACTAATTACCCAACATTCAATTATTAAATTAAATAACTAAATTATTCGATAAATCATTTTATTTGAAATTCAAGTTAAAAATTAAATTTCAAATATTTCAATCGATTAAATATCCCAATTCCAAATAACCAAAATTTTGGTTCGTTACAAACTCTACCAAAAGTTTTTGGGAATTTAGGGTGTTAGAAATTTTTGAAAAATTTTGTTAGCTAAAAAGTTAACTTTTGAATTGAAAATGTGACAAAGGACTTTGGTTTAGAAATAAAAACTAATTGTTTTAAATGGAACTAAAGGATTTGGGAAAATGGAATATCGAGTTTTAACCAAGTGGGCTTTGATAAGTTAATGGGTTTGGTACATCTTTTCTATCTTAGCAATTTCGGGGACGAAATTCTTTTAAGGGTGGAATGTAACGATCCAGATTTTTAGTCGTTTGATTTTGAACATTTAATTTATTTTAAATGTAGGATTCAAAATGTAAATGGATTTTTAATATGAAATTTATCTATCAAATAAGCGGAATAAGATTTAAATTTCAAATATAGCGATTTATCGTATAGGAAAATGGTGAATAATTGAAAATTGAGTTGATAGGGATCAAAATAGTTTCTAATTTGATATAAATTCTGTTTGAATTACAATTAAGTTAATAAGTTTTTAAAAATGAAATTTCAAGTGATTTTGCCAATTTTGAAATCGTCGATTTAATCAACGCGTTAAAATAGCGATCCGGAGCACGGTCTCAGAATTTGATGAAACTAGTTCCATTTGGATCCGTAATAGTGTATTATTACCGGATTTCAATTTTTGTAGCGTTTGGAATTATCGTTTACAAGTACAAAATATAAACGTGTTGAAATTAATATCGAAAATTTAATATTGTAATTGGATTCAAAGAGATATCTTCCATATACGATCGAGTTAGACCTCGAGACTAGTTCCTTTGGGTCTAGAATAGGGATATGACATTAAGAGTGCCAGCGGCACGCATCTATAGAGTTCGGGATTTTAAGGTTCCATAAACGAGATATTTTGGAAAGTGAAAAGTAGGCATAAGGACAAACTTTGAAAAAAATTAGGCTGAAGGACAACAGGTTTTATTTTTAGGCTGGAGGACAAGCTTTGAAAATAATTAGGCTGAAGGACAATGCTAGTTAGAACTAGCATTTTGTATAGTGCAAAAACTGAATTAAATGCTAGTTAGAGCTAGCATTTTGTATAGTGTAAAAACTGAATATAATGCTAGTCAGAATTAGCATTGTCCTTCAGCCTAATTTTTTCCAAAATTTGTCCTTCGGCCAAAAAATGAATCTTGGTGTCTTTGAGACAAATTTTTTATCAAAGTTTGTCATTTTTCCTAATTCTCTCTTTTGGAAATTTTATAATAAAATAAATTGCAAAGTCATACATTGGGCCGACCAAACCTACCTACTAGCCATCTTAGTACGTACGAAGCACGCCCTCCATGTCATTAAATCGCGAATACTTCCCCTTCTTTCAAAATCCGAAAATAGTTCGATTCATATAAAAAAATGAAATCGCAATGGTCACGTGAACCAGGAGGTGGCGTGCGCGAGTGAAGGGCGGCGATTAGGTGCTCGCGTTGCCGAAGATTACAATGGCTGCTGGAAACCTGAACTCGACTAAAACTCGTGATGCTTGGAGACTGACGGTCTCTACTACCATGCCTACTATTCACTATTGGCTTATTGTACGCCTAAGATGCTGCAGTTGTCACAACTACCTTAGATGAGATGGTCTGATGGAAACTGCGCTGCTGTGTTTGCCTGAATCGAAGATGGCATATTGTTGATTGACCTTACAATTTGATTTACGATGTTGTGTGCAGTACATGTCAATATGCATTCAAATGATGGGTTGTGACGTTCCCAATCAGCTTCAAAATTCAATGTTTGTGATTTCCTAAGTCAATAAATGATGAAGCCTTGACCCTGATGTTCATTGCGGTGGAGAAGGAAGACATGCGGCCCAAATTTCATCTAAATATGGGATTAAGGTTAATTAAAATTTATTATGTAACTAACTGAAAACTTATTTTATTAATGAATTGATATCCTATAAATATTATAGTGTTTTCATACGAGGTCGAAAATCGAACGAAACAAGTTGCATTTCGATCATTCTTGCGAAATCTATGCATTTGAGCTGAATTGGAATTGATTGGAGCTGGAAGGGATTTGAATCAAAATTAAATGCCTGTTTGATTTTAATTCGAACCGAAACGCTTCGGCAATAGCAAAAGATAAAGGTGAGTAAATCTGATTCATCTAGAAAATTAGATTTGATTTAAATAGTTAAAATTATTTATTGGTTGATTGGATGAATTTATAAATTATAATCAGTTGTATATTTTATATATAGCAGTATATATATTAGTAGTCGGATATATTTCCTGCCGTTAGAGTGGATGAGACCCTTTGCCCCCCCGCATAATAGCGGATGATCCTATATTGCTTGTAATCCCCCTCGAAGTATGATTTGTATTCTATGTTAGCTAACAGCTGTGATGTAGGGAAAACAGGTTGAAGGGATCCAACTAGAGTCCTTATATATATATATATATATATATATATTGATTTTTTATCATATATAGTAATATATGACGGAATTGAATGATCTGTTATAGATTATTGTGTGATTTTAATGTTTGAATGCTACAGTAGCACTGGCTTGAATTTTTGTATTTTAAATACCATAAATATTAGTTCTAAATTTGAAGGAAGTAAAAGGATATTTTGGATATGAAAATATTTATACCGAAATTTGGATTATTTTAATGAAACTGATTGGATAAAACAATAATTGATTTAGAGTTGTACTTAACTATTCGTAAAAATATTTAAATAGAGATCTTAAAATAACTTTTATAGGGGATTTGTAACAATCCACATATTTTATGATCGTATATTTAAATGATTTACTTAAATATAGCATCGTTGGTCGGATTAAAGTCTGAAATGATACTTTTTGTAAACAGTCGAATTAGGACTTGAGACCACTTCCATTGAGTTCAAAATGACGTTTGCGACCTTTTTGAATATAAACATCGATATGTATGGAGTTGAGTAGAATTTCGCTATTTTTCTATTGGGCTTGGGTTTCAGCCCAATAGCCTAATAAGAGTACCCAACTCATCTAATACCCTAACTCCCCCTCCACTCCTCTTTATTCATTTATAACATTTTCCTAACATTCTCAAGCTAAGGAAAAAGGGGGAAAGAAAGGAAAATTAAAATTCTTAAACCCTAGATTGCTAGGAAATTCAAGATTCAAGCTCCAAAATCAAAGAGAAGCTTAGGTAAGCAGCATCCTCTTCTTCTTCTCCACCTCAATCTCTCTCCAATTTCCAGAAATTCCTAAACCTAACTTAGGAAATATTTTCTTATGAGCTTAGATTGGAGCTTCTAGAGTTGAAGTTGAAGAGTGGTTGATTTTTCCTTTGTGTTTAAGCTTCTCATTCATTGCTTTTGAATTTAAAGGTAAGTTCTTGAACTCACATCTATGTCTATAGACTGCATTGTTGTTAGGTGTGAGTTCCTAACATCTATTCAATGTTCAATTGCTTTTGATTTGAATTGATTTGGTGAATTTTCCAATTTTGGTGTTTGGAAGTCAAAATCTTTAAAGATCATATTTTGGATATTTGGACATGTTTTTGGTGGTGTATCGAAGAGCTTACAAGGTTGGGTTGTCGATTGGCATAAATCCCTAATATCCGTCGCTCGTTCGATTGCTTCTGGTTTGGATTTTTTGCCCTCTTTGGGTTAGGTTGATTTTTGCCTAGCAGGAAAATCCAGACATCTGAAACAAAATCTAAACGTTTGGAACAAAATCCTAACGTCTGGTTGAAAATCTAGATGCCCAAAATGGTTCTGAAATTAAAAAGAGAAAGGAGAAAAACATATATTTTTCCAGAACCTAGGGGCAAACGTCTGGAAATACCTACCAGATGACTGAAACTATCAATTTTGCCTATTCTGGCTATTTTCGAGTGGATTTCCAATTTTTATCGATTTTTGTTGATCCGATTAGTTGTTTCCATTTATTATCGACTTTGATGACTTCTATTATGGATTTTTGAGAATATCCAATTGATTAGATTTGATATCAATTTTTGGGGTTTTAATTCACGTCGTCGAATACGAATTTTCGGCGATCGATTGTTTTTACAACAGTTTTATGTGATTTATCACTTTAAAATACAAAGGTTTCTATAATAATAGTAAATATCCAAACTCTTTCACATTTCAACGTTACTTTTAATACAAAGCTCATTTTTAAAATCGATTTCCAATCTACTAGTATATGCAAACCTTTACCTCATTCGTTCGAGAAATCCAATTAAACGACTTAGCAAAACAAGTGTTATGAAACGCTTGAATTTACTTCTTCGGTTTATTCTTAGACTTGTTCGATTAAAACCTTATGAAATTTTCGAGTGGAAATCTCACAAGTTAAGCCAATGGTTATGGGCTTGAAGCTAAACTCATTTATTTACTAGCTTAGTGTAATTCACACTTCTTATCGATCAATGATGATCATTTTATGGTTTAGACTAGCGATACGTGATGTCTCTTTGTCCCCTTGGGGGACTATATCCCGATTTTATGGAGTTTCGTCTCATTTTTATAGGCTAGCGATCCATAATCTTTGGACCTTTCGTGGAGCAATCAGCTCGAGAAGTCGGGGCATGGGGAATATCTTTTCGGGTACATCGATGTTCAACTTTGCATGGGGAGTATCATTTTAGGTGCGTCGATATTCGACTTTGCATGGGGCATATCTTTTTAGGCACGTCGATGTTCGACTATGCATGAGGTGTATCTTTTTAAGTGCATCGTTGTTCGACTGTGCATGGGACGTATCTTTTTAGGTGCGTCGATGTTCGGTTTATGGGATAGCATCTCGTTTGTGATACAATTGTTACTGTACCGGCTGTTAAAATTAGGTCTGCTTGCCTAGGGCTCGATCTTGGTACTAATTCATAACGATCGAAGTCGAATCGCGAGCCTAGTAATGAAGCAAATTCAATGAAACAACAACTGGTATCATAAAGAAGAGGCCATAAACTGGAGAGTCCTGCCCAATTTGAAACATCGGTTAATGTAGTTGACATAACGGAATTCGGGGTTGTTTGGTCAAGTGACGGAAAATCAATCAAATTCATAATTATCTCAATATAACCTTTTCCTTCCTTTTTCTTTTTTTTTGTTGTCTGAATATTCAGTTAAGACCATTATAATGCTCCTTTTCGCCAGCTTTCATGCTCCCGTTTGTGATAGGCGTCCCCATTTGTGTTTTCGATATTTCTAATTGACGATTTCTAGAATTTTTGTTTCACCAATTTTTGTGATTTACATTTATAAGTTTTATCAATATTTGTGGCTTGGTGAATATGTTAAAGAATATGACATTCTTTTTTATGTTTGAGAAGATTCGAGATATTGTATGATTTTTGTTGTTATTTAATGTATACTTATCACAGTATGACATTATTGTTATCATACATTTTTATCATATCTCTTATCATATCTCATTTTATATGATATTTATAGCTAGACTGGTCCATTTGTTATTTTCTTCTTAAATAATGCTCGGGTCAGACCTTGATATTTCAGGTGCTTCTACTTGACTTCTTGTCATGGTCCGTCATCTGATTTTTGGCTAACTTCTTTAGCTTAGTAGTTTTTGTTATTATACATTCGAGAAAGAGACTCCTTGATGTATACATATTCTTTTGTCTTGCACTTGTACCTATTTTTTTGTGATGTAGTGGATTTTATATGACCACTATTTTGATGATACTTCTATGTGTTTTATTCATATCTATTTCCGTCTTTGTGATATGTATATATGTCACAGATTTATGTTATGCTTATTTTATATTTGTTTCCGAAGATCACATAGCTTCTGTGTATTTGAAATTGATGTGTCGGATTTCCTGTTGAAATGAAATGCATGTAACACTATCTGACATATCGGTACTCGCAACAAGAAATTACACAGATGGTCGCTCGTCAACAGCCTTATTCTACGTGCTAGTCGACGGCATTACTCCGTAGTGTGCTTTGCTAGTGTGAGTATAGAGGTTGGGCATCACAGGATTTTTAATAATGGATTTTAAAATGATATTTTCAGGAAAAATATGGATACGAAGTTAAAAATCGACATTTAAAATCGATTTGAAGAATAAATGAAATTTTTAAGGAAATGATTTATACAACTTTTTATAAAGAAATATATTTTTGTAAATAAGTAAAATCCAAACGAGTTATAAATCTATAAACAATGTTTATAAATAAGGGAAATGATATCAGTTGATAAATTGGGAATATAATTTCACAGTGTGAATTTATATCGAGAAATGAAAATAGGTTTTTTGGGAAAAAAAGCGAATTCTATTTTATAAATGTGAGAATGGTTAGGGAATCGAAGTGAAATCGATGTGTTGTGAATCGAGAGGGATTTATAAAATGAAATTGGTTGTTGAGATAATTAAAAAATATTTTTATTAAGAAGTTAAATTTGTTTTAAAAGGAAAATTTTATTTATCAAACTGTGTAATTTAAAACTAGTAAGTATTGGAATACTTCAGAAGGTGGATTTTTCAAATATTTAATATTAATTGAAACAAATTCTAATTTTTATAATCAGCTATGAAAATTTATTTGTTTTACATAAAAATGAATTCGAATTGAGTTATCGATGTTATTTAAAATGTTTTAATATTTTAAATAAATAATTAAACATATTGTAAAGATAAATTATTATTCTTCTAAAATACTTATATATATATATATAGTTTTGAAATGATTTAATTTATTTATAAATTTTCTCGGGATTTGTAAACGGGGTCATTTAACGGATATGACTTTTATAAGAGAAGTCTTGAATCATAATTCTAGAAATTTAAGGAAATTTCTGAATCGTTGGGATAAGAGAAACTTTGAAGAATGAATTGGATTTTGTAAAAGAAGTTAGAATGTGTAGTTGGATATATAAACGAGTATAATTGGTTTTTTGGGAATTTTAAAAGGAAATTAGTAGTAATTCTGGAGGTTTAAGAGATAAATGCAGAATATTTCCTAAGTATGGATATTAGAAATGATTTTAGAAAAGAAACTTATAATAATCTCCCTAATATTGAAATTAAAGATTAGGAGATATTTAAGCGATGAAATTATTCTTATAGGAATATTTTTCCTAAGCAATGAGATACTACGTTGGACTTGGAAATTATTTCTAAGTATGGGAATAAAACAATTTGGGGATGTTTTGTGTGACGACCCGGAATTTTCAAGCATCTAAAATCGGAATATTTAATTGATTTTAAGTATTCAAGATAATAATTTTAAATTGAATTACGAATATCATAATTTATTTGATAATTAAATTATTGAATTAAATAATTTAAAATTGAATAAAATATGAAATCTAAGATTTTAAGCCTATTAAAAATAATTTGAAGGCTTATAAAATTTATATTGATAACACTAAAGATAATAGAAGTTTTAAAATTGAATTTAATAGTGGTTTGTTCAGTTTTAAATTTTTATCGTTTTAATTGAATTTAAAAATAGCCTTCCGAGGCACAGTCTCGGAATTCGACGAAACTAGTTCCATTGGATCCGTAATATTGTATTATTATCGGATTTCAAATTTCGGAGTGATTGGGATTGTTGTGTGAGCATACGACATATAAACGCGCTGAATTTTTATCGGAAACTCAATAAAATATACACTGTTGACTAGTTAAATCTTGTCACATCAGTTTTATTTTCAATCACTATAGCTAGATATTTTCTTCATGCAAAGCTTTCTTTATACGCCAGCCACTTTTTGTTCCATCGAGTACGTAGCAAAGCAATTCTTTCACGCAACCCTCGTTTCATTTCAATCGTTAAAACAAATATATTCCCCTTTCCTTTTTCCTTTGAACCGCAGGCTTATCACTTAAAAAAAAAAAAAACTCAATAATGGCCGAAACAAGAAAGGGATCACGTTTTCTCTCCCAAGCTTCCTCTAAGTAATTTCACAAACCCAAGCTTCCACTTTCGTTCAGTTCCGAAATCAAATTTTTTTTAAAACCCTAATCGAAGTGCAATCGCGAATTCGACTCGAGGGCTTCGTCGAACACGACTTCGGTAGGGCGGAGTCAGGGCGTTGGGGCGACGCTGCGCCAAGGGATCGCGAAGGGGGAGGTGGACGTGCGGTGCTGTTGGGTCTACGAAGAGGTATGTCACGTTCAAATCAAATAGGAGATCGTGCGCTAGGGCTTTGGCAACGTGATGTAAAGGGGGAGGCGACGACATCGACATCGCGGTGGATTGGGCTTAGTGTGCCGTTCGCGATTTTTGGGGAAGCTAAGCTGGGTTCATCGTTCTTGAGTCGAGAGGTAATTGAGCTTCGTTTTCTTCGAGTTTTTTTATGATAAACGAATATTTTCGGTTTGATTCTGATAATTTATTTTTACAGTAGTTCTAGTTGAAAAGAAATATATATATATACACATACATATCTGTTTTGATTTAAAAGAAGATATGATAAGGAAGATACTGTAATGACATGTATAGTTATGATTTTGAAAATATAAGGGTTTTAAATTTTGGAAAGTTCACGTAGAAATTAGATTTGAAAAGATTGAAATAGGAATTTGAAATTGTTTAAGTGAAAATGGATTTTTGCAGATCTACGATTTATTTTATATATGTATATAATTTCAAAGTAAAATAAGTATACATATTTTAAATGTTATAAAAATATATAGAAATATATAGAAATGTCAGAACTGTTGAAGTTATATATATATAAATTAGATTTCCACAAAATCTATATAAATTATTTTATATATGCGGTTAGAAGAGGATAATAAATACAATTTACTAATTTGTTTAAAATAATTTATTTAGGTGATTAAATTGTTTAATGTACTCATATAATTATTTTAATTACGAATAATATTTGTTATAAGGAAATATGTTTAGAATAAGCGATTAAGCCCAAATTAAATTATTAACTAATTAAATTAGAAAAAAGGGAAAATAAAATGTTCGATTAATTCAAATGTTAATAAATCTTAAATTGTTTATACAAGGTCAAAATGGTGGAGAAATCAAGCCGGAATGGAAATGGTTTGCAAAACGGAAAGCAAAGGTGAGTTAATCTCACTCAGTTAAATTTAAATTTAAATTTAAATTTAAGTAATTAAATTTAAATAATTGTTTGAATGGCTGAATTGATTGATGTGGTATAGTATGATATTTTGAAATTGGCATATTATATTGTGCTAACATTTGTGAATGCAGGGAAAACAGGTTGGAGGGATCCAACTGGACCCCTCACATTTATTTAAATTATTCAATATTCTCCGTTTGATTATTTGATATCCTATGATGAGCTATATTGGAATATTGAATGTATGGTTTGATTGGATATTCGGGTATAATGAATTACCAAAATATATGAATTGGATTGTTGAAGGAAATTAAAAGGAAGTAAATTTGTAAGCGAAATAATTATAGAAAGTTTGAATAAATTAAGAATAAATTGAAAAGAAATAGAAGTAATATGCAAATAATAATAACTTCGAGTATGAAGAGAAATGTAATTTTTAATAAAATGAAATTAATGAATTGTAAACTTAAGTTATATCAATATAAGAAAAAAGAATTATTTTAAAATTCAAAGTTTAAATTTATTTAAAAGAATTAAGAAGTAATTGAGAAATCTAAAAATTGAAATTTTTAGTTAAAGTATTTTTAAATTGTAATCAAGAAATGAAATCTGAAATTAATAGATTCCGAATTAAAAGGAAATAAATTGGAAATCAATTTGGGAAATTGATTTAAGTGATTGAAGTTGGAATTCTCCCTGGATAACCAAGTACGTTTTCAAAGTAAATTTTTAAATATAAGTTAAAAGATTAAAAGTTGTTTAAAAAGCAAGTGTGGAAAATTTCTTATTTCTAATATTTAAGTTCTTAAGTAAGTATTTCTCTTTATCTATTATAGCAGTAAATATTCAAAGAATGCCTTAATATTTTGTTTTTAAAAGTATAAATCTGGTTTTATATTTATTAAGTAACCTTATTTTCAAATATTCATTTAATATGTGTTTTTAACAAATTATTGAAATAGTTTCAATTTAAATATTTTGAAGGTATATATTTCAAAGTAAAGTGTTTTAAATTATTTTTAAAATCTAGTTTTGTGCTTGGTAATTTCAGATGAGATAGAAAATACTTGGGAAAGTTTATACTGGAAAGAAAGAATGATTTGAAAACTGTTTTCAAAGGGTTGAAAATAGAAATATATCTTGGGAAGATATTTGGCAGGTAATAAATAATTTGGAAAATTATTTCTTGGTTGATGGTTGTTTGTGAATGTTAATTGATAGTTAAATAACCGACTATCAATATTGGCCAAATGCGTTGATCGTTTCGAAGAGACCGGGATCGAGATTTATTTCTCGAAAACCACTTCGATCCGGTTTGTACGTTTCGTGAAAAACGATTTTGGATTCGAAGATGGAGCAATGAAGTGCAAGGGCTAGTCGCTACTAATCCTGAGGATATTTCCAAAATGGATGTAGTAGGAGTAGTGCCTTCGGTTCCGTTCAAACCTGGGACGGACTTGTATGGACGAATGCTTGCGAAACATCGTCAGGTGGACGATGGGGATTCTAAGTGAAACGTTCTTAAAAGGTAACGCTTAGCCTCAAGCCTCATCAACCGGGAATGACTGAAAATCAGGGGATATGCAGCAAGGTTAGGTGGGTCATGCCCAAGCAGGACAAGATATTTCCCCTGTCTAGATGTCCCTTATATATCTTTCGGCTTAGTGGGTGGTTGGTCGCGCCAACCACGGGGTTTATCTTGTTCGGGACTGTTCAGTAAGGAATGGTTCCGGCCTTGTGTTGTAGGGGATGAAGGGAGTAATCCTCGGTACGGTGATCTAGGCCCCGTACTGTGACAGGTGGTACCCCAGTGCCTAGTCATTAGTTGGAAATCCATTCTCCCTACGAGCCTTGTACGAGTTTTGTTTGTATTACCCACTTTTGTGGCTAGTAGCTGGAATTTAATAATGTAACAATTTCGGCTATTTTATAAGTATTTGTATATAGAACCTATTATAATATCAGAGGATTTCTATAAAAATTGTTTTAGCTATCATAAGGTAAAAACCCGACATGTTTATTTGTGGCGTGGTCTTACGAGATGCTTTTATTTTCAAAGAATTTTTGAAACTTTAATAATCAATTGGGTGTGATTTTCTCACGCTGGTATTCCAGACTGACTCGGGTGTTATTTAACTGTAATGCTCGGGTCAGACCGAGTATTATAGAATACAGGATATGATGCTGTGGAGTTCAGGAGACGAGCTGGATGATGATACGTATTCTCGTACTTGTATATATATATATTTCCGCTGTGTTGAGTTGTTGTGTACCCATTGTATGTTATTGATGTGAGTTGTGACTGATGTACTCTGATGATGTAATATATGTAAACTGATATATTTGATTTTGAGTAAAGATTATTTATTATCTATTATATTTTATTCCGCTGCGATGGTTAGATTCTGATGTTGATTTTGTTTTCTCTTCTTCTACCTCTTCTTCTTTAACCCAAATGGTTCGTATTTCTGTATAACTTGAGTTGATTTAGGTAGAATAGTGTTGACTCAAGGGGTACGGATTTGCGGGCTGTTACATTTTGACTATAGGAAGGTTAAATGGAAATATTTCAAGTGTTAATATAGTTTGTAAAATATCCCGTTAAGGATATAAGGTTTGAATTTGTTTTCAAACACTAGAGGAAATTTGAATATATATCCGTGTAAGGATATTTGAAATTAATATTTTGAAAATATTCATTAAATTAGGCCTAATGACTGCTTTTGCATGTTATTTGATAGTTAAATAACTGACTATTAGACCTGGCCTAATTCAGTTATCGTTTCGAAGAGACCGGGATTGGATTTAATTACCTGAAAACCACTTCAATCCAATTTGTGTGTTATGAATTGTGATATCTTAAAGATAATGGAGATGGCGATTTGGAAAGAGATTTAGTTTGTTCATACGCCGAACAACTTGTATGGGTGAATGCTATTATTGCATTGCTTGCTGGGAAGGCAGTGTTAGAATTCCAAGTATATCAATGTTATTCCAAAAGTAAAACGTAGCATCAAGCCTCATCAACCGAGAATGACTAAAACAGGGGAGATGCAGTAGGGCTAAGTGGGTCGCACCCAAGTAGGGTATGTTATCAATTTTCTAGATACCCATGAATATATTATAAAATTATGGATATTATTATGCATGGAAAAGAGAGCGCTCCATAAGGGTGTGAACACCT
The DNA here is from genome assembly GCA_030765085.1 of Allium cepa. Lineage (NCBI taxonomy): Eukaryota > Viridiplantae > Streptophyta > Magnoliopsida > Asparagales > Amaryllidaceae > Allium > Allium cepa. The sequence goes on from CM060932.1 coordinate 916,990,462, forward strand.
GGGGCAATAACATATTTGGCACTATCCAAGTTAGGGGTTGACCGGTCCTATGTTGGAAGGGGTTCCAAGTGAAATCCTCGGTACATTATTCTAGAGATGTACTACGACAGGTGGTACCCCAGTAGCCTAGTCATTGTATGGAATCTAATATCCACTACGAGCATGTACGGTTTTGATTGTGTCCAACTATGCTAAAACGTGAGATGCAAGCATTTCAGCTATTTTCTAATTTATTTTCTATAGACAATATTGTAATAACAATGATTTTGAGATAAAATGTTTTGGTATCGTAAGGTAAAAACCCATCGTGTTTATGTGTGACGTGATCTTAGGAGATACCTTTGTTTTTCAAAGGATTTTGAAAATAGTAATAATTAAAATTAAATGTGTTTTCTCATACTGGTTTTTCAGACTGGCTCGGGTTTATTTTATTATAATGGTCCGGTCGGACCGAGTCTTATAGATTCAGATTAGGATGCTATGGAGCTCAGGAGACGAGTTGGAGGATTTTAGTTGTATATCATATACTTGATTATATTCTGCTATATGCGTAGACTATATAGTCGGACTGGTAAGGACAAGTCATAATAACTGTCCATATTAATGTATTAATTGTTGTACTCTTGTATGTATATTTATAGTTATAGTTTCTTTGGTATAAAAATCTGTTGTTGTGTATTATATTTTGATTCGCTGCATTATGAGATTCTCTGTATTGTTGTTTCTGTTTTTCTCATCTCTTTCTTCTACACCCCTGATGATCTGGTATTTTCAGCACTCGATTGCTCGGCATTCTATACAGTGAACATGTTAATGTCGATTTTCAAGGATCGAAAATCTCGGTCATTGCATTTGGTACCGGACTGAAGGTTAAGCGAGAACTATTAGTCTGTGAAATGATGGTTTTGATGACAACAACCTTAGAATAGGATTATAAAATATAAATACTAATATTACAGTTTACAAATAATATGTATATGCAGGATTTAACCATGCAGGTACCAAGAATGAAGACTATACAGTATAGAGATTCAAGATATCAAGATTGAAGACTCACGAGCATCAAAATTATCAAGAGTTTAAGATTTCAAGTAACTTATTTTTTAATTTTAATTAGAAATTTTGTTAAAACTCCCAGAAAGCACTGGCATCTTAAAATCCAATTCATTCGTGGAATGGAATCCACTTCGAGCCTGTTAAAGGGATGGAACCCTAAGTAGGATGGAATCTACGGAAAATCTAGTGGAACATTGTTTTGTATCCGCTAACTTTTATTCAAAATGATTTTACAAAATTATATCATGTTTTCAAAATGTTTTCAAAACCTTCCTTTTAAAAGAATCAAAATCATCTATCCTGGTTTTAATACTTTTAGCCTCAAAATAATCTTTAATTTCAAAATCAAATTATCTTTTAGTAATAATATATTTAACTTTTAATATTTATACTTAGATTTAAATAAAAAATTATAGTAAAATTTTATATATACCAAAATATTATTCTCTATATTTATTTATATATTTTAACTATAGTTAAGTATATTTATAAAAGTTTAAAATAGTTTTAATATAAGGTAAAATATAGTTTCAAAGAAAAACAAAACACCAAAATTTCCTTTGGGATGTCGATATGCTCAATACACCCATGTCGACATAATGTCAGTTAATTTCAAAAGAAGTGTTTATTCGTCATATATCTTCATGAATGGACATGGCTGTTGTTCTTCTATAAATAGGGCTGTTTTCAACGAATTTTTAATCATATTTTCTAGTTTTCATTTCTCTTCTTCTTCCATATTTCTTTATACTTATTCCTATCATTACTCTGCCGAAATCAACATTGAATCTAACTAGATTATCTCTGGTTTGATTCTCTATCACTATCTCAACAAGATCCTCGGTGCTATTCAGAGTTATAGGCTTCTTTGTAATCAATTAAACGAGAAAAGGTGTAATTGTGGCCTTGGAAATCAATCAAGAGAAAAAAGCTGTGATTGTAGCCTTGGAAATCAATTGGGTGAACTTGTTGCCCGTGAAATCAAGTATCTTTACCCAGAGGATTGTGAATTTCGAGGGTGTACCCCGTAGCCTTAAAATCGAGGGTGTAATTGTAAAATTGATTTTGAAGGGAAATCCGTACTTGTGTGCGGGACTGGATGTAAATCTGATTTTTGAGAATGTTTTTAAAATGGCTATGTTTGTTAATACTAGTTTAGAAATATTCGGATCATCATTGTCGCATGAGTCTGCATATAATCAATGTTCAAATTCAAGTTGTCTACCAAAATTGTTTGATGTGCAGGAAACATGCTTTATGGGAGTTGAGGAAGCAATCCACAACGGTCAAATTGTGCAGATCAAAAAGAACTAAGGGATATTCGATAGTGGATGTTCTAGACACATGACTGGCAATCCAGATATATTGAATGATATAATATACAAAGATAGAGGACTGGTTAACTTAGGAGACAATTCAAAAGGATATGTGATTGGCATCGGCAAAGTCCGTAGCTCTGAAACTCCTATTATTACTAATGTTTTGCTAGTTAAGAATCTGAAACATAATCTGCTAAGTATAAGTCAACTCTGCAATAAAGGATATAAAATTAAATTTGAAAAAGATAAGTGTTACATTGAAGATAATAATTCAACCATAATATTTGAGGGAATTAGGAAAAAGAATATTTATATTCTTAGTATGAAAATTTCAAATGATAACTTGTGTCTTTTAGCAAATACAAGTGACCCTTGGATTTGGCATAAGAGATTTGGGCATTTGAATTACAAACTCTTATCTAGACTGTCAAAACTTGATCTACTAAGAGGTCTCCTTAAAATAAATTTTAAAGTAGATAGTCTATGTGATGCATGTCAATTAGGAAAACATAGAAAAAGTTCTTTTAAATTAAAAGATATGATTTCAACCTCAAAACCTCTTGAATTACTTCATCTTGATTTATTTGGTCCGTCTCAAATTCTGTCAATAAATCATAGTAAATATGCTTTTGTAATTATAGATGATTATTCTAGATTTACATGGATAATATTTTTGAAACATAAAAGTGATACTTGTGAATGTTTTAAGAACTTTACAAAAAGGATTCAAAACCAACTTTCTCTAAAAATTATAACCGTTCGTAGTGATCACAGTGGTGAATTTGAAAACGAAAAGTTTGAGGAATTCTGTAATAAAAAGGGAATAACTCATAATTTTTCATTTTCAAGAACTCCAAATGGGTAGTAGAACGTAAAAATAGGACGATTCAAGAGTGTGCGAGAACTATGCTTTCAGATAGTAAATTACCAAAGTATTTTCGGGCTGAAGCAGTTGTTACCGCCTGTTATATTTTAAATAGAATCTTAATTAGACCTTTAACTAATAAGACATCTTACGAACTTCTTCATAGAAAGAAACCTAAAGTATCTTATTTTAGAATTTTTGAAAGTAAATGTTTTATTTTAAATACTAAAGATAACTTAGATAAATTCGATCCTAAATCTGACAAAGGTATCTTTATCGGATTTTCTAATAAAAGTAAAGCATATAGAGTATTTAATTTAAGAACTAACACCATCGAAGAAACAATGCATGTTTCGTTCGATGAAAATTTCAAAATTTTTGAAGATACAAATGATGAAGAGGATTTAATCACTCAAGATCAAGAGTCAACTGAAACTTATAATGAAATTGATCATCCTAATAAAAGGACTAAACTTTTAAAAGATCACCCTATTGAAAATATACTAGGAGATATGCAATCTATTGTTAAAACTAGAAATCAACTAAGTCAAATGACTAATGTAGCTTTTATATCAACTATCGAACCCAAAAATCCAAAAGAAGCATCAACTGATGATTCATGGATTTTGGCTATGCAAGAAGAATTAAATCAGTTCACCAGAAATGATGTTTGGGAACTTGTTCCTAGACCTGAAAATAAAACTATAATTGAAACTAAATGGGTTTATAAAAATAAAATGAATGATCAAGGAGAGGTAGTTAGAAATAAAGCTCGATTAGTCGCTCAAGGTTATTGTCAAGAAGAAGGAATATATTTTGATGAAACATTTTCTTCCGTAGCACGATTAGAAGCCATTAGGATTCTATTTGCTTTCGCGAATCATAATAATTTCAAATTATTTCAAATGGATGTTAAAAGTGCATTTTTAAATGGTTTTGTAAAAGAGGAAGTATACGTTGAACAACCACCACTTTTTGAAAATGAAAAATTACCAAATCATGGTTACAAACTTAAGAAAGCTTTATATGATCTAAAACAAGCTCCTAAAGCCCGGTATGATAGACTAAGATCTTACTTATTACAATCAAACTTTGAAATTGGTAAAGTAGATAATACTCTTTTTATTAAAAGAAATAAAAATTATATTCAACTAGTCAAGTCTATGTAGATGAGATCATTTTTTGATCAACTAATTTTGAAATGAATAAAGAATTTTCTGAAATAATGACAAAAGAGTTTGAGATGAGTCATATGGGTGAATTAAATTTCTTTTTAGGATTACAAATAAAAAAATTAGATAATGTATCTTTATTAGTCAATAAAAATATGCTAAAGACCTAACTAATAAATTTGGTTTGACTACTGCGAGTGGAAAGCCCACTCCCATGGCAACCAATGAGTATCTTAGTAAAGAAGATCTCTCGATAGATGTCGATCAAAAATTAAACAGAGGAAGATTGGATCACTACTCTATATTACTGCTAGTAGACCTGATATCATGCATAGTGTTTGTCTCTGTGCAAGATATCAATCCCAACCTAAAGAGACCCACTTAAGAGTCGTAAAACGTATCATAAGATATGTTAAACACACCTTTGATTATGGCTTATTTTACCCTAAAAATGATTCTTTTGGCTTAATATCTTACTGTGATGCTGATTATGCTGGTTGTAAATCAGATCGAAAAAGCACAAGTTGAACTTGTTATTTTTTGGGGCATTCTCTAATTTCCTGGTTTAGTAAAAAGAAAAACATAATTTCTTTATCAACAACTGAAGCAAAAAATATTTCTGCTGCTTTGGCTTGTTCTCAAGTAATATATATGCAACAAACTTTAAAAGATTATGGTTTAAATTTGTCAAAATCACTAATTTATTGTGATAATACTAGTGCGGTAAATTTATCCAAAAATACTACTCAACATGCTCAAACTAAACATATTGATATAAGACATCATTTTATCAGAGATAATATAAATAAGGAAGTAATTACTCTAGATTGTATTAATTCCGAAACCAAATTGGTGATATATTAACAAAAACATTAAATGAATCTATATTTACTAAATTAATAAGAGAATTAGGTATTTGTTCAATAACTGAAATATAAAAAAAATAACAAAGTATAATTAAAAATTAGATCAAATAAATTAAATAGAAAAAATTCAAGCACTATGTCAACATGAACCTCATGTCAACATACAACGATTTTTTTTTTTTGAAATTTTTCCCACCAAAATTCAAATAATTGGTTATATATTCTTCTCATTTTCGAAATTATATTCATTCTTTCTGTTATTTCTCTGTTCTATCTTCTGAAATTAAATAATCAATGGCCTCCTCTTCCAAATAAAACTTAAATTCAGCCTTTTCGTTCCCTTCTCCTACTTCTGGACCGTTTCAACGAACAACACTCGCTCGAGTGACGAAAATGGAGGATTCTCTGAAGAATGCACTTCAGTTAATGACTGAAATCCAAGTGATGCAACTTTGAATGGCCAAAGAACAAGAGAGGCAAGGCAAAATCCTTAGGAATTTGCAAAAAAATTCTAATGGATAACCATGCTAACCCAATCTTGATTGACGAAGACTCTTCAGGAGATCAAGTACAAGAGGCCAGCGAAGAAGAAGAAGAAGAAGAAAAAGAAGTCCCCATGGAAGAAGTGCACACGGAAGATGACGACAAAGTCGTTTGCGTTGGTGAAGTGTGCTTTGACGAAGATGGAAATCTTGTCGAACAACGTGGAAATTTCTGTTTTCACTATCCAAATTGTTCGATTCATGGATCTTCCATTTTCAAAGACACTCATTAGTTTCTTTTCTCTTTTTCCTATTATTGCATGTTCTTCCTTACGTTTTCTACGAAAATGTAAATATAACTATATAATTAATGAATAATTTGTATTCTTATATGTGTTATTATATGGAAACTTAGTTAGGATAGTTGGTAGTTTAGGACTAAGTTTTAGTCTTAGATCCAAGTGTTGATTATTTATGATAAAACTATCATTATAATCACATGTCATAGAATATTAGATATAGGGGGAGTGATATAGTTTGAAGTTATATATTCAAAGTTAGTTTTTGCTGATGACAAAAGGGGAGAAATATAAAATAGGATAGTTAGGCATAGATTAAGGGGGAGTTATTAGGATAGAAGTAATATTTTATAAACAAAGGCTGTCATCATCAAAAAGGGGGAGATTGTTAGTCCGTGAAATGATGATTTTGATGACAACAACCTTAGAATAGGATTATAAAATATAAATACTAACATTATAGTATAGAAATAATATGTATATGCAGGATTTAACCATGCATGTACCAAGAATGAAGACTGTATAGTATAGAGATTCAAGATATCAAGATTGAAGACTCATGAGTATCAAAATTATCAAGAGTTCAAGATTTCATGTAATTTATTTTTTAATTTTAAATAAGAATTTTGTTAAAACTCCTAGAAAAGCACTGGCATCTTAAAATCCAATTTATTCGTGGAATGGAATCCACTTCGAGCCTGTTAAAGGGATGGAACCCTAAGTAGGATGGAACCTACGAAAAATCTAGTGGAACATTGTTTTGTATCCACTAACTTTTATTCAAAATGATTTTACAAAATTATATCTTGTTTTCAAGATGTTTTCATAACCTTTCTTTTAAAAGAATCAGAATCATCTATCCTGGTTTTAAATACTTTTAGCCTCAAAATAATCTTTAATTTCAAAATCAAATTATCTTTAGTTTTAAACTATCTTTTAATAATAATATATTTAACTTTTAATATTTATACTTAGATTTAAATATAAAATCATAGTAATATTTTATATATACCAAAATATTGTTCTCTATATTTATTTATGTGTTTTACTATAGTTAAGTATACTTATAAAAGTTTAAAATAGTTTTAATATAAGATAAAATATATTTTCAAAGAAAAACAAAACACCAAAATTTCCTTTGGGATGTCGACATGCTCAATACACCCATGTCGACATAGTGTCAGTTAATTTCAAAATTTGAATTTCAAAAGATGTGTATATTCGTCATTTCTCTTCACGAATGGAAGTGGCTGTTGTTCTTCTATAAATAAAGGCTGTTTTCAACGAATTTTTAATCATATTTTCTGGTTTTTGTTTCTCTTCTTCTTCCACATTTCTTTATACTTATTCCTACCATTACTCTATAGAAATCAATTGGGTGAACTCGTTTCCCGTGAAATCAAGTATTTCTACCCAGAGGATTGTGAATCTGGAGGGTGTACCTCGTAGCCTTGAAATCGAGGGTGTAATTGTACAATTGCTTTTGAAAGAAAATCTTTACTTGTGTGCAGGACTGGATGTAGGGTAACTACGAACCAGTATAAAATCTGATGTGTTCTTTCCTTTACTGCTTTTACTTTATTTTTGCATTTGTGTTTGATTCTGTGATCATATTTGTGTCTGAATATTGCATACATTTGTGTTCAAATTAATATAAAAAAATTAAAAAGATTTAATAATTCCTTAAAACACTATTCATCCCCCACCCCCTCTAGTGTTTATCCTAGCCTTAAGATCTGTAATCCGCATTTCTCACAAGAACCTTGGCTTTGATAAGGATTATTCATTAGAGATAGGGTTAATAGTACCCTAGAATGAGTTGAGTGTAATAGTAAATATGAGTACGTATTTGTTAGTGAATGCAAATTATTCTATATCGTGTTGACTTATCAATTGAGTGGTTTACGAATTATGGTTGAATTGTGGGACACCACGAAATCGATTGGAATTTTTAAACACTTGAACCAGATAAACCGACATAATATTGTTTTGAAGCGGGTAAATGAAATAATTTTACCCAACTATATTTTGAGATGGGAAAAATAATTTTCAAAAATTATTATAGTAAATTTGGAGTGTTGGTTGTTGTTATTAGATTATAATAATTGAAAAGGTTTATATAACCAAATAGAGATTGTATAAATCATATTTATACAAATGAGTTAAACTAAAAATGGAATAAAAACTAGAATTTGGAGATTAAAATTCTGGAAAGTTTGGAAAATATTTTCCGAAGAGTTGTGAAAATTAAATAGCATTATTTTTGGAAAAATATTTGAATAGAAAATATTTTTAAATGGATTTTGGAAGTGATAAGGCACTGAACTCACTTCAATCACTGGAAAATAATCTTGGTAATGACTACAACATCATCAGTATTCATTTTCAAGCTTCGAAGTTTTGGATTTCTACCGTAGTAATTTGATTTGGAAACTTTTGTTGAAAAACAAATGTTGTTTTAGAAATTCCAAGAAAGTTTATTTCGGATAAAACCAAGTTTGAATTTAAAATTTCAAGAAGATGGTTTATTAAAACAAAGAGTTGTGTATAAATATGTGTGTGTGTGTGTGTGTGTATTATTTCAAAATGTTTTGAAATAAAAACGGGTGTTTAGATTCTGGAGTTTCCATTTAAATGATTAGTGAAACCGAAAGAAGATAAGTTTTTGAAATTATAACCTGGAAATGTGAATTTCGATATGAAATTAAAATTTTAACTTGAGCTAGTTAAATGTATTTAGCTAGTAAATGGATGGAATGAAATAAAAAAGCCAAGTTAATAAAGTTGAATTGGGTTGGATATGTTATCAAAATTGAAGTGAATACAATTTTGAATATTAAAGTGATACGATAACTATAAGTTATAATGATTAAACAAAAATGAACTCAAGTGAAGAATTCATGGAAATGGCAAATGAATAAGTTGTATAACCCATAAATTAAGGAAATGAATACACACACACACACCAAATATGTTAGTCTTATTAACAAAATGGGATCAAGTACAATATATGAGTTTGACAAAATTAGCTAAGCAGTAGGAAAAATGTAAAATATGGAAGCCTAAGAGATACTATAACTGAAGCCCATAGCAAGTCTTGAATTTCCAACAGAAAAGATTAGTTAATTAAAAATGGAATGACTTGGAAGTACAACTAAAATATAGAGTTAAATCTAAAAAAACATATAAAGAAATTAAATTAATTCAAAACAACTTAAAACATCACAAACCATTTCCTAAAGAAAGGGGCATATGTTACAATCAAACATGAAAACAATCCGGAACAATGCATCCCGATTGAATTAAAATTTGTATAGAGTAAAGAATCAATGGAAAAAAATTTGATTATTGCATTCCTTTTAGAACAATATGTTAGTAACAAAATAAAATTTAGTTGGTACTAGGATGACCTTCTTACCAAATTATAATAGGACAATCTCAGTTAGCTTAATTTACCAAAAGGAAGTAAGAGGATGTTTTATTTCTTCATGAAAAATTTGATGATCACTGAATTCCTTGGTATAAAATGCCTTTCAAATTGCATAAGGTCTTGATGACTTCCTTGGAAAGATGCTACTTTCCATGTAAACTTAGAAAAGTAATAAACAAAGATTTCCAGTTTTTGCTAAAGTGATAAGTATATGTGCCCGATTGTGTCAACTTGTTATTTGATATATTCCGATTTGGTTTCGACTGCTCATTAATGTACATACCAAATGGTAATGGATAATCGTTGGGTCAAATAAATGCAAATTTGGAGTTGATTATAAATTGAAGTTAAACTCAAGTCAAGTTATATAAGTCAATTTTGAAATTTAAGATTAACTCGAGTTAAGTAAAGTGAAATGGAAATTGGGTTGAAATAGAAATGAACTCAAGCTATAAGGTTGAAGACTCAACCTAGGTATAAATAAACCAAGAATAGTTTAAAATGTTGAATTGAATATGAATTGTAGTAAATTAATTAATAAATTTGGACATGAGTTTTGAAACAGAATTAAACGAGTTTTGAAATAGAAAGATGAAATGAAATTGGTAACTAATAAAAATCCTTATGTGTTGACAATATTTAACAAATCTGAAATTGGTTTTAGCAGCCTGTAGAGCAAATGTAATTTGCTCCATAACAGATTTGTTTCGATGATTTCGAAGTATGTCATACCTATGTATATTCTTGTAAATATATATAATCATGTTGTTTTGATTAAAACAATAACTTAGTAGCTCACCTGAATATATGACTGTACTTGTTGTCTTAACAACATGGTTTCGTGTTATAAGATCATATAGTAGCAACTTTTCTTACCTTAAATGATTGAATGTAAATTAATAGAAAATTGATAAACTGATTTGGAATTAATTTAACATAGCTATAAACTGGAATGGTTATTTTATCAAATGAATATCCCCAAATTTGCATGAGAAAAAAAAATGTTGTTTGAAGTGAACGAAAGTAAACAAAATTTTGTGAATCAATGAAAAGTGAATAAATTGATTTAGAATCAATTTGATATGGATATGAATATATATTATGTGTAATACAAATGGGATGCAAGTATTAGTTGTGAATCATTCGAATTGAATGGAACGATATATAAATCCATCGAAAGTAACTAATTTAGTGTTGGAACCTTGTGATTATTTATAAAGACCTGATATGTCATGTTTTACAGTTTGAACTATGTGTTTAAAGTAGAAAAATGCCTATAATATTATATAATTTCATAAATTATGAAATTGATATGTTTAATTAAGTAAGTACAGGTACAAGGAGGCTATTTGTCTAGATTTGGGTTGTGAAATTTGCATATAGTAAGCTCACTCGCTCATAAACGCTAAATAAAGATATGTTTTTGGATTAAATATAGCGATGATATAAATCTTGATATATATTGTGTTTCCGACCATTTCGATCGATGTATATATTTTTATCACACTGCGAAAAGCCCTCCTTACAAAGGAGACTCTGTCAAAAAAAACTGGGAATTTAGGTTGTTAGAAATTTTTTTAAAAATTTTGTTAACTAAAAAGTTGACTTTTGACTTTTTCATTGAAAATATGATAAAGGATTTTGATTTAGAAATAAAAACTAATTGTTTTAAATGGAACTAAAGGATTTTGGAAAAAATGAAATATCGAGTTTTAACTAAGTGGGTTTTGATAATTTAATGGGTTTGAAAAATTATTCCTACCTTAGCAATTTCGGGGACGAAATTCTTTTAAAGGGAAAGGAATGTAACGACCCAAATTTTTAGTCGCTTGATTTTGCACATTTAATTTTTTTTAAATGTTGAATTTGAAATGTAAATGGATTCTAGTACGAAATTTAACGATCGAATAAAGGGAATAAGATTTAAATTTTAAATATAGCGATTTATCGTAATACGGAAATTGTGAATAATTGAAAATTGAGTTGAATAGGAATCAAAACGATTTATAATATTGATATAAATTCTATTTGAATTATAATTTTATTTATAAGTTTTTAAAACTGGAATTTCAAGTGATTTCGCCAATTTTTGAAATCGTTGATTTAACCGACGCGTTAAAATAGCGATCCGACGCACAGTCTTGGAATTCGATAAAACCAGTTCCATTAGATACGTAATACTGTATTATTACTAGATTTCAATTTTTGTAGCATTTAGAGTTACGTTTGGTCGTATGGAATAGAAACACGTTGAAACTAATATGAAAATTTAATATTACAATTGGATTCAAAAAGGTATCTTCCATATACGATCGAGTTAGACCTCGAGATTAGTTCCTTTGGGTCCGGAATAAGGACATAACATTAGAAACACCATGCGGCATGCCTCCATAGGAGTTTAGGATTTTAAAGTACCTTAAACGAGATATTTTGTAAATTTTATACTAAAATAAATTGCAAAGTCAAACATTGGGCCGACCTAACCTACCTACCAGCCACCTTAGTACGTACGAAGCTCCCATCCATCATCTTTAAATTGTGAATATTTCCCCTTCTTCCTAAAATCAAAATTAGTTTGATTCATATACAAAAAATGAAAGAAAAAAAATGAAATCGCAATGGTCTCATAAACCTAGAGGTTGCATGCACGAGCAAAGGGCGGCGATCAGATGCTCGTGTTGTTGAAGATTACGATGACCGTTGGAAACCTGAACTCGACTAAAACTCGTGATGCATGGAGTCTGATGCTCTCTACTACCATGCCTACTATTTACAATAGGCATATTATATGCCTAAGATGTTGTAGTTGTCACATCTACCTGAGATGAGATAGTCTGAAGGAAACTGAGCTGTCATGTTTGCCTAAGTCGAAGACAATATATTATTGAGTTGACCTTGCAATTCGATTATGATGTTGTGTGAAGTGACTGTCAAGATGCATTCTGGTGATGGGTTGTGACGTCCCTAGTCAGCTTCAAAACTTAATGTTTGTGATTTCCTAAGTCAATGAATGATGAAGCCTTGAACCTGATGTTCATCGTGGTGGAGAAGGAAGACGTGCAGCCCAAATTCATCTAAATATGGGATTAATTGATTAAAATTTATTATGTATCTAATCGAAAATTTTATTTTATTAATGAATCGATATCCTATAAATATTATAATGTTTTCATACGAGGTTGGAAATCGAACAAAACAAGTTGTATTTCAATCGTTATTGCGAAATCTACGCATTTGAGCTAAATTGGAATTGATTGGAGCTAGAAGGGATTTGAATCAAAATTAAATGCCTGTTTGATTTTAATTCGAACCGGAACGCTTCGTCGACAACAAAGAACAAAGATGAGTAAATCTCACTCATTTGGATAATTAGCTTTAATTTAAACAGTTAAAACTATTATTGGTTGATTGGATGAATTTATAAATTATTATCATTTGGATATTGTTATATATATATAGTAGCATATATATTAGTAGTTGTATATATTTCCTAAAGTTGGAGCGGACGAGCCCCTACGTGCCCCACGTAATAGCGGATGACCCTATATTATCGTGATATCCACCTCGAAGTGGGATTGGTATTTTATGTTATCTAACATCTATGGATGCAAAGAAAACAGGTTAGAGGGATCCAACTGGATTCCTCAAATATATTTATTGATTATTTATCGTATATGGTAATATATGATGGAATTGAATAATCTGTTATTGTTTGTTGTGAGAGTTGAATGTTTGAATGCTATAGTATCATTGGCCTGAATTTTAATATTTTAAATACCATAAGTATTAGGTTTAAATTTGAAGGAATTAAATGTGATTTTGGATATAAAAGTATTTATATCAGAATGTGGATTATCTTAAAGAAATTGATTTGGATAAAACAATAATTGATTTCCGGTTGTACTTAACTATTCGTGAAAATATTTAGATAGAATCTTAAAATTATTTTTATAGGGGATTTTTGTTAATGGATTTTAAAGTGATATTTCTGGAAACATATGGATAAGAAGTTAAAAATTGATATTTAAACTAGATTTAAAGAATAAATGAAATTTTATAAGGAAATGGATTTACAAAAAAATTTATAATGAAGTTTATATTTGTAAACAAGTAAAATCCAAGCGAGTTATAAATTTATAAATAATGTTTATAAATAAGGGAAATGATATCAGTTGGTAAATTAGGGGTATAATTTCACAGTGTGAATTTATATCGAGATATGAAATAGGTTTTTGGGGGGAAATAGTGAATTCTATTTTTGAAATGTGAGAATAGTTAGGGAATCGAAATGAATTCGATGTGTTGTGAATCGAGAGGGATTTATAAATTGAAATTGGTTAATGAGATTTAAAAAAAATATTTTTATTGATAAGTTAAGTTTGGTTTAAAAGAAAATTTTCATTTATTAAACTATGTAATTTAAAACTAGTTAGTATTGGAATAATTCAGAAAGTAGATTTTTCAAATGTTTAATATTAATTGAAATGAATTCTAATTTTTATAATCAGCTTTGACAATTTATTTGTTTAATCAAAGAATGAATTGGAATTGAGTTATCAATGTTATTTAAAGTGTTTTAATATTTTAAATAATTACTTAACATATTTTTAAAATAGATTATTATTCTTTTAAAATACTTATATATATAGTTTTGAAATGATTTAATTATTTATAAATTCTTTCGAGATTTGGAAATGGGGTTACTTAACGGATATGACATTTATAGGAGAAGTCTTGAATCAAAATTCTGGAAATTTAAGTAAATTTCCGGACCATTGGAATAAGAGAAACTTCATAGAATGAATTAGAATTCATAAAAGAAGTTAGAATGTGTAGTTGGATATATTAAAGAGTATAATTCGTTTTTTTTGGAAATTTTAAAAGGAAATTAATAGTAATTCTGTAGGTTTAAGAGATAAGTGCGGAATATTTCCTAAGTATGGATATTAGAAATGATTTTGAAAACAAACTTATAATATTTTCCCTAAGTATTGAAATAAAGATTTGGAAATATTTTAGCAATGAAATTATTCTAATATGAATATTTTTCCTAAGTAATGAGTATTGCTTGGACTTGGAAATTATTTCTAAATATTGGAATAAAATGACTTGGGGTTGTTTTGACTATGGTAAGGATTAAACGGAAATATTTCAAGTGTTAACATGGTTGAAAAATATCCCGTTAAGTATATAAGGATTTGAATTTGTTTTCAAACGTTGGAATACTAGAAGAAATTTGAATATATATCTGTGTAAGGATATTTGAAACTAATACTTTGAAAAGATTTCATAAATTGGGTATAGTGACTGCTTTTCTGTGTTATTTGATAGTTAAATAACCGACTATCAAACATTCGCAAATTCATTGATCGTTTCGAAGAGACCGAGATTAGATTTAATTATCCAAAAACCAGTTCGATCCGATCTGTTTGTTATGAGTTATGATATCTCAAAGATATCGGAGATGATGATTTGGAAGGAGATTTGGTTTGTTCAGACCTATAACAGCTTATATGGATGAATGCTATCATTGCATTGCTTGCCGGGAAGACAGTGTTAGCATTCCAAGTATATGTATGCTATTCCAAAGGTAAAACGTAACCTCAAGCCTCATCAACCAGAAATGACTAAAACATGAAAGATGCAGCAGGGCTAAGTGGGTCGCATCCAAGTAGGGTATGTTATCACTTTTCCAAATACCCTCGGATATATTATAAAATTATAGATATGGTTGTGCATGGAAAAGAGAGCGCTCGATAAGGGTGGGAACACGTGGGGTGATAACATATTCGATACTATCCAGGTCAGGGGTAGGCCGGTCCTATGATGGTAAGGGATCCAAGCGAGGTCCTCGGTATATTTTTCTAGAGATATATTGTGACGGGCAGTACTCCAATAGCCCATTTATTGTATGGAATCCAATATCCACTACGAGCCGGTACGGTTTTGATTATGCCCAACTATGATGAAACATGAGATGCAAGCATTTTAGCTATTTTCTAATTTATTTTCTATAGACGCTATTATAATATCAGATGATTTTGATATAAAATATTTTGGTCGTAAGGTAAAAACCCATAGTGTTTATGTGTGATGTTGTCTTACGAGATACCTTTGGTTTTCAAAGGATTTTGAAATAGTAATAATTCAAATTGAATTTGTTTTCTTACCCTAGTTTTCAAGACTGACTCGAGTGTTATTTTATTATAATGCTCGGGTCAGACCGAGTATTATAGATTCAGGTTAGAATGCTATGGAGCTCAGGAGATGAGCTGGAGGATTTCAATCATACATCATGTACTTGATTATATTCCACTGTGTGTGTAGACTATGTAGTCAGCTTTGGTGAGGACAAGTTATAATAACTGTCCATATTGATATGTTGATTATTGTACTCTGATGATTCTTTGTATATTGACAGTTATAGTTTCTTTTGTATAAAAATCTATTATTATATATTATATTTTGATTCGCTGCGATTGTGAGATTCTATGTGTTGTTTCTATTTCTCTTCTATCTCTTTCTTCTACACCCCTAATGATCTGGTATTTTCGGCACTTGATTGCTCGGCATTCTATATAATGAACGTGTTAATGTCGATTTTCAAGGATCAAAAATCTCGATCAAGACATATTTCAAGTTCCATTCAATTAATTTTAGCAACATATTCTTTATTTAATTTTTTAGTTTCTTTATATTTGTCATCTAATTCCATGCCGAGTTCTAAAATTTCATTATAAGTGAGATTAGTGCATACCT
Source organism: Allium cepa (assembly GCA_030765085.1). NCBI lineage: Eukaryota > Viridiplantae > Streptophyta > Magnoliopsida > Asparagales > Amaryllidaceae > Allium > Allium cepa. Next base: position 917,006,710 of record CM060932.1, read on the forward strand.
CCTCAGTATTTTCCTTAAAGCATACATTAGCCTGTTCAGAATCACAATTGCTGTCACTATTTGATGATAAAGATGAATCTGAGTCATCCCAAGTTACCTGAAAAGCTCGTTTTCTTTACTTGAATTTCTCGAACTTGCCTTTATTTTTGTCATTATTGAGTTCTGAGCATTGTTTCTTCATGTATCTAAACTTGTCACACACAAAGCATTTGATCGTAGTTTGGTTAGAGGAATTTGAATTTCCTCTATTCGGGATCTCATCACTTTTTGAATTTTTTGAATTTGTTGTAATTTTTGGCAATAAATATTATCTCATCTTCATCTAAGTCTAAATTATTATCACTGGCTTGAAAGGTTGTATTTTTCTTCTCATTGATTTGTTCTTTTCTTTCCTGCAAATTTGCTTTGTACGACATCAATTTTCCTATCAATTCTTCAAATTTTAGTTGCGATAAGTCATTTGCCTCTTCGATTGCTTGCACTTTTCGTTCTCGTTCATTTGTTAAGGAAATTAAAATATGTGTAACTAGATCAAAATATGTTAATTTGACGCCAAATGCCATGAGATCATGTTGTATGGTTTGAAATTTAGCATACATATCACCAATGGATTCATTTGCTTTCATTTTAAGTGAAGAAAACCAATCTTTTAAAATGGAATCTTTATTTGTTTAACTTTATTAGTGCCTTCATAAGTGATTTGTAGTGTACGTAATATATCATATGCAGTAGTGCACAATATGACACGTGAGAATTCATTTTTTCAAGTGAACAAAATAAAACATTCATAGCTTTAGCGTTGTTTGTCACTGTGTTCTTCTAGCATCTGTCCAAGTGCTTATATCCATTTCTGGTACTACATAGTTAATTATGTTGCTTGCTATATTTTTAAACCATTTGCTTTCATGAAAATACGCATATGTATAGACCAGTAAGCATAATTTAATCCAGTGAATAGTGGTGGACATGCAGTTGATTGTCCTTCTTGAAATGTACTTGTCATATTAAATATGTTTCAATTACGGGTTACTTTGAATTGAGATAACCGTGTTCTAATACCAAATGAAAGAGTGTATGGATCGCGTATTTATATCTAATATGCAAGTGTAATAAAAAGCTATCATAACGGAGTAAAGTAAATAATAACAAAAAATATCACATTAGAGTTTTTATACTGGTTCAGACCTCCCGTCCTACGTCCAGTCCCGAAGCTCCTCTTCCACTTTAACTAGTAAACAACCCTCGCTTTGTCTGAAGGAATAGGCTTGATACAAAAGTTCTTTCAAAGACAAGTATGTGTTTCGGGAAACATTGATTTTGACCGCATAGTACAAATCTTCCTACAATCCCCTTTAAGTAGTATGTGTTCGTGAAGCTCTGCTTTTAGGAAGTAATAAAGACTGATATGTTTGCTTTTAGAAATTAAAATATGTAAAGAATATAGACATGAGATTATTCTTAGAATCTTTACATATTTATAGTTGTTGAAGAGTTTTTATGAAAAGTAGTATCCATTGGAGTTTTTCGTTTCAATCTAAAGGTTGCAATTATTGAATAGGAAGAGATGCGGTGAAAAATTATGGAAGCAACCGTTAAAATGAAGCATATGACTATTTATAGTTTATGGCCATTACTTAGCACAGACGTTTGTCCGTAACGTTCAGATGTCTGAGCTTTTTTTTAACATAAGCCAGACTTAGATGTTTGAATGTTTTGACAGACATCTGTTGTATATTCACTTTTAAAATCAAAAGCTTTAGTTAGATGTCTGATATATAATGTCAGACGTCTAATATATGACGTTTTCTATGCTCCAGCCTTTTGATATATGTGAAGAGTTGAAAAAATTATTCTGTGCAATGTTTGTGTTCAAAAAACTACTAAAGGAGATTTTACAAGTTATATATCTATGACAATAACACGCTACATTAGGTTTTCTAATACTTATGGTTCTTCTCCTTAACTAGTTATCTTCAAATTGAATTCTGAAGCTTCTACCTGTAAGTAAACGAAGTACATATTGTATGTGCATGATTGTATAGTTGTTGTCATCGAAATCATAGAATAATGGTTCCAACAGTTACAACAAGTTTGTACTTTGAACAAAATATCTCTTTTGTTTTTAAATTTAACAATTCATTTTATACATGATAGAAACAAAAATTAACAGTAGAGAAACATCCAAAATTGGTAGACTTTATGAAAGATGTCTTCATGACAAATATGGAATGAAGTAGTTCAAAAAAATGTTGAATTTGGGGAAAGAAAATAATCATGTAATCTCTTAACTTACACATAAAATATAATAAACTAGCATACACCAAAAAATAGTTTACGTACACCATCACTTTTACAAAATTACCCTTATTTTCATCCTCCTCGTCTTCCCTTCTGAAACCTTAAAACTCTTTTACACAAACTAGGAATTCCTAGCAAAAGAATTAGTAAATTCCATAAAATAAAATTTTATTTTTAGCACTAAAATTGTAGCTTCTTCAAAAAAATTAATGCAAATTCTTAATTTCATCAATATCAACTCTAATTTTAAAAGAAAAAAATTTAGACACTTTTGCATTAGGGTAGATAATTATGAAAACCGTCTTAGTTAATATTTTAGGTTTCATTAACTTTTTCAAAATTGTATAAATTTGGTCAAATATCATAGGTTTTAAAGTTTCAGTCATATGGATTATAATAAAAGGACTAAAAATTCAATTAGCAAGATAAGTAACTTAATCGTAGTTTTTCTTAACAAAATAATGGTGTACGTTAGGTGATTTTTGGTTTATGAATGGAATTTGCCAATTTTAAATAAATATGAAAAGATTTCAAAATATATTAATGGTTTTAGATACTTATACGCTAAATTATAAATCTAAATAAACATGAAAAGAAACTAAAACAAGGGAAAAACATACTAAGAAATTGACATGATGTATAGTCAAAATATGTTAAATGAAGAAAAGATTAATAAATTGTAGTTATTGAGAGTTGATGAAAAATCAAGATTCAATAAGGCAAAAAATCAAGACTGGTTAATAGCCCATTGTTTATTAATGAAACAACAAAATATTATAGGAGAATAAAACAATTTGAAAAATAATCGCGTTAACTTTTTTTAGAGAAATCTTACAAAATGAATAATAAATTGTCGCTTTTAAAGAATTTAAAACATATAAATCAAGAATAGAATGTGATTCTATCCAAAAAACAAATTATGAGAAAGAAGTATGGTAACTTAATCAAAAATTTATCAAAAGGAGGTGTTCAAGGTCAAATTTACGATTTTTTATTATTTAATTACTAGTACAACATACGATGGTGGAGAACCGACCGTTTGATTGAATAATTTCAAAAAAGAATATTTATTACAATTTTCCATTACTTTTATTTAAACATAAAATAATATTATGTTGGAATTTTTATTTAGAATTTTGGATTTGAATTTGGAATTAAAAAATTTAAAATATGAATTTTTAATCTAAATATTGGAATTCAAATTTGAATTTTGGATGAAAAATCCAAAATTGAAGATTTGAAGTTGAATTACCAAATTCGAAAACAAAATTTCAAATTTGATACATGAAATTGAAATTATAAGATCCTAATTTTGAAATGACGTTGTAAATAATGAGAAAACTGAATTTTATGATAATAAGACATGACAAAATAGAATTTGAAAACACATATTCTGAAAACTTGTTTTTTCCCTTGAAATTTAATTTTTTTCAAAAGGAAAAAATAATAATTAGAAAACCTCTTCGAAAATGGAAATACTCTATATGGAACTTGAAATTTTGAAAATTTTAGGGCTTGTTTGGTTTGCCATTTTCAGTTTTGGCCTTTTGGCTTTCCATCAAAACAAAAATACACATGATATATGTATTTTTAGAAAAGCAACCAATTTGAAAAATGAAGTTAACATACAAAATAAAAATAAATTTATTTTATTTTTCGTGTTTTGGAAAATAACAAAAACATGAAAAACAATCCAACGCCTCCCTTGTCCCTTCATCCGCATAATGAATTAATTTTTTTTCTTGGAACTACCAACTGAAGAATGACGGACCATTCATTATTGGGGGTGCAGGGCAATCTAGTGTGTAACTAGTGCAATGCACACGATGATATTGTTAAAATAAATTTTACTATGCAATATATGATAAATTAATCATGATATATTAATCAAAAATTAAAATGACAAGCAACGCTCGAATATAAAGTTGAGTGTTCAATCCTCGCTAACTATATACATTTGTAAAAATTGATGTTCTAACTCGAAAAAAAATTGTGAATTAAAATTGCTAATATTGTATATGTAAATAATTTATGTTTTTTTCTCGATGATAAAAATAATATATATTATATGACATTTTATTTATATGTATAAGTGAATAAGTAACTTTACCAGTTTGTTATATGATTATTGTATATATATTGAATTTTTATCCTTTTTAAAAGATTACAAATGGATTAATGTACACTAAATAATTGAATTTATTTAAATAATTTAAATAACGATCAAATAACTAATTAAATATAATAAGTTGAATGTACAAAAAATTGAAGAAAATCGAGAAGAGCTTTGTACATATTTGTAATTGAGAAGAACATTGGTCTTATGGTTAGCTTTACCTACATATGAAATTTTATCCATATTTAATTTTCATTTTAAAATAATTTTATCCTTGTAATTAACTATATATTTCATACTGTTATAGAAGGGTCATGCTTTCAACTTTGACAATTGCAAAATAATGTTATGTACCATATATTGAGTTATGAGTTGGGTAGTTAATATATAAAAAGTGATAATGTTTATATAATCTAATATTAGTCTAATCTGTATGTTCACATCATTGCATTATAATATAAATTTATATTGGTTGTTCAAAATGAAATTATGTTATGCAATGTACGATAATATTTTGAGATAAATCAGTCAGAAATTAAAAGAGTTTTCATTATTTATGTATACATTTTATGTTACGCGGTTTAAATATCTTTATATCTCCAAATAAAGAATAAATAATTTTATCATTCTTTCCATATATTATATGAATGTTGTATGTATTGAAATTCTCGTATTTTTATGATTTATTATATGCATTAGTGAATATTAATTAATCATATTTATTTAAGTAGTTTAAATTTACAATTACATAATTAGTTAAATATATGGACTTGAATGTAAAATATTAGAAGATAATTGAGAAGAGTTTCAACGTAATTGTAAAAAAAAATTAGGTATTTGAAGACAAAAGAATTTTACAGTGCAATGTATGATAAACTCATTTCTCAAAATGAAATTATTATTGTTATTAACGTGTATAATTTATGTTATGTGATTTATATATACTTTCATCTAAATGATTTTGTTAACTAATTTGTTGATGTGCACGTAGTATGCATGTTGAAAACTTTCATCTTTTAGATTTATTAATAAATATAAGTCAACTAAGTTTAACAGTTAGTTTAAATTTTGGATTACATAATTAATTTACATGTGTGGACTTTAATGTAAAAAATTAATAGAGAACCGTGAAAGGTTTGTAAATAATGATAGATTTTTTTTAGAAGTAGGCATTTGAACGTAAAATAGAGTGAAAAGTTTGGTAGAACAATGGTAAAGTGGTAGATCATAAAATTTTGGAAATAAAATATATGGACTTGAAAAGAATAAAGATAATTCCTAGAATTAATGAGAGAGCTTTAAATTCTTTTGCTTTACTATTATTTAATAGATTGCCCAGGGTAGAAATAAAACTCAAAGTGAAAGTAAACGAACCCTTTGACTTTGACTTTGACTCTGAAACATAAAACTTAGAATTAAACATAAAAATCAAAATGAAATATAAAACTCAAAATTTGAACTTTGACTTTGAAAATTTTAATTTGAAATATCGAAAATTCACACATCCAAATTATCGAATTTGTGAATGTTAAAGGTGTAAATTTTGATTTGAAACTGTGAAATGCAAAATTTTAAAATTCAAATTTTTTGTTTTTAATTATAGAATTTAATTTGTATTTACATTTAAAAATTAATTTTGAATTAAAATTTTTTACAATTTTGAACTATAAATATGTAAGTCTAAGAATTTAAAAGATTATTAAAAATTATAAAACATTTTGATAAGAAAACCTATATACCATTGAAATATCAAATAAGTATGAGAAAATTGGTTTGAGATATTTACAATTTGGTTAAACAACAAGCCATAAACTTAATAATTAATTATTACATTTAAATTTTAACTACTAGCTATTAGTTATCAATTACTAATCATTAAATATTATTATTTTTTAAGGATGTTACTATTTACACCCACCTAAACACTTATTAGCGCTGCTTACACATTATTAAAATTAAATCATAAAATCTACTTCAAAAATCCACCTTAAGTTTAAAATATGATTTGAAAATAAATGATAATCCGATAACATATAAATAATAAACTATAATATTCGAATATAATTATTTTCAATCCTATTAATCATTAAATAATAAAAGAAAATGAGATGAAAAACATAAGTAAAATATTTTTTATGAATTTCTGATTAGGAGTCGATTAGTTAGGATATCTGATTCTATTTAGAATATGAATGTAAATCAATATTATTATAAACATGTTAATTTTCTAGTGAATTGATTATTATAATCAAATATATTTGATAATATCATATTATTTTCTATTATAATTAGTTTCATCATTTTACCTTTTTTTGTTCAACCATTAACAAAAATAATAATGATGAATATTTTTTATTAAAGTAGTAATGAATGTTCTTTAATAATGTTATATCGTAACACTTGATTTTAGCTGCAAACTATTTTCTCATAATGTTAATCTTAATTTGGGTTACACATTTAAAAAATAAAATTCTACTTAAAGTTAAAGTCGATAACAACTTAATTGTAACTTAATTAGCTGGATTTATATATCTCGGTGAAGCACTAAATTAAAAAAGGATCGCTATAACGAGTCGGATTTTGCCCGCTCGAAAATCGACATCCATACTTCAAATCGTACTCGAATGTCATAGATTCGATCGTTCAAATCCGAATCGCCGGAGCTTATAACAATCATTAAGTAAACAACACAGCGGAATAAAAGAATAATACATTAATATACAGCTTTGATACAATATCTGATACAACAGATGATCCAATAGATATCAATATACATCAGAGATATGATACAATAAAATAGCAGCGGAAAAGAAAATAGATGACATCTAACATACGGAACAATATAACGCTAAAATAGTCTTCAAGGAAGAACTCCAGAAATAACTGCAACTCCATTTCTAAGAACTAATCCAGCAATAGCTCGAACTCCCAATAACGATGCACGAAGATAAACAAGCCTGGTGCGATCCAAAGACTGAACTAACTCCAGATAATCTACAGATCTGACTATCTGAAAAACCCAACTCTAGACTGCTCGTGTAGAAAATAATGAGCACCCAGAGTTTAGGAAAGAAAACAATAAACTCCGGATCAGTCGTGGGACTGGTGTGAGCAACAAAAACAGTTTATCTATTAAAAACATTCAACAAAAGATTTTCAAAGTCAATTCGCAATGCTTTTGAAAAATGAGACTACCATAAGGCCTCCCGCACACACACACAATGCAAACACAGAATCGGAGGAGATTTCTCCTTATGATAGTCAAAGATGCTTGATACGCATTTAAAATAACATTTGATATTATTACTAGTGCATAGTGTAGAAGAAATTCATTTCGAAAGTAGAATATAAATCTTAGCCAACATACGACCATTATCGTATGCCTACTATAGCTACCATCCAAACAGTGTTGCGACACCATAAGTGAATGATAGGTTCTACAACTAATACCGTACAAGTTTCGTATTGTTTCTTTGGATTTCCAACAAATGGTCAGGCCAAGGAACTTCCCATTGCCACATGAGAATGCCTCTGGAAAGACATCCCCGAGAACCAAACCGGAACTCTGCCAACACAAGGCCGGGTTACCCCTAACTGGGTAACTACTGACACGAGCACGCCATTCCCCGATCGTAAACGACCTTTCTCACGGGATCCCGAAAACCAACAACCACAAAGTAATAAATTCGTAGTAACCACGTAGGTTAAATATCTGGGCTCCATACCATGATACCACCTCTATCCAGAAGGAAATGTACATACCCTAAAGGGTGCTACCCCTCATAACCTTGCCGCATCTTTCCTGTTTTGACCATTTCCGGGGTGTGAGGCTCGACGAAGTCACGTCCACAAAAACATACTTTATACAAAAGCCATGCTTTGGGTCAACAAATGATCAACACAATGATCACCAAGATAGACGATCAAATAAACGATCCTATCACAATAATCAACACAATGATCATTTCAGCAACACTCAGCATGTCACATTACCAAATTGGGAATATATCGCTGATAACTTCAACTATATAACCTCTGAGCTCGTACGTCTCAGAGAAGGGTGTTAAGCTAAAAGAATAAATTCTCCGCCACCAACAGAAATATATTTGAAAGAAATCGGCTTTATATCTCAATTTGTAATGTCAGACATACAATCCATACAAGTCTGTTCTGGGTTCGAACAGAACCGAAGGCACTTACAAAGAAGTCCTTGCAACCCGGATATTCACAATCCCGATCGGATTTTCCCATCACTTAGGGAGTTTCTATACCGGCGCGACTCGGTGCAGAAACAATCGATAGGTCATCCTATCGCTTTCACAAATACCCGGTCTTCATCACCGGTCTTCAAATGCTGTCCATAACGACGTATCACATATTCGGAATGGGTTATACGACACAAAGGTCCTTTCCCGGCTAAACCGAATAGTGGGCGAAAATATTTTCAAAACATATGGATATGGAATTTCAATTAAGTCACAACTTAATAATTCTAAACTTTCTTTCAAATGGTTTAACAAATTACCATTTTCAATCTTTAAACAAAAAGATTCATTTTCACAACCTTTAACGGTTTAAACAATTTTCACATTTAAATCTTTTAAACATAAGATTCATTCACATATTTTCCAAATCAATTTTCATTTCAATTTGATTTAACTCGTTAAATCTTTAAATCAAAGATTTAACTTATAGCTTTCAAAACAATTTCATTTCTATTTGATTTAAACAAATCATCAATTTAAATCTGTTAAAAATAAACAGATTTAATTCATAGCTTTCAAAAAGAATTCATTCATAACTTAGGAAAATCATTTCTCTATTCAATCTTGCAATTCCCCTAATTAACTGGAATTTCAGTTCTTATCTAAAAGTGTTTTTCATTTGAAAACAACAGTTTTCATTTTGGAAATCTGATTCATTTATACGAGTTGAAATCCTTGGGTTAAATTCAAATTCCCAAAAATAATGCTTAAAAGTGGTTTAATCCCTATATAACCAATATAACATCTTTAATCCCTAATTTCAAATCATAGAATTCAATTTCAAGTATTGAATTTAAATTTAAATCAAATTATTTAAATTCCAAAACTTAATCAAGTAATTTAAAAATAAATTTTTATTTTTGAAATACATTCCAAAAGCTTTTCACATTTATTCCGATTCCATTTCCAAAACATTTGAATTTAAAAATTCAAATTTAACTATTTCAAAAACCTGCGACTTAATCGATTTCCTCGTGAAATCCATAATTGTGTGTGTATGAGTGTGGTCTAGGGGTTTTACACAATAGTGCAACATCATTCAATCATCATAGATTGCAATCACAACAATATCGATGAGCGGTATATCCCAATAACGCTTATCTAGATACACAGATTCACAGATAGAAAATATGAATGCATTATAAATAAATAAATTACATTCATCACAGATCAGACTGAAACAACTCATAGCACAAAGCACAACATATCAGAAATATCAAACAGCTCAACAATCAATAGAATTCAAACATCTATAAGTAAGCTCAATTAATTATCTTATTTATTTAAATCAGATGGGTCATTAATCATGGTTAATTAACATTAATTTAACTTCAAATCATTTGATTGATTATCCTTTATTAATTACAAAAAAATTAATTTCAAAAATTGATTATTCCTTATTTATTATTAATTTACCTTAATTACTTTCATTTAGTAATTATCTTTAAGTAATTAATTACTTTAATTATAAATAAATTAACCTTTAACTAAACACATCAATTTATTAACCTCTTATTAATTATATTTAGTAAATACCATCATCCTTTAGATTTCAATAAGAAATTACTCAAGATCTTTATTTATTACCAATCATCATTTAGATCTTATTTTAAATATCCTTTGAGACAAATGAAACATTAAATCTTTTTAATTAACGAGAGGTTAAGATACTTCCTTAATTACTTTTTCATCACAATATTATATTTCCTTAAAAACACTTGTTAATTTACTTAGTAAATTAGTGAAATATGTGATTATTGAATTCCAAAACAAATTTGAAAATATTCTTAACTTTCAATTTAAATCTTTGGAAATCTTACTTAAAACTTGTTTACATTTCTAATTTGAAAACTTAAGTTACCAAATTTGTTGTAGCCTAAACTACCTGAACCTTATCATGATGAAGACAGGCCGAAGCCCAAACCAAAGAAACAAAACCCATGCTATTTCACTTTCTTCCCCAATCCCATATTTCCAGTACACAAGGCGTACACGCGTGCACATTGCACGGCGAACCAGGCGACGTCGACCTTCCCTCCAGCCATCTCCAAGTCGCTGGCAACCCCGCCGTGCCTTCCCTCAATCCAGAATCCAAAATCTAACGTCGAATCAAAATTCGACCCTAAACTCGAAATTCTACAGCAACAACTCGACAACGAAACCCAACGCCTCTGGTCATCACCACCACCGGAAGCTCCCATACCTTCACCAGAGCACCACCGTGACTCCACGCTACTCTTCCCCAAGACGCGATCGCCTCCGATTGCATCACGACGTCGTGAAACCCATTTGAAGACTCGGCGATAAAACAGGCTGTTAAACCCTAAATCCCCTCGCGCGCACAATCAAGGACCAACACAAGAATTCCACCATGGTCATCATCTTCCCCAAGTCCACCAGCATCTCCCAGATCTGGCCATGCCACCCCACGGCGATGAGATCGCCGGAATTTAATTTTTGAATGAAAATCTTTCACTTTTCGATTTCTCGTGATATAGATCACAAAAAATTCCAATTTTACTTCTAAAATTCAATTTTCAACACAAGAAATCTGATCATATGCTCGAATCCTAAAATTGAAGACATTAAATTTTCACAAAAATGTGATTGCTTACTGTAAAATAGATCCCTATCGAACTACAAAGCATATTAACTCACCAGACTATTTTTACCGTAAACTATATTCAAAATTTAACACTTTTCTAGTTTATAGCATTATCAAATACAAACTAGATAAAGAGAAATTGATTTTTGAAGTGGAGATGGACACTATTATCACCGTCAACAGAGCAGCGTTTCATTCATTTTCCAAATTTAAAATAAAAGTTTCTCACCTTGTTCATTTGTTCCAGATGCTTTCTAAAGCTTGAAGTCTTTAAATATCTGATGCTTTAAAATCTTCAATTTGAATTTGCTGAACTTACTTTTAGTTTTTCTGGTTTGGAATAAGACAGAGATGCTTCCAGTTTGGATTTTGATATAAAATTTACTCTGTGAACCAGAATTTGGATGTACTGTGTTTTCATTGTTACCAGAAAACAAATATCAAATCTTGTTTGATTTATTACTGAAGCGTAGTGCAAGTTAAACCACACTTTAACTTGCTTTGCGATTTAATTTTCTTTCAAAAGTAAAAAAAAAAATGGGAGGGAGGAATTTCGAGTTTACCTGTAACTAAAATGTTACAGGAATAGAGAGCAGGAAACAATGTTTCTAAGAAAATCAAAACATAAGCACAGCCATTCATCCCTATGCAAAGGCCATCCACATTCATACAAGCATTCAACACAAAAGGGATTGAGTGAAGTATAAGTTTACTCACAGATTCTCAAGCAGGGATTCAAAGAAATGGTTTTTTTAAACAAAAATTAAAGTTGCTCACCTTGTTTCCAGAAAAGAACAGAGGCCTCTTGTCTTGTTGATGATAATTGTTTTCTAGTTGTAGCTTTCCCTTTCTTTCTTTTTATTTTGCTTTCTCTGCTTTGCTTCTTTGTTTAAATCTTTAGATGATATTTACTTTAAATTTTCTCTCAGGCATGCTATAATTTTTGATGAACGAATGGACTAAAGGCATATATTGATGTATATAAAGGAGAGGGGTATACAAGAAGGTGTGCAGTTTACTGATGCAACAGTTTTTTTTTTTTTTTTTTATGTATGGGCTGAAGATGTTGTATGTATATAAATGAAGATTTGTGTACAGGGGAAGGTGTAAGCAAGTCATGGCTGAAGATACTTTGTTCCCATGCTTCCTATTCTTTTATGTTTTGCACAGTTCTTTGTTTGTTTATGCATTTATTATATTTGACTTCTTTTGCATTTGAATATGAAGTTTTGTTTGTTTGTATTTTTATTTTGTACTTCATTAGCTTGTTCCATACCCTACATGTTTACTCAATCTGCACATTTATCTTCTTTTGTTTGTTCATAGATATAAAGTTGAATATTACTTTGTTTATATTTTCACTTGCCTGCATTTTTTATTTTTCAAGTTTAGACTTTGTTATTTCATTACTTTGCTTTGAGTACTTTGTTTGTTATTTATTTTATTTTTAGTTTACTATGGATACTTACTTTCCTTATCTTATACTTTAATAAATATGTTTCTATGTTAAATTTTTAAACATTTATTTTAACTTGGTAAGTGCATTTGTTTCTTATTTTGTTTACATGCATTGTTATTGTTCTTATACTTCTTTCATTTGCTTTGTAAGTATGCTCTAACCTGATACTTGTGCACTTATTCTTTTTAGTTTTGTTTTACACTTATTGTTTTTGTTTTATATATCAATGTTCTTATTTTTATTCATAACTTAAAATTATTATTACTTTACAAAATAAGTGAACTTCTATTTTTATTTTACTTTTATTACTGTTGTAGACTACTCCATTTGTATTAACTTGTATTTATTATATATATTTTTAACCATCAATAATAAATTAACAATTCACTTATTTATTCATTTCGTACTTGTGTCGATGTATATACTTTAATATTTATTTTCCAAACCATTAATATAAGATTTAAATTCAAATAATTTAACACATTTTTATTTGAGATCGGGGAAACTCACATCACTATTTATAATTAATTTTATAAATTTTTATTCAAAATTTCATTTAATTATTAATTTAAATTAAATAAAAATTCAGGATCGTTACAATCGCATTTGAAGAAATTAGATGTAGAAATTTTTATTTTGTTATTTAAAGAAAGATTGAGAGGAGAAGTTGAATATGGTTTTGAGAAAATAAAAATGTAATGAAAAGGTGGATATGGATGTGGATAAGTGAGTGAAGAAGATGAGTGGGTGAGAGAATAGGTGGGTGGGAGAAGAATTTAGATCGGTGTAATAGCAACATCCTTTTTTAAAAAGTTCTACTCCTTAAAAACATTGCAGTCCAAATATAACTTAAAAAGAAGAAAATGATCACGACCCAACTATCTTTATTAATAATTGGAATAGAAACATAACTTTTTGGTCTGACCGTGAAGTTCCAAAAATACCCTTACAAACAAATAAGAGGTCTAGAGTTCGAATTCCACCGTAAATAAAAATTAACATCTGTATTCAAATTGAAATTTTGAAACATAAACAAGCTTACAAGTTTAATCTCCACTTTAACAGAAAAATTACATTTTTTTGTATTTTTTAGTTCATTTTTATCAAACAACATAGAAATTATAAATTCGATAATTTTATAAGAGTTTTTACATGCTTGCACGTGCCAAAAAATCCCATATTAATAAATAAACAAGTGTTATGGCACGCGCTTCGCATGTGGAATTTTTTTTTCCACAAATGCACGATATTAAGATATAATTTAAAATTTAATAATGACATAATTGACTTGTTATAGTATATCGAAAATTAGCATTTTAATTATAGAACAATAGGCATTTTAAATAAGGCACAAGGTACAAAATCAATTGACTAGGTTTTAATACACATAAATTTGCATCTTAATCAAGGTAGAGGCGGTTTAATTTAAAATTTAATTAAGATATAATTGATTGACACAATTTAAGTAGATGAAAAACTTGCATTTTAAGTAAGGTAGCATTTTAAGTAGATGAAAAACTTGCATTTTAAAACAAATACATCGATTTCGACGATAATTATTTAATATAAAATAGTATTTTACAAAAAATTAAAATTTAAAAAGTTAAGAAATTCTAGAATCATAAATGAAAGGTAATAAAATTTTTGAAGAATTTTTCAATTAGATTATTATTTTTAATAAATCATAAATAGTTTTTCTGAAATAATATTAATTATTAAAAATACTAAACTTAATTGAAAATTTCCTAAAAATTTTCTATATGTTTATGAAATGATATAATATTTTTAAAAATATATAATCAAATTTTTAATGTAATAATTATTTTATATATAATAAACAATTCAAAAATTCAACAAACGCTAATTTAAAAATATGAATATATGCATAAAAATTAATTTTTAAAATTTTAAATTCATATTATATATAAATAAGTATATTGAAATTTTTAAATCATATATATTTCTTATATACGAATATATGCTATTATGAGAGAGAAATATACACTAATATATATATATATTATATAAATTTATTAATAAACATATAAAACAATTATTAATGAAAAAATTGATTTTTTACAGTGAACAACATTCCTCTATACATAAATCAAAAATTACAATAAATAAATTATGCACATAACCAAACTGATTTGTGACAACCACATCTACTTACAAAATCTCACCTAACTAAACATATAGTAGCAATATATTTAAACAGATATGAAATTTCTTATTATAGAATCATAGAATATAATTTAATTACTATAATATGAATTAAAATTACCAATTTAATGATGCTTTTGAATCCACGTTGAAGCAATGACTTCCCTTCCTTTTGATGTTCTTGATTCGTCAGATTGCAAGTCCGGAATCACCGACCTCTAACTATCGAATAATATTAATTTAATTTAAAATATGTTTGAAAATTTTGGAGTGGATTGACAGTTATGTTTTAACCAGTAATGTAGAAGGTAATGGCAGCCAAAAGGTTCATAATTATTTTAGAGATACATACATACATACATACATATAAATAGGGTTTTATTAAAAAGAAACGAGGAAACCATTTTACCCATTCTCACTTGATCTCAACCCATTATCTCCAAGCTAATCCCTACATTTAGCCACCTCTAGACCTTCCCAAGTCCTAAATTTTGTAGTCCTAATGATGGACCTTAAACTCATCTAAGCCTAAGCCAAAATACTATGCAATTAAATCTAACTTAATTGCTTGTCGATATTGATATCGGTCGATATATTTATGACTGTTATAAATATATATAACACTATTTATTTTCCAAATCAAATTAAAATTTTATAATTAATATTACATGAATATTAGTTAATTTAATTAATTTATAACAATTATAAACTAATTAAATCGTTCGGTCTTAAGGGAATTCATCATTTCGGTTGTGTAACCCCTAGGTGTAAATTTGGTCAGCGATAAACATTAAACTATTCTAATTTTGATGTTCACACATCATTTAGCACGTGGTGTGACATTACGGCCAAACTTTTCGCTTACTCACTTTCGATAAAATCCAATTTTAGTTTAATAAGTGTTACCCGGTTGTGACATTTGTTTACACCAATTCTCTTTGTCAAAACTATATCACTTTGGACTTATGGAATTTGGTAACGGTCAAAATTCCAACTTCATCCACATTCAACTTTATAGTCTAAATACAAATTCATTAGTTCAATAATTATTATTATTATTATTAACCGAAATGCTCTGGCCAAAGACTTTGATTTTGAGTTGATTTGAGTTGATCTATGACACTAAACACATATAATTGAAGAGACGGATCCTCTCTTAAATAGTGCTTCACTTTCAATACTTCCACTCGACCCAACTAAGTCACTCGAAGGAGGCCATGCCATGATTGGCTATAATCAAACCGGACCTTTCATATTGAAGATCCACAATATTTTCAAGTCGAGAGAACTATGTAAATCAGTCACATCGATATTTTCTATTTGATCTTAGTTATATTAACCAATAGAAAACTATCCAATGAGTCATTCCATAGTTATCCAATAACTATTAGTACGTAACTCCTGGGTGCCCCCTGCTGTCATGAGTAATACACTGCCTAATATTTGAAGAGCGTTACGTACTTCAGTCTCAACGGATACATCGATATCTAATGCGTCTTGACTAGGAACATTCAAAATGGAATATTTATTTTATTGTGATAAATTATACACGGTTGCAACACTTTGTAAGTACCATCACAAAATATACCATTTATGGATTTTTCTATTAAATATACTTTAATTAATTAACATAATTATATTATATCACGTATATAATAGGAAGAAAATACCTTTTAGTTTGAACAAGATTGGTCAAATAATTAGATATATGTAACAAATTACAAAATTGCCTCTATGGCATACCCCTAACTCTATCAATCTTCCACTTGCACTTGGGGTCAATTATAGAAGCTTATTCTGACTTTTTCAATTATTTTTCTCAAAACCAATTTGGTTAGTCCCTTAGCGAATCGGTATGCTATTATGTTTTAATTATCTATTTTGTCGATTAACACTCTCTAACATTGATAAATTGCCTTTATCATATGGAACGGTCCGAAGTATATCTTTCAACTTCTAGAGAGCTTTAAGTTCTACCATGACCAATTTCATGGCATTGCTATCTTATAACAATATTATGTGATTCTCAACATTTGGAATCGCATTTGGTTCAATTATAAATTTGTGCATATATATATATACACATATGTACGTTGATTTTGTAGTACTATTTAAGTTAATGTTCTCTATATTTCGTTGAAACGACCACAATCACTTTTATTTTGAAACATTTTCAAATTAAAGATTTTAATTAAATTTTATCATTGACATATTATACTCAATATCACTTATAAAAGTTTGTGTCCAAACATTCCATCATAACAAGTTCGTTATTTTTATAAATAATTCTCTAGTATTTCATAAATATGCGAGACCTCAAACAACCATTTAGTGATATCTATTTGGATGTTATATTTGCTTCATGTATCAGATACATAAACAAAGCACAATACCATATACACATAACCTGTATGATGATTCCTATTGCTAATGCATAAGGAATCCAACTTACATATTCTCCTTTTAATAGGGTGCTCTTGTATATCGTTTTGGGACAATCCCTGTATCTTTTATACTCACCATAAAAGATATCATTTACAATCCAAAATTAGGTATTAAAACAGCTAAAGTTGATTTTAATACAAGCATATTGTTAAAATCAACAACGTGTTGTTTACTTATATCTTAGAAATACCAATGTACCTTTTAACGTTCTTTCTTATGAACACATGCTTCCTTTGCACTTTGATTGAAAATCGAACTATTTGATATTTCTATCAAAATACTTATTTAATCTTGATGCTTATAAGATAATACATTCGTATCAATTCTTAGATCATATCCAAAGACTCACAAATCCAATATCGCACCCGCTGACTTTGAAGCATTTTTGGTTAATATATGTAAACGACTTACTCTAAATGATTATTTAGAATTTTCTATTTCAATACGTAAGTACCAAACACTAAGTCTTACCGAGCGATAATTCTGTGAGTAAATCTGAATTAACTTGAGCATGTTGAATATCAAATTTATTAGGCTAATTTCAACAATTGAAATTTACGATATTATTCTTATCAACATTGCTTATTTAATTCCCACCACATTAGTCTTTCTTAGAAAGATATGATCTTGGCCGATGGATCACATCTCTTTGGTTACGACCACCAAAATCATATTTTGATAGCGTACTCGAAATTCTTTCA